>JAVUPR010000246.1:0-1487500 GCA_036785695.1 Gentiana straminea
ACTAACTATTTAATTTATTCTCGAGTGTTCCATGAAACGACGAAAACACTCGTGTTAGAGGCCAACCTGGGACCTGTTGACCTATAACTTAAGAGGCTAAAATAAATTAAATAAAATATTCATCGAACAAAATATTTCTATTCAACTTATTAATTCCGGAATTAAGCCACCATAAATATGAAATCGAACTCTATCGATTATAGATATAACTTATTCTCAAAACGTCGAGTCGAGTCGATAAGTGTCCATTGATATGACCATACTTCATATAAACGAACCTTCCATAGACCATCCGTAAAGAAGTTGGGATTATTTCCGTAAACCTTCATCAATACATCTTATCCTTATTTACCATTAACCCACTGCTGATCAATTAGTCATAACCAATACGAACCCGCGGATTGACTTCGCCTTTAGGATCAACAAATGCGGGGATTGTCTCTTCTACTTTCCCAGTTAAGGAATGGATTCCATATTCATGAGACACACACTTTTCACTCATTCCAGCACAAGGCCAACGTGAAAGTGATTCTGACCGCGCCTTCTTACCGATCCTTAACGAACACATCAAACCCTATCTTGAAACAAACATGAGTCCGTAATCACTTCAGATTAAGCGGTTAATCTATTATATGATCATCTTGTGATTTAATAAGATTTCTCAATCACGGAATTATATGAGAAACTCAGATTAAATCGGTCCAGTCCTATATGACTCTTATCATATACAAATGCCCCACTTAGACAACCAATGTCGACGGTCCGGATAAGACGGTCACACCATAAAGTGTTCTGGGCGCATTAATGGTGGTTTAATCAATAGACCCCATACTTTGATTAACTTCACCATGGACTAACATTTCAAGTGTATCACCATAAACTCAATCCTCAGCGTGGTGACACACACTAAGTTATATGGCTACATATGATACGACTTGGGGTTTTCGTAAGGTATTACTTACAAGCACGAAGCAAATAATAAGATGAGAATAAACAATCATTTATTAATTATAAAAACAATTACATAAATTATCTTTCGGGCGCTACTTCCAACACGCCTACACACTAGTGGACACATGTAGAATCATCACCTAAAGGAATGTGATTTATCTCTAGTTCTCTCAAAGAATTTGATCTTATGCTATATACTTCAGCTCTATGTTGTCGACAGGATCCCATTATTATGACAACCTAAAAATCCATTGTTGTATTATCAAATCCAAGTCCAACCAACGTGCAAGACTCATCAACCGATGACGACGGTGGGATTTGGATGTTTTTCAGCTCTCCCAACGATGGATTAACCAACAAAACATTATCATGACTTTCAAATATTAAGCATAATATGCCATAGCAATTACCTACCAAATTTATAATCGACGGCTTCAATTTGACTATCGGAATCGGAGTCGGATTCTGATTTTTCTTTATGATCATCATATGGATTAGGTCTAAAACCCACAGTCGCCGTGATTTTTCTTCACGGATTTTGAAACACATAGCAAGAAAACTCTCCTCGTTATTGAAGAGGTGCTTGAATACGAAACGATCACTAGTTATAAGATCAAACCATGATTTACATACGGTTTTGAATCGGATGATTGATTTCATGGGTATTCACGATGCTGGATTTCGTCAATGAATAAATCCGGGCCTAATTTCTCCTAGTGACAATTAACTCGAATATGCCCTTGAACAAGTTAAGTAAAACGGGATGGTTTTTGGGGGGATTTTTAGACTAAGCCTAGGTTATTTGCCCAAGTTGCCTACGTATCCTATAATTGTTCAGAATCAAGTCTCGTAGTTCCAAAGGGGTTGTTTATATGTGGGCGTCTAACCCCTTTCCTTGTTCTACAAGGATTTGTACTTATTCCCTAAGGATAATCACGAGTAAATAATTTAGTGGATAATTATGGATATATTAAATATCAAAATCGATTCATAACGGGTAAAGGATCCTTAGGATCTTCCCATAATTATCTCATAAGCACGTGGGCTAATTATTATATAAAGCGAGGCTCGGGCCGACCCGCTTTGAGCCTCCCACACCGTCTTGCCCGAACCGCACTAACCCATCTCTCGTTAGACCTAGCCGACCCGCGGTGGTCGGGGAGTAGGGCCGAGTGTTAGGTGTAAGTGCCCGAAAGACAATTTATGTAATTTTTTTATTTTATAAATGAAAGATTTTATTTTATCTTATTATTTGCTTTGTGCTTATATTTAATACACGGGCCGAAAACCCCAAGTCGTATCATATGTAGCCATATAACTTAGTGTGTGTCACACATGAGGATTAAGTTTACGGTGATACACTTGAACTATTAGTCCGTGGTGAACATAATCAAAGTATGGGTCTATTGATTAAACGACCACTAATGCGCCGTAACACTTTATGGTGTGACCATCTTATCCGGACCGTCGACATTTGTTGTCTAAGTGGGGCCTTTATATATGATAAGAGTCATATATATATAGGACGGACCGATTTAATATGAGTTTCTCATATAATTCCGTGATTGAGATATCTTATTAAATCACAAGATGATCATAAATGGATTAACCTTAACCCTGAAGTGATTACGGACTCCTACTTGTTTCAGGATAGGGTTTGATGTGTTCGTTAAGGATCGCTAAGCGGCGTGGTCCGAATCACTTTCACGTTGGCACTATTCTCGGGATGAATGAGAAGTGTGTGTTTCACATATATGGAATTCATTCCTTCCTCGGGGGATGCGTAAAGACAATCCCCTTATTTGTTAATCCTAGAAACCGATCGATCCCGGGAGTTCGTATTGGTTATGAACTAATTGATATCTAGTGGGTTGATGGTAAACGAGGATAAGATGTACCGAAGAAGGTTTACGGAAATAATCATACTTCAAGACGGATAGTCTATGGAGGGTTAGTTTATATGAAATGATTATATCAATGGACACTTATCGATTCAACTCTACGTTTTGAGAATAAGTTATATCTATAATCGATAGTAGTTCGCTTTCGCATTTTTGGTGGCATAATTCTGGAATTAATAAGTTGAGTAGAAATATTATGTTCGATGAATATTTAATTTAATTTATTGTAGCTACTGGTTATAGGTCCATGGTCCCCGGGTTGGCTCCTAACACGTGAGTGTTTTCTCATTTTATGGAACCTCGAGAATAAATTAAATAGTTGGTCTATTTAAAGAATATGCAATATTATTTATTTGGTAAATAATATGTAAAATATAAAAGACATTTTCTATTAAAAATAGTGACTAAATTGGCGCCACACTTGTGGATAATTTAGGAGATGAAATTTTTCTAGATTATGTCACATGTGTAATTAGTTAATTATCTATTTGTTGGATAATTAATGAATAAATTAAGAGATTGATTTTTTTGGGAATTATCTCTTATTTTATGGCAAAATTATCTTTTCCTTGTGGGAATAGGTAATTGAGGTGTGAAAAAGATAACTCTCTTGACTAGTTATTTTCTTATATAAAGAGAGTTCTTCCCAACACAATTCGCACTTCATAATTGCGCCACATTGAAAAATAAAGGAAGAAAAATTAGTTTCTTGCCTTAGTCATTTAGAGAAGTGCATATTCGAGGAGGTTCTACGGCGAGGATCGACGTCCACCGCTCCTCGCTAGAGACACAATCCGGAAGACTACGGAATCTCCCTTTTGGTCGACTATCTCTTCCTCCCCGATAAGGTAAATCTTCAACCTTCTTGTAGGATTAATTAGTTATGTCTCATATCATAAATCGCATAAGCTTCCGCTGTGCTAAGATCGAGTGTCTCGACCGGTGCTACTATTTCTAGCATGTGGTATCATAGCCAGGTTAAATTTAATGATATCGAGAGCATAATGAATTAAAATAGGACATGAATTGCATATTAGGTTGCATCTTTTATTTTGTTGAATGATCAAATGTCATGGTGGATGAGGTGGATTGGGGTTGGTACTTGATTACCGTTAGATCTATTGTAAGCTCGTATAATTAGTATTATACGAGTATAGGATATATGTAATTTATTTTTGCAATTTAAATTTCATAGTAGTATTATTTTTTTGGTCGGATCCTTCGGCCACAAGAAAAGGGGCGCTGAAAAGTCTTCAATGGAAAATATGATATATGAATGTTATACATTCAATATCCCGCTTCTATACTAAAAAGAATTCAGGCGCTCGAATTCAAATAAAAGAAGGGGGGGGGGGGGGGGGGGGGGGGACCGAAGAAAGAAGAAAAAGAAAAGGTTTGCCTTTTCTTTTATCCAAGATCAAGATATCGCAACAAAGATAAATATTTAGGATTTAATTTTTCTTTTCCTAGTTTAAATAGGTTAGATACACCAACCCGAGGGATATGAGACACCAAGACTTTTGGATTATTGCTTGGAGAGATGTCGTTGTATGAAGACATGCCGGAGGTTTTGTTGTCTTCTCGTTCATGGTCCGGATTAGCACTGTGGAGACCCGAGGGATGACCGCTATGTTGCTTGGGGGTGTTGCCGCGTAATGAAGAATTGGCCTTGAGCTTGGACTCTTATTTTAGTGTTGTTTTTTCGTTGTATTTTCCTTTTTTTGGGCTGGTTTTTTGCCAATGTGTGAGGCCCATACTCTTTCCCTGGCACCCGATTTTTCCCACACCGGGTTTTTCGGACCAGGGTTTTAAGGAGGTGGGGTAGCACATTGAAGACATCTTTAGTTGAGAGGAGGCCATGGATGGCAAAAGCTTGTAATACTTTTTATTAATAAATTTTACAAGTTTAAAAAATAAAAAAAATAAAAAAAAAAGGTTAGATACAAGATACCAACGGTCCATCTCAGTGGTTTACTTTTACGCGTTTATTTTCATTTATGTGAGATAACCATGCCATGACATGCATCATATTTATGAATTTCACTCCTAGCATATGCATACATGTAGATAATTAATCGTGATATTAATTAGGCATGTATGACACATAATTAATTTAGATTAATTTAGGTAATTAATTAAATTAATAATAGGAAACGGAATTTTATCGGGATATAAAATTCACATGAAAAAATAAATTTACTCGGTAAATTTAATTTTGGGATCTAAAATTCATTCGTGGATTTTAATTATGTAATGACTACATAAAGGAATTTTGATAACTGAAAAATTGGAAAATCCGGAAAAGTTGGACACCAACTGAGAAAAATGTTCAAAATTTGGTTCGGGCGGTCAATGTGGCTTCGGCTCAACTCGACTTGTCCATCCAAGTACGGGGTTAGCCACGGGGGTCCAAAGAAGGTCAAGCTATCCGACGAGCAGAGGCTCAATAGGGCAACCTTAGCCCGATTTTCAACCCAGCACCCGCACACGTGCGACGTTAGCATGAACCAACGAAGAGGATGGGTCGGCTTAGCCAATCCCGACACCGTTCGGTAAACTCGGTTAAAGCTCAGCCAGGGTTTAAAACCGATAAGTTGGTGGTTGCTTTTCTTGATTTATTGTTTTTCCAATTATTCGAAAAATTCAACAATCCCAGAACTTTTATCGTAAATATTTTGGATAATAAAATTATTTGTCAATTTTATTTGTGTAGTGTCTACACAAGAATTTTAATCCATAAAATTAGAGGATTGTGGATATATTGACACTAGTTAGACGGTATTTGGAACCGATGAACTAGTGGGAGGATTAAATTAAATATTAATGATCTTCTGTTCTTGGATTGTTACGAAATTCTAAAAATCCTTAAAGATACTACCTAGTTTTCGTAATTACGAGTGGGAGCGGGGAAGGTGACAACCGACCCTCGGCCTCTACCGTTAACACAAGCGCCGTGAGAGAATGGTGACACCTTGTGCCGCTTTGATTTCGCCCCCTTCGGATGGCCTTCACCACTATCAAAATTCAAGGCATGGTTTCCGAAGGATAGGATTTTGGGTACTCATCGAGTCACCGACTTACCTTTCGGCGGCATACTCGGGGTCTACTTAAAAATCGAAATAGTATGTCACACTCTAAAGGGTATTTTTTTCGAAATATCTTGGCTAAAAAAGGAAGGTAATCAACAATTAAATCGGGATGTCCGATTCTCGCTAATTGTTGAGAGATATTGTCTCAATTTAATCAACACCTCTTTGACCTAGCCATCGGCGGCACCGAGGTGTGAGATTAAATCCTTGAATGGTAGGATAAACCGCATGCATAACATCACGTTTATTATTCATAAAACATTACTAGTTGTGGTGTATGATTTGATTTATTTCGTCATTTTATTCTACAAAGATAATGTCTTCTCAAGTAACTAATCTGTTGAATGCAAAATTGACCGGTAACAACTTTAACAAGTGGAAAAGTAACATGAATGTTGTGCTCATATTTGAAAACGTTATGTTTGTCCTGTCTGAGGCTTGTTTGCCGACTCCTCCTATGAATGCTTCATGAGCTATACGCGATGACCATAAGCGATGGGTAGAGGCGGACAATAAGGCTTGTGGCATCATGCTGGCCTCCATGTCGGAGATCATAAGGACCAAGCATGAGAACATAGAGAGTGCACAAGAAATCATGGACTCTCTTATTTCCATGTTTGGTGCCCCATCTGATCAAGCAAGACATGAGGCCATCAAGTTGGCCATAAATTCCAAATTGAGGAAAGGTCAGTTGGTAACTGGTCATGTGATGAACATGATTAACTACTTTGCTGATGCTGAGACTCATGGCTCTAGATTTGACGATGCAACTCAAGTGAGTATGTCTTAGAATCACTTACACCTGAGTTCCTCCAATTCAAGAGTAACTATGTCATGAACAAACTCAAGTTTGATCCGACTCGCTGATTAATGAACCGCAAGTGTTTGAAGCTATCTCCTCCGGGAGAAGCCGAGAAGGGGAAGTAAAGGCCGAGGCCCGTGTGGCCGAAGCTAAGGTATCAAGCTCTGGAGCCAAGAATAAACCCAAGGCAAAGCAGTGCAAAACCGGAAAAACGTGAAAAGAATCGTGAAAGCCAATGAAGAAGAAGGCTAAACAAGCTACTTCCAAGCCCAAGGGAAATGTTTCCACCGCCACGAGGTAGGACATTGGAGGCGCCATTGTCTAGCATACCTCAAAGAGGCTAAAGACGGGAAAATCCTGGAGAACAAGGGCAAGGATAAGACAGGTAATTCTGAATTACTAGTCTTGGAATCCTATACAGTAGCTAAAGATGTGTCAAATTGGATACTAGATTCTGGAACTACTAACCATTTTTGTTCTTCTTTGCGCATCCTTAGTTCGTATCGAGCCGGAGGATGGTACACAAATAACGAGAGTAGGCAACGGTGCAAGTGGTTTCGCCTAAAGCAAAGTTGGGAGTAGTTAATTTAAAGTTTGGAAATAAAGTTCTAGTTTTGGACAAAGTTTTTTATATTCCGCATTTTCGTAGAAATTTAATTTTAGTTTCAATGTTGCAAGAACAAGATTATTATCTTTCTTTTAATAGCAATAAAATCGTCATTTCTAGAAATGGACGTGATGTTTATTTTGCAAATTTGGAAAATGGATTTTATTTTATTAAACCAATAGAAACTCCACTACTTAACACTGAAATGTTTAAAGTAGAACATCGAAACTGTTAAAGCGACGTAAAGTTTCTCACGAAGATAAAACATACCTTTGGCACCTAAGACTATGTCATATTTCCATGGAAAGAATCAAACGACCGGCCAAGGGTAATCCCTTGAGTGAGTTATCTCGTTGACACACTCCCGATCCGTGAATCTTGCCTAGAGGGAAAATGACTAAACGACCCTTCTCATCAAAGGGAAATAGAGCCAAAGAACCTTTGGAATTAGTACATTCGATTTGCGTGGTCCGATGAATGTACATGCTAGAGGTGGTTTCGAGTATTTTGTGACTTTCATCGATGACTACTCGAGATATGGATATAATTATCTTTTGCATAGGAAGTCCGAAGCTTTTAGTAAGTTAAAGGAATTCCAGGCAGAAGCCGAAAGGCAACTGGGTAAATCATTGAAGTGCCTTCGCTCTGATCGAGGAGGCGAGTACTTGGATACTGACTTCACTGATTACCTCTTGGAACATAGGATTTGTTCCCAACGTTCCGCACCCAGGACACCTCAAAAAAATGGAGTTGCCGAGAGGAGAAATGAACATTAATTGACATGGTCGTGTCAATGACGAGCTATGCATCACCGCCAATTTCCTTTTGGGATATGCTTTACAAACAAGCCGGTTGACATATTGAATGTCGTTCCATCAAAGTCCGTCGAAAAGACACCCAAAGAACTATGAAAAGGAGTAAACCTAGTTTACGTCACTTTCGCATACGGGGATGTCCTACACATGTGCCGGAAGACAAGACTAGCAAATTGCAAGCACGTACGAAAGTATGTCCGTTTGTGGGCTATCCTAAAGTGGACGAGAGGAGGTTTGTTTTATGACCCGTAAGACAACAAGGTGATAGTTTCATCTAATTCCACGTTTCTCGAGGATCAAGACATGACGTACTTCAAACCTTGAAGTAAAGTAGTACTCGAGGAGTTACTTTCGACACGGTCGACCATTGGTGACACCTCCCGTCACAAACAACACCGATAATGCCAAAGTTGATCCAAAAAATCCTAGACCGCTCGTACATACCGAAAGGGTGGTTCGGCCACCTACTCGATATGGCATGCAAGAGGAGGCAAATATTGCGCCTTTGATGGAGTGGAGGATGATCTCGTTGTCCTTTCGCAAGGCTATGGATGATTGTGACAAGTATAAATAGATTGACTCAATGAACCAAGAAATGGAGTCTATGCACTCTAACTCAGTCTGGAAACTTATGGATTGCCCTGAGGGTGTACGGCCCATAGGCAGTAAATGGATCTACAAGAGAAAGAGGGGCAATGATGGGAAGGTTGAAACCGTCAAAACTAGGCTAGTGCCAAAGTGGTTACACCCCAGAGAGAGGAGTCGACTATGAGGAGACTTTCTCGCTTGTGGCCATGCTAAAGTCCATTCGTATTCTTCTTTCGATTGCCGCATGCTTAGATTATGAAATGCGTATGGATGTTAAGACAAAGCCTTTTCTAAAAGGCTATCTTGACGAGGATATATATGCAAAGAACCGTAAGGTTTCGTTGAGAAAGGCCAAGAGCACAAAGTGTGCAAGTTGCTCAAATCCATTTAGCGGGTTAAAGCATCTCGCCTTGGAACCATATATTTGATGAAACCATCAAGTCTTACGGTTTCAAACAAAATCCCGATGAGCCTTATTTATACAAGCGCATCGTTAAGGAAAAGGTGGCATTCTAGGTATTGTATGTGGGTGACATCCCGCTAATTGGAAATAATAAAGGGATGTTTTCTCGATGTTAAAAGTTGGTCAACCACATATTTCCAAATGAAATATTTAGAGATGCAAGCTATGTTCTGTGGATCCATTTCATTCGGGATCGGAAGAACAAAATGTTGGCTTTGTCCTGCATCTTACATTGATAAGATGATGATGCGTTATAGTATGCGTAATGCAAAGAAGGTTTTCCTACCAACCCTTCATGGCATAGCTCTCTCTAAGAAATAGTGTCCTCGTACCCCCGAAGAACAAGAGAGCATGGGACGTATTCCTTATGCATCTCAGCTTGAAGTCTAATGTATGAAATGTTGTGTACAAGACCGGACATCCGCTATGGCGTGGGATTGGTCGGGCCCTTTTAGTCAAATCCATGCATGGAGCACCGGACAGCAGCAGAAAGAATCTCCTCAAGCATGTCACGGATTTTATTATGCAATGAAAAACAACAAGTAATAAATATTTATAAATCCGGTATTCCCCAAGTGTGTGGATCGTAGTATAGCGATTAATACCGGAGTTGATCTCGTGGAATCGAGGTTGTTTAATCTAGTTTATTAATTCTTCTAATTTGTTACTACTAAAACAAAACTAAAAACGATAAAATAAACCGGACAGAGGATTGTCACCCAAAGCCAGGAAGGAAATTTACGAACTTAACTAATGAAAATAAAATCTATTCTAAAAACTAAAACGAAAATAAAATTCTAACTAAGACACGAAGAACAAGGCACAAAGGTTTTCAATTAATTCAACGACGAACAAGCTATGATCCACCTATCTCACAACTCTGAATTTCTACCTTAGATTGTTTAGTAAAGATTTAATAAAGGTTGTGGTTCACCTATCAAAGGTATGAACTTCTACTCTCGTAGATAATTCGCCTATCGCCTTCTATCTCTCGATCTTAAAGATTGACGCTTTCAAAACAAGGTGCAAGATTTGTTCAATCTAGCAACCTAGAAATCTAACCTAGCAACTCTCATTATTTTTAGGTTAAAAGTCCAAACTTTAATATGGTGATCTAAGTCTAACAACGATTTCCATCAACGTTAAACATCAAATAGCAACCATCTCTCGATATAAATTGCGTAATCAATAAAGCACATAATAAAGATACAAACTTTAAATAAAAACTCACAGAACAATCCAAGATTCAAAATCAAAACGCAGCACGATCGGCTTCACAAGCTTGTTCAAAACGCTTAGCCTCTATCCATCGTTGGTATGCAAATAATATAAATAAAAAGTAGAAGAAATTGTGATCTTGGTAGCAGGGAAACGCAGCTAGGGCACCCCCAAGGGGCCTGGGGCGGCCAGGGATCGAATTATGGTGGTTAGGGTTGAAAATAACGCGTCCTTATATAGATTTTTAGGTCGGTTTCGCTGAGGCGGTGCCGTGGACGCCCGTCCAGAGTGTCTGGACGCCCGTCCAGCTGCTTTGAAATCTTCGAGTCGGTCCGAGTCTTCTCAAACGCCCGTCCTATGCAATTCTGAACGCTCGTCCATAGAAAATCTGAACATCCTGAATCAAAAGGCTCTTCCTGGACGCCAGTCCACTCTTCTGGACGCCCGTTTGGGTAAAAATCATGCTTTCCTGAATAGAGTAGCTCCAAAGTGGACGCTGGCTCCATGCTTCGGACGCCACCTGTGTTGAACGGAGATAAACGCGCGTTTAGTTCTTCAAAGTTTCCTTATCTTCACTCCAAGTTCAATATGCATCTTTCTCTCCACTTAATCTTCAGTTTTTCATCCTTTAAGCTCATTCATTGCCATGCAAACGCACCTACAAGTTGATAGAAAAGTGCAAAGTGTAAAACCATACAAAAATCACCAATAAAACCACGTAATAAGCTCGATTTTGCATTTAAACCAATTTCATATGCATTCTCTCAATAAATCATTTAAACACTTACTTTTCTATAAAAAGTAATAAAACACGAAGGAAATTGCTACGAGATAATATCATATATATCGTAAAAAATCACCGTTAACAAAGCATCTTAAGAGAACGAGGAATTATATGCTTGTATATTCAAAGCCGACCCGAATATCGTAGGCTACATCGATTCGACTTTCGCCGATAAGGATGACCGTAAGTCGATGTCGCTCGTGTTCACTCTTGGAGATGGAGCCGTAGTTTGGAGAAGCATAAAGCAACCCAAAGATTGCCGATTCAACTATGAAGCCGAATACATAGCAGCCTCTGAGGTAGCAAAGGAAGCGGTGTGGCTCAAGAAATTTCTTGGTGATTTGGAAGTAATTCTGAATATAAATGATCCAATACCGCTTTATTGTGACAACAATGGAGCGGTGTTGATTCCAAGAAACCACGAATTCACAAGAGATCAAAGCATATAGAGAGAAAGTACCATCTGATCAAAGAGATCGTGCACAGGGGCGACATTTCGGTCCTAAAGATCGCCTCGGCCGACAACCTAGCTGATCCGTTCACTAAGACACTGGCATCTAACTTCTTCGACAAGCACTTGGAGAGTATGGGAGTGAGAGACATGTCTCATTTGCTTTAGAGCAAGTGGGAGAAATATGTAGTAGATAGAAAAATGTAATATGGTGTGCTCTAAAAACAATTGTTGCTTGTCATTACGGGCAAGTGGGAGATTGTGAGGTGTAGTGCCCGAAAGACAATTTATGTAATTGTTTTTATTTAATAAATGACAGATTTTATTTCATCTTATTATTTGCTTTGTGCTTATGTTTAATACAGTACTGAAAACCCCAAGTCGTATCATATGTTTCCATATAACTTAGTGTGTGTCACAAATGAGGATTAAGTTTATGGTGATACACTTGAACTATTAGTCCATGGTGAACTTAATCAAAGTATGGGGTCTATTGATTAAACCACCACTAATGAACCCAGAACACTTTATGGTGTGATCGTCATATCCGGACCATCGACATTGGTTTTCTAAGTGGGGCATTTATATATGATAAGAGTCATATAGGACTGGACCGATTTAATGTGAGTTTCTCATATAATTCCGTGATTGAGAAATCTTAATAAATCACAAGATGATCATATATGGATTAACCTTAATCCTGAAGTGATTACAGACTCCTACTTGTTTCAAGATTGGGTTTGATGTGTTCATTAAGGATCGCTAAGCGGCGCGGTCCAAACCACTTTCACGTTGGCACTATTCCGGAATGAGTGAGAAGTGTGTGTCTCACGTATATGGAATCCATTCCTTCCTACGGGAAGCAAAAAGACAATCCCCTTATTTGTTAATCCTAGAAACCGATCGATCCCGGGAGTTCGTATTGGTTATTAACTAATTGATCACTAGTGGGTTGATGGTAAATAAGGATAAGATGTATTGAAGAAGGTTTACGGAAATAATCCTACTTCGCATGGATAGTCTGGAGGGTTATTTTATATGAAATGATTATATCAATGGACACTTATCGACTCGACTCGACGTTTTGAGAATAAGTTATATCTATAATCGATTCGCTTTCGGATTTATGGTGCCGTAATTCCGGAATTAATAAGTTGGGTAGAAATATTATGTTCGATGAATATTTTATTTAATTTATTGTAGCTACTGGTTATTGGTCCATGATCCCCGGGTTGGCTCCTAACACGCGAGTGTTTTCTCATTTTATGGAACCTCGAGAATAAATTAAATATTTGGTCTATTTAATGAATATGCAATATTATTTATTTGGTAAATAATATGCAAAATAGAAAAGACATTTTCTATTAAAAATATTGACTAAATTGGCGCCACACTTGTGGATAATTTAGAGATGAAATTTTTCTAGATTATGTCACATGTGTAATTAGTTAATTATCTATTTTATGGATAATTAATGAATAAATTAAGAGATAGATTTTTTGGGAATTATCTCTTATTTTATGGCAAAATTATATTTTCCTTGTGGGAATATGTAATTGTGATGTGAAAAAGATAATTCTCTTGACTAGTTATTTTCCTATATAAAGAGAGTTCCTCCCAACACAATTCACACTTCATAATTGCGCCACATTGAAAAATAAAAGAAGAAAAATTATTTTCCTAGGGTTTTTCTTGTGCCTATTCGAGGAGGTTCTACGGCGAGGATCGACGTCCACCGCCGTCACTTGGAGACACAATCCGGAAGGCTACGGCATCTCCCTTTTGGTTGACTATCTCTTCCTCCCGTATAAGGTAAATCTTCAACCTTCTCATAGGATTAATTAGTTATGTCTCATATCATAAATCGCATAAGCTTCCGCTAGTGGTAAGATCGAGTGTGTCGATCGGTGCTACTATTTCTAGCACCGATCTCCCACCCGGGGATCGGATTTGCCCTTAGGCTCGAAGTGGGGTTTATTGGAAATAAAATTTATGTTTTGATGATGATTCATCGCTTAATCAATTATCGTTATTAACCCCATTGATGAAGTGTCATAACTAGCTGTTATAGTGCAAAGGAAAAGATGTATAGAGAATAATGTATAGGACTTTATGAGTCCGATATTTGTATAAGTTGAATCGACAAGCACTGTAATAGGTCTAGGCTGTGAACTGAGAAAATAAGAAACTGAGATTTAGTCAAACTGAGATTCAATGAGAAACTGAAAAACAGAGAACACCAACATGAAAACTGAAGAAGATAAGTTCGCCGAGGATACGTACTCGCTGGCTTATCCGGAAATTAAAGAACCGTGGGTCACGTACTCGCTATGAAGATCGAAGCACTGAGGGTTCAAACTTAGTTATGAAGACTACGTCGAGACTGTAAAGTTAGACTTCAGGCAAGATTGTGGTGACCTGAACTGACTTTATGGATCTTGTATGAAGACCTAAGAATCATAAGGATAATGAATTCTTAGATGATAATGAGTCATGGTGTACTCTGATTAAATCAATTATAATCAGATGAAAAAATGAAGTACTGATATTTGAAGAAGAGTAAAATCTCGCTAATGCTCTAAGTCACCAAGAAACCGACAAGTGATAAACTCGCATAAAACCGATAAGGATACTTAGTTTTATAGGTCGTGCATCCGTTAAACCGATAAGTACAACGAACGTTGAAAAAGAAGCAATCTTATTGGATGAAATACTGACACAGCAGAACGGTCAGAAATATAGCCGTTACAAGATTCAAGCAGAGCAATAAACCCCTATAAATAGACTACCTCTACAAAAACATTAAGAGAGGGTAAGTAGGAGGAATTAAAAAGAATCAATCCAAGCCGAGAAAGATCTAAGTAAGGGGAAAGCCAAATTCCAAAGAATTCCTCGCTAAGTACTTAATTGCAAGATCAAGAAATTTCTTCAAGTATCCAAGCACATTCAAGCAAAATCAAGAGTCTAACACTTGAAGAAATTCGAGCCGTGCAAAATTTAATATCCAAGAAAAGCTCTAATCACAATTGAATCATAGTTATTGATTCAAGTATCAACTTTGATTTCATCAAAGGTCTAGATCGTGAAACACCAAGAAGGTGTGAAGGACAGATTGAGTGCAATGTGAAGACTATGTTTGTGATGAGCCGGTGAAGAGGCAATTCTACCCTTCAAGGACCGTTGTTTCAAACAATTGAAGAGCAGGAATCCTACCTATTCTACAAGTGTTTAGATAGTGAAGCTAGTGGATTAGTCAAGGACTATCGCTTAGAAATTTTTGTAACCGGGCCATCTCAAAGAATTTCTAGTGGAATATTCCTCCGCATCACAAGGGAAGAGAGGACGTATAGGATTACACCACCCGGAACCTCTATAATTCTTGTTTATTTATTTTACGTATTTATTTACTTCATATCGCTTATAATTATCTAGTTCTCGTGTTAAATCCAAGTCAACAAACCGTTTGTTAGCTAAAGGCTAGCTTTATCCGCGCGCGCTAAATGAGCTAAGAATAAGTCGGTATTGACTTATATTCGCTGAGTTAACCGAACTCCGCACAAGTTAAGGGACAGGAACAAAACCGAACTAAGCATCGCATGAGTTTCGGAGAAACCCGCTTCCCGGGGCAATTCCAGTCAGAAAAGTTTTTGGTGACAAGTTTATTCACCCCCCCCTCTAAACATGTGTTAGCCTTTCCAAGGGACAAACAATTGGTATCGGAGCGGTTCCTTCTTTTTGGAGGAGATCTATCGCTTTGTAAGATAACTCGGTCATCGCTATTTTCGATACCAACAATTGATATCGAAGCAACCAATTGTTGAAGACCCCTTACTATATCAATCTTAGAGATACTTTAGTGAAATTAAATGGATACATCTAGAATCAAAAGTTGGCTAAATAACCCTCTTACTGACTACTTGCAAAATGTTGTCTATGATATTCAGGATCAAGTATTTGAAAGATTCAGTACTACAAGCTCTCACACAAATCCGGAACCTCATTTCAGTTATGATGAAGATATTAAATTTAATGCATATAAAGATGAATCAAGGGGATCTCCATCCCTAAGTGATCTTTCAGAAGAAGCAGAAAAAGAATGGCTACGAGTAGCTGATTATGTAGAAGATAATTTGACTGAAAACATTGTTGAAGATCCATCCGTTGCAAAAGTCAAAGATGTTATACTACCCATGAGTTATGGAGGTGAAAGTGATGAGGAAATCATACTGCTGGGAGTAGCACAAGCAAATGCTAATGAAAAGGGGAAGCAAGTTTTAACTGATGATAATTCCTCAACATAAAATCTATCCATCAAAAATCAGGAGGTAATTGCATCTACATCCAACACTCACACTGCTATGAACAATCAGAAAAATGAAGAATTCAATGAATCCTTGGACATACTCATAAAGGAATTAAAGGAAATTCAAAAGAAATACGAGGATGTCAAAAAGGAGAAAAAGTTATTGAAAACTCGAAATTTCAAGATTGAATGTCGAGATCAAGTTAATCAAGACTAATGATGAAACCAAGGTAATTCAACCAACCGATGAACCGACGTAAGCAATAAGCGTCAAAGAATCATCGCTGATCCAATTCCCAAAGTTGTTCGCCTCAAACCTAGAAAACCTTTTGGAGACAGATCTCGTCTAGTGGTTTGTTAGTCGAATAATTCTAAGTCCGACCGTGTTCGCTTGCATTAAAATTTGTGACCGTACAACGGTCAGGAACTCAGAAAACTGATAAAATTATTAGAATTGAAAATTACTCAGCACAGCCATTTGCACAAACTGATAAAACTAAAAAATCAGTTGGAAAAATACACCAAGCCAACAGATTTTACAGAAAGACTCGAAGGTCGAAAAGGCGAACCGATCGAGATCGCAAGAAAAATCTTCAAGACATATTCATTTGAAAATGAAGATCATTCATGGAATGATAAACTCGCAGGGAAAGGAAGACTATTTCCCACCGATGAAGATTGGAATGAACCTTCATGACAGCTTTCACAAACCGATCAAATCAAAAACTCGTCCGGACAAAGCAAGAAAAGCATGTAAAACCGACTTTACTACCAAAATGTCAAGAGAGGTATAAAGTCAAAAATAAAAATGTATCATCAAAAGCTAACCAGTTAGGACCCAAACAGATATGGGTACGAAAAATTTCTAAATTTGTTTTGCAGGAAAATTTCGGTAACTGGAAGCCGAAAAACTGAGTTTTGTTCACAACTGAGTTTTTGAATTCAGGACGAGTACAGCTGTAGAAACACCTCATCTACCCTATTAACTACAGTCTAGCTACAGATATCAAGAAAAGACGTGGTCCTTCTCAATCTAAACCGTCCATACTTTCCACTCATCCACCTTTTTCGCAATCTCAAAACATTTATGACAAGACGTTATGAGTCCCACCCAATTCATAACTACCTTTCCTACAAATTATAAATAACCCAGAATTTTCCTTTATAATTCTTTACACTCATATTGTGAATTTGCTTTCTCAATCATCAAATTTTCAAACTCTCAATCAAATCCAGAAAACAATGACTTTCACTCTTGTTGAACCCGGAATGATCATATCTCTTGACCAGTTTATTGCAAAATATATTGATCAAACACTAGACAAAACAATTGCTGCAAAAATTAAACAGATTAAAGGATTGGAGGATGCCTTCAACACTGATCTGAAAAGTGTTTGTCTAGAAAGCATTGGAGACTTCTATGAATTTGGGAAGACAACTATGAAGGAGAAGACACACACACACCTATACCACTACCGTCAATGGTAAGGAGATCAAGGTCACCGAAGATCTAATTGCGTAAATCTTTAGGTTTGACAAATTTGGAGGAACATCGCCCATCAAGTTGACCAAAGAACAAAAAGAAAAACTATGGAAAGATATAGCAATTGATGCGTAACTGCAGCTTTACAAACCGAGAGCACAAGCTTACTCAAACTAGAATTCAATTTTCTTTCAAAGATGTTGGCAAATTGCATAATTGGAAATGCAGGAAACTATAGTAATTTATCTGGAGCAAAGTTGGACTTACTATATGTAATTTGGTTTGGAGAAAATTTCAATTGGCTAAGATATCTGTTTGATCAATAAGTGGCTCAATCAATTCACTTACCTAAGAAGAAGACTGATGTTAAGAAATGTCGTTTCTATCACAAGAAAACTCTTGCATTAGTAGTTCAAAGAATTCTCGACCATTTCGGAATCGCAAAGAAGAAAGAAACATCAGTTGATGATGGGAAAATTGTTGTTAAAGAAGAAAAGGCCGGAAAAAGAAAAGCTAAGGGTTCGAAGGTGAACCTAAGAAGAAGAAAAGCAGTAAAATCAAAGAAACTCCGCAACCGGAGATCAAGTCTTGGAACGATTGAAGAATTAAGCAAAAGAAGAAAACAATTGGAAGATTTGGAGAAAAATAAATCTGATCTTGTAACACCAACTGAGGAATCAGCACAGACAGCAAGAACTGAAACCATTCCTGCTGAATCTACCCCAATTCCAATAATTGAAGCGTTACCTATTCAAGAACCAGTTTCACATCCACAAGAAATTGAGATGACAAGGAAACCGAAGTTGTCAATAAGAAAGATCGTTGAAACCGAATCACGAAGAAAGCTAAGACTCGTGGGGAACAGACCCCGAGAGTTGAACATGTTGACGAAGATTTCGATAGCGATGAAAGATTGATCGATGAAACAACGCTAGAAATGTCGTCGTTACTTTCAAAATCCGATCTACCCCGCAGATCTTTTTCCCGATTAGAATTTGAAGAATCGTGCAAAGGATTTTCAAACTTCTCAATCTGTGGAAAAAGGGCGTGTATGCATTCAAGATCAACAAAAATCATTAACTTGGATGAGCAAGTCAATGAAGATGAACTCATTGAACCAACTGAGAAAGAAGTTTCAGTTACTGAATTGGAACTTGAACCTACTGAAAAACAAGCTGTTGAAGAAATTGTAAGTGAGAAAGTTCTGGAAACTGAGCCGAAAATCTCAGTCCCAGGTATTGAAAAAGAGTCATCAGAAATTCCAATCACTACTGAAGGAGAAATCAACAAAATTGACCTGATGGAAACTGAAGACGTTGCAAGAACTGACCCTATGCAAACTGAAGATGCTGTTTTAGAAAGTGGTCAGGAAGTCACAAGAGAATCAGGAAAGATCATCACTCAACCATCAAGAGATCATGGAGAATTAATGTTAGCTGATTATGAACGATTGCACAAATATCAAGCTTGGAAATTCAGTTCCATTGCAAATCAAAGGAATCAGCTAATAGAAATGGAAGCTACTGAAAAATGGGTATTTGATTTATACAACATTACAAATCTATCTGAGATAATCAATACCGAAGATTTTCTGAATCAGGGATATGTACTGATAAGGAATAGCTACATCGGGAGGAACCCACAAGCTTGGTGGAAATTTCAAAAAGAATCATGATGATGATGATTCTCGTGATGATTCCAATCTACAAGAAGGAATTCTAGCCTCACTACAAGAAAAGAGAATCGAAACCGATCGACTACTGATAATGAGTCTAGTAGTTCTGAAGAATCCAGTGTAAGTTCCAGTTCTAAAAGTGTGTCTGATGGACAGCAAGGAGAGAAAGAAGGTTATAAATCTCCCACGGACAAGTCCTTGCTAGAAATAGCTAAAACAAAGTGGCAAGGATGGTCGGAGAAAATTCGATGAAGAATTAAACGTTCGCTATCACCGCAAGAGATATTGATCAATCGAACGTGGAAGAAGTTAGAAAACAAGCCCGAAGAATGAATAAGATCGCGCATTACAAAGAAAAACTAAAGCAAGTGATTGTCTCACCACTCAAGCAAGCCAATGAACAAGAAGCAGTGAAGCTCACAAGATGTTCCTACTCAAAGTTGATCTCATTAAGTACTATCACAACGAGATAATCGAATTCAAAAAGATGACAACAGCCTATTCGGAAAAGTTCTAAAGTCCTTAGAGGCCAGCCAAGATGAAAGAAGCAAACTTGAAAAGAAAATGGATACTGTCACTGAAAATTGTCAAAACACTTTGATCGAGCTTCGAAAGACAACTATTGAGAATGACACAAGAATAGATGAAACACTAGACAGATGGGAAGGCATTCTCAATAATCTGGTTGACAGAATGATATTAAAGGAAAGTGGAATGAAGGACTCGGTTGTAGCTCAAACCATTTTGGCATCAACGCAACAAAATCTGAACACTTACATCAGAAGCCTGATCCATAAAGATGATGTCAATAAGGGGGAAAGTTTGGACTTCCTAAAATTCAATGCAACTGAGATTCCACAAGTCCTTGAAAATGCTGATGATAAATTGAATGAACTAAAGAAAGCTAAAGGAGAGTTTACTGATGAAGAAATAGAGTTAATTGTTAAATACTTAGAGCCCACTGACAAAAGAGTTGGTTTGGATTCTCGTCTATACAGTCTATTCAGAGATTTACAAGCAAGAGAAGGAGTATCAAGGGAAGAATCTCTAAAATCATTCCTACATATGCAGAAGTTGCTCATGCACTACTTCAATAAACTTAAGAAATGGGAAGCAGATGGTATTATTGATAAGGAATCAGGGAAAATTGAAAAGGCTGAATCTGAATTTGTTCAAAAGCTACCGAGAACAAAGCCACCAATGAGAGACTAAGGCCAACTATCTTCACCTTTGCAGTACTCTTCAAAAGCAAATTCTTCAGGAAGCACAATCTATCTGAATCATGGAACATTTGGGCAAGCATCCATGGAATTGAAAGCTCAGCTACAAATGATGCTATGAGAACTGTTGCAGAAAGTTATGATAATCAATTTACTTTAGCTACCAAGTAAAAAGAAACTATCTTTTAGTTCCTTTTATTATGATGTATTTCATTACTCCACTTTGTAACTCGCTTATCAAATAAATTGTCAATTTCTCGCCCGCTTTGTTATTTATCGTATTTTGTTTTATCTTTTTGCATTGCTTTTAAGGAGGGTATTGACATCATCAAAAAGGGGGAAATTGTTGGAAATAAAATTTATGTTTTGATGATGATTCATCGCTTAATCAGTTATCGTTATTAACCCCATTGATGAAGTGTCATAACTAGCTGTTATAGTGCAAAGCAAAAAGATGTCTAGTGAATAATGTATAGGACTTTATAGAGTCTGATATTTGTATAAGTTGAATCAGACAAGCACTGTAATAGTTCTAGGCTGTGAACTGAGAAAATAAGAAACTGAAATTTTGTCAAACTGAGATTCAATGAGAAACTGAAAAACAGAGAACACCAACATGAAAACTGAAGAAGATAAGTTCGCTGAGGGATACAGACTCAGTTGGCTTATCTGGAAATTGAAGATCTGAGGGTCACATACTCAGTTATTGAAGATCGAAGAACTGAGGGTTCAAACTCAGTTATGAAGACTACGTCGAGACTGTAAAGTTAGACTTCAGGCAAGATTGTGGTGACCGGAACTGACTTTATGGATCTTGTATGAAGACCTAAGATTCATAAGGACAATGAATTCTTAGATGATAATGAGTCATGGTGTACTCGATTAAATCAATTATAATCGATGAAAAATTGGAGTACTAATATTTGAAGAAGAGTAAAATCTCGCTAATGCTCTAAGTCACCAAGAAACCGACAAGTGATAAACCCGCATAAAACCGATAAGGATACTCAGTTTTATAGGTCAGTCATCCGTTAAACTGATAAGTACAGTCGAACGTTGAAAAAAAAGCAATCTTATTGGATGAAATACTGACACAGCAGAACGGTCAGAAATATAGCCGTTACAAGATTCAAGCAGGAGCAATAAACCCCTATAAATAGACTACCTCTACAACAACATTAAGAGAGGGTAAGTAGGAGGAATTAAAAAGAATCTATCCAGTCGAGAAAGATCTAATTAAGGGGGAAAGCCAATTTCAAAAGAATTCCTGCTAAGTACTTAATTGCAAGATCAAGAAATTTCATCAAGTATCCAAGCACATTCAAGCAAAATCAAGAGTCTAACACTTGAAGAAATTCAGAGCCGTGCAAAATTTAATTATCTAGAAGAAAAGCTCTAATCACAATTGAATCATGGTTATTGATTCAAGTCTCAACATTGATTTCATCAAAGGTCTAGACTGTGAAACACCAAGAAGGTGTGAAGGACAGTTGAGTGCAGACAGGAAGACTGTGTTTGTGATGAGCTGGTGAAGAGGCAATTCTACCCTTCAAGGACCAAAGTGTTTCAAACAATTGAAGAGCAAAGAATCCTACCTATTCTACAAGTGTTTAGATAGTGAAGCTAGGGATTAGTCAAGGACTATCGCCTTAGAACTTTTTGTAACCGGGCCATCTCAAAGAAGTTCTAGTGGAATTTTCCTCCGCATCACATGGGAAGAGAGGATGTACAGGATTACACCACCCGGAACCTCTATAATTCTTGTTTATTTATTTTACGCATTTATTTACTTCATATCGCTTATAATTATATAGTTCTCGTGTTAAATCCAAGTCAACTAACTCGTTTGTTATCTAAAGGCTAGCTTTATCCGCCGCGCTAACCGAGCTAAGAATAAGTCGGTATTGACTTATAGTCGCTGAGTTAACCGAACTCCGCACAAGTTAAGGGACAGGAACAAAACCGAACTAAGCATCGCTTGACTTTCGGAGAAACTCGGCCCCCGGGGCAATTCCGCTTTAGGAAAAGTTTTTGGTGACAAGTTTATTCACCCCTCTCTAAACTTGTGTTAGTCTTTCCAAGGGACCAACAGATTTTCGGCCCTTAATGTTATAGTTTTTATGTCTTTATTTAATGTTTGATAAATTAAGAGAAGACACATGGCGAGGCTCACTTTGACCCTCATCATAAGCCCCCCAGATCTGGCTGAACTACTTGTTGTGAGGTCAGATCTGTTAGAGGTGTTGTTCGACCATTGTCATCTAGAGTTGTAGAATTTTACAATGGTCTTCTCAGCCATGTGCCGTAATTACTGTTATGACGCTGTCGTTTGTGCCCACGTCTTCTGTAGTGGAACGGTTTTTGAGAACGTTGCCGTAGCTCCTTATTTAGTGCCTTATGTGGTTGCTGCTTCTGCTTCAACGGCTCCTGCCAAGCTGCTCCAGGTCAATGCTTCTGTGGAGAATCTTACTCCTGCTAGAGAGTCTGGGCAAAACTTACCCCTTAATGCTTCTTAGGTTTTTGAACTTGCATTTCGTTTCTGCTTCGTTGTCTTTTTTACGAGCCCGACCTACGGAGCTCAGCTCGGTTCCCTTTGGGGACAGGAAATTTACTTCGAAAAGTTAGCGAGCCTAACAAATGGAGCCCGAAAAACTTATCCGACATGCGGACTTGTGTGAGTCTGACCTGTAGACTGGCTGTTTAGAGTTAGTCCGACCTACAGAGCTCAGCTTTGCAAATGCATTGAGCCTGACATCCAAAGTGCTCTGAATTTAAATCCGTCCAGTGGACTTTTTTTTTTAGAGTCCGACCTGCGGAGCTTGGTTTGAGTTCATCTGTGAACGAACTTTATCCTATAAACTTAATGAGCCTGGCCTGCATAGCTCTGAAATTTGGATCCGTCTTGTGGATTATTGCTCGAGTTCGTCCTGCGGACTGGTTTTCTGACGAGTCTGACTTGTGGTTTATAAACTTTACGGAGGCTGAGCTAAAGAACTCATACTTTTGTCCATCATGCTGACTGGTGAGTTCGTCCAGCAAACTTGGTGAGTCCGATCTGCTGAGTTCAATTCGATGAGTTTGATCTGCAAACTTTGTCGAGTCCGATATGCGGAGTTCTGAAAGTTGATGTCCATCCTGCAGACTTAAGCAAACTTTTCAGGTCTGCCTTGCGGAGTTGAAGCTTTCGAAGTCCGATCTGCGGAGCTCGAACTTTGGAGTCTGTCCTATACACTTTGAAGAAAAGCTTCCAATTTTTTCATGTACAATGTTTTAATATATGCAAATTTTTGCAAGTTCTCTTGCCTTAATTTTATTTTTTGTACTTACTTGAAGTACTCTGATCCGCAGTGGGTGTCTTTCCCCCCATTATGCCATGCATTCACTATAGTTTTGGATGGCATACTCAGACTTTTGTTAAGTTTTTGTTCGGGTCTGTCCTGCAGACTTAGTGAGTTTGACTATTGCCAACTTGCTGAGTCTGATCTGCGGAGATCGGGCCGGGTCCGTCTTACGTACTTAACAAATGCAACTCGGGTCCGACCCGCGTACTCGCTGTCGCCCCGCCGAGTTAGCGAGTTTTTTCTGAGTTCGTTTTGCGAAGCTCAGTTTGTCTGTCCTGCATACTTAATTATTTTTTATTTTTTATTTTTATTTTTAGTCTTTCCTACAGACTTTGTAGAAAAGTTTCAGGAATTGTAACATGTACAATGTTTTTGCAATATCTTATTATGTTCTCTTGGTTGTTGCAAACTTGCCGAGTCCGACTTATTGTGGCTCAATTCGGTGTCGTCCCACGTACTTAATTAATTGGGTCTAACCTCGCGTACCAAATTTTTTGGAGTCCGCTCGTACGTACTTAATTTTCTTGAGTCTTCTTAAAGCGTACGTAATTTTTGGAAGTCGGCTCGGGCCGACTATTTTTTTTTTTTTTTTTTTGAGTCTCGACCGCCGACGTAGTTTTTTTAGTCTCGTGTAGACTTTATTTTCTCGAGTCCGATTTGCGTACTTAATAAATTTGACCGAGTCCGATACGTGGAGCTCGCTGGTCCGTCCCGTACCTAATAATTTTGAGTGAGTCAAACCCGCATCTCAAGTTTCTATCCGTGATGCGAACTTAATGAGTTGGTCCTTTACCAACTTTTGAGTCCGATTTGTGGAACTCGCCTCGATGAGTCTAACCAAAGCAAACATTGTGGAGTCCGACCGCGGAGCTCAATCTTTAGAGTCCGACCTACGGACTTAGTGGGTTTGTCCTTTGCAAACTTACCGAGTCTGACCTGCGGAGCTCACTTTGTCAGCCCTGCTGACTTATATTTTTTGCTGAGTCCGACCTGCGGAGCTCGCGCTTGTTAGTCCCGCTAACTTATATATTTTATATATTTTTTGATGATTCCAACCCGCAGCTCGGTATGTCGCTCCCGCCGGCTTATAAATTATATATATATATATATATATATACATTTTCGCCGAGTCCGACCCGCGGATCTCGCATGTCGGGCCCCGCTCGACTTATATATTTTTTAATATATATTTTATATATTTTCTTTTTTGTCGATTCCGACCGCGGAGCTTAGTTTGTCAGCCGTGTTGACCAATATATTTTATTAATGTACATTGTATATTTTTTTGCTGAGTCCGACCAGCGGAGCTCAATATGTCAGTCCTGTTGACTTATATATTTTTTTAATATATTTTTTCTTTTTGCTGAGTCCGATTTGTGGAGCTCGGTATGTCAGTCCTCCTGACTTATATATTTAATTACTATATATTTTATATATTTTTTGCTGAGTCCGACCTGTGGAGCTCGGTATGTCTGTCCTGCTGACTTATATTTTATTAATATATATTTTATATCTTTTTTGCTGAGTCCGACCTGCGGAGTTCGTTATTTCAGTCCTGATGACTTATATATATTTGAAATATATATTTTATATATTTTCTTTTTTGCTAAGTCCGACCTACGGAACTCACTTTGTCAGCTTTACTGACTTATATTTTTTTGCTGAGTCTGACCTACGGAGCTCAGTTTGTCAGCCTTGTTGACCTAAATATTTTATTAATGTACATTGTATATTTTTTTGCTGAGTCCGACCTGCGGAGCTCAGTTTTTCAGCCCTGCTAACTTATATATTTTTGGAGTCCTCTCAGGAAGACTTAATTTCTTGGGGTCTGCTCATGCAAACACCTCCCCAATTTAATTAGGTTAGCACACGTATGATACACAAAAGGTTCGAGTCCATGAAAAATGTCTTTTCCATGTATTTAATTATTTAGTCCACTAAATAATTATTTCGCACATCAATTAAATTATCCAACTACTTAATTATTGTCGAGGCCCAACGTCAAGAAACATATGCACGTTAGGAGCCTCATCGGGGATCATGGACCTATAACCAGTAGCTACAATAAATTAAATAAAATTATTCATCGAACAGAACAATTCTTCTTCAATCTATTAATTCCGGGATTACGCCACCATAAACCCGAAACTGAACTCTATCGATTATAGATATATACTTACACTCTAATCACTGAGTTGATAAGCGTCCATTGATATAATCATTACATACGGATAAATACTCCATAGACAGTTCGTTTTGATTTGGGATATTTCCGTAAACCCTTCTCAAAACATCTTATCCTTATTTACCATTAACCCCCAAGTGATCAATTAGTTCATAACTAATATAATATGAACTGGGCCCATCGATCGCTTCTAGGATTAACAAATAAGGAAACTCGTTCGTCTACTTCCCGTAGAAGGAATAGATTCTATATCCGTGAAATCACAGACTACTCACTCATTCCAAAATAGAGCCAACGAGAAGTGTTCAGATCACATGTATCCAAGCGATCCTTAACTAACACATCAAACCCTACTTTGAACCAAGCAGTAGACTGTGATCACATCAGGATTGAGATTAATCCATATATGATCATCTTGTGATTCGATAAAATTTCTCGATCACGGAATTATATCGAGAATTCAAATCAAATTGGTCCAGTCCTATATGATAGACATAATATATAAATGCCCCACCAGGTACCATATACCGACGGTCCGGATAAGACGGTCGCACCGTTAAGTGTTCTGGGCGCATTATTGGTATATTAATCATTAGACCCATACTCTGATTAAATTCACCATGGACTAAATAGTTTTAAGTATATCATCACTAACTCAATCCTCTTGTGTATGCCATACAATGAGTTATGTCATTACATACCGATATACTTAGGGTTTTCAAAGTTGTATTAATATATGCATAAATGCAAATATTAAGATGAATTATAAATTCGTCAAAAACAATTACGTAAATTGTCTTTCGGGCACTACACCTAACAAACTCCCACTTGCACGAAAGGCAAGTGATTAATTGTTTAGAGCATACCCCTTATACACAACATTCTCCCACTTGCTCTAAAAGCAAATGAGATATATCCCTCAATTTCGTACCCGCCAAGTGCATCAAACCATTTAGATGTCAAAATACACTCTGAGTGTGCCGCCGCAGGGTCGGTCAGTGACTTGGTGGGTATGCAACATGTAAATGCCACGCGACTTAGTATACTGATCCATTAGGTTGTCAGCTCGAGACGATCTTTAGGATCGAAACGTTGCCGGTCCATCCAATCAGGTGGTACTCTCCCAATATGCTTATTTTTCACCTCTAGTGACTGCGAAGATCCTTATCAGCTACATCTCCACTGTTTTCACAATGAAGTGGTATTAGCTTACCAAATCTGGAATTACTCCTAGATATGGAAGGAAATCCTCAATCTGACTTAAAGTCAGAATCACACGAGTAAACACTGAGCCCGAGATCGACTTAACGATCATCCTTAATCTGACTTAAAGTCAGAATCAGTGTAATCATTTATATTCACGTTCGCACTCGAATATACTAGCATATTATTCCTCGTTCTCCAAAGATACTTGAGGACGTACTAAACTTGCTATTTAATGCTCGAATCCAAGATTCGATTAACTTGTAATTACCTGACTTTCTCTTATCAAAAGAGAGTCTATCCTATTTTCTATTCATCCTCAGGTTTAGAGAAGCATTCCGTGAGAGGTAGGGTAGGACTACTTCGTTGAATATTACATACCGATATGCAAAATCATCTTAACCATTAGGATAGATGGGATTGTTACCACACATTCTCGAGAATTTGACCGAATCAAATCCTTTAGAATGTAGTCCGATTCTTTCATAAAGAGAATCTTGGCATGTCGATTTCCGACTTCAAATAATACACCCATGTTGTTTCCAACTGTTTCAGTGCTACCATTCATGAACACTAATGTATATACTACTTTACCAATACTGACATCCAGTCTATAAAAGACTTATCAATATTCTGGTCATGTCCACATACTTGAAATATGTGACTTTTAAATGACCTAGAGGTTTGCTTTGATCCTTAGAGGATATATGCCTTGGTTCCTGAATTAATTCAGATTCCGTTTGATTGGCAAGAAAGCCTCAAGGAGTTACCTCTATTTCCTGCTTTCTAATGAAATCATGCATTTATTCTTAGCTAAAACCCTTATGTTCTGAATGAATTCAGATTATGTTTGTTCGGCAAGAAAGTCTTAGGGAATCACCCCTATTTTCTGCTTTCTAACGGAATCAAACAAGACCGAGTGGTGAGAGAGTTCACGGTCTGGTTAACTCTATACTTGCTAGGGAATCACCCCTAGACCACTCAGCTTTGTACCGAAAGGTAAACTTTCTATACATTCGACTCTTATCATGTAGATCCAATTACTCCCACTAGGCCTGAGACACTCAGGTGGTTCTACTAGAGTGTGAACCGAACTGGAGTACCAAAACTCCATTCACAGGGTTATGGCTTTTAAACCAACCTCTATTGATCAGAATCCTATTTAGCCCGCAAGGAACCATAGGTTATCAATTACCTCTGTAAACTGCAAAGTCTTCAGAAAACCACAATAGGTAATGGTTAAACCATATTTCCATTGCGTTCTTGGTGGATCGATATTCTGATCTAGTAGTAATTATCAGTGTTATCACCAACAACCAATGTTTGACGTGGTCCGATCTAATCGCTAGTAACTACCTTGAGTAACCGTACTCCAAAGTCCAAGGTTGTTATTCATTGACCCTTTCGTAAGGTGTTTTGACAAGATAACCGTCACTTTTCGATCTTAAGAATCTTATAACCAACCTTTACTCAACATATAAGATATTGCACGAACAAATCATCATATGAACGTGTATGCAAAATTTCCAATCCTACCTTCAAGCACTAAGTGCTAAATCCCTATATTGACGGAAGTGGGGTGAACCGAATTCACTCCTTATCCACAAATTTGTAAGCATCTTCTAGGTAGACATCTCGGTTTTACATGATAGTGTAAACCGTTATTTCGCAACCAATATCTTAAATGAGTTAAGCAACACGTATTGTAGCACATTAATAACTATACGAGGCAAATTTATGGTGTTATCCATCGCGTGGATAAACTCCATCGGGAGGAGGTGCCGAGCATCGTCCCAAGACGTGCTATGGCCTATTACTGAGCATGGAATACTCTATCTCTGGTGAAATCAGAGACACCTCCAAATATTTTAGATAATCTTACTGGCGTTTTGAGTAGTTGTCTGACGAGATGTCACTACTCAAAAGCTCCTTCTAACTAGTATCTTTCACAAGACCCTGAAGGTCATTATAAACAAGCTATGTTACTTCTTTAAATCTATTACCCTTTCCCGATTGAAAGGAAGCTTAGTCATTGTTCCTTTTGAGACAGTGTTCCTTGACTGGGAGATAGGTTTCACCCTAAACCAGTCTTCAGATCTTGTCTTTAGGAAATATGCACTAATTAATAGAGTATGAAGAAGTGTTTATCTAAATACGGAAACATTTTGCCTTTAATAGTTTAAGATGTGTTACATATACCTTTTTCAAAGCATTTCTTAGTGGTTCTGACTTTATCAAACAAAAGTCCGAGTCTGGGATTCGTGCTACAAATGTCATAACTTTCTATAAGAAAAACTAATTATCGAATTGAAAGTGAATCCATTTGTTCCAACGAATCTAAAAATAGAAAATAATTTTTTTGTGATATTCAAGGATTGAATCCTAAATTCATTTCCTTATATCACCCCCACTATTCTAGCAGAAATAACTGCCCGTTGTCTTCTCCATTTATCGTTTAATTAATAGCTATCTTGTTCTTCCAAAGAACTTAGCTTTCAAGGAAATCATTAAGGATGCATTGGTTAGTGATCCGAAATCACTTTCCTTATCCTCTGATTTTCTATTTATTAATATTACGGTTTAGCCTTAAAACTACTTAGTTTAGATGACTAACACGTATAAACATTCTTTCCCATTCTTGACTTTCCTTATATCGAAACAGTCTTGAACTAGCAGTTCATTTGAGTAGACACTACTCGTGAACTGTGGGATGTCTAATGATAGTGTTACTCGTTTGGACTATTTGATTTTTCTACTAAATCAACAAATCATAAGGTTAAAGCTCCCACTAGTTTATCGGTTCCTAATACTGTCTAACTAGCAATACTTTATTTATGATTTTTCAGAGATTAGAAAATCACCAGAACTAAGCTCCCACTAGTTTATCGGTTCCAAATACCGTCTAACTAGTAATGCTTTGTTCATATTTTTCCAGGAATGGAAAAACTCTTGTGTAGTCTCTTACACATTCCTAATGATTCAGAAAAACAACAAATCATAAGAATAAAGCTCCCACTAGTTTATCGGTTCCAAATACCGTCTAACTAGCAACACTTTATTTATGATTTTCTAATTTTTCAATTAGAAATTTCTTGTGTGATTACTCACACAATTAAAATTCACTAATAGAATTTCATATAGTCCTACATCATCTTTGAACTAAGTGCGTCTCTCGTTCAACACGAGTGACAGCAGTGACATACCTATACTATGTCACTTAAGATTTAAAGGCTCAAGAGGAAATCTCTTCCGAAATTTAATTGCATTCTTCGATGAGTTCAACGTTCTTGTTACTTTCCACTTTTAACGAAGTCATTACACTAGCAATTTAGTAGCCTAGAGATGATAGTTGTAAACAAAATTGACAGAAAAAATTCATATATACATGACTAGATAAATTTTCGGAATTATAAACTGTAAAAGTCTATCCTACCATTCCAAGGATTTAACCTCACATCGTACCGCCGCCTAGGGGGTCGGTATCAGCACGATGATGGTTAAACTGAGACAATCTCTCTCGATGATTAAACTTTGAGAATCAAACATCTCATGGGAATCATACATCCCATACTTTAATCGTCGAATACCTTCCTTTTTCAGCCAAGATATTTCCTAAAATATCCTGATGAGTGTGACCTACTATATCAGACCTTTAAGTACGCCCCAAGTATGCCTACGTAGGGCGGTGGTCGCTGACCCGGCGAGTCCTCAAGATCCTATCCTTTCGGAGACCAAGCCTTGAATTTTGATAGCGGTGAACACCATCCGAATGGGGCCGAAGTCAAAGTGTTGGTCCCTTGAAAAGGCTTTGGTTAAGTTTAGAGGGGGGTGAATAAACTTAACACTTAAAACTTTGGAGTTAACAAATTCTACAACTTCAGCAGTCTGCTGATACTTCAGTAGTCTGCTGATACCTCAGTAGCCTGCTGATAAATAGTAGTCTACTGATAGTTGAGTTTGCTGAATTTGTGCAGCGGAATTATATCAAAATTAAGCCTTAATACTTGTTGTTAAATATGATACTAAGTATTAGATACTCAGTAGTGTATGTGTGTGATTTCAGTTGCTAGATTCACCGATTGATGTATAAAATAAACTAAGTGCGTAATGTAAATGCCGAAAGTAAGTAGGCAGATTTTATAGTGGTTCCGTGTGGTGTAATCCCGTCGTCCACTCTTCTCCCGTGATGTTGGAGGTAATTCACTAGAGATCTTTGATGTTGCGCTTACAAAGATTCCTAAGGTTTCTTGTCCTTCACCAATAACTATGGCTTCACAAACCGAAAACTCGGGAACAGGTAGGATTGCTGCTCCTGAGTCTTCCACCGGTCCTTGAAGGGTAGGATTGCCTCTTCACCAGCTCCACCACAAACAACAGACTTTTACACAACTGTGCTTCACTGTCTTCAGCAGGTTCTTTATAAAATAATCAAATAAATGATTCGCCTTGCAAAGCAGCCAGCTTGATTAGGATGATATAATCAGCAGCTTGCAGACTTCAAGTGTGTATACTTGATGTAGCTTGAATACAGAATACACTTGAAGAATCTTTCTGGATCAGTAGCTTTAAGTTCAGTGACTTCAACAGGGTGTTTTTCAGCTCAGAATTATCTCTTGTATTTTTCTCTTATTATGCATCAAATCATCATTCTTTCTGAGTTTGAAGTCCTCTATTTATAGGTAGGAAGGCATGTGACTTGTATTTGAAATTCAAATAAGACCGTTCCTTGTTTTGTCCTATTTGACTTGCTTTCTGTCACTATTCATAGGACTGACACTGTCAAAATTCCTTTTTGACAGTGCAGTCTGTCCAACCCTTGACTTATAACCATTGGATAATAATCAGAATCACCCCAACGTCCTTTTAATCTCAGCCCTTGATTTGTTTGATAAGTCAGAGGTAGTTAGCTGTCATTTTCCATGTAATCTTCCAATGTAATCTTGAATTAATCGAGGTATAATATCGTTGCAGTTCATCGTCGTCGAGATACCCATCATCCGTCGAACATCAATTTGCTGTGTATAAAATAAAATGCAGCTGATTTCTTTTATCTAACTTTTATCTGTGAAGTTAGATTACACCTTTTTTAATTATAACCAAGTTCCAAACATCATCCAACTTATGGAACTTAGACCTTGTACACAAGGTATATGTAATCAGCTTAGGTCATCACGACTTGCCTAAATTTCCGATTCCATATCCTTGACTTAAATTACTAAGTTTGATCCCTTAGCCTTCAGAATCGAGTTTGAGACCTCGGCCTTCGCATTCGCCTTCGCAGGTTCCCGACTAGTCTACCGACCTATCTACCCTATCGATATTGATCGTCCGTCGATATAAATCACCGACCTTTACGTTGCTTGTTTGATCAAACCTATTCATAAATCAAACTCTAATAAACCTATACATTTGATCTAGACATCTTTTTGCCTTTGCACTATAACAGCTAGTCTGGCACTCATCATCAAAACATAGAAATAAGTCCAACACAAAGTGGCACGAGGTGTCACCATTCTCTCACTTGCTTGCATCTATAGTAGAGGCCGTGGGGTCAGCTGTCGCCTTCCCCGCTCCCACTCAATATTTTGAAAAAGTGGTGGGTTTACTGATTGCAGTTTTGGACTTGGCAATATTTTAAGAAACAACAAATCTTGTACTCGAATGGTGTCGGTGATGTAGGCAAGCCTACCCGTCTTATTCGTTGGAACATATGTGATCGTTGGTCGGATCCGGCTAAGGGAAGCCCCGTTTAGCCGTAAAGGCTTGTCGGATATGTTAAGTCTTGCCGAACTCCCGTGCAATCGTCACACGTGGAGGGTGAGTCGATCGAGCCGTAGCTCAGTTGAACTTACCCAACCATGGTTAGACCATTTTCCGAACCCATGTATCATGATTTTCCGATTACTTAAATTGTCAAACTTTCCTATAGACACTACGGAACAAACCCGCAAACTCGTTCCGGTTTAAGGTGGGATTCACCAAGAATCCATCACCGAAAACTTAACGATTGACAAAACCCGATTCCTCGGTTCTTTAATTAGTTTTTAAAATAATTAATTCCCACAACAATTAATTAAATATTAAACTAATTAATCGAGTTGAATACATGCCTAATTAATTATCCAGAATTAAATAGCTACATGTATGCATATGGAGTGGAATTCATGATATGATGCATGTCGTGGCAATTTTCCGGTTCTACGCATACATCCTAAGCATACATACTAGTGCGGAAAATAAACATCAAGAAGGACCGTTGGCACCCCCGTATCTAAGCTATTAGAAAATAAATAAATAAACCCTAACTAGGGTTTACTAGTTTCTAATACAACCGTTGTCGATCCGTTTCATCGATCATCGGTCATCCAAACGAAATCCGATTGTCACGAAACTTTGTGGACCTGTTCTTCACTCCTCCCCGATTCAATATGGATGGTTAGATCCAAGTTTCGATGGACTAATTTTCTCCAAAGAATCCTCCGATCAAACCGTCAAAGCATCCGTTTATAACCGCAGCCGCAACAAGTTGTCTTCCCGGGGCCGATCGGGCATCGAGACAAAACCCGATCGACCCGAAATTTTTAGGGCTTGTTCATAACTCCATTTTAGTCAATTGGAATGGTCGGATCTATGTTTCAACGTTCCAAACTCTTCCAGAAAATCGACAAACTCACAGATGGGGTTTTTATGGATGCTGTGCTTTTCTGTTACAGAAGCAACTTTATTGCAGCGATCTGACATCGAGACAGACTCCGATCGACACCAAATGTTGAGGTATTTTTTACCAACTTTTTATCTTTATTCTAACCGGAGGGATTGTCGTTTCAACGGCTCAATCAAAGGGGAAAAAACAGGAAAGACGAACAACAACAAAACAGATCTATTTCTAGGAAATTTAAAATTACATCACCAAACTAATTACAAAATTTCCTATACTCATATAATGAATTTATATGAGTTTACAATAGATCTAATGGGTAAACAGTGTCAACCCCAATCCATCATATCAAAGAGTTCATCATCATGAAAATTTTCAACTTTAAAAAAAAAACGGAAAAACAATGCAATCTAAACATGCAAATCCACTCCTAGATCTATCAGTTATACACTTTAATGTATAGATCGGAGGCTTTGATACCATTGGTTGATGTAATATCGCCGGACGGATCTAGATCCGCCCGATTAGGAAGCGAAATAACAAGGATCACGATCAATATAACATTAAAGCATAAAAATAAATAGATCTAAACTATAAGAAGGTTAGATCTACTTACCAATCAAAAGATTAGATCCAAAGATTGAGAAGCCGAGATGAGATACCACAGTCTTCCGATTTGTACCTCCAAGCAACGATCGGTGGATATCGATCCTTGATGCTTGACCTCTTTGATATGCTACCCGGAAAATCCTGAAAATTTTCCTAACTCGAAACCCTAATAGGAAGTCGACATCTCCCTATTATCATTGTGTATATGGCGTGTTTTTCATGTTTTGTAGGATTTAGGAGAGCTCTCTATATATAGGAGAGAAATCCTTGTCCACCAAGGATAATTATTACAAAATCAATTATAATAATCCTTATTAAATAAAAGATACTCCTAGAATAATCTATAACAAATCTAGAATATTTAAGGATCAATCTAATATTTTTCCAGTTAATTATTTAACAAATAAACAATTAATCACATGTCATATAATTATCCAAGAAAACTAATTTCTTGATAAATATATACTTACAAAATGCGCCTCCCCTAATTTAATTAAGTTAGCACACGGATGATACACAAAAGGGTCGAGTCCATGAAAAATGTCTTTTCCATGTATTTGATTATTTAGTCCACTAAATAATTATTTCGCACATCAATTAAATAGTCCAACTACTTAATTATTATTGAGGCCCAACGTCAAGAAACATATGCATGTTAGGAGCCACATCGGGGATCATGGACCTATAACCAGTAGCTAGAATAAATTAAATAATATTATTCATTGAACAGAACAATTCTTATTCAATCTATTTAATTCCGGGATTACGCCACCATAAACCCGAAACTGAACTCTATCGATTATAGATATATACTTACACTCTAATCACTGAGTCGATAAGCGTCCATTGATATAATCATTACATACGGATAAATCCTCCGTAGACTGTTCGTTTTGATTCGGGATATTTCCGTAAACCCTTCTCAAAACATCTTATCCTTATTTATCATTAACCCCTAGTGATCAAATAGTTCATCACTAATATAATATGAACTGGGCCCATCGATCGTTTCTAGGATTAACAAATAAGTGGAACTCGTCCGTCTACTTCCGTAGGAAGGAATGGATTCCATATCCGTGAAGTCACGACTACTCACTCATTCCGGTAACGAGCCAACGGGAAGTGTTCGATCACATGTATCCAAGCGATCCTTAACTAACACATCAAACCCTACTTTGAACCAAACAAGAGACGGTGATCACATCAGATTGAGATTAGTCCATATATGATCATATTGTGATTTGATAAGATTTCTCGGTCACGGAATTAATTCGAGAATTCAAATCAAATTGGTCCAGTCCTATATGATAGACATCATATATAAATGCCCCACTTGGTACCCTATACCGACGGTCCGGATAAGACGTTCACACCGTTAAGTGTTCTGGGCGCATTATTAGTATATTAATCATGAGACCCATACTCTGATTAAATTCACCACAGACTGAATAGTTTTAAGCATATCATCACTAACTCAATCCTTGTGTGTATGCCATACACTGAGTTATGTGATTACATACCGATATACTTAGGGTTTTCAGCATTGTATTAATATAAGCATAAATGCAAATATTAAGATGAATTATAAATCCTGTCAAAAACAATTACATAAATTGTCTTTCGGGCACTACACCTAACAGTCATATGTGCTTTAGATGATCGGGTACATAGAGAGGCTTGGGAAACTCGGCCATAAGTTGGAATGAGAATTGAGTATTGACTTGAATCTGCAATCTCTACCTGATTCATTCTCGCAGTTCGTGATGAAATATCACATGAACAAGATAGATTGCTCCCTTCCGAAGTTATTGAACATGTTGAAAACTGCTGAGGGCACTGTGGGAAAGGGAAGGCAAGTGTTGCTGGTCACTTCCAACAAGGGCAAGTCAAAGGCCCAGAAGAAGTCCAAGAAGGCGAAGGCTGAAACTAAGCCAACGCCTAAGATAGCAAAAGACAAATCAAAGGATGCTTGCTTCCTTTGCGGTGAGACCGGACATTGGAGAAGAAACTACAAAGGCTTCTTGAGTACCAAGAAGAAGCATTCTGATGCTTCGACTTCAAGTATATTTATGATTGAGATCAACATTACTTCTTCTAAGTCTAACAACCGGCTATTAGATACTAGTTGTGGTTCTCATATGTGTACAAATATGTGCACTAAGAAGAACTAGAGAACCGAGGAAAAGAGAGGTGGACCTACGCGTTGGGAATGGAGTAAGTGTTGCAAAGCACTAGCCATAGGAGTTTATTTTCTTTCATTGCCCAGAGGGCTAGTACTAGAACTTAATAACTGTTATTTTGTTCCTGCTCTTACGAAGAGCATTATTTGTATTTCTGCATTAAATGTTGAAGGATTTTTTACATTCAAGAATAAATGTTGTTCTTTTTCACGTGATGGAATTTTTTATGGTACTGGCATGCTTAGCAATGGTCTCTACATATTAGATATGAATGTTGACGTACTCAATATAAATAACAAGAAAGCCAAAACAAATGACTTGAATGAATCCTACTTATGGCCTTGTAGACTTGGCCATATGAATGAGAATCGCATTTCCAAACTCCTTAAAGATGGAATGTTGGATCAATTCGATTACGAATCGTTTGATAGATGCGAGGCTTGTTTACTTGGCAAGATGACAAAGTCACCTTTTAGTGGCAAAGGGATAGGATCCAATGAGTTAATTAAGCTCATACACACTGATGTATAATGTCGATTCAGGCCAAAGGAGGATACTTTTATTTTTTCACTTTCACTGATGACCATTCATGCTATGGTTATATATACTTAATGAAGTATAAGTCTGAGGCCTTTGAAAAGTTCAAGGAATTCAGAAGTGAAGTGGAGAAACAGCTAAGAAATCAAAACACTTCGATCTGATCGAGGGGGAGAATACCTAGATAGAGAGTTTCAAGGTTATTTGAAGGAGAATTGGATTCTACCTGAATGGACCCCTCCCGGGATGCCTCAGATGAATGGCATATCTGAGAGGAGGAACCGCACTTTGTTAGACATGGTGCGATCCATGATGAGCTACGCAGTTCTCCCAAAATCATTTTGGGGGTATGCTTTAGAAACCGCATCCTATACACGGAACCGAGTCCAATCAAAGACGGTTGATTCTATGCCATACGAGGTATAGCCTAAGAGGAAACCAAGCCTAGGTCATCTAAAACCTTGGGGTTGTCCGACTTACGTGAAGTGGATAATGCCTAACAAATTAGAACCCAGGTCTGACAAATGTCTATTTGTGGATATCCTAGGGAAACCAAAGGGTACCAATTTTATCATCCCGTGGAACAAAAGGTGTTTTTTGCCAGGACTGGCCACTTTTTGGAGAAAGAGTTTATTCTGGATAGGTTCAGTGGGAGTAAGATTGATCTTGAAGAAATTCGAGAACCACTTACGGATAACAGTCAGTTGATGGAAGTAGAGGAGACATCACATACAGATGTGACGCCAGCCTCTACCGTGGACACACTAGCACCTCAAAGATCCACCAGGGAACGCCATGAACCCGAAAAGTACACTGGCGTGTATCTCATGGAAGATGAGGACCATAGAACTTATGAGGAAGTGCTATTAAGGCATGACAAAGAGAAATGGCTAGAAGCCATGAATTCTAAAATGGAATCCATGAAAGACAACCAAGTTTGGAACTTAGTTGATCCACCGAAGGAATAGTTCCTATAGGGTGCAAATGGGTCTTTAAGAGAAAGACCGACATGGACGGTAACATGACTACCTACAAGGCTAGGTTAGTGGCAAAAGGTTATAAGCAAAGACAAGGAGTTGACTATGACGAAACCTTTTCGCCTCGTTGCCATGTTAAAATCCATCATAATTCTCGCTCGCTATTGCAGCATACCATGATTACAAAATCTGGCAGATGGATTTGAAAAATGCTTTCCTTAACGGGAACCTGCCTGAGGAAGTGTATATGACACAGCCTGGGGGTTTCACAACCAATGACGCCAGGATGGTGTGTAAATTGCAAAAGATCCATTTTTGGATTAAAGCAAGCTTCTCGGAGTTGGAATCTTTGCTTTGATGAGATAATCAAACAGTTTGATTTCAACAAGAACGAAGATGAACCCAGTGTTTACAAGAAGGTTAGTGGGAGTGCCATTGTGTTCTTAATGCTTTATGTAGATGATATATTGCTCATAGGGAATGATGTGCCTATGTTATAGTCAGTCAAAGCTTGGTTATCCAAGAACTTCTCAATGAAGGACTTGGGTGAAGCAACCTATATTCTAGGAATCAAGATCTATAGAGATAGATCTAAGAGGTTGCTTGGTCTGTCGCAATCCACCTATATAGACAAGATGCTGAAGAGATTCAGCATGGATCAGTCCAAGAAAGGACTGTTGCCCATGTCACATGGGGTCTACTTGTCGAAGGGAATGAGTCCTAAGACAGAGGAGGAAAGGGCATAAATGAGTGAGATCCCTTATACTTCGGCAATCGGGTCCATCATAACTGACATGTTGTGCACTAGACCAGATGTCTCGTACCCTCTTAGTACGACTAGTAGGTACCAGTCCAACCCTGGTGATGGTCACTGGGTTGTAGTCAAGAATATTCTAAAGTACACGAAACATACTAGGGATATGTTCCTGGTTTTCGGGACTGATGATTTAGTATTACGAGGTTACATAGATGCCAGTTTCCAAACTGACAATGATGACTTTAAGTCACAATATGGATTTGTTTTCACGCTTAACAGCGGAGCATTGAGCTAGAAGAGTTCTAAGCAGAAGACTATTGCATACTCTACAACGGAAGATGAATATATAGCAGCCTTGAAGGCGGCAAAAGAAGCAGTTTGGATGAAGAAGTTCATTACTGAACTTGGTGTGGTTCCCTCCATTGAAGGTCCAGTGACACTGTACTGTGATAATAATGGGGAGATATCTCAATCAAAGGAACCAAGGTCTCATCATAAATCCAAACACGTGCTACGGCGCTATCACTTGATTAGGGAGATAGTTGATAGAGGAGATGAAAAGATAGAGAAAGTCCACACGGATGATAACATAGCTGATTCGTTAACCAAGTCATTGTCACAGGCTAAGCATGAGAAACATGTTCACATGCAAGGGCTTAGGCATATGGGTGATTGGCTTTAGGCCAAGTGGGAGATTGTTGAATAGGTGTCCTAAACCCAACCGGGTTGGATCAGATCCGACCGGGTCGGGTCGTTTACTGTCTATTTTAGTTCATGTAAAATTTTATTATGATTAATAAAAGCACTTTTGTTATTATATATTGGTTATCTTCATATTATTGGTTGTATATATATAGTAACGTCCCTAGTGTCAAACTATGATAGAGAAACCATGATAGAGATTATGGTTGATGAGATCTCTAATCACTTTAACAAGTTTGGTACTTAAATGTCTCTAGTCGTATGTACCATCAACTGGGACATTGATAGTATGATTAGACTAGCACGTATTGGATGTCTTCTATCTTTAAAAAGGTAGGGATAGATCTCGTCTATCAAAGTGTAGAGACATTTGGACTGTACGGGACGTGTATTAGAGATTGCGTATAGTACACTGACCCACTTACACTAAGTGTCACACTATGTGGCGGTTGTGTAAATATCCTTTATACCGGAGTCTTCATGGCATCACGGTGTGGATTTTCATTCTTTGACACTATTGAGATTTCTCTTATCTACGGGGCGATCATGCGGTAGTGATCGGGTGTGATATTGAAGCTTGCGGAGTATACATGATTGGTCGTCCGGGAATCGCGTATCCCATGATTGGGAGTGAATATCCGAAATAGCCTTCTTATAAGGAATGTCTTGTTCTCATAAATCTTTGCAAAGTGGGAATAAATGTGTTATTCCGAGAGAGAATGATATCCAGATTATAAGATGCGATCGTTAATGTATTGACACTCAAGATACGATCGTATGGACATTATTACAGCGATAGGATTGTAAGTTACACAGTAACTGTTTCGCATGAAAGGTAGTAGTCATTGCATTTTACTCTTCCGATGATTGGGGGTCATGGTGTGTTGCTAGACGCTATCCCGTGATCTTTAGGCATGAAGGGTATTTTCGTAATATGCATTTTGTGTCTACGGCCAACATATTCGAAATCCTATCGGGTCACACACATATGAACATCGAGTCGGATTAAAATGCGGTTATAGTTGATAACCAAATAAGGAAAGTTTATCTCTAGACTATAAAGGTTATAGTGGTAAATTAATATGGTGGTATTTATTTATTATGAATAAATAAAATACAAGATATTAATTATACATAAATTATATTAATTAAACAATATTCCCGAAGCCAATTATTGGCAATATGGGGCGCCACATCTAGGTGTATAAGATACACTTGGATTGTGCACTTTAATTAATAAGATTACCATAATATTAATAATGAATATTAATTGATTTTGGAAAAATAGATTTATGGAAATAAGATAAATACAATCAATATAAGATATTGCCAATATTTAGATTTGATTTAATATGAGATATTATAATAAAAGAGAGGAATCAATTTAAATGATTTTCATTATTTTATTGGGAAAATGTTTTCTTCTCCTCCACTCTAGTTGTGGCGCCCCTCCCACTATAAATAAGAGGTGGGTGTCAAGCTCTTTTGTATATAACAATTGCAAGAGCTAATAGGTCTTATGTAAAATAGAGGGCTTTCAAAGAGAGTTTGAGAGAGAGGAAAAAGGCTAGTCTAGCAACCAGAGTTTTTCCGATAGCAATCCAAGGAGGATTCCGGTGAGGAGTTCGTGTGGATATCGATAGAGGCCGGACGCGTGGACGGCTTGCACACTGTACTACTCTTAGTTGACGGTCAAAGAGACGATCTTATAAATCATCCAAGGTACATTCCGTCAAACTACTTAACGTGTTTATTGCATTAAATGAAGATGATCTAGAAAAGGAATCAAAATTTTAAATTCCGCTGCGTTAAACTAGTGATTTCCTAACAGGTTTCCCCTGGTGTTTTCTTGTTATTCTTTTTTGGTTGCTTGATGATCTTGATCTTAAATAATTGTTAGTAGGAGGCCCTCTTTCTAGTGCCAATTGACGATGCTGGATTTCGTCTATGAATAAATCCGGGCCATATTTTTCCTAATGACAATTAACTCTGAATAAGCCCTAGAACAAGATGTAAAACGGGATGGTTTTGGGGGGATTTTTAGACTGAGCCTGGGTTATTTTCACAAGTTGCCTGCGTATCCTGTAAATGTTCAGGAATCAAGTCTCCGTAGTTCCTTAGGGGTTGTTTATATAGGGGGCGTCTCACCCATTTCCTTGTTCTACAAGGATTTGTATTCTTATTCCCTAAGGATAATCACGAGTAAATCCCTATTTAAGGATAATTATGGATATATTAAATATCAAAATCAGAGTCTGAATGGGTAAAGCATCCTTAGGATCTTCCTATAATTATCTCATAAGCACATGGGCTCATGATCATATAAATGAGGCTCTGGCCGACCTACGTTGAGCCTCCCAGATCGTCTCGGGCCGAACTGCACTGGCCTATCTCCGTTGTGACCTAGCCGACCTGCGGTGGTCGGAGGAGTGGGACCGATCTCCCATTTAAGGTTCGGATCTGCCCTTAGGCGCAAAGTGGGGCTCCTGGCCCTTAATGTTATAGTTTTTATGTCTTAATTTAATGTTTGATCAATTAAGAGATGACACGTGACAAGGCTCACTTTGACCCTCATCTGGTAACTTAATAAGAACGTCCTCAATTATATCTCCAGGAAGATGGCGGCGGCGGCGGCTGCAGCGGCAGCTCATCGTTCTTTTGCTGATATCGGAATTGAGGGGCCTCATGATTGATTAGGGTTCTAAGGTCTGAAAAAATAGGAGTAATAAATGGAATTCATTCTATTTCTAAGGAGTATAAATAGACGGCCTAAAACTGGAAAAGAAATACCGATTGGGTAAAGAAATACTACGGATAATATAAATTGTATTGAAACAAAATAATATTTTGTCAAAATATTCTTATATTGTAGTATATTATTTTCCATTTGCCATCGTTTTTAATATTTATTTCCTTTTTTTTACACCTATTAATAATACTCCCTCCGTCTCATAATATAAGCCTTTTGGCAAATTCACACTGTTTAAGAAAACATAATAAATGAGTTAATTTTTAATATTTCAATGTAAAATATTGTATTGTTTTTTGGGACTGACAACTAATATTACATTATTTAGTGTGAAAGTGAAAACAATGCATTTAATATTGTATTTTTTTGTGAGAACGACTTATATTTTGGGACACTAGCCAAAAGGACTTATATAACGGGACGAAGGGAGTATATCTTAGTTTTTGAAAAAACAAGTATCCTTTTCCATTTAGAATATTTTGGGCTGCGCCAACCCTTCGCAAGCCTAGCGAGTTTGGGTACAAAAACAACTTCCACACATCGCCGAATATGAGTAGTGTTGTTAACGAGCCGAGTAGCTGATGTTCAAGCCCGAGCTCGTTTGTAATCGGGTAGGCTTGGCTCGGCTCGTTAACACAAACGAGCCTAAAAGCCCGTTCGAGCTCGGGTCGATAAGTATAAAAAATGTTCGAGCTCGAGCTCCAGATCAAACTCGTGAACAAAGCTCGAACTCGAGCTCGGCTCGTTCAATAGTATTTTTTTAAGGGGAATGATTTGTTTATATCCATTATTCAACCCAAAATACTCGTTTAATCAAACATCCACAAAATATTTATAATTTGTTAAATTATTTATGTGTATATATTCCCTCAAAAAAATTATGTGTATATATGATTTATATTTATTATTTATATTATATATTATATAAGCTCGCGACACTAACGAGCGTTCACGAGCAGGCTCGTGTTCGCTCGTTTAGTAAACAAGCAAGAGAACCTGATCGTGCTCGGCTCGATAGCATAATTGAACGAGCTCGAATGATAGTAAGCCAGCCGAGTTTGAGCCTTGTTCGTGAACGCTTTGAGGCACTATATGGGTAAAAGCCTACCTCCATTCCACTAGGAAAGCTTTGAGGGGCAGCAGTTCCATACTGCAGAAGAGATCATGAAACATAAGAAGATTGTTGGTAGGGAGTTGAAAGACCAGTTGGTCTATGCTCATGGCAAGATGAAGCATTTTGCTGACCGGGGGAGGAAAGAGAAAGAATACTATGTTGGTGATTTGGTATTTCTTAAATTACAGCCCTACAAATCGACAGCAAACAGTAACAATTAAGAGGAATGTTAAGTTTGTCTGCCAGATACTTTGGTCCATATAGGAACATTGAGAAAATAAATCCTCTATCATACAAACTGCAATTGCCTGCCGGTTCTCAGATCCACCTAGTCTTTCACATCTCTATGGTGAAGAATTGCAAGGTTATCAATGTAAAAGTTGTTGATTCCTCACCCATGAACACTGTTGATGGGCATCTTGTTGTGTACCCTGAGAAAATTTTGAGAATCAAAACAGTAAAGAGGTGTAATGCCCATGTAAATGGAAAATGAAATGGCTTAACCTTGATGAGGAGCTTGCCTCATGGGATGATGTCAATCACATCAAGAGACAATTTCTATAGTTTCCCTTGCCTTGAGGACACGACAAACCTTAGGAGGGGAGGGGGCAAATTTGCAAAAATAGTCTTGTAACTTGGCCTATTAAGGATTTTAGTCATGCTCCTCCTCTTGTGAGGAAAGTAGTCCACCAACTTGTTTTTTTTTTAAATGTCCTACTCGCCGGAAATAGTTGATCGGGCACCAAAATCTTTAAAAACAAAGCTTAAAGAGTAGTGATATGGACACAATTGTTAAGGCACAACGAACGACACATGTATTTGCATCATTGATGATGATGTATACTATAAAGTTGTATGTCTAGAGCGCACAAAGTTAGATTGATCAATTAGGATAAAAGTTATGTAATAAATGTAATTCCCGACCCATTGACGGATCCAAGAATTTGTCCAGTAGTGTCACCGGAGCGTTAAACTACATTTTTTGATCCATAAATTTATTTCAATGGGATCATCGGAGGCTAAAACTACATTTTTAACCACAAAACGACATTTTTAAAAACAAAACTACATCGTTTTAATACTAAAAAAAATTATCGGATCTCAGTCGGGTCACGTGACCCCACCCCTATAAATGTAGATCCGCCCCTGACCCACTCGAATTTTAGGTTCAGACCATAACGTAATACCCGACCCAATCATGGAGCAATTATAGCTTTTGGCCATAATGGAGCGGTGATAATGGAATTGTTATTCATCGTGTCGGAATGTTTGGAATACTTGTTTATTGGGAGATGTGACGGTTGTATAAAGGATTGAGGATGACCTGCACCACGTCGACTATAAGGGATCGATGATAACTTGCATCACATCGGCTATAAGAGACTAATGGTGATCTGGACCATGTCGACTATAAAGGTGCGAAGGTGACAAGCACCATGTTGGCTGATTGATATAAAACGACTTGTGCTATTAGTCTTGCTTATACAGGCTCGATATCGATATAAACACATGTCAACCCACATTTTAAAGTGACATTCATTATTCCGTGAAAGATCAGATCAGTGGTACATTCCGGGTAATTGATCTCATCCATGTCATAAATAACTTTTTTCTTAATAAGAGAGAAATGTAAATCTGCGTGCAATCCTCTCTCCCGCTTCAAATTTTCTCCCCATTCTCGGAAATTGACCTCAATTTTATTTTCTAGGGTTCGATTATTGAAGCTTACCATTTTGAAAGAAGTGATGATTTAGGGCTTTCTGCTAGTGCTCGAAGAGGTATGTCCAATTGGAACTTGTAATTTTCTCATTGTCAAACTTTCAAGAGCTGAATCATTTCATTTGTATAGTAGAAAATTTCCCATTACTAACATTGTTGGCTTTTGAAGATTGCAATTTTTTTCCCCTTTTGAATGGATTAATACGGGGCTCCAGATAGGAAGTTTAGAATTCATATTCGAATATTCGAATGCCTCTTTTCTTTAGCTACAGCCTACTGTAGTTAAAGTCTTGTGCTCACACAATTTAGTAACATGACTTTAGGTGTTTGGTAGTGTTAAATATTTCCAGCATGAGCTAAAATGATCCTTTGTTTGACATTATTATTTCGTGTGTTGGCTCAGTTTGCTTGGTAGATATGTTTTTGAATGTTTTGTGTAATTTGTTCACATATGGATGGATACCCCCCCTTCTTCCCCTTATGAGTTGGGATTATAGGATGATCTTTATGTCAATACATGCTAGTATTGTTAGACTTGAAAATGGTAGAAATATGCTTGATTTGAATGAACTAATGGTTTTCAAGTGTTAGAATGCTTTGCGATAATGCTTCCCCCTATTCTAAAGCATAAAACAAGCTTGTGAAGGCGAGGTTAAAAAAAAAAACCAATTTTAATATAAGGCAGGTTCAAGTCAAGAGACTGGCTGTTCTTAAAGTTTGATGGTTGTAGAGGTATGACCGTGTCACTACACGCCTTTAGATGCGAGTAATTTTTTTGGTCATCTCTATACATACATAGACATACTTTACAATGTACTGTATTTTCATTAAGTGTGAAGATTGGGTAGGTTTCTTGTTAAGGTGAAGTTGATGAAGATAGTCAATATCAAGTGCTACAGCATCTTTACCAGTAGTCATCCATCAGTTTCCTCCTGGGGTAGATTGTAGATTCATTTTGTGGTCATTCTTCAAATTTGTGTGGATTTTTGTGAAGGCATCATGATGCGTGAAATTGTTATGTTAAAGATATGCATAAGTTTGTAACAAATTCTCTAATTTACACTCAAACACCACTTTTTTCCATTTCACATAGTCCTTATTCAGAGTAAATTGCATCGAAATCTTTACAACGTATAATGTGAATAGAGAATATGTACGTTGCGCATTAAAAGTATCTTTTGAAGTTTAGTGGCACGTATTCTCTTTTTGCGTGGCAGCGTGTGTATTTGTAATCATACGTCTGCCATTTATTGCATTTTATGTTAATATGTCCAGGTTCAATGGATCTTTCCCAGCGGCCATCAGATTCTTCGTACTCTCAAACCAATACTCCTGCACCGTCTATTAACCATAATCTTCCGAATGTGGCCGCCCAACTTGAATCGGATTCACCGAGCATTGGTGCCAAGCAAGATCACACAATAGAAAAGCACTAAACTGGAGGCCAAATGAAGACATTGCACTTTGCCAATCTTGGGTACGATGTTCAGAGAACCTGATTATCGGCATACTTGTAAAAGCGCGCGCCATGGCGTGTGAGGCGCGGGCCATGGCGTGAGGCGGGGCTATGACGCCTTAACATAGACTAAGGCGCAGAAAATGTCGGGCGTGTCCATGGCGGCGCCATGGCGTGCAAGGCGTGAAAGGCGTGAGGCGTGGCGCGCCATAGAATTTGAAGGGTAAAAACGTCAAACCAGTTAATAATAAAATAAAACCTAGTCAACCCTGCCCTATTCTCTTCATTCCCTCTCATTCCCGCTGCCTTCTCCAGTACTGCTGAGAAAATGCGACCTTCTTCCATAGAGTTTAAAATAAAATAAAAACAGCCTACTAATTAAAAAAAGCTTACTTCTTCTTCTTCTTCTTCTCCTTCTAACCGGCGGTAATAATCTATTGCAGCTTCAGCGTTCAGCCTTCAGGTAACTGCAGCCTTTTCCCGTTTTTTTTATTTTTAATTTTATTTTTATTTTTAATTAATTAGTTTTTTACACATGATTGTGTTAAATACTTTATTCTTTATGTGATTATGGAGTTGAAAAACATGTTTAAAATTTTCTTTTAATGAAAGTATGAAACATGTTTGATTTTCTAAAACTTTAAGTAGTGAACTAGTGATCTTTGTTTGTTAATACTTAGTAGTCTATGAATTTGGTGTGTTTTATTTGTGTATGTGGTTGTTAATTGGCAAGTCATGCTAATTGCTATGCTCGTTTATATTTTGATATATTGCCATGAAAAGTTTTAAGGCTCCAAAACATTTGTTTCTTAACTTAAATTTGTTTTCCTATAAGGCCTGCATCAAAGTTAATCCCCAGGATAATGGAAGACTTGAATCAAAAGTTAATTGGTGGAGGTTAAATCGGGTTAAATTTTGATTTGCGAGTGTTCACATGTTTATAGAATGTAAAGTTATAGTGTTAATGTTATCACTGTTATGGTTAATCATTTACTTGGTAGTTTAGTTCGGTTACTTACTAATAAATAACAATTTGACCACTTACCTTTTCTTCACAATGTTGGTACTTGGTAGATTGGTTCACTATAGTTTATCGGTAGTACTTGTTTTGTGTGTTAAAAGTTTAAAACTTGTTTAGATGACATTATGTGATCTTGTTTGTTGACTTTTATATATGTTATAATCTAAAGGGCCAAAAAAAATAAGTTCTCCGACTTTATTGCGCGCCTTGCATGCCGGGCGCCGCCATGGCGTCCAGCGGACATACAACGCCTCACCTCCGCCTCACGCTTTAACAAGTATGATTATCGGGACAAGTCCGGCTGGAAATAGCTTGTGGAACCGCATCTTTGAGGATTTTTGTGAACACCTACCTGGAACAACACGCACCAAAAAATCTTTGGAGAATAGGTGGACAAAGCAATACAAGACGATATTACCAAATGGAAAACAATCATGAACGAGTCCACAAAGACAAATCAAAGCTCAGTGGTACAAACCCAAATCGATGAGGTTTGTAGTTTGAGTTTTAATGCTAAAATGGTTGCTTTTCTGTATACTTTGGTACTTTTATATCCTAACTTTGTTCCTTACACCTGCAAAGTTTGTGTTAATAATATTTGTAGTGTGGAGCTTGTTATAAAGCTTTCGTGGACGCACACACACGCGCTTTTAAGTTCTACCACCGTTGGGAAATACTTCATCATTCAAGAAATGGAATGATGCTTTTAGTAGAAAATGTGAAGGTAATCCCGATTCAAGAAGCGATGCGGTTAATACTCCACCCCCACTAGCATCCCATATGCATGACTCCTCAGGTATTGGTCTTGACGGAAACTTCTTTTTTTTTGCTTTTTCTTTTCTTTTTTTCTTTTAGATGGAGTGGTACGAGGCTACAGATAGGAAGTTTGCAATTCATATTCGAGTGCCTTTTTTCTTCAGCTACTGTAGTTAAGCTCTTATGCTCACAAGATTTAGTAACATGATTTTAGGTGTTTGGTAGTGTTAAATATTGCTAGCATGAGCTAAAATGAGCCTTGGGATATTTCAGATTCTAGTATCTTTTGGATGCCCTTAAAATTAAGACCATTACAAGAATACTCGCACGAGCTAATCCATGACGGGATATTTGTAGTGTATGGAACTTTTGACATCCTTGTGGTATATTCGTTGTTTGATCTTTCATGTTTAGGAACAGTGTACTATGTTGTTTTACATATATGCTTTAATTATATTGAAGGATGAAATTTTCTGTACAATCTCTCTATTAGAAAGATAAAACTCATATCACATGACAACTTTATCCATAAAAAAAACGTCACAGTGGCTGAGTGTCCACAAGGCTAGGATTTGGGTGTTGCGAAAGTTCTAGAGATTTTAAGGTTGTCAAGTTTCACTGTGTTCTGCATGATTCTAAAAAAAGCAATTTTTTGTGATTTTGCCACCTCAAAATAACATCTATATTCTGAATTCAGAATCTCAGAGACAAATTGTTGAATAAATCAAGTGCGTTGTGAGTTCAGATGGGCGTAGGCTGTTATGATTGGGTGGTAATAATGAATTTGGTTATGATACTGTTTTGTCGTTTGATATTAGTAAGGATGTTATCATGTGTACGGATTTGCATCACTTCCAATCACCAGGATGTCAATTACATACAAAACTAAGAACACCACTTTTTCTGTATTGATCCACTTGTATACACAATGCTTATCAATATTTTGATGAAAACCACATGCTCGATCGTGTCATCAAATATTGATATTGTCTCGTTTTTAACATTTTTTAGCCGACCTATTTGATAGTTCCCATATGCTCACATTCTTTTCTTCTTATAAAACCTTTCATCTCCTAATATGATGCATTTGAGTTGCTGCTTAACATTGTAACAAACTTTAATCTTTTAAACGAGATACTTGAACAAAGTCATACTGAATAGCATGCCAGTAGTTTAAGACAAACTGCTTAGTATATGTGTTCATTAGAAAGTTTTCTAAATGTATATATTTAATAATAATGTAAATGGAGATAAATGTGTGTAAACAGACTTTCAATTTGCATGGACGTGGTCACATGGCAATGGTAAAAGTGCCTCTTGGAGTTTAGTGGCACATATTTCCTATTTATGTGAGTACTTGTAACCGTACGTCTGCCATTTATTTGAATTTATGATAATGTGTCCAGGTTCAATGGATCTTTCCCAACCATCATCAGATTCTTCGTACTCTCAAACCAATATTCTTGCACCGTCTATTACCAATAATCCTCCAAATGTGGTTACCCAACTTGAATCAAATTCAGCTGAACATTCAAGTGTGACAGCAAGAGCACCTAATAGAAAAGCACTAAACTGGAGGCCTAATGAAGACATTGCACTTTGTCAAGCTTGGGTACGATGTTCAGAGACCCTGATTATCGGGACAAGTCAAACCGCAAATAGCTTGTGGAACCGCATCTTTGAGGATTTTTGTGAACAACTATCTGGAACAACATGCAGAAAAAAATCTTGGGAGAATAGGTGGACACCAATACAAGAGGATGTTACAAAATGGAAAACTATCATGAACAGTGTCCACAAAGACCGGTCAGATGGTACAACCACTGCTGCTGACAAGGTTTGTAGTTTGACTTTTATTGCTAAAATGTATGTCCTAATTTGTTGCTTACATCTGTAAAGATTGTGTTATATAAATATTGTAGTGGGGAGTTTGTTATAAAGCTTTCAGGGATGACCACACACGCGATTTTAAGTTCTACCACTGTTGGGAAATACTTCATCACTCAGTAAAATGGAATAATGCTGCTAGTGGAAAAAGTCAAGATAAGCCTTATTCAGGAAGCGATCCGGTCATTGGCGGATCTACGTGTATGATAGGAGGGTCCACGGACCCCGCTAAAAATAAAAATACTCTACATTTTACTATAGAAAAATATTTCGGACCCCGTGAAAAAAATTATTTAGTGTGTTAAATATTTACGGACCCCGCTGAAAAGATATTCTGGATCCGGTCAATGCACCACCCCCGGCCCCACCAGCAACATCCCCTATGCATGATTCCGCAGGCATTGATCTTGATGGTTTGCACGACTCTAGTTCCATGCCATCTGCAGACAACGACGACCCTTCCTTACCCTCAACAACACCTACTGAGCCCACTCTAAGTTCTATCCCTTCTGAAGCATTAGAAAGCCCTTTAGGAGGCGAATCTGTGAGGTCGCATTGGCACCTGTACGTCTGATTTAGAAGAAGCAGTGCACGGTAATAGGCTGAAGGACTAATTCTTTGAATGTGTTAAGATGCAACAGAGACAAATTCAGATGCTGCAACAGAATCAATTTCAGAGATGCAAGAAGTTAACATGACTCAATTTGATGGCGGCACGAAACCAGTCAACGAGTGTCATTCATTCCATTTGGTGAAGAAGATTAAGCTTGAACAATTGAAACTTAGCGTTGATATTATTCAAGCCATAGGGGATACCGAGGAGAAAATGATCAGTCGCGCTCCACATCTTATGTCAGATGAGGTTTCAGATGGTCGGGCTGCAAGGTTTAAGAAGCTGCACGAACTTGAGAGGAAGCTCGACGGTATAATCTGTAAATAATATATTCCGTACCTTTTCCATTTACAATAGGCAAATATATATACAAAATACAATCGTAACCGATCCTAGAATTATGCTATAATTATGCTAGAGATATTCTCTCATAACTGCTAGGCTATATTTAGAAGAGGTCAATGTACACACTACTGTTATCACTCCCCCACAGTCGAAACGGGAGGATCACGAACGCTGAGACTGGATCGGAACTCATCAAAAAGAACTTGTGGTAAGCCTTTCGTAAAAATATCTGCAATCTGGTGCTTCGATGGGACATGAAGCACTCGAACCTCGCCACGGGCGACCTTCTCACGAACAAAATGAATATCTAGCTCGATGTGCTTGGTACGTTGATGTTGAACCGGATTACCGGATAAATAAATCGCGCTAATATTATCACAATACACCAAAGTTGCCTTGCGCAAAGGACAACTTAACTCCAACAATAGGTTCCGAATCCAACACGTTTCGGAAACAACATTAGCTACACCTCGGTACTCGGCCTCGGAACTTGATTTCGGAAGTGTCGGTTGGCGTTTGGAGGACCATGAGATAAGGTTATCCCCGAGAAAAACACAATAACCCGAAGTAGAACGACGTGTATCCGGACACCCTGCCCAATCGGCATCCGTATAGGATATAAGCTCGGTAAATGACGTGGGAAATAAATGGATCCCAAGCTGCGACGTCCCCTGCAAATTCCAAATGACACGTTTAAGTGCATTCATATGTTCCAAATGTGGGGCATGCATATGAAGACAAAGCTGTTGAACGGCATACGATATATCCGGACGGGTGAACGTCAAATACTGCAATGCGCCGGCCAGGCTGCGGTAGGACGCCGCGTCGGGGCACGGAGGACCTGCCTTGGACCCAAGTTTGGGGTTAGTATCCACAGGTGTTCGCGAAGACTTACATGACGACAAACCGGCGCGATCAATTAATTCCTGGGCATACTTGGAATGCGAAAGAAATAAGCCACCCTTATGTCGTGTAACCTGTATCCCTAAAAAATAATTCAAATGTCCAAGATCTTTCATAGCGAACTCGGAATTAAGCCGGTCAACGATCGAGATTCGTAAAGCATCGGATGAAGTTGTCAAGATTATGTCATCGACGTAAAGTAATAAGTAAGCCATCTTACTGCCATGATGATAAATAAACAGAGAATTATCCGAGATACTGTTGCGAAAACCCATAGCTAGAACAAAATCCGCAAAGCGACGATACCAAGCCCGTGGTGCTTGTTTTAAACCGTACAAAGATTTACGGAGCAAACAAACATGATCCGGATATTGAGAATCCCGAAACCCCATTGGTTGATACATATAAACCGTCTCGTTGAGCTCCCCGTGTAGAAATGCATGTTTAACGTCTAGTTGACGTAACGACCATCCCTTGCAAAGCGACAAACTGAGAACCGTGCGGATTGTGGCCGGTTTGACCACCGGGCTAAATGTTTCCCCACAATCTCTACAAACACGTTGTGTTTTTCCATCACCTACAAGACGGGCTTTATGCCTCTCAAAAGAACCATCAGAATGAAATTTATGAGTAAAAATCCACATCGAACGAATAATATTAACACCCGAGGGGCGGGGTACCAACTCCCATGTCCCATTTTTAATAAGAGCATCAAACTCATCAGTCATAGCCAGTTTCCAGTTCGGGTCAGAAAGGGCGTCACGGGGATTTTTCGGTAATGGCGAAGGAGTATTGTGTATCGTATAGGCTTGGTCCGAAAAATATTTGGGATTTGGTTTAAATATACCATGGGTACTGCGTGTGACTGGGCCTGGTATAAGAGGTGGGGGTTGGGCCGAAGAGGAGATGTGGGTGGAGTGTTTGACTGGGCCGAGGAAGGGGACTGATCTGTGGAGGAAGAGGAGCTGGGCTGATTTGTGGAATTGACTGATGGGCTGGAATTAGGCTGGGCCGAGTGAGAGGGAGTTGGCTGGGCCGAGTGAGGTGGAGTTGAGGGTTCATTTTGCTGAGACTGGGCCGAATGTTTGGGCTCCAGAAGCTGCTGTAACATTGTGGTATTATATGAATCTTGAAGGAAATTGTACAAATCCGGTTTGGTCGCATGAAAGTGTGTGAAGGGAAAAACGGATTCATCAAACACGACGTGTCGACATATAAATATTTTATTAGTCGACAAATCAAAACATTTGTATCCACGATGTTGAGATGGATACCCTAAGAAAACACATGGTGTTGATCGGGCTTGTAGTTTGTTAATTTTGGTGGACGGAAATAAGGGAAAGCACAAGCACCCGAAGACACGTAGGTGTGAGTAACTAGGGTCTTTTCCACCTATATTCTTCAATTGATCTGCAAGTTTCTGCACATAATTACAATACGCATTGGTATCGGGAAAATCCGCCAATGACGCACTGTTCAATTCCTTATTGAGATGCATAGCTCTCGTGGTTCGGTTGTCCCGAAACATACCACGACGCGATCCCAAGCGCCGGCGGCAGTATCATCTTCAACGAGAATGCGATCCAATATGTCCCGAGACACCGTGGCATAGATCCACTGCAAAACAGCGGCATCAATACGATTCCAAAGCGGAATATCCGCGGCTTTAGCCTTATCGGCAGCTGCCTTGGCTGTTGGTTCCGTTGGCGGAATGATGTGATCCATCACATCATGAAGCTTAGCTTGAACCTTAAAAAGAGCCACCCACGAATGATATTGGCCGGATTCCCGGTCCAAGGTGATTGGGATCAATGTCTTGATGTTGTTAACAGCCAAGACCGGATGAAATTTGGGGTTGGCAGAGTCAGCCATTGGAATCTGGAAAAAGAATACGAAATTGAAAGGAAAAATAAAAAAATAATAAAAAAAATTGACGGAGAAGAGCAGCGGAAGCAACGTGGTGTTTTAACCTAATGCTTTGATACCATGTAAATAATATATTCCGTACCTTTTCCATTTACAATAGGCAAATATATATACAAAATACAATCGTAACCGATCCTAGAATTATGCTATAATTATGCTAGAGATATTCTCTCATAACTGCTAGGCTATATTTAGAAGAAGTCAATGTACACACTACTGTTATCATAATCTTCTATACTCTTATCATGTTTAATCCTCATCATTGGTATATGTTACTTACTCTGTGTTTCCGGAAATTCTGACTTATCTTTGCAGAGATCTGGCAGCTCCAGTATTCCCCTGGAGGCAACGCGAGATGAACCCTTTGAAGGGGGGGTAATATGATTGAAGGTCCGTCAACGTTGCAGGTAATTTTTACAGATTTATATATATTAAATCAAATGAACAAGATATTATTTTTAAGAATTAGCTTGAAGCCATGTTTGACTCTTCTTTTTCGAATGATATTGATGTATGTTGATAAAAACCATCCTTTATCATGATCACCGCTTCTGTCATTGGACGCTTTTAATGGCACCACGTTTTTTTGTGTGTGTGTGGTATCACATTGAAAACAATGGACTGTCGGAAAACTGATTTTCAATTATAGAATTGATTTACTTTTATTCATGTGCTGTATGAGTATTTTCTATTTAATGTATTATTTTCTTACACTATTGATGATGCAGGAATAAAAATTTGGTGAGCCCTCTTCAATCTTCATGTGTTGATTTTGGATTTCTGTTGAAGTTTCATTGCTTCTTTGTAATAACTATTTTTGTAATATAAAGATTCTATTTTACGTTATCGTGATTTGTTTTGCTTAGGTTTTGAATATAATGTCACCAAAAAAAATCCAATTTTATTGTGTACTTTGTTCTGTTTTGTTAGGGATGAAATTAATTAATCTATCATATCATAACATTCTGTTTATCCTTCAGAAATAAACAAATTGACTATTGATGAAGTCGAATATCACCTACGGGTCCAAACAACCTCTAGGACGATTCAAACAAGAACAGAAACAATGGGGATCGTGATTTGGTATGATTAAGACTGAGCCTGAGAGTTAGTTTCTCTCAAGTTGCCTACGTATCCAATAGTTGAATTGGAATCAAGTCATTCGTAGTTCCTTAGGGTTGTTTATATAGGGAGGCGTCTCCCCCTTTCCTTGTCAAACAAGTCGTAGAATCCTTAAACCCTAAGGATCATCACGTGTTTTTCTCTAGCAAAAGATAATTATGATTATATTCGAATTATGGGATTCCTTCCGGTAATCCAGGGATTCTCCTATAATATAGGCACATATGCGGATTATTATATAAGGAAAGAGCCAGTCGGCTCTCGATGGGCTCCTCAGGTCGTCTCGACCTGAGCTGCGCATCCTACCTCCAGACTAGGCCGAACTGCCCTGCAGTGCGGTAGTCAGGAAGGAGATGGGCAGACCTCCCTCCTGGGGTAGGGTCTTACTGGTATGGGGCTCCTGGCCCTAAATGCTTCCCTCTTATCTTTCTCTCTCATTCTTGGGATGTTATAAGAGTGACACGTGGCCAGGTCTATTTTCACCATCGTCATAAGCCCCCCAGGTCTGGCCAGACTACCTAGGAGCTGGGTAGACCTGAGATCAGTTAGGATGCTCCAAAATAACATGCTTATCGTGACACGTGTCCTTGCTACCGTTTAGACTGTCGCATTGAGTGCGAGAAACGAAACGTCGTGACACAATAATGGGGCGGTTATTCCAAGGCTTCTTTTTGGGGTTTTATAACTCCTAGTCTCATCAATCCTTTCAGACGTTACTCTTTAAATCAATTGTGAAGTCGGGACGGTTGCCATTCCATTCTTCCATTTCTCCGATTTCTCAAGTAAGCTTTCTTTCTCTTCTTATTCTTCTAAGTCTTTTTCGTTGTTAATGAGCGAGCCTATAATTCTTACTGATAGTTCCATTGAGGCGTTATTTGAGTCGGAGCCGGAATTGGAGGAAGAAATCACCACTACCGGGGTCAATATCGAGAGACCTCCTGCCCTTTCTTTTTTCAATCCTCCCCCTTCTTCCTCATCTTCTAGATTCGTCCTTTCCCTTAAAGCCTTTATGGCCCTGAAATCACAGGCGGCCTGCCATGGCATCGATACCAAAATAACTCCCACAGATTTGACCCGCATCTGTAAACAATACAACCTAACGAATCCACTTTTCAAACCCATTATCCCGGCTCCCGGTTTTTACGCTTATCAAGCTCCGGCAGGGTACTGCGCTGTGTATAGGGAGCAGCTTTTATGTGGTTTGCGGTTCCCTATCTGCCCGGCCATTTTGTCTGTCCTGGAGCATTACGACCTAGGGTTGGCCCAGATCGTGCCTAACGCAATAAGGGCAATAGTGGGTTTTGCCATTTGGTGTAGATGTGCCTGCATCCCCTTCAAAGTCCAAACGTTTCGATTGTTCTTTCAGCGCAAACAAGTTGATGTGATCCAGCCCAAGCATTATTTGAAGACAATGAAGATGGGCTTGGTTAAATTACAATCATAGTGATTTATTTTGTTTATTTTAGTTTCGGTGTTTTATTGAATAAAACGGCCTTAGGCCCGTGTCAAAAGTTGCCCATATGTTAGTATATTGGGTTAAGTGTTTATTTTTAGCAAATAAATGTCATTTGGGCTTATTAGTTGCAAGTTAGGCCCACTAGGAAATAAAGTGGCGAAAATTACTAAGTAATTTGTCCCACATTGCTTAGGAAGTTATTTGTCTCTTATTTTGTAGCCTATATAAAGGCATTCTACTTGTTCTTTTAGAAGACATCAATATACCTACATTGAGTGAAATATTATTTGATTAAGCATTGTCTTAATTGTGCACCTTGTGTGTGTGAGGTTCTCTTGGATTGGAGGATCGCCCCCTTGGAGAACTTATCAACGTAAGTGAGCATTACGTTGTGGCGTTCCCACCGTTGTCTTGGTCTAAGGCGCGGATTTAGCTCCCATTGGTTATCACCAATTTCTTCCTAGGCAAAACAAAGGATTTGATTCGTAAGAATCACATCAGTTGGTAGCAGAGCTCAGTAATTGACGGTAATCAAATATCCATTTTTCGTTTTTCGTTTTATTTTCGTTCTTCGTTGTTCATCAAATTGTGTTCTCCACATCCCCAGAAATTTTTTTGTTTTTCCAGTTTTCGTGTTCTTCTTTCGTCGTCAGTTTCCACTCCAAAAACAAATTCCAAAAAAATTATATGTTTTATTTCTTTGTGTTATCTACAAGTTTCATTCTTTGTGTTTCTCTAAATTCTCAGTGAAATCGTTCAAAAAAGTGTCAACAAATAAATTTGTCAAAATCGTCAAATCCTGTGATCAGCTTCGTATTCTTGTGTTTTGACCCCTAATACATTCTCAAATCGAAAAGTGGTTAAGATAAAAGTTGTAGATCATTAAATTTCTTACAACTTTTCTCTTTTGTGATTTTCGAAATTCTCCCCGGAATCCATTCAAAAAAATTGTTGAAAATTCTGCAGTTTAGATCTACAAACTGCCCGGAAAACCAATGCTTACCTTAAAATCCGTAAAATCTTCCATTTACGTCCAAAAATTCTGATATTTTGCGATTGAATAGTACACTTCCATATCTAAATTTTATCTCTTTTGTGCAACTTCAAATTCGTAATTTATCATGCCTGAAATCAGCTTTGTTGCCGTGTACAGCCAACAGCAAACATAAACTTGACCTAAATTCCCAGCCGCCACCACCGTTAACCTAATTTTCGTAACCATCAAATTTTATCCGGACGCCCGTCCATATCATTAAGCGCACGTCCACAGGCAGACGCCAATCCGACATAACCAAACACCCGTCCTACCCAGAGTCTTAGCCCACCTTTAGCCTAGATTCGTTTTGCTTGTTATTTTGCTTTGTTCATAAAAGGGTGCTTTACTTTCCACAAGAGAGAGGGTGAGTGCAAACACGAGAGTTTGGTGAGGATTTATTGTCTATCCTATGGAGGACTCTAAACATTCAAAAAATTTGAGTAATGAGTATCTTGAAGTGAGATTGGCTTCCCTTGTCAAAGAATTTAGCAAGGCATTTAATGCCGAAAATAATGCAAAGTTTGAAAGGATTTTTGCGGATATGACTGCTATAAGGGCTTCTATTGAGACTTTAACGAGCGCAAATGGCTAATCTTAATCGTGGTGCACAACCCGTCGTTGCACAACCAATTTGCTATTCTTTGCGGTACCTAGACTTCGACAACCGCTCCGTGTACTTCATGCTCCGAATAACCGTGATCATGCAGTTGGAAATGTTGACGAAGATGTGCTCATCCCGGATAATAATATGACACAGGTAAAGATGAAGCTTCCTAGTTTTGCGGGTTCCGGTAGTGCTTCGGTATATCTTGATTGGGAGAGTAAGCTAGACCAGATCTTTGCGTGTAACAATTATACTGAGGAGTTGACAGAGAAAGAATGTGAGGGTGTGGTGGATTTGAAAAGACCTGAAATTTTAGAAGAGTTGGTACAGAGTGTTGATGAGACAGTTCTCACGACTGAGGCTCATGTTGACCTTCCTGTTGCTGATGTTGTTGTTGTTACTACAGAGGCTGAATTGGTCGTTGAGGCTGACGTAAGTCCGATTGAGGTTGAAGTTCGCATGAATGAGGTACAAGATGATTCACTTTATTTTGATGGTGAAACCTGTTGAAGCTGTGAACTCGGTTGACGTGATGGTGCTATTCAAAACGTTACGGTGTTTACACGATTATTCTGATCCGTTCCTCCTGAATTGTAATTCGTTGGATTTCGTTATTGCTAATTTTTATGTTGCTTCCATTTCATTATACGAGAGGAGGACAGATTCATTGTTCACTTTGTTCTATTTTGTTGGTGGTATTCAGTATATGGACCTACTGGCGTATGTTGGTCCAAGGTTTCTATTTGATCCAGGTGGTTTCAAGTATCCCTTTGATCTGAGGACAGATCCTTCCCAACTGGGAGGGAATGATGTGATCCAGCCCAAGCATTATTTGAAGACAATGAAGATGGGCTTGGTTAAATTACAATCATAGTGATTTATTTTGTTTATTTTAGTTTCGGTGTTTTATTGAATAAAACGGCCTTAGGCCCGTGTCAAAAGTTGCCCATATGTTAGTATATTGGGTTAAGTGTTTATTTTTAGCAAATAAATGTCATTTGGGCTTATTAGTTGCAAGTTAGGCCCACTAGGAAATAAAGTGGCGAAAATTACTAAGTAATTTGTCCCACATTGCTTAGGAAGTTATTTGTCTCTTATTTTGTAGCCTATATAAAGGCATTCTACTTGTTCTTTTAGAAGACATCAATATACCTACATTGAGTGAAATATTATTTGATTAAGCATTGTCTTAATTGTGCACCTTGTGTGTGTGAGGTTCTCTTGGATTGGAGGATCGCCCCCTTGGAGAACTTATCAACGTAAGTGAGCATTACGTTGTGGCGTTCCCACCGTTGTCTTGGTCTAAGGCGCGGATTTAGCTCCCATTGGTTATCACCAATTTCTTCCTGGGCAAAACAAAGGATTTGATTCGTAAGAATCACATCACAAGTGCCTGGGCAGGCTGGGTATTACTGCTTCCCTCGTCGGGGGGATTTTATGCCCGATGTTCAATTTACAGAGCCGGGAGATACTTCGTATAAAGGTTGGAAGACCAGATTCTTCTTCATATGTCCAGAGGTGACTCGGAACCTGGGCAGGTGGAACTCTTCAGATCTGGATAGCGATCCACGACCAACTGACGTGGATCGGAAACTGTTGGACGACATTCGCAGAAGTGGGGTTTATATCAGAGAGAAAAAGTACTCTTCTGAGATGATCTTGGCCGCCCAGTTGTCTACTGCGGGCCCTGACCCGTACAAGGAGTTAGATAAGGAAGAGTACGAGATATGTATGGCTTTAATGTCTGTTCCTTGCTGTACTTTACTATTTGTAAAATATCTTCTAACATTTCTTATTACTTATTCTGGCAGTGTCTTCTTTTGCTGATCTCTTGGAGGACGTGAATGACGAAGTGGTTCCTCCTGTTAATCCTGAAGAGCCTAACCAGGAGTCTGAGCAGCAGGAAAGTATAGAGCCGGGGCATCTTCGAGCTGCTGGGACTGTCCTGACCCCTACCTCAGCCCAACTCCTATCCCAACAACCAGATGACTCATCTAGGGAAGTGGAGAGGATAAACGTGGATGAAGATCAGGATACAAGGGAGGATGCGATCGAGCCTAGTCGGAAGAAGAAGGTAGTCTCCCCCTCAACCCGGAAAAGTCGATCCAGGAAAAGGAAAGCGGCTTAGCAGACCATAGAGAACGTTGAGAGTTCTCCCGAGGAGCAACCTTCCCCGGGACATAATCGGTTGTACGAGCCGTCGGACCAAGACACCGCTGCCGGTGGTAAGCTCTTGAATAAATATGCCCTGTCTTTCTTGTTTGTCTTTCTTCCTCTTGACTTTTTCTTTGTCCTTTGCAGGGAGCTCAGGTCGGTCAGGAGTTCCTGGATCGCCTTGCTGAGTCTGCGGCGAGCAAGGAGGCTCTGCAGGGAACAATCGAGGAGCTCCGAGCGAGTCGTGAAAGGCACAGAGAAGCCTCCAAGACTAAGGACCAGGAGATTGCAGCTCTGAAGAAGGAACTGGTCGAGACTAGGACCAAGTGCACTGCTGAACTCCAGGCCAAGCATGATGAGTATGTAGCGGAGAACTCTGAACTCGGGCAGGCGCTGGCCAAGGTCCGGGCTGAACTCACTACTCTGGAAGCTTCTCTTCCTGCTCGGGATGCCCGAGTTGTGCATGAGTATAAGTCCTCCGATCATCTAGCCGGAGCTCTGAAGGTCTTGCTGAACCCTGTCATGCAACATGGGTATACAACGGGTGTGGACGAGGCAAAGGAACAACGTCCTGAGTTGATTCTCTCTGACCTTGTGCATTATCGTTCCATGTACAAGGAAGGAGCAGGTCAGATCTATGATGCCCGGCTGAGCGAGTTTAAAGCAGGCGAAGACATTGGTGCCAAATACGCCCGACGTCGCCCCACTCCTCAGGGTACTGTGCCCACTCCTTCTTCGACAGAGCAGAATCCGAGGACCCAGACCTGACTGTTCATCCTTGTTATTGTTTTGCTGAAAACTTTGAAACTTTTTTGTTGTCCAAGTTTATGTACTTTATTTATACTTTGTGGTGCCCTGCCCACTACGTTTTGTACTTTGGCTTTACTTTATACTTTGTTTATTTTGGGTTTGACTTCTGTCTTATGGATGCCCCCTTCCCCCCCGCATGGCTTGCATTTGCGACGGTTTGGATGACATACTAAGTCTTAATAAAACTTTGTCCTGACCTGCAGACTCAGGAGGTTTGACTAAGTCTTTAACCTTCTGAGTATAACCTGACTCGGTTAAAACCCTGTCCTGGCTTGAGGACTCGGGAAGCTTGTGGTATTCAAGCTTTCTGAGTCTGACTTGCAGGACTCAGTTAAATTCTAGCCTGACCTTCAGACTTAGGAGGTTTGACTTTTGCAAACCTTCTGAGTATAACCTGACTCAGTTAAGACCCTGTCCTGGCTTGAGGACTCGGGAAGCTTGTGGTATTCAAGCTTTCTGAGTCTGACTTGCAGGACTCAGTTAAATTCTAGCCTGACCTGCAGACTTATGAGGTTTGACTTTAACAAACCTTCTGAGTATGACCTGACTCAGTTAAAACCCTGTCCTGGCTTGAGGACTCGGGAAGCTTGTTGTATTCAAGCTTTCTGAGTCTGACTTGCAGGACTCAGTTAAATTCTAGCCTGACCTGCAAACTTATGAGGTCTGACTTTTGCAAACCTTCTGAGTATAACCTGACTCAGTTAAGACCCTGTCCTGGTTTGAGGACTCGGGAAGCTTGTGGTATTCAAGCTTTCTGAGTCTGACTTGCAGGACTCAGTTAAATTCTAGCCTGACCTGCAGACTTATGAGGTCTGACTTTTGCAAACCTTTTGAGTATGACCTGACTCAGTTAACAAAAATTCAATCACAGTACATAATATAACAATATATAACATGAAAGAATCATATATTTATTAGAACTCAAAGGTGTTTGATAACACTTTTATTGAAAAAGACAACATAAAATGGAAAGATAGAATCGAGCATGGATTCATTTTAGGCATAAAACTTTCTAAGGTTGCTGGCATTCCAGCTTCTTGGTACAGTCTGGCCATTCGCGTTAGCTAACTGGTAAGCACCTTTTCCATGAACTTTAACCACTTTGTACGGGCCTTCCCAGTTCGGATCAAGCTTTCCCTGGGGACCCTGCTTGCTGACCTCGTTCTTCCTTAGTACCAAGTCTCCTTCTTTGAAGTAGGAATGCTTAACCTTAGAATTGTAGTATTGGGATATTTTCTGTTTGTATCTTGCCATCCGGATATAGGCCACTTCCCTGGCTTCTTCCAAGTTGTCCTTGGCATGCCTGAGCTCGGTGTCCTGGTCTGTGACTGTGTGGAGCTCGGTCCTCGGGGAGGGGAGCCCTATTTCGGCCGGAATGACTGCTTCACATCCATAAGCTAAAGCAAATGGAGTTTCTCCGGTAGCTGAGTTTGGAGTCATTCTGTATGCCCAAAGGATGTTAGGCAAATGATCGACCCATGCTTGTCCCTCTTCTTCCAGTCTCTTCTTCAACCCAAACTTGAGCTGCCTGTTGGTCTGCTCTACCTGGCCATTGGCCTGAGGATAGCCGACAGAGGTGAAATGTTGGACTATACCCAACTCGGCACACCATGACCTGACTGTCCTGTCTTCAAACTGTGTTCCATTGTCCGACACGAGGATCTTGGGTATCCCAAAGCGACAGACGATGTTTTTCCACAAAAATTTCTGTATGGACTTTGCGGTGATGGTGGTCAAGGCCTCGGCCTCCACCCACTTAGTAAAGTAATCGACAGCCACGACAAGAAACTGTAAGTTACCTGGAGCTCGGGGAAGAGGCCCAACCAGGTCTACCCCCCACTGATAAAAGGGCCAAGGAGAGACCAAAGGAATCATATTCTGCACTGGCCGGTGCGACAAGTTATCGTGCACCTGGCATGACTTGCACCTCAGTACCAAGTCGTTTGCGTCGTTTTGCATAGTTGGCCAATAATACCCGAACAAGCGGCATTTACGAGCTAGTGTCCGGGCTCCTGCGTGGTTTCCGCAAATGCCGAGGTGGATTTCCCTGAGTAGATAATTTCCTTCTTCCTGGGTAGCGCACCTGAGCCATGGTGATATAAACGACCGTCTGTATAGGATATCATCAAAGAGAGCATACCTGCTTGCCTGTAGCTTGATCTTCCTGGACTGAACCTTGTCAGTTGGCAGAATACCGTGTTTTAGATAAGAGGTTATGGGGTCCATCCAGTGGCTCGTTGGCTAATCGGTTGTACTTCGTTCAAAACATAACTTCGTTCGGTCAGCTGTTCCACCAGAACTTTTTTATCTGAGAAAAAATTAGATGCCAACTTGGAGAGGGCATCAGCTTTTTTGTTCTTGGATCGAGAGACCTGCTCTATATGGATCGACTTGAAGTTTTTTAGCAAAGCCTCGTGCTTTCGCCAAGTATTTCTTCATTGATTCCTCCTTCGCCTCATATTCACCCTTGATGTGGTTAACCACCAACTGGGAGTCACTGAATACGTGCAGGTTATCTGCCCCTAGCTTGTTGGCTAATCGGAGCCCAGTAATTAAAGCCTCATATTCCGCCTCGTTGTTTGTAGCCGCAAAGTTGAAACGCAGTGCATACGGGAATTCTTCTCCCTTCGGACTGAGGAGCAAGAGGCCTGCTCCTGCTCCTTCTTTTCCCGATGCTCCATCTACAAAAAGGGTCCAGGTGTCGACCTGTCCTATCAGCTGTTCTTTATCTGTCTCGACCTGAATTCCTTCAGCCAAGAAGTCGGCTAAAGCCTGGGCTTTGACGGCAGTTCGGGGTTGGTAGTCCAGATCATATTCTGCCAGCTCGATCACCCATCTGGCTAGTCTGCCCGAGGTATCAGGTCGCGCCAAGATCTGACGAAGAGGTTGGTCTGTGACCACAGTGATGGAATGTGATTGGAAGTATGGTCGCAACTTTCTTGAGGCGTGTACCAGAGCCAAAGCTAGTTTTTCCGCATTCGTGTACCTGAGTTCTGGTCCATGTAAAGCCCTGCTTACATAAAACACGGGTGTTTGTATGTGCCCTTCTTCTCTGATTAGGACCGCACTGATTGCCTCATCAACTACTGCCAAGTATAAAAGCAGAGTTTCTCCCTCCTGGGGAGATGTCAGAGTTGGTAGCTCGGCCAAGTACTCCTTCAAATCGTCAAATGCCTTCTGACTGTCCTCATTCCACTGGAAGGGACTTGCTTTCCTCAGGATTTTAAAGAATGGTAAAGCACGTTGCGCCGACTTGGATAGGAACCTACTCAGGGCGGCCATGCGGCCGGTTAACCTTTGTACCTCCTTGATGCTTCTGGGTGGTGGCATTGTTCTTAATGCTTCAACCTTGTCCGGGTTAGCCTTAATTCCTTCTTTTGAAATCATGTAACCCAGGAATTTACCTGACCTGACCCCAAATGTACACTTTTTTGGGTTAAGTTTCATTTGGGTCTGTCTGAGTACCTCAAACACTTCTCGGACGTCGGTCATGTATTGATTGAGAGACCTTCTCTTGATCAAGAGATCATCCACATAGACTTTCATGCACTTCCCAATTTGTTTCTCGAAGATTTTATTCACTGCTCTTTGATAAGTGGCGCCCGTGTTTTTTAATCCAAACGGCATAGTGACGTAACAGAAAGTTCCTTTTTCTGTGATGAATGCCGTCTTCTCTGCATCGTCCGGGTCCATGGCAATCTGGTGGTAGCCTTTGTATGCATCTAGAAATGTGAAGATTTCAAACCCAACTGTTGAGTCAACTAACCTGTCGATCTTAGGCAGGGGGTAATAATCTTTGGGACATGCTTTGTTCAGGTCGGTAAAATCTACGCACATTCGCCAGCTCCCGTCTGGCTTTTTTACTAGAACTGGGTTGGCGAGCCAGGTCGGGTAAAATACTTCACGTATGATCCCGGCCTGTAATAACTTCTCAACTTCCCTTTGAATGGCCTCCATTCGGTCTTTTGCAAACTGTCTTTTCTTTTGCCTAATCGGTTTCCGGGCTGGGTCCACGTGCAACCTGTGCAGAGCCAGCTCGGGGGACAAGCCTGGCATGTCATCCGTCTTCCACGCAAACACGTCTTTAAACTCCTTTAAGATCTCGACAAGCTCTGTTTTAAACCGATCTGGGATCCATGACCCTATGTTGACTGACAAGCTCTCTTGTTCCTTTCCCAAATTCACTACCTCGATTTTATCATCTGATGACCAACTTTCCTCTTCCCTCGGGAGCAACTCTTCCACGGATACCGTTGTACCATCATTCTTCCGTTTACAGTGGCCGTGTAACAGCTCCTGGCTGTTTCGACGTCACCTTTGACTTCTGCTGTCCCTTCCCAGGTCGGGAATTTCATGCTAATGTGAGCCGGAGAGATTACCGCTCGCAGATCTATTAGGGCAGGTCTCCCCATGATAACATTGTAGGCTGATGGGGCCCTGACCACCACATAACTTACCATAAGGATCCTGTCCCGAGGTGCCTTTCCAAAGGTGGTTGGCAAGCTGACCATACCCATGGGGTGGACTGGGGGCCCTGCAAATCCGAATAGAGGAGACGACACAGGTGCTAGCTCTGCATCTTTTAATTTCATGGATTGAAAAACATTGTAGTACAACACATTGACTGCACTTCCAGTATCTACACAAATACGCTTCACCGTATATTTATTGATTACCGCCTCGATAACCAAGCCTTCATTATTGCTTACGAGGGGGAGAGGATCGCGAGGGCCATAAACGACCTCCCCGGACAACCTTTGTCTCTTTCCTGAGTCGGTGCTGGTCGGTGCCCGGTTACCACTTTGCTCCTCTGGTCGGGACGGTGTACTCGGACCGCCTGAGATGGTATTAATGGTATTAATGGGGCGATTATCTGGCTGGCCCTCCGGTCCTGGGGACGGATCCCTCCTTCGTCTGTACTCATCCTTTCGGTCATGACCGAAATCTCTCCTCTTATATTCCCGTCTTCCCCTAGGTTCGGGGTGACGGGACCTATCTATGACCTCATCGAGTTTCCCTTCCATAACAGCAGCGTCGATCTCTCTCTGTAAATCCCTGCACTGCTCGGAGTCGTGACCAATGTCTTCATGAAACTTACAGTATTTTGTCTGATCCCTTTTTTCCCGGGGACCCTTCATAGGAGGTGGAGCACGGGCAATACCTTTTCTCTGCATTATGGCGAGGACCTGCTCGCGTGATCTGTTCAAAGGGATAAAGTCCCTCTCTTGAAGGGCTCCTTTCTTCCCGAGTCGGTCAGTTATGGGCGCAGCCACTCGGTCCCATACCGGTTTACGCTTTCTATCAGATCTGTCATCCGACCTCTCTTTTTAGGAGCTTCCGACTCCCTCTTTAAACGGTTGGCCTCTTCACCTTGACAGTGTTTATATGCCAGATCCATACACTCATCCATAGATTTCGGAAGTTGACCATTGAGTTTTGCATACAATCTACCTTCTCGCAGACCTGCTACGAAAGAGGTGATCAGGAGGTGTTCATCAGCATTCCCGACCTGCCTAGATTCCTCATTGAATCTTTTCGTGTACCGCAAAGATCGTTTCTTCTTTTTTTTTCGACGAATTGTGAGGAGGTACGTGACATTCCTCCTGGAAGGGTTTAGCGGTGACAAAAGCTTGCAAAAATTTTCTTGCCAGGGTTTCAAAATTCTCAATAGATCGAGGTGGTAATTTCCGGAACCACTCATGAGCCCTGCCCGTGAGTAAGGCCGGGAAGGCTTTGCACTTCATCTCCTCGGGCGCACAGTCTAAATTCATGTGTGTTAGATACTGAAAAAGATGATCCTGGGGATCTTTCGTTCCGTCATATGCTTCCAGTTTTGGGATCTTAAATCTTTCAGGACGTGGATAGTTCAAAATCTGCTGTGAGAACGGTGATTCGATGGAGAGATCGTCCGTTTTCTTTCCCAGGATCCCGTCTAGTTCCGCCCTGGCAGCCTCCTGGGCCTGAGCCTTAATCTGTTTATGCTGCGTGTGGGAGGTGGAGGAGAGAGTTTCTCCTCTATCCTCCTTATTTGCCAGGTTACCCATCGGATCCACGTTTTGTGGGGCTTCCTCTTCTCGCCCTTTTAGGGCCAAACCTAGAACACTTTTGAAAGCGGGAACATCTAAATTACGCAATGCATCCAGCAAAGCCTGCTGTGCTGGATCCGCCAGCGTCTCCTCTGGGTTGATTTGATGTTGGCTAGTAGTTGCCGCGGGGTCTACTTCCCCGGCGTCTCTAGCTGCCGCCGTCTGGGTCCTTTTTCCAGTATTTTTTGGTGGTACCATCGCTGTTTCTTGATCAAATCGTAACAAAAAGGCCCTCCTTCTAGCGCCAATTGATGAAGTCGAATATCACCTACGGGTCCAAACAACCTCTAGGACGATTCAAACAAGAACAGAAACAATGGGGATCGTGATTTGGTATGATTAAGACTGAGCCTGAGAGTTAGTTTCTCTAAAGTTGCCTACGTATCCAATAGTTGAATTGGAATCAAGTCATTCGTAGTTCCTTAGGGTTGTTTATATAGGGAGGCGTCTCCCCCTTTCCTTGTCAAACAAGTCGTAGAATCCTTAAACCCTAAGGATCATCACGTGTTTTTCTCTAGCAAAAGATAATTATGATTATATTCGAATTATGGGATTTCCTTCCGGTAATCCAGGGATTCTCCTATAATATAGGCACATATGCGGATTATTATATAAGGAAAGAGCCAGTAGGCTCTCGATGGGGTCCTCAGGTCGTCTCGACCTGAGCTGCGCATCCTACCTCCAGACTAGGCCGAACTGCCCTGCAGTGCGGTAGTCAGGAAGGAGATGGGCAGACCTCCCTCCTGGGGTAGGGTCTTACTGGTATGGGGCTCCTGGCCCTAAATGCTTCCCTCTTATCTTTCTCTCTCATTCTTGAGATGTTATAAGAGTGACACGTGGCCAGGTCTATTTTCACCATCGTCAACTATTAATTCACAACATTTATATACAGAGCCATTTATTTGCATCATAATGAATCTACCTTGTATCACACTACCTATGTATCATAGGAGAATTGACTCTGTGAAAGTCGAAAGTTATAGACAACATTTGACCTTCCTAGTGTTGATTTTGATTCGACAGTGTAGGAAAACCGATTTTTTTTCTAGAAGAAGAAATTCCTGTACGAAACAAATACTGGAAAGCTTCCTATACGAAACAAATACTGGAAAGCTAATTTTGTATGATCTAATCAATCAATGCAGCTCCCTGGGTTTTGATAGATTTCAAATTCACGGATACAAATAGAATTGTTGCAGGTCAAGTTTAGTCTCATTCAACACGTGAATTGAAGAAACCGAATCAGGTTTTTCACTCCATTTACGTCATTGCAATCCATATTCAAATGCATAGTATTTGTTTTTATAACCACTCCATTAACACAGCCCATTTTTTTTTAAAAAAACTATTTCTTTCCCTGATAATATTTGTAATTGATTTTCCTCTGTTCTACTCCATCTCACTTGCTTTGAATGTTGAACTTATAGGTTGTGTGCTTTAAGTCGTTGGTCATTCCTGTTGCTTTTGATTTTCACGCATCTGTGCTATGCTCCTTCTTTTGTGATGCTTGATGACCAGTTTATCCCCAAGCATGCACCTCTCCCTTGTTGTGTTTTGACTCCTCGCATAAATGACCCACGTCAACGTGTTATGGCGTACACCAACTTCCTCTAACCGGGCGGTTGGCATGCGCCAATACCTTTTGACGTGCGCCATTTACACGGTGGAAGTCTATGTATTGCTACGGACGTACTACGTACCGTACCGGAGTCCATCGGTGTTTATTCCATTTTCGAGTTCAAAAAAAAGAGTCAATAAAGCTTTCAAAAGTCAATAAATAATCAAGGAAAGCTCAAGTAAAGAGTAAATAAAAGCAATAAGTCGAGAGTCAAGGAAAGCAACTTTGAAGCTTGATTGCACAATTCTTGGTGATGTGAATCTTGGGAAGCAACTAGTGGAGGTGGTACATGATTGGTGAGATGAAGGTGTAAATACTTGTTGTCTTTCTTTATTCTCTTGATTATCCTTTCTTATCCTTTCGGTTAGCCAACTACCCGGGCCTAAACGTTACAATCTGCTTTGTCAACTACCAGACCTAACTATTTGATTCCGAATGCCTAATTAGTGGAGATTGATATCATTCTTAAGCTTAGAGTTGCACCTTTTGAGTGAAGCTTGCATGATTGCATGATTGTCAGCTTGGTAACAAGTTTGAGGGATAGTCACACACACACTCCACTACTTTTTTAGATGGTGGGAAACATGTTCTTGAGATTCTGATTGGTTGCATCATCTAGTTGAGCTCTCATCTCTTGATGTTGCATTATCCTATTTTGTGACTCTAGTTGCTTTATCGCTTTATTTGCTCAAGGATGATCAAAAGCTAAGTGGGGAGTGGTTGATGTGAGTCAACCAGATGATGCGTTTCTTAATGATTCATCCCCGATTCTCGTGCATTTATTGATATTTTGACATCAACTCGAGCAATTATTGTGATAATTTGGGCCATTTTGTGTACATAGGAAATATCAGGAAAAACTATTCTTTTGCTTTTGATAAAGGCTTTTTATCCAAATTTGTTATTGGTATTACGCGTTGTATCTTTGTGTTTCTTTTGCAGCACAGGTATCAAGGCTTAGAGCTTGGATTTTTGATGTGTTGATGCCAAAAGGTTGATTGCAAGATGATTCAAGGAGGCTAGGCAATGATTCCACCCCATGAAGACAAAATGGCACACGCTAGAGGGTTTGGCCCATGCCATATGGTGAATAAACATGACCAGAGAGTATCCCATGTGTATATGGCACACGCCAAGACATATTGACTTACGCCAATCGAGAAATTCAAAGTCTGATGAAGCAATTAATGCATGGTGTCGGTCAGCCAACTACCAATCAGAGAATGGCGGGCGCCAACAGACATTGGCCCATGCCAAGTATACACAAAGAACAAAATGGCACACACCAAGGCAAATGGCGCACGCCATTATCGCAGAGTCAGCAATTAAGGGTCTAAATTATTCACTTCACCTACCGTATATCACATATACTTCATCTTTTCCACTCGCTCTCCCTTGAAGGCACCCCAACCCCCAAGGCTGCTCTAGCCGAATTTTGGCATAAAATTAGCTCTCAATTGCAGGTGTAAACATTAAGAATTCCTAGTTGATCTCTGCTACTTCTGTTGGAGCAAGATTAACACTTTGTATATCAAACTCCATTGAAGGATTTTGAAGTTGAATGAAGGTTTCCATTTTGAGTTCATAGCTTGTGATTGGTAAAATTATTAGTCTCTACCTTGATTTAATTGTTCTCATAACTATGAATAATAATTTTGACATGTTGGTATTCATAGTCTTGAGTGGCTAGTTCTAACACTAGCCATGATGATGCAGTATAAATAGTATTATCTCTTATGTTGAATGGGAATGGTTGTTTATGTTGTTTAGTTTCAATTGTGGTGAATCTTTTCCTACTTGCACTGTATGGTTTGCTTGTATTAGAGTAATTAACTAATACTTGCACACACACACTTGATGGAGACCGAAATGAGAAGTTAGGTGTGGGAAAAAGGGCAAGGAAACCGAAAGGTAAAATCGACATTACGAGGAACTCGATTTCTTATCCGGGGGTTAACATTCGCGTCATTGCATTCAAGTTCATATCATGTCAATTCATTAGGTTTAGGACACCTAAAACAAGGAGGAGGCATGGAGTACTTTCATACACCCGTATGAAGGGGAACTACTTGCTTAGAATGCACCGTTTCACACTTTTGAACATCATTGGTAGGTTGGAAGGAGATCATTCCCATGAAACTAATAAGAGATTTTCTTAGTCTACACATTGTCTTGGTTAGGTTTTTTTTAATCATTTATCACCCTTAACACTAGAATAATCACTTATGCACTTACTTTCTTGTCTATTGCGTCCTAGATCGAAATAATAAAAGCTTTTGGCGTTTAACCTCACAAATCCATGTCGGATACGACCTTGACCACTGGACTAGACTACAATTGACCCGGTACACTGCCGGTTAGATTGAACACCTAGAAAAGGCACATCAGGAACATGTTGCTTTCCAAGATCTTCATTATGGTGTCTTTAGCAACATTATCCAGATTGTTGATCTTTTTATCTTCTAGAGTCTACTCATGCTTTGGCTTTCTCACAAACGGCTAAGCTCTCTGAGTGGCTTCTACTGGATATACAGAAACCCGAATCCGGATCCGATTCCTAAAAGGATCGTCAGATCTGATTCACAGCACCGAACGAGACACTCAATCTTGCACAGCGGAAGCTACGAATAAATTCGTATGCGATTGTACCACGATACGATTTGCATGATTAATTAATAACTACAAGAAAGTTAGTAGATTTACCTTGCTAAAGAGGAATAATAAAACGACAGAAAGAGAAGCCACAATCTTCCGGATTGTATCTCCTAGCGACGACTGGTGGACGTCGATCCTCGCCGTAGAACCTCCTTGAATATGCACCAATAAAAACCCTAGTTTTTCTCCTCTTAATGACTAAGGCAAGAAACTAATTTTTCTTCCTTTATTATGTGAATGTGGCGCCATTTAGTTGTGTTAATTGTGTTAGGAGAAACTCTCTTTATATTGAAAAATAACTAGTCAAGAGAGTTATCCTTTTCACACCACAATGCCTATTCTCATAAGGAAAAGATATTTTCCATTAGATAAAAGATAATTCCCAAAAAATCAATCTCTTATTTTTCCATTAATTATCCAACAAATAGATAATTAATTAATTACACATATGACATAATCTAGAAAATTTTCTTTTTCTAATTTATCACAAAAGTAGGCGCCATTTTCAACATTAATTTAATAGAAAATGTATTTCTATTTTACATATTATTTACCAAACAAATAATATTGCATATTAATTAAATAGACCAACTATTTAATTTAATCTCGAGGTTCCATAAAACGAGAAAACACTAACGTGTTAGGAGCCAACCCGGGGACCATGGACCTATAACTTGTAGCTACAATAAATTAAATAAAATATTCATCGAACATAATATTTCTACTCAACTTATTAATTCCGGAATTACGCCACCATAAATTCGAAACTGAACTCTATCGATTATAGATATAACTTATTCTCAAAACGTCGAGTCGATAAGTGTCCATTGATATAATCATTACATATAAACTAACCCTCCATAGACTATCCGTAATGAAGTGGGATTATTTCCGTAAACCTTCTTCAATACATCTTATCCTAATCTACCATTAACCCACTAGTGATCAATTAATTCATAACCAATACGAACTCCGCGGATCGATCAGTTTTTAGGATTAACAAATAAGGGGATTATCTTTCTACTTCCCGCAGGAAGGAATGGATTCCCTATCTGTGAGACACACTTCTCACTCATTCCAGCATAGTGCCAACGTGAAAGTGATTCGGACCGCGCCTCTTAGCGATCCTTAACGAACACATCAAAGCCTATCTTGAAACCAGTAGGAGTCTGTAATCACTTCAGGATTAAGGTTAATCTATAGATGATCATCTTGTGATTTAATAAGATTTCTCAATCACCGAATTATATGAGCAACTCAGATTAAATTGGTCCAGTCCTATTGATGAGAGTCAATTTTCCTTCGTTTATGACTTATTTGATGCACTTTTAGGGTAGTTTGAGTGATTTATTAGGCGTTTCCACCATTTCTTTCACTCCAAGATCAAAGACGGATTAGTCCTAAAATCTAGTCACTTTTGGTGAATTAATGCATATTTCATTCCTATTTTATCTTGCGGGAGTTATGCGTGGTATTTTTGTTGATACTTGCAGGATATAGGTTCATTTTGATCCCGGAAAAATAGGCATTGATGATGGAAAGATGATTTCGAGAGGTGGAAGCATGCACCCGAAGCTAAAGAGTGAAACGGATCGACAATCGTTGATGTTAGCGTACTGCTGTGAATTAATCTGCATTTTGAGCTCTCATTGAGGAATTTTCTGGGAACGTTTTCTTCATTTAAGTTGTAGGTAATTAAATGGTCTTTCCAACTCAACTTGAATCACTCAAATCGGAGCTCTACACACAAAGATATCATTGAATTACTGAAGGTGTACCTATACTATGGAGTTCAACAAGAGCATGCGCGAGCATGCCCCAGTGCATGCTTGTGCATGAAATGGAAGAAAAAGCACACCTACATTCAGATATTTCATGCGCACGCATGCTATCCCCATGCTCGCGCATGAAATGCGTGTTTTTTTTTTACGGATTTTCATCATTCGGGGTCGGTTTTTGACCCTATAAAAGCCAATTAGGTCGAATTTTATACCGACTTCTTCAGAATTGAATTTGCTCTTCAGTTTTTAGGTTTATTTTCTCCAAAACCCATTAGAAAAAATTATTTTCTTGCATCTAATTACTTCATGATTATCTACGATTGTTCGTTTCTTTCGGTGATTTCTTCTCTACGGATTGACAAACCGATAAGAGATTTGCTACAACTTTATTGGTAATTTATTTTTGGATTTTTATCATGTCTTTCTCTTGTTTATTCTTGAATTCTTGTTTTGATTTTCCAATTATGAGTAGCTAAATTCTTGATAGCTAAATTATGTGATGGAACTACGAACTTAATGCTTAAACGATGATCTAGGGATGGGTAGAGCTTAAAATTGAATCTTTTGAATTGTTGTGTCCTAAAATTTGATCTTAACGCTTGAATTAAACTGATCATTTGATTCATGATTCCACACACGATCTCTATAAATGTATTTTGCGAGTGAGTGTGCGAACTAGGGTTTTAGGATTGCCATGCACTAACTAGTCGAGTTTTTCACTGCCTGTTCCTTGGTAAGGTTTTTCTAGCTAAGCCGTGAACTCGGTGGATGCGGAGCGTCTCATTGTTTTTATCATATTAGGTCAATTAAATCTCATAGAGGGGACTGTTGAACCGAATATAGGGTAACTAGGTTGTGGTATTAGTGCCTAGGGACCAGTTTAGGAGATTGCACCCATAACACATTCATTAGAAGCTATTGGTTGGTTGGTAGTTTAAGACTCGTCCCTAGTGATTCGGTAAGGGTATTGAGAGCAGTGTTCTTGATCATAATTTAGCTATTTCCTTTATCATATTTTTAAAGTTAGTATTTATATCTTTTTCTAGCTATAATTACCTTCACCAATATTTGTGAGCCTAAACTAAATACGAGCGTGATTATGATACTTAACTGATTCCTCGTGGGATACGACCTTGCTCGCCGTTGTAGTACAACCGACCTGTTACTCTGCCGGTTAAAGTTGGACGTTACTGTTTTGTCCATCACCTATATTACTACATCATATATAAATGCCCCACATATGATACGACTTAGGGTTTTCAGCAGTGTATAATATATAAGCACAAAGCAAATAATAAGTTGAGAATAAATCTGTCATTTATTAATTCTATAAAAAAAAATTACATAAATTGTCTTTCGGGCGTTACTTCCAACAATCTCCCACTTCCCCGTAAGGACAATCAACAATTGTCTTTCGGGCACACTATATCTAGCAATATCCCATTTGCCCGAAAAGACAAGCAATAATTGTTCTTAGAGAACCACACCCTTATTGTATCTATCCACAACACTCTCCCACTTGCTCTAAAGTAGATGAGACATATCTCCTAATTTTATACCCGCCAAGCGCTTATTAGTGACATTAGATGCCACACGACTTGGTAATCTGATCAGCTAGGTTGTCGGCTCAAGGCGATCTTTAGGACCGAAACGTCGCCTCTTTGCATGATCTGTCTGACCAGGTGGTACTTTATCTCAATATGCTTTTGACCTTTTGTGCCTGCGAAGATCATTTGCATGAGCTACCTCTCAATTGTTTTCACAGTAAATTGATGTCGGCTCATCGAGACCTGGAATCACTTCCCGATCCAACAAAGAACTTCTCAAGCCACACTGCCTTTTTAGCTGCTCCGAAGCTGCTATGTATTCGACTAATAGAGTCAAATTGGCAGTGCTGGATTGCTCAAGACTATAGCTCCATCACTATGAGTAAACACTGAGCCTGAGATCGATTCACGATCATCCTTAATCCGACAAAAAATCAGAATCAGTGTAGTCTACGACACTCAGGTTCGCACCCGAATGGACAAGCATACGATTCCTCATTCTCTCAAGATACTTGAGGATGCACTATACTGCTTTCAACGTCCGAATCCAAGACTCGACTTTTATTGACTTTTAATAACCTGAATTTCTCTATCCAAAAGAGAATTTATCCCATTTTCTCTATATCCGAAGACTACGAGAATTATTCCGTGAGGGGTTGGGTAGGAAACCTTGCGTTGAATTCTGCATTCGAAAATGCATTATCATCTTTAACCAATAAGATGGATGGGATATTCCCAACAACTTGTCCTCATGAATTCGACCGAATCAAATTCTAATAATATAGTCCACTTCTCTGATTCAGAGAAGCTTTGGCTCGTCAGTTTTTGACTTCAGATAACACACCCATGTTGTTTTCAATTGTTGTAGTGTTATCTTTTATTAACACTAACATCTACTACTTTACCAATATTGATTTTCCAGTCTACAAAAGACTCATCAGTATTTTGGTCAAGCCCACACATTCCAAAATATGTGACTTTTAATGACCTAGAGGTTTGCTTTAATTCATCAATGGATATAAGCACAGGCAGTCGATCTGCCATTGGCTTTAAGCTAAAAACCCTTCCGTTCCGAATGAATCTAAACTCTATTGTACGGAAAGAAAGTTTTAGGGCATCACCCCTGTTAGCCTTTCTGCTTTCCAGGGAGTCAAGCAAGGCGGAATGGTGAGAGAGTTTTAGGGCATCACCCCTGGTTAACTTTCTACTTCTCAGGGAATTACCCCTAGACCACTTGGCTTTGCCTTGAAAGTTAAACTTTCTCATTCATTCGACTCTTTTCCTTATAAATCCAATTACTCCCACTAGTCCTGAGACACTCAGGTGGTTCTACAGGAGTATGAACAGAGCTGGAGTACCAAAACTTCATATATAGGTTTATGGCTTTAAACCAACCTCTTATTGTCAGAATCCTATACAGTCTTCCCAAAAAGACCATAGGTTATCAATCACCGCCAGCAGACTATAAATTCCTCATAATCACAACGAGTCAATGGATAAACCATACTCCCACTGCATTTGGGTGGATTTATATTCCGATCTAGTTCAGTAGTATTAATCAGCGTAATCCCCAACAACCAATGTTGGATGTGGTCTGATTAAATCAGATAGTAACTCCTTGAGTAACTGTACTTCAAGGTCTAAGGTTGTTATCTAAACAATCTTTCAGAAAGGATGTAACAGTGTAACCGTCACTATCCGATCTTAAGAATCTTATAACCAACCTTTACTCATTGCACTAAGATATTTCATGAACAGTCACCATCTGAACGTGTTTGCAAAATCTCCAGTCCTACCTTCAAGCACTAGTGCTAAATGCCTCTATTTGCGGAAGTGGAGTAAATGTTATTCACTCTTTATCCACAAATTCATAAACATCTTCTAGGTAGATTTCTCGGTATTACATAATAATATAAACCATTATTTTGCAATCAATATCGTAATTGAGTAAAGCAGTGTAATGTAGCATATCAATAACAATACAAGACAATACTTGGCTTATCCTTTCAGTGAAATCGTTTCACTCGGAGGTAGGCCAAGCATCAGTTCCAAATACTATGCTATGGCATATTTCTGAGCATGGAATACTCTTTTCTCTGGTAATATCAGAGATTCCTCCGAATATTTAGACAAACTAATCGGCGTTTCGAGTAAACAAAAAAAGTGTATTACTCAAAAGCTCCCACTAGCTTGGATCCTTCATAAGACCCCGAAGGTTAATATGAACAAGCTATGATACTTCTTCAGCTCTATTACCCTTTCCAAATTGAAAGGTTACTTAGTCATTTTTCCTTTTAGCTAGTGTTCTTAGACTGGGAGATAGGAATCACCCTTAGCCAGTCTTCAGATCTTATCTTTAGGATATATGCACTAATTAATAGATGCTGAAGAATCGTTCATCTAAATATGGAAGCCATTTGCCTTAATAGTTTATGATGTGTTACATATACCTATTCAGCATTACTTAGTGGTTTTGACTTTATCAGACAAAAGTCCGAGTCTCAAAAGCGTATACAAATGTCATATTCACTTTCTTTAAGGAAATTGTATTATCGATGTGAAAGTGAATCCATTTGTTCCAATGAATCTGAAAATAGAAATTATATTTCTTTGATATTCATGGATTAAAATCCGAAATTTATTTCCTTATATCACTCCCACTATCTTAGCTGAAATAACTGTCCGTTGTCTACTCTTCATCATGAATGCCCAGGTACCTTGTTCTTACAAAAGAACTTTAGCTTCTGAGTCAAATTACTCGATTAAGAAAGTCTCTAAGGATTCATAGGTTGGTGATCCGAAATCACTTTCCTTATCATTTACGTCTCTTATTAATATTTCAGTTTTGCCTTTAACTTATTTAGTTTAGATGACTTGCACTTTTTATCTTCCCATTCTTGGCTTTCTATAAAGGAAATGGCCGTGAACTAGCAGTTCATTTGAGTAGACACTACTCGTAAACTGTGGGATGTCTAGTGATATTGATACCAAATCATTCTCGTCATCTTTGAACTAATTTTGTTTTGTCTCTCGTTCAACACAAGTGACAGCAGTGACATTCTTATCAATGTCACTTAAGTTTGAAGGCTTAAGAGGAACATCCTCTTCCGAAAAAATTAATTTTCATTCTCGATTATTGAGTTTAACGTTCTTGTTACTTTTCCACTTTTACGAAGTCATCATTAGTCAATTTATCGTGTTTAGCAGTTTAGATACTTTGAGATGATATGTAGTTGCGAAAATAAATCATGACAGAAATATAAATCAAATCATACACCACAACAAATAATAAATTTTAGGAATTATAAACGTGATGTCATGCATGCATTTTATCCAACCATTCCAAGGATTTAATCTCACATTATACTGCCACCGCAGGGTCGGTATCAGCACAATGACGATTAAATTGAGACAATCTCTCTCAACAATTAAACAATTAAGTATCCGAAATCTCCATTTAATTGTTGATTACCTTCCTTTTTTCAGCCAAGATGTTTCCAAAAATATCCTTGTGAGTGTGACCTACTATTTCAGATCTCAAAGTACGCCCCGACTATGCCGCCGCAGGGTCGGTCAGTGACTCGACGAGTACCCAAAATCCTATCCTTTCGGAGACCAAGCCTTTAATTTTGATAAGGGTGAAGGCCATCCGCAGGGGGGCATAATCAAAGCGGCTCAAGGCATCACCCTTCTCTCACGTGCTTGTGCCAACAGTAGATGTGCCAACAGTAGAGGCCGTGGGGTCGGTTGTCACCTTCCCCGCTCCCACTCGTTATTTTGAAAATTAGGTAGTCTTATTAGGATTTTCAGAATATTTTATAATCCAAAAACAATAAATCATCAATATTTAAATTAATCCTCCCACTAGTTCATCGGTTCCAATACCGTCTAACTAGTGTCACTTATTCACGACTTTCCAATTTTTCGGATTTATAAAATCTTTGTGTAGACACTACACAATTAAAATTCACTAAAAGAATTTTATAGTCCTAATATCGTCATGATAAAATTTTAGGATCCTAGAAGTTTATCAAAATAATTTGAAAACAATAAATCTTAAAAAGCAATCACCAACTTATCGGCATTAAACCCTGGATGAGCTTTAACCGAGTTCACCGAACGGTGTCGGGATTGGCTAAGCCGACCCGTCCTCTTCGTTGGTTCATATACGACTGCTGGATGAATCGGGCTAAAGTTGCCCCATTAAGCCGAAACTCGCCGGATGGCTTGACCTTGCCGGACCCCCGATGCTAACGTCGCACGTGTGCGGGTGCGGGGTTGAAAATCGGGCAAAGGTTGCCCCATTGAGCCTCAGCTCGCCGGATAGCTTGACCCTGCCGGACCCCCGTGGCTAACCCCGCACTTGGACGGACAAGTCGAGTCGAGCCGAAGCCCTGTTGACCGCCCGAACCAATTTTCGATCCTTTTGCTCAGTTGGTGTCCAACTATTCCGGATTTTCCAAATTTTCAATTATTAAAATTCTTTTATGTAGTCACTACATAATTAAAATCCACGAATGATTTTTATATCCCAAAATTAAATTTACCGAGTAAATTTTAGGAAAAATTAGGTAAAAGTCTCTTTTTTCCCCTTAATAAGCATTAATCCTCATTCAATTTATTAGTTGCAATAAGGACAATAATTTTCCGTTCGGACTAAAATACCCCCATTACTGTGGGTTATTGGAATCGCACTCTTAATTCCATGTCTCCACCTTCTTCCAGATCATTGTCTCATATCATTCCATTTTCAGCAAATCAGGCTCCTTTGCCTTTCTCCTCCAATTCAAGCTCCGGCAGCGGCGGTGGTGATTTCTCATCCTTCGACAACAATTCTTTTTTAACAGGAAAAAAATTCAACAATTATTTTGAAAAAATCAAATTCTTCAACAATGAGCGAGAAAGAAGAAATCGTAGACTGCATTACGAGAACGAAAGCTTGGGATCTGAAGCTATACAATGATTTTAAGAAACTGAAGCAACTAGTTTTTGCAGGCGGTGGTCGCCACTAAATTGTAACTGCTGTAGCATTGCCTCTTCTAAAAACTATAATAATAGCTTTAAATGCATTTCGCGAGACCGATTATCAGAATGTTCGAAAGTCAAATCAAAGCTCTCTTATTCTTCTTCTTATTCCCAAATGTTTCCCATGTCCACGAATTATTCAGGTATTTAATTCGATTATTATCTGATTTTATGTAGGGTTGTTTGTTTTGTTCTATAAATCTTGTGTTGGTGAATGTTTTACCAGTACCACAACTAATTCGTCTGTTATTGAGTGTGGAGACCTGTTATACCTATTTTGATACTCTGTGGCAATTGGCAATTCTATTTCTTTGAGCATTTTGGCTACTTTCGATTAGATAGATTTTTACACACAATTGAAGAATATGCTCAAGCCATTGACTGTGAGCGTTTCATCTCTATTTAGAAATACAAGATGAATGAATGCAATGTTTACATGTATCATGCCATTTGCCTACAATATACAAGGTTAACTTAAATATGCCAAGTGTGAAAACTAACCGGGCAAGTGTCACTCATTGATGCTAGGTGTATAGACTAATCAAATAATTGGCGATTTTGAAGCAGCTTGAGGTTTTCAAAATATATGCCATGTTTGCATTTCAGCCTGGAGTTTGGAAAGTAGAGCAATGTGGCTGTAAATAAGTGACCTGAAGTTTAGAACAAGTTTTGGGCTTGAAGTTTAGAACAAGTTTTCCAAGTATGATATTCCGAAAATCAGTATCAGTATCAGTATCAGTAACAATATCAGTATCAGTATCAGTATCCGTATCATTATCAGTATCAGTAATTTGCCTTATATGAGCCAGATATGTGTGCCTTGAAGTAGTCACTTGAATTAAGACTTAAATCATACTGATTACCTGCCTTGAAGTAGTCTCCTTATTTTACTAGTTGCATATTTTGTTCCATTTCTTTTTTCGGGCTTTAGTTTCTGCCATTTTTGCTGTTTTCTGCTATTATGGGTGTTGATTTGAGGGAGGAAAATGTACAAAGTTTGAGGTATTACTTTTCAGCTATATTTGCCGTTGAATTCTGTTGTTGTTGTTAATTTGAGTGGAATATGTAAAGATTGGACCTTTATTCTTCTGCCATTGTTGCGTTTTTTTTTTTTGGACTGTTATTTCTTCCATTATGGTTTGCCATTTTTTATGTTTATTTGGGCCTTAATTTCTGCCAATTATTGCTGATAATTTAAGAGAGATATGCAAAGATTGTAGCTTTACTTCACTGCAAATATGAGGAAAATATGCAAGAAGCATTTTGTTGAAGGTTTTTTTTTTGCCTTATATGAGCCTTATATGAGCTAGATATGATATTGGTCCCTTGAATTAAGCCTTAAATGAGCCATATATGAGCCAGATATGTCTGCCTTGAAGTAGTCACTTGAATTAAGCCTTAAATGATACTGATTACCTCATATGCAAGCTGTTTCCTGATACTGATACTGATACTGTTACTGTTAATGTTACTGATAATGATAATGATACTGATACTGTGTTAGTGTAAATGCTGCGATTAAATTCGGCTTTCAAATACGACGTCGAAATGGTATCAAACGCGGTCTCAAAATGAAGATAAAAAATATGAACTTTGGTGAAACAATTTTGATGATCGGTGTTCTAAATCAAATGTTACGGTCGTTTATAAGAAAAAGTGCTCTGGTTAATACAATTATTTTTTCATCTTTCAAAATATACGTCGGAAGGGTATCGTATTTGGGCTCAAATTCAAAAGGAAAAAAAGCATGAATTTTGGTGAAAACATTTTGATGATCGGAGTTGTAAATCAAAATTTACGGTTGTTTGAAAAAAGAAAAAAAAACATATAAACAGCTATAGTAAATATATCATATATGCAAACAATACACTGAAGCTACGCGCACGTCTACTAAAGGGTATTTTTGTCCGTCTGAAATTGTTTGTCCTTTTTGCAACTAAAAAAATGTGTGTGTCCTATTTATTTATTTTGTGCCAAAAAGAGGACTTTTGGCTCTTTATCTCTAAATTTTATTTGGTTAATTCTTTAAAAGTATAGTTTTTATACTTATTAGCCCCATAAGGACATAAAGGAATATGTTGGACTTATAAGGACACATTTTATTCAGCTTACCTAATTTACCCTCCCTTTAGATAAAACATCCAAGACTCGCGTTCAGATAAAACATCCCCTTCCGATATAATCCAAGAAACAATCTTTCCCTTAGTAATCGTCGAACTCAGAGCAGGCATGAAAATCTCTCGGATCTTGGATTGAACGATGAGGTTTGATCGGTGGTTGAGCTTCCGGGTCGGGTTGAGAGTAGGAAGGTGTTGTATAAGGGAAGTGGTGGAGAGTTATGCAGAGAATGAAAGTGACGCCATTTTCGGAGAAAGAATTTCGCCGGAGACTATGTTATATCGGCCGTCTCCTCAAACGGCCTGGATAATCGATTTAGCCAAGGTATCTTTTTCCGGAAATTTTTCGATCTTGGTTCCATGGGTCCGTCGAGTGAATGCGTTGCTCCAAGTACTTTTCGGGCTCTCTCTTTCCCGCTTTTTTTCTCGCTCAATCGGAATGGGCTTCTCTTTTCCAGGAGTTCGATCTCAGTTTCATGGAATTGTAATCTAAAAGGTTGGTTTTCTCTACTTCTGTGATTTCGTCAGTTCATATTGCATCTACGCTTTAAAGATCTGGTTTTATGATTGTTGAATTGGCCGATATCAACCACCGTTAATCTTCGCCGAATTGGGTTTGGCACTCCCTTACTAAGTGTATTACCCGCTTTGCGTTGATGTCCGATTGCTCGAGGTCACTTCGGTTGTGTTTCGGTTACCACTAATAGGCTAAGTGACACGGTTAAGCAGAGGATATTGCAAATGGTCAGCCACCTCCATCAAAAGAGGATATAGAGAAGATTGTTACTGTATTTCACTTGGTACTAATTGAACATAGAACTGAAGATAAAGAAATGACTATATGCATTTCTTTGTTGTTGCCCGTTTTATCCCCTTGTTTGTCTACCGAATCGTTAGGAAAATTTCGATTCGGTGTTCGTTCTTCTCGTGTACTTGGTCGTGCTATATTGATTCGATACACATCTTGCCTTGTACCATTTGCTATGATTGCTTTGAATCATGCACACACTCGATCCCATTGTAATGCACTTAATCCTTGCTAAACTTATATGTGTATTTAATATTTTTTTTGTACGATCTCGTCGCACTCATTACCGATGAGCCTCATATTTGATGTTAAGCTGCCGCCTATGCACAACCGCACTTTCGTGCATCCATACTTGTTGAAGTTGTAAAATGTGCATCTGTTGTGTACATGCACTTGCTTGCACCTCGCTAAGTGTTTGTTGCACTTTGGCCGGCTTGAAATCGCCGCTTAGGTTGTTTGTTTTTGTACCTTAGTAAATCTGTAGAGCATAACCGCGTCGAACATTTGATGCAACCGTTGTAGTCTTGAATATTTTGTAATAAACTTAGTTTTGTTACTTTCCTGGTCTGCTGTTCAGTTTGTACTCAGTATAGTTTTAACCTTTGGTTTTAACTATCACTTCTAAGAATCAAATTGAGTCTTGATTTGATTTTTTTTTTTGAGTCTATTCACGCTTTATTCATGGGTATTTTTTGCGCAATATTACAGTTTCACATTACTACTATGGAATTTTTATCTTCATGTTTACCCTAGAATTTTGTGTAAATATTTGATGAAATTTCCGTTGGATTTTCTTCATTGCATAAATCGATATAATAAGATGTCACTGCATGACGTCACTGCATGATGTCACTGCATAACTCGATATAATACGATGTCACTGCATGATGTCACTACATGATGTCACTGCATGACGTCACTGCATAAATCGATATAATAAGACGCCACTTCATAAATCGATAAAATAAGACGTCACTGCATAAATCGATACCATAAAACGTCACTGCATAAATCGATATAATAAGACGTCATTGTAAGACGTCACTGCATAAATCGATACCATAAGACGTCAAGGCATAAATTGATACATTCTGATATCACTGCATAAATCGATACAATATGATGTCACTTCATCGAGGTGTCTCTGCAATGTGGCGTCTCTGCATCGCAGTGTCTCTGCATCGCGATGTCTCTACATCACGGTGTAACTTCATTGCGGTGTCTCTGCATCGTGGTGTCACTTCATCGCGGTGTCTCTGCATCGTGATGGTCATCGCATCGGGCGTCGCGGTGCATCAGGATGGTCATTGCATCGCGATGGTCAATGTATCGGGGTGGTCAATGCGTCGCGGTGGTCATTGAATCACGGTGGTCAATGTATCGGGGGTGGTCATTTTATCGCGATGGTCAATACATCGGTTTTTTTATAATTAAAAAAAAAAACCTGTACAATGCCATAATTTAAATAAATAAATAAATAAACAGAACAGTGCCAATTTTTTTTATAAAAAATAATAAAAAAAAAAACATTACCAATGGGCCAGTTTTTTTTTTTTTTTTGTTTTTTTTTCTTCATTAGGGGTATTTTTTTTTTTCTTCATTAGGGGTATTTGAATCTATCTATCTAATTTGTGTCCTTATAAGTCCAGCAGATTTCTTTTTGTCCTTATAAGTCCAATAAGTCCGTTTTGTGTACTTTTGGGTCATTGCCCCAATTTTATTTTATCATGTGAATTTTATATCCCGAGAAAATTCCGATTCCTTTAATTTATTATTAATCTAAATTAATTATCATTTTCATACATGTTTAATTAATGCCAAAATTAATTTTCTACATGTATGCATATGCTAGGACTGGAATTCATGAATATGATGCATGACATGACATTGTTATATCACATAAATAATTATTCAAGAAAATAAATGCGAAAAAGTAAACCACTGAGATGGACCGTTGGTACCCCGTATCTAATCTATAAAAATAGAAAAGTCCTAAACCCATTTAATGGATCTACTTGTTTCTAATAACAGAATCTGTATCTATATGTTTCTGCCGAACGAAATCTTTAACATCATTCCCATAGCCGAACTGGGTAGTGCATTGTTCTCCTTCCTGCACGTTGCGTGTTCAACTCCCCGCAGCTTCGATTTTATTTTTCACAGCTGACATCAGCATACAAAATCAGCCCTCAGCGTGCAACAGTTGGCAACATCAACAAAGGGGAAAAACAATTCTTCTCCCACAAAATTTTCAGCATAATAAAAAAATTCCAGAAAATTAAATACAACAATTTCCTATACCCGGAAAAAATGCTGGTTTACGATAGATCTAACGGTAAATAGGTACCAACCACAATCCATCTCGTCAACCAAAACATTCAATCGCATATATATTATAAAAATATAAAAGATGCAATATTTATTCAATTTAACTCCATATTAATTAATTATGCAATCAAGATCGCAAAATCGCTTTAACCTGGTTCTGATACCACATATTGGATATACAGAAACCCGAATCCGGATCCGATCCCTAATTGGATCGTCAGATCTGATTCACAGCACCGATCGAGACACTCGATCTAGCATAGCGGAAGCTACGAATAAATTCGTATGCGATTGTACCATGATACGATTCGCATGATTAATTAATAACTACAAGAAAGTTAGTAGATTTACCTTGCTAAAGAGGAATAATAAAACGACAGAAAGAGAAGCCACAATCTTCCGAATTGTATCTCTTAGCGACGAATGGTGGACGTCGATCCTCGCCGTAGAACCTCCTCGAATATGCACCAAGAAAAACCCTATTTTTTCTCCTCTTAATGACTAAGGCAAGATACTAATTTTTCTTCCTTTATTATGTGAATGTGGCGCCATTTAGTTGTGTTAATTGTGTTAGGAGTAACTCTCTTTATATAGGAAAATAACTAGTCAAGAGATTTATCATTTTCACACCACAATTACCTATTCCATAAGGAAAAAATACTTGCCAAAAGATAAGAGATAATTCCCAAAAAATCAATCTCTTATTTTTCCATTAATTATGCAACAAATAGATAATTAATTAATTACACCTATGACATAATGTAGAAATTTTTTTTTCTAATTTATCACAAAAGTAGGCGCCATTTTCAACATTAATTTAATAGAAAATGTCTTTTCTATTTTACATATTATTTACTAAATAAATAATATTGCATATTCATTAAATAGACCAACTATTTAATTTAATCTTGAGGTTCCATAAAACGAGAAAACACTCGTGTGTTAGGAGCCAACCCGGGGACCATGGACCTATAACCAGTAGCTACAATAAATTAAATAAAATATTCATCGAATATAATATTTCTACTCAACTTATTAATTCCAGAATTACGCCACCATAAATCCGAAACTAAACTCTATCGATTATAGATATTACTTATTCTCAAATCATCGAGTCGAGTCGATAAGTGTCCATTGATATAATTATTACATATAAACTAACCCTCCACAGACTATCCGTAATGAAGCGGGGTTACTTCCGTAAACCTTCTTCAATACATCTTATCCTTATCTACCATTAACCCAATAATGATCAATTAGTTCATAACCAATACGAACTCCGTAGATCGATCAGTTTCTAGGATTAACAAATAAGGAGATTGTATTTCTACTTCCCGCAGAAAGGAATGAATTCCATATCTGTGAGACACACACTTCTCACTCATTCCATAATAGTGCCAACGTGAAAGTGATTCGGACCGCACCTCTTAGCGATCCTTAACGAACAAATCAAACCCTATATTGAAACCAGTAGGAGTCTGTAATCACTTCAGGATTAAGGTTAATCCATATATGATCTTCTTGTGATTTAATAAGATTTCTCAATCATGGAATTATATGAGAAACTTAGATTAAATCGGTCCAGTCCTATATGACTACATCATATATAAATGCCCCACTTAGATAACCAATATCGACGGTCCGGATAAGACGGTCACACCATAAAGTGTTCTGGGCGCATTAACGGTGGTTTAATCAAAATACCCCATACTTTGACTAAGTTCACCACAGACTAATATTTCAAGTGTGTCACCATAAACTTAATCCTCATGTGTGACACACACTAAGTTATATGGCTACATATGATACGACTTGGGGTTTTCAGCAGTGTATACATAAGCACAAATAAAATAATAAGATGAGAATATATCTGTCATTTATTAATTCTAAAACAATTACATAAATTGTCTTCCGGGCGTTACTTCCAACAGCTTCATCTATGTTTGGCTACATTATAGTAATGGGGCCACCATCTATCACTGTGCCCATATCTTCATGGATTGCAGCTAAGTGCGTCTGCATATGCATTTTCCATTCATCAAAATTTGAATAGAAAACGTAGGTAATCTAACAATAGTGCTATTAGACTCCATGCTGAAATAATGACTTTTGAAAACGCAAGCAATGGATCACTCCAACACATAGAACATGAAGGCGTCTGTTTTTAGGAGACACGCTCCGATACCACTTGTTAATCCATAATACATGGCTTGTAAGAGTTTAGAGGGGGTGAATGAACTTTTTTTGATTTTAGAGTTTCTCACTTAATGAATGAGGCTGCTCGGTAAGAACAGACTAGCTAAGTACTCGTCTGGTTTTACTGATTTGATTTACTTCCAAAAGTAAGTGCAGCGGAATAATGATATAGTTCTAAACAAGGCTTGAGCTTGGTTTTCAGTGATGGGTAGTGTTATGTAGAGTATGCTAGTACTGAAAGTAAAGTGCTGAAAGTAAAGGAGAAAGGAAATGTTATTGATCTTCGGAGTGGCGTAATCTCCTACGTGACTGCTTCTCCTATGATTAGGAGGTATCACTATTGTACTCTATAAAAATACAATATGTAAGTGTCCTTGACACCCCACAGACGCTTCACACTCTAAATAGTCAATCCTTGACACCCCACAGATGCCTCACACCCCGCAGATGCTTCAATGGTCTATTTGCACGCAACTCGTCTAAAGAACTTCCTTTCTTCAACGACTCGTCTGTCTTCTTTGTTGTTCTTTCACACTCCGTAGATGCTTCAACAGGTTCGCTGATTCTTGAGAACTTGATTGTTGAATAAATTAGGTGTTGTATCAAATTAATGAAACAAAGGATGAGAGCTTGCTAGATCTGACTTTGAAGTTTCGTTTGTAGCTCTTTTGATCAAGTAGATCACTAGATGTTTCTTTGAATCTTAGTTGATGATGATCTCCTTGATTTCTAGATTCGTATAGGTAAGCTTTGAGATGAAGATCATGTTCTTGAAGAGATTGAATTAGAGATAGCTTTCTATATTTTTCAAGAACTTAACTTGCAGAGCTTCTCTTTCTGTTGTTGAACTTCATCCTTATATACCCTTCATGGAGTAGGTGTACCATTGAGTAAAATGAGTGGTTCTGAATGAATGATGAGTTGTCACTTGATTATTTGAAAAATGCCCATTCAGCTTTTAACTGTTGGAGCCTGTTCTTGTCGGCTTCTAGAATGTATGTTGTTTCTCCACTTGTAAGAATTCGTAGCCGTTAGATCAAATGTACATCGTACGGATGGCTACACACCCTTTAACTTATCACTTAATTTATCTTTTTAGTCACTTTAGGGAGCATTGGTCGTCTCTAGTATGATCTTTGACTTTTCTGGATCTGAATCTTGTACTCGTATGCTCTTTTGCTTTGCATGTTGCTATGCTTTTCTTTTGTAAGAACTCTGAATTGAGTAGTCTGATAGATGGATGGATAAGAGTCTGGTCTTCTTGTCTTCAAAATTTCAAGACTGGGCTATCTTAGATTCTACAATTACAAGTAAACTCTGACTAATCCTACAATTCACATGTCAGACTACTAAGCAAACTTATACTTGGTTTATAACTAACTATTTTGGTATCATCAAAACTTCTAATCTATGGGGACCTAAAAACAAGGATCATGGTCACACCACGGATGAATGCATAACCCCAAGAAATGAAATTGAGAAGTTGATCAAGCTAGGATATGTGGATAAGTTCAAGAGGGACACGGGTATACCAACAGAGGCAATCAACATCCCCGCCATTTTCAAAACGAGATCAAAGTTATCTTCGAGGATTTTCCGAGCAACAATCAGATCAATTCGCTGAATGTTAAAGGCTATGAGAAGCCAATTGTCCTTGGTGACTGCTAGAAATGTCTCACCGGTTGAAATAGTGTCCTAAACCTAATCGAGTTGGACCGGATCTGATAGGTTCGGATCATTTCTACTATTTATTTATGTTTATACATATAATAAATGGCTTTTTTGTTATTATATATTTCGTTCGTTTAACGAAAAAATTATGATATTGTATATATGATAACGTCCTTAGTGTCAAACTATGAAAGAGAAATCATAATAGTGATTATGGTTGATGAGATCTCGACTCACTTTAATAAGTTTGATACTTAAAATTTCTCTAGTCGTATGTGTTATTAAATGGTACATTAATAGCATGGTTAGACTAACACGTATTAGATGTCTTCTATCTTATGAAGATAGGGATAGATCTTGTCTATCAAAGTGTGGGGACACTTGCACTATACGTGGACGTGTATTAGAGAATGCATACGTTAGAATGACCCACTTACTTTATTAAGTATCGCATTATGTGGCGGTTGTGTAATTATCTTGAGACCGGAATATTCATGGCATCACGGAGTGGATTGTCATACTTTGACATTATTGAGGTTTCCCTAGCCATGGGGTGATCATGCGGTAGTGAGTGGGTGTGATATTGAAACATGTGTAGGATTCATGTTGTTCATCCGGAAATCGCGTGTCGAATGAATAGGAGTAAATATCTGAAACGGCCTTCTTATAAGGAATGTCTAGCTCTTGTGAATCTTTGCAAAGTGGGTGTAAATGAGTTATTTCAAGAGAGCATGATATCCAGATTATAAGATACGGTCGTTGATGTTTGACACTCGACGTACGACCGTATGGATATTGTAACAGCGGTAGGATTCTATTTACACGGTAACCGTTTCACATGAAAGGTAGTAGTCATTGCATTTGACTCTTCCGATGATTGGGGGTCATGGCGTGTTGCTAGACGCTATCCATGATCGTTAGGTATGAAGGGCATTTTGGTGCACTTTGTGCCTACGGCATATTCAGAAGTATATCGGGTAACACACATAAGAACATGGACTCGACCGATCGGATAGATGTGAATTATTTTTTTTTTGGTATGCATTTGTCCTAGGCCGTTTCGAAGAACGAGGCTAGTTTATTTTCTGCATTATCCCATTCCCGTTAGCTCTCATCGTGTGCGGCGGGTGTATTTATTTTATTAGATAAAATTATGTAACGAGATGGAGCAGAAGACGGAGGCCAAAGAAAGATGACATAGAGATCCCATTGGTGATTGCAGTTTCCTTTAGTTTTTGACCCGCGATTTTGTCAGTTTTTATTCGAAACCGCACTTAGGAAAAGTCCATGATCACAATGGTTACTCTACGCATTTATTGATTTTGTATATGTATTTATTTTGTATTATACGATAGATGCATGACTAGGCACGATCTAGATGAATGTGTATGGTGTATGTCTGTAGAGATAGATATGTTTGATGAGCCTGTAATTTATAAAATTAATTAAGTGAATTAATTTAAAATAACTCCCACATAAAAAAATGAATTCGAATTATTGTCTCCCAATATTATAATGACGGTGAAGAGCCCTTGTTCGGATCCAATCCATCAGCCACATCTAGGGGTTGACCTACCTCGGGTATATAGATATTATTGAGATACAATCATATAAGATCTCATGAATATTGGGTTATGACTTGACTGAAATTTATTTGACCATCAGCCACATCAGGGGTCGGGTAATTTTTAGAGACAAGGGATGGGCACCACATAGTGATGTGTATTGTCAAAGAGTTGATTGGTCAACAACCAAGAGTCTTTCCTCGAAAAAAAACAACCAAGAGTCACGTAGTGATGAGATTGTTGAGGTGTCACCTATTCATCAAATTATTTCGGTTGATCGACGTAACTAGGTGTGATCTTGGCCACAAAAGAGTTTTTGAGGAATTCTTTTAGGTCAATTGAGAGTGGTTGACTAGTGAGAGCAAAATCATAAACCGAAAGACCATCTTTTTGATTTTGCATGTATAAACAACAACATTTTTTTAATATTTATCTTATGTTGTAGTTTTTAGCAAACTTTTATTTATGTTTTTATTCTCGATTGTTAAAACCAAATTATGATTGTTACCTTTTAAAATAAGCAATGACACGAACAACTGCATTGTAGTAGTTAAAGACAAGGAGACTACATATTTGATGGAGTGTTATAAGACTTTAATTATTAATCAAAACAGAAGCTCATGATATGATTAAATCACTTGAAAGAAGTTCCAATAAATTAATCATATATTGGATATGACGATATCCAATGGGTCGTTCAGTCATAAGATGACAATTAATTCGAACATTAAATGTGTTGAATGTGAGTGACCTCAGCCAATTTTGGAAAAGTTGTTTTCAAAATTATAAGATTTAAGTATCGACTTAATTCTTTAACCATTGCATGAAGGTTAATTAAATAGTTCATGTTTTGAATATAATTTAAAAGGTCAAATAAACTATCTAATAAACTTTGGATTTTCTCTGCGAAGGAAAATTGATGACACAGCTCTTGTGATTTTTCAAGAGACTTATGAAGACCAAACTAAGAAATATTTACGAGTGCTTAAAGGATTAAAAGAAAAATTAGGGCATGTGCTTAAATATGAGAACTTATCGAAGTCTCTATTATAAGCAAGTTGAAATCAATCTATCTAAACTCTAGTCAACTCTATGATATATGGTATCTTACGAGTATGATTGAATTAGAACAATTTAATATAGAACATCCTAAGATATGGAAGTGAGGCAAATGTTCCAACATTTACCATATTGTTTTCTGAAATCTTGTAAACTGATAAAAGGAACTAAATAAATGTTATTGTGTTCCAGTTCTTTTGAATAACATGATTTCAGTTATCTGTTAGGATTTAATCGACAAATTCAATTGTAAGAAATAAATGTTATTCTGATAATGTTGAGTGGTCATCGAATCTAACATCCTATATTACTGTCACTATATAGTTGATATATGTGATGAAAACTCAAACAAATATTTGTATAACTGTTATCCTTGATATTTTGTTGTTTCTCTAGACATAGTCTCTGTGGAAGGAAAACGTGTAATCAAATGTCATTCTGATGATGTCTCAACCATGTGATTATGAATCATGTGGGTGATACGTATTTTATATAAAGAGGACTGAAATAACCTTTTATGAAGAAGGTAATAAAGTCTAGAAGAATTGACTAAAGCCTAAACATACTGATGTTTTTGGCTTATGAAGATTAATACCGTAAATAAATTTTTGTTTATTATTCTCTTGGACTATTTTTAGAAATAGTCAAATGTACTTATTGAAGTACAAAATTCAGAAAGCCCGAAAAGCTTGAGCTAGTATATGAGATTGATGAACTACTTAGGAATTAATCTTCAATTGGATTGAAGCAGTTAATACTTGAAGGGTGTTTCAGAAGCTGTCTAAAAAGGTATTATATTCTCCCTTGAAGGATACCATTTTAGGACATGCGATCAGGTTGTACTTCTAAAATGGAATTAGCTCTTTATACGATAAAGGTGTGGTGCAAGCCATGCAGAGTATCCCTTACCTGTTTTGGGATAGTTCGTGTATTTGAAACATATACTTTACTAAATTCTGAAGAATAAGGTTGAATGAATTCCATATCAGATATGGAGGACAATGACATGAAACCCATCTTAACCGATGATTTAGGGTTGTCGTGCTTCTAGCAAGCATAGAATGTTAGAAAGACTTGGAGCCTATTATGACGTATGTAATTTTTGTGCGATATCTTAGCAAGTACGCTAGCTGTCTTCTAAAGGAAGTGTTTCTTCCAAAAGAAATAGTTGGAGTAAATTGAGATCTCAAAAGAGTTTGAGAACAACAAAGAATATTCAACCATTGGAACGTGAGCAGGTGCCACATAGTGATGAGGTATAGAACACAGCTCAGCGCACACAGGTATTCTATGAGTCGGCAGATGACCACACGCCTAAAAAGGCTACTGGTATGTTTATCTTGAAGAATGAAGATCTTGCGACTTATGCAGGAATGCTTGAAAGGAAAGATTAAGAGATATGGCTTGGAGCCATAATGTCTGAAGTAACTTCCATGTGTGAAATTGGGTTATGAACCTAGTCTGACTTACCTGAAGGGAATGTCTCTAACCGGGAAAGTAGGTCGTTATGAAAGACTAACATGGATGGTAATACGATTACTAGTTAAGCTGAATTGATGGCTAAAGGCTATAGGGTGTTAACTGAAGGATGCAGGTTCTTAGATCTAAACGAACTAGATCTACGCGCAGCGGATGGATCACGACTTATATACCACAATACATAATTAAAGGACTTAAACTACTACAAGGGGGTTAAGATCATGTTACCAATAACGGGAAGAGTCGCCTTGATCTTCCGATGTGTTCTCCAAACGGCGGTTGGTGGACACCCTTCTTGATACACGAACCTCCTTGATATGAAACACCAAGAAAAACTTCAAGTTTTTCTTCTTCTAGAACCGAAGACAAGAAAACTAATTTTTCTCTCTATTTTGTGGCTAGGGTCGAAATTTTCAATGTAAATTTCCCTTGGAATAACTCTCCTTTTATAGGAGAGTAAATCCTTGGCCTCCAAGTTTTAATTAATTAAATAAATAATTAATTAATCCAAATAAAAAGATATTTTCCTTAATGATTAATTGTGACATGTATTGACCAATAGGAAATCAAATAACAAGTCATCCAACCAATCATATAACAAGAATATCTTTTATTTTCCACATCACAAAAAATTAATTCTTGTGACAATAATAGGACATGAGGCGCCACTTTAGGTCAAAAAAGCCCACATAAAATGTCTTTTATGTGTATAATATTATTTAGTCCAACTAAATAATATCCATGCATATCAATTAATTAGCCCACCAATTAATTATTTCGAGGCCCAAATATCAAGATTATTTGTCCGAATTACGAAGCCACATCGGGGACCATGGACCTATAACCGTAGCTCCAATAATTAATTATTCATCGAACGTAATAAGCACATTAATTATTAATTCCGGGATTACGCCACCATAAACCCGAAATCGAACTCTACCGATTATAGATGTATACTTATACTCAACCCATAGAGCGAATAAGTGTCCATCGATATAATCACTACATACGGATTAAACCTCCATAGACTGTCCATTCTGAGTAGGAAGTCTCCGTGAACCAGACTCAGAATATCTTATCCTTATTTACCCTTAACCCCCTAATGATCAATTAGTGCACATATCTGACTAGTAGCTAATTAGTCAAATGTGAACTCGGCCGATCGATCACTTTCTTAAGGCTAACAAATAAGGGGACTGTCTCTCTACTTCCCGCGCGGGAAGGAATGGATTCCATGTCTGTGAAAATCGAACTACTCACTCATCCGGAGATAGTGCCAATGAGAAGTGGTTTGGAACACATATTAAAGTGAACCGTAACTAACACATCAAACACTACCCCGGGACAAGCAGCACCCTGTGATCACCTCGGGATTAAGGTTGATCCATATATGATCATCTAATGATTTAATAAGATTCCTCGATTACGGAATTATACCAAGAAATTCAGATTAAATCGGTCCAGCCCAATATGAATGCCATCATATATAAATGCCCCACGTAGGTACCCTCTACCGATAGTCCGGATAAGACTATCACACCCTAAGGTGTTCTGGGCGCATTATTGGTGTTTTAATCAAGAGACCCTAAACTCTGATTAAGTTCACCACGGACTAACATTTTAAGTATATCACCACTAACTCAATCCTCACGTGCATGCCATGCACTGAGTTAAGCGGTTACATACTGATATACTTAGGGTTTGCAGTAGTGTATTACTTACAAGCACAAAGCAAGTAATAAGGTGAGATAAATTCTGTCATCCATTATCAAAAACAATTACACAAATTGTCTTTCGGGCACTACACCTAACAATCTCCCACTTGCACGAAATGACAAGCAACGATTGTTTTTAGAGCACACCCTTTCTCATCTTATTCACAACACTCTCCCACTTGCTCTAAAAGCAGATGAGACATATCCATCAATGCCGTACCCTCCAAGCACTCGACTTGGTGATGACGGGGTCAATCAGGTTATAAATTTATTTTACTTGACCACCAAATACTAGCAATAGCACTAGGTACATCATAGCATAGCGATGGTGAATCAAGGTCGATCCCTCAGGGAATCAAAATGTGGACCCTAGGTTTAAATAATTAACTCACCTAATTCGTTATTAAACAACAGTCTAAGACCAACATAAAAAGCAAAATAACAAACTCAAACTTAAAAGACACACACGTAATTAACCTTCCAATTACCAACGTTATCGTTTGGACCAAGACAACTTATATAAGATAACCTAACTCATTAGCTTGTCAATGTTTGTATTCATATTTAATTGGCTACGGGAGTCATCCCCTTAACTTGACTTAGCACCGGTTAGGTTACTAGATCACTGTGGTATTGTTACGTGACTTCACCTTTTGGGTTTCCATCTCATATAACTCACACGCTCATTACTCTGAGGATGCCGATATTAACCGTACACCTCACTTAGGCAACATTCCTATGGTTAGGCGTACTTCCTAAACGATCGCTCAAGCCCTCGTCCTATTAACAATTACTTGGTAAGTCTCTTGTTAATCTACGATTTACGTATGACTAGGTGTCGACAATTCCCTAATACAAAACTAATCTAGATCTTGCTGAAAGTCCCAAAAGATCGTTCGTGAGCCGAACTAGACGTCTTATATTGGTATTTCCTAATAACACGCTAATGAAAAACTGACGAGCGACGTAGCCGTAGCCATACCATATGCGAGAAAGTAAATTCAACTAGGTTAGACCCACCATAAAGACGTGGCGGACTTAAGCGACAAAATTAGGGCTCGGTCGACCGAGTGAAGTGGCTCGGTCGACCGAACGACTCGCTCGGTCACCCCGGACGAATCCAACCCAATTAACTTCTAAAAATAATCTCTCAGTGTTTCCTTATACAGAACATATTAAACAGCAATTCATACATCACTTATATAAACTATCATAGATACACATTAATTAAATCAAATAGAGTCATGAATAAATCTAGATTATGACATAGGTCATGGGATCCTCATTGACAAGGGGTCACCACCACCTAACGTCATAGCCGAGAATCACATCATCTAGCTATGTTTAATTAATTCAAACGATAAGAACATAATTGGAAGAATTAATTACTTGAAAATAAAACATGAAGATTAAGGGCTTACATTGTTGCAGCCCTAACTTGCTGAAAAACTCTCAATTTATTGTGCTTTTTTATGAATGATTGAATCAATGTATGAATGAATACATAATACTAATGAAAATGTGTTTATATAGAGCTCAAAACCGACCTAGAAACCGACTAAGGATCCGATTCCCTAAACCCTAACCGACTTAAGTAATACTATTTGGTCGTGTCTTTGGGCTTTAAGTCCACTCGGTCGACCGAATAGTGGGCTCGGTCGACCGAGCCTTCACCGCTTCGGGCTCTGTCTTCTATCTTCTCGTTGGGCTCGCATTGTCCTGGATCTTTAATTCCTTCTCCGTAGTCCGTCCATAATGCTCACTGTATTTATCATACAAAAACATAGTTTGTAATACCAAATACTTAATAAATTACTGAATGCATAATAATAAATCATAACACGGGGTATATCTAAATTAGGCACTTAATGACTTATTATCACTCTCTTAAGGTTATTTCACATCAAAATCAAGGGTGAAGATTGCGAATAATGGGTACAAATCGACCGTCATCAACTGCCCCCCACTTAGCCTTTGATCGTCCCGATCAAAGTATTAATAAGTGATTCCCCATATGATCATTTTCCAGTGGTCACACCATACTCACACAAGAAACCCGAATCAACTCATACTATATATGCTAATAAGATATCCATTATTCACTACTCGGTATGAATCGAAGTGATGTGTGCATATGCATTGGTTTTATAAATGTGGCATGATTAATGGTTATGCCAACTTTGAACTCTCAAGTCCCACCATCATCAGCATTCCTCTGCTTAAGCCTCGCAATGGGTAAAGCACTAGAACAATAAGCAAGAATATATCTATACGGTTTTTGGACTTGGAGACCGAGTACTACTCAAAGCCTCTTAAGAGTTGAATTTTTCAATTCTTCACATTTCTCAAATACTACAAATCTCAAGGAAGAAAACTTTTTAAAGTATCCCCCTATCTTAGATCAAATATAGCAATGAATATTACCACAAGCGCAAGGCTACTTTGGTAATTGACTACAAGCCCAGTGTTTAGCTCATTGGTAAAACACAGATATAACTCAAGCTTATTATTCCGCTTTTGTAGGTAGAAGATTAAGAATACATCAGACGGTAAGTATTGATTACCAGGCAGGCACAATCCATTATCTATGCAATGTACACATATATTTCCATTTTTTGATAAGCGTGGTAAACGTTGATCCATATTTTGAGTAATCGAATAATAAATAACTACTTGCAACTTATAATATGAATATCTTTAAGCTTACTGAAATTATATCGCAAGAGTATAACATGACCACGTACTAACGAAATGTGGTTCCTACCTTATTAAATACAAAATTCGGGAATTCACAAAAGATAAGTGTGATTGTAAATGTAAAAGTTTAAGTTTTAAATTTACTCATTATTTGATATACAAACTTATTCAAGTATGCTAAATGAGCTAAGTGACTCATACCCCCCAGTTAAACTATGCATTGTCCTCAATGTATAAAAAAAAAAGAACAAGGAACTTAGCTCTGGAATAAGTGCGGGAGTTGAACAAGTCTTGATGAACTCCGGAGAATTTTAACAGACAAATACAGATACCAACTGCAATAAAATGCAACCTCTGCAACACACATCTTTAACAAAAACTTGGAACTCGTTACAGGGTTAGTCCGAGAAAAATATAATCATATCAAATGGGTTGTAAAAGGTATAATAACCGCCTTAAACATATTTAAGCCCATACTTAATAATTATAGTGAAAATAATGCACAAATATCCAACACATTAAATAAGACAAATTTTTTTCATTAGGGAAATTCAAAACGAACTCCATACAACACGACTTAACTTATTGGTACACCGAAATCAAAAATAAAAACACATTGATAAAGAGAAAATTAATAGATTAAACAAACACAGATGCTTAGTCCAAAGGTATATCGTTCGGATCAACGAAAGCTAATGGAAGAACATTGGGATTTGCTTCAGGAAAATCTTGGAATTGCGCATCGTCATCACCTGGACCGTGATCATCAGTTTGCACAAGAGGTGGTGCAACAGAATCCAAAGATAGGATAGGCATGGGCCTAACATAGGAGTCACTGCCTAGCCTTGGGCACTCGGTGCCTCACATAATGAAGTGATCAACGAACCATAAGGCAGCATGTGTCTAGGCTTGCGGGCATCGGCAGTCATCTCAGAACGCATCAGTGCCCCAATATTAACAGGCCATCCTCTGCTCAACCAATACATCAGCGTAGCATGTGCATAATAAACTGTAGACACATGCTTGGCCGGAATAATGTTAGAACGGATAAGCCTATGTAAGCACTTATCTTCCCACCGCCTAAAGTGTGGCTCCTCAAAAGTGCGAGCAACTTCCCCTATTGTCCATGCTATCCCGAGATGGGCACCAACCTCCTCCAACCATGCATCAGACTCATCAAACGTCACTGTGTACTCTGGCTCCTCCTCCGGGGAATCGAGACCATAATAATTATTAAGAGTCCCCGGAGTAATTACAATGGATTTGCCACGAACCTGGACTAAATTCGTGTGTGGGTGCACGCGTAAATAAGAATAAAACTCTCTTACCCAGTCGACCTTAACTTGGCCAGGTGGCGCAACAACCTCTTGCCACTGATAATACTCCACTAGATCGAACAGCTCTTGACCACAGTTGGTCAAATCTAATCCCCGAGCCCGGTGTACCGGCGAATTGTTGAAGAAATTCCGATAAACCGAAAATACCTCTTGGCTAGCGAACTGCGGTACCCCGTTGATCAAGGGTATGGCATCGTTGACTGCTACAAACTGTGCGGAGGATCGTCGTCTTGGTGGCATAATTGCAGAACTGGAACAGAGCAACGCTGACAGAATGATGCAGCAGTATGAAGCTCTCGGTCGACCGAGAGAATGGCCTCGGTTGACCGAGCGAACGGTTCGGTCGACCGGCGATAGAAGCTCTCCGCTGCCGAGGTTCGAGTCTTCCCTGTGTGACGACTGGGTCGGATAATCCTTCAGAGATATGAACAGTCACAATTTGTGATATTGGAGGGGATCATTTAGATTACTATCCCCAATCTTGGGTGGATGGAAGTTATGAGAAAGATTGGAAATGAGAATTAATGGAGAGAAGAAAAAGAAGAAAATTGGGGATTTGGAGAAGATGAAGATGTTGTGGTGTGGAAATGATGAAGAGAAAAAGGAGGTTTAAATAGAAAGATGTGGAAAGTGAAAGGATTGAAATGGTGGAAGGTGATTGGTGGAGATAGAAAGGCAAGGATTGAGGAGTGGAATGGTTTTGTTGGAGGAATAAATTAATGGGGAAATGAAAAGGTGGATTGGGAATGAAAAATGGGGATGTGTAAAAATAAATGATAGTTGACCTCCTCAATTTGATACACACGAAATTTTCAAGCTAGAACACATAAGTCTATCAAAATTATTATGTCACAATTTGAAAAATCCTCACCTCAAAAATCGAATAATCCAACCACAATCCATTAACATATAAATCATCACTTTTTCCAAATAATAACAAATTTGAAACTAAGCATCTTTTCACCAAATTCTCATCATCAATACATTTTATAATGATTTCTCTTCCTACTCTACTTCACGTTAAAATGATTCGAGTAAAAAAACTTTTTGCACATCCGTAACCTAATGGTCATTGGAACACGGCAAAAATAAAAAAAGGCTCTCGTCATTCTACGTTACTTTTATTCATACTAAAAATAAAGATGAAATAAAATAAAATAAAATGAAACGAAAGAATTCTAAATTTTTGAGTCTATAGCTCGACTTCCAAAATCTTCACTCCTAAACACTGCCCTTGACTTGCCAGGTTTTCACCCGGCCAGCTTTCACCGAAAAAGTTTGACCGTCCTTTTCTACGAGTGCCCTTCCTTTGGATTTCAGTCCAATGAAAAGACAGCCGAATTGACCATCCAGACAAGCGCATACTTTTGGATTCATCTCTGATTTTGATGAGCTTTTGTTACGAACTCTCCTAGTTCGTTTCTTCGCTCCGGTCCTCCTATCCTTAGGTAGGTCTACGGCTTCAATATTGGTCGGGGTGGTGCGGTGAACCGACCTATTCCGACTTAGAATAGTAAGGACTTCCCTCTCATCTTTATCATCGACATTATCATCGCATCCTTTCCTAGACCTTGAGTGGCATCAAGCTTCTCCGAACCAACTACTTCTAACACATTCACACTTACCGGTACGGGGAAATTTGGATTTGTTATCCCATCACACTCGAACCCTTGGCGTCAAACAATACTATCTCATGTACGGTCATCCGTATGAAGGCTCTAGCGGTGTTGATAAACGATCTACCCAAAATGATTGGGCATTCGGGATGTTCCTCGATTTCCATTACCACTATGTCTATCTTAAACCGTAATTGCCCCACACCAATAATCATGTTGTTCGGTCTCCCGGTCATGATTGTCCTAGTTCCATCCGCTAATCTAACTTGGAGCGGGGTGTTAGTGGGTGTTAAAATGAAATTCCTATCACAAAGGCTTTTAGGAAAGATATTAAGGCTCGAACCGGAATCAATCAAGGCTAAACCTAAGTGGGTTTGTTCTAGGGTTACTCCAACCATAAAAGCTCCTGGGTCGCTAACTTTTGCATCGGTCGAGACTCGTCTTTGATCAATATTTCATCTCTAGAACGAGATGACAATAGGGCTCTCCATAGCCGCGCTACCCTCGACTCGATTCTATCTCGGACATGTAATCATCATAATCTAAAATTTGAATCGGAATCCGAAGAAATTTCCTCGGATTCAAAATAGACATACCTCTTTGCCAATAGGCTTCTTTAGCCTCCCTCGATTTCCTTGCCTCTCGGATTTTCGCTTTCATCTTTTCTATCCTTTCCATGAGCTTTGGTGTTAACGGCTTTTTAGGTGTAGTTTTGGTTCGTAAAACCTTAACTTCTTCTTTGGCTTCAAGAAAATTGGTTGATGACATTTTGCGATCTTGAACGGGTTAAGTGAGTGATTTACTTCGAATTATACGCAATGTTTGAAAAACAATAAACAATTAGTAAATTGACAAACGGTATGATTGCTCATACTTGTTGTCAAACTTACAACCTACAAACGGGGGAAACGAACACTTTGGGAAACGACACGTATATAAAATTAAATTTGGAAAAGGCTCGGTCGACCGAGTGAATACGTTCGGTCGACCGAACGAATATCTTCCCCATTCCTGCTTTAATCCTTTAACAGCATACAAGTACAGATAATTCGTCAGAATAAAAATAAAGAATTCAACTAAAAACAATAAAGAAAGAACGAAGTAGATAGAAATAATTATTTAAACAATCATTGGGCCATTGATTCCTCGGCAACGGCGCCAAAAACTTGATGACGGGGTCAATCAGGTTATAAATTTATTTTACTTGACCACCAAATACTAGCAATAGCACTAGGTACATCATAGCATAGCGATGGTGAATCAAGGTCGATCCCTCAGGGAATCAAAATGTGGACCCTAGGTTTAAATAATTAACTCACCTAATTCGTTATTAAACAACAGTCTAAGACCAACATAAAAAGCAAAATAACAAACTCAAACTTAAAAGACACACACGTAATTAACCTTCCAATTACCAACGTTATCGTTTGGACCAAGACAACTTATATAAGATAACCTAACTCATTAAGCTCGTCAATCGGTTTGTATTCATATTTAATTGGCTACGGGAGTCATCCCCTTAACTTGACTTAGCACCGGTTAGGTTACTAGATCACTTTGTGGTATTGTTACGTGACTTCACCTTTTGGGTTTCCATCTCATATAACTCACACGCTCATTACTCTAAGGATGCCGATATTAACCGTACACCTCGCTTAGGCAACATTCCTATGGTTAGGCGTACTTCCTAAACGATCGCTCAAGCCCTCGTCCTATTAACAATTACTTGGTAAGTCTCTTGTTAATCTACGATTTACGTATGACTAGGTGTCGACAATTCCCTAATACAAAACTAATCTAGATCTTCTTTGAAAGTCCCGAAAGATCGTTCGTGAGCCGAACTAGACGTCTTATATTGGTATTTCCTAATAACACGCTAATGAAAAAGCGACGAGCGACGTAGCCATAGCCATACCATGCGAGAAAGTAAATTCAACTAGGTTAGACCCACCATAAAGACGTGGCGGACTTAGCGACAAAATTAGGGCTCGGTCGACCGAGTAAAGTGGCTCGGTCGACCGAACGACTCGCTCGGTCACCCGGACGAATTCAACCCTAATTACATCCTAGAAATAATCTCTCGGTGTTTCCTTATACGAACGATTAAACAAAGACAATTCATACATCACTTATATAAACTATCATAGATACACATTAATTAAATCAAATAGAGTCATGAATAAATCTAGATTATGACGTAGGTCATGGGATCCTCATTGACAAGGGGTCACCACCACCTAATGTCATAGCCGAGAATCACATCATCTAGCTATGTTTAATTAATTCAAACGATAAGAACATAATTGGAAGAATTAATTACTTGAAAATAAAACATGAAGATTAAGGGCTTACATTGTTGCAGCCCTAACTTGCTGAAAAACTCTCAATTTATTGTGCTTTTTTATGAATGATTGAATCAATGTATGAATGAATACATAATACTAATGACAATGTGTTTATATAGAGCTCAAAACCGACCTAGAAACCAACTAAGGATCGGATTCCCTAAACCCTAACCGACTTAAGTAATACGCCGGACCGTTTGGGCTTTAAGTCCACTCGGTCGACCGAATATTTGGGCTCGGTCGACCGAGCCTTCACCGCTTACGGGCTCTGTCTTCTATCTTTCTTTGGGCTCTGCATTGTCCTGGATCTTTAATTCCTTCTCCGTAGTCCGTCCATAATGCTCTTTGTATTTATCATACAAAAACATAGTTTGTAATACCAAATACTTAATAAATTACCGAAATGCATAATAATAAATCATAACACGGGGTATATCTAAATTAGGCACTTAATGACTTATTATCACTCTCTTAAGGTTATTTCACATCAAAATCAAGGGTGAAGATTGCAGAATAATGGGTACAAATCGACCGTCATCACTTGGTACACTGATTAGTTAGGTTGTCGACTCGAGACGATCTTTAGGATTGAAACGTCGCCGGTCCTTCCAATCAGGCGGTACTCTCTCTCAATATGCTTATGACTTCTTATGACTGAGAAGATCCTTCTAAGCTATCTCTTCATTGTTTTCACGATGAAGTGATATCGGCTTATCAGACCTGGAATTACTCCCAGGCCAAAAAGGAAATTCTAAGCACTATGAGTAAACACTGAGCCCGAGATCAACTTAATGATCATCCTTAATCTGACTACAAGTCAGAATCAGTGTAGTCAACCATATTCAAGTTTGCACCTGAATATACAAGCATATGATTCCTCGTTTTCTAAAGATACTTGAGGACGTACTAAACCGCTACTTATTGCTCAAATCCAAGATTCGATTGCAATTGACTCGTGTTAAGCTGTCTTGCCCTTATCCCAGAGAGACTCTATCCCATTTTCTCTTTATCCGAAGATTTGGAGAATCATTCCTGAGAGGTAGGGTAGGACTACTTTCGCTGAATGTTGCATCCGTATATGCAAGATCATCTTATTCAATAAGATGGATGGGATAGCCAATGACTCATTCTCGTGAATTTGACCGAATTAAATTCTTAGAATATAGTCCACTCTCTCATCCAGAGAATCTTGGCGTGTCAGTTTCTGACTTCAGATAACACACTCATGCTGTTTCCAACTGTTTTAGTGTTACCTTTCGTGAACACTAATACTACTACTTTACCAATATTGATACCCAGTCTACTAAAGACTTATCAATATTCTGGTCAAGTCCACATATTTTAAAACATGCGACTTTTAATGACCGAGAGGTTCTCTTACATCCACAAAGGACATAAGTCCCGGCAGTCAACCTGCCATTTGTTCTAACCAAGACCCTTCTGTTCCGAATGAATCCAGACTCCGTTTTACGGCAAGAAAGTCTCAGGGAATCACCCCTATTTTCTGCTTTCTAACGAAATCTAGCAAGACTGAGTGGTGAGAGAGTTCAAGGTCTTGTTAACTCTCTACTTTTTAGGGAATCACCCCTAGACCACTCAGCTTTGTGCTGAAAGTTAAACTTTCCTATTCATTCGACTCTTTTCGGCGTAGAATCAATTGATTTCCTTACTTCAACAACAGGTTGCTAATCTTTCCACAAATTCGAATTCTCAGTCTATGAATCAGCTTCAACAAAACGCCCAAGTTCTGTTTTGCGATAATTGCAATCAAGTTGGCCATGTGTTTGGTCAATGTCAATTTCCACCTAACTATCAAGTCAATGTTATCCAACATGCGAGGCAGTATACGCCGATAGTTTGCCAGACTTGTGCTGTGGAGGGACATACGTCTCTTGCTTGTCCTAGGAATGGGCAAAATCCCGAAGTCAATGCATTTTATGGCCAATCCAATCAAAGATTCCCGAATCAATATTCGGTCCAAGCAATTTCCAAAATCGGGGTATAACCCAGGTTCTCGTAACGTCAATAGGAACCCAAATAACTATCGAATCAATCTTCGGGTTTTCGTACGTCTACTCAAAGATTCAATCAAAACTCGGCCTAACAATTCTACTCCCCGCTTCGGCAATAAGCCCGTCAATCTTTTAGTCGAGTTCTTAAAATCCCCCCGGATTTCCTATCCCAAATGAAATTGTTATAAGATTGGAAGAGCAAACAAAGACGATCAAGAACCTCGAAAGACAATTAGGACAAGTTGGTCGAATGCCTTGCTTCCGTGCCACCCGGACATTTGCCAAGTTTTACCGAGAAAAACCCCAGTGGAAGTGGTCAAGTCAATCAAGCTAATCTGAGTCAATGTACTGCTCTTGTTCCATCTCCTTCCTACAGTCAAGAAGATACTAATGCTATCAGCTTGAGATCCGGCACTCAACTCTCTGGTCCACAGAACCAGGGAAACCACTAGCCCCTCCTGCCAGTGGAAGTGCAGGAGGGGGAGTTGAGAAGGCCTATTTCCCCAATCCGATAAAGAGCACTCGTGAGACTAATCCTCCGAGGGATGAGGCGGAAGGATCTAAAGTAGATGCGCCTGTGAGCAGTCAGAAATCTATTGAGGAAGCGGATGAGCCCGTGAGGACAGGAGTTGAAAAATCTGTAAGATGGAAAGATTTTGAGGACCAAGCCGTGAGCTCCTCTCTTAAGAAAGTCTTTTCAGAAGACGAGTTGAAGAAGCTTCCGTTCCCTCCGAGAAAGACTAGTATTCCTTTATGTGAAGACAAGAAATATGAGAAGGTACTCAACCTCCTGAAAAACACCCAAGTTAACTTGCCGTTATCTGACGTGTTGGTTGAGATGCCCAAGTATACTAAATATCATAAAATTTCGTATAAAATAGCCATTAACACTCCCACTGGGCCTGAGACACTCAGGTGGTTCTACAAGAGGCTGAACAGAACTGGAGTACCAAAACTCCACTCACAGGGATAAGGTTTTCGAGCCAACCTCTCTGATCAGAATCCTATACAGCCCACAAAGAGCCACAGGTTATCATTCACCCCAGCAGACTATAAAGTCCACACAACCATAATGGGTCAATGGTTAAACCATACTCCCACTGCGTTCTGGGTGGATTGACATTCTGATCTAGTAGTATTTATCAGTGTAATCACCAACAACCGATGTTGGACGTGGTCTGATTAAATCAGATAGTAACTTCCTTTGGGTAACCGTACTCCAAGGTCTAAGGCTGTTACTTATAGATTCTATCAGAAGCCTTGTGACAGTCCAACTGCCACTTTCTGATCTCAAGAATCTTACAACCAACCTTCACTCGTCTCATTAAGGCATTTCACGAACAGTCAAAATCTGAACGTATGCGCAAAATCTCCAGTCCTACTTCAAGCATTAAATGCTAAATGCCTACATTTACGGAAGTGGTGTGAACCGAATTCAATCCTTATCCATAAATTCACTAGCAACTTCTAGGTAGACTTCTCGGTTTACATAATAATGTTAACCGTTATTTTGCAACCAATTATCTTAATCGAGTTTAGCAGTGTATTGTAGTACATCAATAACTATATAGGGCAAGTCTATGGTTTCTTTCTCGGTGAGAAACATTCCACTAGGAGCGGCCGAGCATCAGTCCCAAGACTATGCTATAGCCTATTTATGAGCATGGAATACTCTATTCTCTGCGAAAATCAGAGACTCCTCCTCGTATTATTTTGATAAACTAAATCACGTTTCGAGTAGTTATTAGACAAAATGTCACCACTCAAAAAACTCCCACTAGCTTGTGTCTCTCACTAGACCCCGAAGGTCATGATGAACAAGCTATGTTACCCCTTCAAATCTATTACCCTCTCCCGATTGAGAGGAAACTTAGTCATTGTTCCTTTGAGATAGTGTTCCTAGACTGGGAGACAGGAATCACCCTTAGCCAGTCGTCAGGTCTTTTCTCTAGGATATATGCACTAATTAATAGATATTGAAGGGTCGTTTATCTTAATACGGAAACCTTTTACCTTTAATAGTTTTAGATGCGTTACACATACCTATTCAGCTTTTCTTAGTGGTTATGTCATTATCAAACAAAAGTCCGAGTCACAGATTCGTACTACTAATGTCATCTCCACTTTGTTTAAGGCAACTGTAGTATCGAGATGAAAGTGAATCCATTTGTTTCAACGAATCTGTAAACAGAAAAATAATTTTTTCTGTGATATTCAAGGATAGAATCCGAAATTCATTTCCTTATATCACTCCCACTATTATAGCTGAAATAACTGCCCGTTGTCTACTTTATTAATTGTTAATGGACAGCTTCCTTGTTCTTCCAAAGAACTAAGCTACCGAGTCAAGTTACTCGGTTTAAGAAAGTCGATAAGGATTCATTGGTTAAGTGATCCGAAATCACTTTCCTTATCCTATACTTTCTTTAATTAATTTTTCGGTTTAGCCTCAAAACTTTAGTTAAGATGATTAACACTCATAGACATTCTTTCCCATTCTCAACTTTCCTTAAAAGGAAATAGTCTTGAACTAGCAGTTCAATTGAGTAGACACTACTCGTGAAGCGTGGGATGTCTAATGAAAGCGTTACCCAGTGGGACTAATTTTCTAATAAATTAGAAAAACAACAGATAAAAGCTCCCACTAGTTTATCGGTTCCAAATACCGTCTAACTAGCGACACTTTAATTTATGATTCTCTAATTTTTCTATTAGAAAATTTCTCGTGTAGACACTACACAATTAATATTCAGTAGAAGAATTTTATCGTCCCAACCATCTTTTAAACTAACCATGGTTGTCTCTCGTTCAACACGAGTGACAGCAGTGACATACTTATTTACGTCACTTAAGTCTTGAAGGCTCAAGAGAAATATCTCTTCCGAAAAATTAATCGCATGTAAGATCAATAAGTACAACGTTCTAGTTACTTGCCACTTTTTAACGAAGTCATTACTAGTCAATTTTACACTAGCGAGTCTAGCACCCTAGAGAGATATATAAATAGTTGTAAATAAAATTGACAGAAAATAAATCCAAATCATACACTACTAATAAATTTTAGGAACATAAACTAAGTACTTATAGTCTATCCTACCGTTCCAAGGATTTAATCTAATGCCTCAGTGCCGCCTTAGGGTAGGTCAAAGAGGTTTCGATTAATATTGAAGATCAGATTGAGAATCGAACATCTCATTTGTGATCGTCAATCACCTTTCCTTTTTCAGCCAAGGTATTACCAAAAGTACCCTTTATGAGTGTGACCTACTGTCTCAGATTTTTAGGTAGACCCCGAGTTTGCCGCCTTAGGGTCGGTCAGTGACTCAGCGAGTACCCAAAATCCTATCCTTTCGGAGACCAAGCCTTGAATTTTGATAGCGGTGAAGGCCTTCCTTAGGGGGCCGAAATCAAAGCCGGCACGAGGCGTCACCATTCTCTCACGTTGCTTGTGTCAACAGTAGAGGCCGTGGGGTCGGCTGTCGCCTCTCCCGCTCCCACTCAATATTTTGAAAAAGTGGTGGGTTTACTGATCACGTATTTGGACTTGATGTTACATTAAGGAACAGTAAATCATAGGCCCGAATGTTTTCGGTTACGTGGGCTAGCCCACCCGACCTATTCGTTGGAACATATGTGGCCGTCGGACGGGTCAAGACTAGGGGAGCTCCGTTGAGCCGTAGTGGCTCTTCGGATGGCTCAGCCTTGCCAGACCCCCGTGCAAACGCCACACGTGGAGGGTAAAGTCGATCGAGCCGTAGCTACTGTTGACCACCCAACCGTGGTTAAACCACTTTCGAACCATGTTTGCCCGTGATTATCCAATCCTTAAACATCAAACTTTCACGTAGACACTACGGAACAAAAACGTAATCTCGTCTAGGTAAGGTGGAATTCAACGAGAATCCAACACCTTAACCACGAGGTTTTGGGATTTTACTCCTTATACTTTCGCAGAGTGGGAATCATCGAGAATCCATCACCCAACCTCGACGATTGAAAAAATCCGTGTTCCTCGGTTTTTACCCTAATTAGTTTCTAATTAATATCAAACAATTAATTAAACTAATTGCGTGTTTTATACATGCCTAACTAATTCCTCGAATTAATTTCTACATGTATGCATATGGAGTGGAATTCATGATATGATGCATGTCATGGCAATTTTCCGGTTCTACACATACAATCTAAACATGTATACTAGTGCGGAAAATAAACACCGAGATGGACCGTTGGCACCCCCGTATCTAATCTATTAGAAAATAAATAACCAAAACCCTAACTAGGGTTTACTTCTTTCTAACATAATCTGCAGCTGTTCAAAATCTTCAACGATCGGCAAACCAAACGAACTCGGATCGCGACGAAACTTTCCAGATCTGTTCCCCACTCCTTGGACTTCAAGATGGACGGTTGGATCGGAGTTTTGACTTGTCAATTTTCTTCAGTGAGCCGCCCAACTTGCTGCTGAATCTGACTTTTACAGCAGCGCATCAATGACTTCCCGAGACTGATTGGGGATCTAGATGAATCCCGATCGTCCTGGAAATTTTATCCTATGTCAAAAACTCCATTATATGCGATCTGACCGGTCGGATTTTAATTTGAACGGTCCAATTGTTCCCAGAAAATCGAAGAAGTCACAGTTAGGGTTTCTGTGAATCCTGAGTTTTTCTGTTACACCAGCCACTTCGCAGCAACGAAAGGATACCCAAATCGACTCTGATCGACACCAAAATTTGTGGGATTGTTCATCAACTTCTAATATTAATTCTGACCGGAGGGATCTTCCTTTTAACGGGTCAAACAACGGAAAAAACGAAAACACTATACAGCTACTAAACAGATCTATTTACAGGAAATTAAACTTGCAATAATAAATAAATTACATAATTTCCTATACTCATATGAACGAATTTTCATCATTTATATGAGTTTACAATAGATCTAACGGGAAAACGGTGCCAACCCCAATCCATCTCTTCAACCATAGCAATTTAAAAATTATTAATGCCTAATAATAAGTAAAATATCACCTACATGCAATTCCACTCCTTTAAATCGTTTAACTACGATTATGATTATATAAATCGTGGAACCTTGCTCTAATACCACATGAAGGATGCAGGTTCTTAGATCTAAACGAATTAGATCTATGCGCAGCGGATGGATCACGACTTATATACCACAATACATAATTAAAGGACTTAAACTACTACAAGGGGGTTAAGATCGTGTTACCAATAACGGGAAGAGTCGCCTTGATCTTCCGATGTGTTCTCCAAACGGCGGTTGGTGGACACCCTTCTTGATACACGAACCTCCTTGATATGCAACACCAAGAAAAACTTCAAGTTTTTCTTCTTCTAGAACCCAAGACAAGAAAACTAATTTTTCTCTCTATTTTGTGGCTAGGGTCGAAATTTTCAATGTAAATTTCCCTTGGAATAACTCTCCTTTTGTAGGTGAGTAAATCCTTGGCCTCCAAGTTTTAATTAATTAAATAATTAATTAATTAATTAATCCAAATAAAAAGATATTTTCCTTAATGATTAATTGTGACATGTATTGATCAATAGGAAATCAAATAACAAGTCATCCAACCAATCATATAACAAGAATATCTTTTATTTTCCACATCACAAAAAATTAATTCTTGTGACAATAATAGGACATGAGGCGCCACTTTAGGTCAAAAAAAGCCCACATAGAATGTCTTTTATGTGTATAATATTATTTAGTCCAACTAAATAATATCCATGCATATCAATTAATTAGCCCAGCCAATTAATTATTTCTGAGGCCCAAATATCAAGATTATTTGTCCGAATTACAGAAGCCACATCGGGGACCATGGACCTATAACCAGTAGCTCCAATAATTAATTATTCATCGAACATAATAAGCACATTAATTATTAATTCCGGGATTACGCCACCATAAACCCGGCGAACTCTACCGATTATAGATGTATACTTATACTCAACCCATGAGCGAATAAGTGTCCATCGATATAATCACTACATACGGATTAAACCTCCATAGACTGTCCATTCTGAGTAGGAAGTCTCCATGAACCAGACTCAGAATATCTTATCCTTATTTACCATTAACCCCCTAATGATCAATTAGTGCACATATCTGACTAGTAGCTAATTAGTCAAATGTGAACTCGGCCGATCGATCACTTTCTTAAGGCTAACAAATAAGGGGACTGTCTCTCTACTTCCCGCGGGAAGGAATGGATTCCATGTCCGTGAAAATCGAACTACTCACCCATCCGGAGATAGTGCCAATGAGAAGTGGCTTGGAACACATATTAAAGTGAACCGTAACTAACACATCAAACACTACCCCGGGACAAGCAAAGCACCCGTGATCACCTCGGGATTAAGGTTGATCCATATATGATCATCTAATGATTTAATAAGATTCCTCGATTACGGAATTATACCAAGAAATTCGATTAAATCGGTCCACCCCTATATGAATGCCATCATATATAAATGCCCCACGTAGGTACCCTCTACCGACGGTCCGGATAAGACTATCACACCCTAAGGTGTTCGGGCGCATTATTGGTGTTTTAATCAAGAGACCCTAAACTCGATTAAGTTCACCACGGACTAACAGATTTAAGTATATCACCACTAACTCAATCCTCACGTGCATGCCATGCACCGAGTTAAGCGGTTACATACCGATATACTTAGGGTTTGCAGCAGTGTATTACTTACAAGCACAAAGCAAGTAATAAGGTGAGATAAATTCTGTCATCCATTATCAAAAATAATTACACAAATTGTCTTTCGGGCACTACACCTAACATTAACCTTGTAATTACCTTTATGCTTCTAGCTATGCTTAAATCTATTTAGATACTGCTTGATGGGTATATGGGTATATGTGCAGCTACGTGTCATGGGTATATGATAGTGTTGAAAACGTTGGGCCAATGGCTTGATGTTCATAGACGATAACGTGATGTGTAAGCTTATGAGATCCATTTATAGACTCAAACAAGTTCCTCTGTATAAGTTCTTTGCTTTGATAGATCAAAAGAGTTTGATTTAATCAAGAAGAAATATATTCTTGAAGTGCTAGAGGGATAGTGGGAGTGATATGATTTTTGAGTATGGTGTTGCATATCCTTCTCGAGAGTTATTACCCCATGTTATAGTCAATTAATGTTTGGTGGTTCAAGGTCTTTTCGAAAGATCTTCGAATGGCAGTTCTTATTTTGGAAATAAGAATCTATAGTGATAGAATTGGGTACTGCTTGATTATCACAGGTCACCTGCATATATGAGATGCTAAATGAGTTTAGCATAGGTCATGTCAAGAGATGCTGCTATCCAGTATTCTTAGGATCTATCTGTGACATGATGTTTGTCCTGATGATAAGGTGAAAGATGATACTTATAGAAGGTTCCCTTTGCTACTGCAATAAGGTCCATCATAAGAGTTGTACCAGATGTTCATGCGGCATGAGAAGTCATGAGTAAGTGTGAAAGTGGTTCTGGTAAATATCAAGAATATCCTAAAAGGTGTTAAGGATGGGTTCCTGGTTTATTGAAATTTGGAAGCAAATAAATGTAGATATACAGATGTATACCCTGGGACTTATGAAGATAGTGGGAGCTACAATCTGGGTTTGTGATCAATTTAACTAAATGATATAGTGATGTGGAAATGTTCTCAGCTAGAGATCACTGTAGATTCTACAACTGGGCCAAAACACAATAGTGCCTTTGAGGCCAGCGGGAGCACTACATGAATCTGAGAGGTTCATTCCTAAACCTTGTGTGGTTCTTCTACCTTCACTATATAGCTGATATAGTAGTGGATTCATTGCTTAAAGCAAGAACCGTCAGAGATTCATGTGCGTGTTGAGGCGGTTCCATTTGACTGGATCATTTGGAGCATGATATGAAGATAGTCTGAGTCCTCACGGATAGTGATCCATTCACGCTTTGGTTTGGTTGCGAGTATTGCATAAGATTCTTGTGTTTCAACTTGGTCTTTTGTATACGAGTGATTGTCTTCAAGATAAGTGGGAGATTGTTGAAATAGTGTCCTAACCCAATTGGGTTGGACCAGATCCGACAGGGTCGGATCATTTCTACTATTTCTTTATGTTTATACATATAATAAATGGATTTTCTGTTATTATAAATTTTGTTCATTTGACGGACCAATTATGATATTGTATATATGATAACGTCCCTAGTGTCAAACTATGAAAGAGAAATCATAGTAGTGATTATGGTTGATGAGATCTCGACTTACATTAATAAGTTTGATACTTATATGTCTCTAGTCGTATGTCCTATTAAATGTGACATTAATAGCACGGTTAGACTAGCACGTATTAGATGTCTTCTATCTTATGAAGATATGGATTGATCTCGTCTATCGAAGTGTAGTGACACTTGGACTGTACGTGGACATGTATTGGAGAATGCGTACGTTAGACTGACCCACTTACTTTATTAAGTGTCGCACTATGTGGTGGTTGTGTAGTTATCCTGAGACCGGAGTCTTCATGGCATCACGGTGTGGATTGTCATACTTTGACACTATTGAGGTTTCCCTAGCCATGGGGTGACCTTGCGGTAGTGATTGATGTGATATTGAAGCATGTGTAGGATTCATGTTGTTTATCCGAAAATCGCGTATCAAATGAATATGAGTAAATATCCGAAACGGTCTTCTTATAAGGAATGTCAAGATTATAAGATACGGTCGTTGATATTTGACACTCGATGTATGAACGTATGGATATTGTAACAACGATAGGATTCTATTTACACGGTAACCGTTTCACATGAACTGTAGTAGTCATTGCATTTGACTCTTCTGATGATTGGGGGTCATGGCGTGTTGCTAGACGCTATCCATGATCGTTAAGTATGAAGGAAATTTTGGTAAATGCACGTTGTGCCTACGGCCAACATATTCGGAAGCTTATCGGGTCACACACATAAGAACATCTAGCCGGATTAAAATGCGGATATAGTGATAACCAAATAAGGAAAATTTTATCTCGACTATACATGTTATAATGATAAATTAGTATTGTGATATTTATATATTAAGAATAAATATAATACAAGATATTAATTATGCTGAGTAATTAAATATATATATGTATTAAATACACGTGGGGCACATATTATGTGTATATGTGATACACATGGATTTTGCAAATTAATTAATCATAGTATCGTATTATAATGTATTAATATTGCATATTAATATATATAATTATATGTGTAGTATATATATGTGATATATACACACGTGTAGTTGATATATATATTTATGGTAATATAAAAGATATATTCAATATTAGATATTGACAATATATATCTTAGAAATTTTTAATATAAGATATTTTCCTTATTTTATTGGGAATTTTTTTTCTTTTTCTCTATCATTAGTGTTGGTCCTAGAGAATGGTGAAAGTATAGTCAGGGGGGGGGGGGGGTGAATGACTATACCGGAGTTTCAAAAACTTTTCTAGTGTTAAAAGCTTTTGGGCAGCAGATAAGTCCTTTCTTAAAAGTTGTTTCAAAGTAGATTATGCACACACATAGTATGAATAAAATGTATAAGGTAATGCTGTAAAATAAAGTGCAGTAAGTAAATGAACACAAAGGTTTATAGTGGTTCAGGGTGGTGTAATCCTTTAATCCACTCTTCTCCTGTGATGATTGGAGGAATTAACTATTGTTTTTCACCAATACAATAGTAAGATTGTCCTTGGCTACACAAGCTTCGCAATCTGCAAGACTATCATTCCCTGGCTACAAAAGCTTCACTAACTTAGTCTTCAACACTTCTCCTTGAGAACTAATCCTTTAGCAGCTATCACAAAGGGTGCAACTCCTTCTAAGATTTCTCTGATTCAATTGCTGCAAACTAGGGTGAATAAGATTCACAGATTTGTTGATCAATCTCCATGCTTGATGTGGAATTGTAGCTCTGAGTTTTGAGTTGATCACTATATGTGTTCTTTTAGATTCAGAAAGAAGGCTTAAGAAATTGACAGAGTTTCTGCTTGTTCTTGTTCAAATCGTTTACTTGTCTGTCTTTCAATGCCTTCTATTTATAGTCTTGATAATCCTTGACTTAAAAATCCATCCGTTGGCTATTTAATGTAGAGAATAATCCTTGATTTAATTCTTGATTTCTCTTGATTTAATTCTCCTTGATTTCAGTTATCCGGATTTTCATCAAACGTCTATCATCAAATCCGTCCTTGATTGATTCTACATTTAATGCTTGATCTTTTAATTATTCAGAATGTGATGAATAAGTATAGTAGGTAAATGATACTCTTCTGTTCCTTTACTTGACCGTTGCTTGACCGGTAAGAGATTCTGCTTCTTAGTCGTTGATCACAGTTATTCCTTACTCAGCCGGTAGAGTGTTTATTTAGCCGGTTCACTGTTTTCCTTCTTTCTTTGAGTTTCCCAAGAGTACTGGTACTTCACTGATCCTTGATTTGTGTGAGATCTGTGTACGCCATACTTAAACAATGAATTTCATCACATGTAATATAACTTAGACTTATCCAAGGTCATCACAGACTTCACTGGTTATAAGTCAGTCCATAAGTCTTCATTCTTCTCTGCTGGTACTTGGCTGTCTTCACTTCACCAATATTCTGTTTTACTTAGCCATCCTACCAAATAGTACAATACTTGTCTGACTAAACTTATGCAACATGTCAAACTCTAAGTAAAGACTTACAGAGATTTCAAACTTATTTCAGGCTTTCTATAACAGCTAGTATGGCCATCATCAAAACAAAATAAAATGTTCCTAACAATTTCCCCCTTTTTGATGATGCCAAACCCTTCATAAGCCTGAACAGAAGTAAACATTTTTCATATAGTAACAGAATAAAACTCAGCAATTTTATTCATCCATAGAAGGGCAATAAAGATATCATTCAAAATTATTCAAACGCAAAAGTTATTATTAAAGGGCTACTTCTTCTCTTCAAACCTGATGCCCTTGCCCTTGCCCTTGCCTATTGAGCTTCCCTTCCTTTTGGGGCTTTCAGGCTTACTGTTGCCTTCCCCTTTTTTGGTAGCATCAAACCGTTCTTCTAGAATCTTATTTGTGGCTTCGGATACTTGGATGAGAGTGTTAAGCTGCTTCCCTTACTCATCTAGAATGCCATCAAGTGTCTCTACCAAGAATTCTATATTTGTCTGGACATGATAGGGAATTAGATGTTGCAGGTTGCAGAGTAAGTCTCCTTGCCTCTCCATTACTGCATCTTGATCTTCAATGTGACTGATCAAAGCCTGAATCGTGTGATGAATGGAGGTGTGACTACTTCTCAAAGCAGTTTTGAGATTCTCTCTCCTAATATTATGTCTCTCCATGTCCCCAATTAGTGGATTTATGTCCATATTGAAGGCTATGTCTGGATCTTCCTGTGCTGGTGCAGATGCATCAGCCTGCTCTCCTTCTTCTTCCTCTTCTTTTTCAATCTCTGGATCAGATAGATATAGTCTAGAGTGTCCCTCGCCACCAAGTCCTGGTGGGGAGTGTGTTGCTTCATCTTGTACCGCAGCATCAACTTTCTCAGCTGGTATTCCCCCTTGATCAATGCTGGGGGTTTCTTCATGGTCAGCTGAGTGAAGTTCCTCAGCTGGTTCACTCAACTGTTGTTGAACTTTGCTGCTGCTCCTTAGAATCACTTCTTGGAGCGTCAGATCGTCATCAGAAGTTTAAACATGTCTTGATTATCACTTAGATGATCATCTTGTATATCTTCATCGTCATCTTCCTCATCTTTCAATGGAGTGAGGTAGTATCCTTCCTCACCTTCTTCTAGATAGACTTCATCTTCCCGATGTTCTTCATCATCACTTATCTCAAAGGGTCTATCCTTATTACTGGGTAGACTCCTGTGTTGAACTTTTGCTGTTTGGGATCTGGTCCTTCTCCCAAATCCTGAACTGCTGCTTGCAGGTTGCTTTCTTTTCCTTCCTGATGTGGGTTGTGGTTTCTCGGATGGTTTAACAAAGGTAAACATTACATTTGCCTAATGCAGTTTGTGTAGTTGAATGGGTCGCACTTTGACTTGATCAAATAAAAATTGAAGAGGGAGCCATACGATTTTCTCTCCCAGAAAACACATTGCTTCTGTTGGCCTCTATCTGTTGCCAGAGTGCCCAGATCAATCTCTCTTTGAATTTATTCCTTTAATATGTTGAAGATGAACAACGACCAGTTGAACTGAAGGCCTTGATAGATAACAGCCATCAGTTTGATTCTAACCTCGGCCATGTTGTGCATAGAACCCTTTCTTCCTTCAATGTTCTTGGTTAGTAAGGGGGAAAACTCAGCAAAGGGTTGTTTGAGTGCCGCTCTATAAAAGTTCAGATTCTTGCCTCCCTTCCTTGGATTCTTGGCTATCTCAGCCCAGAAGGCATTGATGTCGATCTCCATCCTTTTTACATCTACTGGGCCGGTGCTTGAGAGATTTAGATATCTATGGAGGAGACCTAAGGTGATAATCTGTTCTCGTCCAAATATGTTGCTGACAATACAATTTGGGTTACCCTTCTTCTCACTGGGTATGAACTTCACATTTTTTCAGAAGCCGATTAGGTTTTCATAGCATATCTCCATGATTGGGGGATTTAAGAAGGCCATTAGCCCCATATTTGTGCATCAATCGGCCAATCTTTGTGCTTGAAGATCATAGTTGCACAAAGCTAGATAGTGCACAGGTTGGAAGAACGATCCAGTGATGATCGATTTCTTATAGTGCCGGCTTGATTTTTGAATTGAAGAAGATGAAGCCATTAGAAGATTTGACAGGAGAAAAGCTTCGATTTTTCAGATAAATAGGGTTTGTAAAATTGCAAAGATAGCATATAAACTTTCTAAAAAACTCTAAGTGTTGTTTATATAGGAGAAATTTTGGTTGTGTGAATGCGGTTGAATATGGAAGGATTTAGTGAAGTAATGGCATGATTTTGTGTACATAAATCACTTTAAGTGTAGTGGGGGAGTGGATTGAGGTATGTAATGATAAATCCCGGGAATCGAGGCGTTCCCGTCATTCTTTCAAAAATTAACCTCCATGATATAAAATAATATCCACATGGCTAATCTTCCATAAAATAATTCTCCATAAATCTTCTCATTTTCCATATATATAAAATTTGATTTTGTTCACACTTTACTTTGCTGTATTCTTCACATAAATAGCGGTGGAGTGACTAGACTGGTCACTGGCCGGTTGAGTGGCTTCTTTCCTGAGCTGCTCTATAACGTTGTTCCTAACAATCAGTGAAGTGGACTTCGCTGGTTACCAGTGCCTTACCTGCCAAGCGAGCGCACCCAAAATGGCAAAGGTTCAGTCAGCTGGTGAAGTCACTCTACCAATTACTCTAGTTAGCTGCTCTTTCTTACTTAATCAATTTCAATCATTCCCAACTCAGTTCTCAACATACAAAATCTTTCATGACTGAGTGGTTTTGTGAAAATATCAGCCAATTGATTTTTAGTGGATATGTATTTCAAGATAATGTCTCATTTTCCCACATGATCTCTGATAAAGTGATGTCTCACATCAATATGCTTTGTTCTTGAGTGAAGTACATGATTTTCTGTGATTGATATTGCAATTGTGTTATTGATGTCGGGTCAAGTAAAATAAAATACTCGATACCTAAATAACACACTAGCAGGAGAACTAGGTTCAATCGTAGTATAGTTAGATAGAGTCGAGGTCGATCCCACAGAGACTCGGCTTAAACGAAATATGACTTATCAAACTAAAAGCAAATTAAAGGTGGTCTACGACCAACAAATAACACAGAAATAAAATTGACACAGTAGAAACACAAAACCAACAAAAGACACAACGACACTAAGACACTTGTTTTTATAGGTTTTATAAATAATTGACAAACGGTATTGATAACGCTAGTAGTAATTACTCCCCCATGCTATGTAGATTGACGATGAGACAAAACAAGACATTTAAGATTAATTATTCTGACTACGGGAGTCATCCCCTAAGATAGATCTAGCTCCGGTTAGGCCATCTAGATCATCGTGTCTCCATTACGTGACTTCACATTTTTAGTCTCCATCTCATATAACTTCTGACACAATTACGAGACTAGGGATGCCGGTATAAACCGTAACCTCATCTAAGCAACATTCCTATGATTAGGCGTACTTCTTAGACACCGATTCAATCTCTGTCCTAAATAACAATCACTTTTTAGGTCTCATGTTAAATTACGATGACAAATAATTAAGTTGATCAAGTTTAATTACTCATTTGAATTACAAAGCAGAGAACCTGACGTAGTCGAAGCCGTTCACAGACAAATCAAGAACATCACAGATCTTGCTACCAACGAGACATAGGCTCGTTGCCAACAAGCTCAGATCTAAACCAGATTTGCTCGTGAAACGTCTTTTACGTCTCAGATCTACATAAACATGGGTTCGATAATTAACTACATAACGAAATCAATACACAAAAAGACTACTCCATAACGAAATAAATTAGATCTACGAATAAAGATTGCATAATAGAGTAGACATTATCCTCGAAGACGAGCGTGATTCCCACTCCTCGATACGATCTCTAACCGGAGATTCTAACGACTCCGTAATGAAAGAACATAAAATAAAGAAAACATATATTGAAAATAAAACAAATGTTGTGAATTGTATTCTTCTATGGTGTACATATGGCGTGTACTACACCCCTTTGATTATAGGTGTTCACGCTAATTAAGAGATATACTTTGAAATATCAAAACAAATAAGAGATAACTCCCGGCCGATCTCAAAATAATGTCATGCGCCCCCTAGAATGCGTGTGCCACAAAGTTGGCGCCATCTTGGATTAGTTTGCCGGCTTTTATCATGCTTATCCGATCTTTATCTTCAATGCATCTTGATTTTCTTGGATTTATCTTGAGATTTAATTCTTCTATTTGTATTTATGCTCCATAATTATCCAAATCTGCAAAATAGATATTTATCCAAAATAAATCATATTTAAATAAAAAATGGATAAATACCAAAATATATAATATAAACGGCTAAATACCAAATTATATCTTATAAATGGATAATTACCAAATTATATCATATAAATCACATAACATTAAATAATAAATATAAACAGGTGATTTATCATAAAATATATATTATTAATCCCGTTTTAAGGACAAAGTTGATGACTTTTACGGGTAAAATTTGACCGTCATCAACTACCCCCCACTTAGACTTTGTCCCGAACAAAGCATCAATAAGTCTTTCCCCAAGACACATTTTCTGGGGTCAAATCAAACTTATACAAGAAACTCGAGTCAACTTATACCACTTATGCTCATAAGGTACCCATTATTCACTACTCGTCATGAATCAAAGTGATGTGTGCATGCGCATTTAGTTTAATCTATTCGTGGCGAGATTAAAGTTTATGCTAACTTCAAAGTCTTAACCTACCAACATCAGCATTCCCACTTCTTAGGCCTCGCATTGGGTAAAGACATGGTGCAATAAGCAAGAGCGTTATCCATAAGGTTTTTGGACTTGGAGACCGAGAAAAATACTCAAGCCTCTTAAAAATTTGAATTTTTTTCGCATTTCCGTAGTTTCAAGCTTTAACACCTCTCAAGAAAGAAACTTGCTTTAAAAGTAAAGTATGCATTGCAAGAATCCTCCTCTCACAGATTAGTGGAAGTATTGAATATTACCACAAGCGCGGGGCTACTTTGGTAATGTTACTACAAGCCCAGTGTTTAACATTTCGTTAAAACACAGATAATTCTCAAGCTTATTACTCCGCTTTGATGGCTAGAAGATAATAATACATCAGCAGATAAATATCGACTCTAGGTCTGCATAACCAATCATCTACGCAATGTATACATAATTCTTCTTAGTTATTATGATTTGTGCGGAATTCGTCGATTCAAATTGAGTAAGCAAATAATAAATAACTACTTGCACTAGTTGGCATGAATATCCTTAAATTTACATTCAAATAAGTATAAAATGATCACGTAATCATGCAACTTGGTACGAGATAAATAACATGGCATTTGTTCAAAATTTTCATTTTTCACATTTTTCACCGTTTCATTTTAATTTTTCAATTATAACACATCATGGCTAAGTCTCCTACCCCCCACTTAAACTTGGCATTGTCCCCAATGACAAAGAAAAATGAGAATTTAAGAAAATGACTTAGCTCTGGAAACGGCTCTCAAGTAGATGCAGAATGTAGTTGTAGACCAAGCACGTTGTGGAGAAGCAAACGAAAACCTGTTTAAGCAAACCAAACAGAAACTCCACGAAACCGTTAATAACATGTCAATGGCAGTTATAAAATAATGTGGCAGTAATCAGATATAGAATATCCAAAAACAATTTAAGCCACTTTATTTCATACAACCAATGACAAGGAAAACCAAAGAGTTAAAACTACAAAACTCACATGTCGGCTATCAAGGAAAAAACCTCGTTTATTCCGAACTTAGAATTGGAACATGGCGAGATGAAAAAACCTTAACAGTCTCATGCTACTTTATTCAAACAAAACAAAAACAAAAGATAGTTTTTAAGAAATAGTTCTGAGTTTATAGTCGCCAGCTCGACTCAACTCAACGATGGTTTAAGTATAGGTGGGATCTTCAAGAGTGAAGACTTCCTCCTCCTTACCTTGACCAAGACCCATGTAATGTTTCACACGGTGTCCATTAACCACAAAAGTGGATTGGTCCTTAAGGTTTAATAATTCAACAGCTCCAGATGGGAAAACCTTACTCACTCTATAAGGGCCATACCATCGTGATTTTAACTTGCCAGGAAAGAGTCTCAAGCGCGAATTGTAAAGAAGAACCAGATCGCCTTCCTTAAAAGTGCGGTCCAATATCTTTTTATCATGAAATTTCTTCATGCGCTCCTTAAATGTTTTAGCATTCTCTTAAGCTTCCAGACGAAAATCCTCTAGGTGAGTCAACTCTAACAACCTTCTTTCTCCAGCTAAACTCTCATCAAAATTCAACATACGCATAGCCCACATGGCACAATGTTCAAGTTCAACTGGTAGATGACATGCTTTACCAAAAACAATCTTATAAGGGGACATACATTGTCGTCTTATAAGCAGTCCTATAAGCCCATAAAGCATCATCTAATCGCAACGACCAATCCTTCCTAGTCGTATTCACAGTTTTCTCCAAAATGCGCTTTATTTCTCGATTTGTAACCTCAACTTGTCCACTTGTTTGGGGGTGATAAGCAGTAGCCAACTTGTGTCTAACCCCGTACTTAATCATCAACTTTTCAAACGGCCTATTGCAAAAATGGCTTCCATTATCACTAATAATGGCACGAGGGGTTCCAAACCGCATAAAAATATTCTTCTTCAAGAACTTCAGTACAACTTTCGCATCGTTAGTAGGCGAAGCAATGGCCTCAACCCATTTGGACACGTAGTCGACTGCCACTAAGATATAGCGGTTGGACAAAGACGAAGTAAATGGTCCCACAAAATCGGTACCCCACACATCAAAGAGTTCCACTTCTAGGATATTCTTCAGTGGCATTTCATTCCTTCTCGAGATATTTCCCGTCATTTGGCAAGAATGACAAGATTTATCATATTGGTGCGCATCTTTGAACAAAGTCGGCCAATAAAAACCACATTGGAGAACTTTCACAGCAGTCTTGTCTCCTCCATAATGTCCTCCGGCCTCATAAGCATGGCAATGTCTAAGGATATCATAAATTTCCTCTTCCGGCACACATCTCCTAAAGACATTGTCGGATCCTAGCTTAAAAAGATATGGCTCTTCCCAATAATAGTGCCTAAGATCCTTAAAGAATTTCTTTCTTTCTTGGGGGTTGAGATTTGGTGGCAAGTATTTCGCGGATAGATAATTCACAAAGTCTTTAAACCATGGTTGTTTATTCTCCTTCACAACCTCAACACGCGAAGATACTGCAGCGCAATCATCATTTCCATGTATGGCCGTGATGGAGAATAACTGTTCATCAGGAACTGTTTCTCCAATCTCGGTCAGTGGCTCATTGTCCTCTATTTGTAAACGGGAAAGATGATCCGCAACCAAATTCTCAGATCCTTTCTTATCACGGATTCCTACATCAAACTCTTGCAATAGTAGAATCCATCTCAACAACCTTGGTTTGGAATCTTGTTTGGCTAAAAGATACTTCAAAGCTGCATGGTCAGTCTAAACAGTGACTTTAGATCCCACTAGATAAGATCTAAACTTGTCAAACGCAAAGATGACAGCTAGAAGTTCTTTCTCAGTAGTTGCATAGTTCCTTTGAGCAGAATTTAAAGTTCGACTAGCATAGTAGATGGGCCTAAAGATCTTGTCTTTCCTTTGTCCTAAGGCAGCACCTACAGCTGTATCTCTTGCATCGCACATCAACTCAACAGGTAGATTCCAATCAGGCGCAATCAGAACGGGTGCAGTAATAAGCATGTTATTTAACTTATTGAAAGCTTTCATGCAGTCATTAGTAAACACAAATGGCACATCCTTGGCCAATAACTCAGTTAGAGGTCTAGAGATTAAGGAAAAGTCCTTCACGAACCGACGATAGAATCCTGCGTGGCCCAGAAGACCTCGCAATGTCTTAAGATTGGTTGGTGGAGGCAGTTTTTCAATCACCTCTACTTTTGCTCTGTCCACCTCTATACCGTTCTTTGAGATACGGTGGCCAAGTACTATACCTTCAGTAACCATAATATGACATTTCTCCCAGTTAAGCACCAGATTCGTCTCCTCGCATCTCTTCAACACTCTTGCTAGATGCGTGAGACATGAATCGAAATCATCTCCAAATACGGAGAAATCATCCATAAAGATCTCTAGGAAGTCTTCAACCATATCAGCAAATAGAGAAATCATGCATCTTTGAAACATTGCTGGTGCGTTGCACAAACCAAAGGGCATTCTATTATAAGCAAAGGTTCCATATGGACATGTAAAAGTGGTATTTTCACGATCCTCGGGTGAGATATGAATTTGATAATATCCCGAGTAACCGTCAAGGAGACAATAAAACGCATGTCCGCTCAGTCTTTCAAGCATTTGGTCAATGAAGGGAAGAGGGAAGTGATCTTTACGAGTGGCATCATTCAGTTTCCTAAAGTCAATGCACACTCTATGACCAGTAATGAGTCTAACAGGAATTAACTCGTTTAACCCATTGGTTTGTACAGTCAAACCTCCCTTCTTTGGAACTACGTGGATCGGGCTAACCCATTCACTATCAGAAATAGGGAAGATGATTCCTATCTCTAACATCTTAATAATTTCATCCCTAACCACGTCCTTCAATTGTGGAGTCAATCTTCTTTGGGGTTGTACAACCGCTTTCTTTGCAGGATCTACGGAGATTTTATGCATGCAAACACTAAGGCTAATGCCTTTGATGTCAGTTATAGTCCATCCAAATGCTCCGCGATACTCTCTTAACACTCTCAACAGCTTTTCCTCTTGTATTTCAGTCAAGGCAGAAGAAATGATAAGCGGCAAAGTCTCATCTTGAAGAAATACATACTTCAAATGTGCAAGCAGAGGCTTCAACGTCAGATTGGTAGGTGGTTCTTCTAACGAGGTCTTTAAATTTTGTCCAGTCAACTTAAGTTCAAAGAACTTATGCCATTTCGGTCTATGGTAGAATTTCTCGACCTCGGTAGACTTCATCTCCTCAACATGTCTAGGGGTTCCTCGGCTACATCCAGGCCATATCACTTTTTCTTCCTCGCTCTTTTCATATGACACTTCATCCTCTAACTATAGGGTAGCCTCAAGGAAATCCTTAATATCCTCATATTGTTGGAAGTCATTGACAAGCTTGTCAACAGAATCCAACATGAAACATGCATCCTCTTCATCATCAGGTGTTTTCATACTGTCAAGCACGTTGAATGCTATTTCATCCCCATTAACTCTTAACACTAACTCTCCTTTGTAAACATCGATAAGCGTCCTACTAGTGGCCATAAAAGGGCTTCCTAAGATTAGGGGCACTTCGTAGTTAGCTTCCATATCCAGTACAACAAAGTCGACAGGAAACACAAATTTCTCAACTCTTACTAGCACATCCACAACCACTCCACAGGGTTCCTTAACCGAACGATCAGCTAATTGCAAAGTAATTGAAGTCTTTTTAAGGTCTTTCATACCTAGCTTTTGAAAAATGGATAGGGGCATCAGATTTACGCTCGCTCCTAGATCACACAAGGCCTTGTTCAAACATACGTTACCTATGGTGCAGGGAATGAGAAAACTTCCCGGATCCTTGCATTTAGCATGTAATTTATGTTGAAGAATGGCTGAGCACTCCTCATTTAGACAGATGGTCTCTAAATCTAAGAGTTTCCTCTTAGTAGAGACAGCTTCTTTTAAGAACTTGGTGTACTCAGGCATCTCAGCAAGTGCTTCAACTAAAGGTATATTGATGTGTAACTTTCTAAAGATATCAATGAACTTCTTATACCTCTTGTCATCAACCTTAGGCTTAGGTTTGCGTGGAGGATAAGGTAAGGTTGAAGGATCGACATCAGTGAAAATAGGATACTTATTATTATAAAGCTCAACTCTAGGGCCAGCAGGTTCCTTATAGGTTTCTTGCTCGGGCAAGGTCCCAGAAGTACTTGCTTCCTTGCTTGGCTCACCATCCTTGCTCTCTACGGATTTCTCTTTCTCCTTCAAAGATGGTGGAGTTACTTCTTTCCCACTTCTAGTCATGATCGCATTCAAATCCTTAGGATTCTTATCAGTGGTGCTTGGCAATCCTCCAGGAGGTCTAGTCGAGACTTGCTCAGCTAATTGCCCTATTTGGTGAGTGAGATTTTGGACTATGGCTTCTTGATTGGTCACCTTAGCATTGGTCTTCTGAAAATATTGGCTAAAGTTAGTGGCTAAATCAGCCATCGATTTTGAAAGTTGTCCCATATTGTCAGTAACGACATTACTCAGTTTTTCTATTGCGGCTTCCCAACCAAAAGTTTTAGTTTGCCGGGGTACATAAGTAGTAGGCGGTTTAGGCCCTTCTCCTGCATTGGGGTCACTATATCGGAATCCAGGATGGTTATGGTTAGGCTTATATCCTCCCCATTGATTTCCTTGTTTCCCAATATAGTTGGCTTCTTCAGTACCAGCATTCTCACTTTGAGGAATTACCTCGATTCCTGTACCTTTCTCTACTCTTGCCATCCTCTCTTGCATTCCATCTACCTTATTGTTGATAACAGACAGTTGTTCTAGGATTTTGGTAGATGCACTATCCTCAAATATGTCAGCAGCCATCTTCATAGTAGCTATGTCATTGCCTCCCCATTGACTATTCATCGCTATTTGCTCCATCTTCCCATGTGCCTCCTCAGGAGATAAAAGAACAAACGCTCCATTGCTAGAGGCGTCTACTCTAATTTTCTCAGTCTCTCTCAATCCATGGTAAAAAGTTTGCATTAAAAGCCAAAGAGAGATATCATGATGAGGACACTTCCTCATAGCTTCCTTAAAACGTTCCTAAGCTTGATCAAAACTCTCCCCAGGTTGTTGCTTAAATCCTAAGATGTCTTGGCGTAACTTAAAGGTTTTTCCTAGAGGAAATACTTATTCATGAATTTTTGCAACAATTGTTCCCAAGTAGTGATAGATCCAGCCTCTAGAGAGAGAAGCCATTGCTTAGCTTTATCTTTCAAAGTGAAAGGGAAAAGCTTAAGACGAATGTTACCCTCCGGGATTAATTCTGGTTTCACAGTGCTAACGATTTCCAAGAAATTTGTCACATGGACACCAGGATCCTCGTTTTGGACTCCATGAAAAGTGGAATAGTTTGTCACCATTTGAATTACATTAGGCCTAGGGTGATAGACTTCCGCAGCATTTTGTGGAGCTACGATAGCGGGAATGAATTGCTCAATTGTGGGTGTTGCATAACTTTGTAAAGTGCGCCTCGCAGCTTGGTTTCCATTATTAGCATTAAGATTATTCGCATTATTAACATTATTGGCATTATTAATAACTTCAGGATTAAGTACCTGGTTCGGATTGACCGGAATGCCTTCCATTTCTGCCTCAGATTCAAAATGTTCAGAATGATCGGTTGTATGTCCTTCTTCCAATTCGTGCTCGCTTTCCTCAAGATTTGGATCCTCTTCTCCTTGCTTAGCCAGTTCTCTAGCTAACTTTCTATTTCGCCTTGCAAATTTCTCTATTTCAGGATTATATGGCTCAAGCGGTTCCTTCGATTTCTGAGTTGCGTACTATAAAATAACAAAAAACAATAAAACAATTAAAGACATTAAAGGCTAGGCCTTTAACTAGACTAAATAATTAAAACAGACTCTATTCACAATATTTACGAATTTACTTTTAATAAAATAAGCTATACTTAATTTCATGACACGAGTCCCCGGCAACGGCGCCAAAAACTTGATGTCGGGTCAAGTAAAATAAAATACTCGATACCTAAATAACACACTAGCAAGAGAACTAGGTTCAATCGTAGTATAGTTAGATAGAGTCGAGGTAGATCCCACAGAGACTCGGCTTAAACGAAATATGACTTATCAAACTAAAAGCAAATTAAAGGCGGTCTACGACCAACAAATAACGCAGAAATAAAATTGACACAGTAGAAACACAAAACCAACAAAAGACACAACCACACTAAGACACTTGTTTTTATAGGTTTTATAAATAATTGACAAACGGTACTGATAACGCTAGTAGTAATTACTCCCCCATGCTATGTAGATTGACGACGAGACAAAACAAGACATTTAAGATTAATTATTCTGACTACGGGAGTCATCCCCTAAGATAGATCTAGCTCCGGTTAGGCCATCTAGATCATTGTGTCTCCATTACGTGACTTCACATTTTTACTCTCCATCTCATATAACTTCTGACACAATCACGAAACTAGGGATGCCGGTATAAACCGTAACCTCATCTAAGCAACATTCCTATGATTAGGCGTACTTCTTAGACACCGATTCAATCTCTGTCATAAATAACAATCACTTTTTAGGTCTCATGTTAAATTACGATGACAAATAATTAAGTTGATCAAGTTTAATTACTCGTTTGAATTACAAAGCAGAGAACCCGACGTAGTCGAAGCAGTTCATAGACAAATCAAGAACATCACAGATCTTGCTACCAACGAGACATAGGATCGTTGCCAACAAGCTCAGATCTGAACCAGATTTGCTCGTAAAACGTCTTTTACGTCTCAGATCTTCATAAACATGGGTTAGATAATTAACTACATAACGAAATCAATACACAAAAAGACTACTCCATAACGAAATAAATTAGATCTATGAATAAAGATTGCATAATAGAGTAGACATTACCCTCGAAGACGAGCGTGATTCCCACTCCTCGATACGATCTCTAACCGGAGATTCTAACGACTCCGTAATGAAAGAACATAAAATAAAGAAAACATATATTGAAAATAAAACAAATGTTGTGAATTGTATTCTTCTATGGTGTACATATGGCGTGTACTACACCCCTTTATTTATAGGTGTTCAAGCTAATTAAGAGATATACTTCGAAATATCAAAACAAATAAGAGATAAATCCCGGCCGATCTCAAAATAATGTCATGCGCCTCCTAGAATGCGTGTACCACAAAGTTGGCGCCATCTTGGATTAGTTTGCCGGCTTTTGTCATGCTTATCCGATCTTTATCTTCAATGCATCTTGATTTTCTTGGATTTATCTTGAGATTTAATTCTTCTATTTGTATTTATCCTCCATAATTATCTAAATCTGCAAAATAGATATTTATCCCAAAATAAATCATATTTAAATAAAAAATGGATAAATACAATATATAATATAAACGGATAAATACCAAATTATATCTTATAAATGGATAAATACCAAATTATATAATATAAATCACATAACATTAAATAATAAATATAAACAGGTGATATATCATAAAATATATATTTTTAATCCCGATTTAAGGACAAAGTTGATGACTTTTACGAGTATAATTTGACCGTCATCAGTTATCACACATTATTGGAATTGTCTTCTCTTCTATGCCATTGTCTCTTAATTGTCGTCTGATCCATAATACTTGTGCACAACAGCTATCTGCTGCTATATATTCTACTACAGTTGTTGATGTGGATATAGAATTTTTCTTGTTGCTAAACCTTGATACTAGTCTGCTGCCTAGAATCTGACAAGTTCCTGAAGTGCTTTTTTTATCAATCTTACATCCAGCATAGTCTGAATCTGAATAGGATATCAATTTGAATCCTCCATCTTTTGGATACCAAATTCCTACATTGATTGTGTTCTTCAGATATTTGATGATCCTCTTGGCTGCTAGCAAGTGAGATTCCTTTGGTTGAGCTTGGAATCTTGCACAAACTCCTACTGCAAATGCTATATCAGGTATGCTTGCAGTTAGATAGAGTAGAGATCCAATAATTCCTCTATCTAACTTTTTATCAACATCTTTTCCTTTTTCATCCTTCCTAAGAATAACTCTTGCACACATTGGTGCATCTGATGTGCCACTTGTATCCATACCATATTTATGTATCAAGTCTTTTGTATACTTGGCTTGATTGATAAAGATGCCATCTTCCATTTGTTTCGCTTGTAGACCAAGAAAGTAGTTGAGTTCTCTCATCATACTCATTTGAAATTTACTTTTCATCAAATTTGCAAATTTCTCATATAGCTTCACATCTTCTGATCCAAAGATGATGTCATCAACATAGATCTAAACTAGAAAAGTGCTTGTTCCTTCTTCTAACTTGAAGAGAATCTTGTCAATAGCCCCTTTGTTGAATCCATTGTTGATTAAGAATTGTGACAGTGTCTCATACCAGGCTCTAGGTGCCTGTTTGAGCCATATAGTGCCTTTTTGAGCTTGTATACTTTATCTTCCTTCCTTTTGAGTTGAAAAATAGGGGGTTGTTCCACGCATACTTCTTCTTCTAGAAGTCCATTCAAAAATGCACTCTTGACATCCATTTGATATACTTTGAAATACTTATGTGCTGCAAGAGCTAGAAAGAGTCTTATTGCTTCCAATCTTGCTATTGGTGCAAAGGTTTCATTATAGTCTATGCCTTCAGCTTGACAGTATCCCTTTGCAACTAGTCTTGCTTTGTTTCTGATAACAGTTCCCTGTTCATCCATTTTGTTTCTGAATACCCATTTAGTTCCAATGGTTTTTCCCATGTCTGGTCTGTCAACAATTTCCTAGACCTCATTTCACTCAACTTCATTAAGCTCTTCTTGCATGGCTGCAATCCAATCAGCATCTTGAATTGCATCATCTATTGTTTTGGGTTCCACCTGTGATAGAAAACAAGTTAGCATACTTTCCAGTTGTCTTCTGGTTCTAACTCCTGTATGAATATCTCCAATGACTTGTTCTTCAGGATGATCTCTTAGCCAATTCAAGTTAGGTTGAAGTTGCTCTTGATATGGTTCTTCCACAACTCCAGCTTGTGCATCAACTTCATGATCTTGTGTTGGTGCTTCTGCTGTTGTATTGATTGGTACTTCATCTTGATCATCAAAGGTGTTGTCCAGAATAGTGGCTGGTATTGTTGTATTCATGGAGACTTGTCCTTATGTAGCTTCTTCTTCAAAGTTGTGTAAGCTTTCACCATTTGTGTTTGGTTCATCACAAAATACATGAATTGACTCTTCAATCACCAAGGTTCTTTTGTTGATCACTCTGAATGCTTTGCTTGTGTCTGAGTATCCCCTGAAGATTGCTGCATCTGCTTTTTCATCAAAAGTATGTAGCTGATTCCTGTTCAAAACAAAACATTTAGATCCAAACATATGCAAATGTGAAATGTTAGGTTTTCTTCCATTTCAAATTTCATATGGTGTTTTTCCATGGTGTTTGTTGATGATAGATCTGTTTTGTGTATAACATGTTGTATTTGCTGCTTCAACCCAAAATCTCTTTGGTAAGCTTGCTTCTTCTATCATGGTTCTAACTGCTTCTTTCAGAGTTCTATTTCTTCTTTCTGCTACACCATTTTGTTGTGGAGCCCCTGCGGCTGATAGTTGATGTAGTACTCCATTTTCTTCACAGTAGGTTCTAATCACTTCATTTAGGAATTTTGTACCTCTATCTGATCTTATCATGATAATGTTCAATTCTTTTTTATTTTGTATTCTTCTCAGAAAATCTGGTAGCTTCTTATGTGTCTCACATTTCTTGTTCATGAATATAGTCCATGTGAACTTGGAAAAATCATCCACCACCACTAGAGTGTACTTCTTTCCACTTACACTTACTGGTGTGACTAGTCCAAAAAGATCCATATGAAAAATATGTAAGATCCTTGTGTTGACTGATGGGGTTTTGACTTGAAAGAGCTTTTAATCTGCTTCCCTTTCTGACATGCATCACAGAGACTTTCTTTCTTGAATGTGATGAGTGGAAGGCCTTCAACTAGCTTTTTCTTTGATAATTTGTTGATGGAATTGAGGTTGAGATGGTTCAGTCTTCTATGCCAAATCCAGCTGGTTGATTGCTTATTCTTGACAAGCAGATAGGTTTCTATTTTTGCTGCCTTCCAATCCACCACATACATGTTGTCATCTTTTTTTCCTACAAGTACAACTGTGCTGGTTTGATTGCGAATCACTCTGCATCCTTCTTTGTTGAAGTGCATATTGTAGCCTTTATCACAAAACTGTCTGATGCTTAGGAGATTCAAAATCAATCCCATAAGCCACATTTTGAATCTTCAAATTGTTCTTGAACATTGTGCCTTCCCCTTAATTTTTCCAAGGTTTTCTTTGCCTTCAAATGTAACTTTAGGTCCATCAAAAGCTTTAAAGTCAGTAAACCATCCTTGGTTCCCTATCATATGTCTGGAACATCCACTGTCTATGTACCAGGCATCCTACAAAACAAATTAAGGAAGTTTAGGTACCCAACACTGTTTGGGTCCATACCTGTTAGCAGTCATACCTCCTACTCCAAGTTTAAATCCAAAGGATCTTCTTCTTGGATGGTTGAAGTCATCAACCTCATAAATATAAGGCATGGCAGAATACTTCTTGATAGAATTATTCTGATACAATTATTTTGATACAATTCTCTACCTTTAGGTGCATTTGCATCTTCACTCTCCAATATGCAGGAGGAAACATATTCTCATATTGCTTCTTGTGTCCAGGAAGATGCTTAGGTTGGATTTTCCAAAACACATATTGCATGAATTGAAATGGTTTCTTCTTGTATTTTAGGGGTGCAACATTCCAGTTAGCCTCTGAAGGGTAAAGTTTGCCCTTACCTTTCAGTAAGCTTTTGCCTTTACTAGGCTGGTAAGATAATTTACTATGTTGTTTCATTACACTGGGTTTTGACTTCACTGGTGCAAGATGAGTAGTTGAAACTATGGTCTGTCCTTTTCTGAATTTAGGTCCAGTTTTGGTCCTTGATTCAGAATTGTGTTGTCCATTGTTTCCTATCTCATCTTGACTGTTGTAGCCATGACCAGATCTGGATCCAAACCTTTTTGGGGGTTTGTAAGCTGGTGCATCAAGTGGTGCAGTGGTAGTCTTAACTAGTAGGGAAGCTTTCTCAGCTGGTCTGTCAACATTAGATGAGTGATCATCTGCTGCTTATTGATCAGTTGAGTGTACTTCCTTACAAGTTGATTCAGCTTTCAGTTCTTCCAGCTATTTCTTTAGTCTTTTATTTTCCTCTCTCAGATTCTCACATTCTTGTTCCAGAATTTCATGATTTATTTGAATTTCTTCAAATTTACTCATGAGATTTTGAATTAGGTTTGCAGAATCTAATGGGAGAATAAAAGATTGTGCAGTCTTAGGTGTGGATGCATTTGATGAGTATGAACTAGATATTACCTCTTTTTCTTCAATTTCATTTGCCATCAAATACAAACATGCTTTTTCATTGTCTGAGCTGGTGTCTTCTTCATCAGTTGAGTCATTATCAGAAGAATCTTCATTATTTTCACTGCTGGTTTCAGCTTTTAGTGCCTTCTTGCTTCTTTTTTCTATCTGAAGACTTGTATCTCTTCTTGTCTTCATCTTTATCTTTCTCTTCAGGACAATCAGCCTTGAACTGTCCTTTCTTATTACAATTGAAACATATGTATTCATCATCTTTTTTTCTTGATGTCTTTGCTTGAGCTTGACTTCTTGTTTGATGATGAACTTCCTTTGAATTGTTTCTTCTTACTAAACCTGTCAAAACGTTTAATCAGTAAAGCAAGCCAAAGTATACACTTCGAATTCAACGCAAACTATGTACGAAACTAAACCACAATACTTGAAAAACACTATAAAACAACTATAGTTCGATAGGAAGACTCTCTTACTTGATTTCCAAGCAAAAGCAATCCAAGCATGAAGCAAAACCTAGAAACTTCCAAAACTTCAACCAATACCTATAAAGATACAATTTAATATTGAATAAACCATGATGAAAGGTTTCTAAATGTTCAGAACTACGAATTGATCAACTTAAAGCAACATAACATGATAAAAGCTACATGATTCTAGACTTAGGGCAAAAACTGATACCTTTCAGATAAACACAAAACTTGTACCGAAACGATGCTTGCCTTATGAGGATTCCTTTCCTCTACATGAATCTGAAATCCGACAAAAGGTTGATGAGATATGATAAAGATTCTCCTTGCCCTTTTTTTGATGAAATTTCGATTAGAAGAGAAGAAGAGAGGATTCTGACCGCTTCCTAAATTGCTGGGAGTTTTTATTCTTGTAATAACACTTCTGGAATTTTTAGTAGGTTTTTATTTCACTTTTTTGAGTTTCCTTTATAAAGAACAATAATATTACAATTTTGCTACAAGTTTTCCCTTTTATCAAAATTCGGAATATTAAACTCGAAGCTGCTATTTTTCATTTCAAGGACTCGGGTGGGTTCATTTATTCAAAGTATTCATCGATTATATCACCCCGGTCAAAAAGGGTCAGCATAAAGGATGAGCCAATAAAGGTTGGCAATTCATCCATAAATTTTAAGGAATATGACCGAGTAAGAGTGCACTATCCTTGACCTTGCTATTCAAATAAGATTCTATCTCTTTTGGGATGGCCTTTACATGAGCCACAATTTTTCCCTCCGTACGATGTGTCTCCAGTGTCTCTAGCCTTAATAGGATATGACTAGTTCATCCAAAATTTGAGCCACCGCCTTCTCTCATAGTTCTGCGAGGAACAACACGTCCATACCAAAAAGTGTCATGCTCGAGATTGTAATTTATCCCAGTCACATCTTACATGGACCAACCTCTGGGTTTCACTGATCTTGGTCACCATGATTATGTATGTCGGCTTCACAATGCCATATATGGCCTTAAGCATGCTCCACGTGCCTGGTATCATGAACTAAAGTGGTTACTTCTCTTGTTTGGTTTTTGTAACTCTGCTATAGATTTCTCCTTGTTTACTTTTTGGCTCACACTACATTCCTTATGGTTCTTGTATATGTTGTTGACATTATTGTGACAGGTAATGACACTGATGCGATTTCTAGTTTTGTTGATCATTTAGGCTCTCGGTTTTCTATTGAGGACTTGGGTCCCCTATCTTATTTTTTGGGAGTTGATAATGCAGACACATATTCATGTCTTCTGCTTCTTCAACACAAATATATTCTTGACTTGCTTTGGAAGTTACATATGCTAGCGGCTAAGGCGGTTGTCGCCCCTTTGCCTGATGATGCTACTCAGCTTATGCTTCAGCCTCCTGCTGCTTTTGATGATCCTTCTGCTTATCGTCAGCTCCTTGAAAGCCTTCAAAATTTATTGTTCACACGTCTTGACTTGGCTTTTGTTGTCAATAAATTGTCTCAGTTGATGCATGCTCCTACAATTCAGCACTCGCCTTTTGCCAAACGCCTCCTTCAATATCTGGTTGGCTGCTCCCGTCGAGGTTTTACCCTATATCACTCATCGCCTATGATTCTTCACACCTTTTCTGACGCTTGTTGGGGTGGCAATAAAGTGGAATATTCATCAACTAGTGGCTATTTGGTCTTTCTTGGGCGTAATATGATTTCCCAGAGTTCCAAGAAGCAACATGCAGTTGCCCGTTCTTCCACAACGTTTGAGTATCATTAGGTCTCCTCCACTGCCGCTGAGGGGTTACTTATTTGTTGTAGTCACTTGGCTTCTCCTCTTCGCATATTCTGGCTATTTTTTGTGATAATACCGGCGCTACCCAGCTCAGTGCCGATCAGGTTTTCCACTACCGTATGAAGCACATTGCTATTGATTTTCATTTCAAACATGATAGAGTTTGAAGAATTGATGATTGTATTACTGTACACAGCAAATATTTATACAATAGGAGAGTATCTCTAGAGTAAATATTGTATCTCTACCGTATCAATTATAATAAATACAAGGAGTGAACAAATTAGAACAATATCAAATAATATTAATAGTATTATCTACAATATTTCCAATACACCCCCTCAAGTTGTGTTGCGGGAACGGAGACACAACTTGTCACGCCAAGATACAAAGTCAAGTCGGGGAAGAGACTTGCTGAGAACGTCTGTTATTTGATCTCCAGTAGGGACATGATTAACGTGGACAACACCTTGATTAACCTGATCTCGAATAAAATTATAATCAATGGCAATGTGCTTCATGCGCGAGTGAAAAACCGGGTTGGAGTAGAGTTGTGTGGCACCATGGTTATCATAATAGACTACTGGGATGTGAGAGGAGGGAAATCCGATGTCCTCAAGAAGGAAGAGCAACCACTTGAGTTCAGCAACGGTATCCGCAAAGGATTTATACTAAGCTTCGGTGGAGGAACAGACGACAAGCGTTGCTTTTTCAAGCTCCAACATATGGCATTACGACCTATAAATACAACATAGGCCCCGGTGGATGTGTAGTCCAGCTTATTTCCACCCTAATCGGTGTCGTAAAAGGCATGTAAGACAAGGGGGAAGCACGGTAAATGTGTAAGCCTTCATCAACGGTCCCAACAAGGTATCGGAGAAGCCATTGGACAAAAGACAAATGAGTGTCCATAGGAGCATGCATAAATTGAGCGAGTTTATTGACTGCGAACGCAATGTCAGGACGTGTGAAAAGTAAGTACTGAAGAATCCCAACAATACTGTGGAAGAGAGTGGCGTCAGAAAGTGAAGACCCCGATGTTGAGGTGAGAGCGGATATGTCGTGTGGAAGGGGAGTGGAGACTGTATTGGCCTTGTCCATACGGGCTTTAGCGAGAAGTTCCAAAACGTACTTGCGTAGAGATAATATGAGACCATCGGGCGTAGGAAGAACTCCAATACCAAGTCCAGCGAGGTCATTTGCGCATTACTCATGATTCTAGTTCTAATCAGCTAGATGATGCTATTACCAAGCATCTGCCTCGCATTCTTTTTCAGCATTTTTGTTCCAAACTTGGCCTAATCTTCGACCGTCTAGTTTGAGGGGGCATGTTAGCAGTATATACTCCTTCGTTATTGTAATATTGTATAATATTCTCTGTATTTATTACACCTTCAAGAACACTCCATTAGGGCTTCACACTGTACTATATATGTAACACACATTGTACAGTTTCAATTGTGAATACAATATATCTCCCAAATCTTTCTATTAAATGTCCTTCAATCTTTATATTATTTACAATAAAATGTGTCTAACATTAAATGCTTCAAAACCATTTAATGGGTATAAGTGTAAAATCTTGCAATATTTATTGAGATTCTAAGTATTAACTACACTTTTCTTAATATTTGTGAAAAGTCAAATGGGCGGAGGGAGTACTTAAGATCTATTCTACGGTCTCCAAAACTCAAGACATGTGGATGCTACATATAAATAGATTCCCTATTTCCCAATATTAAATCATGACCGAATTGCACAAGACACCTATCTTTTGGTCAATGTTGTGACATGTCTTTCATGTTTTGTTTTTTTGCAATTTTGCCACTTATATATGTTACTAGGAAAACAGGCACCCGTGCTCCGCACTCTCGGTGCCCCAGATTGTAATTATACAATGCAATTTAACCTATGTATGCATCGTTGATGAATTGGATTTTTGGTTTCAGGCCAGAGATGTAGCAGTATATTATAATAAATGATGAGTCGTTTGAATATGTAAAAGATATAGGGAAAATGTGGAACATCAAACATCCAAGAAAGCATGCGTGCTCTGCACTATTGGTGCTCTGGTTTATTTTTATAATCACCAAAATGTGAAAATTAAAAGTGAATCAGCAAATGTAATAATCATAGAGGACTAAAATAATAAACCCGAGTAAACTATAAAAAGGTATACGATACGTGTCCGACAACCAACACGACATGATACGCTCTGATACATTACGATGGCATGTCCGGCACGTGTCGGTTGATGAAATGAATATCCGACACATCTTCGACACCTCCCGACATCGTATGGATACTTTTCGACACTACTGAACAATTTTTTTTCAATTAATGCTTAAATCTATTTTAACCGAAAAAATGAAGCTATCTTCGACATTATTTGCAACAACACGTGTTCTACCAAAAACACGACACGACAAGCTTCGATACACCCCGACGCCCTATCCAACAGGTGTCGGTTGATGAAATGAATATTAATTAAAATCTAACACACTCTCAACACTCCACGACACAAAATCGACACCTTTCGACACTACCGAACCCTTTTTTGTATTCTCAGATCTAGGCTAATTTTAACGGCCATGGTAAAATACACAATTCGAATTTCCATAGAAATTAAATCAACAATACACTATAGCCAGTTTAACAATATTTGTGGCCGAAATAATTTTTTTTCAAGATATTTAATATTTTCTATAAACGATATGTTTTTTTACAAAAAAAAAATTCATTTCAAGAAATTTAATATTTCATGTAATCGTCAAATCCATTTTATTTTGGCATGATATAAAGATCGTGTAGGCAACATGTCGTGGCCTTGTATCTTGAAATAAGTCATATCGCCGTGTACAAACGACATATTTTTTTATGAAATGAATTTATTTTAAGAAATTTATAATATTTCATGTAAACGTCAACACAATTTTTTTGGTATGATACAAAGATCGTGTCGGCAACAAGTCGTTGCCTTATATTTTGAAAATAGTCATACCTTTGCTACATATTTTCTCACATTAAAAAGTGATACAATTGAGTCCTCCAAAATGGAACAATTTAACTCAAACCCTTCTTCTCAACAAAAAAATAAAAATAAATTCTGGACTGGGCCATGAACAGTAAAAATAAAAATAATAATAAAAAAATATTTTGGGCCAGGCTGATGAACAGTAAAAAAAAAGGGGGAGCCAATGAAAAAATTACACTAGTTACACTCCCTTAACACACTTCTTTCTTATTATATATAGTAGGATATGAATCATTGAAATTATCATCCTTTCTTTAACTAGCCATCAATTGAACGGAAAATTGTGTTACACGCACCGATTTCATATGAGCTTGACAATTTGTACTCCCATTTTAGTCGGATTGGATGTTTTTGTTTGATGGGATTGGGAATAAGGCAAATTAAGGAAGTGACGAGTTGAGAATGTGTTTTTTTAATCAAAAATAAGAAAACATTTAGGTAAGATAAATTGGGAATTAAAAATTATATATTTATTATAGATAACTAAGTGTGCATGAATTATAATAGGCGCGTGCAAGACGAATGCAGCTTTTCCGTTCAATATGACGCCCAATTTAGGAAAGGGTGATAATTGCAAGGATTTAGATAACATAAGTGGCAAATTTCAAAACAAAACACGAGTGGCATGTCAAAACATTAATCAAAAGATGACGGTGTTTTGTACAATTCATTCTTAAATCATTTATACCACAAAGATTATATATAAAGTCCCTACCTCCCAAAACCCCCTCCCCCAAATGAAAGAAACCAATAAAACCAGATTGGGTGGATGTATATGCTCCGGGGTCTTGAAAATCCACAACCCTCACTAGCACTTTCCGCAACCATTGAGTTGAAAAGATGAAGGAATTAGAAAGCAATAAATAAAAGAAAAATTTGGTGTTGTAGACGCATTTTACAATGTTTTTATCTCCATTTCTGATACTCTTCGAAGCACTTTTGTAACGTATTGAGTCATTATTATGCTCAGTTTTGTTGTAGTTTAACTAACAATGGTATATATTATGTAAATTATTGTAGTTTTGATAGATTTTATAGTGGTTTGGTAACCGAAGTTTTGTTATCGGGTTTACCCGTGGTATTCTTGTGTTTTTTGTATTGTAGACTTGTAGTGCATAGATACCAATGTTTGGAAATCTACGCGGGAACGCAGCGGAATTTAAAATTTTATTTCCTTTTAACCAGGATCGACTTCGTTTAAGCAATAAACAAACGAGTTAGTAGACGGTGGTTACCTTGGTTGATCTAAAAGATCGACGCTTTGACCGTCTAAGGAGAGTAGTTCTGCATAGAGCCGCCCAAGTGTTCGGCCTCTACCGCTAGTCCACACGAACAGCCCGCCGGAATCCCATCATGGATTGCTATTGGAAAACTCCGGTTGCTAGACCGGCCCTTTTCCCCTCTCTCCAACTCTCCAAAAGATGCTCTCTATTTTACACAAGAACTATTAGTTCTTGGAATTGTGTTGTACAAAAGAGCTTGACACCCACCTCCATTTTATAATGGATGTGGCGCCCAAGAGGTGTGGAGGAGAAGAAAACATTTTCCCAATAAAATAAGGAAAATATAATTGATTGATTTATCTCATTTATTACAATATCTTATATTAACTAAATCTAGGATATTGTCAATATCTTATATTGAATATTCCCAAGATATTGTCAATATCTAATATTGACAATATTTACCTTTTATTATACTACCATAAATCATTTTACACATGTATATATATATCATATATAAATTACACATATAAATCTATATTCATATATTATACTGCATGTGCACTCATGTATATCTCAAATATACAACACACGCATATACCAAATATATATGCACAAATATCTAATATTAATGAATAATATAATATCATGATTAATCAATTTGCAAAATCCATGTGTATCAATATACAATAAATTTCGACATACATATCTAATATATGTATATTCAATTAATCAACATAATTAATATCTTGTATTTAATTTATTCATAATAAATAAATACCACCATATTAATTTACCACTATAACCTTTATAGTCGTGAGATAAAACTTTCCTTATTTGGTTATCATCTATAACCACATTTTAATCCGGCTAGATGTTCTTATGTGTGTGACTCGATAGGCTTTCGAATATATTGGCCGTAGACACAAAGTGCAAAAGTACGAAAATGCCCTTCATGCCTAACGATCACGGGATAGCGTCTAGCAACACACCGTGACCCCCAATCATCGGAAGAGTCAAATGCAATGACTACTACCTTTCATGTGAAACAGTTACCGTGTAACTTACAATCCTATCGTTGTAATAATACCCATACAGTCGTTAGTCGAGTGTCAAAACATCAACGACTGTATCTTATAATCTGGATATCATGCTCTCTCGAAGTAACTCGTTTACTCCCACTTTGCAAAGATTCACGAGAGTAAGACATTCCTTATAAGAAGGCCATTTCGGATATTCGATCCCAATCATAGGATACGCGATTCCCGGACGACCAATCATGTATACTCCGTATGCTTCAATATCATACCCAATCACTACCGCATGATCGCCCCGTGGCTAGGGGAAACCTCAATAGTGTCAAAGCATGACAATCCACACCGTGATGCCATAAAGACTCCGGTCTTAAGGATAATTCCACAACCGTCACATAGTGTGACACTTATCCGTGTAAGTGGGTCAGTCTAACGTACGCATTCTCTAATACACGTCCACGTACAGTCCATGTGTCTCTACACTTCGATAGATGAGATCTATCCCTGCCCTAAAGACAGAAGACATCTAATACGTGCTAGTCTGTTTATACTATCAATGCCCTGTTTAATAGTACATCAGCCTAGAGACATTTAAGTATCAAACTTATTAAAGTGATTAGAGATCTCATCAACCATGATCGCCTATCATGGTTTCTCTATCACAGTTTAATACTAAGGACGTTATCATATAACAATTCGTAATTGGTTCTTTAGAAGAACAGATATATGACAACATAAAAGCCATTATATATATGTATAAACACAAAGAAATAGTAGAAATGATCCGACCCGGTCGGATCCGGTCCAACCGGATTGGGTTTAGGACACTATTCCAACAATCTCCCACTTGGCCTGAAACCAATCACTCGCACACACAAGACCAAGTTGAAACACAAGAATCTTATGCAATACTCGCAACCAGCCCTAGCCATAAACGGATCGCTATCCGTGGGGACTCAGACTATCTTCATATCACGTTCCAAATGACCAAGTCAAAGGAACCGCCTCAACACACACACGAATCTCTGACGAGACCCTGGTCCCTGCTTCATGCAATGAATCCACTTACTATATCAACTATATAGAAAATGTGGAAGAACCGTATAAGGTTCAGGAATGAATCTCATAGACTCATGTACTGCTCCCGCTACGCCTCTAAGGCACTACTGCGTTTTGGCCTACTTGTAGAATTTACAGTGACCCATATGCTAGAACATTTCCAGCTCACTGTATCACTTAATCAAAGTGATTGCAAACCCAGACAGTAGCTCCCACTTGCCTTCATAAGACTCGGGATTTACGTCTGTATATCTACGCTTATTTAATTCCAAGTTTCAATAAACTAGAAAATTTTCCTTAACTTGTTTAAGGGTATTCTCAACATCTACCAGATTTACTTTCATACTTGCTCATGACTATTCATGAATTATGAACATCTGGCATTTCCTTTATGATGGTTCCTGTCACAGTAGCGAAGGAAACATTCCATAAGCATCATCTTTCACCTTATCTTTAGGACTAACGTCCTAACATAGATAGATCTTGAGAACACCGGCTAGCAGTATCTCCTTACGCGATCTATGCTAAACTCTTTTTAGCATCACATCTATATAGGTAAACTATAATCTAACAGCAGTTAAATCTATCGCTATAGATTCTTATTTCTAAAATAAGAACTGCTAATCCAAGTGCTTTCGTAAAGACCTTGAACTACCAAACATTAATTGACTGTGACATGGGGTGATAATTCTCAAGAGAGATATTCAATACCTTACTCAAAAATCGTAACACATTCCCACTATCCATCTTGCACATTGGGCATATCCTTCTTTTGACTAAATCAAACTCTTTTGATTATCAAACAAATAAATCGTCTAGAGAAACTTGTTTGAGTCCATAAATGGATCTCGTGGGCTTACATATCATGTTATCGTCTATGAACATCGAGCTGTCCGCCCAACATCTTCAACACTATCATATAGTCATGATACGAAGTTATAACAAGTATTATCTGAATAGAAATGGGCTCAGCCTTACAGGGACATTCCCTCTAGGTAAGACAGACTAGGTTCATAACCTGGTTGTCATTGATGGAATCTAATTCAGATATTATGGCTCCTGGCCATATCTCTCAAACCTGCCTTTGAAACATTCTTTCATAAGTCGTGAGATATTCATTCTTCAAGATGAACATACCAATAACCTTTTCAGGCTTGAGGTTATCCATAGACTTACATAACTTTTGTGTGCACTGAGCAGTGATCTACACCTCATCGCTATGCGGCGTCTGCTCATGTTCCAATGGTTGAATATATCTTTGTGGTTCTCAGACTACATTTGAGATCTAAATCTACTCCCACTGTTTCTTTTGGAAGAAACACTTCCTCCAGAAGACAGCATGTTTGGAGACAAACATTTTGCTCCACGGACAAGTAGATAATATCCAGCGTACTTGCTAAGACATTCCACAAATTTTCATATGTCGTACTAGGCTCCAAGCCTTTCTGACTTTGCCTGTGACAACTTCAAATCATCGGTTAAGATAGATTCGACATTATCTTCTTCCATATCTAATATGGAATCTATTCAACCTTTATTCTTTGGAACTCGGTTAAGTATAAGGGCACTATCCCGAAATGGGTAAGGGATACATCGCATGGCTTGCGTCACACCTTTATCATATAAAGTGTTGTTTCCATTTTGAGAACACAATCTAATTGCATATCTAAAAGATGGTATCCTTCAAGGGAGAATCTTATTCCTTTTCATACGACTTCTGAAACACCCTTCAGGTATTAATTACTTCAATCTAATTGAAGGTTAATTCCTAAGTAGCTCATCAATCTCATATTCGTATTAGCTCGAACTTTTCGGGCTTTCCGAATTCTGGTACTTCAATAAGTACATTCAACTATTTCTAAAATAGTCCAAGAGAGAGACAAACAATTGTTTATGGTATAAATTGTCACAAGCCAACAAACATCAATATGTTTAGGCTTTAGTCAATCTTCTAGGCTTCATAACCTTTTCTTAAAAGGGTATTTTAGTCCTCTTTGGATAAGATACGTATAACCCACATGATTCATAATCATATGGTTCAACATCATCAGAATGACGTTTAATTACACGCTTCCCTTCCAGAGAGAGTGTGCCTAGAGTAACCACAAATCAAGGATAACAGCCATACAAATATTTAGTTGAGATCTCATCACATATATCAACTATATAGTGACATCAATCTAGTATGTTAGATTCAGTGACCTTCCAACTTTATCGGAATAACATTTATTCTTTACAATTGAATATGTCTACTAAATCCTAACAAATAACTGACAGTATGTTCTTCATAAGAACCGGAACATAATAACATTTATTTAGTTCCCTTATCAGTTTACTAGATCCAGAATATGGTAAGTGTTACAATGCTTGCTTCACCTTCCATATCTATATTTAATCTTTCTAATTTAATCACACTTGCAAGATATCATATATCTAAGAGTTGACTTGAACTTAGATCGATTTATCTCAACTCACTTGCATATAATAGAAACTTCAATAAGTTCTCTATTTAAGCACATGCCCTAAATTTCCTTTTTAATCCTTCAAGCACTTGTAAATATTTCTTGGTGTAGTCTTCATAAGACTTAATAAAGATCACAAGAGCTATGTCTTTGATTTCCTTTCATAAAGAAAATCTAAAGTTTATTAAATAGTTTATTTAACCTTTTAAATCGTATTTAAAACATTAACTATTTAATTAACCTTTAAGCAATGATAGAATTAAGTCGATACTTAAATCTTACAATTTTGAAAACATCCTTTCCAAAATTCGGTCTAGTCATTCTTATCCAACGTTTGAATAACTCGTCATCGTATGACCGAATGATTATATTGGATCGTATCCACTATCACGAGCTTCCGTTTTTCTTTAATAATTAAAGTCTTGGATTACTGCATCAGATATGTAGTCTCCATGTCTCTAACTACTATAACGGGATTGCTCATGTCATTGCTTATTTTAAAAGGATTAATATTACTTAACCATATTTGAGAACATTTCTCAAAAGGTAACAGTCATAATTTGGTTTTACTAATCGAGAATAAAACATAAATATAAAGTTTGCTAAAACTACAACATAAAAATGAAAATAAAAGAGTGTTGTTGTTTATACACGCAAAATCAAAAATGGTCTTTTGGTTTATTATTTTGCTCCCACTAGTCAACTACTTCCAATTGACTTTCAAGAATTTTTCAAAATTCTTTAGTGGCTGAGATCCCATCTAGTTACCTCGATTCCCGGCGGTGGTCGATCAACCAAGATAATTTCGATAGGTAGGTAACTCTTTACCATTCACATCTCTATGTGATTCTCAGTGGTTGACTAGTAAACTCTTTGGCGATACACATCACTATGTGTTAGTCAACCCCTTGTCTCTAAAATCAGACGGCCCTGACGGTGGCCAATCACCGAAAGACTCTAGTCAAGTCATAACCCAATATTCACGAGATCTCATACGATCATATCTCAATAACGACGATATACCCGAGGTAAGTCAACTCCCGGCGGTGGTCGATCAGTTGGATCCGAACACAGGCTCTTCACCGTCGTTATGATATTGGGAGACAATATTTCGACTTGATTTTTGTTGTGGAAGTATTTATGTAAATTAATTCACTTAATTAATTTTTAATTGCGGTCTCATCAAATATATCTATCTCTATAGACATACATCCTACACATTTATCTAGATCGTGCCTAGTCATGCATCTATCGTATCATATAAAATAAATACAAGCACAAAATAAATAAATGCGTAAAGTAACCGGTATGATCATGGACTTTTCCTAGGTGCGGTTTTGAATACAAACTGACGAAACCGCGGGTCACAATCTAAGGGTAGCTGCAACCGCCAATAGGATCTTAAATGTTCCATTCTCCAATGGGATCTTCATTTTCGTCTTTCTTTGGTCTCCATCTTCCGCTCCATTCTTGTTACATTTAATTCTATCTAATAAAATTAATACACCCGCCGTACACGAGGGGGGAGCTAACGGGAATGGGATGAATGCAGAAAATAAACTAGGTCACGTTCTTCATAACGGCCTAGGACAATTTTTAAACCAACAGAAAAATTAAATCATTCACATCTATCCTATCGGTCGAGTCCATGATCAATCGGGGTCCATATAATCATATTATATCTACTATATCTAATCCATACAATAAAATCTTATGAAAAAGATAAAATTAAAATTTAACTACTTGCGTCTTAATTAATCAATTAACATTTAATGTATTAAGTAATTTTATCCAATCAATTAACTAATTAACATTTAATTTATTAAATGATTTTAATCGAAATAAAATTAACGATTAATTTTAAACCGATTTTAATTTTAATTTTAATTAATTAGAACTATTCCAAAATAAATCAAAATTAAAATTAAGTCTCTTTTGTTTCTTTCCTTTTGATTCTTAATCAAAAGGGATGCATTTGGTTTCCTAAACCAAAAGGCATCTTCCTAAACCAAATTTGGCTTAGGCCTGGCCACTTTCCAAAATCAAAATTTTAGAAGTGGCCTAGGCCTGGGCCTTTTCCCAAATCAAATATTTGGAAAGGGCCTAGGCCTATTCCAAACAAAGTTTGGAAATGCCATTATTATTTTAATGCCATGTGGCATCCCAATGGCCCAAACTATTTGAACCATTGGTTAGTCATATGACACAACTAAACAAAAGACGAATTACCAATCACAACTATGAACCATATTGAAACACAAAATACACAAAACAAAAATTTCGAGATCCGCCAGCATTGACCGGTCAACCGACTGCCGGCAGCAGGTTGCCCTGCTGCCGCCTCCCAGCCGCCGCCAGTCGGCCGAGCACCACCCGATCTCCTTTTTTTTTTTCGTGTATCAATTTTGCAAATAAAAAATCTTTCATCTTTTAATTATGTGATTTAAACGATAAAATTAACTACGCAAAATAACATGCTTATTGCTTAAGCTCGAAGCTCTCTATGATACCACTGTTAGGAAATCTACGCGGGAACGCAGCGGAATTTAAAATTTTATTTCCTTTTAACCAGGATCGACTTCGTTTAAGCAATAAACAAACGAGTTAGTAGACGGTGGTTACCTTGGTTGATCTAAAAGATCGACGCTTTGACCGTCTAAGGAGAGTAGTTCTGCATAGAGCCGCCCAAGTGTTCGGCCTCTACCGCTAGTCCACACGAACAGCCCGCCGGAATCCCATCATGGATTGCTATTGGAAAACTCCGGTTGCTAGACCGGCCCTTTTCCCCTCTCTCCAACTCTCCAAAAGATGCTCTCTATTTTACACAAGAACTATTAGTTCTTGGAATTGTGTTGTACAAAAGAGTTTGACACCCACCTCCATTTTATAATGGATGTGGCGCCCAAGAGGTGTGGAGGAGAAGAAAATATTTTCCCAATAAAATAAGGAAAATATAATTGATTGATTTATCTCATTTATTACAATATCTTATATTAAATAAATCTAGGATATTGTCAATATCTTATATTGAATATTCCCAAGATATTGTCAATATCTAATATTGACAATATTTACCTTTTATATATTACCATAAATCAATTTACACATGTATATATATATATATCATATATAAATTACACATATAAATCTATATTCATATATTATATTGCATGTGCACTCATGTATATCTCAAATATACAACACACGCATATACCAAATATATATGCACAAATATCTAATATTAATGAATAATATAATATCATGATTAATCAATTTGCAAAATCCATGTGTATCAATATACAATAAATTTCGACATACATATCTAATATATGTATATTCAATTAATCAACATAATTAATATCTTGTATTTAATTTATTCATAATAAATAAATACCACCATATTAATTTACCACTATAACCTTTATAGTCGTGAGATAAAACTTTCCTTATTTGGTTATCATCTATAACCACATTTTAATCCGGCTAGATGTTCTTATGTGTGTGACCCGATAGGTTTCCGAATATGTTGGCCGTAGACACAAAGTGAAAATTACGAAAATGCCCTTCATGCCTAACGATCACGGGATAGCGTCTAGCAACACACCGTGACCCCCAATCATCGGAAGAGTCAAATGCAATGACTACTACCTTTCATGTGAAACAGTTACCGTGTAACTTACAATCCTATCGCTGTAATAATACCCATACAGTCGTTAATTAGTCGAGTGTCAAAACATCAACGACTGTATCTTATAATCTGGATATCATGCTCTCTCGAAGCAACTCGTTTACTCCCACTTTGCAAAGATTCACGAGAGTAAGACATTCCTTATAAGAAGGCCATTTCGGATATTCGATCCCAATCATAGGATACGTGATTCCCGGACGACCAATCATGTATACTCCGCATGCTTCAGTATCATACCCAATCACTACCGCATGATCGCCCCGTGGCTAGGGGAAACCTCAATAGTGTCAAAGCATGACAATCCACACCGTGATGCCATGAAGACTCCGGTCTTAAGGATAATTACACAACCGTCACATAGTGTGACACTTATCCGTGTAAGTGGGTCAGTCTAACGTACGCATTCTCTAATACACGTCCACGTACAGTCCAAGTGTCTCTACACTTCGATAGACGAGATCTATCCACGCCCTAAAGAGAAGACATCTAATACGTGCTAGTACGTTTATACTATCAATGCCCCTGTTTAATAGTACATCAGCCTAGAGACATTTAAGTATCAAACTTATTAAAGTGATTAGAGATCTCATCAACCATGATCGCCTATCATGGTTTCTCTATCACAGTTTAATACTAAAGACGTTATCATATAACAATTCATAATTGGTTCTTTAGAAGAACAGATATATGACAACATAAAAGCCATTATATATATATGTATAAACACAAAGAAATAGTAGAAATGATCCGACCCGGTCGGATCCGGTCCAACCCGATTGGGTTTAGGACACTATTCCAACAACCAAGCCCCGAGAGCCTAGCAGAAGTGTGTCAAGATTGGACCGTTGTGCAAGAGAAGAGATTTTACATTTGGCGTTCAGTTCTTCAAGCAATATACTGGCACACGCCAAAATCCCTTGACACGTCAGCATGAGATATTTTAGTGTCAAGAGCGGGAATATCAATTTTTTGAAGATCGTCAGCCATCTTTTCCTCTTTGGTGTCCATGGAAGTCCTTGAACTAGGTGTCCTGAGAAGATACCATAACAACTGGCGGATGTGACATAATGCTACTTAGACATAACCAAACATACGCGCCCCAAGGGCCACACCGCCCATATTTGTTACTGGTAATCAGGATGGATTGTATTGTTTCAACTTTTTAGTTGTTCATGGAAGATCAAAAACAAATTACTTAGACATAACAAAACATACTCGCCCCAAGGGCCACACCGCCTTATAGAAGACTGGTGCACACTTAATATTTTGATTGACTAAGTGTGTTGTGCATTTCCTTTCTTTCTTTCTTTATTTCCTTTTTCTTCCTTTTTTTTTTTGCTACTGGGAACCCCCTTAATTAATTCTTGAGTGATATAAATAGAAAAATAGATACTACCAAAGTTTTAAGGGAGGTTTAAAGAACCATAGAAAAAACTAGGTATAAGGTTTGATTTGGCTTTGTTCATGTATCTCAAATTACTCCGAGGCCTTACCCTGAGTAAGAGTCTTACTAAGACTTTGCATGCACGATCCGAGCCGAACTCTGGATTAGTCAGATTAGTTGATCGAGATACCGGAGGCTTTAAGCAAAAATAGATAGGAAAATGATAAATAAATGGCTTACTTATACAGACTGGATTTCGGTGCAAGTGTGACATATTTGTGTAATGTAGGGGATTTGAATATATCTAAATGATCTTGAAGAATCTAAGAAAATACATTGTTCTAGGTATTGTTTTTGTTGATATAAAGAGAGACTTTTATTGTCCAAGCCCAAAGGACAACTTGTTAGGTGTGATGCCCGAAAGACAATTTTGTAATTGTTTTATTTAATAAATGAAATGATATTATTATTCATATTTATTATTCTCATATTTGATAATAGTATTTACACTACAGAAAACCCTAAAGTATATCGTTTATGTAATCACTTAACTTATTAGAATTTAATTAAAACGATATGTGAATTAATTGTTTAGTGGACTATTAAATTAGTTGGGCTAAATAATTAAATATATGAAAAAGTCATTTTTCATAATCTTGGCCCAAAATGTGTGTTAGTCGAAAATTGTGACTAGGTCAAAAGCTTATGTAATTTTCGCCCCATGCTTATGTTTTAGGAAACAAGAAATTGTTTTAAGACATGTGCATAAAATATTTATTGGATAAATATTTATGGAAAGAAAAAAAGATAAATATTATTCTAGATTTGTTCTAGAATATTATGGAATTAACTTTTATTTAATGGGATTATTATAATTGATTTTGTATTAATTATTAAATCCTTGGAGGTTAAGTTTTACTCTCCTATATAAAGAGAGTTCTCCCAAGCCTTTTAACACACATAAATTTCGACTTCTCTTAGAGAGAAGGAGCAAAAATTCGGCCAAGGGGATAAGGGGGAAAATCTTGGAGATTTTTCCGGGTAGCATATCGGAAGGATTCGAGACGAGAATTTCCTTCCACCGGGAGTTGCTTGGATCACACGTACGGAAGATCGTGGTGCTCTTCACACCTTGTTCGTTCTTTCTATTGCGGTTCTTCAACTTGGATTTTGAGATCCAAGAGGTATGTTCTACAACCCCCTTGTAGATGTAGATCTAGTTATTTTATTACGTGTATTTTATAGATCTAGATCCTTAAATCGCTTCCTCTGCGGATGATATTACTAACACTCTCTTTATATAGGAGAGTAAAACTTAACCTCCAAGGATTTTATTTTGCAAATAAATAAATCCAATAAATAAAAGATAATTCCATAATATTCTAGAACAAATCTAGAATAATATTTATCTTTATTTCTTACCATAAATATTTATCCAATAAATATTTTGTGCACATGTCTTATTAATTCACAAGAAAACTAATTTCTTGCTCACTAATACATGCTTATGGCCGAAATTTGCCTCTTGTGACCTAGTCACAATAATTTCGACTAACACACCAAATTGGGCTAAGATTATGAAAAATGTCTTTTTCACATATTTAATTATTTAGCCCAACTAATTTAATAGTCCACTAAACAATTAATTCACATATCATTTTAATTAAATTCTAATAAGAACTAAATTAATATTATTAGGATTCGACGTCCGAGAATAGCTATGCTATATTTGGAGGCATGTCGGGGACCATGGACTAATAATCAGCGGCTCCGATAAATCAAATAAATAATTATCTTACGAACAGAATAATTATATTCGATAAATCAAACACAGGAATATGCAACCATAATCCCGTGACTGCACTCCTCCGATTATAAGATTATATTTATCTCCCCACGAGAATAATAATAAGCGTCCATTGATATAATCATTACATATGGATTAATTCTCCATAGACTGTTCATTCTAAATCGGGAAGTTACCGTTAACCCTTTTTAGAACCTCTTATCCTTATTTACCATTAACCCCCTAGTGATCAATTAATTCATACAACTCACCGGTAGCTAATCAGTGTAATATGAACTCCATGGATCGATCAGTTTCTAGGATTAACAAATAAGGGAACCTGTCTATCTACTTCCAGAAATGGAAGGAATGGATTCCGTATCTGTGATAACACAGACTATTCACTCAATCTAGTACAATGCCAAGATGGTGTAATTCAGACCACAGACTCAGTGTAATCCTTAACCGTCAAGTCAAACTTCATACTGATTCAAGTAGTTGACTGTGATCACCTCAGGATTAAGATAAATCCATAAATATGATCATCCATTGATTCGATACGACTTCTCAATTACGGAATTATATCGTGAATTCTAATCAAATCGGTCCAGCCCTATATGATATATCTATCATATATAAATGCCCCATTAGGTTCTCTTAACCGAAAGTCCGGATAAGACAATCACACCTATTGTGTTATGGGCGCATTAATAGCACGTTAAAGGAGAGACCCGATACTCTCGATTAACTTCACTACGGGCTAATTGTATTTTAAGTACATCTTCACTAACTCAATCCTACCGTGTATATACCATACACTGAGTTAAGTGATTACATAAACGATATACTTTAGGGTTTTCTATAGTGTAAATACTATTGTCACATCGGTGATTATGAGAATAATAAATATGAATAATAATATCATTTCATTTATTAAATAAAACAATTACAAAATTGTCTTTCGGGCATCACACCTAACAATCTCCCACTTGCACGAAAGCATGTGATTAATTGTTTTAGAGCACACCCTATTATTTAAAACTACAACAAACCACATCTCCCACTTGCTCTAAAGCAATGGAGACACATCCCGTATTCTAGTACCCACTAAGCATATCATAACCATTTCAGATTCCAAAGTACACTCCGATTATGCCGTCGTAGGATAGGTCAGTGACTCGGGGAGCACCTACATCTAAATGTCATGGGTCTTAATGATTAGTCAGGTTGTCGGCTCGAGACGATCCGTAGAATCGAAACGTTACCGGTCCATCTAATCATGTGGTACTTTCCCAATATGCTTTTGACCTCTAGTGATTTCGAAAATCCCTATAAGCTACTCCTTCATCGTTTGCACAATGATGTGGTATCGGCTTCCAAATCTAGAATCACTCCCAGATATGAAAAGGAAATCCTTAAGCTATATCGCCTCTCTAGCTACTACAAAAGCCGCTAATCACCCAACTAGTTAAAGTCGAGTTGGCGTTGCTGGATTCCTCCAGGCAATAGCTTCAACACAAGAGTAAACACTGAGCCCGAGATCGACTTAACGATCATCCTCAATCTGACTTAAAGTCAAAATTAGTGTATCACACATATCCAATTTCACACATGAATATGTCCGCATATTATTCCTCGTTCTCTTCAAGATACTAAAGGACATACTAAACTTGCTTTGTTAACCGCCGAATCTAAGATTCGATCAAAGTTGACGTTCAATAACCTGACCATCTATTACTAAAAAGTGAATCTATCTCATTTCTCTTGATCCGAAGATTTAGAGAGTCATTCCTGAGGCATAGGGTAGAACTTCCTCGTTGAATGTTGCATACACAGATGCATCATCTTAACCAATAAGATGGATGGGAAACCAGTGATTGATTCTAATGAATTCGACCGAGTCAAACTCTTAAGAATGTTGTCCAAATCTCTGTTGTAGAGAATTGTGGTATTGTCAGATTCTGACTTCAGATAACACACCCATGTTGATTCCAACCGGTGCAGTGTTATCCTTCACAAACACTAATATATGTATGTATATATTCACTACCGTACTAAAATTGATATCCAGTCTACAAAAGACTTATCAATATTCTGGTCAAATCCACATATTGTAGAAATATATGACTTCCAATGACCGAGAGGTTTGCTATTTATCCACAAAGGACATAAGCCTTGACAGTCATTCTGTCATTAGTTCATAAGGCAATAACCTTTTGTTCCGAATGAATCCAGACTCCATTTGTTTGGCAAGAAAGTCTCAGGGAATCACCCCTATTTTCTGCTTTTGAACGAAATCATGCAATACCGAATTCATTCTACTCTTTTCCGTGTAGATCCAATTACTCCCACTGGGCCTGAGACGCTCAGGTTGTTCTACAAGAGCATGAACAGAATTGGAGTACCGAACTCCATTCACAGGGTTATGGCTATTAAACCAACCTCTATTATCGAATCCTATCTTGCTCACAAAAGAGCCATAGGTCATCAATCGATCCTTAGACTACAAAGTCCGCAGAACCCGTAATGGGTAATGGATAAACCATACTCCCACTACATTCTGGGTGGATCGAAATTCTGATCTAGTTTAGTAGTATTTAGTGTTATCACCAACAACCGATGTTGGATGTGGTCTGATTTTAATCAGTTAGTAACTACCTTGAGTAAATGTACTTCAAGGTTCAAGGTTTTGTTGTTCATGGATTCTATCAGAAAGGATGCAACAGTATAACTGTCCCTTCCCGATTTCAAGAATCTTATATCTAACCTTTATACTCAATAACTTAAAAGGATATATCACGAATGGTCATTGACCGAACGGATGTGCGAAATTCCCAGTCTTACCTTCAAGCACCGTGTGCTAAATGCTTATATTTACGGAAGTGGGGTGAACCGAATCCACACCTTATCCGTAAATTCCAAAGCATATTCTAGGTAGACTTCTCGGTCTTACATTTCAATGTAAACCGTTATTTCGCTTCTAATATCTTTATTGAGTGAAGCAGTGTATTGTAGCACATCTAAAAACATATATAAGGCAATTTAACGGTTTCTCACTTAGTGAAAGTATTTCACTATGAGACAAAGCCGAGCATCGGTCCCAGGACTATGTGATGGCCCATTTCGAGTATAGAATACTCTATCTCTTGTTGAAAACAGAGAAACCTCAAAATATTTTGGATAAACTTACCGGAGTGTTTGAATAGTTATCAGACAAGAAGTCACTACTCGGAAGCTCCTACTAGCTCGTATCTTTCATCAGACCCCGAAGGTCGTCATGAACAAGCTATGTTACTTCTTTATAACCATTATTCTTTCCCGATTGAAAGAAAACTTAGTCATTGAACCTTTGAGACAATACAACCAGACTGGGAGAAAGGAATCACCCTGAGCCAGTCTTCAGGTCTTGTCTTTTAGGGACTATGCACTAACTATGGATTGTGAAGAAGCGTTTATCTAAATATAGAAACCAATTGCTTTTAATAGTTCTTAAGATGTGTTTTATATACATATTTCAGCAGTTCTAAGTGGTTTCGACTTTATCAAACAAAAGTCCGAGTCTTGGATTCGTACTACAAATGGTACATTCACTTTCTATATGACAAACAAATTATCAAATAGAAGGTAAATCCATTCGTTCCAACGAATCTTAAACTGAAAATAAATTTTCCGCGATATCCAAGGATTGAATCCGATATTCATTTCCTTATATCACTCCCACTATTCTAGCTAAAATTAACTGCCCGTTGTTTACTCATTTAATCGTTAAATGCACTGCTACCTTGTTCTTCCAAAGAACTTAGCTCGAGAAAATCGCCAAGGATTCATAGGTTGGTGATCCCAAATCACTGTCCTTATCCTATGATTTTCAGTTAATTAATTTTTTTCGGTTCAGCCTTAAAGTTTTCTCAGTTTAGATGACTAACACTTTTAGACATATTCTCCCATTCTTGACTTTCCGTGAATGGAAACAGTCTTGAACCAACGGTTCGTTTGAGTAGACACTACTCTTGAACCGTGGGATGTCTATTTCGAGTGTTACTCGTGGGGACTTCTCGGATTTTCTAATAATATACCAGAGAAAACAACAAATCATAACATTAAAGCTCCCACTAGTTTATCGGTTCCAAATACCGTCTAACGAGCAATGCTTTTATTTTTATGATTTTCCGATTTTTTCGATTAGAAAAATCTATAGTTCCAATGTTTCCAGAAAAACAACAAATCATAGAACTCCCACTAGTTCATCGATTCCAAATATCGTCCAACTAGCGACATTTCATGACTTTCCGGTTTTTCAATTAGAACGGTTACGTGTGTAGTCAATTACACTTTTCTAATGTTCCAGAAAAACAACAAATCATAAAGCTCCCACTAGTTCATCGATTCCAAATATCGTCCAACTAGTAACACTTCATGATTTTCCGATTTTTCAATTAGAAAATTTCTTGTGTAATTACTACACACTCAAAATTCACTATAAGAATTTCAAAGTCCGAAATCACCTTTGATCAAACTAAGTTTGTCTTCCGTTTGACACGAATGACACTAGTGACATACCTATATGTCACTGGTTTTTAAAAGGCTTAAGAGAAAATATCTCTTTCAAAAATTAATTGCATTATCGATTAACTAGTTCAACGTCCTAGTTACTTTCCACTTTTTAAAGAAGTCAATACTAGTCAATTATAAATTTTTAAGCAATTTAGTAAGGGATAATGCTGTAAATAAAATGACATAAATTAATTCAAGTTTAACACTACTATATTATTTTATTTTAGGAATTGTGAACTAAAAAATAAATCTACTCTACCATTCCAAGGTTTTAACCTCGCATCTCAGTGCCGCCTTAGGGTAGGTCAAAGAGATGACGGTTAAATCGAGACAATCTCATCAATGAATAACTTGTGAGAATCGAACATCCCACGAGAATCGAACATCCCTTTATTCATTGATTACCTTCCTTTTTTTTTAGCCTAGATATTATCAAGAATACCCATGATGAGTGTGACCTACTATATCGGACCTCTTAGGTACGCCCCGAGTGTGCCGTCTTAGGATAGGTCAGTGACCCGACGAGTACCCAGAAATCCTATCCTTTCGGAGACCAAGCCATGAATGTTGATAGGGGTGAACACCATCCTTGGGGGACGAAATCAAAGCGCCTCGAGGCGTCACCCTTCTCTCACTTACTTGTATCTATAGTAGAGGCCGTGGGGTTGGGCTGTCGCCTCCCCCGCTCCCACTCAATATTTTGGAAGTGGTGGTGGGTTAACTAACCACGTCTTTTTGATGTTAACATAAAAGCACATCAAATCAAGGATTCCGAATGGTGTCGGTAACGTAGGCAAGCCTACCCGTCCTATTCGTTGGAACATATGTGATATTCGGACGAAATCGGGTCAAGACAGCCCCATTAAGATAAGAAGGAATCACCCTCCGCTCACCAGTGTGGCTTAGTCTTGCCGGACCCCCGTGCATACATCACACTAGGAGGGTTAAGTCGGTCGAGCCTAGCTCAGTTGACCACCCAACCTATAAGCGAACCGTTTTTTTTATCCAAGATTTATTGTTCTTTTACCATCATTCAATCTCATAGACACTACGAATCGAAAATGTGATCTCGTTTGGGCTTTAAGGCGGTTCACCGAGAACACACACCAAAAGGCTTAACGATTTCATAACCCGTCCTCGGATCTTTAATTAGTTACTAAATTAATTAATTACCACGTATTAATTAAATTTCAACTAATTACGCGAGTTTGTATACATGCCTATTTTAATTACCAAAATTAAAATTCTACATGTATGCATGGAGTGGATTTATGATATGATGCATGTCATGGCAATTCCGATTTTATATCTATTTTATGATCAAACACATAAAAAATAAAGTGCGGAAAATTTAAACACCGAGATGGATTGTTGGTACCCCCGTATCTAACCTATTAGAAATTAAATAACCAAACCCTAACTAGGGTTTACTACTTTCTAACATAATCTGCAGCTGTTCAAAATTTTCGATGATCGGGAAACAAAACGAACTCGGATCGAGACGAAAATTTCCAGATCTGTTCTTCATTCCTCGGGATTCAATATGGACGGTTGGATCTGAGTTTTGACTTGTCAATTTTTTTCAGTGAGCCGCCGATCTTGATGCTGCATCTGTCTCTGACCGCAGCGTATCAGTTACTTTCCAGAGCCGATCGTGAGTCGAGATGAAACCCGATCGACCTGAAATTTTTATGCCACGTCAAAAACTCCATATTTATCGATCTGACCGGTTGGATTTGCGTTTCAACGGTTTAAACTCTCCCAGAAATTCGAGGAAGTCACAGGTAGGGTTTCTGTGAATCCTGCGTTTTTCTGTTACAGCAGCTTCTTTGCAGCAATGAACGGATATCAAAACGGACTCCGATCGACGCCAAATTTTGTGGAATTGTTCATCATCTTCCAATATTGATTCTGACCGGAGGGATCGTCGTTTCAACGGCTCAATCAACGGGAAACACGAAATAACTAAACATCTACTAAACAAATCTATTTTCTGGAAATTGAAATTGCAATAAAAAAAAATTACATAATTTCCTATACTCATATGGACGAATTTTCATCGTTTATATGAGTTTACAATAGATCTAACGGGTAAACAGTGCCAACCCCAATCCATCTCTTCAACCACGACATTCATAAGCATAAAAATTAAACATATGCATCGGCGACTACATGTTTTCCACTCCTAGATCTAATATTTTATACGTATAAATATAGATCACCCTGGCGACTGATACCACTGTTAGTAATATCATCCGCAGCGGAAGCGATTTAAGGATCTAGATCTATAAAATACACGTAATAAAATAACTAGATCTACATCTACAAGGGGGTTGTAGAACATACCTCTTGGATCTCAAAATCCAAGTTGAAGAACCGCAATAGAAAGAATGAACAAGGTGTGAAGAGCACCACGATCTTCCGTACGTGTGATCCAAGCAACTCCCGGTGGAAGGAAATTCTCGTCTCGAATCCTTCCGATATGCTACCCGGAAAAATCTCCAAGATTTTCCCCCTTATCCCCTTGGCCGAATTTTTACTCCTTCTCTCTAAGAGAAGTCGAAATTTATGTGTGTTAAAAGGCTTGGGAGAACTCTCTTTATATAGGAGAGTAAAACTTAACCTCCAAGGATTTAATAATTAATACAAAATCAATTATAATAATCCCATTAAATAAAAGATAATTCCATAATATTCTAGAACAAATCTAGAATAATATTTATCTTTATTTCTTTCCATAAATATTTATCCAATAAATATTTTATGCACATGTCTTAAAACAATTTCTTGTTTCCTAAAACATAAGCATGGGGCGAAAATTACATAAGCTTGTGACCTAGTCACAATTTTCGACTAACACACATTTTGGGCCAAGATTATGAAAAATGCCTTTTTCATATATTTAATTATTTAGCCCAACTAATTTAATAGTCCACTAAACAATTAATTCACATATCGTTTTAATAAAGTCCAACAAGAACTAAATTAATATTATTAGGATTCGACGCCCGAGAATAGCTATGCTATATTAGGAGGCACGTCGGGGACCATGGACTAATAATCAGCGGCTCCGATAAATCAAATAAATAATTATCTTACGAACAGAATAATTATATTCGATAAATCAATCACGGGAATATGCCACCATAATCCCGTGATCGCACTCCTCCGATTATGAGATTATATTTATCTCCTCACGAGAATAATAATAAGCGTCCATTGATATAATCATTACATATGGATTAATCCTCCATAGATTGTTCATTCTAAATCGGGAAGTTACCGTTAACCCTTTCTAGAACCTCTTATCCTTATTTACCATTAACCCCCCTAGTGATCAATTAATTCATACAACTCACCGGTAGCTAATCGGTGTAATATGAACTCCATGGATCGATCGGTTTCTAGGATTAACAAATAAGGGCTCGTCTATCTACTTCCGAAATGGAAGGAATGGATTCCGTATATGTGATAACACAGACTACTCACTCAATCCAGTACAATGCCAAGATGGGGTAATTCAGACCACAGACTCAGTGTAATCCTTAACCGTCAAGTCAAACTTCATACTGATTCAAGCAGTTGACTGTGATCACCTCAGGATTAAGATATATCCATAAATATGATCATCCATTGATTCGATAAGACTTCTCAATTACGGAATTATATCGTGAATTCTAATCAAATCGGTCCAGCCCTATATGATATATCTATCATATATAAATGCCCCATTAGGTTCTCTTAACCGAAAGTCCGGATAAGACAATCACACCTATTGTGTTATGGGCGCATTAATAGCACGTTAAAGGAGAGACCCGATACTCTCGATTAACTTCACTACGGGCTAATTGTATTTTAAGTACATCTTCACTAACTCAATCCTCCCGTGTATATACCATACACCGAGTTAAGTGATTACATAAACGATATACTTTAGGGTTTTCTGTAGTGTAAATACTATTGTCACATCGGTGATTATGAGAATAATAAATATGAATAATAATATCATTTCATTTATTAAATAAAACAATTACAAAATTGTCTTTCGGGCATCACACCTAACAGAGAGTTCTCCCAAGCCTAACACACACATAATTTCGACTTCTACCTCTTAGAGAGGAGAAGAAAATATTTCGGCCAAGGGGTAGAATAAGGGAAAATCTTGGAGGTTTTTCCGGATATCATATCAGGAGGATTCGAGACGAGAATTTCCTTCCACTCTTGGATCACACGTACGGAAGATCGTGGTGCTCACATCTTCTTTCATTCTTCCTTTTGCGGTTCTTAAACTTGGATTTTGAGATCCAAGAGGTATGTTCTACAACCCCCTTGTAGAGTAGATCTAGTTATTTTATTACGTGTAATTTATAGATCTAGATCCTTAAATCGCTTCCGTTGCGGATGGTATTACTAACAGTGGTATCGTCGCCGGGTGATCTTTATTTATTCGTATAAAATATTAGATATAGGAGTGGTAAAACATGTAAATTTTTTGTCCCAATTTTTTTTATTGGGGCCGATGCACATGTATGTATTTTTTTTATGTTGCGATTGTTGTGGTTTGAAGAGATGGATTGAGGTTGGTACTGTTTACTCGTTAGATCTATTTTGTAGCTCCTTTGTTTAGTAACAATTGAGCATATGAATTGTATTTATTTTATGTCAATTTTCAAAAATTTCATGTAAAAGTAGCATCTTTTATTGTAATTTTGTAAATCCTGGTTCGAAAAGATGAAGATCTTGCTGGAAAATTGAAGATCAAGGCGAAACCCAAGGTATGAACGATGAGAAACGGATAATTTTTTTTTTAAAAAACTGCTACAGGACTTTCTGCGACGCTGAAAAGCGTCGCTATAAGTCCTGTTTATAAAAGATTACATGCGGCTAGGGTTTTTAATATTGCGGCTGCATGAATTTTTTTTTAACCTAATTTTTATCTATAAAACTGCCGATTGGCAGAAAAGAAAAAAAATTTATTTTTTGGAACAGCCGCATAATACTAAAAAAAAAATTATTAATTACAATAAATTGGGTTTATTTAATTAAAAAAAATGGCATTTCTCCTCTCGGGTGTTCGTGGTTCGTGATCCGGCGGTTCGAGTTCAAGATTTGAAGATCAAACTCGAAGACATAAATTATGTAATTTATTTATTTTTTCCTAGGATAGATTAGATACGGGGGTACCAACAATCCATCTCGGTGTTTAAATTTTCCGCAATTTATTTTTTATGTGTTTGATCATAAAATAGATATAAAATCGGAATTGCCATGACATGCATCATATCATAAATCCACTCCATGCATACATGTAGAATTTTAATTTTGGTAATTAAAATAGGCATGTATACAAACTCGCATAATTAGTTGAAATTTAATTAATACGTGGTAATTAATTAATTTAGTAACTAATTAAAGATCCGAGGACGAGTTATGAAATCGTTAAGCCTTTCGGTGTGTGTTCTCGGTGAACCGCCTTAAAGCCCAAACGAGATCACGTTTTCGATTCGTAGTGTCTACGAGATTGAATGATGGTAAAAGAACAATAAATCTTGGATAAAAACGGTTCGCTTATAGGTTGGGTGGTCAACTGAGCTAGGCTCGACCGACTCAACCCTCCTAGTGTGATGTATGCACGGGGGTCCGGCAAGACTAAGCTACACCGGCGAGCGGAGGGGTGATTCCTTCTTATCTCAATGGGGCTCTCTTGACCCGACTTCGTCCGACTGTCACATATGTTCCAACGAATAGGACGGGTAGGCTTGCCTACGTTACCGACACCATTCGGAATCCTTGATTTGATGTGCTTTTATGTTAACATCAAAAAGACGTGGTTAGTTAACCCACCACCACTTCCAAAATATTGAGTGGGGCGGGGGAGGCGACAGCCAACCCCACGGCCTCTGCTATAGATACAAGTAAGTGAGAGAAGGGTGACGCCTCACGGTGCTTTGATTTCGTCCCCCTACGGATGGTGTTCACCCCTATCAACATTCATGGCTTGGTCTCCGAAAGGATAGGATTTCCGGGTACTCGTCGGGTCACTGACCTATCCTACGAAGGCATACTCGGGGCGTACCTAAGAGATCCGATATAGTAGGTCACACTCATAAAGGATATTCTTGATAATATCTAGGCTAAAAAGGAAGGTAGTCAATGAATAAATAGATGTTCGATTCTCGTGGGATGTTCGATTCTCACAAGTTATTCATTGATGAGATTGTCTCGATTTAACCGTCACCTCTTTGACCTACCCTACGGCGGCACTGAGATGCGAGGTTAAAACCTTGGAATGGTAGAGTAGACTTATTTTTTAGTTTACAATTCCTAAAATAAAATCATATAGTAGTGTTAAAATTGAATTAATATATGTCATTTTATTTACAGCATTATAACCCTTACTAAATTGCTTAAAAATTTATAATTGACTAGTATTGACTTCGTTAAAAAGTGGAAAGTAACTAGGACGTTGAACTAGTTAATCGATAATGCAATTATTTTTCAAAAGAGATATTTTCTCTTAAGCCTTTTTAAAACCAGAGTGACATATAGGTATGTCACTAGTGTCATTCGTGTCAAACGGGAGGCAAACTTAGTTTGATCAAAGGTGATTTCGGACTTTGAAATTCTTCTAGTGAATTTTTGAGTGTGTAGTGATTACACGAGTAATTTTCTAATTGAAAAATCGGAAAATCATGAAGTGTTACTAGTTGGACGATATTTGGAATCGATGAACCAGTGGGAGCTTTATGATTTGTTGTTTTCTAGAACATTAGAAAAGTGTAACTGACTACACACGTAACTGTTCTAATTGAAAAACCGGAAAGTCATGAAATGTTGTTAGTTGGACGATATTTGGAATCGATGAACTAGTGGGAGTTCTATGATTTGTTGTTTTTCTGGAAACATTGGAACTATGTACGAAAGATTTTCTAATCGAAAAAATCGGAAAATCATAAAAAAATAAAGCATTGCTCGTTAGAAGTGGAACCGATAAACTAGTGGGAGCTTCAATGTTATGATTTGTTGTTTTTTATGGCATATTAGACAATCCGAGAAGTCCCGACGAGTAAACACTCGAAATAGACATCCCACGGTTCAAGAGTAGTGTCTACTCAAACGAACCGCTGGTTCAAGACTGTTTCCATTCACGAAAAGTCAAGAATGGGAGAATATGTCTAAAAGTGTTAGTCATCTAAACTAAGAAAACTTTAAGGCTGAACCGAAAATTAATTAACGGAAAATCATAGGATAAGGACAGTGATTTTGGATCACCAACCTATGAATCCTTGGCGATTTTCTCGAGCTAAGTTCTTTGGAAGAACAAGGTAGCAGTGCATTTAACGATTAAAGAGTGAACAACGGGCAGTTAATTTTAGCTAGAATAGTGGGAGTGATATAAGGAAATGAATCTCTGATTCAATCCTTGGATATCACGGAAAATTTATTTTCGGTTTAAGATTCGTTGGAACGAATGGATTTACCTTATATTCAATGATTTGTTTGTCGTATAGAAAGTGAATATACCATTTGTAGTACGAATCCAAGACTCGGACTTTTGTTTGATAAAGTCAAAACCACTTAGAACTGCTGAAATATGTATATAAAACACATCTTAAGAACTATAAAAAGCAATTGGTTCCTATATTTAGATAAACGCTTCTTCATATTCCATAGTTAGTGCATAGTCCCTAAAAGACAAGACCTGAAGATTGGCTCAGGGTGATTCCTTTCTCCCAGTCTGGTTATATTGTCTCAAAGGTTCAATGACTAAGTTTCCTTTCAATCGGGAAAGGATAATGGTTATTGTTGGTCCCTTGGAAAGGCTAAGACAAGTTTAGAGGGGGGGGGGTGAATAAACTTGTCACCACAAACTAATCCTGAGCTGGAAAAGTCCCAGGAACTGAGTTTCTCTGAAACTTACACTGATCCTCAGTTTTGTTCCCGTCCCTTTAACTTGTGCGGAGTTCAGTTAGCTCAACTGAATATAAGTTATTACTGACTTATATTTAGTCTCGTTAACTGGCAGCGGATATAAGATTAGCCTTTAACAACTAGTAACTATAATTTCGATATGAAAACCATTATAAGGAAATAAATAAATGCATAAAGTAAATAGACAAGAATTATAGAGGTTCCACGTGGTGTAATCCTGTACGTCCTCTCTTCCCCTGTGATGCGGAGGAAAATTCCACTAGAATTTCTTTGAGATGGCCCAGTTACAAAAAGTCCTAAACTGATAGTCCTTGGCTAATCCCTAGCTTCACTATCTAAACACTTGTAGAAAAGGTAGGATTGCTGCTCTTCAATTGTTTGAACCACTGGTCCTTGGAGGGTAGGATTGCCTCTTAACCAGCTCATCACAAACACAGTCTTCCTGACTGCACTCAACTGTCCTTCACACCTTCTTGGTGTTTCACAGTCTAAACCTTTGATAAAATCAAAGTTGAGATCTTGAATCAATGACTATGATTCAACTGTGATTTGAGCTTTTCTTCTGGATAATTAATTTAAGCACGGCTCTGTGTTTCTACAAATGTTAGATCTTGAATTTGCCTGAATATGCTTGAACACTTTTGAAGAAATTTTCTAGATCTTGCAATTAAGTATTTAGCAGGTATTCTTTTTGAATTTGGCTTTCCCCCTCAATTTGATCTTTCTTGACTAGATGGATTTCTTGCTAGTTATCACATATCCTGCTCTCTACCTTCTTTGATGTTGTAGAGGTAATCTATTTATAGGGGTCCATTCAACATTCATCCTGCTTTGTAACGGCTATATTTTCTGATTGTTCCTGCTGTGTCAGTGACTCATCCAATGAAATTTCTTTCTTTACAACGTTCGATTGTACTTTCAGTTTGTTGAATGACTAACTTGTAGGACTGAGTTTCCTTGTCAGTTTTTCATCTGTCAGTTTCCTAACTGACTTGGAGCATTAACTGAAATTTTATTCTTCTTCAAATATCAGTACTCCAGTTTTCATCTGATTATAATTGACTTAATCAGAGTACACCATGATACATTTATTATCTAAGAATTCATTGTCCTTATGATTTTTAGGTCTACATACAAGATCCATAAAGCCAGTTCAGGTCATCACAATCTTGCCTGAAGTATAACTTTACACTCGACTTGTAATCTTTATAACTGAGTTTGTGTCCCTCAGTTCTTCATTCTTCAATAACTGAGTCTGTGTCCCTCAGTTCTTCATTCTTCAATAACTGAGTCTGTGTCCCTCAGTTCTTCATTCTACAAGATAAGCCAACCGAGTCTGTAACTCTCAGCGAACTTATCTTCTTCAATCTTCTGTTGGTGTGCTCTATTGTCAGTTTCTTGTAGAGTCTCAGCTAGTCAAAGTATCAGTTTCTTCATTTCTCAGTTTCGGTCAAGAACTATTACAGTGCTTGTCTGATTTAACTTATACAAATATAAGACTTTAATAAATCCTATACATTGGTATCTAGACTTCTTTTTGCTTTGCACTTTAACAGCTAGTTATGACACTTCATCAATGGGGTTAAAAACAATTAATAAACTAAGTGATGAATCATCATCAAAACATAAATTTTATTTCCAACAATTTCCCCCTTTTTGATGATGTCAATACCCTCCTTAAAAGCAATGCAAAAAGATAAAAGACAAAACATAGTAAGTAACACCATGAACTGAGAAACTGAAACTTTATTTGATAGCTGAGTTACAAGGTTAGAATACAACATAAGTAAAACAACTGCATTTAATGTCCTGGTTGATTATCATAGTTCTCTGCAACAATTCTCATTTCCTCATTCGTGGCCGAATGTTCAATTCCATGAATGCTTGCCCAAATGTTCCAAGACTGAGATAAATTGTTTTTCTTGAAAAATTTACTTTTGAATAGAGTTGCAAATGTGAAGACTGATGTCCTTAGTCTTTCATTTGTGGCTGTTCTCAGTAGAGTTTGAATAAATTCAGGTTCAGCCTTTTCAACTTTCTCTGAAACTTTATCTATAGTACCATCTGCTTCCCATTTCTTCAGTTTATTCCAATAGTACACAAGTACCTTTTGCATGTGTAGAAAAGTTTCAAGAGATTCTTCTTTTGATACTCCTTCTTTCTCTAGTAAGTCCTTGAAAAAATTGTAGAGACGAGAATCCAGACCAACTCTTTTGTTAGTTGGTTCTGAGTATTTAACAATTAGTTTCATCTCATCATCAGTAAAATCTCCTCTTGCTTTCTTCAGTTCACTCAACTTATCATCAACATTTGTGAGAGCTTGCGGCATTTCAGTTGCATGGACTTTTAAGATGTCCAAACTTTCCCCCTTATTGACATCATCTTTATTAATCAGGCTTTTGATGTAAGCATTCAATGTTTGTTGAGTTGATGCCAATATGGTTTGAGCCACAACTGAGTCCTTTAAGCCCTGTTCCATTAAAAACATTCTGTCCACTAGATTACTGAGAATGCCTTCCCATCTGTCTTGAGTTTTATTTTTCTTCGTGACATGTTCAGTGGTTGTTTTCCGAATCTCAAACAAGTAGTTTGACAATTGTCATTCACAGTATCCATCTTCTTTTCAAGTTTGGATTGTTCATCTTGACTGGCTTCTAAAGATTTTAAAACTTTTCCGAATAAGCTCATGTCATCCTTTTGAATTCTGAGTATCTCATTGTGATAATATCTAATGAGATCACTTTGAGTAGGAACATCTTGTGAACTTCTTTCTTGTTGTTCCTTTGACTTGCTTGTTTCAGCATCTGGTAGATTTTGCTTTAGAGGTGAAAGAACGATTTCCTTCAATTTCTCTCTACATTCAGCTGATTGTCTTTCTTCTTCCGACTGTTTCTCAGCTCCTCCAGTCTTGATGAATCAATGACTTTTGCTGGTGACAAATGTACTTCCAGTTCATCATCTGTTTCTTCTCCAGGTATGTTTGCCAATGTTCTTGCTATTTCAAGTGTGGACTTATCAGTGGGAGACTGGTAACCTTCTTGTGCTTCCTTGTCCGACTGAGTTTCAGATAAGTTTTCAGAACTTGAGCTTTCACTGCTTCCACCAGAACTACTTGAGTCTTCATCAGTATTTCGTTCGTTGCAGTTTCCTTTTCTTGTATAGAGGCAAGAATCCCTTTTTGTAGTTCAGGATCTTCCTCAAAATCATCATCATTTTCCTTAGAGCTTCTACCGGCTATGGTTTCCTTCCAATAGCTGTTTCTGATTAACGCATACCCTTGATTTAGGAATTCTTCGGTATTGATTATCTCCATTAAGCTTGTGATGTTGTATAGATCGAATACCCATTTCTCAATAATCTCCATTTCTGCACGCTGACTTCTCTGATCATTTATGGAACTGAACTTCCAGGTTCTGTATCTTTGCAATCGTTCATAATCAGCTTTCAATAGTTCTGTATGAGCAGATGGAGGTTTGAATGGTGTGAGGGTGTCTTCGGAATCCCTTGTGATCTCATGATCTTCTCCTTGAGTAGGGATTTCAATTTGCATGGGATCATCAGTTTGCATAAGATTTGTTCTGCTGGTTTCTCCTTCAGCAGTAGCTGTGACAACTGATGTTCCTTTTTCAATCTCAGAAACTGAGATTATCGGCTCAGTTTGTAAAACTTTTTCACTTGCTTCTTCTTCAACGGCTTGTTTTTCACTTGTCTCAGGTTCCAATTCAACGATCTTCTTCCATTGTGTGCCCTGTGGGTTCAACTTCTTGAACTTGTTCATCCAATAGAATAAACTTGGTTGATTCTGTTGTTGCTTCAGCTTCCTTTTCTTCAGTTTGAGGAGCTGTAAATTCTTTGGCAGTTTCCTCTTGTTCCAAGCTGGGTACAGATTTTTTAAAGAGTAGCTCTAGACTTTGAAAGCAACATGAGCATGTTCAATGTTGTTTCATCAATCAGTCTTTCATCACTATCTGACTCTTCATTATCGGGATCAGTTCTCAGGGTCTGTTCCCCCCGAGTTACAGCTTCTTCCTGCAAGTCAGTTTCAACAGTCGTCCTCTATTGATAGCTTCAGTTTCTTTCATTAATTCCATTCCTTGTATAGCTTCTTCTTGAATTGGTAAGATCTCAACTACTGAAGTTGAAATGGATTTGGTGAGATTAATTTCAGTTTGCACTTCTGGTGCTGAACTGTCAGCAACTTCAGTTCTAGCTTCTTGAGTTGATGACATTTCCATTGGTTTCTCAGTTACGCCTTTTCCAGTTTCTTCCAACTGCTTTCTTCTTTTCTTCAAGTCTTCAATTTGTGCTAACACTTCATCTCCAGTTGCAGGTTCTTTTGATTTCCTGCTTCTCTTCTTTTTGAGTTCAGTCTCAGTTTTCTCAGCTTTCCTTTTCCTTGGCTTTTCTTCTTTAATATCAATCTTTCCATCAGCAACAGGTGTTTCTTTCCTCTTAGAAACTCCAAAATGATCGAGTATCCTTTGGACTACTAATGCTAGAGTTTTCTTGTGATAAAATCTTCATGTCCTCACGTCGGTCTTCTTTTTGGGTACATCAATTGATTGTGCTATCAATTGATCAAATAGATACCTTGCCCAATTGAAATCCTTTTCAAACCAGATTATGTAAAGCAAATCAAGTTTTACTCCAGATAAATTGCTGAAGTTTCCAGCATTCCCAATTATGCAATTTGCCAGCAACTTCGAAAGAAAATTAAACTCTGGCTTGAGTAGGCTTGTGCTCCCTGTCTGTAAGACAGTAGATTCACCATTAATTGCTATATCTTTCCATAACTTCTCTTTTTGTTCTTTAGTCAACTTAATGGCTGCTGATCCTCCAGATTTGTCAAACCCAAAGATTTCTGCAATTAATTCTTCAGTGACTTTGATTTCTTTATTACTGACAGTGGTGATGAAGGTTTGTGTGTCTTCTCCTTCCACAACTGTTCTTCCAAATTGATAGAAGTCTCCGATGCTTTCTAGACAAACACTTTTTAGATCGATGTTGAAGACTGCTTCCAATCCTTTAATTTTCCGAATTTTTGTCGTAATAGAATTAACTAGAGTTTGATCAACATATTTCGCAATATATTGATCAAGAGAAACGATCATTCCGGGTTCAACACGAGTGAAGGTCATTTTTCTGGATTTGATTGAAGATTTGAAAATTTGAAATTCAGAGAGTAGATTCAGAATTCAAGCGTAAAGAATTTATATAAAAGAAAATTCTGGATATTTATAATTTGGAGTGGGGGTAGTTAAGAATTGAGTGGGACTTAAAACGTCCTGTCATAAATGTGTTGAGATCGCGAAAAAGTGGATGGGTGGAAATTATGAACGGTTTAGATTGAGAAGGACCACATCTTTTCTTGATAACCGTAGCTAGATAAAAGTGAATAAAGAAGGTACGATGTGTTGACAGCTGTATATTCTCAGTTTTTGTCCTCATGCTGAATTCAAAAACTTGGTTGTGAAAACAACTCAGTTTTGTGAATTACATTTTTCAGTTCTCAGCTGGTTGTGTTTTTCCTGCAAAACAAAATGAGAAATTTTTGGTACCCATATCTTTTTGGGTCCTAACTGATTAGCTTGTGATGATACAACTTTGTACCTTTCTTGATATTTTGACTGTGTGAAGTCAGTTTTCACAAACTTTTCCTGCTTTGTCATAATAGTTTTAAATTTGTTTTGATTGTGAAAGTGATGTGATGGTCTATTCCAATCTTCATCTGTGGGAAATAATCTTCCTTTCCCTCTGATTCTTGAATGATCTTTATCCTTAGATGGATATGACTTGAAGATTTTTCTTACTGATATTGGATCAGTTTTACTGTTTTCAGCCTTCTGAGTTTTTCTGTAAAATCTGCTGGCTTGGTGAATTTTACTTACAGATTTTTCAGTTTTAGCAACTTGTGCATTTGGCTGTGCTGAGTGTCTGTCAGTTCTAATAACTTTATCAGTTTTCTGAGTTTTTGACGGTTGAGAAGTTACAAATTTTATTGCAACTGATCTTGGTTTTAACTTAGAATTATACTGATTGTCAAATCCTAAACCAGATCTATCTCCAAATGGTTTTCCTGGTTAGAATTGAACTTTGGAGATTGGATCAACTGATGATTCACTGATGTTTACAACGTTTGTTGGTTTATCAGTTGGTCCAATTAATTTGGTTCCATTATTAGTCTTGATTAGGTTGATTTCAGCATTCAATCTTGAAATTTCAGTTTTCAATAACTTTTTCTCCTTTTTGACATTCTCATAATTCTTTTGAATTGTCTCTAATTGCTTTATGAGTATGTCCAAGGTTTCATTGAAATCTTCATTTCTTTTTTTGTTCAGGATAGTGTGAGATTTAGATGTAGATGCACTTACCTCCTGATGTTTGATAGATAAACCTGGTGTTGAGGAATCATCACTGATCAGAACTTGTTTCTTTATCAATAGCATTCGCCTTTGTAGCTCCTAGCAATATGATTTCTTCGTCGCTTTCTCCTCCATGGCTTGTAGGTAGAGTTTCATCAATATCCATGACTTTTATACTGGATGGATCTCTCGGTTAGCTTTTCTTCTATGAGTCACCACTCGTATTAATTCTCTTCGCTTCTTCTGAAAGATCACTTAAGGATGGAAATCCTCTGGATTCATCATCAATATTCGCATTAAGCTCAATGTCTTCATCATAACTGAAATGAGGTTCCGGATTTGTGTGAGAGCTAGTAGTACTGAATCTTTCAAATACTTGATCTTGGAAATCATAGACAACATTCTGCAAGTAGTCAGTCAGGGGGTTATTTAGCCAATTTCTAATTCTAGATGTGTCCATTGTAATAAAGTACAGTAAGGGTTTTCAACAGCTGGTTTAAAAGGTATTCTTGGATCTTCTTTCAAATGAAAGAACTGCTCCGATACCAATTGTTGGTCCCTTGGAAAGGCTAACACAAGTTTAGAGGGGGGGGGTGAATAAACTTGTCACCAAAAACTAATCCTGAGCAGGAAAAGTCCCAGGAACTGAGTTTCTCTGAAACTTACACTGATCCTCAGTTTTGTTCCTGTCCCTTTAACTTGTGCGGAGTTCAGTAAGCTCAACTGAATATAAGTTATTACTGAGTTATATTTAGTCTCGTTAACTGGCAGCGGATATAAGATTAGCCTTTAACAACTAGTAACTATAATTTCGATATGAAAACCATTATAAGGAAATAAATAAATGCATAAAGTAAATAGACAAGAATTATAGAGGTTCCAGGTGGTGTAATCATGTACGTCCTCTCTTCCCATGTGATGCGGAGGAAAATTCCACTAAAATTTCTTTGAGATGGCCCAGTTACAAAAAGTCCTAAACTGATAGTCCTTGGCTAATCCCTAGCTTCACTATCTAAACACTTGTAGAACAGGTAGGATTGCTGCTCTTCAATTGTTTGAACCACTGGTCCTTGGAGGGTAGGATTGCCTCTTCACCAGCTCATCACAAACACAGTCTTCCTGACTGCACTCAACTGTCCTTCACACATTCTTGGTGTTTCACAGTCTAAACCTTTGATAAAATCAAAGTTGAGATCTTGAATCAATGACTATGATTCAACTGTGATTTGAGCTTTTCTTCTGGATAATTAATTTAAGCACGGCTCTGTGTTTCTTCAAATGTTAGATCTTGAATTTGCCTGAATATGCTTGAACACTTTTGAAGAAATTTTCTAGATCTTGCAATTAAGTATTTAGCATGTATTCTTTTTGAATTTGGCTTTCCCCCTCAATTTGATCTTTCTTGACTAGATGGATTTCTTGCTAGTTATCACATATCCTGCTCTATACCTTCTTTGATGTTGTAGAGGTAATCTATTTATAGGGGTCCATTCAACATTCATCCTGCTTTGTAACGGCTATATTTTTTGATTGTTCCTGATGTGTCAGTGACTCATCCAATGAAATTTCTTTCTTTACAACGTTCGATTGTACTTTCAGTTTATTGAATGACTAACTTGTAGGACTGAGTTTCCTTGTCAGTTTTTCATCTGTCAGTTTCCTAACTGACTTGGAGCATTAACTGAAATTTTATTCTTCTTCAAATATCAGTACTCCAGTTTTCATCTGATTATAATTGACTTAATCAGAGTACACCATGATACATTTATTATCTAAGAATTCATTGTCCTTATGATTCTTAGGTCTTCATACAAGATCCATAAAGTCAGTTCAGGTCATCACAATCTTGCCTAAAGTCTAACTTTATAGTCTCGACTTGTAATCTTCATAACTGAGTTTGTGTCCCTCAGTTCTTCCTTCTTCAATAACTGAGTCTGTGTCCCTCAGTTCTTCATTCTTCAATAACTGAGTCTGTGTCCCTCAGTTCTTCATTCTACAAGATAAGCCAACCGAGTCTGTAACTCTCAGCGAACTTATCTTCTTCAATCTTCTGTTGGTGTGCTCTATTGTCAGTTTCTCGTAGAGTCTCAGCTAGTCAAAGTATCAGTTTCTTCATTTCTCAGTTTCGGTCAAGAACTATTACAGTGCTTGTCTGATTTAACTTATACAAATATCAGACTTTAATAAATCCTATACATTGGTATCTAGACTTCTTTTGCTTTGCACTATAACAGCTAGTTATGACACTTCATCAATGGGGTTAAAAACAATTAATAAACTAAGTGATGAATCATCATCAAAACATAAATTTTATTTCCAACAGTTATAAAGAAGTAACATAGCTTGTTCATGACGACCTTCGGGGTCTGATGAAAGATACAAGTTAGTAGGTGCTTCTGAGTAGTGACTTCTTGTCTGATAACTATTCAAACACTCCGGAAAGTTTATCCAAAATATTTTGAGGTTTCTCTGTTTTCAACAGAGATAGAGTATTCTACACTCGGAATAGGTCATTCATAGTCCTCGAGACTGATGCTCAGCCTGCCTCATTGTGACATGTTCTCACTAAGTGAGAAACCGTTAAATTGCCTTATATATTTTTAGATGTGCTACAATACACTGCTTAACTCAATAAAGATATTAGAAGCAAAATAACGGTCTACATTGTAATGTAAGACCGAGAAGTCTACCTAGAATATGCTTTGGAATTTACGGATAAGGTGTGGATTCGGTTCACCCCACTTCCATAAATATAAGTGTTGCGGTTTTTACACAACAGTGATAAAAATTAATTAAAAACCGATGTCAGCCCCAAGTGCAAAGGCTCGCAGCTATAGTGGTGAAACCGGGTCGTATCCACGGGGACTTGTACGAAAATAGTTCTTGCCTTCGATTTCTTTCTAAGATTTATGATTACGATCTTGGATTAAAAACAAACTAAAGGTTTCAAAAGCGAAAAGAAAAAAAAAACTACTGCTTGATAAATCTTTTTGTAACAATTTTAATTAAACAACTAGAACTCACCGTTGTTCCACCACCCCACCGAAATTAACAAGAAAATCACATATTCATTTGCAATCCTTGGATTAATATCTACTAAATAGGCGTTTCCTCTCTCGATTTAACACCGTTAATTAGTCCACCTCTCGGTTCGACTAAAGCACTACGAATCAAAGATATGGATATAAAATCCTAATCTAACAATACTCATCCTAAACTCTCGTTTGTCAAGATAAATATTATCACTTTCCTTCACGGTAATCTATGAATTTATCAACTGTCGTTTATTTAAATTCAATCAGCATGCAACACATGTATGGTTCATACACATTGCTCATAAACAATCAAAACATGAAGGAAGAACAAGAAAGCTTACTAGAACGAATAAATGCAAAATCCTTGTTTATTCCGGTGATGGTGGCTTCACATGGTGGTTCTAGCCTCAGGCCTTTAGCCACTCATCTTCTTCATAAAAAAACCCTTAGTGTTGAATATGAAATTGAAAGACAAATAAAAGAAAGACTATGAATCTAATTTATTGCTATTCTATTGCTAATGTTTTGTTGTATTTTTCTGTGTGTTTGTTTCTGCCCGAATGGTGCTGCTTATATAGGAGTTTTGCCGACAAAAGGAAGGATCTAGAAAAAAACGCGTCAATTCAGCCTCGGTAGCCCGAACGTCGTGGCTCGGTCGACCGAATAGCACGGCTCGGTCGACCGAGCGTACCACTTATCTGCGTTCACACTGTGCTTCGTATACCGTGTTCCCCACTTCACTCTTTCGACCAGATTTGATTTATCCTCTCTTCAATGCTCCGATTTTCTTCTTTATTTTGAAATTACTTGATTGGATGAGATAAATCCCTCAATAAATAACACCCCATGCATTTCTTTATTTTCTGCAAAAATTGTTGTTACACCAAGTCATCGAACGATAATGATAATAAAATGTGTAACAAAATAACATTTAACCTCAATATTTCCTCATAATTAAATTATAACCTCTCAATAACCATTATAGGAATTTAACGGTTAGAAACACGCTTTTCTCATTTATTTCCCTTAAAAATAAGGTAAATTGTTTAGGGATTAAGCCCGAAAATATAGTAAAATATACCCTAAACAACTCCCCCACACTTAGCTTTTTGCTTGTCCCGAGCAAAACAAACAACGATAAACTATCAAAATCCACATAATTTGACACGAAATGTAGTCATGCTCGCGTCAAGCTAGTATCTAGCAAATCGAACTCACTTGGTGATTGTGCGTGCTGAACCTGCTAAATTTCCACCGATACTCTCTTGATGTAAATCAAGCACTAACAGTCATCCGGTTAAATAAACGAAAGTTCCATTCTGTCTACAGCACTTACCCTACAAAACTACTTATCGAGAACAAAGTAATAAACTCACATTTAAACTCCTTTACTTGGTGCCAAGAAAAATACCTTTCAGGTCTCTACTGGGTTTAGATCAACTTGACTTAGAGTTCCAAAAGGCCTATATTTTTTCTTCCATCGTCGCGTCTCAAAAGTATAACACTCTCCCCTACTTTAGAGGCAGTCACCCTGAGATCACTCAACCCTATACTGTCCAAGGTAAACCACACTCCCCAATTGGGGCAGTATCCAAGTGGACTCGAGGTGATAGTCGCAAACAACTTCCGCAATTTAATTTTTCAAATTTTTCAAAATTTTTCTTCTTTTTTCAAACTCTTTGGAAACTCCCGGTCAGGTATCATTTCTATCACATTCAAGACTTTTAAGGTTCTCAAGAACACTAAGGAACTTAGATTCTAACTGTGAGTAGAGTACGAGTTCCCAACTTTCATCAGCACTAAGTAAGTGGTTATCTGCAGCGAGAATTGATTATCCTTTAACTAACCGGAGACTATTTTATTTTTTGGTTCCTCATCTAACAGGTTCGTGTACTGAGGTTCGAGTGAGTATCTGATCTACCAAACCTATTCTTAGAACATGATACGACTACTGATAACAATTAAAGGTGCCAAATTATAAAACTATCATGTTATTGAAGTTACTCGGGACTCACAATTTTTTCAAAAAAAATTCATCAAATTTTTCAAGGGAGCAAAACTAGATAGCATAACATGTAAAACAAACCTCTAAACCCTCCCCCACACTTAAGTTACATGATGTCCTCAGCATGTGCAAAATAAGAAAAACTTAGCTGGTTGTAATTCAAAGGAGGCAATTCTGGAAGTGCTCCGGAGCCAGATTCAGAATTGCTTGATGAAATCAGGAGACTGTGGACCATCCACCGGTAAACTGATTTATCTAAAAGCTCACAATCGCTATCGCAAATATCCTGCACACCATGGGGAAACAAGACGTACCTCGGGGATAGGGGCACAAAAGATAATAGACAAGGCAATATCATGGAACAAAGCAGAAGCAATGCAAAAATGATAATAACCGAATCTATGTGAAATGTGGTGCACAAATGTAATATCGAGAGATATTGGGGTACATGAGGAAATAAAAAGAAACAAACAGGGGTCATGATGTGGGCAATCGTCCAAGTACAGATCCATAGTCAGAAACGGCTAGGTGGAAAACATTAGCAACCAACAAGAGAAACAAAGCAAAAATAAACTACAAACAAAAAAAGAAAAAGATATCTAGGTTACCGTCCTAGTAGGGCTTAATTATAGTCGGGGGCTCGACTAACCAATAAAAAAACTCAACCGGGGTCAGGCCAGTGAAGCCTCATCCCGGAATCACTCTCGACCTCCTCGGGGTCAACAGGCTGGAATCCACAGGAGCAAAGTCTCGCCAACGTCTTGGCCATATCATCAAACTTTTGTATCCACTTCGTACCTATGATTCTTCTCTTCTTCTTTTTAGGTTTCTGTTTCACAAGCCGAGGTGCAACATCAGGGAGCACAACATCATCAAAGAACTCAAAGAGATGTAAATCATCGGGTGCCGAAAGATCGGAGCTGGTTTGACTAGGGACATCGTTCATATAGAAAACCACCGGTCATTCCTTTTGTTGACCAATATAGTGTTTTAACCGATGACCATTTACTCTGAACAACCCGCCCTGCTTATCTTTCAAATCGACTGCTCCACTAGGGAATACCTGCAAGATTTCAAAGGGGCCAGACCAACGGCTGCGTAGCTTACCAGGAAACAGATGTAACCTGGTATTATACGGTAAAACCCACTCGCCCGCTTTGAATTCCCTAATCTTGATTTTCTTGTCGTGAAGCAGTTTAGTCCTTTCCTTACTGATTCTCGAGCTCTCGTAGGCTTGGAGTCTGAACTCATCAAGCTCCTGCAACTGCAATAATCGATTTTCTCTGCATAACTGGCTATCGAAATTCAAGAATTTAATAGCCCAGAACGCTCTGTGCTCAAGCTCGATTGGCAGGTGGCAGGCCTTGCCATAAACCATCTGAAACGGAGACGTGCCAATAGGAGTCTTGAAAGCTGTCCTGTAGGCCTAGAGCACATCATCCAGTTTCTGACTCCAATCCGTCCTATTAGAATTCACCGTTTTCTCAAGAATGTTCTTCAGGCTTCGGTTACTCACTTCAACTTGTCCACTCGTCTGAGGGTGATAGGGGGTAGCAGTTTTGTGTTTTACCCCATATCGTTCTAAGATCTTTTCTAGTGGAGTATTGCAGAAGTGAGTTCCCTCGTCACTGATGAGGGATCGTGGACAGCCAAACCGCGTGAAAATATTTTTTTCAGGAAGTTCTTGACCATCTTGTGGTCATTCCGTGGTGTTGCTATCGCCTCTACCCACTTTGACACGTAGTCGACGCAGACCAGAATGTACTTGTTCCCATACGAGGATGGAAACGGTCCCATGAAATCAATACCCCATACGTCGAAAACCTCGCATTCTTGGATGGGGTGGAGGGGCATGTCCATTCGCCGAGAAAGTTTACCGGTGCGTTGGCACCGGTCACACCCTTTTACAAAGCTCTCTCGTATCCTTAAAAATTGTTGGCCGTAGAAACCGGATCGAAGAATCTTCGCAGCTAGTCTTCCCGGCTCCATAATGACCTCCCACAGTCCACCATGGCATTGCTCCATAATGTCCTCTCGCTCGAACTCGGGGACACACCTACGGAGCAATCCATCCTTGCAACGCTTGAAGAGAATGGGATCGTCCCACACATAATAGTTCAAATCCGAAAAGAATTTCTTCTTTTCCCCGATATGTCGGTCGGGTCCGGATATCTCGCCACTCAAGAAGTTTGCAAAAGGTGCAAACCAAGGAGAACCTTCTCCAGCACGGGCAGGAGCAACCTCGCACACATCAATGGTCATGAGTTGCTCAGTTGGAAAATCAATTCCAATCTCATCCGAACGAGGATCGTCGGTCGCCGAGACATGTGGTCGCCTACAACATTCTCGCTACCCTTCTTGTCCCGGATATGAACATCAAACTCTTGTAAAATCAAGATCCATCTCAACAAATGAGGCTTGGCATCAGCCTTGTTCAACAGATACTTCAATGCAGAATGGTCTGTCCAGACCGTGACCTCCGACCCAAGCAAGTAGCTTCTAAATTTATCCATGGCAAAAACTACTGCCAACAACTCCTTCTCAGTTGTTGCATAATTTACTTGCGCTGGGTTTAATGTGTGACTAGCGTAGTAGATGGGTCGGAACCTTCCGTCCACTCTCTGACCTAGCACCGCGCCGACTGCATAATTAGAAGCATCACACATAAGCTCGAAGGGAGATTTCCAGTCGGGTGCTATAAGAATTGGTGAGGTAACCACCTTGTCTTTTAATTCTTTAAACGCTCTTTCACACTCATGGGTGAAAATAAACTTCACATCTTCTCTTAAGAGAGATGAAAAAGGCTTGGCTATTTTAGAAAAGTCTTTGATGAATCGCCTATAGAAGCCGACATGACCCAAGAATCCTCTTACTTCTCTTGCATTATTGGGGTATGTAATTTTTTCAATAGCTTCTACCTTCGCTTTGTCGACCTCAATACCTTCTTTGGACACCTTGTGTCCCAGAACAATTCCCTCTTCCACCATCAGGTGGCACTTCTCCCAATTTAAGACTAAGTCCTTCTCTATGCACCGGGACAAAACTTTATCAAGATTGTGTAAACAGTGGTCGAAACTGTCCCCGAACATAGAGAAGTCATCCATAAAAATCTCCATCACCTTCTCCACTAAACCATCAAAGATAGCCAGCATACATCTTTGAAATGTAGCCGGTGCGTTGCAGAGACCAAATGGCATTCTTCGGTAAGCGAAAGTGCCGGAGGGACAGGTGAAGGTAGTCTTTTCTTGATCAGTGGGGTCGATAGCTATCTGAAAGTATCCTGAATAGCCATCCAGAAAACAATAAAATTTCTTGCCACTAAGCCTCTCAAGGAGCTGGTCAATGAATGGCAAGGGGAAGTGGTCTTTAAGAGTTACCTCATTTAGTCTTCGGTAGTCGATGCAAACTCTGTATCCAGTGATTTGCCGTAGGGCAATCTCTTCCCCCTTTTCATTCTTCTCGATAGTAATCCCTCCTTTCTTTGGCACCACATGAGTGGGGCTCACCCATTCACTATCGGCTATTGGGTAGATGATACCCATGTCAAGCAATTTGATGATTTCCTTCTTAACGACCTCCTGCATGTGAGGGTTTAGCCTTCTCTGAGGCTGTCGCACCTTCTTCGCTCCCTCAACAGTCCTGATCTTGTGCATACAGATATCAGGGCTTATCCCCTTGATATCTCCCACTTGCCAACCAAAGGCGAGGATATTATCTTGCAGCACTTTGATAAGCTTTTCTTCCTCCTTTGGTTCTAACTTAGATGAAATGATCAAAGGGAGCTTATCACCGTCCCTCAAAAAAATGTATTTCAAGTGTTGAGGCAAAGGTTTCAACACTAAATCTGACGGTGGCTCCTCCACACTTGGTCTTAATTTATCGCCCTTAAGCTCCAAATCTCCAAGCATATCATAAGGGCTCTGAAGCATCATGGCCTCCCAGCAGACAGGGGTTTCATCCCCTTTTGCAAATCCGGCCATGTCACCATGCCTCTTCCTCATTTTCTTTCTTACCGTCTCCTGGTAATCAGAACTTCCCTTTTCCTACTTCTCAATCTCTTCTAAAAATTTCTTCCACTCCTCATCAGTCCAAGTTGCAGATTGTTTATTGAATTCTTCCTCATCCCAACTACCTATGAACACTTGTTCATCATACTCATCAGTGAAATCGTCCTCAATAGCTAAACAAGTGTCACTGGATGCGTGCTTCACTGCATTGCCCACATTGAACTTTACACTCTCATCCTCCAAATGTAGGGTTATCTCACCACTGTAGGAATCTAGTAAGGCACGGGCGGTTGCAAGTAAAGGTCTTCCAAGGATCAAGGGGGTATTCTCATCAGTGGTCATGTCCATGATTACCCAATCAGCTGGGTATATGAAGTTCACAACCTTGACCAACACATCTTCTATAGTTCCCCTTGCATACTTCACACTTCTATCTGGAAGTTGAAGAGAAATAGGTCTAAGAGTAATAGATTGATCCAATCCAAGAGATTGGAAGATTGAAGTAGACATCAGATTGACTGATGCTCCCGAATCGCATAAAACATTGTGGAAGTCCCTGTTCCCGATAGTACACGAAATCATGAATTTACCAGGGTCAGGACACTTCACAGGAAGTTTAGTCTGGCCGATTGCGGAGCATTCTTCATTCAACACTATGTGCTCGAGCTCTTGAAGCTTCTTCTTCGAACTCACTGCGTCCTTTATAAACTTTGTATACTTTGGCATCCCTACCAAAAGATCAACTAATGGAATGTTTGCCTCAGTATTCTTGAGAAAATCGATAACCTTCTTATACTCCTTATCGACCGTTAATGACAAACTTGTTCTTGCTAGGTGGGTAAGGGAGATCAACAAAGTCCTCCTCGGTGAAGTTCTTCTTTGTCGTCTTATGATTGATTGCTTTGTCTTCCCTATCTTTCCACCTCACATGCTTCCCGTAACTCAACTTAGAATCCGACTTCTTTTCAAAGTATTCTCAACTCTCACATTTCTTTCGAATTTCCTTTTTCACTTGGCTCAACGGCCGTCCCAAAGATCCTTCCGAGGAGAAAGAAGATCTTCCCCTCCCCGCCCGTGCTCGCAGGAGGGGCTATTCGTTTCCCCGGTTGGCCCGACCGCCAACCGCTTTCCCACTCCTCGATTTACGACATTCAACTCATCTTGACCATAGTTCCATGGTGCAGCCGATCGGTGCAGGTATTCTAGTCATTCTGGACCACGTTAACCCCTCGGGGGTTCTTCTCAGTAAAACTCGGCAGCTGACCTTGAGGTCGATTTGCTTGCTGCCCCGAAATCTGTCCCATTTACACCTCTAAATTCCTCACTGTACTGGTCAAAGTACTCAATGCATTTTCCAATTGAGTGTTGGCCGTGACTTGCTCACTCAACTTTTGTTCTAAGATCTGAAATAATTGATTCTGACTTTGATTTTGATTGACCGGTGGATTATTGTTCCATGCCGGTCGAGAGTTGGATTGAAAATTGCTCAGATTAGGCCTAGGGGCCTGAAACTGATGGGGATTTGCTACCCTAGAAGGGTCACTCCAGTAATTAAACCCTTGAGTGTTCTGATTCTGACCCAAAGGTCGATAATTTTGAGAACTGAATGCATTCACCTCCTCTGAATGTAGCAATAGATGACATTGATGGAATGTGTGCCCAATAGTATCGCAATTTTGGCAAACAACATTGTTTTGCACAGCTTTGACCTGAGAGATTGGGTCAAGCTGGTACTGATCACTGCGATGGCCTTGGCCATGGCAGTTGTCACATACAAGACTTTGAACATTCATTGCCGCCACTTGCTTATGTAGTGCGGCTAACTGAGCCTTTAGAAGTGTTGTCTCATCTACCTCATACTTCCCTGGAGTCGAGCTCTTCTGACTGGATGCACCCTTATTATACTTTGCAATATCTTCTGACTGGATGCACCCTTAGGTAGGGGCATAATTATACTTTGCAATATCTTCAAACAACGTCCATCCCTCTTCAGGTGTCTTTCTCAGAAATGCACCTCCAGTAGAACTATTCACCATTCCCTTAGTCAATTTAGTCAAACCACTATAGAAAGTGTTGACCAACCTTTGTTTATCCAGCCCATGGTGGGGGCACTTTCTCAAGAGAGACTTAAATCGTTTCCATGCATCGCAAAACGATTCCCTCTCAGTTTGCACAAAAGTGAATATCTGATTCAGAAGATGAGCCATCTTTGCAGGTGGAAAGTACTGGCTTAGAAATTCTTTCTCCAACTCCTCCCACGAAGTAATGGAGTCGACTGGAAAAGATTTATACCATTCTTCGCTTCTCCCTTCAGTGAGAAGGGAAAAAGTTTCATCCTCAGGGCGTCCTCAGTGACCCCTTTGATTAAAGTAGTCCCGCACGATTCTAGAAATGAATGAATGTGATTGTGTGGGTCCTCAGTGGAGAAGCCATGGAATGTGGAACCTCTCACCAAGTTGATTAAAGAAGTTTTGAGTTCGAAATTATCAGCCGTGATTTCAGGAATCACGACTGCAGGATTTACTTTCACAGTAGACGGCATGGCATAGTCTGCCAATGTCCTTTGATCTGCCTTTTCCTCAACTTGGGCTTCTTCCTCAACGTATTCTTCAGGATAGTTTGCCTCGTCCATCGATCCGGCGAGTCGAGCCAAACGTCTATTCGGTCGAACGATGGTTCGCTCTAGCTCCGGGTTATATAAAAGTGGTCCCCCGTGAGTTCGAGTTTGCATAAACCACGTTCGAACCAAATGTTCGGGTCAAAATAATTTTTTTTTTAAATTAAGTATAATCCTTTAATTAGACTCAACAACTAAAAACTAAACTAAAACAGACTCGAAACAGGCTCGAAAAACGCAAAAAAAACAGAACAGAATACTGTAAGACTATCACAGAACAGAAACAGAGAAAAGAAAAAAAAAAAAAATAACTCTCGGTCGACCGAGAGGTCAGGTTCGGTCGACCGAACTGAATTATTTTTTTTATTTTTTTTATTTTGAAAGATTAGTACGCACCGGAATTAGCGACCGTCCAGAAATTACAGAGACTGAAAACGAAAACTTTCCGTGCCAAGTCCCCGGCAACGGCGCCCAAAACTTGTTGCGGTTTTTACACAACAGTGATAAAAATTAATTAAAAACCGATGTCAGCCCCAAGTGCAAAGGCTCGCAGCTATAGTGGTGAAACCGGGTCGTATCCACAGGGACTTGTACGAAAATAGTTCTTGCCTTCGATTTCTTTCTAAGATTTATGATTACGATCTTGGATTAAAAACAAAATAAAGGTTTCAAAAGCGAAAAGAAAAAAAACTACTGCTTGATAAATCTTTTTGTAACAATTTTAATTAAACAATTAGAACTCACCGTTGTTCCACCACCCCACCGAAATTAACAAGAAAATCACATATTCATTTGCAAGCCTTGGATTAATATCTACTAAATAGGCGTTTCCTCTCTCGATTTAACACCGTTAATTAGTCCACCTCTCGGTTCGACTAAAGCACTACGAATCAAAGATATGGATATAAAATCCTAATCTAACAATACTCATCCTAAACTCTCGTTTGTCAGGATAAATATTATCACTTTCCTTCACGGTAATCTATGAATTTATCAACTGTCGTTTATTTAAATTCAATCAGCATGCAACACATGTATGGTTCATACACATTGCTCATAAACAATCAAAACATGAAGGAAGAACAAGAAAGCTTACTAGAACGAATAAATGCAAAATCCTTGTTTATTCCGGTGATGGTGGCTTCACATGGTGGTTCTAGCCTCGTGCCTTTAGCCACTCATCTTCTTCATAAAAAAACCCTTAGTGTTGAATATGAAATTGAAAGACAAATAAAAGAAAGACTATGAATCTAATTTATTGCTATTCTATTGCTAATGTTTTGTTGTATTTTTCTGTGTGTTTGTTTCTGGCCGAATGGTGCTGCTTATATAGGAGTTTTGCCGACAAAAGGAAGGATCTAGAAAAAAAAACGCGTCAATTCAGCCTCGGTAGACTGAACGTCGTGGCTCGGTCGACCGAATAGCACGGCTCGGTCGACCGAGCGTACCACTTGTCTGCGTTCACACTGTGCTTCGTATACCGTGTTCCCCACTTCACTCTTTCGACCAGATTTGATTTATCCTCTCTTCAATGCTCCGATTTTCTTCTTTATTTTGAAATTACTTGATTGGATGAGATAAATCCCTCAATAAATAACACCCCCCTGCATTTCTTTATTTTCTGCAAAAATTGTTGTTACACCAAGTCATCGAACGATAATGATAATAAAATGTGTAACAAAATAACATTTAACCTCAATATTTCCTCATAATTAAATTATAACCTCTCAATAACCATTATAGGAATTTAACGGTTAGAAACACGCTTTTCTCATTTATTTCCCTTAAAAATAAGGTAAATTGTTTAGGGATTAAGCCCGAAAACATAGTAAAATATACCCTAAACAATAAGCATTTAGCACACGGTGCTTGAAGGTAAGACTGGGAATTTCGCGCATACGTTCGGCCAATGACCATTCGTGATATATCTTTTAAGCTATTGAGTATAAAGGTTAGATATAGGATTCTTGAAATCGGGAAGGGACAGTTATACTGTTGCATCCTTTCTGATAGAGTCCATGAACAGCAAAACCTTGAACCTTGAAGTACGTTTACTCAAGGTAGTTACTAACTGATTAAAATCAGACCACATCCAACATCAGTTGTTGGTGATAACACTAAATACTACTAAACTAGATCAGAATTTCGATCCAGTAAGTATTGGGAGTACGGTTTATCCATTACCCATTACGGTTTCTGCAGACTTTGTAGTCTGAGGATCGATTGATGACCTATGGCTCTTTTATGAGCAGTATAGGATTCTGATACTAGAGGTTGGTTTAATAGCCATAACCCTGTGAATGGAGTTCGGTACTCCAGTTCTGTTCATACTCTTGTAGAACCACCTGAGCGTCTCAGGCCCAGTGGGAGTAATTGGATCTACATGGAAAAGAGTAGAATGAATAGGAAAGTTTATCTTTCAGAGCAAAGCCTGAGTGGTCTAGAGGTAATTCCCTAAGAAGTAGAGAGTTAATCAGACCTTGGACTCTCTTACCACTTAGTATTGCATGACTTCTGATGACGGTCAAATTATACCCGTAAAAGTCATCAACGTTGACCTTAAATCGAGATTAATAATATGTATTTTATATTAAATCACATGTTTATATGTATTATTTAATGTTTTGTGATTTATAAAATATAATTTGGTATTTATCCATTTTTTATTGGTATTTATCTGTTTTTATTTATAAATCGGTATTTATCCGTTTTTATTATATTTATCCGTTTTATTTAAATATGATTTATTTTGGGATAAATATCTATTTTGCAGATTTGGATAATTATGGAGGATAAATACAAATGGAAGAATTAAATCTCAAGATAAATAAAAGGAAATTCAAGATAAATATCGGATTAGCACGAAAAGATCGGATAAGCATGACAAAAGACTCCAAGAGTGGCGCCAACATGAAGGACACACATTTTAGGGGGGGCGCACCTTATTTTTGAGATCGGCCGGGAGTTATCTCTTATTTGTTTTGACATTTTGATGTATATCTCTTAATTAGCTTGAACCCCTATAAATAAAGGCATACCATACACGTCTTTTACACACTTCTTTACACAATACATTTTTTACACTTCTCAATTCATAATTAAATCTTTAGTTTTACTTAGAGCAGTTTTTATGCAAGATCTGCAGTAATGTAAGTTCTTGTATTTATTTGTTCTTAGTTCTTTGTAATTAAGTCCCCAATTATTGTTTATCGTTTGAGGTTGTTCGTTCTTCACCGAACGATGTAGATCTAAGGATATGATATGAGGAAGTGGGGATTCCTTGTCCATAAGGATCCACACACCCAGATCTGTTATCCGGTGACCTATAGATGACTTTGGTATGATCAACAACCGTGTTTTTAGTAGATCTATACAATTGCTTTATGAGTCTCTATTTTATCCGTTACGTATGTAGAAACGCTAAGATTTAGTTTTTCGCCGCGTCAATCTAGCCACGTCTTTATGGTGTGATTGTCCACCTAGAATTTCTTATCTTAGTAGGTATGCTACAGCTACGTTGCTCGTCTATTTTAATTAGCGTATGATTAGGAAATACCAATATAGTACTACTAGGTCGGCTCATGAATTGATCTTCCGGGACTTTCAGCGAGATCTAGATCTATTTTGTATTTGGGAATTGCTAGCACCTGATTATACGTAAATCGTAGATTAACATGAGACCGTCCAGGTGATTGTTAATGGGACGGAGACTGATGCGATCGCTTAGGAAGTACGCCTGAACAAAGGAATGTTGCCAAGGTGAGGAATACGGTTAATATCGGCATCCCTAGTTTTGTAAGCGTGCGAGTCATATGAGATGGAGGCCAAAAAAGCGAAGTCACGTGATGTAGCATAGTGATCTGGATGGCCTACCCGGAGCTAGATCTAGTTTAGGGGATGACTCCCGTAGCCAATATAAAAGAAATACGGATCGGATTAATAGTTGTCGAGTCTAGCTTAATTATATAGAATCTCTAGATCCAAACGATAACATAATAATTGGGGAGGTTAATTACGTTATGTGTTGTGTCGAGTCGTGTCCTTTACTTTTCTTGTCTTTTGTTGGTCGTAGACCGCCTTTGTGTCCTTGACATGAATGATTAATTGTTTGTATATAAATGACCCACATTTGGTTCTCTGTGGGATCGACCTTGATTCGCTATAGCTATACTACGATGGACCTAGTCCTCTTGCTAGTATTGGTTTATGGTGGTCAAGTATTTTAATTTCACTTGATCTACGTGCATCAAGTTTTTGGCGCCGTTGCCGGGGAACCAACGGTCAATTTTATATATAAATAATTTTTTATTCATGATTAAGTTTTCTGTTTTAGAGTCCTTTTTTTTTTACGTTTTTTGAGTCCCTTTGGTTGTCTGTAAGTTGTAAAAATTCCAGAATCTGGAACAGCTGGTTTCGCTTCCAACGAGACTGCCTCTCGCTGCCAGCAAGCCTGGTTCTGTTTTCTAGGACTTCGCGTGTCTGTTTATCTCCGTATGTTTAATCCGTAGGTCTGATAGCAGCATGGGAAACCATGTTAAAATCAGTCTACGGTCCGTTTTGTTTTTCTTCTGTTTGCAGAAACCAGGGAAGCAACAATCCGAGTCAGAAATTTTTCGTGGGCGCTGAAAAATAACCCAGCAACATGTGGAGCTACGAATCTACGATGGGAAAAGCGATGGAAGCAATACCTTTAAAGCACAAAGATGGCTCCGAAAAAATTTTAAGGTTCAAATTATTCGTGGTACAATGTTGAAGGCAAGGTATCACCCTTTTTGCTTATGAATTACTATCTTTTGGTCTTTTGAGCGTAAGTTAGCCTATACATGAACCTGAGTATGAATCTTAGCCCGGAGTTGGTTTGTAAGATTAATTTTATTAGTGTCGAAGGTTCTGCCCCAAATCTGTCTCATCCAGAGGGTGTAAGGAAACATGTAGTAGTTGAAGGAAGTAGTGAATAAAGAGTTCCTCGTAGTTCTGTCAAGATCTCATTTTCCTATGCATGAGATTGCTTCTACTGGCCATGGGGGCAACAATTTGTGTAGTTTGTAAGAATTCTCAATCTAAAGAAGACGTTGAGTTTTGAGAGAGCATAATGAAGCAGCATTATAGAGGATGTGATTGAAATGGGTCCCCAGGACTAAATCTCCTTAGAATTCACTCATTCCTAAAACGAGAGCCGAGGTAAGAGTTTTGTATAAAAGGTATGGATAAATGTCGTTTCCTAGGTCTCACAACCAAGGGAAGGGTATTAATCCGCAAAAGCGATGAGCCCACCTCTTATAGTGCTCAGAGGGTCATGGTCTGGCGAACTATGAAGGATGACTGACAAGGATAATTTTGGAAAGTCGAGCTGAGGACTTTAAACTCAAAACTACTTCTTTAAAACCCTTAGGATTTCTTTTTAGGATTTTAGGTTTCGTTTTCTTCGAGACAAATAAGAGTAATGTGACATATGTTGAGGTTTTTTATTTTGCCGTGTTCCGATGGCCATTGGGCTAAGGATGTGCAAAACTTTTTTACTCAATATAGGCCACGTGAAATAGAGTTCCTTAGGAGAGTCGAGAAATTGCTAAAAAAAAAGGAAATTTAGCAATCAACCTTAAGATGAAAGCATTGAGAGAGCTTGAGAATTACTGAAAATGTAACAGAGAATGATTGGTGCGAGCAAGAACGCTTTTTGGTCAACTCCCAAAACTTTTTAGAATGGCGATCCGAGTGAAAATCCAAAGTTGTGTGCAATTCGTTCTGCAACTACCCTTATCCTGTCCTTTGTACCTTTTCAACCTTCAACCTTTCTATTCTCTCACCAATCTGCCTCACAGTTCACATTTCTAACCATTCTTCCATTCCCTCTCTTTCTTTCCATCTATTTCACTCTCCCACCCTCACCCAATCCCTTAACCAATACCCACCCATCATACTCTAAACCTCCATTTTGTTTACAAAATACCTTTGGGTTGCGGAATTTGAATATTGCTAAGTTTTAATGATTATCGTTTATCATTTTGGTTTTCATGATCCTATCTAGGGTACGTGTAGCTCTGACCCTTGCTAGATTTTAAAAGTTTTTTTGGTTCGATCAAAATACAACTTATCTTTCTACCGGGAGTTTTAAATTTCACACTTTTACGCCTATCCCGACATTTCTGGATGATGAGTTTTGTTCTAAATATCGCACCGATCCGACCTTGTTGATGATGGTTATGACTTTTACGTGATACATTGGGTTATTAGTAATTTCGAGGAGAAGCTACATCTCCCTAAGTTGTTGATATCCAATCCAAACGTGCAGAGTCTGCGCTCGGTACCTGATTTTATCTTTAGCCGATAGGTCACATTCAATATGTTATACCTTACCAAGTTTCTCTTTTACGCTGGATTAAATACCTTATCCATCTGGTAAACCTCGTGTTCTCCCACACGTGGTAATGCTTTTTGATCTTTGTCTTCTCCACCCGGTTTCAAGAATATTTAAGCGGTGGAGATTATAGATGAAGATTACCATCTTTAGTTGCTTGTTTATCTTTCTTTCTATTTAGTATTTTTCTTTTTGCGTCTGAACGAGTAGTTTTAACTCTTTGGTTTTCCTTGTCATTGGTTGTATGGAATAAAGTGGCTTAATTTGTTTTTGGATATTGTATATCTAATTACTGCCACCTTATTTTATAACTTCCATTGACATGTTATTAACGGTTTCGTGGAGTTTCTGTTTGGTTTGCTTGAACAGGTTTCACTTGCTTCTCCACGACATGCTTAGATTACTCCGATGTTCTGCATCTACTTGAGAGCCGTTTCCAGAGCTAAGTCTTTTTCTTAAATTCTCATTTTTATTTGTCATTGGGGACAATGCCAAGTTTAAGTGGGGGGGTAGGAGACTTAGCCATGATGCTATAATTGAAAATTGAATGAAACGGTGAAAAATTTGAATAAATGCCAAATTAATTATATCTCGTACCCTTAGAATTGTGAGTTTCTAGCTAAGAATTGATAGGAAAGGAACCAAGTTGCATAATTACGTGATCATATTATACTTATGTGAATGTAAATTTAAGGATATTCATGCCGATTGTTGCAAGTAGTTATTTATTATTCGATTACTCAAATTTGAATCGAGTTTTACCGCGCAAATTATAATAACTGAAGAATTATGTGTACATTGCGTAGATGATTGGTTATGCAGACCTAGAGTCGATATTTATCCGCTGATGTGTTCTTATCTTCTAGCCATCAAAGCGGAGTAATAAGCTTGAGAATTATCTGTGTATTGACAAAGCGTTAAACGCTGGGCTTGTAGTAACATTACCAAAGTAGCCTCGCGCTTGTGGTAATATTCAATGCTTCCACTAATCCGTGAGAGAGGGATTCTTGCAATGCATATTTTACTTTTAAAGCAAGTTTCTTTCTTGAGAAGTGGTAAAGTTTGAAATGATGAAAATGAGAAAAAAAATTCAAATTTTTAAGAGGCTTGAGTATTTTTCTCGGTCTCCAAGTCCAAAAACCTTATGGATAACGCTCTTGCTTATTGCACCATGTCTTTACCCATTGCGAGGCTTAAGAAGTGGGAATGCTGATGTTGGTAGGTTGAGACTACGAAGTTAGCATAAACTTTAATCTTGCCACAAATAGATAAAATCTAAACGCACATGCACACATCACATCGATTCATAGCGAGTAGTGAATAATAGGTACCTTATGAGCATAAGTGGTATGAGTTGACTCGAGTTTCTTGTGAAAGTATGATTTGACCACGGAAAATGTGTCTTGGGGAATCACTTATTGATGCTTTGTTCGGGACGATCAAAGTCTAAGTGGGGGGTAGTTGATGACGGTCAAATTATACCCGTAAAAGTCATCAACGTTGACCTTAAATCGAGATTAATAATATGTATTTTATATTAAATCACATGTTTATATGTATTATTTAATGTTTTGTGATTTATAAAATATAATTTGGTATTTATCCATTTTTTATTGGTATTTATCTATTTTTATTTATAAATCGGTATTTATCCGTTTTTATTATATTTATCCGTTTTATTTAAATATGATTTATTTTGGGATAAATATCTATTTTGCAGATTTGGATAATTATGGAGGATAAATACAAATGGAAGAATTAAATCTCAAGATAAATCAAAGGAAATTCAAGATAAATATCGGATTAGCACGAAAAGATCGGATAAGCATGACAAAAGACTCCAAGAGTGGCGCCAACATGAAGGACACGCATTTTAGAGGGGCACACCTTATTTTTGAGATCGGCCGGGAGTTATCTCTTATTTGTTTTGACATTTTGATGTATATCTCTTAATTAGCTTGAACCCCTATAAATAAAGGCATACCATACACGCCTTTTACACACTTCTTTACACAATACATTTTTTTACACTTCTCAATTCATAATTAAATCTTTAGTTTTACTTAGAGCAGTTTTTATGCAAGATCTCGCAGTAATGTAAGTTCTTGTATTTATTTGTTCTTAGTTCTTTGTAATTAAGTCCCCAATTATTGTTTATCGTTTGAGGTTGTTCGTTCTTCACCGAACGATGTAGATCTAAGGATACGATATGAGGAAGTGGGGATTCCTTGTCTATAAGGATCCACACACCCAGATCTGTTATCCGGTGACCTATAGATGACTTTGGTATGATCAACAACCGTGTTTTTAGTAGATCTATATAATTGCTTTATGAGTCTCTATTTTATCCGTTACGTATGTAGAAACGCTATGATTTAGTTTTTCGCCACGTCAATCTAGCCACGTCTTTATGGTGTGATTGTCCACCTAGAATTTCTTATCTTAGTAGGTATGGCTACGGCTACGTTGCTCGTCTGTTTTAATTAGCGTATGATTAGGAAATACCAATATAGTACTCCTAGGTCGGCTCATGAATTGATCTTCCGGGACTTTCAGCGAGATCTAGATCTGTTTTGTATTTGGGAATTGCTAGCACCTGATTATACGTAAATCGTAGATTAACATGAGACCGTCCAGGTGATTGTTAATGGGACGGAGACTGATGCGATCGCTTAGGAAGTACGCCTGAACAAAGGAATGTTTCCTAGGTGAGGAATATGGTTAATATCGGCATCCCTAGTTTTGTAAGCGTGCGAGTCATATGAGATGGAGGCCGAAAAAGCGAAGTCACGTGATGTAGCATAGTGATCTGGATGGCCTACCCGGAGCTAGATCTAGTTTAGGGGATGACTCCCGTAGCCAATATAAAAGAAATACGGATGGGATTAATAGTTGTCGAGTCTAGCTTAATTATATAGAATCTCTAGATCCAAACGATAACTTAATAATTGGGGAGGTTAATTACGTTATGTGTTGTGTCGAGTCGTGTCCTTTAATTTTCTTGTCTTTTGTTGGTCGTAGACCGCCTTTGTGTCCTTGACATGAATGATTAATTGTTTGTATATAAATGACCCACATTTGGTTCCCTATGGGATCGACCTTGATTCGCTATAGCTATACTACGATGGACCTAGTCCTCTTGCTAGTATTGGTTTATGGTGGTCAAGTATTTTAATTTCACTTGATCTACGTGCATCAACTTCGTTCAAAAGCAAAAAGAAAATAGGGGTGATCCCTGAGACTTAATTGCCAAACAAACGGAGTCTGGATTCATTCGGAACAAAAGGGTATTGCCTTATGAACTTATGACCGGATGACTGTCAAGGCTTATGTCCTTTGTGGATAAAAAGCAAACCTCTCGGTCATTGGAAGTCATATATTTCTACAATATGTGGATTTGACCAGAATATTGATAAGTCTTTTGTAGACTGGATATCAATTTTAGTACAGTAGTGAATATATACATATATTAGTGTTTGTGAAGGATAACACTGCACCAGTTGGAATCAACATGGGTGTGTTATCTGAAGTCAGAATCTGACAATGCCACAATTCTCTATAATAGAGATTTGGACAACATCCTAAAGAGTTTGACTCGGTCGAATTCTTTAAAATCAGTCATTGGTTTCCCATCCATCTTATTGGTTAAGATGATGCATCTGTGTATGCAACATTCAACGAGGAAGTTTTACCCTATGCCTCAGGAATGACTCTCTAAATCTTCGGATCAAGAGAAATGGGATAGATTCTCTTTCTAGTAAGAGATGGTCAGGTTATTGAACGTCAACTTTGATCGAATCTTAGATTCGGCGGTTAACAAAGCAAGTTTAGTATGTCCTTTAGTATCTTGAAGAGAACGAGGAATAATATGCGGACATATTCATGTGTGAACTTGGATATGTGTGATACACTGATTTTGACTTTAAGTCAGATTAAGGATGATCGTTAAGTCGATCTCGGGCTCAGTGTTTACTCTTGTGTTGAAGCTATTGCCTGGAGGAATCTAGCAACGCCAACTCGACTTTAACTAGTTGGGTGATTAACAGCTTTTGTAGTAGTTAGAGAGGCGATATAGCTTAAGGATTTCCTTTTCATATCTGGGAGTGATTCTAGATTTGGAAGCCGATACCACATCATTGTGCACACGATGAAGCGGTAGCTTATAAGGATTTTCGAAATCACTAGAGGTCAAAAGCATATTGGGAAAGTACCACATGATTAGATGGACCGGTAACGTTTCGATTCTGCCAATCGTCTCTAGCCGACAACCTGACTAATCATTAAGACCCATGATATTTAGATGTAGGTGCTCCCCGAGTCACTGACCTATCCTACGACGGCACACTCGGAGTGTACTTTGTCATCTGCAATGGTTATGATATGCTTAATGGGTACTAGAATACGGGATGGGTCTCCATTGCTTTAGAGCAAGTGGGAGATGTAGTTTGTTGTAGTTTAAATAATAGGGTGTGCTCTAAAACAATTAATCACATGCTTTCGTGCAAGTGGGAGATTGTTAGGTGTGATGCCCGAAAGACAATTTTGTAATTGTTTTATTGAATAAATGAAATGATATTATTATTCATATTTATTATTCTCATATTTGACAATAGTATTTACACTACAGAAAACCCTAAAGTATATCGTTTATGTAATCACTTAACTCTGTGTATGGGATATACACGGGAGGATTGAGTTAGTGAAGATGTACTTAAAATACAATTAGCCCGTCGTGAAGTTAATCGAGAGTATCGGGTCTCTCCTTTAACGTGCTATTAATGCGCCCAGAACACAATAGGTGTGATTGTCTTATCCGGACTTTCGGTTAAGAGAACCTAATGGGGCATTTATATATGATAGATTTATCATATAGGGCTGGACCAATTTGATTAGAGTTCACGATATAATTCCGTAATCGAGAAGTCTTATCGAATCAATCGATGATCATATTTATGGATATAGCTTAATCCTAAGGTGATCACAGTCAACTGCTTGAATCAGTATGAGGTTTGACTTGACGGTTAAGGATTACACTGAGTCTGTGGTCTGAATTACCCCATCTTGGCATTGTACTGGATTGAGTGAGTAATCTGTGTTATCACAGATACGGAATCCATTCCTTCCATTTATGGAAGTAGATAGACAGTTCCCTTATTTGTTAATCCTAGAAACTGATTGATCGCGCGAGTTCATATTACACTGATTAGCTACCAGTGAGTTGTATGAATTATTTGATCACTAGGGGGTTAATGGTAAATAAGGATAAGATGTTCTAAAAAGGGTTAACGGTAACTTCCCGATTTAGAATGAACAGTCTATAGAGGATTAATCCATATGTAATGATTATATCAATGGACGCTTATCATTATTCTCGTGAGGAGATAAATATAATCTTATAATCGGAGGAGTGCAGTCACGGGATTATGGTGGCATATTCCTGTGATTGATTTATCGAATATAATTATTACGTTCGTAAGATAATTATTTATTTGATTTATCAGAGCCGCTGATTATTAGTCCATGGTCCCCGACGTGCCTCCAAATATAGCATAGCTATTCTCGGACGTCGAATCCTAATAATATTAATTTAGTTCTTATTAGAATTTAATTAAAACGATATGTGAATTAATTGTTTAGTGGACTATTAAATTAGTTGGGCTAAATAATTAAATATGTGAAAAAGACATTTTTCATAATCTTGGCCCAATTTGGTGTGTTAATGGAAATTATTGTGACTAGGTCACAAGAGGCAAATTTCGGCCATAAGCATGTATTAGTGAGCAAGAAATTAGTTTTCTTGTGAATTAATAAGACATGTGCACAAAATATTTATTGGATAAATATTTATGGTAAGAAATAAAGATAAATATTATTCTAGATTTGTTCTAGAATATTATGGAATTATCTTTTATTTATTGGATTTATTTATTTGCAAAATAAAATCCTTGGAGGTTAAGTTTTACTCTCCTATATAAAGAGAGTTCTCCCAAGCCTAACACACACATAATTTCGACTTCTGCCTCTTAGAGAGGAGAATGAAATATTTCGGCCAAGGGGTAGAATAAGGGAAAATCTTGGAGGTTTTTCCGGGTGGCATATCGGGAGGATTCGAGACGAGAATTTCCTTCCACCGGGAGTTGCTTGGATCACACGTACGGAAGATCGTGGTGCTCTTCACATCTTCTTTCATTCTTCCTTTTGCGGTTCTTCAACTTGGATTTTGAGATCCAAGAGGTATGTTCTACAACGCCCTTGTAGAGTAGATCTAGTTATTTTATTACGTGTAATTTATAGATCTAGATCCTTAAATCGCTTCCGTTGCGGATGGTATTACTAACACAACTTACATCGGTCAAACAAAAAAACAAATCCAAGCCACGTTATGCCACAGAATAAGAAAACAGAACTGGGAAACCAAATACATCTTGAAGCTACAACCCTAATGGCAAGTTTGGATAGATGGAATTGAATGAATATATTGAAATGGAATGACTATGTTGGAATGGAATGGAATGAACTTGATTCTATTACTACGTTTGGTGCACAATGGAATGGAATGTCCGATACTAAGGAAGATAGCAGATGATGGGTGATGGGTGGTGATGGCAGCGAGATATGAGAGGTGATTACGGTGTGTGGTGGTGGAAGTGGGTAGTGACATCAACAGGTGACGGCGGTGGGCGGTGGGCGGTGATCGTGGTAGCAGTGGTGGCGGGTGATAATGGTAAGTAGTGATCGTGGTGGCGTTGAGTGATCGGTGGTGGCGGTAGTGGTGGCGGTGGTGGCGGATGATCGGTGGTGATCGTGGTGGCGGTGGTGATCGGTGGTGACTGTGGTAGGTGGTGATAATGGTGGCGGCGTGTGATCAGTGGTGACGGCGTTGGGTGGACATCATGGTGGCCGTGACGGCGGGTGATCGGTGTTTGGGTGGTGATCGTGATAGTAGGATGGTGGGCGATCGGTGGTGACGGTGGTGGGTGGTGATCGTGGTGCGGGCGGCGGATGATCGGACGGTGGTGAGTTGTGATAGTGGTAATGCATTTCATTCCATCCATTCCATCTGATTTTTTATGGAATGAAAAAGATTTCCATTCCTTCTTATCCAAACACGCCAAAATGATGGATGGAATGAAAAAAACATTCTATTACATTCCTGCAATACAAACGCACCATAAGTTTATTGTTTTTCACTTCACTGTATATTTATTTTGGGAAATTATCAGTTAAACGAGGCAGACTAAAACGAACGTTTATCATAGTGGAAGGATGTAATCTTTTTCCTAATGTTTTTAGTTACTCAAGTCGGATGAAAGCCAACAGACATTCTCTATATTCACGACTTAAGGCGGAGAGAACACCTTTCCAATTGAAATGCAAAAAATAAGTGCAGGACACCAAAGTCTCACTTCCGGATACTACAGTTGACTGAAGTAAGAGGCAGAGAGCAAAGTAGTAAACAAACCAGTTTTTGAAAAGCATAGTAAGGATTAGTCTTAGACAATTGTTCGGGGATACTTTGCGAAAGCAAAAAAAAAAGCATTGTAGCAAGGCACTAGATAACTCAACAGAGTACAAACACAATGAGAAAGTCTAGATCCGCCCCTGGTTTGCACATACCTCTTGTATATTGTTCCTACTATTTTTAATAAGACATCGCCTCTTTAAACAGATGCAGGACGATGTAACGTACAATCAAGTGTCTGATATTTGATCATCTTCAGTGCTTATGGGTTATGACATGGGATGTAATAAAAAAAAGATCTTATTAGTGAAAATCATGAAAGTGGCAGTAGTAGTTGTGTACAACCTCATCATGAATCACTATTTTCAAACAGCTGATTCTTTAGCAGACAGAGTAATAAACATTCATGTGTAGTAAAAATTAAAGCAGATAGGAGGTATTAGAAAGAACACTAGGAAAGACAAAACAATCTTCATTCAAAATTATGAAACAATAACAATTTCGTAGGTCACATAAGATCTAGAATCTAAATAAACCAACAGCAAACATGCTATGAACATTTAAAAAGGCAAAACATACTAGAATGGAGCATCCAAACTAAGATATTTGAGCTACCTGAGATCACACTCTATTTTTGTCTCGTACCACCACTTCGCCATCTTTGTCTACGGATATTGTGGACTTGCAATTCTTAAGCGAAGCCAAACTCGTCTGATGAGATGCAAACGAAACACCATATTTGTAAACTTTTTTTGATAGACCTTCATCCTTCCCTACGTAAGATTGCAGACATGGATCCCCCTCCTTGACACAGAGCTAAATTTCCGTCCATAATAGCGCATGCTTGAGCCTCTACTAAGCTTGCAAAAATCGATTCACTAAAGGTATAGTTAACAGCTATCCACAATTGCTTTGCATGATCTCTTAACTTCTATATAGTGGTTTTGTTGTGAGAAAGTAGGATGTAAGACAGAGTGCCATCGATGTTAGTAGATGAGTTCGGAGGAAACCAGTCTCGGTATCTAGAGGGGTATCTAGAGGGACAGGACAAGGCATGACCAAGAATGTTTCCTTTACGATGTCAAATTCCATTATATCACCAAGGTAACTGTATTTCTCCTCGTGTTCAAATTGAAGCATCCAATAAAGGTAGTTGTTGATCAACAACGGATTTGTACCCACCATCTTAACTCTGTTACTAAACGGATTACTGATCGTTTTCATAAATGGATTGGAACCTAGAGTAAGCACTTTGTATTGAATTTGTTTTATCTCATCTTCTATCTACCAAAGAGAGTAATGCTCATTAAGTGAATGATGAAAATAAACCCCATAAATTTGACTTGTATAGATTTTTTTGGAAAGGGTTATCGTCACATATTCACTAATACGCCTTACGGGGTTTAGAATAACGAAAGTATCTTATAATTGTAAGGCTACTAGGCCACCATGAGAAAATAGTGCACGAATACGAAGGTAATTTTGTCAAGAATAAAAAGGGAATCTTTGATTTTTTTAGATTAGTTCCTGCAGGTTCCCACCACCTATATACCGCAAAGTGGTCTAATTTAGAAAGGCAGCTATGATTTGCAACAAGAATAGTCGGAATGCTATTTTTCGAGTGTAAGTCTACGAAATAGCGAGATAAAGTTAAATCTCTCCATATCCTACAAACAAACTGACATTTCATTGTAGTTTTAGCCGGAACCCACCTTAAAATATTATGATAATTTCATCGGAGTTAAAAGCTTTGCCTTTAGTATTCTTCCTAAGTTTTTTCCCTTTTGTATCCATTTTTACCATGACTGCAATTTAGAGGAGCCTGAGAATAAACAAAGACTTAGGGCACTCCCAGCAGAAGCCCTATACGGTGCCCTATCCCTAAAATGAAGATAAAAAAAATACAGTTTTGCCTCAAATAGCTCCTACAGCAGAGGCCCTATCCCTATTTATTTTTAGGGATATGAACAGTGCATCCCTATTTGTGGGGATGCACTATTCACAGGCCTAAACATATTTAATTGTTAAAAATTATAGGGATATGGATAGGGATGCTGCTGGAGTGAAATAATAAATATTTAATGTGTATAAATAGGGTTGTGAGGTAGAATATGTATTATTTAATATTATTTGAAATGTTATAGGGATAAGGATTGGGATGTTGTTGTAGAGGTTTTTGAATTGAGATGTTGTAAAATAGGGATATGTATTATTTTATATTATTTTAGGGATAAAATTTGGGGACTCTGCTGGGATTGTGCTTTGTCCCAAATCCAATAACACCAGCAACCACTACTTATTTTCTCACAATTCCACTCAACCGATTTAACACCACCACGCCGATGCTTTAGCCTTACTTTTAACCGGAAATTTCGTAAGATGGCCTGGGCTAGAGTATCATCAAACGGTGGCAGTTTACGCTATCACAAGGAACTGCGGCGCCTGGTATCAGGCAACAAAATTATTTCCGGCGGATTCCCAGCTGTATTTAGACTAATTACCGCAAAACCATTATGTTTGGGTCAATTTTAGGAATTACCAATTATCTTTAAATTTAGTATTTTTATCTTTTATTTTGTGTCATATTTAACAAACATACTTTTTCGAATTTTACGTTAAATGTTTCCTAAGAAAAAAAAAAGAAATTTACGTTAAATGCAACGGAAATTATGTTTTTTACATTCACATGTCCACAACATTTCACGCGTTTTCACATTTTTATTTTTTTATTTCTTTTTATATTTTAATTGTTATAAGCAGTTTTTTTTTATTAAATCCCCATCTCCAATTAAACTCTATTTGTCGACAAACAATTTTCTCCACCATTTTCGTTCGCGTCTCTCTTTCAGGTGAATAGTTAGTTCGACATTTTCTTCCTTAGTCTTTAAAAGGTGTTTAAAGCAATGATTCCGAAAACTTCTGAGAGTGCTCATAGGCTCTAGTGTTCTAAACAGAATACAAAACTTCAAACATGGAGTTGTGTTTCGTACATCAAAGGACATTTGTAACGCCCCGTTCCCGGACACCGAGTCCTTATCCGGAAAAGGAACGTTCGGCACGTATAAAATAAAAATAAATTCATTTCATACGTAAGCCTCTACTACGTCGTATCAAAAACAAGCAAACGGAAGCAAAAGACTCGGGTAATAAATTTCCAATAACATCCAAGAATAGAATACAGTCTAAAGATGGAAATGTAACTTTATTACATTCAAGAAAAACGAAACTTAAAAGAAACGTACGATATTCTCAAAAGAAACGTAAAGGGTACTACAAGTCTCGAAAGACCAAAAGTCTAAACCAAAAGTGCTGACAACAGTCTAATAAAGAATAACTATAAAAATAAACAAATAATCTTCAACGAGGCGTCGTCAAACGTCGTCATCGAACCCATCCTCGTAACCCTGATCAACCTGTTCATCTTCTCACCCCCAAACACATAGAAAACATGCATTTGAGGTAAGTACAATGTACTTAATAAGAAAGAGAAGCTATGACAACAATTACAATTTATAAAGAAAAGACATTTAAAAGTTTAGTTATCTTTGTGTGACGACTCAATCTGGGGTTCATTCCATGTCCATCAACATGAATTGACTAAACGTTTCTACTTAACTTATCTATGTTAACCGCACTCAAGGGAACTACGCATATCCACTTTTGGGATATTCTTGGCAACATATTAGTGGATCACACCAATATCCACGAAGTCTAGAAAAGGTAGACTCCGATAGTACGCGCGTCTCAGTGGAGTCCCTCCGTACTTAGGGTTTTTTTGACCTACGGAGTTCTTCCACCTTTAGAGGTAGCACACACATCACGATATAGACTGGTGCCTATCCAAGAGAGACATGTTGTTTAATCTTTTAATTGTCAAGTACGTATTTATTAAAAGGATTAACTAACCACTGTTTTCAATTAATCTCCCTCACAAATACTACTCTCTTCCTAGACCACTAGACATAAACAAGGCCTAGCAATTACACAGATATTGATGAATGCTAATTCATCAAAGCACAAGCCTATCATGCTCTTATGACGGATCCGAACTTCAACTCCCTTTAAGAGTACATTCGGTGTTTTAATTGAACGAATCAGAAGCTCAATTCAGGCTTATTTATGCTTATACAATGTTAACATATCATAATTAAGGGTTTAAAATTGAACAACATAGCTTAAACATCATTTAAGTAAAAGCAGGGGGCAATGCGTGTGCATCCCTATAGCATACGTACGCATTCCTAAGCTGAAAACCTGCTAAAAACTTTCTATCCAAACAATGCGTGCGCATTGCTCTGCAATGCGTATGCATTACCTGAGCAGAACTCAACCTATAACTCTCTATTTGATCAATGCGTGCACATTCTTATGAATGCGTACGCATTCAGCAACCAGAAACAAAACCAGAATACTCTAAACCAACAATGCGTGCGCATTCCCTTGAATGCGTACGCATCCAAAAACCAAAAGCCAACCTGCAAACCTGTTATAGGAATGCGTGCGCATTGATAAGCAATGCGTACGCATCCTGCCTGCTGCCCTAAATCCTGAATTCGATCCTTAACGGTTTCTAATCCGTTTCTAACCCAATTAACATCAAGTTAAGCACAGTAAAACGTAGGAAAAACATATCTAATCATACCATAGCATCTATGATCCTTTGATCAACAAAAAACGCATCTTTCTAGCATTAAAGCTCCTTAAAACATGATCTAAACCCTATAAACGATAATTGAGATCATAGGAAGAGTCTCTTACCTATTTGCAAGCCAAAAACCAGATCAACAGCCTTGCAAAGCCTGCAGAAACTCCCAAAATCTGATATCCAAACGTTGCCCTTCTCACAACGGTTCCAAAGCTCTCGTCTGATCTGAAAACGGTTCAACACCTCTTTAGATAATTGAAGAACTCTTCTAGCCCTTTTTCCCTTTTCTCAAGAATTGCGCAGAGAAGGAGAACGTGGAGTCTGAATTCTGATTAATTAGGTTATGGGGATTAAGTTGTGTTAATTTCCTTAAATACCAATTTCCAATAAATTCCTTTTTTCCATAATCACCCTTAATTACCAAAAATCAGAAATTCCCTTTAATTATATACATAAATTCGAAAATTACATATAAATGATTAACCAAATACTTAACTCCAATAAAAGAAAAGAAATATTAATATTTCGTTTTCGCAAAAAGACACGTATGCCATTTCCCGAAAATCGGAATATTACAACATTAGACCTTACTTTACGTGTGTGATTTATTTCCATGTTTAGATATCAGTTATCACAAAAGCAATACACTACATACTTCAAAATCAATAACCTTTTGAAGATTCATTAACACAACTACAAAAATAAACATTATTGCAATAATTTGCTCCAAAGAATAATTAACAAAATTACTCACGTTTAGCAATTTACACACCATAAATAGGTTGCTCAACACCCATTCTTCAAAGTGCCATCTTGAGCACAATTCTACCGGTGCCGGTAGACACTCGGCGGTGTTGAGAGAAACTACCCACGATTGATTAATCTTCAGTTGATGGGGAAGAGAGTTAGAAATCTAGGTTTTTGTAGATGGGGATGGGAAATTAGAAATCGGGAATGATAATGGGGTTGGTATTCGACTATTGGGTCGTGAATGAACGACGATTTTGGCAAAATAATTTTAAAAAAAAGTTTTTAATTTTTGTTCAGGCGTGAAATGTTGACGGCGAGTGAATGTCAAACAGGTAATTTCCGTTTCATTTAACGTAAAATTCGGAAAAGGGTGTTTGTTGCGAAATATGATACAAGATAGAGGGTAAATGTGCTAAATTTACAGATACGGTGCAAGTCCCAAAGTTGACCCAAACATATGGGTGTTTTGTGCTAATTACTCTTGAATTTTTTGTCCGAACTAAAATACTAGGAAATCTATATATAATATATAGAGAAAGTGATTTAAAATTGATTTTGAACCCGGTTTATATCCGATTGACCGCTTCCAATCCGGAAAAAATAGGTTGGGAAAAAAAGAAAAAGTCCACTTTACTTCCTAATGGATTTTTATTGTGCCATAATATTCACCTAACGTTTTTATTTATTTACAGAATGATGCTAATTAATGCAGACTGCAATCAAGGGATTTTCAGGATCAAGGAAAATTCTAGAATAATAAAACATGTGGAAAATGTGTTGAAGTGATTTATTGTGATTTTCCTCCGCAAAATCTGCCATTGCTTAAATTGTGATTTTCTCCCTATTCTAAACCGTGTATGTCACTGAGTTTTATCACTCAAATCTCCTCCAACCTCCTCAATTGTTTCTAAAATAGGGTTAAATTTGTTGAAATATCTTTTATGCAGCCTCCGAATGATAGGGATGAATGAAGGGGTGAAATTGGTGTCAACAATGGCGATATATATATATTGTAACAAAATTTTGGTGTGTTCTTTTGTTTGTTATTATTATATATATATATATATATATATATATATATATATATATATATATATATATATATATATATATATATATATATATATTGATTATTCATATGTTTATCAAGGTGTATATCAAATATTGTTTTTCAAAATCTGATGATCAGTAAGCGGCATAGTGGTTTGGAGAAATTCTCGGAGCGGAGAGGCTGCATTTTTACAATATTCTTGTACTAACATGGCACTCAAGGTGAACCGTATATTATGTTTTTTTTGTGCGTGTGTTATGCATGTAAATGATGAGCTTGCAGGAGGTGCCAATATGTCACAAATTTTTAGATTGTCATTGATCAAATTCTACTAGGTGTGTCAAACCAATTGAATTTAAGAGATTTCTGGTGAATTCCTATTCATAAAAAATAGCAACGAATCATATATATTTCAAGTTGATGACAAGGTGATCCAATTTTTGGTTCAGGACCACCATAAAATTAGTGGCCTGTTGGTCCCTTGAAAAGGCTTTGGTTAAGTTTAGAGGGGGTGAATAAACTTAACAGTTAAAACTTTTGGAGTTAACAACCTCAGCAAGTTCATTAGCCTGCTGACTGCTCAGTAGCCTGCTGACCACTCAGTAGTCTGCTGACAGCTCAGTAGTCTGCTGACTATTGATTTTTTTGAATTTGTTGCAGCGGAATATATTCAAGTTAAGCCTTATTACTTGTTGTTAAAATATGATACTAAGTATTAGATACTCAGTAGTGTAAGTGTGTGATTCAGTTGCTAGTTCAGTAGGTTGATGTGCTAAATATACTAAATGCATAATGTAAATGCAGAAAGTAAGTAGGCAAATTTTATAGTGATTCCAAGTGGTGTAATCCTGTTAGTCCACTATTCTCATGTGATGTTGGAGGTAAATCACTAGAGATCTTTGGGTTGCAGTTACAAAAATCCCTAAGTTGTTTCTCCTTCACCAATAACTATGGCTTCACAAACTAAACACTTGGAACAGGTAGGATTGTTGCTCCAAAGTCTTCCACTGGTCCTTGAAGGGTAGGATTGCCTCTTCACCAGCTCCACCACAAACAATAGTCCTTGACACACAAAGATGCTTCACTGTCTTCAACAGGTTTCTTGTAAAAGAAAGTTTGAATCAAGTAAATGATTCAACAGTCAGCAGCTTGATCAGGATGAAATGATCAGCAGCTTGATGTCTTCAAGTGTGTGTACTTGATGTAACTTGATAGCAGGTTACACTTGAAGAGTTTTCTGGATCAGTAGCTTTTGGCTCAGTGAAGTCAGAAGGGTGATTTTCTTGATAAGAAACTTGATAGCTTAAGATAGATTGTTATTTTTCATCACCATTCATCACACGTTTCTGTATAAGGGATCTTCTATTTTTAGGTGAGAATCCTTGTGACTTATGTTTGAAATTCAAAACATAGCCATTTCAGAATTGTCCCATCTTGACTTACTTTCTATCCCTGTACATAGTACTGACACTGTCAGTTTACTTTTTGACAATTTTCAGACTATCCACCCTTTGACTTGTATCCATTGGATAAACCTCTGAATCTTTCCAACGTCCCTTTAATCTTAACCATTGAATTTTTGACAAAATCAAGAGTTGTTATCTGTCATTTTCCTTGTAATCTTCCAATGTAACATTTGATTAAATCGAAATATATGTTCAGCAGGTTTCCGTGAATGTAAGTCTGCTGAAATACATATCAGTCAGTTGATCCAAAGTTGCTGTTTTTATAAAACACTACAACTGACTTCTCTTATATCTAACTTTTTATTATGAAGCTAGATTACACCATTTTGATCATAACTAATTTCCAATCACCACTTAACTTATGGAACTTAGACCTTATACAGAAGGTATATGCAATCAGTTTAGGTCATCACAGACTTCCCTAAATTCTGATTTCATATCATTGACTTTAAATACTAAGTTTGATCCCTTAGCCTTCAATAACTGAGTTTGAGCCCTCAGCCTTCAGTCTTCAGCAGGTTCCTAACCTAGTCTACTGACTCGTGTACCTACTGATCTAGACAGGTCTGTTGATGAAAGTCAGCTGACCTTTTACAATGCTTGTTTGATCAAACCTATATAAAGATCAAACTCTAATAAGCCTATACATTTGATCTAGACATCTTTTTGCTTTTGCTCTATAACAGCTAGTCTGGCACTCATCACTAAAACTTAAAATAAGTCCAACAATTTCCCCCTTTTTGGTGATGATGCCAATACCCTCCTTACATCAAAGCAAAAAGAGTAAAAATAAAAACAGAACAAATTCAGTCAATTCTCATTATAATCAGTTTGTTCAAAAGTTATTACAATCTAGATTCAGCAAAAATAAAAGGCAGGTGTAAGTATGCCGATCTTGTTCCTTCTTTCTCTTTCTTGTCTTTCTTTCTCTTGCTGCTCATGATATTCCCTTATATCTTTAACCATTTCTCTCATCCATTGATTTTCAATAAGGGAAAAATCAATATGGGGGTTCACTTCCTTCCACCATTTCCATGCCTCAGGTAGAGTAAGATTAATTTGGTGTACTCTGAAGCCTAAACGCATGTATAACTGCTTGAATTCATTCAATGAATCTCTTGCTGATGTAGTGGGTAGACTCCTTCCACCTCTACCACCTCTTCCACCTCGTCCACCTCTATGTGAAGATCTTAGAGCTTTGACTCTAGCTTCCCAGAATTTCAATCCCAAAAAGGAATTTAGCCCTTCATGAAAGCCCTTGTATGGTAAGGTCTCCTCTTATTGTAATATAGCTTCTTGTATTCCTTGAAGAGGTCATCAGTCAGTGGATGTCTGTTAGGTGCAGGTTCTCTGTATGCATTGGTGTCAGCCTCCCATTTCTTTTGAGTAAAGATTCTAGCAGCCTCTTTTGCTACTGTTGTCTGGCCCTCTTCCCCCTTATTGACATCATCAAAAAAATGGGACAGCAGACCATGAACAATTTCCTGTGTGATCACCAAGTTGTTTAGTTGACCCTCCATGATTTCTGTTCTGGTGTCAACAGCAGTGATCCTCCCTTCCATTGTCTGCTCCAGTAGATTGATCCTCTCAGTAATCTTAGGATCCAATACAGCAGAGTGAGGTGTTCCAGCAGGTTCAGCCACAATAGGCTTTGGTGCCTTAGCAAGCTTGTCAAGTCTCTGGTGAATGGAGGCAAACTGTTCTTTCAAGAACTTCTCTTTTAGTGTATTGCCTTGTTTTATTCCTTTCACATCTTGGGCAAGGTCAGCAAGAGCATATTGAGTGGAAGTAATATTGGAAGCAACAGTTTCAGTAGTCCTCCCTCTATTCTCCACCAGATTCATCAGATCTTCAAATCTTTGCTCTTGTCTGTCAAGTTGAGTTCTTAACCTTGTAATGTCATTTCTGATTGCCCTCAACTCATCCAACACCTGTGCTGGTACCCCACCAGCCATTCCTCCAGCCATATGTCCAGTAGCTTCATCAGCAGGCTCTTCAACATTGTATTGTGCCCTCTATCTGCTGACAACCATGGCCCAACTCATATCCCTTCCAGCAGGGTTAGGTCTTTCTTCAACTATATTTTCAAAAATTTCATCCAAGATTGGATATTGGGCAGGTTCCTCAAAAATTGGTACAAATGCCTGTTGTGGGTCAGCAGCTATAGGTTCTTCCTCAGGCACTTGAAACTCATCCCTGAAGTCATAGTCCAGCAGTTGTTCATCCTCATCAATAACAACAGTCTGCTGACTATCCTTCCCTTCAGTGGCCTGTATTACAGTAGGCTCTACTTCAGTAGCCTGTTCTTCAACAATTGCAGGGGTTTCCTCCAAACCAACTATGAGTTCCAACCTTTGTCCAGGTGCTGTTTGGTCCTCAGCAACCTGTACCACCAGCTCCGACCTTTGTTCAGGTGCTGTCTGATCCTCAGCAGCCTGAACCTTCTCAAAAAGTAATGGTGATCCTTCAAAACCCATCACCAAGTCCAATCACTGTCTGTTCCTCAGTGATTAGGACCCTCTCTTCCACAAAAATAAAAGGAAAATTAGCCAAGTTTTCCTCTAGTGATCCTCTGGCATCAGCAATCTTCTGTAAAGTATCAGCAGATTTAGATATAGTGCCCTGAGTATCAATCCACTCTTGATATTGAACTAAATCTTCAGAACTGATATCAGGCTCACTATGTTCAAAAACCCGTTCCTCATCAAGATTTTCAGTCTGCTGATCATCAGGATTCACTTCAGACTCCACAATCTTGAATGTATCAGATGTGCCAACCATCCTGTTACCTCCAAGATTTATTCCATCATTAATTAGAGCCTCCAAATCATCTATAGTGAGATCTTGCAGATCCTCATCCATTTGTTCAGTTTGTTGGCCCTCAGTAGACTTGCCAGCACCAGCAGACTGTTCTGCTCTAGGTTCATTTAACAATGCAGTTCCACTTGCTTCTCCTTGATGTGGAGGATGATCATCATCAGAGTCAGATGATGATGAATCATCACTGTCTGGTGCATCCCTAGGATCCTTAAACAAGATGCTTCCTTCTCCCTTCTCTCTGTCAATAATCTCCATTAACCTCATTTCCAGCAAAGAGGTATTGACCAGATCAAGTAGGTTTTCCATCTCCAACTTTTCAAAAGCCCATTCCTCAAAGTCAGTCATTGGCTCAGCAGCTGATTTTTGTTTCTTATAATAACTAATTTCCATGGAAAGTAATCAGCCACCAGCTTGAGTTTAGGATCAACATATCCTTCCTTCTTTTCTTCTCCTTTCTTTCAAATGGCATTGAAGGCTTCCTTGTAGCAGGTTGTCCTCCAAAGGTCTCAACAAGTAGATTCAAAGTTTCCTCAACAGATGCATCTAGGTCAGTAGGTTCTTATGGTTGTAAATTTGTACCTACCACCTCCATCTGTTCCACACTTGGTTCCCCCTAACATACATGCTCATCAACAGGGTCAGCAACAGATTGCTCTTCCCCCTGAACTATTGCAAAAATGGCAGGGTCTTGTACCATTGTGTCAATTTCCACAGCAGGTGCAGATTCAGTAGTCTGCCATGGCGCTTCAGTAAGTTGCTCAACAACAAATTCTGTAGCTTTAGTAGGCTCAGTAGCCTTTGGAGGTGAGGATTCAATAACTTCTACAGCAGGCTCAAGTGCAGCAGTATAATGTGTTGCTCAACAACAACACCAGCATAAGTAGTAGGCTCAACAGCCTCTTCTTCTACTTCTTCCCTTTGTTCTTCTAGGACCCTCAATTCCTTTCCTTTTCCATGTTTCTTTTTGTGTGCAATCTCCTTCATTCTCTTTGAAGGTCTTTCTGCTTCAATCTCAGTAGCTTTCCTCTTTCTTTTATCTTCCTTCTATTGCTCTTTCAAAATTTCAGCCGCAGACTACTTCTTTACAACTTCAGCAGGGTCAGTAACTTCAACTTCAACTGAACCCTCAGTAGATTCAGCAGTCTCTACTTATTGCTTCCTTGTTTTCCTAGGCTTTAGCATCTCAGTGATTTTCCTAATATCAGCAGCCTTTCTCTTTACAGCAACTTTCTTAGGTGCAGGAGACTTAACAACTTGCTTAACCTGCTCACCACCAGCATCATCATCATCATCAATGTCACTCTCTGTTGCTTCATCATCTACATCTTCATCATCATCTAATCCAGGAATAGGATAGCTGATCTCCTTCTTATATATGGATTTGTTGAGTTTCTCAGGTGCAACATCAGGTATCTGAAAATGATTCAGCAAGGTCTGAATCAGTAGACCTAGGGGCTTGGTTTTGGACTTCCTTATACCATCTCTATCTTCAGTAAACACCTTCTTCATGTAGTGTATAAAGAATTCAGCCCAATCAAACTTCATACTTCTACAGATGATGATCGGTAGGTCTATCTTGGGTCCAGAAAGTATATCTAGACTCCCACTGAATCACAAAATGGTCTTGGCAATTAACTTGCTCAATAGATTATACTCAAATCCAATGTGCCTCACATTAATGACTAGAGATGATGGTTGTTGAGGGTTAAATTGTATGATTTTTAGAGATATATTTTAAATCAATTTCCCTCATATTCTTATGTTTTTCATAGATATCGAGCTTTATATTGAAATATTGAGTAAATGAAGTTTTCAATAGTTAAATTGCAAAACGTAACGAATTAGGTGCTTTAATGATGATTTTATATGATTTTGGAATTGTGTTACGCTTTGGTATGTTTTCCCTTAATTGTAGATACTCATTGATGATGGAAAAAGGATTTTAGAGAGCCAAATTCGAAGTTGGAAAGGAATCAATCACATTTATGGAAGAATAGAAGATTTAAGGAAAGAAATCAAGTTGATTGATCCAGCCGAACTGGCGTCCAGAATAGTGGACTGGCGTCCAGGAGAAGAAAGTGATTCAGAGAGTTTGGACGTTGTTTGGACGAGCGTCTGCAGCAGTCCAAGATCTATAGACGGGCGTCCACCCAAAACGGACGGGCGTCCGTTGGCCGACTTAAGCAAACCGACTTAAACTTCCATTGAAAGGCAGCGGATCCCAACCCTAAAACACACAATTTTCACATCAGAAATTTCTAAGAGAGCAGCCGCATCTTGGGAGCTTTCAAGGCCGGTCACCCGAGCCTTGTGCTCGGGTGATCCGAGGTTAGATTAGGATCGTTTTTGTTTCGTTTTCAATTCATGGATCATCCATTGTACCAAACTATGTGAGTTTAATCCTTTTTAATTTATTCAATCCGTGTTTTATTTTCATGATCTTTGATTCGTTTTGTATTTTTCTATGCGCTTTATGATGCCATGTGAATTAGATCGAGCGATCAGTTTGCTATTGATGTTTTACAATACGAAAGTTGCGTAAACGCTAGATCACCATAGAAAGATAGGATCTTTAATCGTTAATTCGTGACAAATTAATGGATTAATTATCTAGGTTGTTAGATTCTAAAATACGAGAGTTAACCTGAATCTACACCTTCATTTTGTATGGAAATTTGTCTCAACATTCGGGAGAGGAGAGATCGATAATTGAATTCACTAAGAAATTAGGAATTCGTAGCTTGAGAAATAGATTCACTAAGAGATTAGGAATTTGTATCTCGTGTAAAGGTGAAACCACAATTTGAATTAGAATCATGAGATGAACTAGGATTGAAATCACTTGGTTTGTATTTTGTTTGATCCCATGTATCTTTAGTTTAGGTCGTTTTTATTGTTTGTTAGAGGTTAGATTTATTTTAGTTGTTCTATCTTCGTTTATATGTTTTTCTTTCGTTTATTTGTTTTCATGAGTAGCAATTGAGAGAGTTAATAAGATTAGATTCAACATCCCAATTCCCTGTGGATCGACCCCTTACTTATCTCGCTCTACTATCAACAACCCGGTATTCGGCCGGTTAGGAGTTAGTTTTGCATATAGGTTAGGGTTTATAAATTTTCTTTTTGTTTAGTGATGCAAAATCCTCCGAACAAAAGTGGCGCCGTTGCCGGGGAATCGGTGTTTTGTTGAATCTAATTGAGTTAATTCTTCTATTTTGTTACGATTTAAAATATTTTTTTTTTTTTGGAATAAAAGGGGTCGTTAGGGCACATGGTGGTATTTTGGCCGTAACTTTCGGCTCGAGTGTCCGTTTGGGACGCGGGACCCCAATTCAGAAAGCTCGTTCCGACGCCGACGACATGGTGAACCGCCGTAGGCCGTTCAACACCGTTTTCGAGGTCAAAATCCACTGTTTTCCCTTCCATTTTGGCCCTAGAAGATTTCACCACGTTTTTTTTCCTCCGTCTTAGTGTTTTTTTTCTGTTTTTAATTTTTCGTAGTTAGGTTTCCATTTCCGTTTCTTTATTTCTGTTTCTTTTCTTTCAATAAAAGTAGCGTCACACAAATTGAGAGTTTTTATTTTTGCCATGTTTCGATGACCGTAGGGTTAAGAATGTGCAAAAAGTTTTTTACTCGATTTGTGAAACGTGAAGTGTAACCTAATCTGTAACCTAGTGCCCTCTGTGCTTAAATTTATCCATGGCTGCTGTATGTGTGATTTGATGATAAGAATTGCCATGAGTTTAAGATATTAGTTTAGGGTTTGCTGCGTTTTTCAATTTCTGCTGCGAATTCGATGTTGGACGAGCGTTCAAGGTAAGAGAACGCCCGTCCAGTCCATAACATGCAGGTGAACGGGCGTCCTGACTATTAGACGCCCGTCCGTCCAGATTTGCTCAACTCTGTTCCAGTTTTCCTGAGTCGACGAGCGTTCGGCTCATTGAACGCCCGTCCAGTGCAAAATTTCCAGGCAAACGCCCGTTTGGTATGTTGAACGCACGTCCAGGTTCCAAATTTTTCTTGAATTGATATTTAATGCTTTATTTGGCGTGGATACTTTAATAAGAGCTTCTGTGGCTATTTATTTTTACGTAGATGTTCTGAACTTACATGTTTACATCTTTCCATCTACCGATCCATGTTAAATAATTGATTAACTTTTACATACATGATTCATCTATGCATGTTATAGCTAATGTCGGTTTCCGTATGCTACATATCGTGGTGATGAATCCTGTGAGCTTTGAGACTTATGTGCTTTCTTGTTATTCTTGTAACTCATATGGGTAGCTACTGTCGGTTTCCGTATGCTACCATGTCTTCTTATGAGTTATATCTGTTTAGTATAGCTAACTGTTGGTTCTCCATAATGCTATCACTTTTGATGAGTCTTAAAGCGCGTCTACATTGAATGTAATGGATAGTACTGTCGTTTATGGTAAACTGTCATTATTTGGTAGACGTTTATGATATACATGTCGTGTTGCAAATGAGTGGGCTAGTTTTCTTTCTTTTATTTTCTTTTATTTTTGCATATCATTTAGTTGCATGTCATCTAGTTGTATTGTTTTTCTTTTATTTTTCTTGAGGGTAGTTACTGTCGGCTTGCCGTACGCTACCACTTTTATTTTATGTCCTTCATTTTCTGATTCTGCACTGGCCGTAGTCACTGTAGAGTTGTCTGAGCCAACTTTCTCACACTGAGCCTGTCAGAATTTATTTTTTATTTATTTCTTTTATTAGGATTGCATATCATGTAGATTGCATTGTAATATATTTTCATGTAGTTGCACCTGGCCTGCTGTTTTTTAATGTTCCATGTATATGTTCCTTCTTTACATGAGCTTAATCTGAAAAAATCTCTATAACTTCTTTTCCATGTGTTTTACACGTATAATCCTTTTTCCCCGTAGACTCTTTTTGCACTGATCAAGTATGCAGGACACTTGTGATAGCTATTGTGCGCTTTCACGACGATATCAGTTTTCCTCTGATGCTCCACAGTCTACTGATCTATTCAAGCTTTCTTGGATCTGTGATGCTCCACATTTCCAAGGTTATCCGAAGCAATTTTGGTTCTTCATGAGGGTCTTCCCGGAATTGCCAGCTTGGAAATACAATCAGCTAAGTTCTCTTCATTTTTATTTCTGTACAACTTGAGGACAAGTTGCAATCTAAGTGTGGGGGAGGGGTTAGCTATCTACGTTCATTTGCTTAATTAGTTATATTTCTATGAAAAGTCCTAAATTTTTTAAAAATTTTTGTTTTGTCCCGAGTGAACAAATGCATATCTTTGTTTGAGTTCTTATATCATTGATGCTTTATTTTGCATATTTAGTAAATTTAGATGTTTCACCCCCCCCCCCATATTTTTCACGAGTCATAGTGAATGATGAGCTATTTTATAAAGTTATACCCCTTTTGGATTAGTGATTTTTGGTTTTCTTATAAGTCATGTGCTTAGTGCTACGTATATATCTTGAGATTTATGATAGTTTGTATTTAGATCCGGAGTATGTTATACTGTGAATATCTTAGGTTTGAATGTGATAAGTGAAACGTAACTAATGTCAAAATGAAAAAGTTGAAAAATATAAGAATTAGTTGGGTGTGTCGAAAGCTTGTCGATGATTTGAGTGCGATAGGGTATACCGCGTATGTCCTATACCACCATGATGACTAAAAGCTCACGACAGTCAGGAGAAGCTGCCTTATGATTGGAGTAAGGTAGGGTATATCTCGAATATCCTATTCTGCTATGACAGGGCAAGAGCTCATTCTGATGTGTGTTTAAATGTGAAATAGTTAAATCAACTTATAAAAGAAGTGTTATGAAATGAATGAAAGACTAAGTTATCGTGTACATTATCCCCAGTATAAACTGATAGATATGCTGTAGGGATTATCCTCTGAGTATTTCAGAAAGGTCCTAGATGCCTTCTATCATTCTTTTCGGGGTATTTTACGTTTGTAGGGTGCATCTTATGAGTGTAATTTATTGCTAGTCTACGAGGGGGTATTAGCTAGTTTTGCTTGAATCAATTTCAAGTTTGGACTTAGTGGAAGTTTTCTTTGGCTTTGCACACACACACTTGGGTGAACCTCTAAACTATTGAATATGCTTTATGGTTGCATGAATGTTTATATGTCTCGAGTCTTGATTATGTTTTGTTTTGCTCGGGACGAGCAAAAGTTTAAGTGTGGGGGTGTTGTTCAGGGTTAAATTGTATGATTTTTAGAGATATATTTTAAATCAATTTCCCCCATATTCTTATGTTTTTCATAGATATCGAGCTTTATATTGAAATATTGAGTAAATGATGTTTTCAATAGTTAAATTGCAAAACGTAACGAATTAGGTGCTTTAATGATGATTTTATATGATTTTGGAATTGTGTTACGCTTTGGTATGTTTTCCCTTAATTTTAGATACTCATTGATGATGGAAAAAAGGATTTTAGAGAGCCAAATTCGAAGTTGGAAAGGAATCAATCACATTTATGGAAGAATAGAAGATTTAAGGAAAGAAATCAAGTTGATTGATCCAGCCGAACTGGCGTCCAGAATAGTGGACTGGCGTCCAGGAGAAGAAAGTGATTCAGAGAGTTTGGACGTTGTTTGGATGAGCGTCTGAAGCAGTCCAAGATCTATGGACGGGCGTCCACCCAAAACAGACGGGCGACCGTTGGCCGACTTAAGCAAACCGACTTAAACTTCTATTTAAAGGCAGCGGATCCCAACCCTAAAACACACAATTTTCACATCAGAAATTTCTAAGAGAGCAGCCGCATCTTGGGAGCTTTCAAGGCCGGTCACCCGAGCCTTGTGCTCGGGTGATCCGAGGTTAGATTAGGATTGTTTTTGTTTCGTTTTCAATTCATGGATCATCCATTGTACCAAACTATGTGAGTTTAATCCTTTTTAATTTATTCAATCCGTGTTTTATTTTCATGATCTTTGATTCGTTTTGTATTTTTCTATGCGCTTTATGATGCCATGTGAATTAGATCGAGCGATCAGTTTGCTATTGATGTTTTACAATACGAAAGTTACGTAAACGCTAGATCACCATAGAAAGATAGGATCTTTAATCGTTAATTCATGACAAATTAATGGATTAATTATCTAGGTTGTTAGATTCTAAAATACGAGAGTTAACCTGAATCTACACCTTCGTTTTGTATGGAAATTGGTCTCAACATTCGGGAGAGGAGAGATCGATAATTGAATTCACTAAGGAATTAGGAATTCGTAGCTTGAGAAATAGATTCACTAAGAGATTAGGAATTTGTATCTCGTGTAAAGGTGAAACCACAATTTGAATTAGAATCATGATATGAACTAGGATTGAAATCACTTGGTTTGTATTTTGTTTGATCCCATGTATCTTTAGTTTAGGTCGTTTTTATTGTTTGTTAGAGGTTAGATTTATTTTAGTTGTTCTATCTTCGTTTATATGTTTTTCTTTCGTTTATTTGTTTTCATGAGTAGCAATTGAGAGAGTTAATAAGACTAGATTCAACATCCCAATTCCCTGTGGATCGACCCCTTACTTATCTCGCTCTACTATCAACAACCCGGTATTCGGCCGGTTAGGAGTTAGTTTTGCATATAGGTTAGGGTTTATAAATTTTCTTTTTGTTTAGTGATGCAAAATCCTCCGAACAATGGTATAGTCTCATTTATCTTTATTGTATCAACAAACTTCATTCTTGGCAGGTTCATCATTTCTGGATTGGTAGGAGCACCATTTCCAGGTCCAAAATGAAATACTTCTCTCAGTAGATCTGAAGTGATTTCATTCTCTCTGCCATTAACCGTTTTAGTAAAAGCTTCTCTACCTTCATGTATGACTATGTTCTTCCAGAATTCCAAAACATTGATGTATGAAATTCTTTCCAATCTTCTATTAATGACATTTTCTAAGCCAGCAACCCTTCTGATTCTTCTTCCAATGTTAATAGCTAACTAAGTGGTGTCACAGTCAGTAACGTATCCTCTCACACTTTGACTTGATCCAATATGAACATCAGCTTTATCCGCCATTAGAAAAGAAAAGGATGAAGAATAAGGTTTTCAAATCTGTGTTCACACAAAGTATTTTCAGAGAAATATCAATCTGAGAGTTGTAAGTAGGAATTCTGTGTATATGTCTGTATATATAGAGAGAGGTAGTTGAAACTGTCAGATAATGCACTGTACACGTACTATAGCATTAACCACGATTAAATTTGAATAAATGAGATCTTGCCACATGTCCCATAACTGATCCATAAAGAGTGGCAACCATTCGATCGTGTAACTGCGGTTATAAAGATAGGATAAATATCCCGGTCTTTTGCTTTTTGACTTTTGTTAAGGTTTGACTGTGTAACGTATGCTTCAGCAGCTTTTGCTATCAGTAAACTTGGCTCGGCGACTACCGTCGACATAATGTCTCAAAGCGGCCGCCGACGTTGTTACTCGTCGATCTTCAATTCCTTTTGTCTTGTCCAACTGATAATACAAGATGAAGTTTAATACCAATGACTGTTCTAGCAAGTGAGCACACCCAATAGGACAAAGACCAATCCCCTTGGCAACTTCATTTGCTCAATTGTCCAAACATATATAAGTACATGGAATTGTTGATACCAATGACTAGTCTGCTAAGTGAGCTCACCCAATATAGCAAAGACTAATCCCCTTGGTGAATTCCAGTACACTGCTGATCATAGGTGTATCAGTCAACTTTTATAATTCCAATTTCAGTCCTTAACTTAGAAAATCTTTCACTATCCAATGGTTTTGTGAAAATGTCAGCAAGTTGATCTTCAGTAGGGATGTAAATAACCACCACATCTTTCTTTTCAACATGATCTCTTATAAAATGATGTCTCACATCAATATGCTTGGTTCTTGAGTGCAAAACATGATTTTCTATGATTACAATTGCACTTGTGTTGTCACACATTATAGGAATTTCTCTTTCTTCAATTCCATAATCCCTTAATTGTTGTATTAACCAAAGTATTTGTGCACAGCAACTTCCAGCAGCAATGTATTCAGCCTCAGCAGTGGAAGTTGATATAGAATTCTGCTTCTTACTGAACGAGGAAACTAGTTTATTCCCCATCAATTGACAAGTTCCTGTGGTGCTTTTTCTATCAATCTTGCATCCTGCATAATCAGAATCTGAGTAGGATATAACCTTGAAGCTTCCATCTTTTGAATACCATATCCCAACTCCCAAAGTCTCTTTTAGATACTTAAGAATTCTTTCGCAGGTAGATGAATTTCTCTTGGTTTAGATTGAAATATTTCACAAACACCTCAAGAAAAGGATATATCAGGTCTGCTGGCAGTAAGATATAGTAGACTGCCTATCATCCTTCTGTATAAAGTCTGATCAACATCTTTGCCTTCTTTATCTTCATCCAATCTAATGTTTGTACTCATAGGAGTTGATACCTTGGTGCTATTTTGTTGGTCCCAGTGAAGGGTGAAACTATAGTCAGAGGGGGGGAGAATGACTATAGTGGAGTTTCAAAATCTTTTCTTTTGTTTAAAAGCTTTTGGGCAGCGGATAAGTCCCTTCTTGCTATGTTGTTTTCAAATCAGTTTAGACAATCACAGATATAAGTTATGATCTAGGCAATTTAAATAAATGCTGTAAAGTAAATGGCAGAAAGTAAATTGACACAAGGCTTATAGTGGTTCAGGGTGGTGTAATCCCTTAATCCACTCTTCTCCTGTGATGATCGGAGGAATTCACTATTGTTTTCACAGATACAATAGTATGATTGTCCTTGGCTTCCCAAGCTTCACAATCTACAAGACTATCACTCCTTGACTGCAACAGCTTCAGTGATTCAGTCTCTTTTGCTGCTCCTTGAGATCAAAATCCTTCAACAGCTATCACAGATTCAACTCCTTCTCAGATTGCCTCTGATTCAGTTGCTTCAGTTTTATGTGAATGTGATTCACACACTTGTTTGATCAATCTCAGTGTTGAATATGACTTTGTAGCTCTGATATCTGAGTTGATCACTAGATGTATCCTTGTAAGTTCAGAGAGAATGCTTTTCAAACTGATAGAGTTTCTGCTTTATTTTTCTTTTCAGATCATCATATTATCTTTGTCTGTCAATGCCTTCTATTTATAGCCTTGAATAACCTTGATTTGAAATTCCGTCCGTTGGCTATATTAGTGAGGGAATAATCCTTGATTTTATTCTTGATTCCCCCTTAATTGCATTCTCCTTGATTTCAGTGATCAGATTCTTTCTTCAAACGTATAGCAGAAAATCCGTTCTTGATTGATCCTCTATTGATTGTGCATTTAATGCATGATCTTCTGAATCTTCAACGTATATTAAATATGATCTGGTAAGTGTTACTTTTCCGTTTTCAGAACGGTCGAGTGATCCTTCTGACTTAGCCGATTTAGATCTTCCATCACCGTTTTGTCTTCATTCAGCCAAAAGTCAGTTTACTTTGCCGATTCACTGTTTTCTTCTTTGCTTCAGTTTAAGGAGAATCTTTGTACTTCACTGATCCTTGATTGGGGTGAGATCAGTGTACACCATATTTGAACATTAAGTTTTATCACTTAGAGTGTAACTTGGACTTATCCAATGTCATCACAGACTTCCTTGGTTATAAGTCAGACTATTAATGTCTTCATTGCTTCTCTGCTGGTGCTTGGCTGGCTTCACTCTGCCGAATACTGTTTTTACTTTGCCATCCTACCAACTAGTACAATACTTGTCTGACTCAACTTATACAACATGTCAGACTCTAAGTAAAGACTTATACAGAAAATTCTAACTTATTTCAGGCTTGCTATAACAGCTAGTATGGCCATCATCAAAACATAATAGAACGTTCCTAACAATTTCCCCCATTTTTATGATGCCAAAACCCTCATAAGCCTGAACATAAGTGATCCAAATTTTTAAAAAAAAAAAATAACAGAACAAAAACTCAAAATTTTTATTCATCCATCATAGGGCAATCAGTTCAAAAGCTTTATTCAAAAGTTACAAACTAAATTTTCCTTAATTCAGCTTTGTACCTCTTGAACTTTGTAGTCTGAACCTCTTCAATGTCTTTCCAATCGATTTCTGGAAACTTCCACTTCCAGTATGCCATAGCTGTGTGTTCAGATACACCCTGAAAAACTCTTTTGGCAAAAAGTCTGTTGAAATCAGGTATGGTCTCATTTGCCCTAGGTTCCCCAAAGTACTTCTCAAGTCTTTCCTTAGCCTCAGCAATATGTGAATCTGCAAACTTGAGGGTTTTGTAGAGACTCCACTGCTCCTGTTTCTCCATTCTTCCCATAGGTTTGAAGAATTTTGCCAAATAGTTGAATTCTTCTTGTTGTTCAGTTGGCAAGTCTTCTGGTCCTTTTGCAGACAGTGGTATGGTTGAGCTTGGTTTGTTGTTGCTTTGTCTGAGGAGTGCAAACTCTCTTTTGACTTCATTGTAGAGTTTAGCCATATCAGTTCTCACCCTTTCATCTTGATAGCTTAGCCAATCAGCCCATGCTTCATCTTGTGAGGAATGAGGATAAAGTCCTTCCTGTACTCTGAAAAATTCTCTTACATGGTCCAAGACATCCGCTTCATATTCAGCTTTGCTTTGGTGACCGAGTAAAAGTTCCGTGTTGCCCAAAGTGTATCCGGAGCCGCTCGCCTCCGCCGGTGTTTCCTCCGGTGCTAAGTCCGTGTTGACTAGCGATCCTCTTTGCTGACTAGATCCAGGCCTTTGCTGTCTGCCGGATCTGTCTCTATCATCATCTCTTCTTTGTATAGGATGAGGAAATCCAGTGTAGAGTTCATTTAGAGCCTTTTCTCTTTCCTCTTTGGCTCTCCTTTGATGTTCTTCTGCCTCATTCCTGATTCTTATTTCTCTGTCCCTTGCTCTCAGTTGTTCTTCAGTGAAGTTTGGGGGTCTAATAGTTGATCCTTCATGCTTATCTTGAGTTTCCCCCTTTTTGGCAGCATCATCCCTTTGCTGAAGTAGGATGCTATTTGTGGCCTCTGCCGTCCCAATCAGAGAGTCAAGTTTTGATTCAATAGATGTGAATCTGTTGTTATGATCATTCAATTTCTCATTGACACTATGAAATCTAGTGCCGAAAGCCACTGCCATTGATTCATTTTCTTGGGAAATATGCTGCCTGAGGCCTGCAAGATTGTTAGTGTGATATTGATGTTGAGTTGCTTCATCAGATTTCCTTGTTGTTGAACCACAACATTTTGTGCATCAATGTACTCTGCAATGGCCTGAAACTTGTGTTCAATGGAGGAGCTTTTGTAATTAAATGCTGAAGTCATGGATCTGAGATACATGGCTTGCTGTTCCAATTCTTCAGCCAGCAAATCTGCCGCTTTCTCAAAAGTTTCATTTGTAATGCCAGTGGCCAGCTGAGAGAGTTTGTGCCTTACGTCAGCTGGTTCTGGATCTGTTTGTTGTCCCTTGTCTTAATGTTGAGTGACATCTGCATTCACATCCAGATCTTCAAGTATTTGGGTAGATGTGTAGGCTGGTGTGGCTTGAGCTGCTGTTCCCCCTATCTCTGTGCCAGGAGTTGCCTTGACTGGAGTGGCAGCAGCTGAACCAGTGTCCACAATGTTTGTGCTGTCAGCTGGAGCGTTGACAGACAATGGTTGAGTGGCTGTCTTTGCTGGAGTTGTGGACTTGTTGGATGCTTGTGGTTTCAAAAATGTACGGAGAAGAGTGGTATCATCAATTGCATCTGGTGCAGGAGTATCCTCTTCTCTGTCTTTACCAAGATCATCATCATGATGATCATTATCATCATTGTCATCATGATCATCACCATCATCTTGATCATGATCATCTTCACAATCTTCTGAGTCGTCACTCTGTCTCCCAGAGGTCTGGGGCAGTTTTGCCTTGGCTGCATCAACCAAGTCCCATAGAGGTGATTCATCAAGTACACCAACCAGAGTTGTGATTCCCTGAAAATCAAATAGCCATGCCTCTTCCGCAAGCATGTGATCAGAGTCTTGAAGCTGTTGTCGGGAATCACCTTCCTTCCACTCAAGATATTCTGCAATTCGATCATCTATATCGTTTGCAGACAATTGTGCATCTTCTTCTGGAGATTCCTCATCCTCTCCAGTGTTTTCTTCATTAGGGTGCTATTCATCCTCACTGACATTTTATTATTCTTGCTGTTCTGCCTCAGTGTCGGAATCCTCTTCTTCTTCTTCATCAACCAATTTTCCAAAGGCTGTCTTGTCCAGATTTCGCTGGACCTTTTGCTTCTTTCTTTGACTGGTGGTGTGGTGTGTGGATTTCTTTCTCTTCCCTCCTCTTGCCTTCTTTTGTTGTTTAACATAGGTAAACATGACTTTGGACTCATGTAGTTTATGGAGTTGTACAGTAGGGACGTTGAGACATTGCAACAGATAGTGTAACTGAATCCCATATGACTTTTTCACCCAGAATTGTCCTTTTTTGTCTTTCCCTCTTTTATCCCCTTTTCCGTTGTCTTCACTTCACCTTGTATTTGTTCTTTAATTCTCAAAAAGAGGTATTTTGCCCAATTGAATTGTAGATTGTTGTAGATGATTCCCATTAGCCGCATTCTAATTTCTGTCATGGCATTATTTGCTCCCAAATTTCCTTCAATAGTCTTGCCAATTAGGGCACTGAACTCATTGAATGGTTTCTTTAAAGCCGATCTCAGACAATTGACTTTTGTAGATCCTGGGTTTGCAGTTTTGGCAATAGTTGCCCAGAAATCATCCATGTTTTGTGGTACCAATGTCACGTTTTCTTGACCTTTATTTGAAAGTTTAAGATGTTTTAGAATTACCTTTTCCGTAATCACCACTTCTTTTCCGTTGACAGATGCAACGATCTTGTCTTCTTCCCACTTGTCACCTTCTTCAGCAGGAAGCCCAGGTACGTATTTTGCAGATTTCCAGAAGGAAATCAGACTTTCATAGCAAACCTCGATTATGGGAGGATTGAGAAAGGTTGATAATTTTAGGTTTTTGCAACCTGCTGCTAATCGTTTGGCATCTTCGTCATTTCCGCACAGTTTCAAGTAGTGTTCTTCTTGAAAGAATGATCCAGTGGCAATCGATTTTTCATATCCAGCATGGGTGTTTGAGAAAGATGATGTCATTGTTGAAAATGAAAGGAAGTTTGATAATGAACTTGAATTTGCAACGAGCAAACCAAAAGTAGGGTTTGTAATTTGCAAGAGAGTGTAAAGATTTCTGAAAATCTCTAGGTATCGTTTATATAGGGTGATTTTGAGTAGTGTGAATGTGGTTTGAATGTGGAAGGATTTTATGACATAATGGCGTGATTTTGAGTATGTAAATCGTGATATTCGAGCGTAATGGGGGGAGTGGTTTGAGGTAAGTAATGTTAGAGCCCGGGAATCGAGGCGTTCATAATTTAAAAAGAATATGGTTACCTCCATGATCATAAGTTGATCTCCACGTGTGTAATCTTCCACAGAATAATCCTCCATAATTTCTTTATTCTCCACGTGTAGTAAAAATTGATTTTGTTCACACTTTAATTTGTCCAAGTCTTTAATTCGGTGAAGTGCCTTGGCTGGTCACTTAGCCGATGTAGAGAATTCTTCTCTGAGCTGCTCCATTTAACCGTTCCTAACAATCAGTTAAGTTAACTTCGCTGGATACCAGTGCCTTACCTGCTACATCTCCTGTAACGGCAAAGGTTGAACCAGTTGATGAAGTCACTTAGCCGATCACTCCAGTTAGCCGCTCTTTGGTACTTAGTCAATTTCAATCATTCCTAACTCAGTTCTCAACATGCTAAATCTTTCATAACTGAGTGGTTTAGCGAAGATGTCAGCCAATTGATCTTCAGTGGGTATGTATTTTAAGATGACATCTCCCTTTTCAACATGATCTCTGATAAAATGATGTCTCACATCAATGTGCTTTGTTCTTGAATGCAACACTGGATTTTCAGTAATGGATATTGCACTTGTATTATCACACATGATTGGAATTGTTTTTTCTTCCACTCCATAATCCCTTAGCTGTTGTCTGATCCAAAGTACTTGTGCACAACAACTGTCTGCTGCTATATATTCTGCTTCAGCTGTTGATGTAGATATGGAGTTTTGCTTTTTACTGAACCAAGAGACTAGTCTGGTGCCTAGCATTTGACATGTTCCAGAGGTGCTTTTTCTATCTATTTTACATCCCGCATAGTCAGAGTCTGAGTATGATATCAATTTGAATCCTCCATCTTTTGGATACCAAATACCTACATTGATAGTGTTTTTCAGGTATTTGATTATTCTTTTGGCAGCTAGAAGAGGTGATTCCTTTGGTTGAGCTTGAAATCTTGCACATACTCCTACTGCAAATGCTATATCAGGTCTACTTGCAGTTAAGTATAGTAAGGATCCAATGATTCCTCTATACATTTTCTGATCAACATCTTTTCATGTTTCATCTTTTCCAAGAATGACTCTTGCACACATTGGTGTGTCTGCTGTGCCACTTGTATCCATCCCATACTTGTGTATTAAATCTCTTGTGTACTTGGCTTGACTAATAATGAAAATACCATCCTTCATTTGCTTTACTTGAAGGCCAAGGAAATAATTTAATTCTCCCATCATGCTCATCTGAAATTTGCTCTTCATCAGGTTTGCAAATTTCTCACATAGCTTTTCATCCACTGATCCAAAGATGATATCATCAACATAGATTTGTACTAACAATGTACTTGTTCCTTCCTCTAGTTTGAATAGAGTCTTGTCTATAGTTCCTTTGTTGAATCCATTCTTGATCAGAAATTGTGATAGTGTTTCATACCAGGCTCTTGGTGCATGTTTGAGTCCATAAAGGGCCTTCTTGAGTTTGTATACTTTGTCTTCTTTTCCTTTGATTTGAAATTCAGGAGGTTGTTCCACAAATACTTCTTCTTCCAAAAGTCCATTTAGAAATGCACTCTTGACATCCATTTGATAGACTTTGAAATCTTTGTATGAAGCAAAAGCTGGAAAGAGTCTGATTGCCTCCAGTCTTGCTACCGGTGCAAATGTTTCATCATAATATATTCCTTCTGCTTGAGAATAGCCTTTTGCAACTAGTCTTGCTTTATTTCTAACAACAGTTCCTTGCTCATCCATCTTGTTCCTGAATACCCATTTTGCTCCAATGATGTTGGCCATATCTGGTCTGTCAACAAGTTCCCAGACTTCATTTCTTTCAAATTCATTTAGTTCTTCTTGCATGGCTGTGATCCAATCTGCATCTTGGATTGCATCATCTATGGTCTTGGGTCCCACTTGTGATAGAAAGCATGTTAGCATGTGCTCCAGTTGTCTTCTGGTTCTAACTCCTGTGTCAACATCTCCAATGACTTGTTCTTCAGGATGATCTCTTAGCCAATTTAGATCAGGTTGAAGTTGTTCTTCCCTTGGTGCTTCTACAGCTTCATTAAGAGTATGAACTTCAAGTTCTGGTGCTTGATCTGTTGTGTATATATGTGGCTCCTCTTGATTTTCAAAATGATGATTTATGATAGAAGTTGGTATGGTTGCACTTGTATAAATTTCCCTTTGTGCTGCTTCCTTTTCTTGATCTTAAAGATCTTCACCATTTGTATTTGGTTCATCAAAAACTACATGTATTGATTCTTCAATCACCAATGTTCTGTTGTTAAGTACTCTGAATGCTTTGCTGGTGTTTGAGTATCCCATGAAGATTGCTTCATCAGCCTTTTCATCAAAGGTATGCAACTGGTTCCTATTCAAGACAAAACATTCCGATCCAAACATATGAAAATATGAGATATTAGGTTTTCTACCATTCCATATTTCATATGGGGTCTTTCCATGATATTTGTTGATGATTGATCTGTTTTGTGTATGGCATGCTGTGTTTGCTGCTTCAGCCCAAAATCTCTTTGGCAAGCATGCTTCAGCAATCATTGTTCTAACTGCTTCTTTGAGAGTTCTATTTCTTCTTTCTCGCTACACCATTTTGTTGTGGAGTTCCCGCCGCGTGACTAATTGATGTAGTACTCCATTTTCTTCACAGTAGGTTCTGATAATTTCATTTAGAAATTCAGTGCCTCTATCTGATCTGATCTTGATGATTTTTAGTTCATTTTCATTTTGGAGTCTTCTCAGCAAATCTTGCAGCTTTTTGAGTGTTTCTTTCTTCTTGTTCATGAAAATGGTCCAGGTGTACTTTGAGAAGTCATCCACCACTACTAGGGTGTATTTCTTACCACTTACACTTATTGGTGTGACTGGTCCAAACAGGTCCATGTGTAACAGATGTAGAACTCTGGTTGTAGATTGATAAGGCTTTGACTTGAATGAACTTTTGATTTGTTTCCCTTTCTGACATGCATCACATAGGCTTTCCTTTTTGAATATGATCTCGGCGATCCTTCAACTAACTTGTTCTTTGATAATTTGTTGATGGTCTTGAAATTGTGTGATTTAATCTTTCGTGCCGGATCCGGCTTGTTGATTTTTTATTTTTGACAAGCAGACATGTTTCTGCCTTGGCTGTTCTCCAGTCCACCACATACATGTTGTCTTGTCTTCTACCTACAAGAACTATTGTGTTGGTTTGGCTGTGAATCACTTTGCATCCTTCTTTGTTGAAGTGCACATTGTAGCCTTTGTCACAGAATTGACTGATGCTCATCAGATTGTAATTAAGTCCCTTGACATATGCCACATTTTGAATCTTCAGATTGTTCTTGAGTATTATGCCTTCCCCCTTAATCTTGCCAGGGTTTTATTTGCCTCCAAATGTGACTTTGGGTCCATCAAAAGCTTTGAAGTCAGTGAGCCATTTCTTGTTTCCTATCATGTGTCTGGAACATCCACTGTCTATGTACCAGACATCCTACAAAACAAATTAATTAAGTTTAGGTACCCAACACTGTTTGGGTCCATACCTGTTAGCAGTCATGCCTCCCATACCACGTGTATATCCAAAGGTTCTTCTTTTTGGATAATTAAAGTCATCAACTTCATATGTATAAGGCATGGCAGAATAGCTTCTAATATTTTTGCTGAAGGTATTCTGATACTTTTCTCCACCTTTTGGTGCATTTACATCCTTCTTCACTTTCCAATATGCAGTAGGAAACCTTTCTTGCTTCATGTTTCTAGGAACATATATAGATTGGTTTTTCTTAAACACATGATGCATTTTATGGAATGGTTTCCTCTTGTATTTTGGAGGTGCAACATTCCAATCATCCTCTGAAGGATAAAGTCTGCCTTTACCTCTCAGAAGGCTATTGTTCTTGATTGACTGAAATGAGGATTTGGTCTGCTGTTTTACTACACTAGATTTTGACTTCACCGGAGCAAGATGATTTGTTGGAACTATTGTATGTCCCTTTCTAAATTTTGGTCCAATGTTGGTCCTGGATTTAGAATTGTGTTGACCATTATTCCTACTCTCATCCTGACTGTTGTAGCCAAGACCAGATCTGGATCCAAACCTTTTTGAGGGTTTGTAAGCTGGTGCATTTAGTGGTGCAGTGGTTACCTTTACCGGTGGGGAGATTTTCTTAACTGATATGTCAATAACATATGTATGATCATCTGCTTTTTGTTGATCATTTAAGTAGGTCTCCTTACTGGTTAATTCAGCTTTTGCTTTATCCAGTTCTTTCTTTAATCACTTATTCTCTTTTCTTAGATCCTTGCATTCCTTTTTCCAGAATTTCATGATTCATTTCAATTTCATCAAATTTAGTCATGAGATTTTAGACTAGGTCTGCTGTATCCAATGGGAGACTAGAAGATTGTGCAGTGTTAGATGTGGATGCATTTGATGAGGAACAGGAACTAGATGTTACCTCAGTTTCATCTGATTCTTTAGCCATTAGACATAGGCTTGTTTCCTTAGTGCCTGAACTATCACCTTCATCTCCATCTAATTCTTTGGTCATGAGGCATAGACATGCTTTTTCATTGTTTGCGCTATCTTCTTCATCACTGTCATCTGTGTCATTATCAGATGATACTTCATTCTTTTCACTGCTGGATTCAGCCTTGAGTGCCTTCTTGGTTTTCCTCTTTTCAGATGCTTTGTATTTCTACTTTTCATCATCTTTGTCATTTTCTTCAGGACAATCAGCCTTGAAGTGACCCTTCTTGTTGCAGTTAAAGCATCTGTATTCATCATCTTTCTTCTTTATTTCTTTATTTGAGCTTGACCTCTTTTTTGATGATGAATTTCCTTTGAAAGGCTTCTTTTGCTGAACCTGTCAAAGCGTTTAACTAATAAAGCTACCTGTTCTTTAAGTTCATGTGTCTCTTTGCTGATGCAATCGGCAAAGTTACTTTGCTGGGGTGCAACCAGTGCAGTGATTTTGTGTGTCTCTTCCGGAGCATCATCTTCACCGTTCAATTCGAATTCATGAGCTTAAAATTGGGACATCAGTGTCAGAGTGTCAGTGCTTGCAAGATTTGTTGTTCCTCTAATTACTGATGTTATGATCTTCCAACTTTCAGGTAGTCCTCTCAAGATCTTCAAGCATACCTCTTTCTGGGGATATGTGTGTCCAAGCTGTTGCAGTTCACTGATAATGCTTGAGAATCTGTTGTCCATTTGATCAATGAATTCACCAGCCTTCATTTTGAAGTTCTCAAATTTCTGTTTTGCAACCAGATAATTTGTTTTCTTTAACTGCTTCAGATCCTTCATTTATCAATGATAGCTTGTCCCACATCTCCTTTGTTGTTTTGCAGTCTTTGATTCTCATGAACATGTTGCTATCTTGGGTCTTCAAAATCATGTCTTTTGCAACAAAATCCAGATTTGCTCTTCTCCTGTCATCCTTGGTCCAATCCTTTTTGGGTTTATCGATTTCCTTTCCTTGATCTGCTCCTGTGCCTACCACAGTAGTGATTATGATTGGTCCATCATTAATTACATCCAGCATCTCTTCATGAGTTGCTGCAAGATGAGACAGCATTCTTATTTTATATTCATCAAAATTATTAACATTAAAAACAGGTACTTTTGACAAAAATTTTGAGGAATCCATAAGTGCAAGTGAAGATATAAATGTAAACGTAGAGAAAACTTAGATTTGAAAACTACTTTGAAAATGTGTGATCTCCTTGTTACCAGAATTAGATCTGAACAAAGGTTCTGATACTAGGAACACTGCTCTGCTACCAATTGTTGGTCCCAGAGAAGGGTGAAACTATAGTCAGAGGGGGGGTGAATGACTATAATGGAGTTTCAAAATCTTTTCTTTTGTTTAAAAGCTTTTGGGCAGCGGATAAGTCCCTTCTTACTATGTTGTTTAAAATCAGTTTAGACAATCTCAGATATAAGTTATGATCTAGGCAATTTAAATAAATGCTGTAAAGTAAATTGCAGAAAGTAAATTGACACAAGGCTTATAGTGGTTCAGGGTGGTGTAATCACTTAATCCACTCTTCTCCTGTGATGATCGGAGGAATTCACTATTGTTTTCAGAGATACAATAGTATGATTGTCCTTGGCTTCCCAAGCTTCACAATCTACAAGATTATCACTCCTTGACTACAACAGCTTCAGTGATTCAGTCTCTTTCGCTGCTCCTTGAGATCAAAATCCTTCAACAGCTATCACAGATTCAACTCCTTCTCAGATTGCCTCTGATAGAGTTGCTTCAGTTTTATGTGAATGTGATTCACACACTTGCTTGATCAATCTCAGTGCTGAATATGACTTTCTAGCTCTGATATCTGAGTTGATCACTAGATGTATCCTTGTAAGTTCAGAGAGAAGGCTTTTCAAACTGACAGAGTTTCTGCTTTATTTTTCTTTTCAGGTCATCATATTATCTTTGTCTGTCAATGCCTTCTATTTATAGCCTTGAATAACCTTGATTTGAAATTCCGTCCGTTGGCTATATTAATGAGGGAATAATCCTTGATTTTATTCTTGATTCCCCTTTAATTGCATTCTCCTTGATTACAGTGATCGGATTCTTTCTTCAAACGTATAGCAGAAAATCCGTTCTTGATTGATCCTCTATTGATTGTGCATTTAATGCATGATCTTCTGAATCTTAAACGTATATTAAATTTGATCTGGTAAGTGTTACTTTGCCGTTTTCAGAACGGTCGAGTGATCCTTCTGACTTAGCCGATTTAGATCTTCCTTCACCGTTTTGTCTTCACTCAGCCGAAAGTCAGTTTACTTTGCCGATTCACTGTTTTCTTCTTTGCTTCAGTTTAAGAAGAATCTTTGTACTTCACTGATCCTTGATTGGGGTGAGATCAGTGTACACCATATTTGAACATTAAGTTTTATCACTTAGAGTGTAACTTGGACTTATCCAAGGTCATCACGGACTTCCTTGGTTATAAGTCGACCATTAATGTCTTCATTGCTTCTCTCGTTGGTGCTTGGTCGGCTTCACTCGCCGAATCGTTTTTACTTTGCCGTCCTACCAACTAGTACAATACTTGTCTGACTCAACTTATACAACATTTCAGACTCTAAGTAAAGACTTATACAGAAAATTCTAACTTATTTCAGGCTTGCTATAACAGCTAGTATGGCCATCATCAAAACATAATAGAACGTTCCTAACATATTTTCCATACCAAATTTCTTCAGTAGCTCCTTGGTAAACTTGGTTTGATGAATGAAGATTCCATCTTTCATTTGTTTGACTTGCAATCCCAAAAAGTAGTTCCTTTCTCCCATCATACTCATTTGGAATTTACTTTTCATGAGATTAGCAAATTTCTCACATAGCATGTCATATTCAGAACCAAAAATTATGTCATCAACATAAACCTGTACTAGCAGGGTGATGTCTCCTTCATTGATTCTGAAAAGAGTCTTGTCAATGGTACCTTTTGTAAAACAATTGTCCACCAAGAATTGAGATAAGGTCTCATACCAAGCTCTTGGTGCTTGTTTCAAAACATAAAGTGCCTTATTAAGTTTGTATACTTTATCTTCTTGATCTTTAACTTCAAAACCAGGAGGTTGCTAAACATAAACCTCATCTTCTAGAATGCCATTTAAAAAATCACTCTTGACATCCATATGGTATACTTTGAAGTTTTTGTAAGCAGCATATGCTAAAAATAATCTTATAGCTTCAAATCTTGCAACAGGGGCATATGTCTCATCAAATCTATTCCTTCTGCTTGAGAATAGTCTTTTGCTACTAGTCTAGCCTTATTTCTTACAATGGTACCAGATTCATCCAATTTGTTTCTGTATATCCATTTGGTTCCAATTATATTTGCATGACTAGGCCTTTCCACTAGTGTCCAAACTGGGCGGGGTTACCATTATCCTTTTTGTAGTGACGAATCTTGTATGTGTTCCGAAGAAGTGGAAACACATGAGAACTCTTGAATGGAAGTTGAGTTTCTCGATCCTTTGACTTAGGATTAGTCAGTTCTATTTCTCTATTTCTCTATGCGGATCTAGATTTATGAATTCTTATAGAAAATTCGTTATTAGAATGGAAAGAATTAGGCGAAGACGGACCCACTGGGAATGAATGGGAAGATCGAAAGGTTGGAAGAAGAAAGGATTTTTTAGTTAGACGTATGGAATTGGCTAAACATTTTATTACTCAGACGTAGCTCCTTTCTTTTTGGGTGTGAAGAATTGTCAAAGCAAAATACCTAACAAGCATTAGCTCTCCCTGAAAAGCAGGTGATCCAGCCGCACCTTCCAAGACGGCTACCTTGTTACGACTTCACTCCAGTCACTAGCCCTGCCTTCGGCACCCCCCCCTCTTGCGGTTAAGGTAACAAATTTGGGCATGGCCAGCTCCCATGGTGTGACGGGCGGTGTGTACAAGGCCCGGGAACGGATTCACCGCCGTATGGCTGACTTTTTGCCATCTTTCTATCTATTATTTTGGAGATTTATAATTCTTCCGTTTTATTGGATGGAATTTCAATGAATTAGGTCTATAAGAATTGTAAAGTCATAGAAAGGATGATTCCTTCGATCGACATGAGAGTCCAACTCCATTGCATTGCCAGAATCCCTGTTGTATATTTGAAAGAGGTTGACCAATTCCATTTTTTATAGGTCCAAAAATTCTTTCACAAAATAATCCATCCTTTTCCGGTTTATTTGTTTTGTAATGAAAAGTATAGGTTTTGTCACCTCTCCAACTATCTTTCCATTCGGAAGTATTTTAGTGGCCCAAGCACTTATTTGTTGAGGAGAAATTGATCCAATTCGGAGTATCTTCTGATCAATCCAGAGATCATTTGGATTCCATTAGTAATGAGGATTCAGAATATCACACTCAAAGAGAGATCAACAACTAAAAGAAGGATCGATTCTTTGGGATCCTTCCTTTCTTCAAACGGAAGGAATAGGGATAGAATCAGACCGATTCCCGAAATGCCTTTCTGGCTATTCCTCAATGTCCCGGCTATTCACGGAACGTGAGAAGCAGATGATTAATCATTTTTTATTGTATTGGCCTCCTCCTCTCTTTAATCCATAGGGGGTCAAATCCCCCAAATCCCTATTCTTTGGATAAGTTGCTGAATCCCTTTCAGTCTAATTTTATCTAAGAAAAAAGAATCACGCTCTGTAGAATTTGATCCTACGACATCGGGTTTTGGAGACCCGCGTTCTACCGAACTGAACTAAGAGCGCTTTTTTATCGGAATAGATAAGAATGGAGTAACGGAAAATATAGCTAGATGAGCGATTTCAATAGCAGCGTCCAAAATTCCTATACGAACTCAATTCATTATTTCGGGATAAAAGTATAAAAAGAACAACTAACAAAAACGGTTCTTCATTATGAAAAATTTAAAAAATTTAGACAAAAAAATATCTCTTTTTTTTCTTTGTCCTTTGCATTGAAAGATTCATGGACGTTGATAAGATCCATCCATTTAGCAGCACCTTAGGATGGCATAGCCCTCAAATTGAAAATAAAAGTGAAGGGCGAGGTTCAAACGAGGAAAGGCTTACGGTGGATACCTAGGCACCCAGAGACGAGGAAGTGCGTAGTAATCGACGAAATGCTTTGGGGAGTTGAAAATAAGCATAGATCCGGAGATTCCCGAATAGGGCAACCTTTCGAACCGCGTCGAATCCATGGGCAAGCAAGAGACAACCTGGCGAACTGAAACATCTTAGTAGCCAGAGGAAAAGAAAGCAAAAGTGATTCCCGTAGTAGCGGCGAGCGAAATGGGAGCAGCCTAAACCGTGAGAACGGCATCCTAGGTAATTCAGTCTTATGGCTCATCATTATCTTCATATGGCCTTTTTTTCCTAGGCGCTCATTTTGTATGGGCTTTTAGTTTAATGTTTCTATTCAGTGGACGTGGTTATCGGCAAGAACTTATTGAATCCATCGTTTGGGCTCATAATAAATTAAGATGGGGCGATTCAGGTGAGATCCAATGTAGATCCAACTTTCGACTCACTCGTGGGATCCGGGCGGTCCGGGGGGGACCGCCGTGGCTCCTCTCTTCTCGAGAATCCATACATCCCTTATCAGTGTATTCAAATTCATTCAATTCTTCTTGCATAGCAATTATCCAATCTGGATATGATATTGCTTCTTCAACAACTTTAGGTTCTATTTGAGATAGAAAGCAAGTAAACATTGCTTCTAATTGTCTTCTAGTCCTTACACCTTGCTGAATGTTGCCAATAACTTGCTCAGCAGGGTGATCCCTTAACCATTGTGGATTTTGGTTAGATTGATTCTCAGGAACATCATCTTCAGTTGGGTCTGTTGTTGCTTCAGCAATGGGTTCAGCAGATCCTTGAACTGCCTCAGTTGTTGCATCAATAGTATTACCAGTAGTGTGTTCAGCAGGGGCCGAGTCAGAAACCTTCAAATGATATGAGAGAGTTTTAGGAGTTGTGAATTAATGGGCTTTGATTTAAATGAATAATGACACACACGCACCAAGATCTTTTACCTTTCAGTGGACTCTCTTGGTGGGCATGAAAGACGGTGAGAGGGGAATAGGGGCGGTGGTGGAGATGAGAATGGTATGTCAACAAGATGAGTGTTGTAGCCTAGCACATGTAATGTATGAACCGAACTATACACGTAGAGGCATAAAGGACGACCATGTCTGCTCCGTGTGTGTACTACGCAGAACGACTGAGTATCATGGATCATACGTCGTCGTTTCGGAAGTCAATAAGGAGAGCCAAAAAAAATGAAAAAGACAAAATAGTCGTCCCTTGTCCAAGATAAACTTCCACCCAAACCCAAAATAAAGATAAAAATAAGATAGTTCACCGAGTAGAGAAAGTTTTGCAGATGAAGAATAATTCACCTAAACCATAAACCGTAACAAAAAAACACCACTTCAAATGTTGATTTATGAAGAAATCCGTCTTTCTGTACCCGGAAATTAAGGAAAAAAGACGTAAGACGAACCCACCAGTAGTTGATTGCACTATAGAATCAGAAGAAATTCATTGGATTCGATGGGCAAGAAAAGACGAAGAAGTCTGCTGATATCTCGTGGGGTTGTCCTCTTGCAGCCAAAACCTAGGGTTTGTCATTTCACAAGAGAAAGGACTAAGAAAAGAAAGAGATATATATATATATATATATATATATATATATATATATATATATATATATATATATATATATATATATATATATATATTTATTGGAAACCAGATTATTTTTACCTCTGAGCTTGAAACAGGAACAACGGCAACTTCTCTGACCAAATATGATTGAGCATGCATAAGCCGTAGTTGAAGAAACCCTCAATGATTTCCGGCAACCATCTTCAAAATCGGAGTGGAAATCAGAAAACCAATTAGAAGTTTCGGAAAATCGTTAATTGAAATGCAACCTGAAAATCTCGGATTCATAGTTTACCTTTACAAAAAGCATTTGAATGCGAGCTTGGATGTCGTTGGTATGAGAGATTTTTAGGGGAGAAGATATGGTGAGATTGAGAAGGTGGATTATGATTCATCTAATGGATTAACATTGGATACGCCGAGAAGAGATGAAGATGGATGGAAGAGGACGACATTCATTGGCCAAGGAGGACGGTAGTGGAACGGAAAAAGTAAAAGAAATAAATAAGAAAATAATAAGCAACACGACGTCGTTTTCCCTGTCCCAAAAAAAAAAAACAAAGAGAAACAGAAGAAAAAAAAATTTGCAAGACGACAAAATTGTCGTTTCTGGGTATTGGAAAAAAAAATTCGCAAGACGACAAAATTGTCGTCCAAGGGATTTGCATTTAATAGGTACTCCTATTTACGATGAGGGCTAAAGTGGGGATGGGTGTGGCGATAGAGTGATTTGTGATTTATTTTGCGAAAGAATTAAAATGAGGGGCTCTAGGATGAGGTCGAGGGAGAGCCCCTGTAAATAGGTCATGATCCACATACAAGTGTCATACTATATTCAGTATATTGTGTAATTTAAAGTGTTATTCAAGGGGAAAGAATCTTCTTAGCTGTTGTCAATAATATGTTGGAGATATCCCATGAAATTGGGGTAAAACGGTCAACTTTAGCACAAATTTCAGACACCCTCCGATGTAATTCATCGGGAATTTATTACGTCTAAAAATTCTACTCACAGAGTAGATAATCGTTGGTTTTGGAATCACTCGATTCGGAAATCGGGTGAATGATAAATTAATGCCTAAAGTTGATTAAAAATGTGTAGGAGATAGGAGTTGAAGGGAGGACCTCAACTTAATATCCCACATAGGTACCTTGAGGCTTGTGAGATCAAAGTAATAAGAGCTAGTATATGCTCTTATAGATGTGCCCCACGGGGCAAGGCACTTTTGTGCAGGAGGAAGGACTTAGATTATTCCACACGCGCGCGCGCCGCCGCAGCCGTCCATTCGTCCGGCTCAAGCTCGATTCGGTTCGGTTCGGTTCGGGTGTTACTTAATTTTTTGGACAAAATTTCTTTTGAAATTAACCAAAAATTAATAAGTTAATCGTGAGGCGGTTGGAAGTTTCCAGAATAATGTGGAAACAAATTCTGATTAAATTAATTCGGCCAACATTATGTTAATTAAATTAATTCGGCCGAAGGTTTGTCTTGATGGAAAAGTCGAGTGATTAAATCATCCGACCAATCAGAATTTAGAAGACACGTCATCCGACCAATCAAATTGTGGAATTAAGTCGGCTAATTGGTGTTAGTATTTTCGGCCAGAATAACTTTTCCAAGGGGAAAAGTTGGCCGACATTAATGACATGTTCTAGCCAATCAGATTAAAGCATTGGTTCCTCCTCTCCACTATATAATGCACCCCATGGATGAAAGTTTGAGCATCAATTATTCTCCTCACTTTTCCACCACAAAAAGAGTCTCTCATATAGATCTAGATTTTGAGTCGAAGAGAAGTTGGAGCACTCTGTAAGTTCGCCGGAGCTCGGATTTTTTAAGTGCCTCTAAATCCGAGACGAAAGCCGTTGTATCTTGGGAGACAGATGCTACTACCGTGGGCACCATACCGGAGCAATTTGTCTTAAGGAAAGGGTAACTAGTCGCCTCGGTTTGTCGTTTACTTATGCATCGCAATTTACTTTCCCTTTATTTTCAGTCAGATCTGTTATGTGATAGCTTTATTTTGTTAGATCTAGATTGCAATAGTTTTATTTCATTCGATCTACACCGTCGTAGCTTTATTTTATTAGATCTACTTAATAAAATAAATTTTATTTTCGAATTATTTATTTCCTAATAAATAATCCATAATTAATTCCCGGTATTTACGGATCCGTTCCGTAAATCACTCCATACACGATACACCTATCCCAACAAACTTAAGACAAATTATTCATGTGTTGTAGGATCGTGTTGAACCTATCACTTTAAAGATCTGGTTATATTTATGTTTGTATGTACATAATCTTTATATAAACTGCAACGAGTTTTGGTTAGCAGAGATTAAATTGAATCTCTTTTGTCCCAGTATATTGCTAGTTCCGAAACTAATTATGGCAAATCCTTAATTGTTGCAAAGTTGTAGAATAATAACAATTAGTTTTGATTGATAAATTTTAGTTGAGATCTCTCGAGATTGGTTGTAGTTTGTGGGTATTTACGGAAAGAAAATATATTTCTATATGTACGGTAAATATATAGTATCTCCAATTAAATTGATTTATGTAATACTCAATTTAATCATAGTGCACCCTTAATTGTCGAATGAAATTGCTAGTTGGTTCTGCTTTGGAAAAACGTGTTGCTCATTAATTGGATTTAATGAACCATTAACGTTATTTAATGTAATATCAGTGCACTTATATGTTTGTGTGTGTACCGTAAGAAAACCAAATATTAATTCGGATATTTTCTGAAAAGAATTCGGATATATATGGTTGTTGGTAATGATAATTGATACTTTACATCAATTTATCTCGTGTTGGTCATTACACTTAAGTGCATAATATGGGGTGGTAATTTAATTACCGTTATAAAACACTGCAGAATTTAACTAATAACTATTATAAATCCAAGAGGGTGGTTGTTTTCCTTTCTGTGTATGTACCCTTATGTGATTCCGGGTTGTGCTTAAGTAATAAACGTGAAGGGGAAAAGTTATATGTTTAGCAAATGATTAGAGTTAGTAAGTTCGCAGGAAAGTGACTATTCCTAACTGTTTCTTTTGTTTCCCCCTCGGCTAAGTTGCCTACATATATGTAGTTGCAAGTCATATTTATATAATATATTTCTATGGCAATGTGTTTGGTTTGTTGATCAATTAATGAAATGATTCTCGGCCTGTAGATTTGCATAACATTATTCAGCCCGGGTTAGTAATAGATTAAATTAAGAAAATATATGTGTACTTTGGACAAGATTAGTTTTGGTTTACCAAGGTGTACTAGACAAAGTATTTGTGATATTTAATTATGTGTCTAAAGTATGAGTACAAAATTTCAAAATTTTGTCACAATATTTTGGTGTGAGGTTTACGGTTGGATGTGTCACTTGTTACTTCCAAAGGTCAACGACGGTAATTGGTTGTATAGACCCCGTTACCAGATTATTGTTTTATAGAAGGGTAAACCTAATTAAATATTGATTTGTGTGTTGACAACAAACCATGTCTAAAAGTGTAACGCCCCGTTCCCGGATACCGAGCCCTTATCCGGAAATACGACGTTCGGCACATATATAAATAAAATTTAATTCATTTATATATGTAAGCCTACAATCAATACAATCAAAGCGCGCGGAATTTAATGCTCGGGTAATGAATATCCATAAAGATACTAGAATACGAAAAGGTACTAAAAGTCGAAAGTGTATCAAAACAATACAACTGAAATCCCCCGAAAGTCCAAACGAAATACTATGAAATAAGAAATAAGGATGATCACACGTCATCCCAAAGTACTATGAACAAAGTATATAAAAAAAATAGTGCAACAATTCAAATGTAACAAAAGTGCGAAGAATGAAATATCAAGCTCGAGATCCTCCTCGGGGACATACTCCTCGAAATACTCGTACTCTGTTCGCCTTCTCACCCCCAAGCACATATAACAAAAACATGCACAAGGGGTAAGTATATAATACTCGTAAGGAAGAGAAGTACGTTTAAGCTTAGAATATATATAAGATTTATTATCAAGCTTCTATTAAAAGGCAAGGCGAGACTCGATTCTACGCATAAAGGTTACATCTCCCAATATGCCTAAACCGTAACTACTTAGCTTATCTTTGTTACAACATGCTATCAAGGTGGAACGTGACATATTGAAATCTTCGGGATACAATAACCCCGGAACGTATTGAAATCTTCGGGATACAATAACCGGTTCCGATAGTATGAACATACGGCGATGCCTATAGGCCCGCAGCCGATAGGACACTCACTTTGATGTCGTTCACACATCACGCTATAGATCTTCGGGATCTACCCAAGACCACATGGTGTTTAATCTTTTATCTAGCAAGTTGTGTAGTATTAAGTGATTAAGCGGCCCTCCTAGTTCATTTAGATAACACTCCTTACCGACACCACTCATCATGATCAAAGGACCAATTCTAGCCTACGTAAGGTTTAAAGGTGTTAAAATAAAATAATAATACGTTTACAAAGGTTTAAGGTTGATTAAACAACCCTAAACGATAGTCGAAAGCCAATTTAAACAAGCTGGGGGACCAGCTCCAGGTGGACGCCCGTCTGAAGGACCAGACGCCCGTCTGAAGGCTCTGGACGCCCGTCCAAAAAGTGGACGCCCGTCCAGGCATCCCCTTTCAATCCTGTATCAAAAACTGCACCTCAGACGCCCGTCCGAGGATCCCAGACGCCCGTCCAAGGTTGGACGCCCGTCCAGAAAAACCGGACGCCCGTCCGACCTGGGAATTTCCAGAAAACTGAAACGCGATCCTTCATCGTTTTCCTTCGATTTTCAGATAAAAACCCAATCTTTCTCAACCTAATCGTGTCGAAATAATCTACCATCCATACCAAAACCTCAACCATCTCATAGGCATCAATTTAACGTAATTTAAGTCCCCAAAACAACAAGAATCAACACAAATACCACATATCCAAAAACTGAAACGTAAGGGTTTCTCCTTACCTGATGCAGCCCAGAAACTGATCCGAAATTCAGCAAAAATCTGCAGCTTTGGTAACCAAACGATATCAAAACGATCCTTGTTATTCCACAATTCTCCCGCTTCAAACGGAACTACAAACGGTGAAGTATTGAACCGGGAATTAGCAAAAGTCTTCTTCTTCCCTACCCTTGCTCTCAACGGGCGCCTCTCCTTTTTTTTTTTTTTTTTTTTTTTTAACGTACAAAGCAAAAACTGAAACTCCCTTTTGATTAATGGGAGGTTATTTCCAAATAATAACCTCTCCACTAAATAATCTTGTGGTTAACACCCTAATATTCCATAAAAATACCAATCGGCCCCAAATCTACATATATATACATACTCGCATTATATATATATACATAAATAAAATACTTAAATTCCATAATGAATAAATATAATATTTCGTTCTCGCAAATTGACACGTACGCCCTTCCCGAGAATCGGAATATTACATTCCTCCCCCTTAAGAGGAGTTTCGTCCTCGAAACTTGAACGTACTCGGTAAATCCAAAAACTCCGGAAATTCGTTGATCATATCACCCTCAACTTCCCAAGTTGCTTCCTCAGGTGTATGATTGCTCCACTGAACAAGAACCAACTGAACCATCTTTCTCTTAATCATCTTTTCCTTCCTGTTCAGAATCTTAATCGGCTTTTCATCATAAGCGAGGTTGTCCTGAAGTATCTCTGGATCCACTGTAGACTCAACCTCTCGTCTTCGTCAAACACTTCTTCAACATTGAAACATGGAAGACGTTGTGAACTCGGACATAGACTCGGCAACCGAAGTCTATAGGCTAACGGTCCAATCCTCTCCAGGATCACAAACGGCCCAACATACCTCGGGCTCAACTTTCCTTTCGACCAAATCGCTTAACTCCTCTCATTGGTGATGCCTTCAAGTAAACACGATCACCAACCTCAAACTCGAGCGGTCTCCGTCGACATCCGCCCAACTTTTCTCGCCTATCTTGAGCTATCGCAGATTTTTCTTCACTAAGCGAACCCTCTCTTTGGCTTGCTCAACTAACTCGGCCCGAAGTGTTTCTCCCCAACATCATCCCAAAACAAAGGCGTCCCGCATCTTCTACCATACAAAGCTTCAAACGGTGGCATGCCTATGCTCGCGTGATAAGCCGTTGTTGTAAGCGAACTCGCAACCGGTAGATAATCTACCCAAGATCCGCCTACCTCCAAGACACATGCTCTAAGCATATCCTCAAGTGTCCGGATAGTCCTCTCGGACCGACCATCCGTCCGAGGATGGAACGCTGTACTCAAATCCAACCGGGTACCAAAAGCCTCCTGTAAGCTCTGCCAAAACCGACTGACGAACCTCGAATCCCGATCAGAAACAATGGAGACTGGAACTCCATGAAGCTTCACTATATTGTCCATATATAGTTCCGTCATCCTTGCCAAGGGCATATTCATCTTGAAAGGCAAGAAATGAGCCGACTTGGTTAATCTATCAACGATCACCCAAATAGAATCATGTCCACCCTTCGTCTTAGGTAAACCTGAAATAAAGTCCATGGTGATCTTTTCCCATTTCCATTTTGGGATATCTAATGACTTAAGCATCCCGCCTGGCTTCCTATGTTCAGCTTTCACTCTCTGACAGACGTCACACTCAGAAACAAACTTAGCAATCTCTAGCTTCATTGAGGGCCACCAAAATCTTTCTTTCAAATCCCTGTACATCTTGGTAGAACCCGGATGCACTGCAAAAGCAATCTTGTGTGCCTCTTCCATAACTTTCTGTCTCAAATCTCCAACATTAGGCACACAGAGACGATCCTGGTACCACAGATTTCCACTCTGATCCAACATGTAGCCAACTGTAGGCTTCTCTCTTGCAACTCTCTTCAAGTCAACTAAAACTGCATCTTCATCTTGCTTTGCTCTGATCTCATCCATCAACTCTGATCTAGCCAACAACGGTGCTGCAAACTGACGGTCCTCAATCTGATCAAATCTGCTAAACTGCAAATCATCAACCCCTGCTGTGATAGCCTCAACACTGGGCTCCAAAACCACTGGTTTCCTACTCAAGGCATCTGCTACTACATTTGCCTTTCCCGGGTGGTACTGAATGTCCAAGTCATAGTCCTTCACGAACTCTAGCCATCTCCGCTGCCTCATATTCAAATTCTCCTGAGTGAAGAAATACCTTAAACTTTTGTGATCGGTGAAGATTCTAGCCTTGACCCCATACAGATAGTGCCTCCAAGTCTTTAATGCGAAAACCACTGCTGCCAACTCTAAGTCGTGTGTGGGATAGTTCTTCTCATGTACTTTCAATTGCCTGGATGCATAGGCAATGACCTTTCCTCCCCGCATCAACACACAACCTAGACCCCCGCCCCGAAGCGTCGGTGTAGACATCATAGTCATCGAACACCTCGGGTACCGCCAATACCGGTGCCGTAGTCAACCCGTCCTTTAACAACTCAAATGCTAACTCACACTCGGGTGTCCAATCAAACTTGGTGTTCTTCGTGTAAGTCTAGTGAGTGGAGTGGCTATCCTTGCGAAATTCTTCACAAACTTTCGTAGTAACCACCAAACCCGAAAGCCCGACCTCTCGAAACCGTAGTCGGTGTAGGCCAACTCTTAACTGCCTCAATCTTGGCCGGATCAACCTGAATGCCATCACCTGAAATGACATGACCCAAAAAGCTCACTTGGTCCAACCAGAAGTCACACTTGGAAAATTTTGCATACAATCGCTCCTTCTTCAATGTTTCCAAAACAATCCGGAGATGCTCCTCATGCTCCGCCTCATCCCTAGAGTATACCAAAATATCGTCAATAAAGACAATCACAAACTTATCTAGGTAAGGCATGAAGACCCGCTGCATCAAATCCATAAATGCAGATGGAGCATTAGTGAGTCCAAAAGGCATAACAAGGAACTCATAATGTCCATATCTAGTACCGAATCTTCGTCTTCGGAATATCCGCCACTTTAACTTTTAGCGATGGTAGCGACCGCAAATCAATCTTTGAAAACACTTTCCGACCCCGCATGGCGATTGAACGGATCATCTATCCTCGGTAGTGGGTACTTATTCTTGATAGTCGATTGTTCAAAGCCCCGTAGTCAATACACATCCGCATCGCCATCCTTCTTCTTCACAAACAAAACTGGTGCTCCCCAAGGTGAAGTACTAGGCTGAATGATGTTCCTTTCTAACATCTCCTTGAGTTGAGCCTTCAACTCCTTCAATTCAGCCGGTGCCATCCTGTATGGTGCCTTGGCAACCGGTGCCGCCCCTGGGACTAGCTGTATCTCAAACTCAATGGCCCTGTCTGGCATGTTCCCCGGCAACTCATCCGGAAAAACCTCCGGGTAATCTCTTGACCACTCTAGTATCTTCCAACTTAGGCTTTGCTTGTTCCACATCCACTGCGTACAACAAGTAGCCCTCACATCCTTTCTGACATGCCCTGATGGCCTTGACCGCTGAAATGATAGGATGTCTCTTCTTGCTTGGCCTGTAGACGTTCCCCTGATAAGTCTTATCTGCTTTCCCCGGGACTCTGAAAGTAACTCTCTTGGCCCTACAATCTAAGTGAACATAATTCTTGGATAGCCAGTCTATCCCAAGAATCGCATCAAAGTCTGAGAAATCCATAACCGTGAAGTCACTCTTACACTGATAAGGTCCAACCTGAACATCCACTTGGGGTATCATCTTAACCACCTTATTTACCTTGCCTAGTGGTGTAACAATCTCCATAGTATCTCTCAAATGCTCCATAGGTAAATCTAGTTTCTTAGCAATCCTAGAGGACACAAAGGTGGTTGAAGCTCCTGTATCAAATAAGGCCCTGACTACTAGATTGCCTATTCTTATCATACCTATCATGCATTTGTCCAGTTAGCTAAAGTTACAACATGTTCCAAGCATGCTATAAATAACTCAAAAGAACAAAACAAACATAAACGGTACCTGTGATCACATCATCCTCTGGCTCAACCTCTCTGGCATCAACAGCAAACATCTGCACTTGCTTACTTGGACCTGCTCTGCTAGGCTGACCTGCCTGAGCACTGGCTACCCTGCGTGGACAATTCCTGGAGTAATGACCCCGCTCGCCACAAAAGAAACAACTCCGAGGTAGCCGGTGGCCTAGCCGCCGGTGGAGCGCCAACCGGTGGTCTAGGCGCCGGTGGCCCGACCTGCGATGGGGCACCAACCGGTGGTCTAAGCCGCGTCCGTGTGGGAAACCTCCCGAACCGCCGTCGCGGAGCCCTGCGCCCACGTTCGATCGGGTCCCGAAACTGCGTTTCTGACCCACTGTAACTTTCTTTCTAAAGGTCTCGACTTCTAAAGCTTTATTCAGCAGTTCTGCCATGTTCCTTGCTGTAAAACCTAGCATGCCTGCCTGAATCTCATGCGCCAAACCGTCCTTGTAACGGGCCATTTTTCGTTCTTCCACTTGCATCAACTCCGGATAAAATCTCCCTAACTCATTGAACCGATTTGTATACCGGGACACGTCATTTGATCACCTTGCCGAAGTTTCGTAAAGCGGCTAGCCTTTTCCGCTTGTACCGTTCTTTGGAAAGTACTCGTTGTAGAACATGGCTTTAAAAGCCGCCCAATCTGTTACCTTACCGCTGCTACTCTGAACCGCATCTATCCAAGCCTCGGCCGAGCCCAAAAGAAAACCGACCGCTAACTGTGCCATCTCTGTCTCAGGAACGCCTATATTCCTGCAAGATTTCTCAAAACTTCTGATCCATTCCTCAGCCTTGGTATGTTCCACATTCCCATAAAAATCTTGCATACGGTTTCTTCTCAGCCTAGTGTGCCAATCTACTGATGGTGCTGACTCAACAACCGGCCTAACTGGTGGGTAAACCGGAGGGTAACCATAGGGTATCTGCTGCTGCTGCTGAACCGGTGGCCTGAAAGGCTGATAGACCGGGGAATGACCAAGGGGTACCTGCGGCTGTTGCTGATAGTAATACGGAGTCGATGCTCGCCCGATAAGGAGGATACACCGGGTACCGCGGAGGATACGGCGGAGGGTACCGTGGCCGCCGAAAACCATGCGAGGGATAGCCCTGTTTGTGGTGCCCGTGTCACTTGGTGGTGGATAAACAACCGTCCTCTCGCCGAAACCGCCCCGACCCGGGTTGATACGAAGAGGGCCAAAGTGACGCCGCATGGTTAACCACGGGTGGAGGAGGTGGTCCGGAGTCGATGTTGATCCCGCTCCGGCTCGGGTGAAGGTGTAGGTTGTGCGAGGCGGCGGCGACAAGCTGCGCGACGACCCCAGAGGTTTCACCCCTCTCGACGTCCGATTACCAAGAGCCAAAGTCTTCGATCTTGTGTTTCTACTCATCCTGACAACCAAGAGAACCAGAGTGTTACTAAGGATCTAAAGATAAGATTGAGTTAAACTCAAGGAATAGAAGCCTAAGGAACACGTATCTCTGATACCAACTGTAACGCCCCGTTCCCGGATACCGAGCCCTTATCCGGAAATACGACGTTCGGCACATATATAAATAAAATTTAATTCATTTATATATGTAAGCCTACAATCAATACAATCAAAGCGCGCGGAATTTAATGCTCGGGTAATGAATATCCATAAAGATACTAGAATACGAAAAGGTACTAAAAGTCGAAAGTGTATCAAAACAATACAACTGAAATCCCCCGAAAGTCCAAACGAAATACTATGAAATAAGAAATAAGGATGATCACACGTCATCCCAAAGTACTATGAACAAAGTATATAAAAAAAATAGTGCAACAATTCAAATGTAACAAAAGTGCGAAGAATGAAATATCAAGCTCAGAGATCCTCCTCAGGGACATACTCCTCGAAATACTCGTACTCCTGTTCGCCTTCTCACCCCCAAGCACATATAACAAAAACATGCACAAGGGGTAAGTATATAATACTCAGTAAGGAAGAGAAGTACGTTTAAGCTTAGAATATATATAAGATTTATTATCAAGCTTCTATTAAAAGGCAAGGCAGACTCGATTCTACGCATAAAGGTTACATCTCCCAATATGCCTAAACTGTAACTACTTAGCTTATCTTTGTTACAACATGCTATCAAGGTGGAACGTGACATATTGAAATCTTCGGGATACAATAACCCCGGAACGTATTGAAATCTTCGGGATACAATAACCGGTTCCGATAGTATGAACATACGGCGATGCCTATAGGCTCGCAGCCGATAGGACACTCACTTTGATTTGTCCGTTCACACATCACGCTATAGATCTTCAGGATCTACCCAAGACCACATGGTGTTTAATCTTTTATCTAGCAAGTTGTGTAGTATTAAGTGATTAACTGGCCCTCCTAGTTCATTTAGATAACACTCCCTTACCGACACCACTCATCATGATCAAAGGACCAATTCTAGCCTACGTAAGGTTTAAAGGTGTTAAAATAAAATAATAATACGTTTACAAAGGTTTAAGGTTGATTAAACAACCCTAAACGATAGTCGAAAGCCAATTTAAACAAGCTGGGGGACCAGCTCCAGGTGGACGCCCGTCTGAAGGACCAGACGCCCGTCTGAAGGCTCTGGACGCCCGTCCAAAAAGTGGACGCCCGTCCAGGCATCCCCTTTCAATCGTATCAAAAAGCGCACCTCGGACGCCCGTCCGAGGATCCCGACGCCCGTCCAAGGTTGGACGCCCGTCCGAAAAACCGGACGCCCGTCCGACCGGGAATTTCCGTAAAACCGAAACGCGATCCTTCATCGTTTTCCTTCGATTTTCGAGATAAAAACCCAATCTTTCTCAACCTAATCGTGTCGAAATAATCTACCATCCATACCAAAACCTCAACCATCTCATAGGCATCAATTTAACGTAATTTAAGTCCCCAAAACAACAAGAATCAACACAAATACCACATATCCAAAAACTGAAACGTAAGGGTTTCTCCTTACCTGATGCAGCCCAGAAACTGATCCGAAATTCAGCAAAAATCTACAGCTTTGGTAACCAAAGCGATATCAAAACGATCCTTGTTATTCCACAATTCTCCGCTTCAAACGGAACTACAAACGGTGAAGTATCGAACCGGGAATTAGCAAAAGTCTTCTTCTTCCCTACCCTTGCTCTCAACAGGCGCCTCTCCTCTTTTTTTTTTTTTTTTTTTTTTTTTAACGTACAAAGCAAAAACTGAAACACCCTTTTGATTAATGGGAGGTTATTTCCAAATAATAACCTCTCCACTAAATAATCTTGTGGTTAACACCCTAATATTCCATAAAAATACCAATCAGCCCCAAATCTACATATATATACATACTCGCATTATATATATATACATAAATAAAATACTTAAATTCCATAATGAATAAATATAATATTTCGTTCTCGCAAATTGACACGTCTGCCCCTTCCCGAGAATCGGAATATTACAAAAAGTATGTTGATCTTCTATTGTTGGACAGAAATGAAAGAAAACACCATGGTGAATCCAAATGTGACTGTGTCTTTTGGGACACAAGTATACATGCCGGTTGTAGCACTAGACGTAGCAACAATGACTGGTTAATCTCATCCCTTGGATGAAGAAGTTCGGTGGTGCAACAAACGATGGTTTGAATGATCAAACCGGATTGATCAGTTTGTTGACAGTGAATCTGTCTGTTGAGCACAAAGTGATGCTGTGTAGAGAGACATTGAGATTGGCTTTAAGTTCTTCTTACATGCTTGAGTAATATTGCTTGTGACACTTTGACTATGACTTGCAAATTTTCGAATTCATTCATCCGTTGATGAACACGGTGTTGTTACCAAATTTGAAATTTGATCCTAATCACAAGTGTATAGTATGTGTTGAAGCCATGTTGTCTAATTCACCGGTAGACCGGTAGAAAAGAACACAAAACCTCTAGATTCATGCAAACTAGAGGTGATAAAAGTATAATGTTACTTTTATTGAGTATAGCACCGAAATATTATGATGCTGAAAAGCGAAGATAAAGCTCGTGCTGCCTTGAGGGTTGTCAGAATGAAGCTGATAAACATAGCAAACGGATGAGATGTATCCATAGGGATTGTGATGGTGGATATGATGTATTGTTTCATGAGTCTTGCTAAGGGCCCGACATCATTCATCAAACAACTACACCATACGCACCTCAGTCAAGTGGTATGACTACGTGCAAGAACCGAACTCTTAAAGAGTTGATGGATGCTATTTGATAAGTTCGAGTTTACATCAGAACTTATGGGGGGGAAGATGTTCTCTCAACAGAATTCATTCTGAACAACATCCCTTCAAAGAAGAAGGGTGCTACCCCATATGAACTGTGGAAAGACTACAGATTCTTGGCTATGTGGTGGTGTGATTGAGCTAAAATTTACCCCAACAAAAACAATTTATAAAGACTCAAAACCGTGGGCAAACTAACTCTCTAACCGGCATTGTACCGGGTCGATTGCTAGCATAGCTACAGGAGTACGAGGTCGAAACCAAAGGAATATGGTTGTGAATACCAAAGCAAACTTGAAACTTAGTCTAGGCGATCCAGATTTTAAGGTGTTTTATAACTACAATGACAATTAAGCATTTCAATTAACAAGTCTAAAGATAAGAGAAGAAAAAGAAACTACTGAGAGGATTAGATTAAGGATTACGAGCTTAGCCGAACCATGATCCCACTAGTGACTTACGCCCCCTCGAGTGACTTAACCGGGAGTGTGCATTTACCGACCAACCATAACCAAAGGTGCTTAACAATTATTCAAGGGTAACGGTTTCTAAACTGGTGATGCTATCTAAACAACTCTCCTTCACCACCCTATGCTAGGCTAACCAATTCCCCCTTAAGGAAACCGGAAACCCCAACAAGATAAGCTCTAAACCGATTAAACGTTAAAACGAGTAATCTCACTTTGGGCCCGGGCTTAACAACTAAGCCGGGTCTACTCCGCGATCCTAGAACCCATTTTCCCACATCTCTCTATCTAAACAACTCTTTAGATTGATGTGTGTGACTTTGACCTAGGTGATCAATCTAGCCCAAATATGTTAAAACAAGTTCTAAGACAAGAATAAATCATTAAAGCATGAAAATAAGCACTACCCACTCCCAATTTCGTCACCCAAAGGGTGATTTCACTAGTGTTCACATGATTCGACTATTTTAAGGGACTAGCTACTCATTATACTAATCAAAACATACATAAAACAGTAAATGAAAGCCATAATAAGTAAAAGAGAAGAGAAATTTACCATTAATTTGAAGAAATTCGAGTTTGAGATCCAAAAGTACAAAATAAAGAACTAATTAAAAGGTGGATGCTTTGAAGTTGGAATGAGAATTTGAGCTTGGTGTTGGTCCCAGAGAAGGGTAAAACTATAGTCAGGGGGGTGAATGACTATAGTGGAGTTTCAAAAACTTTCCTTGTGTTTAAAAGCTTTTGGGCAGCAGATAAGTCCCTTCTTACTATCTTGTTTTCAACGCAGTTTAGACAATCACAGATATAGATTTTAATCTAGGCAATTTAAATGAATGCAGTAAAGTAAATTGCAGAAAGTAAATTGACTCAAGGCTTATAGTGGTTCAGGGTGGTGTAATCCCCTAATCCACTCTTCTCCTGTGATGATTGGAGGAATTCACTATTGTTTTTACAGATACAATAGTATGATTGTCCTTGACTTCCCAAGCTTCACAATCTACAAGACTATCACTCCTTGACTGCAACAGCTTCAGTGATTCAGTCTCTTTCACTGCTCCTTAAGATCAAATCCTTTAGCAGCTATTACAAACACAACTCCTTCTCAAATGACTTATGATTCAGTTGCTTCAGTTTATTGTGAATGAGATTCACAAACTTGATTGATCAATCTCAGTGCTGAATGTGAAATTGTAGTTCTGATGTCTGAGTTGATCTCTAGATAAATCCTTGTAAGTTCAGAGAGAAGGCTTTTCAAATTGACAGAGTATCTGCTTGATTTTCCTCTTTCTTATTGTTCTTTTATCTGTCTGTCAATGCCTTCTATTTATAGCCTTGAGTATCCTTGATTTGAAATTCCGTCTGTTGGCTATATTAATGAGGGGATAATCTTTGATTTTATTCTTGATTCCCCCTTAATTGCATTCTCCTTGATTTCAGTGATCTGATTTTTCTTCAAATGTATAATAGAAAATCCGTCTTTGATTGATCCTCTATTGATTGTGCATTAAATTCATGATCCTCTTATCTTCATCATATTTCAATTCTGTTCTGATAAGGATTACTTCGCCGTCCTCTGAACGGTCGAGTGATCCATCTGACTTTGCCGTTTAGATCTTCCTTCACTGTTTTTGCCTTCACTTTGCCGAAAGTCAGTTTACTCTGCCGATTTACTGTTTCCTTCATCACTTCAGTTTAAGGAGAATCTTTGTACTTCACTGATCATTGATTTGGGTGAGATCAGTGTACACCATATTTGAACATTAAGTTTCATCACTTGAACCATAACTTAGACTTATCCAAGGTCATCACAGACTTCCTTGGTTATACGTCATACCATTAAGTCTTCATTGCTTCTCTGCATGTTCTTGGTTGGCTTCACTCTGCCGAATGTCTGTTTTACTTTGCCGTCCTACCAACTAGTACAATACTTGTCTGACTTAACTTATACAATATGTCAGACTCTAAGTAAAGACTTATACAGAGAATTCTAACTTATTTCAGGCTTGCTATAACAGCTAGTATGGCCATCATCAAAACATAATAAAATGTTCCTAACAATTTCCCCCTTTTTGATGATGCCAAAACCCTCATAAGCCTGAATATAAGTAAGCCAAGTTCATAATAATTCACAAAATAAAACTCAACAATTTTATTCATCCATTCAAGGGCAATAAGATATTGCATCTTTTTATTCAAAGACAAAGGCAAATAGAAATAATTCAAATTAAGTATAAGGTCTACTTCTTCATTTATTCAAACCTGATGTCTTTGCCTTTGCCGCCCTTGCCCTTTTCTTTTGGGATTGCCTCCTTTTCACTGGGGCTTTGAGCTTCCTTCCCTCTTTTTGGCAGCCTCAAAACGTGCTTCAAGATTTCCAGTTGTTGCATCAGACTCAGGGAGAGGACCATACCTTTTCTCTAGTATTTTGTTGTTTGCCTCACCAATTTTGAGAAGGGTGTCAAGTTGTTGCCCAGAGTGCTCCATTATCTCATTCAGATGCTGAATTTGATGTGTGTGAGCATTTAGAGTGTCCACCAATGGTTTGAGATTGTTGTCAATCGTTTCAGCATGAAATTCAAGGTTGGTTTGGACATGATGAGGAATAAGTTGCTGGAGGTTCCAAAGCAAGTTTCCCTATCTTTCTATGACCTTATCTTGTATCTTGATATGACGAATGAGGGCTTCAATCTTGTGATTGAAGGAGGTTGCTCCACTCCTTAAGGCAGACTTCAGGTTTTGCCTGCTGTGATATTGCCTTTCCATGTCCACAATGAGGGGTTGAATGTCCAAGTTGAAGACTCTTTCTGGATTGATTTCCTCTGGTGCCATATTAACCTCCTCTTCATCTCCATCTTCCTCTTTCTCTTTTTTCTCCTCATCATCTTCCTCTTCCTCCTCTTCCTGTTTACCTTATGTTTCTTCTCCTTTATCTTCCACTCTTTCTTGTCCTTCCTCTTGTTCCTCTACAACCTTAGTATCATTGAGAGGTTGTGGAGGAATGCTTGCTTTTCCATCTTCTTCTACTGGTGTTCCACATTGGTCAATAGTGGGGGAGTTGACAAGTTCAGCGTAGTGAGTTTGATCAGCTCACTCGGCTGTTCGTCAACTTTGATGAGGCTCTTGAAAAGTACCTGTTGAAGTGTTAGATCATCATCAGATGTCTCCATGGTTTCCGGATCAGCTTCAAGATGGTCACCTTCAGAATGTTCATCCTCTGCCTCAGCTTCTTCCTCATCCATATCTTCGTCATCAGATGAAGTAATTCTATATCCTTCCTCACCTTCCTCCAGGTAGGTGATCTCCTCTTGTTGTTTTTCTTCTTCTGTTGCTGTATCATCACTGATTGTCACAGGGTCATTCAAGTTGCTGGTACCAGTCATTGAGGTGTTCTATTGTGTCATCTGGGATCTAGTTCTTCGTCCCACTCCTGATCTGCTGCTTTCAGGTTGTTTTCTCTTGCTCCCAGCAATGGGTTTGGGTTTCATGGATGCCTTGATGTAGGTAAACATTACCTTAGACCTGTGTGGAGGCTGCAAATTTGTGGATTTTCCTTCAATGCGTTAAACAGGTGTTGAAGAGGGAACCCATATGATTTCCTCTCCTAGAAATCACCTTTCTTCTGCAAACCCTTGCTGGGTGCCGTAGTTGATAAATCAATTTCCTTTTGAATCTGATCCTTCAATCTATTGAATACAAATGTTGCCAGTTGAATTTGGTACTTTCGTAGATAATAGCCACCAGTTTGATCCGCAACTCAGTTAAGTTTTCCATTGACCATTTTCTGCCTTCGATATTCTTGGTGATGACCGGTGCAAATTCAGGAAACGGAAGTTTTAGCGTTGATCTTGGGAGATTGTATGTTTTGCTGTTTTTCTTGGGGTTTTTGGCTATCTCAGCCCAGAATTTTGTGATGTCAATCTTCACAAACTTCACATTAGCTGGTCCTATTATTGGTAGTTGTAGGAACCTATTGAGAAGACCAGGCGTTATGACTACCTCTTTCCCAAATATTGAACTTTTTATGCAATCGACCTAAGTTTTCTTTGTGCTGGGCACAAACTTGGAATTTTTCCAAAATGCGATCAGATTTTCATAGCAGATTCCAGTGATTGGGGGGTTTAGGAAGGTCATTAACCCCAGATTTGAACAGCAATCAACCAAGCGTTGAGCTTTTGCATCATTGTCACAGAAAGAGAGATATTGTTCAGGTTTGAAAAATGAACCAGTGATGATTGATTTTTCATAGAACTTTTCAGTGGGAGAGATTGTGGAAGATGAAGCCATTGATAAGTGATTGATGTTTAGAGGAGAGAACACTTTGAGTTTTTAGAGAGAATCAAAAGTAGGGTTTGTAATTTTGCAAACGAGTGTAAAGATTTTTGAAAATTTCTAAGTGTAGTTTATATAGGATGATTTGGGTAGTGTGAACGTGGTTTGAATATGGAAGGATTTTATGACATAATGGCATGATTTTGTGTATGTAAATTGCGATATTCGAGTGAAGTGGGGGAGTGAATTGTGGTAAGTAATGATGGAGCCCGGGAATCGAGGCGTTTGTAACAAAAAAAAATATAGTTACCTCCATAATTATAAATTGATCTCCACGTGTGTAATCATCTTCAGGATAATCTTCCATAACTCCCTTATTCTCCACGTGTATAAAAGTTGATTATGTTCACACTTTAATTTACCCATGATTCCAATCTTTATTTCGGTGAAGTGCCTTGGCTGGCCACTTAGCCGGTGTAGTGACTTTTTCACTGAGCTGCTTTATTTGACTGTTCCTAACAATCAGTGAAGTTAACTTCGCCGAGTACCAGTGCCTTACCTACTACATCTACTGTAATGGCAAAGGTTTAAACAACTGATGAAGTCACTTAGCCGATTACTCCAGTTAGCCGCTCTTTGGTATTTAGTTGATTTCAATCATTCCTAACTCAGTTCTCAACATGCTGAATCTTTCATGACTGAGTGGTTTAGTGAATATATCAGCCAGTTGATCTTCAGTGGGTATGTATTTTAGAATGACATCTCCTTTTTCAACATGATCTCTGATAAAATGATGCCTCGCATCAATGTGCTTTGTTCTTGAATGCAACACTGGATTTTCAGTAATAGATATTGCACTTGTTGTTAGGTGTGATGCCCGAAAGACAATTTTTGTAATTGTTTTATTTAATAAATGAAATGATATTATTATTCATATTTATTATTCTCATATTCACCGATGTGACAATAGTATTTACACTACAGAAAACCCTAAAGAATATCGTTTATGTAGTCACTTAACTCAGTGTATGGGATATACATAGGAGGATTGAGTTAGTGAAGATGTACTTAAAATACAATTAGCCCGTAGTGAAGTTAATCGAGAGTATCGGGTCTCTCCTTTAACGTGCTATTAATGCGCCCAGAACACAGTAGGCGTGATCGTCTTATCCGGACTTTCGGTTAAGAGAACCTAGTGGGGCATTTATATATGATAGATATATCATATAGGCCTGGACCGACTTGATTAGAGTTCATGATATAATTCCGTAATCGAGAAGTCTTATCGAATCAATGGATGATCATATTTATGGATATATCTTAATCCTGAGGTGATCACAGTCAACTGCTTGAATCAGTATGAGGTTTGACTTGACAGTTAAGGATTACACTGAGTCTGTGGTCTGAATTACCCCATCTTGGCATTGTACTGGATTGAGTGAGTAGTCTGTGTTATCACAGATACGGAATCCATTCCTTCCATTTATGGAAGTAGATAGACAGTTCCCTTATTTGATAATCCTAGAAACTGATCGATCGTGCGAGTTCATATTACACTGATTAGCTACCAGTGAGTTGTATGAATTAATTGATCACTAGGGGTTAATGGTAAATAAGGATAAGAGGTTCTAAAAAGGGTTAACGGTAACTTCCCGATTTAGAATGAACAGTCTATGGAGAAGTAATCCATATGTAATGATTATATCAATGGACGCTTATTATCATTCTCGTGAGGAGATAAATATAATCTCATAATCGGAGGAAGTCACGGGATTATGGTGGCATATTCCTGTGATTGATTTATCGAATATAATTATTCTGTTTGTAAGATAATTATTTATTTTGATTTATCGGAGCTGCTGATTATTAGTCCATGGTCCCCGACGTGCCTCCTATATAGCATAGCTATTCTCGGACGTCGAATCCTAATAATATTAATTTAGTTCTTATTAGAATTTAATTAAAACGATATGTCAATTAATTGTTTAGTGGACTATTAAATTAGTTGGGCTAAATAATTAAATATGTGAAAAAGACATTTTTCATAATCTTGGCCCAAATGGTGTGTATGGCCAAAATATATTGTGACTAGGTCACAAGTGATAAATTTCGTCCAACATGTATTAGTCAACAAGGAATTAGTTTTCTTGTGAATTAATAAGACATGTGCACAAAATATTTATGGTAAGAAATAAAGATGAATATTATTCTATATTTGTTCTAGAATATTATGGGATTATCTTTTATTTATTGGATTATTTATTTGCAGAATAAAAAATCCTTGGAGGTTAAGTTTTACTCTCTTATATAAAGAGAGTTCTCACAAGCCTTACAAACACACATAAAATTCGACTATCATCTCTTAGAGACAAGATAGAATATTTTCCGCCAAGGGGAGAAGGGAAAAATCTTGGAGGTTTTTCCGGGTAGCATATCGGGAGGATTTGAGACGAGAATTTCCTTCCACCGAGAGTTGTTTGGATCACACGTACGGAAGATCGTGGTGCTCTTCACATCTTCTTGCATTCTTTCTTTTGCGGTTCTTCAACTTGGATTTGAGATCCAAGAGGTATGTTCTACAACCCCCTTTGTAGATGTAGATCTAGTTATTTTATTACGTGTAATTTATAGATCTAGATCCTTAAATCGCTTCCGTAGCGGATGGTATTACTAACAGTGGTATCGGAGCCCTGGTGATCTATATTTATACGTATAAAATATTAGATCTAGGAGTGGTAAAACATGTAGATTTTTTGTCCCAATTTTTTGATAGGGGCCGAAATTTGTTTATTTTTTTTTATGTTATGAATGTCTTGGTTGAAGAGATGGATTGGGGTTGGTACTGTTTACTCGTTAGATCTATTTTGTAGCTCCTTTGTATAGTAACAATTGAGCATAGGAATTGCATATTTTTTATGTCAATTTTCGAAATTTAAATGTAAAAGTAGCATCTTTTATTGTAATTTTGATGTTCCGGGCTCGAAAAGATGAAGATCTTGAATAAAAGTTGAAGATAAAGGCGAAACCCAAGGTATGTACGAGGAGAAACGGCTAAAAACCAGATTTTAATTAAAAATCTGCGCTACAGGACTTTCTGCGACGCTGAAAAGCGTCGCTATAAGTCCTGTATAATAGAAATATGCATGCGGCTAGGGTTTCTTAGAAGCGGCTGTATAAATTTTTTTTTTGTTATGACCTAATTTTTTTGGACATACTGCCTTTATGGCAGATAATAATAAAAAATAAAAATAAAAATTGTTTTGGTAATAATTTTTTTAAAAACAGCCGAGAAGAAGAAAAAAAAAAGGGTTTTATTTATCAAATAAACTGGATTTATTTAATTAAAAAGCTTTTTCTCCTCGCGGGTGTTCGTTGTTCGTGATCCGGCGGTTCGAGTTCAAAATTTGAAGATCAAGACTCGAAGACATAGATTATGTAATTTACTGTTTTTCTTAGGATAGATTAGATACGGGGTACCAACGATCCATCTCGGTGTTTACATTTTCCGCAATTTATTTTTTATGTGTTTGATCATAAAATAGATATAAAATCGGATTTGCCATGACATGCATCATATCATAAATCCACTCCATGCATACATGTAGAATTTTAATTTTGGTAATTAAAATAGACATGTATACAAACTCGCGTAATTAGTTGAAATTTAATTAATACATAGTAATTAATTAATTTAGTAACTAATTAAAGATCCGAGGACGGGTTATGAAATCGTTAATCCTTTTCGGTGTGTGTTATCGGTGAACCGCCGTAAAAGCCAAAACGAGATCACGTTTTCGATTCGTAGTGTCTACGAGATTGAATGATGGTAAAAGAACAATAAATCTTGGATAACAACGGTTCGCCTATAGGTTGGGTGGTCAACTGAGCTAGGCTCGACCGACTTAACCCTCCTAGTGTGATGTATGCACGGGGGTCCGGCAAGACTAAGCTACACCAACGAGCGGAGGGGTGATTCCTTCTTATCTCAATAGGGCTCTCTTGACCCGACTTCGTCCGACTGTCACATATGTTCCAACGAATAGGACGGGTAGGCTTGCCTACGTTACCGACACTATTCGGAATCCTTGATTTGATGTGCTTTTATGTTAACATCAAAAAGACGTGGTTAGCTAACCCACCACCACTTCCAAAATATTGAGTGGGAGCGGGGGAGGCGACAGCCAACCCCACGGCCTCTACTATAGATACAAGTAAGTGAGAGAAGGGTGACGCATCGCGGCGCTTTGATTTCGTCCCCCTACGGATGTTGTTCACCCCTATCAACATTCATGGCTTGGTCTCCGAAAGGATAGGATTTCCGGGTACTCGTCGGGTCACTGACCTATCCTACGACGGCACACTCGGGGCGTACCTAAGAGATCCGATATAGTAGGTCACACTCATCAAGGATATTCTTGATAATATCTAGGCTAAAAAAGGAAGGTAGTCAATGAATAAAGGGATGTTCGATTATCGTGGGATGTTCGATTCTCACAAGTTATTCATTGATGAGATTGTCTCGATTTAACCGTCATCTCTTTGACCTACCCTACGGCGGCACTGTGATGCGAGGTTAAAACCTTGGAATGGTAGAGTAGACTTACTTTTTAGTTTACAATTCCTAAAATAAACTTATATAGTAGTGTTAAACTTGAATTAATATATGTTATTTTATTTACAGCATTATATCCCTTACTAAATTGCTTAAAAATTTATAATTGACTAGCATTGACTTCGTTAAAAAGTGGAAAGTAACTAGGACGTTGAACTAGTTAATCGATAATGCAATTATTTTTTGAAAGAGATATTTTCTCTTAAGCCTTTAAAAACCAGAGTGACATATAGGTATGTCACTAGTGTCATTGGAGTCAAACGGGAGACAAACTTAGTTTGATGAAAGGTGATTTCGGACTTTGAAATTCTTCTAGTGAATTTTGAGTGTGTAGTGATTACACGAGTAATTTTCTAATTGAAAAATCGGAAAATCATGAAGTGTTACTAGTTGGACGATATTTGGAATCGATGAACCAGTGGGAGCTTTATGATTTGTTGTTTCTAGAACATTAGAAAAGTGTAACTGACTACACACGTAACCGTTCTAATTGAAAAACCAAAAGTCATGAAATGTCGCTAGTTGGACGATATTTGGAATCGATGAACTAGTGGGAGTTCTATGATTTGTATTTCTGGAAACATTGGAACTATGTACGATAGATTTTCTAATCGAAAAAATCGGAAAATCATAAATAATAAAATAATAAAGCATTGCTCGTTAGACGGTATTTCGAACCGATAAACTAGTGGGAGCTTTAATGTTATGATTTATTGTTTTTTCTGGTATATTAGAAAATCCGAGAAGTCCCGACGAGTAACACTCGAAATAGACATCCCACGGTTCAAGAGTAGTGTCTACTCAAACGAACCGCTGGTTCAAGACTGTTTCCATTCACGGAAAGTCTAGAATGGGAGAATATGTCTAAAAGTGTTAGTCATCTAAACTGAGAAAACTTTAAGACTGAACCGAAAATTAATTAACTGAAAATCATAGGATAAGGACAGTGATTTTGGATCACCAACCTATAAATCCTTGGCGATTTTCTCGAGCTATGTTCTTTGGAAGAACATGGTAGTAGTGCATTTAACGATTAAAAGAGTAAACAACGGGCAGTTAATTTTAGCTAGAATAGTGGGAGTGATATAAGGAAATGAATCTCGGATTCAATCCTTGGATATCGTGGAAAAATTATTTTATGTTTAAGATTCGTTGGAACGAATGGATTTACCTTCTATTCGACGATTTGTTTGTCGTATAGAAAGTGAATATACCATTTGTAGTACGAATCCACGACTTGGACTTTTGTTTGATAAAGTCAAAAACCACTTACAAACTGCTGAAATACGTATATAAAACACATCTTAAGAACTATTAAAAGCAATTGGTTTCTATATTTAGATAAACGCTTCTTCATATTCCATAGTTAGTGCATAGTCCCTAAAAGACAAGACCTGAAGACGGCTCAGGGTGATTCTTTTCTCCTAGTCTGGTTATATTGTCTCAAAGGTTCAATGACTAAGTTTCCTCTCAATCGGGAAAGGATAATGGTTATAAAGAAGTAACATAGCTTGTTCATGACGACCTTCAGGGTCTGATGAAAGATACAAGCTAGAAGGAGCTTCCGAGTAGTGACTTCTTGTCTGATAACTATTCAAACACTCCGGTAAGTTTATCCAAAATATTTTGAGGTTTCTCTATTTTCAACAGAGATAGAGTATCCTATACTCGGAATAGGCCATTCATAGTCCTTGAGACTGATGCTCAGCCTGCCTCATTGTGACATGTTCTCACTAAGTGAGAAACCGTTAAATTGCCTTATATAGATTTATATGTGCTACAATACACTACTTAACTCAATAAAGATATTGGAAGTGAAATAACGGTTTACATTGAAATGTAAGACCGAGAAGTCTACCTAGAATATGCTTTGGAATTTACGGATAAGGTGTGGATTCGGTTCACCCCACTTCCATAAATATAAGCATTTAGCACACGGTGCTTGAAGGTAAGACTGGGAATTTCACGCATACGTTCGGTCAATGACCATTCGTGATATATATTTTAACCTATTGAGTATAAAGGTTAGATACATGATTCTTGAAATCGGGAAGGGACAGTTATACCGTTGCATCCTTTCTGATAGAATCCATGAACAAATAAACCTTGAACCTTGAAGTACGTTTACTCAAGGTAGTTACTAACTGATTAAAATCAGACCACATCCAACATCGGTTGTTGGTGATAACACTAAATACTACTAAACTAGATCAGAATTTCGACCCACCCAGTAAGTATTGGGAGTATGGTTTATCCATTACCCATTACAGCTTCTGCGGACTTTGTAGTCTGAGGATCGATTGATGATCTATGGCTCTTTTGTGAGCAGTATAGGATTCTGATACTAGAGGTTGGTTTAATAGCCATAACCCTGTGAATGGAGTTTGGTACTCCAGTTCTGTTCATACTCTTGTAGAACCACCTGAGCGTCTCAGGCCCAGTGGAAGTAATTGGATCTACACGGAAAAGAGTAGAATGAATAGGAAAGTTTATCTTTCAGAGCAAAGCTTGAGTGGTCTAGGGGTAATTCCCTAAGAAGTAGAGAGTTAATCAGACCTTGGACTCTCTTACCACTTAGTATTGCATGACTTCGTTCAAAAGCAAAAAGAAAATAGGGGTGATTCCCTGAGACTTTCTTGCCAAACAAACGGAGTCTAGATTCATTCGGAACAAAAGGGTATTGCCTTATGAACTTATGACCCCATGATTGTCAAGGCTTATGTCCTTTGTGGATAAAAAGCAAACCTCTCGGTCATTGGAAGTCATATATTTCTACAATATGTGGATTTGACCAGAATATTGATAAGACTTTTGTAGACTAGATATCAATTTTAGTACAGTAGTGAATATATACATATATATATTAGTGTTTGTGAAGGATAACACTGCACCGGTTGGAATCAACTTGGGTGTGTTATCTGAAGTCGGAATCTGACAATGCCTCAATTCTCTGCAACAGAGATTTGGATCACATTCTAAAGAGTTTGACTCGGTCGAATTCATTAGAATCAATCACTGGTTTCCCATCCATCTTATTGATTAAGATGATGCATCTGTGTATGCAACATTCAATGAGGAAGTTCTACCCTATGCCTCAGGAATGACTCTCTAAATCTTCGGATCAAGAGAAATGGGATAGATTCTCTTTCTAGTAAGAGATGGTCAGGTTATTGAACGTCAACTTTGATCGAATCTTAGATTCGGCGGTTAACAAAGCAAGTTTAGTATGTCCTTTAGTATCTTGAGAGAACGAGGAATAATATGCGGACATATTCATGTGTGAGCTTGGATATGTGTGATACACTGATTTTGACTTTAAGTCAGATTGAGGATGATCGTTAAGTCGATCTCGGGCTCAGTGTTTACTCTTGTGTTGAAGCTATTTCCAGGAGGAATCCATCAACGCCAACTCGACTTTAACTAGTTGGGTGATTAGCGGCTTTTGTAGTAGCTATAGAGGCGATATAGCTTAAGGATTTCCTTTTCATATCTGGGAGTGATTCTAGATTTGGAAGCCGATACCACATCATTGTACACACGATGAAGGGGTAGCTTATAAGGATTTTCGAAATCACTAGAGGTCAAAAGCATATTGGGAAAGTACCATATGATTAGATGGACCGGTAACGTTTCGATTCTATGGATTGTCTCGAGCCGACAACCTGACTAATCATTAAGACCCATGATATTTAGATATAGGTGCTCCCTGAGTCACTGACCTATCCTACGACGGCACACTCAGAGTGTATTTTGTCATCTACAATGGTTATGATATGCTTAATGGGTACTAGAATACGGGATGGGTCTCCATTGCTTTAGAGCAAGTGGGAGATGTAGTTTGTTGCAGTTTAAATAATAGGGTGTGCACTAAAACAATAAATCACATGCTTTCGTGCAAGTGGGAGATTGTTAGGTGTGATGCCCGAAAGACAATTTTTGTAATTGTTTTATTTAATAAATGAAATGATATTATTATTCATATTTATTATTCTCATATTCACCGATGTGACAATAGTATTTACACTACAGAAAACCCTAAAGTATATCGTTTATGTAGTCACTTAACTCAGTGTATGGGATATACACGGGAGGATTAAGTTAGTGAAGATGTACTTAAAATACAATTAGCCCGTAGTTAAGTTTATCGAGAGTATCGGGTCTCTCCTTTAACGTGCTATTAATGCGCCCAGATCACAGTAGGCGTGATTGTCTTATCCGGACATTCGGTTAAGAGAACCTAATGGGGCATTTATATATGATAGATATATCATATAGGGCTGGACCGATTTGATTAGAGTTCACGATATAATTCTGTAATCGAGAAGTCTTATCGAATCAATGGATGATCATATTTATGGATATATCTTAATCCTGAGGTGATCACAGTCAACTGCTCAATATGAGGTTTGACTTGACGGTTAAGAATTACACTGAGTCTGTGGTCTGAATTACCCCATCTTGGAATTGTACTGGATTGAGTGAGTAGTCTGTGTTATCACAGATACGGAATCCATTCCTTCTATTTATGGAAGTAGATAGACAGTTCCCTTATTTGTTAATCCTAGAAACTGATCGATCGTGCGAGTTCATATTACACTGATTAGCTACCAGTGAGTTGTATGAATTAATTGATCACTAGGGGGTTAATGGTAAATAAGGATAAGAGGTTCTAAAAAGGGTTAACGGTAACTTCCCGATTTAGAATGAACCTTCTATGGAGGATTAATCCATATGTAATGATTATATCAATGGACGCTTATTATCATTCTCGTGAGGAGATAAATATAATCTCATAATCGGAGGAGTGCAGTCACGGGATTATGGTGGCATATTCATGTGATTGATTTATCGAATATAATTATTCTGTTTGTAAGATAATTATTTATTTTGATTTATCGGAGCCGCTGATTATTAGTCCATGGTCCCCGACGTGCCTCCTATATAGCACAGCTATTCACGAACATCGAATCCTAATAATATTAATTTAATTCTTATTAGAATTTAATTAAAACGATATGTGAATTAATTGTTTAGTGGACTATTAAATTAGTTGGGCTAAATAATTGAATATGTGAAAAAGACATTTTTCATATGGCCAAATGGTGTGTATGGCCGAAATATATTGTGACTAGGTCACAAGTGATAAATTTCGCCCAACATGTATTAGTCAACAAGGAATTAGTTTTCTTGTGAATTAATAAGACATGTGCACAAAATATTTATTGGATAAATATTTATGGTAAGAATTAAAGATAAATATTATTCTAGATTTGTTCTAGAATATTATGGGATTATCTTTTATTTATTGGATTATTTATTTGCAGAATAAAAAATCCTTGGAGGTTAAGTTTTACTTTCCTATATAAAGAGAGTTCTCCCAAGCCTTACAAACACACATAAAATTCGACTATCATCTCTTAGAGACAAGATAGAATATTTTCGGCCAAGGGGAGAAGGGAAAAATCTTGGAGGTTTTTCCGGGTAGCATATCGGGAGGATTTGAGACGAGAATTTCCTTCCACCGGAAGTTGCTTGGATCACACGTACGGAAGATCGTGGTGCTCTTCACATCTTCTTGCATTCTTTCTTTTGTGGTTCTTCAACTTAGATTTTGAGATCCAAGAGGTATGTTCTACAACCCCCTTGTAGATGTAGATCTAGTTATTTTATTACGTGTAATTTATAGATCTAGATCCTTAAATCGCTTCCGTTGCGGATGGTATTACTAACACTTGTGTTATCACACATGATTGGAATTGTCTTCTCCTCCACTCCATAATCCCTTAGCTGTTGTCTAATCCAACGTACTTGTGCACAACAACTGCCTGCTACTATATATTCTGCTTCAGCTGTTGATGTAGATATGGAGTTTTGCTTCTTGCTAAACCATGACACTAGTCTGATGCCTAGCATTTGACAAGTTCAGAGGTGCTTTTTCTATCTATTTTGCATCCAGCATAGTCAGAATCTGAATATGATATCAGCTTGAATCCTTCATCTTTTGGATACCAAATTCCTACATTGATAGTGTTTTTCAAGTGTTTGATTATTCTTTTGGCTGCTAGAAGGTGTGATTCTTTTGGTTGAGCTTGAAATCTTGCACATACTCCAACTGCAAATGTTGTATCAGGGCTGCTTGCAGTTAAGTATAGTAGAGATCCAATGATTCCTCTATACATTTTCTGATCAACATCCTTTCCAGTTTCATCTTTTCCAAAAATGACTCTTGCACACATTGGTGTATGTTGGACTTATTTCTATGTTTTGATGATGAGTGCCAGACTAGCTGTTATAGTGCAAAGGCAAAAAGATGTCTAGATTAAATGTATAGGTTTATTAGAGTTTGATTTATGAATAGGTTTGATCAAATAAGCACTGTAATGGTCAGCTGATTTATATCAGTAGACTGGTCCATATCAGTAGGGTAGATAGGTCAGTAGACTAGTCAGGAACCTGCTGAAGACTGAAGGCTGAGGGCTCAAACTCAGTTACAGAAGGCTAAGGGATCAAACTTAGTAATTTAAGTCAAGGATATAGAATCAGAATTTAGGCAAGTCTGTGATGACCTAAACTGATTACATATACATTATGTACAAGGTCTAAGTTCCATAAGTTGGATGATGTTTGGAACTTGGTTATATTTTAAAAAAGTGTAATCTAACTTCACAAATAAAAGTTAGATAAAAGAAATCAGCTGTATAGTATTTTATACACAGCAAATTGCTGTTCAGCAGACTGATGGGTATCTCAGCAGACTGATGAACCTGCTGATAATATACCTCGATTAATTCAAGATCATATTGGAAGATTACATGGATAAGGACAGCCAACTACCTCTGACTTATCAAACAAATCAAAGGCTGAGATTAAAAGAACGTTGGGATGATTCAGATTTTTATCCAATGGTTATAAGTCAAAGGGTGGACGGATCGCACTTGCTTGTCAAAAAGGAATTCTGACAGTGTCAGTCCTATAAATAGTGACAGAAAGCAAATCAGATGGGACAAAAACCAGGAACGGTTACATTTGAATTTCAAATACATGTCACATGCTTTCCTACCTATAAATAGAGGACCTTCAACTCAGAAAAAGATGATGATTGATGAACTTTAAAAGAAAAATATAAGAGACAATTCTGAGCTGAAAAACACCCTGTTGAACTTACTGAACTTAAGGCTACTGATCCAGAAAGATTCTTCAAGTGTATTCTGTATTCAAGCTACATCAAGTATACACACTTGGAGACCGCAAACTACTGATTATATCATCCTAATCAAGCTTCTACAACTGAATCATTTATTTGATTCAATCTTTATTTTATAAAGAACCTGCTGAAGACAGTGAAGCACAATTGTGTGAAAGACTGTAGTTAGTGGTGGAGCTGGTGAAAGGGCAATCCTACCCTTCAAGGACCAGTGGAAGACTCAGGAGCAGCAATCCTACATGTTCCCAGTTTTCAGTTTGTGAAGCCATAGTCATTGGTGAAGGACAAGCAATCTTAGAAATCTTTGTAACAGATACAACAAAGATCTCTAGTGAATTACCTCCAACATCAAAGGAGAAGAGAGGACTGACAGGATTACACCACCTGGAACCACTATAAAATCTGCCTATTTACTTTCTGCATTTACATTATGCACTTAGTTTATTATACACATCAATCCACTGTAAGAATTATACACAACAAGTAACAAGGCTTAATTTTGACATAATTCCACTGTAAGAATTCAATATGGCGAACCGTCGGTAGACTACGTTCATCGCCGGGCTGCGAGGTGTCGCGACTATCGAAGTATCGGCGAAATTTCTTGAAATTTCTGAATTTGTTAACTCCAAAGTTTTAAGTGTTAAGTTTATTCACAACCCCCCCTAAACTTAACCAAAGACTTTTCAAGGGACCAACAATTGGTATCGGAGCAGTGCTTCTGTTCTGAAGAAATCCTACTTGTTGTGCTTGTGAAAATACTTTGAAACTTTTTCAAGTTACTGGTTTTTCAAAACTTGCATCATGGATAACACCCAGTATGCTAGAACTATGCCGATGTGTTCTCTAGATAGATTTGATGAATATAAACGTCGAATACAGGCATACCTTGCTGCAACTCATGATGAGATGATGGATGTACTAACTGATGGACCACTAGAGATTACCAAGTCAGTAACAGTGGGTGATACTACAGAATACATTCCAAAACCAAAAAGAAAATGGAATGCAGAAGACAGAAAAAGAGCAAACCTCAACAATATTGCTATTGATATCATTTATAGAATATTGGATAGCAATATGTACATGAAGGTTAAAGATTGCAAAACTGCAAAGGAACTTTGGGACAAGATACAGTTGATCTGTGAAGGCACTGATGCAATAAAGAAGAATAAAATCAGTGTGATCAAAAAGAGGTTTCAAATGTTCAAGATGCTACCTAATGAAACCATTGAGCAAATGTAATCAAGATTTAATGCTATCCTGGATGAACTTACCCTACTGAGTGTAAGTTATTCAAAAGAGGAAATAAACACAAAAATCTTGGAAGCACTACCTGCAAAAGATGTTTGGAAAATGAAGGTGACTGCAATAGAAGAAATGAGAAAGCTGCATGAAGAAGACACCTTCAAGTTATTTTCAGATCTTAAGGCTTATGAATTTAGCAAAAAGCTTGTACATGAGACTGAAAAAGAAGAGCCAAAAACCACTGCATTGGCTGCTTCACATCAGGAAGAAACATCTGGAGGACAAGATGATCTGCTGGATGAGATGCAGGAACAGATTGCTCTACTAAGCAAGAAAATTAGGATGATGAAGACTGGAAAGGCACCGTCAAGAAATTTCACAAAAAGGCATACTGAAAGGATGAAAGAAGAATCAAAGAAAGACAATGACTATATGTGCTTTCATTGCAAGAAACCAGGACACTTCAAACCTGACTGTCCTGAGTTAAAACAAAGTAAGGAACCTGATTATCTTTGTTTCAACTGCAAGAAGTCTGGACACTTTAGACCTGATTTTCCAGACCTACTGTAGACCAAGAGTCAACAAAGAAGACATGGCAAGAAGGCTATGGTTGCTGAAGATGAATCAGGGTATGAAGTGGAATCTAAAAAAGGTAATGAATCAGATGACACAGCATTGGTTGCTGATATGGAAGATTATGCTTTGATGGCCAATATGGATGAAAGTGAGGAGGTATACAATATTGTATCAATTAACACTCCTGCTGGAAGTGATTGTGAATCAACTTGTGGTTCAAATCCTAGAAACTCCTACAATGAAGAAGCTTTGGATGCCATCCTCAATCAAGTGAGGACAATACAATCTGGTTATGAGATTGTGAAGGCTGAAAAAGAAGCTCTTCAAGTAGAAGTTGAAAGATTGAATGCTGAATTAAGGACTCTCAAAGGTAAGGAAAAAGAGTCTGGACAGAATCAGTATAAGCCTGCTGAACATCCAGTAGCTTCTGAATCTGCTGAACCATCTTGTTCCTCTACTGCATACAAATCTGGAAAGCCTTATGGTGATAGAACAGGGCTTGGATTTGGAACTCAACAATCCAAAAAGAGTGGATCCAGTAAGGTTACTGAACCTAGTACCAGAATTGGTCCTAAGTTTGTACCAGCACAAGATCCAACTCCAAGTAAGGTTGCTGAGGCAGTAAAACCTACTGAGAATACTTCAAGGAAGCAAAATCAGAAGTCAAAGAAGTCAACAGCTCCTAACAAAAAGAACAAATCCAAAAATAGGACTGCTGGACCTTCTAGACCTGCGATAGACACGCTACCAAGTCTAGTTGGACCACAAAAAGGTAAAGGTCAGAAATATTCCAAGGATAAGAATCCTAAATCTAAAAATGTTAATCATTCAAGGGATACTTATCTCAGGGGGAAAGGTAGACTGTTCCCTACTGATGATGATTGGAATATTCCTGTACCTGCTGATAGAAACAACCAGTATAACCATGTTGCTAGGGTAAAACCTAAGCAATGGAATCAGCAAAGGACTCAGCAGAGGACTTATAAAAGGCCTCAGCAGACTCCATACTACAGGGCTGTTCCTAACAGACAGCAAACAAATGGTCATACTAATGCTTCTAACAACAAGAGTCACTTCAAACAGCATTATAAACCAAAAGGCCAGAAAACATATGTGAATCCTACACAACCTACTGTTAGAACTTATGGATGTGTGGAATACATGTATGAACCAAAGTATGACACTTTTAGGAGAAGACCTTATGGAAACTTACCAAGAGTCATGCTTACTACTGACCACTATGGACCCAAACAAGTTTGGGTACCTAAAATGTATTAACTTTGTTTTGTAGGGTGTCTGGTACTTTGACAGTGGATGTTCCAGACATATGACAAAGAACAAGCAATGTTTATCAAACTTTGTGGCAAAATATGGTCCAAGGGTGAATTTTGGCAACAAGAATACACCTGGATATACAAGAGGATATGGCACACTTGTGAGAAATGGACTTACAATCAAGAATATTGCATTTGTGGAAGGACTGGACTACAACTTGCTGAGCACTGGACAATTCTGTGACATGGGATACAAGGTCACTTTTGACAAAAACAACTCGTATTGTCATTAGTGAAAGAGGTGATCAAGTTGTCTTGGTCGGTAGAAGACAACAAAACATGTATGTTGTGGATTGGTCTATGCGAGTTCCAGAAACTCACTGATTGTGCATACCAAGTCCGAACTCAATTGGTTATGGCACAAGAAGTTGAATCATCTAAATTTTGATGATATCAATCGGTTGGTGAAGAAGAAGTGGTGATTGGTTTACCCGAGATCACATTCAAGAAGGATGCTACATGTGATGCATGTCAGCAGGGTAAACAGATAAAGTCAAGCTTCAAGTCAAAAACTAAACAATCAACTAATAGAGTGTTGGAGCTGATGCATATGGATCTATTTGGACCAATAACTCCAACAAGTGTAACAGGAAAGAAACACACCTTAGTGGTTGTGGATTATTATTCAAGGTACACTTGGGTGATATTTATGAACAAGAAAAGTGAAACACTCAAAAGCATGCCTAATCTTCTAAAGAGATTACAAAATGAGAAAAGTTTGACAGTAGTAAAAATAAAATCAGATCAGGGTACTGAATTTCTCAACAAAGTTATAAGAGAATACTGTGAACAGAATGGTGTACTACATCAACTTTCGTCGCTGTGGCACACCTCAAAGCAAAATGGGGTTCTTTGAAAGAAGAAACAGGACTTTAAAGGAAGCGGGAAGGACAATGATTTGTGAAGCATTGCTACACGAAAGATATTGGGTCAAGCAAGCGATTAATACAAGCATGTTATACACAAAACAGAACTTCAGTGAACAAGAAGCTGCTGAAGACACCTTATGAGATTTGGAATGGAAGGAAACCAAATATATCATATTTCCATCCATTTGGAAGCAAATGTTTTATCTTAAATCATAAGGTGCATTTGAAGACATTCCAACCAAAGTCAGATGAAGGAATTTTCTTGGGATATTCTTCAGTCAGCAAGGCATTCAGGGTACTGAATAAGAGGTCACTGAAACATGAAGAAACAATCCATGTTGTGTTTGATGAACCTAAATTCACTGGTATGGAAGATGAAGATTGTGATCCTGCTGAGACTCAACAAGTCATTGATCCTGATTGTGTTGAAGTTTTGGAAAGACTCAATGACCTAAAAGTTTCTGATACTGCCCCTGCTGAACACCCTGCTGGGAATATTACTGATGCAACAACTGAAGCAGTTCATAGATCTGCTGAACCCCCTACTGTTGAAGAAGCTACAGCATACCCTACTGAAGATGAAGTTCCTGATATTCAAACTAACCAGAATCCACAATGGTTAAGGAATCACCCTGCTGAACAAGTTATTGGTAATGTACAGCAAGGTGTAAGGACTAGAAGACAACTGGAAGCTATGTTTACTTGTTTTCTATCTCAAATGGAACCTAAAGTTGTTGAAGAAGCAATTTCAGATCCAGATTGGATAATTGCTATGCAAGAAGAATTAAATGAATTTGAAAGAAATCAAGTTTGGACACTAGTTGAAAGGCCAAGTCATGCAAATATCATTGGTTCTAAATGGGTATACAGAAATAAACTTGATGAATCTGGTACCATTGTGAGAAATAAGGCCAGACTATTTGCAAAAGGCTATTCTCAAGCAGAAGGAATAGATTTTGATGAAACTTATGCACCTGTTGCAAGATTGGAAGCTATCAAATTATTCTTGGCACATGCTGCATATAAGAACTTCAAGGTATATCAAATGGATGTCAAAAGTGCATTTTTGAATGGCATTCTAGAGGAGGAAGTGTATGTACAGCAACCTCCTGGATTTGAAGTTAAAGATCAAGAAGATAAAGTGTATAGACTCAACAAAGCATTTTATGGATTGAAACAGGCACCAAGAGCTTGGTATGAAACTTTATCTCAATTCTTGGTAGACGATGGTTTTACAAAAGGCACCATTGATAAAACTCTTTTCAGAATCAATGAGAAGGACAAAGCACCCTGTTGGTATAGATTTATGTTGATGACATAATCTTTGGTTCTGAAAATGAATTGTTATGTGAAAAGTTTGCAAATCTAATGAAGAGCAAATTCCAAATGAGTATGATGGGAGAAATGAACTACTTTTTGGGATTACAAGTTAAACAGATGAAAGATGGAATCTTCATTCATCAGACCAAGTATACCAAGGAGTTGCTGAAGAAGTTTGGTATGGAAAACAGCACCAAGATATCAACTCCAATGAGCACAAATATCAGATTGGATGAAGATAAAGAAGGCAAAGATGTTGATAGACTTTATAGAGAAGGATGATAGGCAGTTGTTGTATCTCACTGCCAGTAGACCTGATATATCCTTTGTTGTAGGTGTTTGTGCAAGATTTCAATCAAAACCTAAAGAAAGTCATTTAGGTGCAGTCAAGAGAGTTCTCAAGTATCTTAAAGAGACTTTGGGAGTAGGGATATGGTATTCCAAGGATGGAAGCTTCAAAGTTATTTCCTACTCAGATTCTGATTATGCTGGATGCAAGATTGATAGAAAAAACACTACAGGAACCTGTCAGTTGATGGGAAGTAGACTGGTCTCATGGTTCAGCAAGAAACAGAAATCTAGATCAACTTCCACTGCTGAAGCTGAATACATTGCTGCTGGAAGTTGCTGTGCACAAGTACTGTGGTTAAGACAACAGTTAAGGGACTATGGAATTGAAGAAAAGGAAATTTCAATCATGTGTGACAACACAAGTGCAATTGCAATCACTGAAAATCCTGTTTTGCACTCAAGAACCAAACATATTGATGTGAGACATCATTTTATAAGAGATCATGTTGAGAAGAAAGATGTGGTGGTTCTATATATCCCTACTGAAAATCAACTTGCTGATATTTTCACTAAACCACTTGATAGTGAAAGATTTGCTAAACTAAGAACTGAACTTGGAATTATAAAAGTTGACTGATAATCAGCAATGTACTGGAATTCACCAAGGGGATTAGTCTTTGCAATGTTGGGTGAGCTCACTTAGCAGATTAGTCATTGGTATCAACAATTCCATGTACTTATGTTTGGACAATTGAGCAAAGGAGGTTGCCAAGGGGATTGGTCTTTGTCATGTTGGGTGAGCTCACTTGACTGATCAGTCATTGGTATTAAACTTCATCTTGTATTATCAATTGATCAAAACAAAAATAAATGAAGGATCAGCAGAGTCACATTGTCAGCAGCCTGCTGAAGCATCTTTATCAGCAGACTGCTGAGCCAACCCTGCTGAGGACAACCCTGCTGAATAGAACGTTGCACAGTCAAACTTTATTAAAGTCAAAGAGCAATTGGCGGGATATTTATTCTATCCATTATTACCCTAGTTAACACGATCTAACTGTTACAAAACGTTATGGAGGAGATTTGGAACACGTGTCAAGACAGGATTCACTCAGATTAATCATGGTTAACATCAATGTACGTGCACTGACAGTTACAACCATCCTCTATCTATATATACAGACCTACATACTGAAGATACTCTCTACGTGCAAAATCTGCTTTATCACTGCAAATTTACACTGTGTGAACACAGATCTACAAAGCTTTCTTCTTCATCTTTCTCTTACAACAATGGCGGAAAAGATTGATGTCCAGATTGAATCAAGCCAAAGTGTTAGAGGCTTTGTTGTTGATGCTAATCAAACTGAATTAGCTATCAACATTGGTAGAAGAATAAGGAGATATGATGGTCTGGAGAATATGCTGAACATAAGACTGGAAACAATTTCATATACAAATGTTGTCAGTTTTTGGAGGAACATTGTAATACAAGAAGGTACAGAGGCATTCAAAACCAATGTGAATGCCCAGGAGATTGAGATTTCCCCAAGTCTACTGAGGGAAGTTTTTGGTTTTGAAGAAGTAGTGGATGGTCTAGTAAATCCTGAAGCAATGGGATTGTCCAAGATGGCTTTTGTTGATCAAATCAAAACAAATGAAGCCACCAAATCTATTCCAGGGATCAATTGCAGACACATTGGGAATGAGTACAGTCTGCTGAGCAAACACATTGCAAAGAACATACTTGGATTGGTTGGAAGTATGGATACTCTGTCAGGACCCAACAGAGAGCTGATGATGATCATTTTCAGAAGCATGAAGTTTGATTGGGCTGGATACTTTATTCATTACATGAAGAAAGTAGCCAAGGAAGAAAGAGAAGGGAAAAGGAAATCCAAGGCCTTACCCTTAGGATTGATGGTTCAGACCCTGCTGAATCATTTGGAGATTCCTGATGTTGCACCTGAGAAGATCAATCAGTCCAGATACAAGAAAGAGATTGATTATGCTATCCCTGGTCTGGATGATGATGAAGAAGGTGCTGCTGAGGCTGCTGATGATGATAGTAATGGAGATGATGGTGATGCTGGTGGTGAGCAGGTCAAGCAAACTGTCAAGAAATCTGTCAAACCTGCTGCACCAAAGAAAACTGCTGAGAAAAGAAAGACTGCAGATACAAGAAAGATAACAGAGGTATTAAAACCTAGGAAGACAAGGAAGCAAACAGCATAGACTGCTGAGTCTGCTGAGGGTCCAGCTGAAGTTGAGATTGCTGACCCTGCTGTGGCTGCAAGAAAAACTGTTGTTGAAATCTTGAGGGAACAACAGAAAGAAGCCAGTAGAAAAAGGAAGTCTACTGTAATTGAAGTTGAAGATGAGCCACTTTCCAAGAGGATGAAAGAGATTGTTCATAAAAAGAAACATGGAAAGGGGAAACAATTGAAAATCCTAGAGGCTCAAAGGGCACAAGAAGAAGAAGAAACATTAGAAGAAGAAGTAGAAGTAGTAGGAGAGGCTATTGATGCTGAACCAATAACTATTATCAAGCCTACTGTAAGTGAACATGTTGTTGTTGAGCAATCTGTGGAAGAATCACAAGCAGTCTGCTGCACCAGAGCCTGCTGTAGAATCTGTTAAATCTACCGGAGAGGCACAAGTTGTTGTTGAGCAACCTAAGGTAGAACCACATCAAATCACTGAACCTGTCTCTGTTGTGGAAGTTGAAGAATTGGTTGAAGACCCTGCAAATGTTGCAAGAAGTCAGGGGGAAGAGCAGTCTGATGCTAACCCTGCTGATGAGCATGTAAGTCAGGGGGAACCAAGTGTTGTACAGATGGAAGTAGTAGGTACAAATATACAACCTGAGCAACCTACTAGCCTTGAAGCATCTGTAGAAGAAACATTGAATCTACTTGCTGAGACCTTTGGAGGTCAGCAAGTTAGTACACAAGCTCCCAGAGGATCATTCCTGCCCTATGAAAAACATGAGAAAAAGAGGAAAGAGGGGTATGATGATCCAAAACTCCTGCTGGTGACTGATTACTTCCAGTGGAAGTTTGGCTTCTATAAGAAACAAAAACCTGCTGCAGAACCTATGACAGACTTTGAAGAATGGGTTTTTGAGAAGTTGGAAGTGGAGAGCTTGATGGATCTGATTGATACCTCCTTGTTACAATCAAGGCTGATGGAGTTGTTTGATGAACAACAGAAAGAGGAGGGTATCAAGTTCAGGGATCCAAGAGGTGATGATGATGACTCTTCATCATCTGATTCTGATGACAATCACCCCTCTGGTCCAGGTGAAGTCAGTGGATGTGCCATGAATATTGAACCAAGAGTAGAACAGTCTACCGGTGCTGGACAGTCCACTGAGAGAGAGCAAACTGGACAGATGAATGAGGATGAAGAAAATCTCACCATTGAAGATATTGAGGCACAAATCAATGAAGGGATAGATATTGGTGCAAACAGAATGGTTGGTGAGATAGATCCACTATTTGTTGAAGAACCTGCTGAGCATGTTGATGACCAGCAGACTGTGGATTCAAGTGAAGAGAGGATTGCTGATCATGTTGAGCCAAGTGTCAGTTCTGAGGATTCAATTCAATATCAACACTGGGTTGACACTAAAGGTACCCTGACCAACACTGCAAATCTACTGAGAATGATTGCTGACATTGGGGCATTTCAACAAGAAAATATGGATATATTCCGTAATCAGGTTGTTGTAGCTCAAATTGTACTAGATCAGAGGACTGAAGAGGAGGTACAGGTTGCTGGGCTACAAACAAGACTCGCACAAAGGTTGGAACAGGAGGTACAGGCTGCTGAGTTACAAACAGCACCTGCACAAAGGTTGGAACAGGAGGTACAGGCTGCTGAGTTACAAACAGCACCTGGACAAAGGTTGGAACCAGTTTTGGGTCTGGAGGAAACTCCTATTGTTGATGAGGCTGCTGTAGTGGAGCCTGCTGGAGAAAAGGCCACTGTAAACAAAGATAGTCAGCAGGCTGCTGTTGTTAATGAAGAAGAACAGTTGCTGGACTATGATTACAGTGATGAAGAATTTCAGATTGAAGGATCAACTGATGATGAACCAGTGAATGAAGCACCTGTCATTGATCCTATTCTGGAAGAGTACCAAGGACCATACATTGCTGGAAGGGATATGAGTTATGCTGTGGTGGTGAGCAATCAGAGGCAACAATACAATGTGGAAGAGCCTGCTGATGGTACTGATGGAAGAATGGCTGGAGGAGTTCCTGAGGAAGTCTTGACTGAGTTAAGGACTGTGAGGAATGACATGCAACAGTTAAGGACTCAACTGGATAGACAAGAATAGAGATTTGAAGAACTGATGAAGCTGGTGAATGACAACTGCCAATCTACTGACACAGTTGCTTCAAATTTCAAATCTACTCAAAATGTTGTTAATGATATGATGCTAGATGTGAGGGGAATCAAGGTAGGAAACACAGTAAAAGAAAAGTTTCTGAAAAATCAACTTGAAACCATCCACCAGAAACTTGACAAACTTGCTGAGGCACCTAAGCCTGCTGAGGCTACTGGAACATCTCAACCCGCCGGATTGGATCCTAAGCTCACCGAGAGGATCAATCTAACGGAGCCAGACTTTGCAATCAAGGATTACTGCAGTTGATACAAGAACTGAGATCATGGAAGGCCAACTGAGTAATCTGATTATCACACAGGAGAGTGTTCATGGTCTTTTGTCCCGTTTTGTTGATGATGTCACTAAGGGGGAAAAGGGCCAAAAAAGAAGTAGCAAAAGAGGTGCAAGGATTTTTTCTAAGAAGAAATGGGAGAATGAGATAAATGCATTCGGGGAACCCGCACTGGCGAGTTCAACTTACTGATGATCTCCTCAAGCAATACAAGAATGAATACTATAACAGAAGGAAACCTTACCATGACAAGGGATTTCATGAAGGTTTAAACTCATTCTTGGGATTGAAGTTTTGGGAAGCAAGAGTTAAAGCCTTGAGGGCAAGTTTTAGAGGTGGAAGAGGTGGAAGAAGTGGTAGAGGTGAAAGGAGCTTACCTATTACAAAAGCTAAAGACTCTCTGGATGAATTTAAAGAACTTTACATGAGAATGGGATTCAGAGTCAATCAGATCAATCTCCTTCTACCAGAAGCTTGGAAATGGTGGAAAGAAGTCAATTCTTACATTGATTTCACTCTGATTGAGAATGAATGGATGACACAAATGATAGAAGAAATCAGAGCCTATCAAGAACAAGTGGAGAAGGCTAGACAGGAAAGAGAAAGAAGACAGTAGATCAGCATACTTATCATATTTTATCTTTGCTGCATCTAGACTGTAATAACTGTGAACAAATAATTATAATGAGAATTGACTGGATATTTGTTCTGTTTTTGTTTTAATCTTTTTGCTTTGCTGTTAGGTAAGGGTAGTGGAATCATCACCAAAAAGGGGGAAATTGTTGGACTTATTTCTATGTTTTGATGATGAGTGCCAGAATAGCTGTTATAGTGCAAAGGCAAAAAGATGTCTAGATTAAATGTATAGGTTTATTAGAGTTTGATTTATGAATAGGTTTGATCAAACAAGCATCGTAATGGTCACCGATTTATATCGCAGACGTGTCCATATCGTAGGGTAGATAGGTCGGTAGACTAGTCGGGAACCCGCCGAAGACCGAAGGCCGAGGGCTCAAACTCGCATTACGAATGCTAAGGGATCAAACTTAGTAATTTAAGTCAAGGATATGGAATCAGAATTTAGGCAAGTCTGTGATGACCTAAACTGATTACATATACCTTGTGTACAAGGTCTAAGTTCCATAAGTTGGATGATGTTTGGAACTTGGTTATATTTTAAAAAGGTGTAATCTAACTTCACAAATAAAAGTTAGATAAAAGAAATCAGCTGCATTGTATTTTATACACAGCAAATTGTTGTTCAGGAGACTGATGGGTATCTCAGCAGACTGATGAACCTGCTGATAATATACCTCGATTAATTCAAGATCATATTGGAAGATTACATGGATAAGGACAGCCAACTACCTCTGACTTATCAAACAAATCAAAGGCTGAGATTAAAAGAACGTTGGGATGATTCAGATTTTTATCCAATGGTTATAAGTCAAAGGGTGGACAGACTGCACTGTCAAAAAGGAATTCTGACAATGTCAGTCCTATGAATAGTGACATAAAGCAAATCAGATGGGACAAAAACCAGGAACGGTTACATTTGAATTTCAAATACATGTCACATGCTTTCCTACCTATAAATAGAGGACCTTCAACTCAGAAAAAGATGATGATTGATGAACTTTAAAAGAAAAATATAAGAGACAATTCTGAGCTGAAAAAACCCTGCTGAACTTACTGAACTTAAGGCTACTGATCCAGAAAGATTCTTCAAGTGTATTCTGTATTCAAGCTACATCAAGTATACACACTTGGAGACTGCAAGCTGCTGATTATATCATCCTAATCAAGCTGCTGCAACTGAATCATTTATTTGATTCAATCTTTATTTTATAAAGAACCCGCCGAAGAGACAAGTGAAGCACGGTTGTGTGAAAGACTGTTGTTTGTGGTGGAGCTGGTGAAGAGGCAATCCTACCCTTCAAGGACCAGTGGAAGACTCAGGAGCAGCAATCCTACATATTCCCAGTTTTCAGTTTGTGAAGCCATAGTCATTGGTGAAGGACAAGCAATCTTAGAAATATTTGTAAAAGATACAACAAAGATCTCTAGTGAATTACCTCCAACATCACAGGAGAAGAGTGGACTGACAGGATTACACCACCTGGAACCACTATAAAATCTGCCTATTTACTTTCTGCATTTACATTCTGCACTTAGTTTATTATACACATCAATCCACTGAATCTAGCAACTGAAATCACACACATACACTACTGAGTATCTAATACTTAGTATCATATTTAACAACAAGTAACAAGGCTTAATTTTGACATAATTCCGCTGCACAAATTCAAGAACCGAACCGTCGTAGACTATCGTTCCTCGAGGCTGCGAGGTGTCGACAGACTATCGAAGTATGTGCCGCCGAAATTGCTGAATTTGTTAACTCCAATGTTTTAAGTGTTAAGTTTATTCACCCCCCCCCTTCTAAACTTAACCAAAGCCTTTTCAAGGGACCAACAATTGTTTTTACGATCAAGCGCTTACCGTTGTACTAAAACCAATTGGTGTTAGTAAAGGTCCTACTTTATTTCCTTATACCACACCTTCACAGCGCCATGGGTTGAACGCACATAGGCGGGCAGAGTGCTGTATACCCAAAAATCTCCCCCCCCAGCACCTGCTACCCACTTAACCGTGGTTTACCACAGAATACTATTGCCGGGATTCGAACCCATGACCTGCTCTGCTACCAGTTTTTAGGATCAAGCGCTTACCGTTGTACTAAAACCAATTGGTGTTAGTAAAGGTCCTACTTTATTTCCTTATACCACACCTTCACAGCGCCATGGGTTGAACGCACATAGGCGGGCAGAGTGTTGTATACCCAACAGTGTATCTGCTGTGCCACTTGTATCCATACCATACTTATGTATTAAGTCTTTTGTATACTTGTCTTGACTAATGAAAATACCATCCTTCATTTGCTTTACTTGAAGGCCAAGAAAATAATTTAATTATCCCATCATGCTCATCTGAAATTTGCTCTTCATCAGGTTTGCAAATTTCTCACATAACTTTTCATCCTCTGATCCAAAGATGATGTCATCAAAATAGATTTGTACTAGCAATGTGCTTGTTCCTTCCTCTAGTTTGAATAGAGTCTTATCTATAGTTCCCTTGTTGAATCCATTCTTGATCAAAAATATTGATAGTGTTTCATACCAGGCTTTGGGTGCCTTTTTGAGTCCATAAAGAGCTTTCTTTAGTTTGTATACTTTGTCTTCCTTTCCTTTGAGTTAGAAACCAGGGGGTTGTTCCACATATACTTCTTCTTCCAAAAGTCCATTCAGAAATGCACTCATGACATCCATTGATAGACTTTGAAATCTTTGTGTGCAGCAAAAGCTAGAAAGAGTCTGATTGCCTCCAATCTTGCTACTGGTGCAAATGTTTCATCATAGTCTATTCCTTCTGCTTGAGAATAGCCTTTTGCAACTAGCATTGCTTTGTTTCCGACAACAATTCCTTGCTCATCCATCTTGTTTCTGAATACCCATTTTGTTCCAATGATGTTGGCCATATCTGGTCTGTCAACAAGTTCCCAGACTTCATTTTTTTCAAATTCATTCAGTTCTTCTTGCATGGCTGTGATCCAATCTGCATCTTGAATTGCATCATCTATTGTCTTGGGTTCCACTTGTGATAGAAAACATGTTAACATATGCTCCAGTTGTCTTCTGGTTCTCACTCATGTGTGAATATCTCTAATAACTTGTTCTTCAGGATGATCTCTTAGCCAATTTAGGTCAGGTTGAAGTTGTTCTTCACTTGGTGCTTCTGTAATTTCATGTTGTACATGAGCTTCAAGTTCTGGTGCTTCTTCTGTTGTATTGACTTGTGGCTCATCTTGATTTCTAAAATTGCGATGCAGAATAGTTGCTGGTATTGTTGTATTCATATACACTTGCCTTTGTGCTGCTTCTTCTTCTCGTTCTTGAAGACTTTCACCATTTGTATTTGGTTCATCAAAGAGTACATGTATTGATTCTTCAATCACCAATGTTCTTTTGTTGAGTACTCTGAATGCTTTGCTGGTGTCTGAGTATCCCATAAAGATTGCTTCATCAGCCTTTTCATCAAAGGCATGCAGCTGATTCCTGTTCAAAACAAAGCATTTTGATCCAAACATATGCAAATAAGAGATATTAGGTTTTCTACCATTCCATATTTCATATGGAGTCTTTCCATGATGTTTGTTGATGATTGATCTGTTTTGTGTAAGGCATGTTGTGTTTGCTGCTTCAGCCCAAAATCTCTTTGGCAAGCATGCTTCTGCAATCATTGTTCTGACTGCTTCTTTGAGAGTTCTGTTTCTTCTTTGATCTGTTTTGCTTCTTTGATCTGTTTTGTGTAAGGCATGTTGTGTTTGGTGATTGCACTGATAAATACTACTAGATCAGAATGTCAATCCACCAAAGACACAGTGGGAGTATGGTTTAACCGTTGACCCATTGTGGTTTTGTGGACTTTACAGTCTGCTGGGGTGATTGATAACCTCATAGCTCTTGGTGGGCTGTATAGGATTATGATAATAGAGGTTGGTTTGAAAGCCTTAACCCTATGACTGGAGTTTTGGTACCCCAGTTCTGTTCAGCCTCTTGTAGAACCACCTGAGTGTCTCAGGCCCAGTGGGAGCAATTGGATCTACACGAAAAAGAGTCGAATGAATAGGAAAGTTTAAACTTTCAGTGCAAAGCTGAGTAGTCTAGGGGTGATTCCCTGACAAGTAGAGAGTTAACCAGACCTTGAACTCTCTCACCACTCAATCTTGCTAGATTTCGTTAGAGAGCAGAAAATAGGGGTGATTCCCTGAGACTTTCTTACCGAAAAACAGAGTCTGGATTCATTCGGAACAGAAGGGTCTTGGTTAGAACAAGGATGACTGCCGGGAATTATGTCCTTTGTGGATGTAAGAGAACCTCTCGGTCATTAAAATTCGCATGTTTTAAAATATGTGGACTTGACCAGAATATTGATAAGTCTTTTGTAGACTGGGTATCAATATTGGTAAAGTAGTAGTATTAGTGTTCATGAATGATAACACTGCAATGGTTGGAAACAACATGGCTATGCTATCTGAAGTCGTAAACTAACACGCCAAGATTCTCTGGATGAGAGAATAGGACTATATTCTAAGAATTTAATTCGGTCACATTCACAGGAATGAGTCATAAGCTATCCCATCCACCTTATTGAATAAGATGATAATGCATATACGGTTGCAGCATTCATCGAGAGTAGTCCTACCCTACCTCTCAGGAATGGTTCTCCAAATCTTCGGATAAAGAGAAAATAGGATAGAGTCTCTCTGGGATAAGGGCAAGTCAGATTAACACAAGTCACTTGCAATCGAATCTTGGATTCGAGCAATAAGTAGCGGTTTAGTACGTCCTCAAGTATCTTTAGAGAACGAGGAATCATATGCTTGAATATTCAGGTGCAAACTTGAATATGGTTGACTACACTGATTCTGACTTGTAGTCAGATTAAGGATGATCATTAAGTTGATCTCGGGCTCAGTGTTTACCCATAGTGCTTAAAATTTCCTTTCTGATCTGGGAGTGATTCCTGGTCTAGTGAGCCGATATCACTTCATTGTGAAAACAGTGAAGAGATAGCTTAGAAGGATCTTCTCAGTCACTAGAGGTAAAAAGCATAGAGAGTACCACCTGATTAGATGGACCGGCGACGTTTTGATCCTAAAGATCGTCTCGAGTCGACAACCTAACTAGTCAGTGTACCAAGTCGAGTGCTTGGAGGGTACGGCATTGATGGATATGTCTCATCTGCTTTTAGAGCAAGTGGGAGAGTGTTGTGAATAAGATGAGAAAGGGTGTGCTCTAAAAACAATCGTTGCTTGTCATTTCGTGCAAGTGGGAGATTGTTAGGTGTAGTGCCCGAAAGACAATTTGTGTAATTGTTTTTAATAATGGATGACAGAATTTATCTCATCTTAGTTACTTGCTTTGTGCTTGTAAAGTAATACACTGCTGCAAACCCTAAGTATATCTGTATGTAACCACTTAACTCAGTGTATGGATTGAACGTGAGGATTGAGTTAGTGGAGATATGCTTAAACTGTTAGTCCGTGGTGAACTTAATCAGAGTTTAGGGTCTCTTGATTAAAACACCAATAATGCGCCCAGAACTCCTTATGGTGTGATAGTCGTATCCGGACTGTCGGTAGAGGGTACCTACGTGGGGCATTTATATATGATGGCATTCATATAGGACTGGACCGATTTAATCTGAATTTCTCGATATAATTCCGTAATCGAGGAATCTTATTAAATCATTAGATGATCATATATGGATCAACCTTAATCCTGAGGTGATCACAGGGTGCTACTTGTCTCGGGGTAGTGTTTGATGTGTTAGTTACGGTTCACTTAAATATGTGTTCCAAGCCACTTCTCATTGGCACTATCTCCTGATGAGTGAGTAGTTCTGATTTTCACAGACATGGAATCCATTCCTTCCTATGGGAAGTAGAGAGACAGTCCCCTTATTTGTTAGCCTTGAGAAAGTGATCAATCGCGGGAGTTCATATTAGACTAATTGATCACTAGTCAGATATGTGAACTAATTGATCATCAGGGGGTTAATGGTAAATAAGGATAAGATATTATGAGTCGGGTTCACGGAGACTTCCCACTCAGAATGGGGAGTCTATGGAGGGTTAATCCGTATGTAGTGATTATATCAATAGACGCTTATTCACTCTAGGGGTTGAGTATAAGTATACATCTATAATCGGTAGAGTTCAGTTTCGAGTTTATGGTGGTGTAATCCCGGAATTAATAATTAATGTACTTATTCTGTTCGATGAATAATTAATTATTGGAGCTACTGGTTATAGGTCCATGGTCCCCGATGTGGCTTCTATAATTCGGAATGATATTCTTGTTATTTGGGCCTCAGTGATAATTAATTGGCTGGGCTAATTAATTGATATGCATGGATATTATTTAGTTAGGCTAAATAATATAATACACAGAAAAGACATTCTCTGTGGGCCTGGTGGGCTTAGTGTGGCGCCAATATGTCTTGGATTTTCCAAGAAATTAGTTTTCTTGGATAATGACATATTGTGTAATTTGTTATTTATTTGTTAAATAATTAATTGGATAAATAAAAGAAATTAATTATTTATTATTTATCTCTTAACTATAAGGATAATTATATTTTCTTATTATAAGATTGTAATTATCTCTTATTTTTATTGGATAATAATAATTAGAATTATATCTTTTATTTTGTTAAACCGATTGGGTATAGGTTTTCTCTCTTGGATTTTGCCTATAAAAAGAGAGTTCTCCCCGAGCCCTAGGTGATGCAATAGCCACGAAATTCATAGAGAAAAAAGGCTAAGGAGTTCGATCCTTAGCTCCACCCGGTTGGAGAAAAACTTGAAGTTTTTCTTGGAAGCATATCAAGGAGGTTCTCATATCAAGAAGGGTGTCCACCAACCACCGTTTGGAGAACACATTGGAAGATCAAGGCTTCTCATCCTAAGATCAAAGCTTCTCTTCCTACTATTGGTATGATTTTTTTAACCCCCTTGTAGTAGTTTAAGTCCTTTAATTATGTATTGTGATGTATAAGTCGTGATCCATCCGCTGCGTGTAGATCTAACTCGTTTAGATCTAAGATCCTTCATCCTTCACTGTATATGTACCAGACATCCTACAAAACAAATTAATTAAATTTAGGTACCCAACACTGTTTGGGTCCATACCTGTTAGCAGTCATGCCTCCTATTCCAAGTGTATATCCAAATGGTCTTCTTTTTGGATAGTTAAAGTCATCAACTTCATATATATATAAGGCATGGCAGAATAGCTTCTAGTATTTCTACTGAAGTTATTCTGATACTTTTCTCTACTTTTTGGTGCATTTGCATCCTTCTTCACTTTCCAATATGCAGTGGGAAACCTGACTTGCTTCATTTGTCTAGGAACATGCCTAGATTGATTTTTCTTAAACACATGATGCATATTCTTGTATTTTGGAGGTGCAACATTCCAATCATCCTCTGAAGGATAAAGTCTTCATTTACCTTTCAGAAAGTCCTTGCTTTTAATTGACTTGATTGATGATTTAGTCTGCTGTTTTACTGCATTGGGTTTTGACTTCACCGGTACAGGATGAGTGGTTGAAACCATGGTCTATCCCTTTCTGAATTTTGGTTCAATGTTGATCCTGGATTCAGAATTGTGTTGACCATTGTTTATACTCTCATCCTGACTGTTGTAGCCAAGACCAGATCTGGATCCAAACCTTTTTCAGGGTTTGTAAACTGGTTCATTTGTTATCATAACTGGTATGGGGATTTTCTCAATTGATCTGTCAATAACAGATGTATGAACCTCTGCTGTTTGTGGATCATTTGAGTAGATCTCCTTACTAGTTAGTTCAGCTTTTTCTTTATCCAGTTCTTTCTTTAATCTTTTATTTTCCTTTCTTAGATCCTTGCATTCCTTTTCCAGAATTTCATGATTCATCTCAATTTCATCAAATTTAGTCATGAGATTTTGGACTAGGTCTGCTGGATCTAAAGGGAGAATAGAAGATTGTGCAGTGTTAGATTTGGATGCATTTGATGAAGAGTAAGAGCTAGATGTTACCTCAGTTTCATCTGATTCTTTGGCCACTAGACATAGACTAGTTTTCTCAGTGTCTGAGCTATCACCTTCATCTTCATCTAATTCTTTGGTCATGAGACATAGACATGCTTTTTCATTGTCTGAGATGTCTTTTTCATCACTGTTATCTGAGTTATTATCATATGATTCTTTATTCTTTTCACTGCTAGATTCAGCCTTGAGTGCTTTCTTGCCTTTCCTCATTTCAGATGCTTTGTATTTCTTCTTTTCATCATCTTTATCATTTTCTTCAGGACAATCAGCCTTGAAGTGACCTTTCTTGTAGCAGTTGAAGCATCTGTATTCATCATCTTTCTTCTTCATGTATTTGTTTGAGCTTGACCTCTTATTTGATGATGAGTTTCCTTTGAATGGCTTCCTTTTGCTGAACCTGTCAAAACGTTTAACTAATAAAGCTACATGTTCTTTAAGTTCATGTGTTTCTTTGCTGATACAATCGGCAAAGTTACTTTGCTGGGGTGCTATCAGTGCAGTGACTTTTTGTGTCTCTGCCGGAGCACCATCTTCACCTTCAATTCGAATTCATGAGCTTTAAGTTGGGACATCAGTGTCAGAGTGTCAGTGTTTGCAAGGTCTGTGGTTCCTCTGATTACTGATGTTATGATCTTCCATCTTTCAGGTAAGCCTCTCAAGACCTTTAAGCATACTTCTTTCTGGGGATATGTGTGTCCAAGCTGTTGCAGTTCACTGATGATGCTTGAGAATCTGTTGTCCATTTGATCAATGGATTCACCAGCCTTCATTTTGAAATTTTCAAACTTCTGTTTTGCAACAGATAATTTGTTTTCTTTAACTGCTTCAGATCCTTCATTTATCAATGCTAGCTTGTCCCACATCTCCTTTGCTGTTTTGCAATCTTTGATTCTCATGAACATGTTGCTATCTAGAGTCTTCAAAATCATATCTTTTGCAACAAAATCTAGATTTGCTCTTCTCCTATCATCCTTGGTCCAATCTTTCTTGGGTTTTTCTATTTCCTTCCCTTGATCTGCTTCTGTGGATACCACAGTCATGATCATGATTGGTCCATCATTGATTACGTCCAGCATCTCCTCATGAGTTGTTGCAAGATGAGACAACATTCTTATTTTATATTCATCAAAACTATTAACATTGAAAACATGTACTTTTGACATAAAGTTTGAGGAATCCATGAGTACAATTAATAGATCTATATGTGAATGAATAGAAAGCTCAGATTAGAAAACTACTTTGAAAATATATGATCTCCTTGTTGCCAGAAATTAGATCTGAACAGGTTCTGATACTAGGAACACTTCTCTGCTACCAATTGTTGGTCCCAGAGAAGGGTAAAACTATGGTCAGAGGTGGGTGAATGACTATAATGGAGTTTCAAAAACTTTCCTTGTGTTTAAAAGCTTTTGGACAGCGGATAAGTCCCTTCTTACTATGTTGTTTCAAAGTAGTTTAGACAATCATAAATATAGATTTTAATCTAGGCAATTTAAATGAATACAGTAAAGTAAATTGCAGAAAGTAAATTGACTCAAGGCTTATAGTGGTTCAGGGTGGTGTAATCCCTTAATCTACTCTTCTCATGAGATGATTGGAGGAATTCACTATTGTTTTCACAGATACAATAGTATGATTGTCCTTGACTTCCCAAGCTTCACAATCTACAAGACTATCACTCCTTGACTGCAACAGCTTCAGTGATTCAGTCTCTTTCACTACTCCTTGAGATCAAATCCTTCAGCGGCTATTACAAACACAACTCCTTCTCAGATGACTTCTGATTCAGTTGCTTCAGTTTATTGTGAATGAGATTCACAAACTTGATTGATCAATCTCAGTGCTGAATGTGAAATTGTAGTTCTGATGTCTGAGTTGATCTCTAGATAAATCCTTGTAAGTTCAGAGAGAAGGCTTTTCAAATTGACAGAGTATCTGCTTGATTTTCCTCCTTCTTATTGTTCTTTTATCTGTCTGTCAATGCCTTATATTTATAGCCTTGAGTATCCTTGATTTGAAATTCCGTCTGTTGGCTATATTAATGAGGGGAATAATCTTTGATTTTATTCTTGATTCCCCTTAATTGCATTCTCCTTGATTTCAGTGATCTGATTTTTCTTCAAATGTATAGTAGAAAATCCATCCTTGATTGATCCTCTATTGATTGTGCATTAAATGCATGATCCCCTTAATCTTCATCATATTTCAGTTCTGTTCTGATAAGGATTACTTCACCATCCTCTGAACGGTCGAGTGATCCATCTGACTTTTCCGTTTAGATCTTCCTTCACTGTTTTTGCCTTCACTTTGCCGAAAGTCAGTTTACTCGCCGATTTACCGTTTCCTTCATCACTTCAGTTTAAGGAGAATCTTTGTACTTCACTGATCATTGATTTGGGTGAGATCAGTGTACACCATATTTGAACATTAAGTTTCATCACTTGAACCATAACTTAGACTTATCCAAGTTCATCATACCATTAAGTCTTCATTGCTTCTCTGTATGTTCTTGGCTCACTCTGCCGAATGTCTGTTTTACTTTTCCGTCCTACCAACTAGTACAATACTTGTCTGACTTAACTTATACAATATGTCAGACTCTATGTAAAGACTTATACAGAGAATTCTAACTTATTTCAGGCTTGCTATAACAGCTAGTATGGCCATCATCAAAACATAATAAAATGTTCCTAACACTTGGAAATGGAATAATTAAGCTATGTTTATGCTAATCTATGCTAAGAGAAAGTGTTATAATCCATTACAAAATTCGTGCTAAAGAGTGGGTATAGTTTTGCTAAGAGAGGGGAGAATCCCTAATGAAATTCGATGGAAGGGGGTATTTATAGGGGCAAAAATCTGCAGAAAATGTCTCCAAACGCGCGTTTGGAGGCCCCCAAACGTGTGTTTCGCTTCAGGTGCACTCTGTCCAAAATTCTGCTTTTGAAACGCCGGTTTGAAATCTCAAACGCGCGTTTGAGATGATGCAATTTTCTGGCTGCAGTAAAACCATGATATATTCGCATGTAAAACTCCGATTTGAGTGATTCAAAATGCGTTGAAAATATCTTTCAATTATCTAAAACTTTAATGAAGAGTCCATGACCAGAAAATTCCTCCATCATAGGTCAAATTGTTGATGAACAGAAGGTAGCGTGAAGATACCAACTATTTTTCTTCCTTTTCTTCATTTTTCCTTGGCTCATTCTTGCACCTTTATCATACTTCTCATCATAAATCTTCACCTTCTAGGTTCTCATGACACCTAGACCCTACAATCTCATGAACGAACAAGACACACAAACGATTCCGGAGGGTAAAAGTGCTCGGAATGGGGTTAATATCACTGAAAAGAGGTAGTAAACCATCAAAGCGACGGATTTACTCCCTGTGCTATAAACTCACGATATTACCCGAAAACGGTCTAAAAACACCGATAATGTGCTAAAAGTGGGATAAACGGGGGTGGAAAATGCACCGGAATCACGTAAAGTTGACTCTCATCAGTGTGTTTGGCTAAGGTCGAATTACCTAAACCAAAGTGAGTGATAGGACATAAGATCATTAGTGCCTATTGGTTTTGGTGCATAAATCAGACATCAATGATGTACACGAACATGTCATCACCGAGTCTAAGAACGTGGTGTTCATTGCGGATATCTTTCCTTGTAAGGAAAGTGTTAAAGAAGAAGCAAGCATGAGTAAGCGGGCATATGAGTCTGAAAAAGAGAGTGATTCTCAAGAATTTGAAGAACCCCATCGTTGTAAGAGGGCTAAGACTTCCCAGTCTTTTGGTCCTGATTTTCTGACCTATATGGTAGAAAACGAACTAAGGACATATGTTGAGGCAATGTCTACTATAGAGCTCCTTTCAAGAAAGAGTCTGGAAATAGTGAAATACAATCCATCATGAAAAACCACACTTGGAAGTGGTTGGTCTTCCAACAGGAAATAAACCACTCGAGTGCAAGTGGATCTTCAAGAAGAAGTTAAAGGTTGATGGATTTATTGTAAGGCGTTGTTGGTAGCCTAAGGGTATCGACAGAAAGAACTTGACTTCTTACTCACCAGTTACGAGAATTACTTATATATGGTATAGCTGGAGACTATAACCTGGAAATCCATCAAATGGATGGTTGTGGTGAGTTGAAGGAAGAGATGTACTTGGAACAACCCGATGGGTTCATAGTTCCAGGCTAAGAGAGTAAGGTGTGTAGACTTGTTAAGTCTCTCTGTGGCTCGAATAATAACCAGAGCAACGGTATATCAAGTAAGACAATGTCATGTTGTCAAGTGGGTAGGACATATATATGTCTACATTGAGAACACACATTTGTGATAGTATGTCTATGGCGTTCTAATAATGGGAAGTACTCATGAGAGTATCATGAATACAGAAAGGATGCTGGCATGGAACTTCAATGTGAAGGGCCTGGGAGTTGCCGATGTGATACTAGGTAAGATCTCTAGTGCATCTGGTGGACTTGTGTTGTCACAAACTTATTATCATGAGTATGTTTTAAAAAGACTTAATGTCTTTGATGAAAGTCCTATGAGCACTCCACTTGACCTAAGTATGCACTTAGTCAAGAATGGAGATGAACATATGCATTAATTGAGATATTCTCAAGTGATCGGAAGTCTGATGTACATAACCAACTGTACACGACCAGACTTAGCATGTTCAGTGAAGAAACTGAGTAAATTCACGAGTAATCCAGATCATAGTCATGGGAAATCCTTAAATAGGTTGTTGAGGTACATGAAGTACACTATGAGTCTGGGACTACGATATACTAGATATCCAGCAGTATTAGAAGGATACTGTGATGCCAACTAGATATCATATACGAAAGATTCGAAGTCCACCAGTGGATACTTATCCACGATTGGTGGTGCTGCTGTGTCCTGGAAGTCTACAAGACAAACGTGCATAGCTCGTTCCACAATGGAAGCTGAGTTTATAGCCTTGATAAGGCTGGAGAGTAAGCTGAATGGCTTTGGAATTTCCTAGAGGATGTTCCATGACAGTGGCTGCTATCAGCATACACTGCGATAGTCAGTCGGCTAAAGGAAGGGCACAGAGTAGTGTGTATAATGGTAAATCTTGACACATACGGCGTAGACAAAATACCATTAAATAATTGTTCTCTAATGGCGTGATTTCCATCGATTGTGTAAGGTCGAAGGAGAATCTTGCGGATCCGCGTACAAAAGGTTTAGCTAGAGATCAGATGTCAATTTTGACAACCGGAATGGGACTGAAGCCTATTACGCATGTTTCCTTGTAGTGGCAACCCAACCATGTTGACTGGAGATCCCAAGATCATGGTTCAAAAGGGACAACTAAGCTATAAGGAACAGTCCAGCACTTACCCATTCTAAGAGAATAAAAGTGCTATCTGCAGAGGGTGTGAGGTTAAGCTTAGCTTTTAATGATTCATATATCTTGATATTCAAGTGGGGTAGGGCAGAATACCCTTGATAGGAGGCCACCTATGTAAGTTTGAAGTGGGGCCACTTCTGTGAGGATTTTGAGGCTTAAATTCTCTAAAGCACTTTCTGAAACCATGTGTTGTCCAGGGCCAAGATGGACACAACCATGAGAACCGAAAGGTGCTAGGGGAAATATTGTGTGAGTGCTATTGTCTTGGTTTACACTAAAGGCTGAACAGTTCAAGACCTAGTTCACTGATTAGCCGAGTAAATCCGATAGTACTTCACTAAGGCATGTTCAAGGCTAGAAGCTACCTCTCCTGATGCAATATTTTTTTGTCTGACTTCTCTTCAGAGTCTGCATTTACATTTGCATTAATTTTCATTCATGTGGGGGATTGTTTGAGATATCCCATGAAATGGGGGTAAAACGGTCAACTTTAGCGCGAATTTCGGATACCCTCCGGTGTAATTCATCGGGAATTTATTACGTCTAAAAATTCTACTCACGGAGTAGATAATGGTTGGTTTTGGAATCACTCGATTCGGATATCGGGTGAATGATAAATTAATGCCTAAAGTTGATTGAAAATGTGTAGGAGATAGGAGTTGAAGGGAGGACCTCAACTCAATATCCCACATAGGTACCTTGAGGCTTGTGAGCTCAAGTAATAAGAGCTAGTATATGCTCTTATAGATGTGCCCCAAGGGGCAAGGCACTTTTGTGCAGGAGGGAGGACTTAGATTATTCCACACGCGCCCGCGCCGCTGCCGCCGTCCATCCGTCCGGCTCGAGCTCGAGCTCAATTCGGTTCGGTTCGGTTCGGGTGTTACTATTAATTTTTTGGACAAAATTTCTTTTGAAATTAACCGAAAATTAATAAGTTAATCGTGAGGCGGTTGGAAGTTTCCAGAATAATGTGGAAATAAATTCTGATTAAATTAATTCGGCCAACATTAAGTTAATTAAATTAATTCAGCCGAAGGTTTGTCTTGAGGGAAAAGTCGAGTGATTAAATCATCCGACCAATCAGAATTTAGAAGACACGTCATCCGACCAATCAAATTGTGGAATTAAGTCGGCTAATTGGTGTTAGTATTTTCGGCCAGAATAACTTTTCCAAGGGGAAAAGTTGGCCGACATTAATGACATGTTCTAGGCAATCAGATTAAAGCATTGGCTCCTCCTCTTCACTATATAATGCACCCCATGGATGAAAGTTTGAGCATCAATTTTTCTCCTCTCTTTTCCACCACAAAAAGAGTCTCTCATATAGATCTAGATTTTGAGTCGAAGAGAAGTTGGAGCACTCTGTAAGTTCGCCGGAGCTCGGATTTTTGAAGTGCCTCTAAATCCGAGACGAAAGCCGTTGTATCTTGGGAGACCAGTTGCTACTACCGTGGGCACCATACCGGAGCAATTTGTCTTAAGAAACGAGTAACTACTCGCCTCAGTTTGTCGTTTACTTATGCATCGCTGTTGGGAGGATTTTGCATCATAAAAACAAAAGAAAATTTATAAACTTATACTTAACATGCAAACTAACTCCTAAACGACCAAATATCGGGTAGTTGATAGCATAGTAGGGTAAGTACAGGGTCGATCCACAGGGAAAAGGGATGTTGAATCTAATTTCACTAATTCCTTTCAATTGTTACTCAAGGAAACGAATAAACGAAAAGCAAACATAAAAACGTAAAGAACAATGAGAATAAATCTAACCTAGGAAAACAAAATAAAACAATCTAAACTAAAAAGACATGGGCTCAAACAATGTACAAACTAAGTGATTTCAATCCTAGTTATTCTCATGATTCTAATTCAATTTGTGGCTTCACCTTTTCACGAGACATAAACCCCTAATTCCTTAGCGAATCTATTCTCAAGCTACGGATTCCTAATTCCTTAGTAAATCCAATTTATCAATCTCTACTCTCTCGTAAGTTGAAACTGATTTTCAATACAAAACTCGGTGTAGATTCAGGTTAACTCTCGTATTTTAGAATCTAACAACCAAGATAATCAATCAATTAACTTGTCATCATTAATGATTAAAAATCCTATCTTTCTATGGTGATCTAACGTTTATGCAACTTCCGTATTATGAACATCAATAGAAAACAAATCTTTCAATCTATTCTCATGGCATCATAAACACATAGAAAAGATACAAAATAAATCAACAATCATGAAGAAAAACTGGATTGAATAAATTGAAAGAAATCTAACTCACATAGTTTTGAACAAGGATTGATCCATGGAAACGAAAAACATCTAAACTACTCCTAATCTAACCTCGGTTCACCCGAGCACAAGGCTCGGGTGACCGGCCTTCAAATCTCCAAGGTGCGGCTGCTGGCCTCTCTTTTGATGTGAAGAAATTTATGAATGAATTTAGGGTTTGGGGCTGCTGTGCTTTAAATAGAAAACAGAGGCGGTTGCTACAGTAACCTAAGTCGGTTCTGCTGAATGCGGCGGTGGACGCTCGTTTGAACAACCGGACGCTCGTCCGGAATGCTTGGACGTAGACTGGACGCTCGTTTGGACAGCGTCGAACTCTCTCGTTCGATTTTATGCCTTTGAACGCTCGTTCGATTGTTAAACGCCGGTTCGATGCGGACGCTCGTCCACCTTATTTGGACGCCAGTCCACTGTCGAAATCTTGATATTTCCATCTTTATCTTCATTGATTTCTTTCCTTATCTCTTTTATTCTTCCATATCTTTGATTGATCCTCTCTCATCTCGAAATTAGCTCTTTAGGATCATCTTTTCCATCATCAATGAGTATCTACACAAGGATCAAAACATACCAAAGTGTAACATATTTCCAAAATAATATAAAATCATGATTTAAGCACATAATTCGTCACGTTTTGCAATTTAACTATTAAAAACATCATTTACTCAATATTTCAATATAAAGCTTGAAATCTATGAAAATCATACGAATGTAGGGGAAATTGATATAGAAAATATATGTAAAAATCACTATAATTTAGCCCTTAACAACACCCCCACACTTATCTTTTTGCTCGTCCTCGAGCAAAACAAAACAAAGATCAAGCTCGAGACAAATAAACATCTATACAAATATAAAGTATATTCAATAACTTAGAAGTTCACCCGTGTAGTGTGTGCATAGCCATAATAAACTTCCACTAAGTTCCACAATTTGAAAGTTATTCAAACCAAAACTAGCCCGGTTTCCCATCTAAGTTAGAAATATTCAAAAATTATAACAGGCACTTTACAAAACATACATATCCCAAAAAGAAATAGTAGAGAATATCTAAAACATTTATGACAGACTCAGAGTATAATCCCTACAACATATCCTTCGTTTTTATACCGGGTATAAGATTAACGATAACTAAGTCCTTACTTATTCATAATAATATATTTCAATATTTTCACTTTTTTCACACTTTTCTAACACACATCGAATAAGCTTTTGCCCTCATATGAGAATAGGACATTTCAAGATAATCCCCTACCTTACTCCAATCATAAGGCACTATAAACCGACCGTCATCATAGTGGAATAGGACATACGTGGTACACCCTACCTCACCCAAATCATCAACCGACTTCCGACACACACAATTACAATTATGTTTACTTAGAGATTTTCGTGGCGAGTGGAAAAGATTATTTTCTAGTAGCACAGACCACTGAGCATAACACCTCAAGTAAACACTTTATTACTATTGCAAAGACTTAATCACGTTTCACTTATCACATTCAAACTTACAGATATTCACAGTATGTCATACTTTAATCCTAGATTACAAACTACTAAACTTTTCAAGAATTGTACATAAGCAAAGAAACATGCTATAATCATCAAAAATCTCCAACTAAAATGGGGTAGGCTTTCAACATTTAGCTCATCATTTACTATGGCATGTGAAAAAGAGTGTCGGGTGAAACAACTAAAATTACTAAACCCCTAATCATTGCCGTCAATTTGTAGTGTTTTATAAGGATATATTTTATATCAATATTCCCCATATATGGATGTTTTTCGTAGAATTCGAGCTTATAATCGATTAATTGAGCAAATGACGTTTTGAATAGTTAAAATGCAAAATCGAGTAAATATCGTGGTTTTATTATCTATTTTGTATGGTTTTACGTTTTGCTCGGTTTTGTCATCTTTTAGGTGCACAAATGTGGAATGGAAGAGGTCTAAATGATGTTTGATTGAAGATTAAAGTGGAAAGAAAGAGATACAAGAGGATGAAGATGAAATAAAGCTTGGGAAAATCCCGAAAACGACTCGTAATACGACGGGCTAATCAAAAAGGCGTTTTCTGAAGAAGAGTCCTTAATGAAAGTTGTAGAGTTTTCCGAGAGCTTTTTTATGACGTTCGGATCATAATTTTTGGAGGTCTACAACTCAAGATATGAATTTTAGAAGTTTTATTCCAATAGTCCGACACCGACATGCAGAAGAACCGACTTACAATTCATTCAGCCGACTTAAATTAAAAAGCAGCCGCCTCTCATATCTATTTAAACGGCAGTAAATCAAACCCTAATAATACAATTCATTCAGCCGCATTATTCACAGCAGCAGCGGGCAACTTGGTTTTCCAAGGCCGGTCACCCGAGCCTTGTGCTCGGGTGATCCGGGTTAGATTAGGATGTAGTTTTTCTTCCGTTTTTCGATTCATGGATTCAATCATGTACCAAACTACGTGAGTTTATTTATTTAATTTATTCAGTCCTTATTCGTTTTTTTATGATCTTTAATTTATTTTGTATCGTTCTATGATTTTGATGCTATGTGTGAATGTGAATTAGATCGAGAGATCGTTTGCTATTGATACGTTTACAACATACGGAAGTTGCGTAGACTAGATCACCATAGAAAGATAGGATCTTTAATCATTAATTATGTGACAAATTAATTGGTTAATTATCTAGGTTGTTAGATTCTAAAATACGAGAGTTAACCCGAATCTACACCGAGTTTTGTTTGGTAAATCGATCTCAACATTCGGAAGATGAGAGATTGATAAATTGGACTCACTAAGGAATTAGGAATCCATAGCTTGAGATTAAATTCACTAAGGAATTAGGGATTTGTATCTCGTGTAAAGGTGAAACCACAATTTGAATTAAAATCATGAGATGAACTAGGATTGAAATCACTTGGTTTGTGCCTTCGTTTGATCCCATGTATCTTTAGTTTAGTTTAGGTTGTGTTATTTTATTTCGTAGGTTAGATTTATTTTAATTGCTCTTTCGTTTATTTTATTTGTTCTTTCGTTTATTCGTTTTTCCTAAGTAACAATTGAAAGGAATTAGTGAAATTAGATTCAACATCCCAATTCCCTGTGGATCGACCCCTTACTCACTTCGCTCTACTATCAATTACCCGGTATTCGGCCGGTTAGGAGTTAGTTTTGCATGGTAGTTAGGGTTTATAAATTTTCTTTTGTTTAATGATGCAAAATCCTTCCAACAAAAGTGGAGCCGTTGCCGGGGAATCGGTGTTTTGTTGAATTTAGTTGAATTAATTTTTCGATTTTGTTACGATTTATTTTTGTATTCTTTCAATAAAAGTAGCGTCGAATAGATTGAGAGTTTTTATTTTGCCGTGTTTCGACGACCGTAGGGTTAAGAATGTGCAAAAGTTTTTTACTCAATCTGTTTTACGTGAAGTTTGTGTTTAGTTGTTACCTAGTCTAACCCCTGTGCTAGAATTTTATGTGGCTGGCTGCGTTTTTGATGTATGATGATCTTCTAAGTTAATTAGGGTTTATAGTTAGGGTTTTTCGTTATTTTCCGTCGTTCTATGCATATTCGTTGTATGGACGAGCGTACGGTTTATTGGACGCCCGTCCGGTCCCTAACGTGCGGGTAAACGAGCGTTTGGAATTATGGGACGTTCGTCCGTTCCGAATTTTCAATCCTCGCTCGATTTGAAGAATCGACGGGCGTCCGTAATTCTAAACGCCCGTCCGGTCGGTTTTCAAGGCGGACGAGCGTCCGAGAAGTGGAACGCCCGTTCGCGTCGAGATTTCCTTTGAACGTTCGTCCGGAATGCGATCCAGTTCGTTTTTCTTGATGCTTTAATTTAACTTGGATTACTTTCATACGAGCTTCGTGGCTATTTCATTTTACGTAGATGTTCTGAACTTGCATATTCATATCTTTCCATCTACGAATCCATGTTAAATAACTGATTAATTTTTATATGCATGATTCATCTATGCAAGTTATAGTGATTGTCGGTTCTCGTACGCTATAACTGCTCTTATTGTTATTTAGTAGCTAATGTCGGTTTCCGTATGCTACATACCGCTGTGATGAATCTTGTGAGCTTTGAGACTTATGTGCTTCCTTGTTGTTTATGTAACTCATATGGGTAGCTACTGTCGGTTTTCCGTATGCTACGTCCTTTTCCATACGAGTTATATCTGTTTAGTATAGCTAACTGTTGGTTTCCATAATGCTATCACCTTTGACGAGTCTTAAAGCGCGTCTACACTGCATGTAATGGACAGCACTGTCGTTTATCGTAACCTGTCATTATCTGGTAGACGTTTATTATATACATGTCATGTTGCAAATGAGTGGGCTAGTTTTCTTTCTTTTATTTTCTTTTATTTTTGCATATCATTCGATGCATATCATTTAGTTGCATGTCATCTAGTTGCATTGTTTTTCTATTTTTCTTTTATTTTTCTTGAGCGTAGTTAAGCTGTCGGTTTCCGTAATACTACCTCGTTTTCTTTATTTTTAGTTTCTGCATAGGCCGTAGTCACTGTAGGGTTGTCCTCTCAACTTGCTCAGCCTGAGCCTGTCAGAATTTATTTTTATTTATTTTATTTTTAGGATTGCATATCACGTAGATTGCATTGTAGTATATTTTCATATAGTTGCACCTAGCCTACGACTTTGTAGTATTTCATGTATAGTATTCAATCTTTAGTTGAGCTTAAGTTGAAAAATCTCTCTATCTCCTTTTCCATGTGCTTTATATATGTAATCTTTTCTTTTTCCCCGAAGACTCTTTTTGCACTAATCAAGTCTGCAGGATACTTTCTATAGCTATTGTGCACTTTAAAGATGTATTCAGTTTACCTGTGATGCTCCACAGTCTACTGAGCTATGCAGCAATTTTGGTTTTTACCGATTTTTCCGGAATTGCCAGCATCCAATCAGCTAAGTTCTCTAATTTATTATTTCTGCACAACTTGAGGACAAGTTGCAATCTAAGTGTGGGGGAGAGGATGGTTTATATGTATCTATGAGTCGTTTGCTCAATTTCTTTTATATTTCTATGAAAAGTGCTTAATTTTCAAATTTTTTGTTATATCCCGAGTAGACAAAGGCATATCTTTGCTTGAGTTTATATCATTTTTGCTATATTCTGTATATTTAGTAATTTTAGTTGTTTCACCCGACACTCTTTTTCACATGCCATAGTAAATGATGAGCTAAATGTTGAAAGCCTACCCCATTTTAGTTGGAGATTTTTGATGATTATAGCATGTTTCTTTGCTTATGTACAATTCTTGAAAAGTTTAGTAGTTTGTATTCTAGGATTAAAGTATGACATACCGTGAATATCCGTAAGTTTGAATGTGATAAGTGAAACGTGATTAAGTCTTTGCAATAGTAATAAATTGTTTACTTGAGGTGTTATGCTCAGTGGTCTGTGCTACTAGAAAATAATCTTTTCCACTGCCAGCCAGAAATCTCTAAGTAAACATAATTGTAATTGTGTGTGTCGGAAGCTGGTTGATGATTTGGGTGAGGTAGGGTGTACCACGTATGTCATATTCCACTATGATGACAGTCAGTTTATAGCTGCCTTATGATTGGAGTAAGGTGGGGGATTATCTTGAAATGTCCTATTCTGCTATGAGGGCAAAAGCTTATTCTGATGTGTGTTAGAAAAGTGTGAAAAAAGTGAAAATATTGAAATATATTATTATGAATAAGTAAGGACTTAGTTATCGTTAATCTTATACCCGAGTATAAAGCGAAGGATATGTTGTAGGGATTATACTCGAGTCCGTCGAAATGTTTTAGATATTCTCTACTATTTCTTTTTGGGATATGTATGTTTTGTAAAGTGCCTCGTTATAATTTTTGAATATTTCTAACTTAGATGGGAAACCGGGCTAGTTTTGGTTTGAATAACTTTCAAATTGTGGAACTTAGTGGAAGTTTATTATGGCTATGCACACACTACACGGGTGAACTTCTAAGTTATTGAATATACTTTATATTTGTATAGATGTTTATTTGTCTCGAGCTTGATCTTTGTTTTGTTTTGCTCGAGGACGAGCAAAAAGATAAGTGTGGGGGTGTTGTTAAGGGCTAAATTATAGTGATTTTTACATATATTTTCTATATCAATTTCCCCTACATTCGTATGATTTTCATAGATTTCAAGCTTTATATTGAAATATTGAGTAAATGATGTTTTTAATAGTTAAATTGCAAAACGTGACGAATTATGTGCTTAAATCATGATTTTATATTATTTTGGAAATATGTTACACTTTGGTATGTTTTGATCCTTGTGTAGATACTCATTGATGATGGAAAAGATGATCCTAAAGAGCTAATTTCGAGATGAGAGAGGATCAATCAAAGATATGGAAGAATAAAAGAGATAAGGAAAGAAATCAATGAAGATAAAGATGGAAATATCAAGATTTCGACAGTGGACTGGCGTCCAAATAAGGTGGACGAGCGTCCAGATCAGAACTGGCGTTTAACAATCTGAACGAGCGTTCAAAGGCATAAAATCAGAACAGAGAGTTCAGACGATGTCCAAACGAGCGTCCAGTCTACGTCCAAGCATTCCGGACGAGCGTCCAGTTGTTCAAACGAGCGTCCACCGCCGCATTCAGCATAACCGACTTAGGTTACTGTAGCAACCGCCTCTGTTTTCTATTTAAAGCACAGCAGCCCCAAACCCTAAATTCATTCAGAAATTTCTTCACATCAAAAGAGAGGCCAGCAGCCGCACCTTGGAGATTTGAAGGCCGGTCACCCGAGCCTTGTGCTCGGGTGAACCGAGGTTAGATTAGGAGTAGTTTAGATGTTTTTCGTTTCCATGGATCAATCCTTGTTCAAAACTATGTGACTTAGATTTCTTTCAATTTATTCAATCCAGTTTTTCTTCATGATTGTTGATTTATTTTGTATCTTTTCTATGTGTTTATGATGCCATGAGAATAGATTGAAAGATTTGTTTTCTATTGATGTTCATAATACGGAAGTTGCATAAACGTTAGATCACCATAGAAAGATAGGATTTTTAATCATTAATGATGACAAGTTAATTGATTGATTATCTAGGTTGTTAGATTCTAAAATACGAGAGTTAACCTAAATCTACACCGAGTTTTGTATTGAAAATCAGTTTCAACTTACGAGAGAGTAGAGATTGATAAATTGGATTTACTAAGGAATTAGGAATCCGTAGCTTGAGAATAGATTCGCTAAGGAATTAGGGGTTTATGTCTCGTGAAAAGGTGAAGCCACAAATTGAATTAGAATCATGAGAATAACTAGGATTGAAATCACTTAGTTTGTACATTGTTTGAGCCCATGTCTTTTTAGTTTAGATTGTTTTATTTTGTTTTCCTAGGTTAGATTTATTCTCATTGTTCTTTACGTTTTTATGAGGATTTATCACGATTAGGGTTTATCCCCGGCAATGGCGCCAAAAACTTGTTCGGTAAAAACTAGTTTTACAATTTATAAACCGAAACACCCTAAGTATAAGGTTCGTAGTATAGAATGTTAACGGGTCGTCCTAAGGGAGTGGAATGTTTATCGGATCAAAGTGCAATAATTAAATCGATTATGTCACGACTATTAACTAAACTAGGGTTTAAACTAATTATGAACAGTAAAAACGACGATGAACAGTAACTTCGATGAATAGTAAATTTGCAGAAAATTAACAATTAACAACTAGAATTTAAAACAACTAACTTAGCAATCAACGATTTATACTAATGATTCGATTTATCAAGTAATTAAAACAACGGCAAGGCAACGGGAATCCACCGATCAACCAACCCAACCCCAACTAGACGGCAAGCTAAAGATATAATTTTTAGTAACGATCAATCACGAATTCGATTAAATTTCTCTAAGCGAATTCTAGGGTTTCGTTTTCTTTTTCAAGTAAAACAAAACGACATGCAAAACACGATCACGAGATTATTTCTAATACTCTTACTCAAATAATTATAAACGATCTCTCGAATTATAATTAAGTGCATCAATTGAAAAGATCACAACTTTGAACAATATTTTCATATAAATTCAAATCAAACGATAGTTTCATCGATCTCTCAATTCGAATAAAACATAAACAATACAAAACAAATTCTAATTGATGAAAAACGATAACTTTACTCACTAAAAGTACGGCTAAAAATCTCTCTAGTTGGTGTTGATGTTGATCGGTTTCATCCGTTGTCCCACCGCGACGTGCTTAGCCAATAATCATGTTGTTAACCATGATTATTGGGTTGGAGAAATTCATCCCTAATTAGGCTTTGGTGCGGCTGGAAAATAATTGCGGCTGCTGCTTTGCATCTGTATTGGTGATTATGGATTATTCGATTAGGGTATTGCATGCGGCTGTTTATATAGAGGTTTAGGTCGGCTGGAATTAATTGGTTTTAGGAATGAAACTTCTAAAATTCATATCTTGAGTTGTAGACCTCCAAAAATTATGATCCGAATGTCATAAAAAAAGCTCTCGGAAAACTCTACAACTTTCATTAAGGACTCTTCTTCAGAAAACGCCTTTTTGATTAGCCCGTCGTATTACGAGTCGTTTTCGGGATTTTCCACTTACCCAAATTGATTACCCACTTGACCACCATTTGAGTTGTAGAAGTCCGATTGATGTAATTCAAAGTGCGTTGGAAAGCTCTTTCAAAGATCTAAAATTTTCATGAAGAAGTCCTCCCCTGAAAATGCCTCTAAGCTGGGTCAAATATCCATCGAAAATATGTAACGATTTAAGTACTTAGGAAAATTTGCTCCGTTGAACTCGTAAACTTGTGGCATCTTCTTCTAACCCTCTAAACACCTCTTTTAGACCGAAGATATGCATCTACAAGATATCCAAAATATTGCAAAGTATAACAACATCCAAATAAACATAAAACCAACGATAAAAACACATAAATCAGCCACTTTTGCAATTTATTATCTTTAAACATCATTTGCTCAGTTTATCCTTTTGGCGATTGATTTTCTATAAAAATCACTAAAACACGGGAGATAATGTTACGAAACAACTCGATAAAAACCATAAAATTAGTCGTAAACAACTCCCCCACACTTAGCTTTTTGTTCGTCCCGAACAAAATAATCAAAACCGGCTCACTGTACATGTAATCCACATAGATCCCTAACTCACGTAACAAAAGATACAACAACTATAGCAAGTAATACCAACATAGAGATAGATTCGGTGTGTGTGTGACAAGCCCTTTTCAATCTCCACAATCCTCTCAAACAAATATCTTCTCGAATAATTTTAATCACTATCCTAGGTATAGGCAGTAGTCGTTCCACACAAAGTCTTCCCGCGCACTAAGTAGGATAATCCCTCCGGCATATCATTCGGTTTATACTGGGGATGAGATTAACGATAACCAAGTCTTTATTATTTTTTCACTTTGATACGCATATTAGAATGAGCTCTTACCCGTCATAGTAGAATAGGATGTTTCGTGATAACACCCTACCTTACTCAAATCATAAGGTAGCTTCTTCTAACTGTCGTGAGCTTTTAGTCATCATAGTGGTATAGGACATTTCGAGATAATGCCCTACCGCACTCCAATCATCGACTAGCTTTCGACATACACACTTTCAACTTTATTCTTTTGTATTATTCTTGTATTTTTCATAGAACAATAGTTACGTTTCACTCATCACATTCAAACTTACAGATATTCACAGTGCACGTTCTGAACTTAGGTGTTACTTCACTGTTACTATTAAGAACAAATCTCTCTATGATAAATCACTAAAATAATGAAAGGATAAAGTTCAAAATTTTTGCTTCAATATCAAAGGCTTCGTGAGTGTGAAATGAATACTATCTCAAATCAGTAAAAACATGCTATAATCATCTCACAGAAGTTACAGACAATCATTGTCAGGAAACTACAACTAGCAAGCCTTTGTTTCAATTACATGCTCAAGATTTACAACTACCCAAGTTTACTTTGAAAAATTTTAAAATTGTCGAGAAAATCACATTTACTCATTCTTAGAAGATATAGCATGATAACATACCCAATTTAGACACCCCCCACACTTAAATCACATTATGTCCTCAGAATGTGCAAATAAAAGAAAAGAATACGTAGCTGGTTTCAAAATGGCAGAGGTCAGGCCGGAGCATGGATAAACCGCTGCACTCGTATCAGGAACAGACAACGTTGAAAGTAATAACTTGCAAACCTGCTTAAACGTATCTGCAACACTTGACATAGCATATAATCTTGGGGTATACGGGGTATATGAGTAAACATGTATACACATAAAACAACCACAAATAGGACAAGGATAACCAACACACAACTCACCAAAGTTTTATTCCTACTAACCTAAAAACTTAACTAAAAAGAAATACTTAAAAGACTAGGCTGCCTCCTAGTAGCGCTTCTTTTATGTCATTAGCTTGACAGAGTAAACCAAGTCAACCTGGATCAGGCCACTTGGGTTTGAGGCTAACCACTTCTCTGTCAGACTCAGAATGACTAGGACGGAAATGGTTTTCGCCACAACAACAAGTCAAGTGCGCGAGAAGATCATGAAATTTTTCTCTCCAGACAACACTGACTCTTTTCTTCTTGTTCTTGTTTTTCAGATGCGGCTGAGGTATGCTAACAGGCTCAGGAGCATCGACAGAAGTATCTGCAAGGTTAGGGGTAATAATGTCATCATCCACTCCAAAGAAGTAGGATGGAATCTCTTCACAAATAAACGACTCAACCGTTTCATTTCTCTTTTGAAAGTATAGTACTTCAGGCTTTTCTTTAGGTTGCCCAAAGTACTTCTTAATCCTGTGACCATTGACTTTGAACGGTTGATCGCCGTACCCTTTCAACGTAATGGCTCCACCAGGATGAACATCAAGAATCTCAAAGGGGCCAGACCATCTAGATTTAAGCTTACCAGAAAAAAGATGGAGCCTGGTGTTATACAGCAAAGCCATGTCTCCCACTTTGAATTCCCGATCTTTAATCTTAGCATCGTGGAGTGCCTTCGTTCTTTCCTTACTCAGCTTGGCGTTCTCGTAGGCCCTGAGTCTGAATTCATCGAGCTCATGTAGTTGCAATAATCTTTTCTCCCCACAGAGTTGGCTATCGAAGTTTAAGAATTTAATAGCCCAGTAAGCTCTGTGCTCCAGCTCGACTGGTAGATGGCAAGCCTTGCCATAGACCATTTGGAAGGGTGACGTACCCATAGGGGTCTTAAACGCAGTGCGATAAGCCCAAAGTGCGTCGTCCAACTTCAGACTCCAGTTGGATCTATTTGAATTTACCGTTTTCTCCAAAATCCGCTTAAGGCTCCGGTTGCTTACCTCGACTTGGCCACTGGTTTGGGGATGGTATGGTGTACCAATTCTATGCTTGACACCATATCTCTCAAGAGTTTTATCTAGTGGTGCATTACAGAAATGCGAACCTTCATCACTGATAAGGGCTCTAGGACAGCCAAATCTAGTAAAGATATTCTTTTGCAATAATTTCTTAACAACTTTGTGATCATTGGTTTGGGTGGCTATGGCCTCTACCCACTTGGAAACATAGTCCACACAGACCAGAATATATTTGTTACCGCACGATGATGGGAAAGGTCCCATGAAATCGATGCCCCACACGTCGAAGACTTCACATTCCAAGATAGGCCTCAAAGGCATCTCCATCCTATTACTGAGCCTCCCTACTCTTTGACATCTATCACAGCCTTTGCAAAAGGCTTCGGCGTCTTTGAACGAGTAGGCCGGCAAAAATCCGGCTTGAAGGATTTTCGCAACAAGTCTTTGGTGCTCCGTAGTGTCCACCAAGCGGGACCACTATGACATTGCTCTAAGATATCCAATTGTTCATGTTCCGGAACACACCTTCTGAGCAACCCGTCTTTGCAGACTTTAAACAAATGTGGATCCTCCCATACGAGATACTTCAAGTCACTGAAAAACTTCTTTTTTTCCTGATACGTCATCTCTTCTAAATGCCCAGTCGCTAAGTAATTGACGTAATCAGCATACCACGGCCTCACATTCTCTAGTCTCATTAATTGCTCGGTCGGAAAGTCAATGCCTATTTCCTTAGGATTTTCGTCACCCTCGTTCACTAGGCGAGATAAGTGGTCACCACAACATTATCACTACCTTTCTTGTCCTTAATTTCAAGGTCAAATTCCTGTAGTATCAGAATCCATCTGAGTAACCTTGGTTTAGCGTCTGCTTTGCCCATAAGGTAGCGTAGTGCTGCGTGATCTGTCCACACCATCACTTTGGACCCTAAAAGATAACTTCTGAATTTGTCAATAGCAAAAACGACTGCCAAGAATTCCTTCTCGGTAGTGGCGTAATTGCATTGAGCTGGGTTCAAAGTTCGGCTCGCATAGTAAATCGGCCCGAACTTTTTATCAATTTCTCCGCCCTAGAGCGCGCCCATTGCGTAGTTAGAGGCATCGCACATTAATTCAAAAGGTTGAGTCCAGTCGGGCGCGATTAAAATGGGGGCACTGGTTAGCTTATCCTTTAAGCAATTGAAAGCTTCCTTGCATTTCTCATCGAACAAGAACTCCACTTCCTCCGGCGGAGTTGGATAACGGCTTTGCTATCGTCGAAAAATCTTTAATGAAACGCCGATAGAAGCCCACATGTCCCAGAATCCCCGTACCTCCTTCAACTGTCTTCGGGTACGACATTCTCTCAATGGCTTCTACTTTAGCCTTATCCACCTGAATACCATCACTGGACATCTTGTGTCCCAAAACAATCCCTTCTTCGACTAGAAAATGGCATTTCTCCCAGTTAAGCACTAGATTTTTCTCAACACAACGTTGGAGTACCATATCTAGATTCTTTAAAATTTCATCAAAACTGTCGCCATAGACTGAGAAATCATCCATGAAGACCTCCATGCACTGCTCCACAAGTCCATCAAAAATGGCCAACATGCATCGTTGAAACGTAGCCGGTGCATTACACAAACCGAAAGGCATTCTGCGGAACGCAAAAGTGCCCGATGGACAGGTAAAAGTTGTCTTCTCTTGGTCATTAGGGTCGATGGCTATTTGGAAATAACCGAATATCCATCGAGGAAACAATAATACTTATGACCACTCGGTCTTTCTAGAAGTTGGTCAATGAAGGGCGGGGGAAATGATCCTTAGCAGTGACTTCATTTAACCTGCGATAATCAATGCAAACTCTATAGCCAGTCACAAGGCGTAAGGCAACTTCTTCCCCTTTTTCGTTCTTTTCCACTGTAATGCCTCCCTTCTTTGGCACAACTTGAGTAGGACTGACCCACTCACTATCGGCGATGGCGTAGATAATCCCCATGTCAAGCCATTTGATGATCTCCTTTTTGACAACCTCCTGCATGTGCGGATTTAGCCTCCTTTGAGGTTGTCTAACCTTTTTCGATCCTTCCTCCGTTCGAATCTTATGCATGCACACGTCTGGGCTGATTCCTCTGATATCGCCCACCTGCCATCCGAACGCGAGGATATGTTTCTTAAGCACTTTAATTAATTCTGCTTCTTGCTCCGGCTCGAGTTTAGATGAGATGATCAAGGGCAGCTTATCACCGTCTTTAAGGAAGATGTATTTTAGGTCTTTGCGGAAGTGGTTTCAACTCTAAGTCGGCGGTGGTTGCTCAATACCGGATTTTAAGGGACCACCTTTCTCCTTGTGAGCTTGGACCGGCTGACTGAAAAACACCTCATCTTCCTGAGGTGTAACCCCAGAAAGGTATTAAATGACATCATCTAGAGGAATCCTCCTGTCAGCTTCCGTTTGTTCTTTCTTATGCTTAACCATCTTCTTAAGTTCTTCTTCTTCAAGCTCTTCTGCAAGCTGCTCCCAATCATCCAACTCCCAATGAGTGGTTTCTTTCCAGAAATCTATTTCGTCCCAACTACCCATTAAAACTTCCTCCTCTACGAGGTTAAAGTCTGGCTGGTTAAGCTCTTTCAAATCATTGCTGCTCATCCCTGGAATGTCCCAGATTTTCTGTTCACTCATAGGCTCAGTGTGCGCAAGTTGTTGAGTTATAACATCCAGGGCTCCTATCTCCGTGAGTTCTTCATCAGGGTCAGGTTCATCTCCATAAATTGCTTCAATGAATGAAACCTCCTGGGTCGAAGCTTCCGCAGAACTTTTTCCTTGCTCGAGGGTGACAGAGGTGTCCTCTACTCTCAGAGTGATTTGGCCAGTTTGGAAGTCAATGGTGGAGGCAGAAGTGTTTAAGAAAGGCCGGCCCAGAATCAGGGGCATCTCCTTGTCAGACTGGTAATCCAGTATGACCCAGTCAGTTGGAAAAACTAGATGTTTAACATGGATAAGGACGTTGTTAACACAACCAGCTGCTAAACGGCTAGTTCGGTCCACCAACTGAAGAGAGACGGGACGCTCCTTTAGCCTTTTGTCCAGCCCGAGACTCTTGCAGACGTTCAATGGCATCACATTAACAGAGGCCCCTGAATCGCATAAGACATTGTGGAACGTGTGGCCTTCAATCGTACAGGAGATTGAAGGTCGTCCGGGGTCACCTCGCTTGATTGCAACGCTCTGTGAAACCGTTGAACACTCTTCTCTTAACACTTCCTCTGCCATTTCCTTTAGCTTCTTTTTACTTCCACACAGGCATCCTTAAGATACTTACAAAGCACTTAGGCATCTCGTTAATACCTCGGCAAGTGGCATAGTCACCATAGTATCTCTAAGCATCTTCCTCACTCCGTCATACTGTTTGTCAGAGTTTAGGGTATTCTCTCTTTTCTTTGCCGGATAAGGAAGGGTTTTCGAATGATTAATCATAGGTTGACTTTTAATGGCTTCGTCCTCATTATCCTTCCATCTGACAAACTTCTCAGTTTTCTTTTTAGTCAGGGGTTCAGCTACCTGACTTCTCTTCTCAGCATCCTCATCACTATCCCCCGAAAAATCATCACTCAGCTCTTCCTCACTGTTATCCTGTTTACCCCCTCCTGAACTTATGGCGTCAGGAGGGGCTACTCGTTTCCCGACATCTTTTCGGGTCCAAATTGTCTTACCGCTTCGAGGGTGACCGCATTCAACTCCTCTTCTCCATACTCCCACCGAGGTGTGATGGCGGTGCAAGCATTGATATCGCCTTAGGGTTTTTATCCGTATAACTAGGCGTCTTCCTTGAGGTCGCTTGCTTGTTGATCGGCCATCGACCAATTTGTCTCTCCATCGTTTTTTGACCGGTGGCTAGTGTTTTCACCATGTCTACTAGCTCATCGAATTTCTTCTGAGAGACATAGGTGGGCTGTTGATTTTGCGTTTGAGCCCAGTTACCTTGAGGTCTTTGGTTATTGGATGCACCAGGCGGTGTATAATAACTATTTCGCGGATTTCCCGAAAAGTTGCGGTTTTGAGTTTGACTCGATTGACCAGAATTTTGACTGAAGCTTCTGAAAGGTTGATTCTGGTTCTCCATGGCCTGCACTTCCTCATTCATCACATTCCCAGCCTGTATGCCCGAGTGATTCACATCTGCTGGCCCTTCTTGCTGCTTCATTTGCATGTTGGCTAGTTGTTTGTTCATTATTTCCATTTGAGCAACTAGCAGTTTTGTCTCCGAGTTACTTTCAGCAGCCTCCATTTTGCATCCACCAGCATGAGTCTTCCTTTGAGTAGACCACATGTTATTCTTAGCTATTGTTTCTGCTACCCTGTAGGCAGCATCATCTCCTCCACCTAAAAACGATCCATGAGCTGTGGAATCTAGGTAATCTCTATTGGGTTGAGAAACACCCTGATAGAATAATTCTAGAAGTTCATGTTGATATAAACTCAAGCAAAGATATGCCTTTGTCTACTCGGGATATAACAAAAAATTTGAAAATTAAGCACTTTTCATAGAAATATAACAGAAATTGAGCAAACGACTCATAGATACATATAAACCATCCTCTCCCCCACACTTAGATTGCAACTTGTCCTCAAGTTGTGCAGAAATAATAAATTAGAGAACTTAGCTGATTGGATGCTGGCAATTCCGGAAAAATCGGTAAAAACCAAAATTGCTGCATAGCTCAGTAGACTGTGGAGCATCACAGGTAAACTGAATACATCTTTAAAGTGCACAATAGCTATAGAAAGTATCCTGCAGACTTGATTAGTGCAAAAAGAGTCTTCGGGAAAAAAGAAAAGATTACATATATAAAGCACATGGAAAAGGAGATAGAGAGATATTTCAAATTTAAGCTCATATAAAGATGGAATACATATACATGAAATATTACAAAGTAGTAGGCTAGGTGCAACTACATGAAAGTATACTACAGTGCAGCCTACATGATATGCAATCTACTAAAGATTCTATAGGCTCAGTATGAAGAAGTTGGCCACAACTCCAAACTCGACAGTGACTACGGCCCGTGCAGAATCAGAAAAAAAAACGAGGTAGTATTACGGAAACCAACAGTTAACTACGCTCAAGAAAAATAAAAGAAAAATAGAAAAACAATGCAACTAGATGACATGCAACTAAATGACATGCATCTGAATGATATGCAAAAATAAAAGAAAATAAAAGAAAGAAAACTAGCCCACTCATTTGCAACATGACATACATAAAATAAACGTCTACCAAATAATGACAGGTTACGATAACCGACAGTGCTGTTCATTACTTACAGTGTAGACGCGCCTTAAGACTCGTCAAAAGTGATAGCATTATGGAAAACCAACATTAGCTATACTAAACAGATATAACTCATATGGACTGGACGTAGCATACGGAAAACCGACAGTAGCTACCCATATGAACTATAAAAAACAAAGGAAGCACGTAAGTCTTAAAAGCTAACAAGATTCATCACAACGGTATGTAGCATACGGAAACCGACATTAGCTACTAATTAACAATCAGACCAGTAATAGCGTACGAGAACCGACAGTAACTATAACATGCCTAGATGAATCATATATAAGGAATTGATCAATTATCTAACATGGATTCATAGATGGAAAGGTAAAAACATATAAGTTCAGGACATCTATGTAAACGCAAACAGCCACAGAAGCTCTAATGAAAGAAATCCACATCAAATAAAAGCATTGAAAATAAAATCAAGAAAAAAAAATCGAACATGGACTGGCGTTCATTAACTCAAACGAACGTTCACCTTGAAGCACAGCACTGGACGAACGTTCAACCCTTTCAGACGCTCGTCTGCCATGAAGACAGACCGGACGAACGTTCAGAATACCGGACGGCCGTTCACTTGATGATTTCTCCCTCGGACGGTCGTCCAACAAAACAGACGCTCGTCTGGATCCTGAAATCAGAGCAGAGTTGAAACTTCTGGGACGGACGAGCGTCCTAAAACCCGGACGTGCGTTCACCTGCAACTTATGAACTGGACGGGCGTTCACTTACTTGAACGCTCGTCCATACAACGAATTTGCACAGACAATGCGGGAGAGACACGAAACCCTAAATCTCATAAGCACAACGCATCATAGAGCACAGACAACAGCCACAGATAAATTTTAGCACAGGGGTTAGACTAGGTAACAACTAAACACATAATTCACGTTTCATAAGTTGAGTAAAAAACTTTTTGCACATTCTTAACCCTACGGTCATCGAAACACGGCAAAAATAAAAACTCTCAACTTATTTATTGCTACTTTTATTGAACGAAAAATAAATCGTAACAAAATCGAAGAATTAATTCAACTAGATTCAACAAAACACCGACTCCCCGGCAACGGCGCCACTTTTGTTGGGGGGATTTTGCATCATAAAAACAAAAGAAAATTTATAAACCTATACTTAACATGCAAACTAACTCCTAACCGACCAAATATCGGGTAGTTGATAGCATAGTAGGGTAAGTACAGGGTCGATCCACAGGGAAAAGGGATGTTGAATCTAATTTCACTAATTCCTTTCAATTGTTACTCAAGGAAACGAATAAACGAAAAGCAAACATAAAAACGTAAAGAACAATGAGAATAAATCTAACCTAGGAAAACAAAATAAAACAATCTAAACTAAAAAGACATGGGCTCAAACAATGTACAAACTAAGTGATTTCAATCCTAGTTATTCTCATGATTCTAATTCAATTTGTGGCTTCACCTTTTCACGAGACATAAACCCCTAATTCCTTAGCGAATCTATTCTCAAGCTACGGATTCCTAATTCCTTAGTAAATCCAATTTATCAATCTCTACTCTCTCGTAAGTTGAAACCGATTTTCAATACAAAACTCGGTGTAGATTCAAAGTTAACTCTCGTATTTTAGAATCTAACAACCTAGATAATCAATCAATTAACTTGTCATCATTAATGATTAAAAATCCTATCTTTCTATGGTGATCTAACGTTTATGCAACTTCCGTATTATGAACATCAATAGAAAACAAATCTTTCAATCTATTCTCATGGCATCATAAACACATAGAAAAGATACAAAATAAATCAACAATCATGAAGAAAAACTGGATTGAATAAATTGAAAGAAATCTAACTCACATAGTTTTGAACAAGGATTGATCCATGGAAACGAAAAACATCTAAACTACTCCTAATCTAACCTCGTTTCACCCGAGCACAAGGCTCGGGTGACCGGCCTTCAAATCTCCAAGGTGCGGCTGCTGGCCTCTCTTTTGATGTGAAGAAATTTCTGAATGAATTTAGGGTTTGGGGCTGCTGTGCTTTAAATAGAAAACAGAGGCGGTTGCTACAGTAACCTAAGTCGGTTCTGCTGAATGCGGCGGTGGACGCTCGTTTGAACAACCGGACGCTCGTCCGGAATGCTTGGACGTAGACTGGACGCTCGTTTGGACAGCGTCTGAACTCTCTGTTCGATTTTATGCCTTTGAACGCTCGTTCAGATTGTTAAACGCCAGTTCTGATCTGGACGCTCGTCCACCTTATTTGGACGCCAGTCCACTGTCGAAATCTTGATATTTCCATCTTTATCTTCATTGATTTCTTTCCTTATCTCTTTTATTCTTCCATATCTTTGATTGATCCTCTCTCATCTCGAAATTAGCTCTTTAGGATCATCTTTTCCATCATCAATGAGTATCTACACAAGGATCAAAACATACCAAAGTGTAACATATTTCCAAAATAATATAAAATCATGATTTAAGCACATAATTCGTCACGTTTTGCAATTTAACTATTAAAAACATCATTTACTCAATATTTCAATATAAAGCTTGAAATCTATGAAAATCATACGAATGTAGGGGAAATTGATATAGAAAATATATGTAAAAATCACTATAATTTAGCCCTTAACAATCGCAATTTACTTTCCCTTTATTTTCAGTCAGATCTGTTATGTGATAGCTTTATTTTGTTAGATCAAGATTGCAATAGTTTTATTTCATTCGATCTACACCGTCGTAGCTTTATTTTATTAGATCTACTTAATAAAATAAATTTTATTTTCGAGTTATTTATTTCCTAATAAATAATCCATAATTAATTCCCGGTATTTACGGATCCATTCCGTAAATCACTCCACACACGATACACCTATCCCAACATAATAGGTTCCAACACTGTTAATTGAATACACAGTTTGAAAACCTGGGTAAAATTTAAACTAAATGTATTTAGCTTAAAGGTTTTTTAGGCATAATTTTTTTTTCTTTTCCTTTTATGCGTGGAATCCGTGGATCATTTGAAGTGCGGGGTTTGCGAATAAATGAGCCTAATGTTGTGGTTTTTTTTAATTTTATTTTATATTTTAAGGAAATTAGGAATAGTTTTTTAAGAAAAATTAGGAATAGTTTTTTTTTTAGAATGAAATTAGGAATAGTTAATAGGGAATACTTGATCAATTATTATTATTATTATTATTATTATTATTATTATTATTATTATTATTATTATTATTATTATTATTATTATTATTATTATTATTACTACTACTACTACTACTATTAGGAAAAATTAGGGAATAATCCTGTTTTTACCACCTAATTATGTTTTAATCCACACTCCTAATTTTAGTTGCAATAAGGACAATTTTTTGTCATGGACCATTTTACCCTTATTTTCAATTACCATTGTTCTGCTTCATCGCCGTTGCTATCCCGTTGTACTCATTCCAATGACGTCCAATGTAAGTCGGGAAAATCATTTGAGGTAGGGATCAAGGATGGCGAGCCTGCCGAGCCAATTCGGCGTGAATCATGCCATCCCCTTCAAAAAAGTGGTTCCTTTTTCCCAAATAGAAGGAAACAATCAAAGAAATCAAATGGGCAACCTTGAAAGAATCTAATGGCTGAAAGAAGACGAAGGAAGAGGCTTGATGATCGCCTTTCTATGCTCAGATGAGTTGTACCAAAGATAAGCAAGGTAGTAAGACCCCCACCCCACCCCACCCCACCACACAACATACTTTTTTGTTGTTTTGGTAAAGAAATGTGAATTTATTTGATATTTAAGAGATGGATAGAACAACTATACTTGGAGATACAATTGATTACATGAAAGCGCTTCTAGAAAGAAGCAAGACTTTGCAAGATGAAATGAAAAGAAATCAAATATGGATACAGGCTTGGTGAGCATCTTCAAATATGAGAAGCCAAATCAGGTTATGCTTCGGAATTCCCCAAAGGCAATTGCTATCAAAATCGATTCTATCCGAGAATAAGCTTTTATAGAATAATGATTCGAGGATTGGTATTTGGGTCTATTTGACATGAATTTGTTTGCTATATTCTATGAATAAATTTTGGTTGAAATGATGCTTGGATTGAATTGCATGGAATAAAGTGGGATGCTTTGTAGATATTTTTATTAAGTTGTTTTTGTAGTTGACCTTTACCTTACCAAACATCATGATGATTCTTTGCCTTTGCAACTTTCTGTCTTTTTAAGATACTAGCAGGTGAATGCTTGGTTGTAAGCTTTTGCTTGTTAATTTTACTGATTTTTTTATGTTCTTGTTTATTTTACTGATTCCTTTCTGTTCTTGTAATTCTTTTTTTTGCTAATTTTATGCATCACCATTCATGTTTTGGCGGAGAATCGTAAAGTTAGTATATTAGTCTATGAAGGTTGGCATTATGATCTTCTGCTGGTTTTGCAGAAGATTTCTTGTTCTTACACTACGTTTGTTGCAGAGTAAGTGGCTTGTAGTTTGTGTCTCTTATGATTTTGTCTTTTATGTCTCCATATCTGCTTGCTTATAATTTCAAAAACATTTTGTGTCTCTTATGATTTTGTAATTTGTGAAATGTTGCTCAGGCTTCAGGTGGTTATGTTATGAATAATTTGTTTCCTTTTCGGTGTTCATTTTACAGTGTTTTAATATATGTTTGTATCTTATAGCAGAAAAGGACTTACAATTTGAGATGGACAGTATTATATAAGCATCAGATGTCACAGAGGAATACCTTAACTCTTCTCTATAAAGGTGATGTTGGAGCGCAAGTAATTTATACTTTGATAGAAAGGCAACTAATTAACACAAACTAGCATTCAAGTAGTCCCTTGAATTAAGCCTTAAATGAGCCTTATATGAGCCTGATATTGTGTTACTAATACTGTGTGCCTTATATGATACTGTTACTGATATTGTGTGCCTTATATGAGCTTTATATGAGCCAGATATGATACTGTGCCCATTGAATTAAGCCTTAAACGAGCCTTATATGAGCAAGATATGTGTGCCTTGAAGTGGTTCCTTGAATTAAGCCTTAAGTGAGCCTTATAGAGCCTGATATCGTGTTACTGATACTGTGTTATTGATACTGTTAATATCACAATGTATTGTTAGTAAAAGGTGTCATTGCAGGTGGTTTTGGCCCATGTGATTGAAGGCCGTTGATTCAAACTGGTGAGGCAATGCTGGTGTTCCATCACAAGCATCACATGCCTAAGAGCTATATGTTGCATTTACATACTACTAGTTAGTTGGTTCTCGTAAATCTATGTTTTTTTTTTGTTTTTTTTTAAATTTTTATAGAAATGACATGAGTAATCATTTCCTTGATGTAACTTAATTATCATATATCTTGATGTTAAAGTTGTTTATCATATATGTTGTAATTTTTTTCCATTGTGAATGAATGTGTTATTTGAAAATACACAAGTTTTTTTGGGTGTTAATGTGATTACATTATTGTCTAAATGATTTTTAGTTTACGGTTTGTTTCCGTTTTAATCCATAAAGGAATATTGGGTGTCGGTGTTGTTGTAAAGCTTGCCGAGTCCATGATTTTTGTCTAATCCCACACTGTTATTGTTAATGGTAATGGTAATGGTAATGGTAATGATGTTACTGATACTGTGTTACTGATATTGTGTTAGTGTAAACGCTGCGATTAAATTCGGCTTTCAATAACTACATCGAAAGGGTATCGTATGAGATCTTAAAACGAAGAGAAAAAAATATGAACTTTGGTGAAAGAATTTTGAAGATCGGTGTTCTAAATCAAAAGTTACGGTCGTTTATAAGAAAAACGCTCTGATTAATGCAAATGTTTTTTCAGCTTTCAAAATTTACGTCGGAGAGTATCGTATGAGATCTCAAATAAAGAGCAAAAAAAAACATGAATTTTTTTGTGATTATCTGGATCTAATTAGAAAATGGCTAAAAACACCATGATCGATCGATCAGTACTACTTTGTAGAAGAAGTCTATATTTTGCTATTTATTATTTTAACCATGTTTGCTGAAGTATTTCACATCCATCACAGCCGAGCATGTTGTTGTTAGGTGTGATGCCCGAAAGACAATTTTTGTAATTGTTTTATTTAATAAATAAAATGATATTATTATTCATATTTATTATTCTCATATTCACCGATGTGACAATAGTATTTACACTACAGAAAACCCTAAAGTATATCGTTTATGTAATCACTTAACTCAGTGTATGGGATATACACGGGAGGATTGAGTTAGTGAAGATATACTAAAATACAGTTAGCCTATAGTGAAGTTAATCGAGAGTATCGGGTCTCTCATTTAACGTGCTATTAATGCGCCCAGAACACAATAGGTGTGATTGTCTTATCCGGACTTTCGGTTAAGAGAACCTAGTGGGGCATTTATATATGATAGATATATCATGTAGGGCCGGACCGATTTGATTGGAGTTCACGATATAATTCCGTGATCGAGAAGTCTTATCGAATCAATCGATGATCATATTTATGGATATATCTTAATCCTGAGGTGATCACAGTCAACGGCTTGAATCAGTATGAAGTTTGACTTGACGGTTAAGGATTACACTGAGTCTGTGGTCTGAATTACCCCATCTTGGCATTGTACTTGATTGAGTGAGTAGTCTGTGTTATCACAGATACGGAATCCATTCCTTCTATTTATGGAAGTAGATAGACAGTTCCCTTATTTGTTAATCCTAGAAACTGATCGATCCATGAAGTTCATATTACATTGATTAGCTACCAGTGAGTTGTATGAATTAATTGATCACTAGGGGGTTAATGGTAAATAAGGATAAGAGGTTCTAGAAAGGGTTAACGGTAACTTCCCGATTTAGAATGAACAGTCTATGGAGGATTAATCCATATGTAATGATTATATCAATGGACGCTTATTATTATTCTCGTGAGAAGATAAATATAATCTCATAATCGGAGGAGTGCAGTCACGGGATTATGGTGGCATATTCCTGTGATTGATTTATCGAATATAATTGTTCTGTTCGTAAGATAATTATTTATTTGATTTATCGGAGCCGCTGATTATTAGTCCATGGTCCCCGACGTGCCTCCTAATATAGCATAGCTATTCTCGGACGTCGAATCCTAATAATATTAATTTAGTTCTTGTTGGACTTTATTAAAACGATATGTGAATTAATTGTTTAGTGGACTATTAAATTAGTTGGGCTAAATAATTAAATATGTGGAAAAGACATTTTCCATAATCTTGGCACTAATTATTGTGTTATGGCAAAATTAATATTGACTAGGTCAATATTAGAAATTTCGCCCCATGCTCTATTTTATGGAACAAGAAATTGTTTTCTTATGTATTAATAAGACATGTGCATAAAATATTTATTGGATAAATATTTATGGAAAGAAATAAAGATAAATATTATTCTAGATTTGTTCCAGAATATTATGGGATTATTTTTATTTAATGGATTTATTTTAATTGCAAAATAAAATCCTTGGAGGCTAAGTTTTACTCTCCTATATAAAGAGAGTTCTCCCAAGCCTTAGACACACAATAAAATTCGAAATTCACCTCTTAGAGAGGAGAAGGAAAATTTCGGCCAAGGGGAGATAAGGGGAAAATCTTGGAGATTTTTCCGGGTAGCATATCGGAAGGATTCGAGACGAGAATTTCCTTCCACCGGGAGTTGTTTGGATCACACGTACGGAAGATCGTGGTGCTCTTCACACCTTCGTTCGTTCTTTCTATTGCGGTTCTTCAACTTGGATTTTGAGATCCAAGAGGTATGTTCTACAACCCCCTTGTAGAGTAGATCTAGTTATTTTATTACGTGTAATTTATAGATCTAAATCCTTAAATCGCTTCCGTTGCGTATGGTATTACTAACAGTGGTATCAGTCGCCAAGGTGATCTATATTTATACGTATAAAATATTAGATCTAGGAGTGGTAAAACATGTAGATTTTTTTTTGTCCCAATTTTTTTTTAAAAAAATGGGCCGATCCACATGCTTAATTTTTTATGTTATGAATGTCTTGGTTGAAGAGATGGATTGGGGTTGGTACTGTTTACTCGTTAGATCTATTGTAGCTCCTTTGTTTAGTAACAATTGAGCATAGGAATTGTATTTTATTTATGTCAATTTTCGAAATTTATATGTAAAAGTAGCATCTTTTATTGTAATTTTGAATATCCGGGCTGGAAAAGATGAAGATCTTGAAGAAAAGTTGCAGATTAAGGCGAAACCCAATGTATGAACGAGGAGAAACGGATAAAAAACCTGATTTTAAATTAAAATTTTGCGCTACAGACTTTTCGCGACGCGAAAAGCGTCGCTAAGTCCTGTATAATAAAACTAGCTTGCGGCTAGGGTTTTCTTTGCGGCTGTATGTTTTTTTTATTATTTGACCTAAATTTTTTCTTGGTAAACTTAACTGCCGTTTGGCAGATTATTATTATAAAAATAAAATAAAAAAAATTTTATATTTTTGGTAATTTTTTATAACAGCCGAAGGAATAAAAATAAAAAAATAATAAAAAACAAAAAGGGTTTTATTTATCAAATAAATTGGATTTATTTAATTAAAAAGTTTTTTTCTCCTCTCGAGTGTTCGTGGTTCGTGATCCGGCGGTTCGAGTTCAAGATTCGAAGATCAAGACTCGAAGACAACAAGATTGTAATTTATTGTTTTCCTAGGATAGATTAGATACGGGGGTACCAACAATCCATCTCGGTGTTTAAATTTTCCGCAATTTATTTTTTATGTGTTCGATCATAAAATAGATATAAAATCGGAATAGCCATGACATGCATCATATCATAAATCCACTCCATGCATACATGTAGAATTTTAATTTTGGTAATTAAAATAGGCATGTATACAAACTCGTGTAATTAGTTGAAATTTAATTAATACGTGGTAATTAATTAATTTATTAACTAATTAAAGATCCGAGGACGAGTTATGAAATCGTTAAGCCTTTCGGTGTGTGTTCTCGGTGAACCGCCTTAAAGCCCAAACGAGATCACGTTTTCGATTCGTAGTGCCTACGAGATTGAATGATGGTAAAAGAACAATAAATCTTGGATAAAAACGGTTCGCTTATAGGTTGGGTGGTCAACTGAGCTTCGCTCGACCGACTTAACCCTCCTAGTGTGATGTATGCACGGGGGTCCGGCAAGACTAAGCTACACTGGAGAGCGGAGGGTGATTCCTTCTTATCTCAATGGGGCTGTCTTGACCCGACTTCGTCCGACTGTCACATATGTTCCAACGAATAGGACGGGTAGGCTTGCCTACGTTACTGACACCATTCGGAATCCTTGATTTAATGTGATTTTATGTTAACATCAAAAAGACGTGGTTAGTTAACCCACCACCACTTCCAAAATATTGAGTGGGAGCGGGGGAGGCGACAGCCAACCCCACGGCCTCTACAGATACAAGTAAGTGAGAGAAGGGTGACGCCTCGAGGCGCTTTGATTTCGTCCCCCTAAGGATGTTGTTCACCCCTATCAACATTCATGGCTTGGTCTCCGAAAGGATAGGTTTTTTGGGTACTCATCGGGTCACTGACCTATCCTAAGACGGCACACTCGGGGCGTACCTAAGAGATCCGATATAGTAGGTCACACTCATCATGGGTATTCTTGATAATATCTAGGCTAAAAAATGAAGGTAGTCAATGAATAAAGGGATGTTCGATTCTCGTGGGATGTTCGATTCTCACAAGTTATTCATTGATGAGATTGTCTCGATTTAACCGTCATCTCTTTGAGCTACCCTAAGGCGGCACTGAGATGCGAGGTTAAAACCTTAGAATGGTAGAGTAGACTTAAATTTAGTTTACAATTCCTAAAATAAATATAGTAGTGTTAACTTGAATTAATACATGTCATTTTATTTACATCATTATATCCCTTACTAAATTGCTTAAAATTTATAATTGACTAGTATTGACTTCGTTAAAAAGTGGAAAGTAACTAGGACGTTGAACTAGTTAATCGATAATGCAATTATTTTTTTCGAAAGAGATATTTTCTCTTAAGCCTTTTAAAAACCAGAGTGACATCAATGTCATTCGTGTCAAACGGAAGACAAACTTAGTTTGATCAAAGGTGTTTTCGGACTTTGAAATTCTTCTAGTGAATTTTGAGTGTGTAGTAATTACACAAGAAATTTTCTAATTGAAAAATCGGAAAATCATGAAGTGTTACTAGTTGGACGATATTGGAATCGATGAACTAGTGGGAGCTTTATGATTTGTTGTTTTTCTAGAACATTAGAAAAGTGTAACTGACTACACACGTAACCGTTCTAATTGAAAAACCGGAAAGTCATGAAATGTCGCTAGTTGGACGATATTTGGAATCGATGAACTAGTGGGAGTTCTATGATTTGTTGTTTTTCTGGAAACATTGGAACTATGTACGAAAGATTTTTTAATCGAAAAAATCGGAAAATCATAAAAATAAAGCATTGCTCGTTAGGCGGTATTTGGAACCGATAAACTAGTGGGAGCTTTAATGATTTGTTGTTTTTTCTGGTATATTAAAAAAATCCGAGAAGTCCCGATGAGTAACACTCGAAATAGACATCCCACGGTTCAAGAGTAGTGTCTACTCAAACGAACCGCTAGTTCAAGACTGTTTCCATTCACGGAAAGTCAAGAATGGGAGAATATGTCTAAAAGTGTTAGTCATCTAAACTGAGAAAATTTTAAGGCTGAACCGAAAATTAATTAAACTGAAAATCATAGGATAAGGACAGTGATTTTGCACCACCAACCTATGAATCCTTGACGATTTTCTCGAGCTAAGTTCTTTGGAAGAACAAGGCAGCAATGCATTTAACGATTAAAGGAGTAAACAACAGGCAGTTAATTTTAGCTAGAATAGTGGGAGTGATATAAGGAAATGAATCTCGGATTCAATCCTTGGATATCGCGGAAAAATTATTTTCTGTTTAAGATTCGTTGGAACGAAAGGATTTACCTTCTATTCGATAATTTGTTTGTCGTATAGAAAGTGAATATACCATTTGTAGTACGAATCCAAGACTCGGACTTTTGTTTGATAAAGTCAAAAACCACTTACAATTGCTGAAATATGTATATAAAACACATCTTAAGAACTGTTAAAAGCAATTGGTTTCTATATTTAGATAAACGCTTCTTCATATTCCATAGTTAGTGCATAGTCCCTAAAAGACAAGACCTGAAGACTGGCTTAGGGTGATTCCTTTCTCCCAGTCTGGTTATATTGTCTCAAAGGTTCAATGACTAAGTTTCCTTTCAATCGGGAAAGGATAATGGTTATAAAGAAGTAACATAGCTTGTTTATGATGACCTTCGGGTCTGATGAAAGATACGAGCTAGTAGGAGCTTCTGAGTAGTGACTTCTTGTCTGATAACTATTCAAACACTCCGGAAAGTTTATCCAAAATATTTTGAGGTTTCTCTGTTTTCAACAGAGATAGAGTATTCTATACTCGGAATAGGCCATTCATAGTCCTCGAGACTGATGCTCAGCCTGCCTCATTGTGACATGTTCTCACTAAGTGAGAAACCGTTAAATTGCCTTACATAGTTTTAGATGTGCTACAATACACTGCTTAACTCAATAAAGATATTGGAAGCGAAATAACGGTTTACATTGGAATGTAAGACCGAGAAGTCAACCTAGAATATGCTTTGGAATTTACGGATAAGGTGTGGATTCGGTTCACCCTACTTCTATAAATATAAGCATTTAGCACACGGTGCTTGAAGGTAGGTCTGGGAATTTCGCGAACACGTTCGGTCAGTGACCAATCGTTATATATCTTGTAGCATTGAGAAAAAGGTTTGTTATAAGATTCTTGAAATCGGGAAGGGACAGTTATACTGTTGCATCCTTTCTGATAGAGTCCATGAACAGCAAAACCTTAAACCTTGAAGTACATTTACTAAAGGTAGTTACTAAATGATTAAAATCAGACCACGTCCAACATCGGTTGTTGGTGATAACACTAAATACTACTAAACTAGATCAGAATTTTGATCCACCCAGTAAGTATTGGGAGTATGGTTTATTCATTACCCATTGCGGGTTCTGAGGACTTAATGGTCTACATGATCGATTGATGACCTATGGCTCTTTTGTGCGCTGTATAGGATTCTGATAATAGAGGTTGGTTTACAAGCCATAACCCTGTGAATGGAGTTTGGTACTCCAGAGCTGTTCATACTCTTGTAGAACCACCTGAGTGTCTCAGGCCCAGTGGGAGTAATTGGATCTACACGGAAAAGAGTAGAATGAATGGGAAAGTTTATCTTTCAGAGCAAAGCTTGAGTGGTCTAGGGGTAATTCCCTAAGAAGTAGAGAGTTAATCAGACCTTGAACTCTCTTACCACTTAGTATTGCATGATTTCGTTCAAAAACAGAAAAAATGGGTGATTCCCTGAGACTTTCTTGCCAAACAAACGGAGTCTGGATTCATTCAGAACAAAAGAGTATTGCCTTATGAACTTATGACAGGATGACTGTCAAGGCTTATGTCATTTTGTGGTTAAAAAGCAAACCTCTCGGTCACTAGAAGTCATATATTTCTACAATATATGGAGTTGACCAGAATATTGATAAGTCTGTTGTAGACTGGATATCAATTTAGTACGGTAGTGAATATATAAATATATATTAGTGTTTGTGAAGGATAACACTGCACCAGTTGGAATCAACATGGGTGTGTTATCTGAAGTCAGAATCTGACAATACCACAATTCTCTGCAACAGAGATTTGGACAACATTCTGAAGAGTTTGACTCGGTCGAATTCATTAGAATCAGTCACTGGTTTCCCATCCATCTTATTGGTTAAGATGATGCATCTGTGTATGCAACATTCAACGAGGAAGTTCTACCCTATGCCTCAGGAATGACCCTCTAAATCTTTGGATCAAGAGAAATAGGATAAATTCTCTTTCTAGTAAGAGATGGTCAGGTTATTGAACGTCAACTTTGATCGAATCTTAGATTCGGCGGTTAACAAAGCAAGTTTAGTATGTCCTTTAGTATCTTGAGAGAACGAGGAACAATATGCGGACATATTCATGTGTGAGCTTGGATATGTGTGATACACTGATTTTGACTTTAAGTCAGATTGAGGATGATCGTTAAGTCGATCTCGGGCTCAGTGTTTACTCAGTACCACATGATTAGATGGACCGGTAACGTTTCGATTCTACGGATCGTCTCGAGCCGACAACCTGACTAATCATTAAGACCCATGACATTTAGATGTAGGTGCTCCCCGAGTCACTGACCTATCCTACGACGGCATACTCGGAGTGTACTTTGGAATCTATAATGGTTATGATATACTTAATGGGTACTAGAATACGGGATGGGTCTCCATTGCTTTAGAGCAAGTGGGAGATGTAGTTTGTTGTAGTTTTAAATAATAGGGTGTGCTCTAAAACAATTAATCACATGCTTTCGTGCAAGTGGGAGATTGTTAGGTGTGATGCCCGAAAGACAATTTTTGTAATTGTTTTATTTAATAAATGAAATGATATTATTATTCATATTTATTATTCTCATATTCACCGATGTGACAATAGTATTTACACTACGTACGTAAAACCCTAAAGTATATCGTTTATGTAATCACTTAACTCAGTGTATGGGATATACACGGGAGGATTGAGTTAGTGAAGATGTACTTAAAATACAGTTAGCCCGTATTGAAGTTAATCGAGAGTATCGGGTCTCTCCTTTAACGTGCTATTAATGCGCCCAGAACACAATAGGTGTGATATTCTTATCCGGACTTTCGGTTAAGAGAACCTAGTGGGGCATTTATATATGATAGATATATCATGTAGGTCTGGACCGATTTGATTGGAGTTCACGATATAATTCCGTGATCGAGAAGTCTTATCGAATCAATCGATGATCATATTTATGGATATATCTTAATCCTGAGGTGATCACAGTCAACTGCTTGAATCAGTATGAAGTTTGACTTGACGGTTAAGGATTACACTAAGTCTATGGTCTGAATTACCCCATCTTGGCATTGTACTTGATTGAGTGAGTAGTCTGTGTTATCACAGATACGGAATCCATTCCTTCCATTTATGGAAGTAGATAGACAGTTCCCTTATTTGTTAATCCTAGAAACTGATCGATCCATGGAGTTCATATTACACTGATTAGCTACCAGTGAGTTGTATGAATTAATTGATCACTAGGGGGTTAATGGTAAATAAGGATAAGAGGTTCTAGAAAGGGTTAACGGTAACTTCCCGATTTAGAATGAATAGTCTATGGATGATTAATCCATATGTAATGATTATATCAATGGACGCTTATTATTATTATTCTCGTGAGGAGATAAATATAATCTCATAATCGGAGGAGTGCAGTCACGGGATTATGGTGGCATAGTCATGTGATTGATTTATCGAATATAATTGTTCTGTTCGTAAGATAATTATTTATTTGATTTATCGGAGCCGCTGATTATTAGTCCATGGTCCCCGACGTGCCTCCTAATATAGCATAGCTATTCTCGGACGTCAAATCCTAATAATATTAATTTAGTTCTTGTTGGACTTTATTAAAACGATATTTGAATTAATTGTTTAGTGGACTATTAAATTAGTTGGGCTAAATAATTAAATATGTGGAAAAGACATTTTCCATAATCTTGGCCCTAATTATTGTGTTATGGCAAAATTAATATTGACTAGGTCAATATTAGAAATTTCGCCCCATGCTCTATTTTATGGAACAAGAAATTGTTTTCTTGTGTATTAATAAGACATGTGCATAAAATATTTATTGGATAAATATTTATGGAAAGAAATAAAGATAAATATTATTCTAGATTTGTTCTAGAATATTATGGGATTATTTTTATTTAATGGATTTATTTTAATTGCAAAATAAAATCCTTGGAGGCTAAGTTTTACTCTCCCATATAAAGAGAGTTCTCCCAAGCCTTAGACACACAATAAAATTCGAAATTCACCTCTTAGAGAGGAGAAGGAAAATTTCGGCCAAGGGGAGATAAGGGGAAAATCTTGGAGATTTTTCCGGGTAGCATATCGGAAGGATTCGAGACGAGAATTTCCTTCCACCGGGAGTTGCTTGGATCACACGTACGGAAGATCGTGGTGCTCTTCACACCTTCGTTCGTTCTTTCTATTGCGGTTCTTCAACTTGGATTTTGAGATCCAAGAGGTATGTTCTACAACCCCCTTGTAGAGTAGATCTAGTTATTTTATTACGTGTAATTTATAGATCTAGATCCTTAAATCGCTTCCGTTGCGTATGGTATTACTAACAGTTGTTAGAACGTACACTAATTTCATGTGCAAATTGGTAATCTCAAACTGACCTTTGAAATATATTAAGGTGAATGTGTACTTAATATGTCTTAACACCCTTTGATTTTTCTTCCCAGTGACCACTGTTTTGCATCTTATTGAATAGATAGCATCATGGATCACAATCTTCAACTCTATATAACCAGCTTGATTCATTGTCGTATATTGTTTCAGTACCATCTTAACATGTTTACATTTTGTTTCAGGATTGATCCAAAATTCCGAATTGAGAAATTTTGACGTGAAGGAGTCTTTGTAGTGCGCGCAGCGTAAAAACATGTAAATATGTGCTTTTACTTTGGATGGATCAATCTGTGTAAATGAACTTTTACTTCTGGATGGATCTATTTGTGTCTACACGTTAGGCATGAGTTTACCAAGTATGTTGCATTGTGTGAAACAATTTCTTTTCATGTAGTTTACAGGGCTGGTCCTGGAATTTTTTGGGCCTAAGACCATTCGCCGAATTATGCCTTTTAGTTCGAAGTTTTTATTTTTTTCCGAAAAAATATACGTATAGAATATTACTTCAATATCGCGTTTTTAGCATCCGTAGATACAAAATACAATTTAGTGATAGTCTCAAAACATACCTACAAAAGTAGTCTTTTCTTAGTTTTCTAGCACATGTTTTCAGGATCCGGTCCAACCCGATTGGGTTTAGGACACTATTTCAACAGTAATTTCCACCGAACCTTCAGAGGTCGGGAACTTCAAGCTGATATGAGCTAGAGAAAGCAGCTCGGAGATCAATCAAGGCCGGCCTTCCCATAATAATATTATACGCCAATGGGGCCTTGTGCACAACATAGCCTACCATAAGGGTCCTGCCCTTAAATTCTCCACCAAATGTAGTGGCTAACCAAATCATTTGGACGAACTGGGGGTCCGACAAAGCCAAACAGAGGAGTTGAAACGGGTGTCAGCTTGGAATCCGTCAGTTTCATTGACTGGAAGACGGAATAATGAAGTACATTTACCACGCTTCCGGTATCAATACAAATCCGCTTTACTGTGTGTCGATTTACCACTGCTTAATGACCAACCCTTCGTTGTTTATAACCAAGGGGAGTTCATCTCTCAGCCCGTAAGTTACTTCTTATGAGAACCTTCGTCTCTTATTGGATGTAGAAGGACCAGAAGACCTGCCACTGTCCTTGTCCCTTTCCCGAGCTGGGCTGCTTGGCCCGCCAGAAATGGTGTTAACGGTGTTGATGGGACGATTGTCTAGCTGCCCATCTGGGTGATCGATCCATTCTCCTTCGGGGTTCATCCTGTCGACCCCTATCCTGATTATAATTTTGGCGCTTATAATCTCTTCTTCCTTTCGGCTCTGAGCTCTGAGATCGGTCAACGACCTCATCCAGTTTTCTTTCCATTATTGCTGCCTTGATATCCTTCTACAGCGGTCTGCAACTTTCTGAGTCGTGTCCAACGTCCCTATGGTAACCACAATATTTGTTTTGATCCCCCATTCTCCCCATTATGGTGTCGAGCTCGACTCTAGCCGTTTCTAGCGCTTGGGGGTGATGTTGTTGCTTTCCTGCACCAGTAGAACTATTCGTTACATCAATCGTCTTAGGGGGAGGAGGTGGCGCATCGTCATGTGATGAAGCTTCTCCCAGATCTTTCTCCCAAGTTACCGCATGGATAATTGCTTGTAGGACTGGATCTAATGCAATTTCTTCGTGTTGTTAAGGCTGGTTGTTAGCGTCGGGGTGTGCTACCACTCCACCCCCAGCATTTTGACCATCATCCTGGGCATTTGCTGCGGTTATTCCTTGCGTGTTCTTGGTTGTTCGTTTGCGTGTTTTTTTGTGGCATGATGATCTTGAATAAATTGTCAGTAGAATGCCCTCATTCTAGCGCCAATTGACGAAGCTGGATCTCGTCTGTGTGATTATCCGGGCCGTATTTACCCTAATGACAATCAATAACAAACCCTAAGAACAAAGTAGATTTTTGCAATATTTTTAGAATGAGCCTGAGATGATTGAATCCCAAGTTACCTACGTATCATGTGTATGAGTCAGGAATCAAGTCTCTCGTAGTTTTTTGGGATTGTTTATATAGAGGGCCTCTCGTCCAGTTTTCTTGTCGCCAAAGTATTGGGGATTCTTTACGCGTCAATCTCTTGATTTTAGGAGATAATCACGTATAGTTCAAATAATAGGATCAGAACCCTAATGGGTCAAGGATCCTTAGAATATTCTTATATTTATCCTATAAGCACGTGTACTAATTATCGTATAAGGTGGCTCTAGCCGACTTGCGTAAAGCCACCCAAGCTGTCTCGGTCCGAACTGCATTGGCACAGCTCCGCTGCGACCTAGCAGACCTGCGGTGGTCTGGAGAGCGAGACCGATCTCCCACCTGAGGTTGATGTCTGCCCTTAGACATGGAGTGGAGCCCCTGACCCTTAAAGTTATATTTCTCTATCTTCATTTAATGTTCAGCCAATACAAAGATGACACGCCGTGAAGCTTAGTTTGGCCTTATCAATGGTACAGAAATTGTTTATATAAAATAAATTGCATGACGTGACACACGTAAACCTTTTATAACAGGTTGGGGGAATGAGTAAATACGGCTGTTTTGGAAAAAGAGTTTGGAAAAAAGGTTTGACCACAATTTCCCATATTTTTTTATTTAAAAAAAAAAGAAAATTGTTTAAAAATCCTAAATCAAACCTTTCCCCTTAATTCTTCTTCATTAGTGACTTCATTACCAAAGTTCTTCGACTGAACCGTTCTCTTCATTTCCCCTTACCAAACTTCTTCTTCTTCATTAACCGTTCTCTTCTTCTTCTTCATTAACCGTTCGGCCCCCTTTCCAATCCCAACCGTTCTCCCCTTCTCCTTTCTCCCCTTCTCCGTTGATAAGAAGAAATTGGGTAATTCCTTTCAGTTTTGCGAAATTGGGTTATTGGCTCTTCTCCGGAAATTGGGTAATTGGCTCTTGCCGGAAATTGGGTAAGGGAAGAAGAAAGAAAACTCGAAAATTTTGTATAAGGGAAGACGTTCGACCTAATTTCGTGCCCAATTTCCAATTCGAAATTTCAAACCCGAAATCTACTCTGACAAGGTACATTCACCAAATATGATTGATCACTCTCTCATCTTCTGCATCTGCGTAATTATCATTTTCATTGGCATTCATGCTTGTGATTTTTGTTTGATGGTTTTTCATTGCTGTTATAATATGATTTTTGTTTGATGGATTTTCTTTGCTTTGTTCATGATTTTCATTTATCATCTCGCATCCGCATAATTATCATTTTCATTGGCATTCATGTTTGAATTTTTATTGTTAAATGTGTGTTTATTATTAATATTGCAATTTATGAGTTTCACCATTTTGATTGTTGTAGTTTATCGGAATTTGAATAATATATATAATGGAGCTTGCTTATAAACTCGCCCCAAAAGCCCGTACAAGAAAATGTGAAATTTGCAACCGCATATCTCATGAAAATTGTTTCAACGGTCTACGGGTATGTTGTTACTATTTTTTCGGGTTACATTCAATATGAGGTTCTCTATTCTTAGGCTACATTCCCTCTTCCTCCTCTCGTTTTATTTATTTTCAAGCTTCATGAAGTACTTTTCTACAAAGGGAATTTTCCTCTTTAGTGCATATATTATCATGATTTGAACAAAGGCATTGTTGTAATTTGTAAATTATTATCCTATTTATGAACCTCAATTGTTATGGGGGGTATTGATGTCATTTTTCATCTATTCCTGCAAAATCTTAGGTTGTTGTAATCCTTGACTTGTGTATGAGTTGGAAATGAATAGATGATGGTTATTTCTTTTGTTATGTGTTAATTAATTTCTTAAGTGATATTTTTTTATTTTTTTATTTGTCGATAATTATAGTAATAGTATAATTGGTTTGGATGAAAGATTGGTGGCTAAGAATGATGAGAATGGTGTATTTGAGTATTGAGGAGATTGAAGATCTTCAACGACAAGAATATGAAGAGATGATGAAAGAGATTAAGGAACTTGAAGATATTCTTCGTAAAGAATACGAAAAGAGGATTAAGGAAATGGAGGATTTTGAGGAACTGATGAGAAAAATTGCCATTGAAATGGAAGAGGAAGAAGAAGATGAAAGGCAAAGGCCCGCACAATATAGGTATTACTATGATTCGTGTGGAAATGAAGTCGACTCTTCGGACTCCGAAGGTGTAATTATTTGCTAATGTGTAATGTAGACATGAATTTGAGTTATGGTCCGTATTCCGTAAACATATTATCCATGGGTTTTGTTGTAAACTTGTAATGGTTGATTTGTTTGTGTTTGTACGTAAACCTTGGATATGGTTACTTTTTGTTTTTTAAGCTAATCTAGCTCAAATTTATAACTTTCGTAACAAAAACAAGTTGAAGTTAGTTTCACACTTAAAACACACTACTACTTGTTTTTACAGAGAACAATTTGTAGGATTGTAACATTCTGTTGATACGTATGGTAACATGTTAATTAGCTTTAACATCCATCAAATTCAAGTTTAACACCCATCAAATTCAAGTACAATCAAATTCAAGTACAATCAAATTCAAGTTTAACACCCATCAAATTCAAGTACAATCAAATTCAAGTTTAAAAATGATCATGGATCGAAATCCCAAGCAAGGAGTTCACCGACCAACTTCTTCCTCCAATATTTAATCTTGTTAACTTGCATGGAACATACATCCAATTTGCCCATCAAACATTCCACAGTCATTCCTACCAAAAGTATCAAAAAGAGAGTTAGTAATTATATCAAACAATTTAACAAAATACTCAAACATAATAATAACCGATGCTTAGTATTTGGTAACAACATACCCGTTGTCTTGAATAGGCAAACCTTCCACCTTCTCAACAATAAGCTTCTTTAAACTGTAGTTCTCGTACCCAGCTACAAATCTCTTTAACATACTCGGAATAACAACTTGAAACGGTGTCAAGAACTTATTTAGCACTCCCTTTCGCGCATGTGATGGCATGCTATCATACACCAAAATTTGTCCTGAAAAAATAGAACCACATGAATAATGCAACTGAAAAGGGGGAACAATTAAAAAATAATGCAATCTCGACAAGGAAAAGTGGGCACATGATGTATATATCTCTGATGCTAACTACATGCCTCCATCATAGACTCATGGTGCTCTTCTTTTTTTGTTTAGATAGTTTCAAACACATGACCAATGGTAGTCGAAAACAAACACATGACCTTGAAGAATGCGAATCGTTCTTACTAACTGAGCCAATTTGTGATGGCATAAACTCACAGTACTCAAATATGCTGCCAGTTTTCGTGCCATGAGTGAAGGGCATGAGTTATTGAGTTCCATAAAAACAAAATTACCATAAAAAAAACGGATTTTGATTCCAAAGAGAGATGGCCCAACAACATATTTCCCCACAAGAACAAACACCCAGACATACCGTTAAAAACAATGAAGAGAAAAAAACGCAGCAAGAGTAAAACGCAGAAAAATCGCACCAAGAAAGAGAACAAACACCCAGACATACCCGAATATCAATTAAGAGCTGCAGAATCACCTAGGGGGCGCTGGTGTTGGGAGGGGAGGAGAGGCTGATTTTGGCGCTGGTTTGGGAGGGCAGGAGAGGCTGATTTTGGCGCGCTGAAGAAGAAGAACGACAAAATTAGGGTTTTGGTTTTTTTGGGTGTGTGATGCTTTACATAGGGTTCCAAGAACGAGCTCAATTATCAGACGAATCGAGTTCAGTCTTGTCATAACGTCTCGAAATGAATGAATCATATCACGTTCGATCGACTCGGATTACCGTAATCGCCTTAATCGAGCACCGATTTAACGTGGGAGATGAATTGTAATTGCCTTAATCAATCAAGATCACAGTATTAGCCTCGATCGAACCTCGATCTATCATCTTATTAGTGTGATCCGAGTTGATCAATCATAATAAGATGATAGAACGAGGTTCAATCAAGGCGATTACTGTGATCAAGGTTGATTACGCATAATAAGATGTTAGATCGAGGTTCGATCAAGGCGATTACTGTGATCAAGGTTGATTACACATAATAAGATGTTAGATCGAGGTTCGATCAAGGCGATTACCGTGATTAGGGTTGATTACGCATAATAAGATGTTAGATCGAGGTTCGATCAAGGCGATTACTGTGATTAGGGTTGATTACACATAATAAGATGTTAGATCGAGGTTCGATCAAGGCGATTACTGTGATCAAGGTACATTACACATAATAAGATGTTAGATCGAGGTTCGATCAAGGCGATTACTGTGATCAAGGTTGATTACGCATAATAAGATGTTAGATCGAGGTTCGATCAAGGCGATTACTGTGATTAGGGTTGATTACGCATAATAAGATGTTAGATCGAGGTTCGATCAAGGCGATTACTGTGATTAGGGTTGATTACACATAATAAGATGTTAGATCGAGGTTCGATCAAGACGATTACTGTGATCAGGGTTGATTACACATAATAAGATGTTAGATCGAGGTTCGATCAAGACGATTACTCTGATCAATGTTGATTACGCATAATAAGATGTTAGATCGAGGTTCGATCAAGGCGATTACTGTGATTAGGGTTGATTACACATAATAAGATGTTAGATCGAGGTTCGATCAAGGCGATTACTGTGATCAAGGTACATTACACATAATAAGATGTTAGATCGAGGTTTGATCAAGGCGATTACTGTGATTAGGGTTGATTACACAAAATAAGATGTTAGATCGAGGTCCGATCAAGGCGATTACTGTGATCAAGGTACATTACACATAATAAGATGTTAAATCGAGGTTCGATCAAGGCGATTACTGTGATTAGGGTTGATTACACATAATAAGATGTTAGATCGAGGTTCGATCAAGGCGATTACCGTGATTAGGGTTGATTACACATAATAAGATGTTAGATCGAGGTTTGATCAAGGCGATTACTGTGATCAAGGTACATTACACATAATAAGATGTTAGATCGAGGTTCGATCAAGGCGATTACTGTGATTAGGGTTGATTACACATAATAAGATGTTAGATCGAGGTCCGATCAAGGCGATTACTGTGATCAAGGTACATTACACATAATAAGATGTTAGATCGAGGTTCGATCAAGGCGATTACTGTGATTAGGGTTGATTACACATAATAAGATGTTAGATCGAGGTCCGATCAAGGCGATTCGTGATCAAGGTACATTACACATAATAAGATGTTAGATCGAGGTTCGATCAAGGCGATTACTGTGATTAGGGTTGATTACACATATTAGTACCAAAGTTCGTTTAATTAATTCTTCGATCATAGTAAATACACAAAAGTCATACACATTTTAATGCCAAATCTCGTTTAGTTAATTACTTGAACATAATAAATACACAAAAATCATAATTTTAATGCCTAACCAAAAGCCATGTACATCAATACACATTAACAACACATCATCTTCCATTTTCAAGCAAAACAATCGCAACTGCTGCAACATCCTTCATAATCACTGCAACATCCGGCATGACCATTATAAAGACGCAACAATAAGTTCAACAATAATTCTCGATCATCACCCGTAAAAGTATCATCGACCGACAAACCTTCATCCTTCTCATTTAAATTACCATCATCAACATTTAATGTACGTGGCGAGGCCGTTTCTACAAAACAATCATCACCCAAGATGTCCAACAGAGGATCTTGCAAAAAATTGTTCAAACATGTCTCTTCAATGGGTACACTTGAAAGTACACTTTGACTAACAATATTATCATCGAATGTGCATTGACTTACCGTTTTTAAATGCGTCTCTTCAAGATATGGTTCTTTTAAATGCGTCTTTTGCAGATATGGTTCTTTTAAATGCATCTCTTCAAGATATGGTTCTTCAATGGGTACACTTGTTAGGGCACTTTGACTAACATTATTATCCTCCCATGTATCTTGACTTACTATGTTCAAAGGTGCCTCTTCAACATATTCTTCTTCATTCACAATAACATCATCACGGTTTCTTGCTTCAATTTCAATATACATGTCGGCTTCTTTTCTTTTCAAAGATACTAATAACGCATCTTTCCCGGGATCATAAACCAACAAGAAATGTCTCAACCGCTTATCACAAGTAATTACCATCGGCAAAGCTTTACCTATGGGGCCATCCATTTCATCTCAAAATCATAAATACTTGTGTCAATTCCCAATTCAACTCTCAATTTTTCACACAACTCACCATATGAAATATTTTTTTCCACAAATACGGTCGTCGACAATTTTTCTACTTCATGATTCACAAATGACCAAGACCAAACACCATCCATATTCTCCTCAAACCCAACCGGATAACACACAATAAACCAAGCTTCATCTTCATCAACCATGGCACATCTATAATTCAAATTAATAGTCATCAGTATTCATCATTAACATTAAATTTGTCATATCCAAGAGTGTCTAAAACCATTATAAAGAGATGCAACAATAAGTTCGAATTTAAGAAACAAAGTTCTAAGTATCTTTATACTACAAAACAAGTTTATGTCTTTCAAAAAAAAAACCAACAAAAAACAAGTAGTGCGCAGTGTTTATGATCAAAACAAACAAAAAGTTCTACTTTTTTATTGCTTTCTAATCACAACTTGTCAACCAGTGAATCGCAATCGCAAATCAAAGATGCCACATTAAGAGCTTGATTAAGAAATAAGTTCTATACATCTTTATATCACAAATAACTTCAATGTATTTTGTTTATTTTTGAGTATGATCATAAACCCAAAATGAGCCAAAATATTTTGTTTATGATCATAAACCCAAAATTGAGCAAAAATAAAAGTTCTTCATCTAATCTTAAATCCTTCTGAACCAGAATTTGCTTTCAAACATAATTTATTTCAAGCATATCAAACAACTTGTGGCATTTTCTTCAATAGCAGCAATTTAATCAATCAAGATACACTCCATTAAACCCTATACAAATTAAACAATGTCATTTAATCAAGAAACAAATGGGATCAAACCACACAAATGGGGCTTCTAACAGGAAGTTAACTCACCAAAATATATGTCCTCAAATAGGCAGAATGACCAAAAATCGAGCTCAAATGAAAGTGGAGGAGAACGGAGGACAACCAGACGTTGAAGTAGAGGAAAAACCACCGGATGATGGGTCAATCGTGATTTTCCGGCAATGATTTGGCGGGTAGGCCGTTTTTCCGGCGATGATTGGCGGTTATCTGTTTTCCGACGACAAAAAGTAATTTCCCGACATTGATTGGGGATTTGGGAGAGAGATAATGAGAAGAGATTAATTTAGATAGAATGGATATAAGGATAATGAGGGGTAGAATAGGTATTTTAGAAAAACACCATTTTTAACTCATTTTTTTACAACAAAACCTTTTTACATAACTTTTTTGGTCAAATGACCTTCTTTACTCACGCCCCCTAAAAGGTTTATTGTTGGACATAATCTTGTGTACGACAGAATTGTTTCGGAAGGTTACGTTCCAAAGTGAAATTCAAATCTCAGCCTTATTCCGCCTGAACGAACGGACAAAATTTCATCCTCCCGGCAATTCACCCCATTTCTTTCCCAGTTTCCTCTTAATTTACTCACTATTGCCATTTGATTTGGGATTCAAATGTCCACATCAACTGTTTCCATAACGGCCAACCCTTCCACGGTAACCCGCCGCCGAGCCGTGGAGAAAAAACCGGTTGATTTTTCCGACACCAACAATTTCTCCACCGCTGCCGCGGCGGCGGCGGCCCTTGACAATGCTAGGCTCTCGGTCGGCGACACGTACATTAGAACCGAGACAAGTCGAGATGCAGTGCTTCAGATCAAGAAACCCTTATCGAACAATGCCGTCGCTCCACGCCGTCCATCCAACGCTGCTAGAAAGGTCGGGTCGCATCCTGAAAAGTCGAGGTGGAAGACTGTAATTAGTATTTTCGTCAAGAACTTTTTGCTTTTGGCGTTTTTGCTTGCATCGGTTTTACTGGTGCAAGTGTTAGTTGTGGGCCCTTGGGGCCGTTTTAGAACGAACGTAGATGATGTACTACCAAATGGTAGTGGTAATTGGGAAATGCAGGAGTTTGTTGACTCCATGGCGAAGACAGCTAAGATGATGCAACTGCAAGTTGATGTGATTGATAAGAAGATCGGGGAGGAAGTGGGGAAGGTGAGGAATGAGGTCAACGAAAAACTGGAGGGTATAAGTGTAGATCTTGAGGAGAAGTTGAAGGTATTAGATGGAAGGACTGTGAATCTGGAGAAATTTACAGCTGAATTGGCTGGGCAAATGGAGAAATGGCTTTCAAAAGAGGAGTTAAATGAGTTCTTAAAGGAGTTTAAGAGTGAAAAAGGCAATGACGTGGTTAATTTGGAGGATGTTCGGGTTTTTGCAAAGGGGATTGTTGAACGAGAGATAGAGAAGCATGCTGCAGATGGGATTGGGAGAGTGGACTATGCATTGGCATCAGGTGGGGCAACTGTTGTGAAGTACTCAGAACCATTTGGTGGAGGTAAAGGAAGCAGGAGCAGCAGGTTCTTATTTAGTGACCGTTTTGGGATGAAGCATGAAGCTGAGAAAATGTTGAGGCCGAGTTTTGGTGAACCCGGACAATGTTTTGCTTTGAAGGGGAGTCAAGGTTTCGTTCAAGTTAAGCTTCGTACGGCTATCATACCTGAAGCTGTTACACTTGAACACATTGCTGAGGTAAAGTTCCGGATCTCTTATTTGGTCTTTAGACTGATTTGCTGTAGTCCTACTGTGAAAAAATGCCTGTTGCATTGGTTACTGTTTTCCGATCTTTTTGTTGTTTTTGCCAAGAGCAAAATGAGTTTGTAGCTCCATATACTTTCAAGTGGTTGATCTAGCTGTTTGATTCTCTTCGAGACATTACATGAAGAATCAGCTACTGCAAAGCAGCCTGGTTTTTATTTCTGAAAATCTACCGAGTTTATTTGCAACTTTACCTGATTATGTTGCTAGGATACACAATCACGTTATTCATCTCTGTCTAACTTGTGAAGATAACACAGTTGACATCACTGTTAATAAAGCTTTCTGCTTGCTTTTGTTTTGGGCTCACCATTTATTAAGATATAGGGATATCCGTTTTTTTGGTTCTGTTTATTCTATGACAGTATGACGCAATCTGGATTATTTGTATCCAACTGTACTGTATGTTTTACCTCATGGACTTAGACATGCAAAGTATATCAGTTGAAAACTAATAACCCTGCACTCAAATTTGGGTTTGTTTAGTCCAAATGACCAATAGGACATAGGTGCAAGGTAATGGGAGAGTGGCAGTTTATGTATGTTGGATGTAATTCAATGCAGGTACGTGCACCGTATACATGAGCTAGTTCTTGGTTACTTCAAAGTATATTTTGAATTTCTATGATTAATACGAGGAAAGCATAGTATACATCCTTAAATTTGTGTTACATTTTTGTTTTCCTTACCTTGACTTGTCAATTGTCATAAGTTCATCTTACACGAGGGCAAAACGGTCACTTAGTTAAGGAAATTTCAAGCCCGTGATATGATACGGTTGGCTGATCAGCTTATGGTGACCTGTTTGTGTGTAGGCAAGTATGTTTTCTCTGATTCTTATTTAGGCACAAAACAACCAGAATTTTCTGCCTCATTTAAAATGTCAAATGTTTGATAAAATGCAGAGGTGTGCGGTGTTGTGCTTCTTAGCTCTTTTTTTGGGCATTAGTTAGGTGATATTTGGATGGTTTTGTATTTATATCTGAGCCATGGGCTCTTTTGTACCCTCGATTTATAAGCTACTGTCGTCTGTATTAATAGGGGGTAGTCTGGGTATCATAGTATTTCATCAAAACCCCTACCGAGAACTGCTTATGTCTTCATCTTGATGCTAAACAAAATTGTCACAGAATTTTGAAGGAATACAAATTTGGGATTGATGGTCATGACTTGTCAATTGTCATAAGTTCATTTTACACGAGGGCAAAACGGTCACTTAGTTAAGGAAATTTCAAGCCTGTGATATGATACAGTTGGCTGATCAGCTTATGGTGACCTGTTTGTGTGTAGACAAGTATGTTTTCTCTGATTCTTATTTAGGCCAAAACAACCAGAATTTTCTGGCTCATTTAAAATGTCAAATGGTTGCACATTTGGAAGAAACATATAGCAGAACTGCATTATATCAATGAGCAGGAAAACCTCTTTCCAAGCAAAGAAATTCTCATGAAACATTCCTGGATTTTCAATCACCACCTGGGTCATGTTTGCCAGAACTTGCGAAGGGTATCACACACTTCCTAATAATAAGGCTTAAAAAAGGACCACCAAATCCCAATTGAAACGATCAAGCTAAACAGTATTATAGTTTCAAGACACTTGTTACAACCTCTGTCCCATAATGTAGGCATTTTAGCCTTGTGCACATCGTTTAAGAATGTTCATAAATGATTCACTTTTTAACTCTTTAGGACATAAATGACCTTTTATGTTTACATTTAATAGGACGAGATGGGTAAATAGAGGTAAAAAGGAAAAAAAAATGCATTGTTTTGTGAGAATTGCCTCAAAATATGTGACAAAACCAAAAGCCGAAATGCCTTATATTATGTATATTGTTTCTAATGAAAATTCCCATACATGGGTATCTCAGTCCTTTTAACGTGTGCTACTTTCGTTAGCCATGTGTGGCATTTTGGGCTTGAAAAATCAACTCTGGAAGCCTAGATACTGGACACCATAGGTAGACAGATAATCCTTGTAAAGAGAGTGTAAATTCAAAAAACTGTAAGGGCTAAACAATTGAAAGAGTAAAACCAAACGCAAAGATTGAAATTGGTGGCAACTTTATTATGTTTTCTTTTGCTACATTCATGAAAACGATATCCTTGAAATTAGGTTTTGCATTTGGAGAAAAGAAGAGTACAGTGGTGAGTGTTGAAGACTTTGACGAAGTTGCTGAACCTCCCTCCCTAATCCAAGTTGGGGTTGGAAGAAATAATAACAGGGTATGACATGCCCAGAGCGGCGGGGACATTAATTATTACTATCTTGATTTTTTGGAGGATCTGCGTCTAGGAGTCACGGGTAGGGTGGTATAAGTCATGTAGGGAGAGTTAAGGTTGGGGGTTTGGAGTAGATGATTCAGACGACAAAAAAAATTGAATTATGCACTTCTCTAGGTAGTGAACTTTTTGCCCCTGTAATCTTTACCATTTTTTTAGAGTTTATTTTATTTATTTCAGGTTTCTGGTTTCGACAGTTTAACGTTGAAACAGTATGAAGTGAAATATAAGGGATGCAATTTCTGCTAGTTAAAATATAATGACCAAACTCTGTTAAAAGAAGGAAAAGCAAAAAAAGAAAGGAAAAGAGAGCTTTTACTTATTTGAGTTCTTATCTTACAAAGAGAGGCAGCGTACGCATATATAAGAGAGAAACCAAAAGTGTCCATAACCTAATCCCGAACACAAGGAGTTTAGGCACCCAAACCCTCTGTCTTTTATAATTATAGATGGAATTTCTATAGCAGCTAGGTCTAGAGGAAAGTTATGAGCATTACGTTCATGCATAACTTCCATACCAAGATTAGCACGGTTAATGATATCAGCCCAAGCTCTTGTGTCAACACCCCTCAGCAGAATGGTGTTGCTGAGAAGGTTTTGATTTAATTCCCTTAAGATTTGTTTTCTACTTCTTTTCCAAACTCTCATCTTATTACATTTATTCCTTTAGAAGTGTTTGGGTGTACAACTTTTGTTCACCATCATGACCCTCTGAGGAACAAAGCTGAACCTAAGGCTGTTAAAACTATCTTCCTTGGGTATTCTGCCACTAAGAAAGGGTACAAATGTTATGACCCTCTGAACCAGAAATGGTATGTCTCCCTTGATGTCACTTTCTTCGAGAATAAACCTTCTTACATTAAGAAAGAAGAGTATGACAGTCATGGAGAAACCTCATGGGAAAGTATCTGTACCCTTCCTCTACCTATTAATGAACAGCCTGTCCCTGATCTACCTATTGCTGATCTGCCTCAGTTGTTCCAGAAAAGTCTACAGGTGAAGCACCACCTATTATAATATATACAAGGAAGAAAGGGTGTATTTACAACTTTAGCTATGCCAAGAGAGATGCACCTAATCCAAGTCACTGATATGAGGGAAGAAGAAACTCAGTCTCAAACTGGAAACAAAATTGAGCCTCTTAATGAGATTCCTATTGTTCAGAGAAAGCACACTCTTGACCTTCTCATGGAATATGGTGTACTGGGTAGCAAACTAGTCAGTAAACCAGTTGAACCCAATGCTAAGTTTGGAGAAGGTAGGGATACACCAACTAACTGCCTTCAGAATTTTGAAATACCTCAATGAAATTTATTGGAACTGAACTTTTCTTCAAGAAAGGGGCAGATTTGTGGATGACGGATTTGTGGATGACTGGGCATGATCCATAACTGACAGAAGATCAATGTCTGGATGGCATGTATTCTATGTAGTTATGCTGAAATACTGTTTATTGGAAGAGTAAAAAGCAAGATGTTGTTGCCAGAATTAGTGCATAAGCATGTTGTCTAAGCATGTTGTTGCCAGAATTAGCCCAAATCATATGTGAGACAATATGGATAAAAAGTGTCCTATGTGAGCTAAGAATGTTGTCTAGTCAACCTATAAAACTTCAATGTGACAACAAAGTTGCCATTGATATTGCCAGAAACCCAACACAACACGATAGGACAAAGCCCATAGAGATTGACAGACACATCATCAGAAAAATGCTGGATATGGGAATTGTGGACCTCACCTATGTTCCTACCTCAAGAAAAATTGCTGACATGTTCACCAAATGGCTTGGAAAGCACAAGTTTGACTACTGCAAAAGCGCTGTGCTTGTATGATATATACAAACCAGCGTGAGGGAGAGTGTAGAAAGAGGATATTTTGTATAATACTTTGTTCCTTTATTATTTATAGTCATCATAGTAGGCTGTATTTTAGTTTTCTGTTATTCTGCTAAAAGTCAGCCCCTGTTAGTCTGCCTTGTATGAGCTACCTTCCTAGCCCCTGTTAGTCTGCCTTGTAAGAGCTACCTTCCTACTTGTAACTATTTATATTCATTCCTCATGAAGAAATACAAGAAGCATTCTTTCTCTTCTCTCGATCTTAACAACTTACAAAATAACTAAAACATAATAACTCTGTTTCAACAAACTCTTTATTCGACTTAAGTTTAAGGATACATGGCATATAATTATCCCTTATGAAATTTCAGAATACATGTACATGGAACATTGTGAGGTTTGTTGCTGATGGGAATCAAAATCAGGAACAAGAAAGGCATATCAATAATTCGTGATACACAGGGGCATGTGCGTTTGGGTCTCTATTAAGGATCAATATTTGTCTGATGGTTTGTCAAACTATACCTGTAAGCATAAGTGTTTCTAGTTGAAGACTTGTGCGTAGCTATGCTCTTAAAGTACTGTTTTAGAGCTGGTAATGAGGATTAGGTTCTTCATTTGAGTAGTTAGTCTTTTACACTGTAATACACTGATGAACATGATTAGTCTGAAAACCCTCAAAATTTCTTAAAACCTAATTCTACCAGGAAAATATCTTTACAAAAAGAAGGGGTGTTAAAGAGAAAAATCCTGTAAACAAAATGTAGTGATGTTTCTATCATTTAGATAGTTATGCATTTCTCAAAAAAATAAAATAAAAGGTAGTTATGCAAAATGGCATGTCTGGGCCTTATTTTTCAGCCCTTTGGCTTGGTTGTTTTAATTTCAAGATCCTCAGAGGCTTATTCTCTGATTTTTTGTTTTTTTGTCCTTATACCTTTCTTAACAACATCCAGTTCCTTGGGAGGAATTTATTGATATTCCCAATTGTCTCTAGTCATTATATCTACTTGGCGCCTAGTTTTATGGGGATGATTTCATATCCGTTTTACTTCTAATTTATAAACTGTTTTCCTCTGACCTTTGAATATCCCCCCTCAAACTTCTCTCTGTTTTGTTTACCGCGATTTGGACACCTGTTTTTGGTTACTTTGTTTTCCTGTGTAAATTGTGTGCCACTGTGATTGGCCTGCTAGTAAGAAAATGTACCCATATGTGGTATTGAATAAGTTGGGAAGCAGCTTTGAAGTAACTTTGGCGACCATGATCTTGTTGTTTTATGACAAAAAGGTCTAGACCTTTTTTTGAAGTTTACTAAAGGTATTCAATAAAATACTTGGGATGAGTGATGCATCCTTCAAAAAATGCATGGTGTCAAGAATATAATACAGTTAAATAAGAAAACATAGCCTTCAACTTATAGAACTAGAATCCTTCCAATATAATTTTTTCTTTTTTTTTCTTTTTGTTTTTGTTTTTTCGTTTGTTTTTGGAACAGCGACAATATATATTGTTTAACACCAAGATTTGGGTTAGTTACTCCTGCTGTTTTGTCTTTTGTTGGAAGCTAAAATTCCGACCTAAACGTTGTTAGTGTTCTGCCTACCTGTAACTTGAAACTGACTTGTATCGAAAGAAATTTAAAGAAAAGATTTGATGGAAAGTTTATGTCATTCTTAATACGTTTTCCATCCTTGTTTCCTCCCATGTTCTCTATCTTTTATCTTTTCGGCCTCTTCAGCTTTAGTTGTCTAGCCTTCTTTCAAAAAGTTCCTCGCCTCTATCAGACCACAGTGTAGTGCTGAAAATCAGTTCTTCGGTCTTGGTTGTTATCTTCTCATAAGAACAGGGATTGCATACACAATTTTCAACTGAAGACACCAAAATGGGAGATATGCCCATTCAGAAATAACCTCCAAAGTTACTTTGGGCTCACCATCACCGATATTCCTTATCTTTTAAAACATTAAAGGAACCATCAAAGGTTCTACAGTCATTTTTATTCTCAATTGGATCTATGTTGGACAGTTGGAGTGGTGAGCAGCCTTGTTATGTCAGGGAAACATGGAGCTCAAGGCTCAAAGGGGGCATTTCCGTAACATGGGTGACTAAAGTTAGTGTCTGCATTTGCAGACTAATTGCAAGAGCATTTGGTTTGTTAACGAATTTAATGTAGGGGGTACGATGCAGTATTTGAAAAATCATGTTATGTGTTGTTTGGACCAATTAGAAAGCTGTATTGGAGAAACCTAAAAATCTAAGGTTCGGACATGTTGATGGGAGACTTAAATATCACAAACTAAGGACTTTCTTTTTTGCTGCTAGAGTCAGAGATATCTTGCATTGGCTCTGTTACCCTATGTCCCTATTTAGTCGGCATCACCTTTTTTTGTTGCTACAATTGGCTTTAACTAATGATACTGGATGGGTTCAAACCAGTACGTTGTGTGAAAACTTTTGCAGAAGGACAAGTCTTATGCAATTCTGGCTTGTTGTCCTGAGGATTTATATCTCCAACACCCATAGCTTAAATGTCATGCACATTATTTTTGTCTAACATTTGGTTTCTTGGGTCACAACCCCATCACAGTATTGTTTTATTTTTATTTTTATATATTTCTAATTATTATTATTATTATATTTTATATATATACATATATATTTTAGTCTTGCTGCAAGCAACCGTAATGATTGAAAATAAAGGGAACTGTGATTCAGATGGTGTGACTGTGTGCAGATACAACCTTTTAGAAGAACTGAAGAAGTGACTAGTTCTAACAGCTGAACCAACTTGCATTGGAAGTCTATATGTATTTCAATTTAGGGCCTTTGTCTTAATCTTTTACGGAAAGCACCTTTAGGCTTGTATTCTTTATAGAAAAGTGGGCATGAAATCAAAACCCGCTATCCCAACACTTGTAGAGTCTAGAAATTTCTACTTGTTGCAAGATGTGAATCCATCAAAATTTTCAAAGGCCCTTCTATTTTCTCTTATGAATTCAGATAGATTCATTTATTCTGTCCAAGGCTTTTTCTCATTAAATATGCCTGTGATTGCACCTTCTTAGCAGTCTCTAACCTCCATTTGCCTGTTCAGGTAGAGCGTTTCCTCTTATGTTCTTCCACATTTGTATAGAATGTAGTTTACTTGTCTTCATGTAATGACCCAAGTTTTTTTAGGGATATATCCATAAATAAAAAAAATTATAAGGCCATTGCCTAGTCGATCACCGCAGCGATGGACATTTTGTGTTTTTATTTATCCAACGCATTTAGCAGTCTATTGCCATCAGTTTTTTGTCCCTGGAAAACAGTAACCGGAAGCAGCACGACTCAGATCGTGTATTCCTCAATTTCTTCATCTGTTTTTTTCTCCAATTCGCGAGCATATGATATTAATGGATTCATCACGTCGCAAGCATCGTTCTTGTCCCTTATAACTATATTGTTAGGTAAGTTTCTGCAGAACTTTCTCCTTCCTAGCCATTTGTTATGTTCTTCGTTAAGGGAATTGTTCTTGACATTAAACCTAACGTTGAACAATTATATGATTTAAGCAGATCAGTTTTTCAGCAGTCATAGACATTATTTTCAGCAGAAATTTTAGACTATGAATAGATAAGAGAGATAAAGAATCAAAAGACGGTATTTTTTTTAAAGAACTTTTTGTTCATAGCATTCTCAATATACATGTATTCACTATCATGCTCATGTTAGAATGAGGTTTGTATATCACCGGGATGATCCGGCAAAGTTCGTAGAACTTCTGGTGTTCAGAGCCGTCGACGTGGCGGCAATAGATGTCGCTATAGGGATGACAACAATGTACAGTGGCCTTGCGTAATTTCCAGCCAGTTTGATAGATTTTCCACCAACCACCCTCAAACTATGTTTTGAATCTTTTGATGTAAAGCTGTAGAAATTAAGACAAGTATTGAGGAGAAAAAGAGATATATTAATTGAAGAATACTTGGTAGTTACAACTACAAGAGAAAAAGACATTAAATAGGACTGAGAAAGTCCTAATACTGCAAAAAGCAGTCTCAACGGCTAATGTACAGTTCCTCAACGGCTAGTGTACAGGAAAAACAGCTAAACAGCTCTGGTATTACCATAGAGCAAAAAGGGTTAAAAACAATACCTAATTAGAATAAATTAAGATAAAATGAACTAAATTAGGACACTAATTTCAACACCCCTCCTCAAGGTTGGTTGTGTATAGAGATGAACAGCCAAGCTTGCCACTAATATGCAGGAATTGAGCAATGGATGTCCCTTTGGTGAAGATATCAGCAATTTGATTTAGAGAGGGAACAAAAGAAATCTGAATTTCTTTGTTCTCAACTTTCTCCTTGATGAAATGTCTGTCAATATCAACATGTTTAGACTTGTCATGATGAATAGGATTTTCTGACATGTTGATAGCAGACTTGTTGTCACGAGAACATCCGAGTAGGGAGCTTTGTAGGTGCTTTAATTTCGCACGGGATTTTCCTCAACCACATGCCTTCACAAATCCCAAAAGATAGGGCCCTAAGTTCGGCCTCTGCGCATCGCTTCTAGCCACTTGCGGTCGCTTCTTACTTCTCCAAGTAGTTAGATTGCCCCAAATATAAGAGCAATACCCGGTAGTAGATCTTCTCGCCTACTATGTAGCCGGCCCAATCTGCATCCGTGTATATATGCAGTTCTCTACTCTCATTCTTAGTGAATATAATACCTTGATCAGGGGTCCCTTTTAGGTACCTCAGTGTTCTGTCCACAACTTGAAGATGTTCTTCACACGGTTTATGCATGAATTGGCTTATAAGACTGACAACAAAGCATATGTCAGGTCTTGTATGAGAAAGATAGATGAGTTTCCCCACTAATATTTGATATCTCCCAACATCAACATAATTTTTGGAGCCTTCTTTTGTAAATTTCAGGTTAGGCTCTATAGGAGAGGCTGCAGGCTTGCAATTTGCCATCCCAGTTCCTTCAAGAAGATCCAAGATATATCTTCTTTGAGATATATGAATGCCAGCTGCAGTTCTAGATATTTTCATGCCAAGGAAGTATTTCAACTGCCCCAGATCTTTGACTTCAAAATCCCTAGCAAGGGATTGCTTAAGAAGTTGTATTTCATTCAAATCATCACCAGTGATGATTATATCATCAACATAGACAATTAAGATCACTCTTTTGCCATTATCAGTGAATTTGGTGAACATTGTATGATCTGAATGGCATTGGTGATAGCCATAAGCTTTTACAGATTTAGTAAATCTGCCAAACCATGCCCTAGGGCTAGGACTGTTTGAGTCCATACAGGGCCTTTTTAAGTTTACACACCAGATTTCCTTGTTCTGGGGTCTCATACCCAGGAGGAATCTCCATGTAAACTTCCTCCTCAAGTTCTCCATTTAGAATGCATTCTTGACATCTAATTGGAAAAGAGGCCAATCAAGATTTATAGCAATGGACAAAAGCACTCTGATGGTATTTAGTTTAGCAACGGGGGCAAAGGTCTCCTGGTAGTCAACGCCATATGTTTGTGTATACCCTCTGACAACTAACCTTGCCTTATGTCTGCTAATAGACCCATCAGAGTTATACTTATTAGTGAAAAGCCACCTACATCCCACCACCTTTTTTCCCTTAGGAAAACGGGTGATGTCCCAGGTGTTATTTTTAATAAGGGCCCCTTTTTCATCATCAATTGCTTGTTTCCATTCATGTTTTGCAATTGCTTCCTGAATGGTACAAGGCACATACTGACTATTAAGGTTGTTCATGAGGGATTGATATGCCTCAGAAAGGTTATACAAGGGAACTTTAGTACTAGCCCTTGTTCCTTTTCTCAAGGCAATGGGCCTATCATCATGAGTATCATCATGAGGGACTTCATGACTGTCAGGGCTATGATGTTCAGTTTCTAGATTAGTAGGAGATAAGGATCTTTCAGATCTCCTGTGTTTTCTGTAATAAACCAGTTCCACAGGGGGTCTGTCACATTGTGATCCTTTCTCAGGTCCAAAAGGATAACTAGTAATCCTCCTATCAGAGGTATTCAGATCCTCTGTGATAGGGTCCTGAGTTTCATTGTCCACATGGGACTCTATTTCTTTAGGAAGATCAAGAGGAGATTGTAAATTCCATCCTTGAGAGGAATTTAAATAGTCAATTTCAGAATTTTCAAGAGTATCATAATAGGGCTTAGATTCAAGGAAAGTTACATCCATTGTGTTATAGGACTTCCTTGTAGAAGGACAATAACACTTATACCCTCTTTGTCTAGGGGAGTACCCAATCGAGATGCATTTGATAGCCTTTGGATCAAGTTTGTTTCTGTGATGACTGTGAATAAAAACAGTAGTACATCTAAAAACCTTAGGACTAAGGTTTTGAGTGAACTGACAATTAGGATATATATCTTTAAACACACCAATAGGTGTTTTGAACTGAAGAACTCTTGAAGGCATTCTGTTAATGAGGTAAGTGGCTGTTAAGACAGCTTCTCCTCATAGAAACTTAGGAACATTCATAGCAAACATAAGAGCTCTAGCAGTGTCAAGTAAGTGCCTGTTTTTCCTCTCAGCAATTCCATTTCGCTGAGGGGTATCAACACAGGAACTTATATGAACAATGCCTTTCTCTCTCATGAATGGCCTAAGGGTTGTTTCAAAGTATTCTGACCCATTGTCAGACTTTAAAACCTTGATTTCAGTTTCAAATTGTGTATGAACCATGTGATAGAAATTTTTAAATATCATACCAGCTTCAAACTTATCTTTCATCAGAAAAACCCATGTAAGCCTAGTGTGATCATCAATAAAAGTGATGAACCACCTAGTACCAGTGATATTTTTAGCCTTTGAAGGTCCCCAAATATCACTGTGTACCAGGTTAAAAGGTTTAGATGGTTGATACCTTTTCTGAGGAAAGTTAGTTCTGGACTGCTTTGCAAGACAACAAACTTCACACACAAAATCAGTAGGCTTTTTATTGATAAACAGAGCAGGAAGTAATTTTTTCAAATACACAAAATTTGGATGTCCAAGTCTATAGTGCCATAGCATTACATTTTCACTATGGGTACTAGAACTAAGACAACCAGAAGCTTCCTTTTCTGAGCTTTCATCACCACATAATAGATAAAGACCAGAATTGGTCTTAGCACTGCCAATCATCTTTCCAGTTTTGGAGTCCTGAAAGTTACAGGATGTGGAGGAAAAATTTAGCACCATATTGTGCTAATGTGCTAATCTGTTAATAGAGATCAAATTGCAAGACAGCTTTGGAACAAAGAGTACATATTTGAGAAATATGCCCTTTATGTTGATGGATCCCATACCCTATACTTTAGAGGTAGAACCATCAACAATTCTGACACATCTCCCTTGTGTACAAGGGTGAATGGAGGAAAACAATGTTTTGGGAGAGGAGATTTGCCAAGGACTCTTTCCTTAACATCATCCAAATCTGGATTGAGCCCCATAAGAAAGGTAAACACTCTGTCTCTTTCAATGAACCCTTTATGGTTCTTGTGATCTTCAGAACAGTTCCACTTGTGTTCATTGAACAGATCAAGTTGTTGCAGATTCTACTTAAAAGATTGAAGTAGTGAGTGACAGTAGAATCTGCTTGCTTCAGCTCTTTAAGTTGCGATTTGAGCCCATAGACCTCTGAAGTATTGTCTCTTTTTGAGTAGAGATCATGTGCAGCCTCCCAAACCTCTTGAGCAGTTTTGTAGAACATAAAGTTCTCACTTTGATCACGAGTCATGGATCCAATAAGCCATGACATGATGATGTTGTTGTCTGCCTTCCATTGTTTGAATTTAGGATCATCCCTTTTGGTTGGGGAGTATCCCTATTCAGATGTCCTTCTTTGCTTCTTCCAGACACATACATTAGCAGAGATCTAGACCACAAATGGTAGTTATTACCATCGAATTTGTGGCTGGTGAGGAGATGACTGTTGGTATCACTCCCTCCCTGAATGAGATTTGTTCCCTCAGAGTGTGGAACAACATCAGTGGAGGTTGATTGTTCAACAGAAGACATTTTCTGAAAAAATCTCAGAAAATTTTGAGTTTGAGCGATTTTGGATCAAGGCTCCGATACGATACCATGTAGAAATTAAGACAAGTATTGAGGAGAAAAACAGATATTAATTGAAGAATACTTGGTAGTTACAACTACAAGAGAAAAAGACATTAAATAGGACTGAGAAAGTCCTAATACTGCAAAAAGCAGTCTCAACGGCTAATGTACAGTGCCTCAACGGCTAGTGTACAGGAAAAACAGCTAAACAGCTCTGGTTTTTTTACCATAGAGCAAAAAGGGTTAAAAACAGGACCTAATTAGAATAAAATAAGATAAAATGAACTAAATTAGGACACTAATTTCAACAAAAGCTTTGGTCTGTAAAGAATTTGTCCCAAACAAATCGATACCTAATCAACCTTTCTCGTTTTTTTGTTTTTGGTTAAAAAAAGTAGGGTGTAACGTTGTATTTTTGTGATTAGTTTATCAGTTTTTTTAAAAGTTATTTATATGGTTTTTGCCGTGTCATTAGGCTGTTAAGCGTGTTTTTCTGCCTCGTTAAGAGGCTGATTTGGTGGCATTATGGTGTTATTATAGTTGCCTTGTTTAGCCTCTGAATTCTATTTAGTCGCTGGTTCCAGCTTTTCCTTTTAAAGCGATTTATAGTATTGGATATTGATTATTCGTTTCATTATCCCACATGGTATTAGAGCACTTATACCAAGAATTAATCTCGTAAAATCTCTCTCCATCATATGCATTCACGACTGAAGTGACCTACAACATTGAGGGGTTAACTCATTCAGTCGAGCAATGCTGATGGCGATTCCTTGCTCATTTCAAATCATAAATTGAATGGGATCAACTATCTCATTTGGTCAAGGACCCTCATAATATCTTTTTGAAAAAAAAATGGGAAGAGGATCACCTTTCCGGGGCAATCACCCGGCCACAACCAGATGACCCTCATACAAACAACAGAATATAGAAAACGTCATGGTCATGTCTTGGCTTATATGATCCACGTCAGCAAAGATCTGTGAAACTTTGTTTTCTTTGGTACTCCTACAATAATCTGGAATGCAGCGGGCGAGTTTCACTCAAAAAAATACAATACATCGGAAGTCTATGAGCTACATGCTTAGCTTCAAGATATACAACATGGAGACACCAATTTCACCAAATACTTCAATAACCCTAGAAAATCACGACAACAACTGGATGGATCCCTTTGACGAGATAGCAAGAGTATGCTAGGAACTTTAGGGAAAATATAGAGAAAGATAGAATTTTCAAGTTCCTCATGGGTTTAACTATAAATGTTGATGATGTGCATGGAAGAATCCTTGGCAAATCTCCCTTACCTCTTCTAAAGTCTGTAAAGAAGTCAGACATGAGGAGCATGTATCCCAAGAATCATATATACAACTTCATATCCTTCACAAACCCGTCCCTAACCTAGAAATTCTTTGTAACCAGTCTTAGATAACTAAAAGATCTGCGTTTTTTGATCCAAATGCCTTAGCTATACCTCATTGGAAGCAAGGCTTTATATGAAGAACTAAACCTTGACTAAAACCAACACTTGGGTGATAATTGAGTTTCGAGTAGGCAAGAAGCTAGGGGGGTGTAAGTGGATATTTAGCATCAATTATGACTCAGATGGTAGTATTAGTAAATACACGGCTAGATTAGTTGCTAATGGTTTTACCCAATATAGTGACATAGACTACCAAGGAACATTTGCTCTTGTTGCAAAGTTGAATTTTGTTAGGTTAATATTCTCTTTAGCAGCAAATCTAAAATGGAATTTATATCAACTTGATGTTAAGAATGCCTTTCTAAATGGTGAACTAGATGAGGAAATGTGTATGAAGATACCTCCTGGCTGTGAGACTTAATATAACAGCAATAAAGTTTGCAAACTTAGAAGATCCCTTAACAGCTTTAAGCAATCTCCAAGAGCTTGGTTTGGGACATTTACAAGGACTGATAAACAACTGAATTTTACTCGGTGCCCTGCTGATCAAACCATGTTCTTTGAAACCGTTGGTTCTGGTAAGAAGGTTATTCTTATTGTTTATGTTGATGATATCATCTTAAGTGGAGATGTTGAGTATGGAATTCAAAATATTAAAGCTTCTCTTGCTAAAGAATTTGAAATCATGGATCTTGGGAAATTTAACTATTTCGTCGAAATGGAAATTGCTAGGTCCATGGAAGGAATCTGTATATCTCGAAGGAAATGCGTTATTGACTTCTTCAAAGAAACATGTATGATTGATTGCAAACCTGCTAGTTTACCAGTTGAACTAGGTTTGAAGATTAGAGAAGAGAAGGATTCACATTCTGTTGACAATGGGAGGTATCAAACATTGGTTTGTAAATTTATCAATCTATCTCACACTAGAACTGACCTTCGTTTTGCAGTTAGCATAGTCTGACAGTTTTGTGCATCAACCAACTAAAGTTCATCAAAAGGCTGTTTTTTGGATTCTGAAGATGAAACCTGGACAAGGCATTTTATATAAAAAGACCGATAACAAAAAAGTTAAGGTGTTTTCTAGATGTTGGTTGTGCAGGATCTGTCACTGACAAGAGATCCATATCTGGTTGCTGCACATATGTGAAGGGTAACCTGATGACATGGAGTAGCAATTAAAAAAATTGAATACAAAAACAACTTGTGGTTGCAAGGAGTAGGGTAGAGGCTAGCTCATAGCCATTGCACTTGGGATAGGTGAAGACTCTGGTTGAGGAGGGTTCTCTAGAAACTGCGTATTAAGTTTTGGTCCTAGAAGAATGTTTTGTGACAAGTATTTCAGCCATTGATATGGCTGAAAACTCAGTCTGTCATGATAAATCCAATCATGTCGAGACTGATAGACATTTTATTATGAAAAAGATGAAGGCAAGGAGATCATTCTCACATACACTTCATCATCTAAAGATCAAATTGCAGATATCTCAACACAAGCTATTTCTACTGGCGTTTGAAGACTTGAGCCACCTGCTTGGTTGTATTGACATCCGCAACCAAGCTTGAGGCGGTGGTGTTGTGATTTGCTTAAAATAGTAGGGTGTAATGTGGTATTTTCGTGATTAGTTTATTAGTCCTTTATTAGGTTTCTAGTCGTTGTCATCAGGCTGTTGAATGCGTTATTTATGCCTCATTAGGAAGCTGTGATTAGGGTGTTATTATAGTTGCCTTATTTAGCCTCTAAATTCAAATTTCTTTAAATTCTAGCCGTCTGAAGGGTTTCCTTGCAATCTATTTATAGTCTCCTCTCTTAAGAGATGGATTACAGGATATGAATCATTCGTTCCACAATATCACGCCATTTTTTTGAATTTCTTTTTTTTGTTGCTAAACCGAGCTTGTAGACGAGCATGCACATGTGTAATTGTGTTCAGACAATTGCTTATGCCGTTCCACTCGCCCTTGTTCACAAACCTATGTTTCAAGTAAGGTCTATCAGGTATCATTTAGTTAGTTAAAAAAATGAATGTTTTGAGGGCTTGGGATGGACTTTGCACTACTTTTTAATGTGCTTTCTTGTAGGTTAAATATGGGTTCTTTGTTTCCATATACTGTGCTTTCTGTTTTCATTTCTGTTATGTAAAATGTAGCAAGTTGCTTGAAACCCACTTCCTGATGATGTCCATTAATTTCATTGGTTGCAGAAATTTCTGCCATTATGTTCAAATTTGATTGTTTTTGCTATTTGTTTCTTTTCTTCTGTTACTGAAGTGGAATTTTTGGGGATAAACAGGCTGTAGCTTATGATAGATCCAGTGCACCAAAGCACTGCAGGGTTTCTGGATGGCTGCAAGGTCAAGAGTTAGCAACTGATTCAGTGGCTGATGCAGAAAAGATGAACCTTTTGACGGAGTTTACGTACGATCTGGAGAACCGCAACGTACAAACTTTTGGTGTAGAGGACTCTGCCCGCTCCAATATTATCGATACGATCAGGTTTGATTTCACATCCAACCATGGGAGTCCTACTCATACTTGCATCTATCGCTTAAGAGTGCATGGTCAAGAACCGATGTCCATGTCAGTGTCAAACACAGAGTCCTGATTTGTTTTCCGTGTTAGTTGTTGAGAGTTGAGCAGAGGGTTTCTATGTAAAGGTGTGCGTGTTTTTTTTTTCTTCTTTTTCCAATGAGAATGTAAGAAGCTTTCTTTATTTCATCGTGTAAATTCTCGGTCGGGAATATGTTTATCCAGAAACAGTTAGGAATGTTGGTTCATGGATTGGGGCACCAGAGTTGTTTGGAATGATGAACTGGAAAAGTTTTTACGTATTCCTTATTACACTGCACTGCATCGCTGATGGGTTTTTGTGCTTATTATAAACAGATGAAACATATTTTGTTTCTTTATGCATAATAGCTGTGTACAATTTTCATCTTTTTATTTTTTTTTTGTCGGCCTATGCCTATGTAGTGGTAATGAGAGGATATAAAACATGTGTACACGATACAAGGATTTCATTTCGGCCTACATAGTTGCAACTTTTGAACAAATTCATTTCGGTCTTATCTCTAACTATAATTTGTTGTTCGACTTTATGAAACAAGATTTGTTCATGCATGTGATACATTCATGAATGACTATTAATTTTTGCACTATATTTGACCATATGTAATATGTTGAAAATTTGGTACTTCGAATTGATTAAAACCAACCAGTCCGAGCGCACCGCCCCACTGGCATGACAAATACATTGGGAAGCGGTTTTGCTGTACATACTTAACACCGATCAAACAGTTCGATCAACGCATCGAAAATAAGATGCGTTGTAGATGCGTTGTTTTACCAAGTTGTTCTCCCAGAAGCAGTAGTGAGTGAGCACTGAAACACAACTTTTGCCTTTTGGTTTTGGAACATGAACTACTAAACTCGAAAAACCATGATTTTTCTTCCTTCTTCAGGAAAAATGTTGAGGGAAAATTTGCTCTCTTTCCTCTCTTGATATGAGCCAAAATTAATGTGTTTACGAGGGAGGAGGGAAAACTTTTCTTTTATAGCCACAATCTAGGGCAAAACATACTCTGATTATGATCAGAGTTTCTCAAGGGAAAATAAATATATTTTCCTTTTTTATTTGTCCAATAAATAAATCCAACATTTAATAAATACAATTTTTCTTCTAATATTTTTTTTTCTACTAATATTATTTATCGAATAAATCATACATATCAATCAATTAGTATAACATTTAATATAAACAACAACATACAATAATTTTTTGTTCAATTTCCTTATTCTAATATAAAGTAATATTTCGACCTGCCATATTGGGATATTGAGAGTATTGATGTAAATGAAAGCTGGATTACTCGTGAGCTATTCATACTCGACTCGCAATAGAGTTCGACTCAATTCGGTTTTTTTTTGAGTTCGCGCTCGAGTCGAGCTACTCGAATATTTAACCGAGCTCGAGTTTTAAAATATAGTATTCGAGTAGCTCGCGAACTTATCGAGCTTGATTAAATAATTATTTAATTAATTAAATTTATTATTAAATATTATTTTTATAATTCAAAAATTATTATTCATGTCGAGTATTAAACGAGTCGAGCTCGATCTTACCATATTTCATTAGAAATTAAATGAATTCTATGAAAACAATCGAGCTTTCGAGATGAGTTGAGATATATCGAGTACTTGGCGAGTCGAGTTCGATCTTGCCTTTATATGGCTCGATCGAGCCCAAACTTTTTTAGCCGAGTCGAGCTCGAGCCCTAGGGAGTATCGAATCGACTCGACTCGATTACACCCCTAATTGAGAGCCAACTCGGTGATCACATACTTATATTCAAAAGCTCCAATAAGCTTGAATAAATAACCAATTTTTTTTTGTATTTATTCAATTTATCAATCTTAGTATTACGTCACCATAATTAGGGACCACGCTCTTAGGATTACAAATATTTACTTATTTTACAAACTGAACGTCCATTAATTTAATCATTACATATAGACTAACTATTCATAGACAGTCCGACAATGAAGGCATTTTCCGCAAACCTCTTAAATCACATCTAATCCTCATCTACCATTAATTCAACATGATCATTATATTATAATCTTTATTATAAACAAATGCCGTACAATCAACCCTTGGACTAACTAACGAGGGAATCTTCTGTCTACTTTCCTTGTGAATGAATAAATGCCGTATTTGTAAAATATATTCCAAGCTATTCTTCTCAAAATAATGCCAACTTGAAAGTGTTTAGGATCGCGACACATGACAATCTTTAGCAATCACATCAAACACTACACTGTAACAAAAAAAACATTATATTTGTTAGTGTTGGTGGGCCAAAGCCCAATATAATATACCAATTTGTTTGCTGGATGTGTTGTTCCCACATCGGCAATATTAGGAGATGCAACCGCCTTAGGTTAGTATAAATAATAGGTTAGTCTATTGATTTATGATGTACCAATCAAGATAAACTCTCAATTGTCTTAGCTATTTTGGCTATTGTTTTAGGCTTTAGGAGAGTTGTATCTTTTGTATTTCTCTACTATAGTAATATTTCTCTTTCGCCCGTGGACTAGTCGGCATATTGCCGGAAACCACGTAAATTTGGTGTTTTGTCTATTTTCTTTCTGTTATTTATTTTGTGTTGTTGTCGTTAAGGGCTATCGCTCGGTTTGTTTTTCCTAACAAACTGGTATCAGAGCCGTGGTTTTTTGAGCCGACGTTTACCGAGCTCTTTTGAAAAATATTAGCCACCATGACGGTAACTAAGTATTATTTTGAGAAGTTCGACAGAAACGTCAACTTCGGGATGTGGCAGTTGAAGATGGAGACCATGCTGATTCAGGAGGGCTTCGATATTGCGTTGCTTGGGAAGGAGAAGAAGCCCGAGAAGATGACAGATGAGGATTTTGCTGGTCTCGACAAGAAGGCCAGGTCAGGTATCATCTTAAATCTTTCTGATGAAGTATTAAGAGAGGTAGCTACTGAGGTTACTGCTAAATATTTGTGGGATAGATTAAAGTCTTTGTATATGAAGAATACTGTGGAGAATCGGCTTTATTTAAAGCAAAGTTTGTATATGCTTCGTATGCCTGAAGGGTCGTCTATATTATCTCATTTAGATAAATTTGATTCCCTGCTTATGAATTTGAGAAATATAGATGTGAAAATTGATGATGAGGATCAGGCTCTGTTGCTATTGTGTTCACTTCCCCAGTCGTTTAAGCATTTCAGAGAAACAATGCTTTATGGTAAGGATACTATTTCTTACAAAGAAATCAAGTCGATTCTAAAATCGAAAGATCAAATTGATAAAGATATAACTGGGGAGGGTAGTAGTAACGTAGGTAGTTTTGTGGTCCGGGGCAGATCGGATAAAAGGGATGCAGACAGTCAAAGATCCAAATCTAGATCCAAGTCAAGACATAGGAATTTGGTGTGCAATTATTGTATAAAGAAAGGGCACATCAAATCAGAATGCTATAAGCTCAAAAACAAAGAAAAGAAACAAAACGGAGAGCACGGTAACAAGGAGTCAGGTCAAGCTAGTGTTATTGAAGATGACAGTGATGGGTTATTTTCTTTGCTAATGATAAATCAAGGTCTAATGATGAATGGATATTGGATTCTGGTTGTACGTATCATATGTGTCCTAATAGGGACTGGTTTTCCACCTATGATTCAGTTCAAGGTGGAGTTGTTTTGATGGGCAACGACGCAGTGTGCAAGGTTGCTGGTATTGGTACGGTTAGAATCAAGACTCGTGATGGTGTTGTCAGAACACTTACTCAAGTTAGACATGTTCCAGACTTGAAGAAAAATCTCATCTCCTTGGGTACACTCGAGGCTCTTGGTTACAGATACACCGCTGAATGTGGAGTTTTGAAAGTTCTTAAAGGTGCTCTTGTTGTGATGAAAGCTAGCAGGTCTGGCAGTTTGTATACTTTACAAGGATCTATAGTTACAGGGACTTCTGCAGTTTCTACATCATCTTTAGAGGCGGATACAACGAAGCTATGGCATATGCGTCTTGGGCACATGGGTGAGAAGGGATGACGTGGCCTTTTCTAGTGCTAATACCAGTCCTTAACCGACAGTGTATCGGGTCAAACTGTAGTGCTAGTATGGTGAGTCAGAGTATCGTATCCTCGTGGAACTTAGTAATTCTTCTAAGTGTGGTTAAACACCAAAAAGAGTCGTTATTAACTCGATCTAAACCGCAATTTTATAACACATATCACTACTATTCTAGTCAACATAAAATAAATACGTAATTTAAAAGTTATTCTAATATAATATATATAGATATATAAATATATATAGATGTGCATAAGTTGCAAAGTATATATATAGATATAAATATATAGATGCCAAATATATTATTAGAGAACTAGCCAAAGTTTATATAATTGATTTATACGATCTTTTCAGTGAATGGAATGTGCTCGATCTTTCCTTTTATATTAGGTTCAATTGAGTAAATGAAACGGTGCACTCCTGAGGTTAACAATTCCTCCTTACATAAGCGTACGAAATTGTCATATGTCCATTGTCATCACTCCAAGATCCACAACTCGTTACGGTTTTTCCGAACAGTCCCGAGTACGATTCTACCTCTCCGAATAAAAAGGAGTCATTCCGTTCGTCAAACGGTCAATTTTATTTAAAGGCTCCGGTTGTCAAGGCCGGGCGATTCAACTTTCCGGTTTAAGTTTCAATTAAACCGATGATTTAACATTATTACGATCTCGAGTACAAATTTCAATAAGATTCATCTTTTTAGGACAAATCGCCCCCGGGTAGGAAACTTGGGTTCCGTTGTCACGTTATTCACTCGGCCAATTTTTACCCTCCGGTTTTTCTATTAACGAGTTCATAACCTAACTGCTGAGCGTCAATTCATAATTAGATTATGAATTCTTTCGAATCAAACTTTATCAATAGAAAAAAGATTCAATTAACTCAATTTTAGTCAATTTTACTTAGACAACATTCCTCTACCGAAAAGATCGAAATAAAATGATTACATAACTTTGGCTAGTTATTAGATTTAGCCTACTAACATTATACGAAAATAAAAACAAACATAACAAACATAAATACTTTAGAAGTTTTACCCGATTACAACAAAGTTGAATCGAAGTCGTATTCTTCCGGATGCTACAACGACTTCAACAACATTGATCTTCCGATAATTTCTCGAGCATTATACGATACTACTTTATTTATGGCATAAGGCCTATATACATACCTACTACTAATAAAAAGAGGTAAAGAAAATATATTTGGTACCCCCTATGTGCCTCGCAATGTCGCTCTATTTATAGGCAGATTTTTCCAAGCCGGATCGATCCGAGAAAGGGCCGGATCGATCCGGGAACAAAAATCTTATCCCCCGGATTTTTCTCTCGCAGGCCACATGCCGGGTAATCATCATGTCTCTTCGGATCGATCCGAGGTAATTCCGGATCGATCCGGATAGATTTTTTCCAAACTTGATCTCGAAACTTGATAAAATCATAACTTGAGCTATGGATCTCCAAATGACATAATTCAAGATGCGTTGGAAAGCTCTTGAGAAGATCTACAACTTCCCCGAAGGACTTTTCTTCAGAAAATGCCTTTTTGATGGGACATTTGTTCGTCGAAAATATAACTTGATACGGTGTCACGAACCATTGATCCACTTGAACTTTAAAACTCGTGGCACTTCCTTAATTCCTTCAAAAGATATGATTTTACTCCAAAAAGTGTCGTCACTCGGGGTCTTGGTTTACCTAAGATCCGTAAATAAAATACCAAAAATACCCACGTGAATCGACACGACACTCCGGTTATTAACCCGGTACAAAATTTATAACTTTTTATCATTTTTACTTGATTTTTATAGTATTTAGATTTATTCATAACTATTAATATTTTATAAGATTATCGTTATAATTACTTATATTTTATATAAAAAGAGTCGATAATGTATATAAAACATCGTAATTTTTATCATATAAATGTTATACATCAACTACTCCCCACTTAGCTCTTTGATCGTCCTCGAGCAAAATAAGCGGTAATATATATAAAAATGACGATAAAAATAATATACGTGGTAGATTATATTTCAAATTAGTAAAATATCATTTCAATATTATAACCATATTAATTATATCTTTCTTAGAAATTGACAAGATAAAAAGTGTAGATAACTTTGATAAATTATTTATCAACTATTATTCAAATGAAATTTCACAAAATCTACTCAATAAATATAATTAAAATTCTAGAATTATTTTCCTATCTCAACTTGTATGAAATATTTGGAATCAAAGACTAAGTCAAGTAATTGACAAACTGGCTTATACTCTTTAGGATGGGACATTGGTTAATCGAAAAGATAGAAAAGGAAATCAAAAAGAGAAAGAAGCAAGTCGTACGTACTTTACACCTTCACGTTTGATAAAAAACAATCTCGATTAATAACATCCTCTTATTCCAACTATTTTTCAGATTTTCTCTCTTCTTTTTCAATATTAAGAACTAAAAGCGTGAGTGTGTGTAGAAAAATCAAATTTACAAGCATTGCTTCATCAAGATTGATCGGAGTAATACTCTTTCGATCTAAAATTACGAGTCCGGTTTCCTTAAACTCGTAATCATTCTTGAGATCTTATGATTCGAATTTTTATCGGGAGCTTTATACCTCATAGTGATATAGGACGTTTCTAGATAACACCCTACTGCACTCAAATCATTGGAAGCTGCTAACGATTTTTTGTATTTGTCGATCAAAGATAAGGAAGATACCTGGTATTCGATTAATTCGTGTAAATATGGTGCTTCGTTCTTATATATATTTTTTTTTTTTTTTTTTTTTTTTTTTTTCTACCTCAGCATACACCATTCTTAGCTTCGTTCCATCATCTCCTTTCATAAGTACGTACAAACTCGTGGGATTTTTAGGAAATGTAAACCAAAATAAACCAAGGGTCGGTTATAATCAAAAATGGCTATTTCGAGTGAGGTCTTAATCACTCTAATCAAGGTCGAAGTAATTTTTGTGGTGTCAAAAATCTCATCATTCCTAATCCGATTCCATATTCATATTTCGTTTTGCAAAGAAAATTATTCTAAAAAAATTTATTATAAATATAAGTATTTCGTTAAATTTCATATGAAATTTACTTGATAATATTTATGTATAGTTACATATACTTAAAATCTTATAAAAATCTAAAATTGACATATATAATATAATTATAATATATCAAATTTACTTTACTTAATTAAAATCTATTCTTACCAAATTATACTATTTTTATTCATATTAATTATATATTATCTAGTTATTTTGATCCAAGACAAATTAAACTAAGTATTAAGCAATTAAGTATAACTTTATATAAGAAAATTTTAATTTGTATTTACTAACTTACTTCTACTCCCCACTTACGAAATGGCATCGTCCCGATGTTCAAAGTGAGTAAATAAAAGTTAGTTTGAAAATAAAATTAAAATTTTACATAATTTTGATTGATTTTTATTATTATTTTTTTTTAAAAACAAACATATATTATTTTGATTAAAGTAAATGACATATATATTAAACATTAAGGAAACTATTACAAACTAAAAAACGATTAAACGATCTACTTAAACGACTATCATATAAAAACATAAACTTCTAACTGATTATCAACCCGTAGATGAACATCCGGGAGTATCCACCGGAAGTAGTCCTAACTGAGAATCACGAGATGGAAAAATCTCGTCGTAGTAAACTCGTGCACGTGATTCAGCTTGGACACAAAGATGAGAGATAACCCTGTGCAAACGGTAACGGTCTTCCCCTATTACGTCTCTCTACCGCAAAATTAATTGCGCTTTAAACATCAAAACTCCCCAATCAATGTATGCTCCGATGGTTAGTGCATACAACAAAGAAAGCATTTCATCATCCGTAACCCCATAAAAATCTCTAGTTGGATAGATCCGAGAATTAATGAAGCGTTTCCACGCCCTTAAATGAGGGGGTAAGGCCGTAGTTGAAGAATCATAGTTATGATCAAACAACGGAAATACGAACCGAAAGGCTTCGCAAGACGATTTACAACATTATACGCATCTCCAAGTTCCCAAAGAAACTCGAAGTGTGGGTTTCGATCAAAAGTACATGGTGGGATTTGATAGATTTGATTTATGATGACCGGTGAAAATGAAATAACGATTCCCCTAACCGTAATAAGTCGAGACGAGGCTACCGACGTTATCTCAAAGTGAGAGACGCATAAAAATCTCTCGACAATCGAAATGTTTATTCTACTTCGGGAGTCCTAATCAACTTTTTCCATCCGCAACCTCGGATTAGATTCCGTCCCCACCGATCAATTTTTTCGTGTTTAAGCCTTTCTCCATCGAATAGAGAACGGACGAAATTTAGATGTCTCGGGACGTCATTATGAAAACAAGAGGCATGCCCTTCAGAACCACACCATCGGGCGTATGTGGTTCGTAACTATTAACCGAGGGAGAGGAGCGGTTAGACATTTCGACACGAGATTTAAACTAAGCTAGATAGAGGAAAGAAGAAATGAGCAAAGTTCAAGGTCGTCGCTCTTTCCTTTTATAGAAATAAATCTATCAAGCAAAAGTAGAAAAGATCTCTTGTTTTGGCGTTTTTGTACTTGCCGGATCGATCCGAGAAAGGGCCGGATCGATCCGGCCTCTGAACTAGTAATCCTGTCAGGTCGGTACACTCAGGTCGGATCGATCCGGTAAAAGGCCGGATCGATCCGGAACACTACTGTTCACGGACAGAGCTGATTTTGCTTGTAAAATGCCTAGATTTTTCTAGATGACGTTTTCTCCCTATCTTTGGTTCATTTTCATTGTGTTATAACCATAAATTTTACTACACAATGCGTAATACCATAATATGTAATGAAAACATGAAGATCGTATTAAAATAAAATCCTACCAAAATCAAAATAACCTAAAATTTTACGATAACGAAATTGTACGAAAAATAAAATGTTTCAATGTCAAAAATCATAGAATGTTTAAAATTACTCCTCCTCATCACTCATCTCGACGTGGCTTGAACTTGGCATAGCTTGATAACGGGTCGATTCTTGGGATGGATCTTGAAAATAAGTGGACATCCGTACCGAGCTATCTAGTCCCATCGAGCTCATTTCTCTCGTAATATCAGAAAAAGTGCTTCCCCATCCCGTCGTGGTATGGCCAAATGATCCAGATCCAGCCCATTCGATGTCGCACCGCCGTAGTACTCGTCGAAAAATCCCCTACACCACTAGTTTGAAATCCAAAAGAATGTGGCATTTGTTGGAAGTCCGAGCGAGGTGGCATCGGTGGAATGAAATCGGGCAAGGTATAAGGCCGGGTTTGGCAATGCGGAATATCCATCTCGGCATAGGTAGGGTTCGTAGTAAATTCATTTGATATAAACCTCGTATGCCTTGACGTAAATCTTCGACCATAATTTATTCCTTTCCGCAAAAAAACACCATATTGGCATTAGCACGATGAACATCATAGGCCATGGATTGAAACATGTCGTAAGTGATGGTATTCGGAAGTTGAGTTTGAGTTTGACTGGATGAAGGAGGGACAGCAGTGGGTGGAGTAGGCTGAGGTCGTCTACGGTTAGGGTCCAAAAAATCTATTCTTCCTGCCGGACGGATAAGTGGTAAACTAGACCTATAAGTGTGTCATCCACCATCATCAAATTATCACTGGGAGCTCACGGACACCAATCGGCGACACAAGGAAGAAATAAAACATGGAAAAGGCATGTGACTGCCGGGTCTAGCATTCAGGGCAAATTCCTTGGCCCTTCTACACATTACTCTGCCTACATCCACGGGTATATCATTGACCATAGCCCAAGCAATACACAAATCCTCTTTACCAAAAGATGTAAAATGTCGAGTAGGGTAAAGAGTGTGACTAATAAAACGTTTAATGGCTCTCATATCCCTTATACATTTTCCATAGGAAAACTCGTTTTCATGCCGACGGCAAAGTGGGATCTAACTCATTTCGGGCTAGTGAAACAATATAATCAAAGTCCGCAGCTCATCCAAATTCCAAACCGTATAATAGTCCTCATTCTCTCGGTATATCGTGGATACCATAAATAGCATTTATAATGTGAGGAGTAAACGGCACCGTCCTAGTTCTTAGGTTGACGAAGTTAACTCACCATCTTCTCGTAGCATTATGAGTTGCTACCAGAGAATAAAATTCAGCCTACTTAGGTTGTGTTAATTTCTCCCGACCTTAAACCGGCTAATTCCAACCACTGCCGCCTTTCAAAAATCTCTTTTACCTCCCTTCCCAAATCTTTGAAATCCAAACCCCTCTCGACCGCAACTAAACACTTTCCAAATTTATTTTTCAATGCTTTCTTAGTCGCGCAGCAGACGCGGTTCTATCAAAACTAACAGTCAATTCTTCTTCTCGTTAAAGGCCTAGTTTCGATGACTCGGAATTTGGGTTGGGATATTAGGTTTACGTTTTTTACTAGCTTTTGATGATTCGGCCATTCTACGATAGTGACACAATAACAAAACAACAACAAAACAACAAAAAAAAACAACACAAATGAGTTACACAAAATAGTGAAATAAAAAACGAAGTTAACAAAATAAGTGACTACAATGTTACCTTCCAAAGCTTAAAAGGTTAACAAGTTGGCCGGAAAAGATGAAAATTCGCCGGAATAAAAGTTGAAGCTTCCTTGAAAATTCTTCAATTTAAAATTGAAAATTTGAAGAGAAGAGAGGAAAATGAGAAGAGTGTAAGGATTGGGGTGATGTGAGAGTGAATTTTAGTGATGATTTTGAAGAAAAAAAAATCGAGGGGGAAATGGGGAGGGGCGGCTGTTTTCTCAGAAAAATGGAAGAGGAAGAAGAAGGGAAGATCCCGTTCTTTTTTAGGTTTTTTAGCTTCCGGATCGATCCGGGGTTAGGCCGGATCGATCCGACCACTTTTTTTTTTTTTTTTTTTTTTTTTTTTTTTTTAAAACCTTAATAAAACTTCTACAAAATTTAAATAAAAACTTTTTATAAAAACTTTATAAAACTTTTAAATAATTCCATAAAGATCCTATTTATAAAATTTTCAAAAGTTATATAAAAATTTTATAAATATTATAAAATTCACAAGGGTCCTAATTCCATCACTTCTAAATCTTCCAGAGTTCTGACGTAACGTTCTATCAACCTAACCTTAAGAAATGAGGCGTTCGAATTTTCCCTTTGATCTCCATCGGGATTTTCGGATAACCACCTAATCGTTCCCTTCTTAACAACATTCAAACACTCATCTTGGGATTTGGTTGTGCTTTCCCTACATTTCCCTTCATGCTCACTTTTTCCACAGATTCTGCATCTCCTTAAAAACTTTGCCCTTCTCTTTATCGAACTTCTCGACTTTCCATTACATACTTCTCTCAATCTCGATCTCTCTCAACAATTGCTTGTTTTTCTCAAAAACCGAAGCTTCTATTTTAAACGCGACATCTTTATCCAAGCCTAATTTCAAAAGCAATATAAAAATTTCTATTCTATCTAAAAAAGGCATCCAGCTCTTTTACGTCTATCCGGTAAAAGACGAAACTAATTTAAACATAAATAAAAAACGTTAAAAAAGTAGAGTAAAGATAGATAGCACCCGGTATTCGGCCGAATTTAGTTCCTCTACTTTTCGCTTTCTTGATTTCTCTCGCTTTTTACTTTGTCGGAGGATCGCTTAGTAGCATTATTTCTTCTTTTAGTGCGGTTCCTTCTCCTTCCACAAATATCTTTACTCTATGGCCATTGGCTATAAAAGTTGTATTTCCATCGCTAGTTCAACACTCCGCATTTGTAAACCCTTGTTACTTTAAATGGACCCGTCCATCTTGATTTAAGCTTTCCCGGAAATAACTTTAAACGTGAATTGTACAAGAGTACTCGATCACCTACATGGAACTCACGCCTATAGATTCTCTTATCGTGAAAAGATTTCGTGCGTTCCTTGTAGATTCGAGCGTTTTCATAAGAATCGAGACGGAATTCTTCTAGTTCGTCAATTGAAGCAATCTATGATCACCGACAACCTTAGGATCGAAATTCGTAAATTTAATAGCCCGTAAGGCTCGGTGTTCTAACTCAACCGGGAGATGACAGACTTACCAAAAACTAACTTATAGGAGAACAACCAATTGGTGTTTTAAAAGCCGTTCTATACGCCCATAATGCATCGTCTAGCTTAACCGACCGCTTTTTTCGGTTTGAATCAACTCGTTTTTTCTACGATTCTTTTAATCTCTCTATTAGACACCTCTACCCGACCACCGGTTTGCGGATGATAGGGCGTTCCTAACTTATGTGTTACACCATATTTTTCAATTATCTTGGTAAATGGTCTATTACAAAAGTGTGAACCTCTATCACTAATGATAGCCCTGGAATGCCATATCTAGTGAATATGTTCTTTTTAAGGAATCGTATGACAACTTTGGTATCATTAGTGGGAAGAGCTTCAGCTTCTACCCATTTCGAAACATAATCTACCATTACTAGAATAAATCTTTTTCCAAAAGATATAGGGAATGGTCCCATGAAATCTATACCCCAAACATCAAATAACTCACATTCTAAAATAGGTTGCATAGGCATTTCATGTTTTTTAGATACATTTCCCCATTTTTGACAAGACTCACAAGATTTAACATATTTATAAGCATCTCTATATAGTGTAGGCCAATAAAAACCACATTGTAAAACTTTAAAAGCAGTTTTCCAACCTCCATGATGACCTCCCCGCCTCACGATCATGACAAAATGATAAAATACTTAAAATTTCATTATCGTGCACACACTTTTCGATTATCCCATCCGAACATTTACGGAAAAGGTCCGGTTCCTCCCGCAATAGAATTTTAAGTCATAAAAGAATTTCTTCTTCGTCGCCAAGTCCAATGAGACGGAATATAATCACAAAGTTAAGTAATTAATGATATCTCCAAACCAGGGTGACATTTCCTTAGAAGGAATTCTATTCTTTAATAACCGCATGGTCGAAGGAGTATCTATTCTAAACAGCTTGTTCATCGTGAAATGAATCTTTAATTTCTATTCCTTTCTCAACATCATTTTCCATTCTACTTAGATGATCCGCTACTACATTCTCACTTCCCTTTTTATCTTTAATTTCAATATCAAATTCTTGAAGTAAGAGAATCCATCTAAGAAGACGTGGTTTCACATCCTTCTTACTTAGTAAATACTTCAAAGCCGAATGGTCTCGTATAAATTATTACCTTAGAACCAACTATATACGATCCGAACTTATCTAAGGCAAAAATTACAAACCAACAGCTCTTTTTTCGTAGTTGTATAGTTCGGCTTGAGTCATAGTTAATGTATGAGATGCATAGTAAATAGCTTTGAGAATTTTGTTATATCTTTGACCTAAAACTCGCTCCTACAAACCTAAATCACCGGCATCACACATAATCTCAAATGGCAAATTCCAATCGGTGCTACTAGCACCGGTGCAAAAGTAGTCAATCTCGCTTTTAAGGTCCGAAAAGCTTCCTTACATTTACCATCAAAGTTAAAAGGTACTTCCTTTTCAAGCAAATGACTTAGAGGCTTTGCTATCTTTGAAAAATCGGCAATAAATCTCCTATAAAATCCCGCATGTCCAAGAAATCCTCTTAGAGTCCTTAGATTAACTGGTGGTGGTAATTTTTCAATCACTTCCACCTTGGCTTTATCAACTTCAATTCCTATTCCAGAGATTCTATGGCCTAGGACAATTCCTTCTGATACCATTAAATGCCATTTTTCCCAATTTAAAACTAAATTGGTATCCTCACAGCGTTGTAACACTTTTTCTAAGTGCGACAAACATTTATCAAAAGAATCTCCGTAAACACTAAAGTCGTCCATAAAAATTTCTAAGAATTTCTCAACCATATCGGAAAATATAGCCATCATGCATCTTTGAAACGTAGCAGAGCATTACATAAACCAAACGGCATTCTTTTATACGCAAAAGTTCCATAAGGACAAGTGAAAGTAGTCTTTTCCCTATCTCCCCGCCGCAATGAAAATCAGTAAATAACCCGAATAACCATCTAAGAAACAAGAATATTTATGACCACTTAAACGTTCCAACATTTGAACTATGAATGGCAAGTGGATGATGATCTTTCTTAGTATGATCATTCATTTCCTAAAATCAATGCACATTCGATAACCCGTAATTTCTCTTGTTGGAATCCATTCATTCCTATCATTCTCTTTCACCGTGAAACCTCCTTTCTTTGGTACAACTTGAGTTGGACTAACCCATTCACTATCCGATATGGGGAAAATTATTCCCATTTCTAATAGCTTAATGACCTCTTTCTTAACAATTAGCCGCAAATTCGGGTTGAGGCGGCGTTGCGGTTGAATACAAGGCTTAGCATCCTCCTTCGAATTATCTTATGAACGCAAATCTCGTGGCTAATACCTCGAATATCGGCAATCGTCCATCCAAAAGCTTTCTTATGCTTTTCCAACATTCTAAGCAAGCTTGATCTTCTTGTTGCTCGCTTAAAGCCGATGAAATAATAATCGGTAATAGATTATCGCTTTCTAGAAAAGCATATTTCGATTTAAAGGTAACGGTTTCAATTCCGCATTCTTCGGCGGATCTTCTATTGACGATTTAAGAATTGGTCCTTCTAGTTCTAATTCCAAATACTTATGCCATGGTGGCTTAAAGGTAAAACTTTCGTATCTAAAGAAAGAATTATCTCTTTCATTTCAATGTCTTCCTCATCTTCTTTATAGATAGACAGAGTTAAGCATTCTTCTAATCTGTCTTCAAAAGTTGGTAATCGATTATCGTAGACGTAATGAATATCTTCTATAAAAGAACACGATTCTGGTGATGGATGATTCATAGCTTTGAAAATATTGAAAGCAACTTCATCTTCATTGACTCTCAAAATTAATTCTCCTTTCTGAACATCGATTAAAGTTCTTCCTGTAGCTAGAAATGGACGACCTAGAATAAGAGGTGCTGAATAACCATCTTCCATTTCCATAACTACAAAGTCTACTGGAAAATAGAATTTGTCTACTTTAACCAATACGTCCTTAATAATTCCTTTAGTGGTACTTAATCGATCTATCCGCCATTTGCGAGTCATTTCGCCGTAGTAAGCTTTCCTATGCCTAGCTTTTTATAATCCTCATAAGACATTAGATTTATACTTGCTCCTAGATCACATAAGACCTTCTTAAACGTAAATCCTCCAATTTCACACGGAATGGTAAAACTACCAGATCTTTCGGTTTAGGTGGTAACTTATGCCGCAAAATTGCGGAACATTCTTCATTTAGGCATATATTCTCATATTCCTCTAATTTTTTCTTGTTTGACGAATTTCTTTCGTAAATTTTCCATAGGCAGTATATTAATCGAGCTTCAATAACAGGGATATTAACTTGAATATGACGAAAAGTGTCAAGGAAACGAGCATACTTCTTATCGCTTTTTGCCTTTTTGATTTGATCTTTAGGAGGGTAAGGTAAAGATTCTAAATCTATGACCTTTGGCTCCTTTGTCGGTTTCTCTTTTCCTTTTTCCTTAAACCTTCGAGTATTACTCGGTTGCCATGTTTCGTGCTCTTGAATTTTTTCTTTTAAATTGTTCCCCGAATCAATCTCTACTTTAGATTCCTTCGCTTCTTCCCGTTTTTCATCCTTGTTTTCATTATCTTCCATTCTAACATGTTCCTTAAATAAAGTCCTTAAATCTTTATCCATGGGATCTTTCGTAATCTTAGGGATTTTTACCCAATTTTCCCTTTCACTTTCGTGTTCCGAACTTTTATTTCTTTTCAAGAAATTTTCTATAATTTCTTCTTCCTCATCCGTAAATTCAAGTTCATCTTTAGTTTTATCATTCTTACCATCTAAGTCATCTTCTACTTCATTATTCCCAAAGTTTTCAACTCCATTACTTCCACCGAGCTTCCTACTTCTCGTAACTACAACATTTACCTCTCTTGGGTTCCTTTCGTTGTTACTTGGTAATCCTCCCGGGGTCTCGTTGTTATTACGTTCACCTTCCCTACTCAAATGATCTTCCATATTCCTTAATGAGGCTTCTATCGTTCTCATCCCGGTATCATGTCCACTCATAGATGTTTTCATTGAACTCATGTCCTTAGTGATCGTACCAATAGAAGTCACCATCGTTTCTATATTTTTAGCTTGAGTAGATACTACACCCATCATATTTTCCATTAGTTTTTCCCATTTTTCAACTCCTTCGCAGCCGAGTTGAACTTTGAGTTACCGGTATACTTTGAGTGGTATGTTGAGGATAGGATCTAGGTAATGATTGTAAATTTCGATTAGACGTGTTTTCTTGATAAACTTGATTATTATTCATGTTCCTATATGGAACTCGGATACGGCGGTTGTCCTTGCTTACTAGGGTTTTCGACCATCGATAAGTAGGGTGATCTCTTCTAATAGCATTAAACGAGTTTGAGTAAGCATTGTTTAAATTCCTATGCTGCTGAAGAAAACTCACCTCCTCTCTTGAGTATCCTGTTGGTTCTTCGATCCCTAGTGGCATTTTATCCTGAATTGAGTATTCAGTTGGCGTACTATTTTCTGAACTTTGGTTTTTGCTCGATTGTAGGTCATCAAATTTCCTACTTAAATTTTCTAAATGTGCTAGAACTTCCGTATTAGACGTACATTCTCCCGCAAAAGCTACTTTTCCGGTGCTAGAACCGGTTTCCCACATTCTCGTTATTTTTGGAAATCTTTTCTATAGCATCGTAAATCGTTTGAGCTTCACTCATCATTAACGAACCACCACATGCATGATCTACATCAAGACGTGAATCTTTTCTTAATTTATGACGAAGAGTTGAATTTGCATATCTAAGGAATAACCATGGTCGGGACAAGCTCTTAACAGCTTTTTTAAATCTTTCCTGTGCATTCCCGAGCGTTTCTTCGATCCTTGTCTAAAGTTAGCAACCTCGACTTTTAATTCCAAATTCCGTCCAGAGTGAAATATTGTTTCGTAAATTCAGTTTGAATCTCCTCCCAACTAGTAAGTGAATGATGTGGAAGAGACATAAACCAATCTCGGGCTCGTCCTTTTAGAGAAAAAGGAAACATAGTCATCCTTGTTAATTCCTTGTGAGCACCTTGACTTTTGGCTGTATTGCATAGTTCTTCAAAAAGATAGAGATGATGATGCGGATCTTCATCATCTTCTCCTAGGAATTGGGCTCTTGCGTCAATTAAACCAAAAAGATGAGATTTAATCTCGAAATTATTCGCTCCTTCATTAGGTAAAAGTATGGGATTATTAGTCTGATTTCTTCTTATGGTTTGGTCACAGATAGGCCTTGGGTTTACTGGGTTGTTACGATTATTCTGGTTCCGATTTTGATTATTTCTATTATTATTATTATTTTGATTATTAAGGTTAACAGGGTTTTGTCCATGCCCTAGAGCATGTTCCAGCCCTTGTTCGTGTGTTTCATCACCGATTTCAAACCATTCTCGTATTTTCGTTTGAAGATGATTCGTCGGGATTTCCCCGACTAGTATGACCACGTTTTCTCTCTACTCTTAACTCGCCTTTCGTAAGTGTTTATGTCGGGCTTATAAGGAGTGAGTGGGGCCTTACCACTTCTGGTCATCAACTAACGAAAATAGAAAATAACACGAAATTAATAGTAGTAAAAAATGGTAACTTACCTATAAGGTAAGTACCGACGAAAATAAAAATAGAAATGAGATAAGAAAAGTGTTGACTTATTCTCGAGAATTTTGAGCTAATACAAGTAGTAACCATAGACACAAAAAAGAAGTTAGCGTCGTTCCCCGGCAACGGCGCCATAAAGCTGACGTGGCCTTTTCTAGTGCTAATACCAGTCCTTAACCGACAGTGTATCGGGTCAAACTGTAGTGCTAGTATGGTGAGTCAGAGTATCGTATCCTCAGGGAACTTAGTAATTCTTCTAAGTGTGGTTAAACACCAAAGAGCTGTTATTAACTCGATCTAAACCGCAATTTTATAACACATATCACTACTATTCTAGTCAACATAAAATAAATACGTAATTTAAAAGTTATTCTAATATAATATATATAGATATATAAATATATATAGATGTGCATAAGTTGCAAAGTATATATATAGATATAAATATATAGATGCCAAATATATTATTAGAGAACTAGCCAAAGTTTATATAATTGATTTATATGATCTTTTCAGTGAATGGAATGTGCTCGATCTTTCCTTTTATATTAGGTTCAATTGAGTAAATGAAACGGTGCACTCTCGAGGTTAACAATTCCTCCTTACATAAGCGTACGAAATTGTCATATGTCCATTGTCATCGTCCAAGATCCACAACCGTTACGGTTTTTCCGAAAGTCCCGAGTACGATTCTACCTCGAATAAAAAGGAGTCATTCCGTTCGTCAAACGGTCAATTTTATTTAAAGGCTCCGGTTGTCAAGGCCGGGCGATTCAACTTTCCGGTTTAAGTTTCAATTAAACCGATGATTTAACATTATTACGATCTCGAGTACAAATTTCAATAAGATTCATCTTTTTAGGACAAATCTGCCCCCGGGTAGGAAACTGGGTTCCGTTGTCACGTTATTCACTCGGCCAATTTTTACCCTCCGGTTTTTCTATTAACGAGTTCATAACCTAACTGCTGAGCGTCAATTCATAATTAGATTATGAATTCTTTCGAATCAAACTTTATCAATAGAAAAAAGATTCAATTAACTCAATTTTAGTCAATTTTACTTAGACAACATTCCTCTACCGAAAAGATCGAAATAAAATGATTACATAACTTTGGCTAGTTATTAGATTTAGCCTACTAACATTATACGAAAATAAAAACAAACATAACAAACATAAATACTTTAGAAGTTTTACCCGATTACAACAGTTGAATCAGAAGCTGTATTCTTCCGGATGCTACAACGACTTCAACAACATTGATCTTCTGATAATTTCTCGAGCATTATACGATACTACTTTATTTATGGCATAAGGCCTATATACATACATACTACTAATAAAAAGAGGTAAAGAAAATATATTTGGTACCCCCTATGTGCTTGCAATGTCGCTCTATTTATAGGCAGATTTTTCCAAGCCGGATCGATCCGAGAAAGGGCCGGATCGATCCGGGAACAAAAATCTTATCCCCCGGATTTTTCTCTCGGGGCCACATGCCGGGTAATCATCATGTCTCTTCGGATCGATCCGAGGTAATTCCGGATCGATCCGGATAGATTTTTTCCAAACTTGATCCGAAACTTGATAAAATCATAACTTGAGCTATGGATCTCCAAATGACATAATTCAAGATGCGTTGGAAAGCTCTTGAGAAGATCTACAACTTCCCGAAGGACTTTTCTTCAGAAAATGCCTTTTTGATGGGACATTTGTTCGTCGAAAATATAACTTGATACGGTGTCACGAACCATTGATCCACTTGAACTTTAAAACTCGTGGCACTTCCTTAATTCCTTCAAAAGATATGATTTTACTCCAAAAAGTGTCGTCACTCGGGGTCTTGGTTTACCTAAGATCCGTAAATAAAATACCAAAAATACCCACGTGAATCGACACGACACTCCGGTTATTAACCCGGTACAAAATTTATAACTTTTTATCATTTTTACTTGATTTTTATAGTATTTAGATTTATTCATAACTATTAATATTTTATAAGATTATCGTTATAATTACTTATATTTTATATAAAAAGAGTCGATAATGTATATAAAACATCGTAATTTTTATCATATAAATGTTATACATCAGAAGGGTCTATCTATCTTGAGCAAAAGAGGCCTTTTGTGTGGACAACATACTGGGAAGTTGGACTTCTGTGAGAATTGCTTCTTTGGGAAGCAGAAGCGTGTCAGTTTTAAGTCTCCAGCAGTTCACCGAACAAAAGGCACATTGGATTATATACATTCAGATCTTTGGGGGCCATCTCGTGTTCCATCAAAAGGAGGTGCTAGGTATATGTTGACTTTTATTGATGATTATTCGAGAAAAGTTTGGGTTTTCTTTCTGAAGCAGAAGAATGATGTTTTCCAAACCTTCAAGAACTGGAAAACATTGTTTGAGAAGCAGACAGGGAAACATATTAATCGGCTTAGAACAGATAATGGCTTGGAATTCTGTGAAGGCGAATTTAATCAATTTTGTGAAAATGAAGGCATTGTTCGTCATCGCACAGTTAGAAAGACTCCTCAGTAAAATGGCGTTGCAGAACGCATGAATAGAACAATTTTGGAGAGAGCTCGATGTATGATCTCTAATGCTGGTTTGTCAAAGGATTTCTAGGCAGAGGCAGTTTCCGCAGCTTGTTATATAATTAATCGGTCACCTTTAGCATCTATTGAGTTCAAGACACCTGTGGAACTTTGGTCATGTACCCCTACTGATTACTCCGATTTAAAGATATTTGGATGTCCCGCATAGATGCATGTCAGTGAAGGAAAGCTAGAACCCCGGGCTAAGAAAAGCATCTTTCTCGGGCATGCATCTGGAGTAAAAGGATATCGTTTATGGTGTGTTGATTCAGCCAAGTTTGTGATCAGCAGAGATGTTACATTTGACGAGTCTTCTATGTTACATCCGAAAGGAAAGTCTTCTGGTGTTTCTGATGCAGGTAGTGGTGATGGTATGTCAAAGCAGGTGGAGTTTGAAGTTAGTCATGATGCCCCACAACCCAGTTCTAGTGTTCAGACAGATTCATCAGGCTTCACAAATCAAGAGGAACAAAGAGAGGAGGATCATTCTATAGCCATTAACAGACCCATGAGAGAGATTAGACTACCACAGAAGTATAATGATTATGTTGCTTATGCTCTTTCTGTTGCACAGGAAACGAATGAAGGTGGAGAGCCTTCTACATATTCAGAGGCAGTTTCAGGTGTTGATTCAACTAGGTGGTTGGTCGCGATGAATGAAGAAATTGAATCTCTCCAGAAAAATAAGACTTGGGTTCTAGTGAAGCCGCATATGGGAAAGAAAATCGTTGATTGTAAATGGGTCTTCAAGAAGAAAGAAGGCATACCAGGGGTTGAAGATGCAAGATACAAGGCACGATTAGTCGCCAGAGGCTTTAGTCAGGTACAAGGTGTTGATTATAATGAAATTTTCTCTCCTGTTGTTAAACATAGTTCGATTCGTGTCCTGCTTGCTATGGTGGCCATGTATGATTTGGTGTTGGAGCAACTCGATGTTAAGACAGCTTTCTTACATGGTGAGCTTGATGAAACAATTTTCATGAGACAACCCCAAGGTTTTGAAGTTGAAGGTAAAGAAGACCATGTTTGTTTATTGAAGAAATCCTTGTACGGACTGAAGCAATCTCCGAGACAGTGGTATAAGAGATTTGATTCCTTTATGTTGAGTCATGGGTACTCAAGAAGCATGTATGACGGTTGTGTCTACTTCCGGAAGTTAGATGATGCGTCGTTTATTTATTTGTTACTTTATGTTAATGACATGCTCATTGCTGCCAAGAATCAGTTACACATTCACTCTTTGAAAGCTTTGTTGAGTAGTGAATTTGAGATGAAAGATCTTGGAGCAGCTAAGAAAATTCTTGGAATGGAGATCAGAAGGAGTCGTGAAGATGGAAAGTTATACCTCAGTCAGAAGAGTTATGTTGAGAAAGTCTTGGAGAGATTTGGCATGAAAAATGCCAAACCTGTCAGTACTCCCTTCGCTAGTCATTTTAAATTATCAGTTACTCAGCCGCCAAAATCAGATGAAGAGAAGAGGTTTATGAAGAATGTTCCATATTCAAGTGCAGTCGGCGGTCTTATGTATGCTATGGTTAGCACACGTCCAGACATTTCACATGCAGTTAGTGTGGTTAGTAGGTTTATGTCTTATCCAGGTAAAACACATTGGCAAGTGGTGAAATGGATGCTCAGATACTTGCGTGGTACTTCAGACACATGTTTGGAGTTTGGTAGAAGTTCAGACACATTGGTTGGTTTTATGGATTCAGACTACTGTGCTGATATTGACAAAAGAAGATCTATCACTGGCTATGTATTTTGTATTGGTGGTTCTGCTGTTAGTTGGAAAGCTACGTTACAACATGTTGTTGCTTTATTTACCACCAAAGCAGAATATATGGCAATGACCGAGGCAGTCAAAGAAGCTTTGTGGTTGAAGAATTTGTATGGTGAGCTTAGCTCACGTCAAGATGATATTACCATCCATTGTGATAGTCAGAGTGCAATAGACCTGTCACATGACCAAATGTATCATGAGAGGACGAAGCATATAGATGTGAGATATCACTTCAGTCGAGAAACGATTGCCGAGAAGAAGGTCTCTGTTCAGAAAATCAATACCAGAGACAATCCTGCAGATATGTTTACGAAGTCTCTTCCAGTTGCAAAGTTCAAGCAGTGCTTGAACTTGATTGGCGTGGTATGATGACATGGGAGTTTGTGGAGAAATAGTAGTATTACTATTTCTGGATGTGGTCTTTGTCCCAAGGTGGAGATTTGTTAGTGTTGGTGGGCCAAAGCCCAATATGATATACCAATTTGTTTGCTGGATGTGTTGTTCCCACATCGGCAATATTAGGAGATGCAGCCGCCTTAGGTTAGTATAATAATAGGTTAGTATAAATAATAGGATTAGCCTATTGATTTATGATGTACCAATCAAGATAAACTCTCAATTGTCTTAGCTATTTTGGCTATTGTTTTAGGCTTTAGGAGAGTTGTATCTTTTGTATTTCTCCACTATAGTAATATTTCTCTTTCGCCCATGGACTAGTCGGCATATTGCCGGACGGAAACCACGTAAATTTGGTGTTTTGTCTTTTTTCTTTCTGTTATTTATTTTGTGTTGTTGTCGTTAAGGGCTATCGCTCGGTTTGTTTTTCCTAACAATATTCACTTCAAGATTAAGATCAACTCATAAATGGTCATCTTTGTGATTTAATTAGGTTTTTCTTTATGGAATTTAATGAGATTCTTATATTTTTTTTGAATCGGAGATTCTTATATTAAATTAGTACAAGTCCTACATATATACACGCTCTGCGATAACGTCAAACATCAATTGTCCGGATACGACGATCACACACCAAGTGTAAAAGCACATTAATAGAATTTTTATTGATTAGATTTTGAACTTATATTAATTTCACCATGGACTTAATTATTCAAATTTTATCACAAGAATTTCAATTTTCATGTATAATATATTATACCGAGTATGGTTACATATAATAGACTTTGGGATTTTCTGCAACATATATTGACACAAACTTGGGTAATGTGGATATTGAACGTGACTCCAAGATCCTTGTTGAGTTCACTAGCAGGCCATGTCATCCTCGACTGTAAGAATATTCAGGACATAAGACATATTGCTTTTCTGATGCAGTAGCATGATTTCACAATTCAGCACATTTATAGGGAATGCAATATGGCAGCTGATCTACCAGCTAAGAAGGCCGATACAACTCAGACTACAACTTAGAGGCTGTAACATGTGGAGCTTGAATCAGATTTCCCAACCCCTTGTTGATTTGAGTTATTACAGAGGCTGGTACACCGGGAAAGCAACATTCATTGACATGTAGGGTGCAAACATGTTATTTTTCTCTCTCATTGTTTTCATCATGGATAGTTGTTTTGTTGATTTGGATGATACATGAGCTTCTTTTTTGAAGGACACATACTTTTTGCAACCCCTCATTGTTTAAAGAGCTATACCAGAAGAAGCTACCTAGACTGATATGGCTCATTGCTTCGTTCAAACACAGATGCAGCATCTCTTCTCTTAACCTAGTTGTGTATTTGCTTTATCATGTACCTAGATTTGAGAGTACTATAACTTTCGTTTTAAGTGTATAATTAGATTAAATTTTAATTATATACATGCCGGAGGTTTTTTTCCAGATAGGGACTCGGTATTCGGGACATGGACGTCACAACAAAGAGCTTAATCAATCATCTTAAATCGAAACTAAATGAGATCGACTGCACTTGGTGAAACAAATATTGTTTCGGACGTTACGGCATAATATATATATTTTAGGAAATAAATATTATGTAATATTCTTTATTTATATCGGTAGTGATTTTAGCGATTCTACGTGTGATTTGTGGCCCTGATTATCTGGGTGTGATTACAATGGCCCTGATTAAAGCGTAATCAGGGCCATTGTAATCTGGGTGTGATTACGCTTTAATCAGGGCCACACTTTAATCTGAGGGCATTGTAATCAGGGCCATGCATTCTCGCTTTAACTTTGAGAACGCTCTTCTGGACATCGATTACAACCTTCCGTTTCTCGCTTTAACTCCAGAAGAGCGTTCTCGGGACATCGATTCTGGGTGTGATTTGTGGCCTTGATTTATTCGAACACGTTTATTTTGTCCCTACATTACTTTGCAATTTAATATCGGTGTAGCAACTGATTGATGATTCTAATTGTTTTGTTAACTTCACTGACTCATTATGTGCTATACATGACCATCATTCGAGGAGCCTGATTGGATCCGGTGAACGGAAGGACAGACTTTTTTTTATATTTATGAGGGATTCCTACAGTGTGTCCGGTGACAGCTCCGACCTTATCTACCTTTGCGTTATGGCATCGTTGACTGGGGTATCCGTCTGATAGAGTCCTCAAGTTAGCTCCTGCAATTAAAAGTTGTTTTAGTATGGTTAAGAAACTGAATAAAGCTTGTGAGATTTTCCCACAAGCCAAACGATCTCGAGATAATATTCCGGTTAGTGATAATAAGGCCTCTCGCATTTTCGAACTTATACATTTTGATTTGTGGGGGCCTCATAAAATCCCCTCTTCTAGTGGGGCACATTATTTTTTGACTTTAGTGGATGATTTTTCTCGTGATGTTTGGGTCTACTTGTTGCATGTGAAAACTGAAGTCTTTAAAGATTTTTGGGGGCCTCATCGTGATTTTTCTCGTGCTGTTCTTTTTCCCCATGATTAAGAGGCTATTTGAAACGACGGTTAAAATCGTTCGTAGTGATAATGGTACTGAGTTTCGAAGCATGCTAGAATACTTTGATGATAATGGAATAATTTTTCAAACATCTTCTGTGGGGACACCTCAACAAAATGGACGCGTTGAACGTAATCACCAACACATCCTTAATGTAGGACGAGTTTTGATGTTCCAAGGGATTTTGCCCATTAATTTTTAGGGCGCATGTATTTTAGGGGTGGTGCATCTCATTAATCGGACTCCTTCCGACCTGTTGCAAAATGAAACGCCTTTGGAAATTTTGTTTGGCACCGAACCCACCCTAGAACACCTTCAGACTTTTGGTTGTCTCTTTTTCACTCATGATCAACGGTCCAAAGGGCATAAATTTGCTCCTCGGAGTAGAAAGTGTGTTTTTGTCGGATATCCGAATAACTAGAAAAGTTGGAAAGTGTATGATCTTGATACGGGTGATATCTTCGTCTCGCGTGATGTGAATTCCACGAGAATGAATTCCCTTTCGCCTAAAAAACCCTGACTTGCCTACTGAATACCCGCTTCCGCCGGACCACAATGTCGGGGTCGGTGATGATTTTCTTGCTGATATGGAATGCGCACTATCCGAGCAGGGTGAAAGTTACAAACCTCCACATAACAACCCTCCTCTGCAAGAAGCCTACGCTCCCTATCACCTCCGGTCCCGGCAGAGATCGACGTTCCTAGCACTTTGGGCCGTGGTTTACGTACTCGTCGTCCTCCTGGCACAATGATTATGTCGCACACACTTTCCAACAAACGAGCCTGTCTCTCAGTTCTCCGCCGCCTGTCAGCTCTTCGGGTATGTCTTATCCTATAGCTCATGTTGTGAATTGTGACAAATTTTCAATGCGCCACCGCATCTTTCTTGTAGCAATCACCGTCGGCATTGAACCGCATAAATTTTACTGAGGCAATGCATGATCCCGGTTGGAAGGAAGCCATGCAAAAAAAAAATTGCTACGCTTGAACAGAACGAGACTTGGGTTATGGAGTCTTTACCGCCAGGGAAATAGGCGCTCGGTTATACATGGGTGCACAAAATTAAACTCCATGCAGATGGGACCGTCGAACGATTGAAAGCTAGCCTTATCATCCTCGAAAATCATCAGGTTGCAGGTATCAACTACAACGAAACATTTGCCCCGGTGGCTAAGATGGTTACAGTTCGCGTCTTCTTAGCCGTGGTAGAGGCGAAAAATTGGGAGCTGCATCAGATGGTTGTGCACAATGCATTCCTTCACGGGGATTTGAATGAGGAAGTGTACATGAAATTACCCCCGGGTTTTACGGTAAGTTAGCCAGATATGGTATGCCGCTTGAAGAAATCCTTATACGGTTTAAAGCAAGCTCCGCGGTGTTGGTTTGCGAAACTGGCTAACAGTTTGAAGCGGTATGGCTTTCATCAGTCTTATTCGGATTACTCCCTCTTCACCCTTACACGAGGTACGGTTCACCTTAACATGCTAGTATACGTTGATGATCTTATCATCTCGGGTAATGACTCCTCTGCTTTTGCGCATTTTAAAAAATATTTTGGGAGATTGCTTTCTTATGAAAGATTTGGGTGCTATTAAATATTTTCTGGGCATCGAGGTGGCACGTAGTCCGGAGGTATTTTTCTTTGTCACCACAAGTATACTCTTTACATTCTTGCTTAAGCTGGTTTACTTAGGGCTAAGCCTGCCGGTTTTTCCATTGAGTAGAATCACTCTATTGCAATGGCAACCGGTCCACTGTGTGAGGATCTGGAACGCTATCGCCGATTGGTTGGACGTCTTATCTACTTATCTTTTACTCGCCCGGATTTGGCTTACACTGTACACATTTTTGCTCAGTTTATGCAGCCACCCAGGCATGATCGTTGGGATGCTGCAATGCGGGCCGTCCGGTATTTGAAAGACCATCCGGGTCAGGGTATTTTGCTTCGCAGTGATTGTGTCTTGTCTCTCATCGGGTGGTGTAATCCAATTAGGCAAGTTGCCCGCTGACGCGTCGTTCCCTCTCAGACTGGATTGTGTTTCTTGGTTGCTCCCTAATTTCTTGGCGCACTAAGAAACAACACACTGTCTCGCGCTCTTCCGCCGAGGCCGAATATTGTTCGATGGCCGCTCTTACCTCGGAATTGAAATGGCTCAAGGCGTTACTTCAAAATTTGGGCGTGGATCATCCTTGTGCTATCGATTTCTTTTGTGACAGCCAATCAGCACTCCACAAAGCTCAGAATCCGGGTTTCATTGAACGAATGAAACACATTAAAGCGGACTGTCACTATGTCCACGACACGAGGGTCTTATTGCTCCCCGCACGTGTCAACCGATGGATAGCTTGCCGATATTTTCACTAAATCCTTGGGCAAGCAGCGTTTTCACTACTTCGCAAGTTGGGCGTTTGCGACCTACACGCTCCAACTTGAGGGGGGTGGGTTTGTGTGTTACGGACGTTACGACGGAATATATATTGTAGGAAATTAATGTTGTGTAATATTTTATTTATATCGGTAGTGATTTTAGCGATTCTAGATGTGATTTAACCTCTTCTATATTTATAGTGCCCAATACTGAATGAGTTGGGTGTGGTTTGTATTGGTACTCGTACTCGGTGGTGTTGGGTTGTGACTTGTTTTAAATTTGGTGTGATTTGGTGAAGTGAATGGAGATCGTGTCATTCGATGTGATTTGGTGTTGATCATCTATAACCTAATATTTATTTCATTTTTATATTTGATTGACTGAAGCTTATATAAATCAGTACCTAAGCGCTATACACAAAAGCATAATTTTATACGTATATATAAAAGAAAATATTTCCATGATTCTTCTTCCATGTCAAATATACATCACATATAATATACTTATACAACAAATATACATACACTACAGAAAATATACACAGCTCATGATCAAAACACTAGTTCATCATATTCATGACAAATTGGTAAAAATGAAATTTAGGACCCTCCCTCTCCTCTGCTAAAACCAAACCATCAAGAAGTATAACAGGCCAAAAATTTATGTCTCGACCGCCATATCTGCCACCTTGGGGTGAGAAGACGTTTTACCTTGTTCGATATCAGTGCCTACCTGGTGGTCGTCTTTCATGGCAGTAGCAGAGGTCATTGTCTCCTCAACAACAGAAACATCAGCTACATATTCTTCCGACGTCTCTTTAACCTTTTTAGTGCGGTCCTTGATTCTGCCGACTCCATTAATGCTTGTCTTGTTAAGAGAATTCTTACTACTTCTAGCAATATCCTTCACTTTGTTGGTTGAAGGGTTTGTATTGGCTTCCTTGCGTACACCAACGCTGTGACGTTTGATCATCCTGTCACTATTTTCCTTCTCCTCGTGAGTTGATTTCATAGCATCACTGCAGCTCTTTCTCCGGGTCAGATTTGGGGATTTAGCACGCGTCACTGGCAGCTGGACTTCAAATCAGAGAATGTTAAATAATGCCCCAAGTTTTAGAATTCTTTTTTATTTTTATTTTAAAACACATAGATTGCTTGGGACAAAAAGTTTTATGATAAGTACAAATACGACACACTTGTATATTAATAGAGCTCAGCTTCAACATTCAGTACCTTCTTGAGCTCAGTCTTCGGAGGAGGCCCTTCACGGTAAAAACTGGGAACCGGATTTGCTTTGGGAACCATGGACTTTCTTAGCTGCTTAATTGCTGCTTCTTCTTCTTCCTAGAATTTACATTGAGTAACTGATTAGTAGATACACCCCATCGATTTAGAAGAAGTCAAAACATCAAGATATATAGAGCATTTACGACTATAAAGAGAGGTTAAAATTCATGGGCGCGCACTAAATCCAAACCTTCATTCTAGCAGCAGCTTCAAGCCTCTCTGCCTCCAAAGCTTTGTGTTTTTCCTCTAACTTTGCGTAAAACTTGAAAAAAGGAAAGGAAATTCACATTAAAATGAACCTTTTTTTCATAGCAAAAAAAGGGAATTAGGACAGTAGTAAAAGGGGGAGGGGAAAATGGGAGACAACATGCGCAGAAACGAAATCATCATAGCTTCTTGATTTTTTGCTTTTACCACTGTGTCTTCCCCTCGATGGTGCAAGAAGTTTAAAAAGCACAATGATGTAGAATAAATTGAAATTTCATTCACTATCCAAGTAAGAAAGTACCTCTCTGCGCTTTGAGAGACGGTCATTGCATACAAACTTTGGAGCAATTGGAATGGTAATTTTAAATTTGTCGGTCCGTACAGATGTAGCAGCACTATGCACGTTAAGGTTAACAAACAAACAAAAAAAATGTAAACATGCATATCTATATATCAACACATACACACATAACTATGTATATTCTTTATTTAATGTTGAAAAGAGTGTTAATTTGTGTATGTGTAGGCGTCACGTAGTTAAATGAAAAAGATGAGTTATTTAGATGGAGGATACGAGGATGCCATAGAAATATTGTCGTCTTCAACATGATATCGGATGTCATCAGGTATCAAATTCTTCTTTGGCACTAAAGGAGATGTTTCCTGCAAGACAAAGAACACCTGAGCATTAAAGAACCCCTATTTCATTTGCTCATTCCATAGTACATCTGAAAATGAGATCCTACAGGTGAATATGTCTTTACCTTGGAATACCGGTATTGCAATGATCCAGTAACACTACAGAATCAAAAATGTAATGGCATAACTAGCACTTTACCACTTCACTTTTCTATGACATTACACATTAAACTAATGTCCTCCTTTGTGAAATGTCAGCTTTAAGTTTAACTATCAAGCAGAGCCAAATGCAAATGTCATGAAAGTCCTACTCCAAAGTTCAAAATAGTTCGGGATATATTGCTTATTTTACAACCAAATTTATAGCAGAAAGGCTCTTATTCAATAAATGAGAGAGTCATTTTTGTGATCGCCGCATAACCCTTCAAGTTCATATAGAAAATGTCATCATTTGATCACCACCATTTCAAACTAATTGTAAGATTGCAACCAAATTAGGGGTAACTTAGAAAGAAACAATTCTAAGGAGCTAAAACAAAGCAAAATGAAAGGATACAAAACCCAAAAACTCATCCCAACAACTTTATGGTCTTATATATATACGTATTTTATATCTCTAAACACCTGTCTTTTATCATTTGCAGCTAAATAACACAGTTAAGAAAAGGACAGACAAAAGGAGATGCAGGTCAAACCTAGAGATCAGTTTGTAACAGAAACAAAACAAGTCCAACATTTGAGAAAACATATTGAAGCCATAACTACCAGTGAAAAAAGTAGATTGGCACCTGTGGTATTTCGGCATCCATAGGGGAATTATCAGCAGTCTTCACACTGACATTTATACTCAGCTCAACATTTCCAGCATCAGTCACATTTGAATGCTCCTTCTTATTATTAGCAAGAGGCGATAAAGCTGGAACAGGTGAACTTGACTGCAAAGGGTCTCTAGCAGGCTTAACAGCTGGAATATGCTTTTTCTCCTCTAACATTAGGGATTCGGGTTTCGGATCTTTTGGATCAGGCGAACCAGTGTCGTAGTTGTTGGTGCTCACCACATCAAGAACGTCTTGCTTCTCCAGACCCTTTTCACTATCCAAGATTTTACCAATATGGTCCTCTGTTTTAGAGTCATTTCTTTCAACTTTTTCAGCTGCAATTCTTGGAGCAACATGCACTCTCACATGGCTAATACCATTTGTGTTGAAAACATTGTTTGGTTTCCATTCAGCGCGTACACCTGCAACATCCCTACCCATCTGCATGCATAATGATATACAAATTAAAAAAGCCTCAAAGTTACTTTCACGTGCACGTCGGGCCACTTGTTGATCTTGATGAACTCAATGACAATTAAATGGAAGAAGCTAAATTCCATACAATGTCATTGTCAATCCCCATGAATGCAAAACATTTAAAGAAGTAATTTTTGCTTCACACAACCCTCAGACAAAAGTCAATGAAACAAAAACAATCAAGCGTAAGGTAAGTTAAGGACGCTGAATCTCAATACATCCACTAGAAGTCTAGAAGAAGATAAACAAGAAGAATTAAAGAAGAATGCTTTGCATTTTCATTCCAACAAGCAAGAAACGTTGGATTCCTTTGGTAACATGAACAAAGTGAAGAACTGTCAACATATGTCTTTTTCTATTATAAAATTTTCTTCAAACAAGGAACACGCCTAGCCTAGGAGAGGCAAAAATCGTTGTTCCTAATTCTTTCTTTATTTGCTTTTCCTGCATGTTCTTTTTGATGCCAAACTGATTGAATCCTCCACGTGAAACTACTTACAGATATGTAAATGCAAATATGTATGTATCTATGCTAAAGAATTAATGTCCCAGTAATATAATTTTCATATAATAACATGCAATTTTTAACAAAAAGAAAAGAAAAGGAAAAAGACATGAATAATAGAGATATCTGGCAAATTTATGATGATTAGCCAAAAGAATATCGATCAGACAAAAACTTAAAAAGGCAAAAAAACATAGGGAAGAATGACAGACATCTTCTAACTTTAATATAAAATAAAAAAAATTTAAAAGATTGAAAATGCCCCAGGAGAAGAAGAAAAAAAGATTCTCCAATTGAGAAATTTCGTAGGAAAAAAATAGGAGGCGTAGGAGCAGATAAAGGGACTAAGGGAGGCTGAGGTGAAACTCAAGAACCAAAAATACGAATTGCAGAAGGAAATCATACATGATATTCTTCCACATTTTCATGGCAGCTTGCATTATTTTGATGGAAAAAAATTTCAAATCAACGCCAAAATGAAGAACAAAAAGAATACATATGGAATCATACATTTTATATATTTTTTTTTTTACAAACTAAAGATAGAATTATTCTTACAAACGAGATTTCCACCATTTTTTTCCTTTCCTTTTTCTTTATGGAATTACCTTGTCCGATCTGAGAAAGATTTCGTCGAGTCGACCCCAGGAAGCCAAAATGGCACCACAACTGCCGCCTAATTTAACTCAAATAAGTCTCCCTCTCGCCTTTCAAAAAAAAAAAAAAAAAAGTCTCCCTCTCTTTCCTCTCCTTTTCTTTCACCTCTCTCCAATTGCGTTGTCATTTTCTTTTCTTTTTAAATTTGTTTTTCTTTCATATTTGACGTGTGGCTCGACGTCTTTGATGGTTTTTTTTTTTTTTTTTTTTTTTTTTTTTTTTTTGTTTCCTTTCATCCTTACATTAAATTTTCTTCTTTTTTTCTTATTATATTATTATTATTAGTAGGAAAATTAGCTATAATTCCTTTTTTTTTTTTTCTTATTTAAGTTTTTATCCACACCTATTTTTTTAGTTTTAATTGGATAAAATAAAATAAGTTGGACTAAAATACCCTTCGTTCTATATTCAAACACTTGCTCCATTCTTTCCGGCCAAATTTCTCATCTTCTTTCATGTCTAAACTTTCCGACACCGACGATGATTACTCCCGACCATGTACGCTTACTCCCTTTCTTCTCCATTCCACCTCCAGTCTCCGTTTGTAACACCCCGTTTCCGGACACCGAGTTCATATCCGGAAAAAGAACGTTCGGCACGTATAAAATAAAATAAATTTCACTTTATACGTAAGTCTCTACTACGTCGTATCGAGTTAAGCAAAAACGGAAGCAAAAGACTCGGGTAAATTTTTTCCAAACAACCAAGAATAGAAACTCAATATCTAAAGAGAGAAATGTAACATTTATTACATTGAAAACTAAACGAAACCAAAACGTACGAAACCTCCAAAAAGAACTAAAAGGAAATTACAACGTTTCCAAACAAATCTAAAGTATAAATGAAAGCAAAAATAAGTAAACTCTTCAACTTCTGCGTCCTTGAACGTCGTCGTCAAAGTCCTCCTTGAACTCTGGATTTACCTGTTCGTCTTCTCTCCCCCAAACACATAAATAAACATGCATTTGAGGTAAGTACATTGTACATAGTAAGAAGTAGAAGCTACAAATTAACTAAGGCCCTTTAACAAGTTTTATTTTAATAATTATCTTTATGAGACTGACTCGATCTAAGGTTCATTCCATGCCCATCGACACTTTATGACTATACGTTTCTAGCTTAGCTTATCTTGGTTACATCATTACTCAAGGGCACTGTGCATGGCGTTCATCAACCTGAAGATATACTTGCTAACTAACGGTGATTAGCACCGATTAGCTCCGGGGTCTCCCCGGTATGCGTATACGTTCGATGAATTTCCTCCACTACCCTTCAGCCTTTTGAGCCAGTAGCGTTGTTCACCTTTTATGAACGTATCACATCGCCGATATGAAATAGTGCCTAACCGAGAATATGTGACGTTTTATCTTTTACTATCACATATGTAAGTTTATTATTGTGTATTAACTAGCCACCTATGTGTTTTCAAAGTGAAACTCACCTTATCAACTCTACTCCCTCACTTAGATAGCTAGACATCACAGCCTATCAAGTACACAGACATTGATGAACTCTAGTTCATCAAAGCATAAGCCCTTTCATGCCCTTCCGACGAATTCGAACTTCAACTCCCTTTAAGAGTATATCCGGTGCCGAAACTAAACGAATCGGAAGCTCAATCGAGGCTTGTTCAAGCATAATTAATGTTATAAGATCAAAGAATTAACATTTAAAACTAATTACATGATTTAAAACAACATTCTCCACAAAACAGGGTCCAGTGCGCCTACACTGGGTTCAGTGCGCACGCACTGAGCCTCTGCATGTCAAATTTCAAAATCTGCTCGTCCAGTGCACTAGCACTGGGTCTAGTGCGTCCGCATCAGGCTCTAGTGCGTCCGCACTGGGCTTGGTGCACCCGCACTAACTCTCTGAATGTAAAATTCACGTTCAGGGCCTCCAGTGCGTCCGCACTGGGCTTGGTGCGCCCGCACCAAGCGCGGCAACTCCCCAAAAACTCAGTTTTTGAACCCTAATCGATCCTTAATCGTTCACAAACTTATTCAACATTAATATACTCAGAAAATAGCAGAAAAACTTGGCCTTTACAGGTCCATATCGTTTTATGATTCTTAAACAACTCGTAGCATGAATTCTAACATCCAAACATCAACAAAATTCACAACTTAAACCCTATAAGCCGTAATTAACGTGTAGGAAGACCTTATTACCTTTTAGCAAGCTAAACCAATTCCAAATCCTCAGAAAACTACAGAAACGAACAACTCTAGCAGAGAAACCTATTTGATCAATCTGAATTTGCATTAGAATCGATCACAAACTTCTAACACAACGAGACTATGAGAGACACGTGTTTTGATCCATCAAACTCATCCAAAACAGCAGCTAGGTTGAAAAACATACCTCGAGAAAAGCTCCAACTTTCTGGTGCTGAAGCGGCGCCCTCCTCACGACGATTCCAACGCTCTACTCGAATCTGAAAACGATTGAGATTCGACTTAGAATTCTGAAAAAGTCTCTTAGCCCTTTCTCCATGCTCTTATGCGCAGGAAGGGAGATTAGGAGGTGGAAAAATCTGATTTTCTAATAGGTTTTTACACAATGGGAATTATTTTTCATAAAAATAAGTTTTTCCCAAAATAACCTATTTCCTTAATATATATATATAACTCATATATATATATATATATATATATATATATATATATATATATATATATATATATATCCCGTAAAACTTAACTCAAATAAAAGAAGTCAGAATAATAATATTTCATTTTCGCAAAATGACACGTCTGCCCTTCCCCGAAAATCGGAATATTACACCGTCACTCTCCGCCGCCGTCGATGATTGTAAAATGCTCAGAAATGTATTATCAAAGCAGCGAGATTATGATTGCAGCGATATATGGCTTGTACATAATCAACAAATTAGGAGGGTTGATTTTGTACAAGGATTACGGATCAGCAGGTAGAATGGACCCAAATTATAGCTTGAGAATGGCTAGTCTACTGTAATTTTCTAATTTTCGGGAAATGGCAGACGTGTCATTTTGCGAAAACAAAATATTATTATTCTTTACTTCTTTTATGGAGTTAAGTATTTTATGAATATATATGTATATAAGTCGAATATATATGTATTTTGGGAAAAATCTAATTAATTATTATTTTTGGGATTTTTTATTTAAGGAAAATAAATCCCATTAGTTCCCATAACCTAAAAGAAATCAGAAATTTCCTATGCTCTGAGAACGGCGTGTGTGAGAGCAAAATAAGGGCTGAGAGATTTCTTCCAGTTTCTAAGGCGATACTTAACGATTTTCATATCAGAGTAGAGCAACGGAATCGTCGTGAAGAGGGCGCCGTTTCCACACAAGAAAGTTGGAACTTTGTCAAGGTATGTTTTTGAGCCCTAGATGCGTTCTTGATTGAGTTTGATGGATTCAAACTCATGAATTCGTAGTCTTGTATGTTAGAAGCGCGTGATCAAATCTAATCTAAATTTGGGTTGACCACATAGGTTTTATGCAAAGGAAGGATCGTTTTGCTGCTGATTTTCGTAGCTTTTGTGTTGGATTAGCTTGCTAAAAGGTAAGAGGCTCTTACAATGTTATAATTATGGTTTTAAGGTTACGTTTGATGCTTGGATATGGTTTAAATGATAGAAATCTTGTTGTTTGATCGTTTACGGATTAAGGTTTGTTTTGGATTATAAAGGTTAGATTTTTCTGCTTTTAATTGTGTAGAACATGTTTGGAAACGAGTAGAGATCGTAAAGTGCAGGAAAATCATGTTTTAGGGTTTTAATGCATCGAATGCATACGTATTGACTAGCAACGCGCACGAATTCCTGTTACAGGTTATGTGACCTTAGTTTCTGTAGGTGGAATGCGCACGCATCATAGGAATGTGCATGCATTTGTGATTCAGGATAATCCATCCTTTTCACAGCAGGTGCAATGCACACACATTCAATGGAATGCACACGTATTGCTGGTTCAGGAGAGTTCAGGTTGCTTACAGCATGAGCAATGCGCACGCATTGGCTGGACAGAAACTTCCAGCAAGTTTTTGGTCAGGAAATGCGCACGCATTCCAACCAATACGCACGCATTGACCCCGGTTTTGGGAAAGTGATCTAATAACATTAATTAAACATGAACAAGCCTTGATTGAGTTTCAGATGCGTTTAGTTCCGGCACCAAATGTACTATTCAAGGGAGTTGAAGTTCGGGACCGTCGGACGGGCATGATAGGCTTGTGCTTTGATGAACTAGAGTTCATCAATGTCTGTGTACTTTATAGGATGTGGTGTCTAGCTGTCTAAGTGAGGAAGTAGAGTTGTTAAGGGGAGCTTTGCCTTGAAAACACTTAGGTGGCTGGTTATCAACCAATAATAAGTACATACTTGCATAGTAAAAAGATTAAACGTCATGTCATTCTTGGATAGGCACATTTGTACTTCGTCTATGTGACGCGTTCGGACATGTGGATAACTCTGTGACCGACTAGCGGCCAAATGACAGAGGGACTTCACCGAACGCGTATGCATACCGGGGAAACCTGAGACCAATAGTGCATAATACTGTTGGTTGGCAAACGTCTCATGGTGGACATACACCTCACGTAGTGCCCTTGAGTGTTGACGTAACCAAGATAAGTGAAGCTAGATATGTATAGTCATGACACGTTGATGGACATGAAGTGAACCCTTGATTGAGTCGGTCTCATAATCTTTTATTATAAATCATAATTTATTTGTAGCTTCTACCTCTTATTGAGTACATTGTACTTACCTCAAATGCATGTTTTTCTATGTGTTTGGGGGCGAGAAGATGAACATGTAGATCCGGAGTTCGAGGAAGACTTTGATGATGACGTTTGAGGACGCCGACGTTGAAGCTTTTATTTTATTATTTGTTTTGATGATACTTTAAACATTGTATTTTCTTTTAGTATGCTTTTGGAGGTTTCATACATTTTTATGTTTCGTTTGGCTTTTTCCAATGTAATAAAGTTACATTTCAATCTTTAGATGTTGTTTCTATTCTTATCATTTGTGGAAAAAAAAATTACCCGAGTCTTTTCTTCCATTTTGCTTAATTCGATACGACGTACTAGAGGCTGACGTATAATGTATGATTTATTATATATTATACGTGCCGAACGTTTATTTTCCGGATAAGGACTCGGTGTCCGGGAACGGGGCATTACAATTGGTATCAGAGAGAAGTGTCCTTTAGGTTTCATTTCTTTTAAGATAAGACTTCTTTAGATCTTTTAGTAACGTTCTGGTTTTTCTTTGATCACCAGGATGGTGACCACAAGAACTGGATTTCATGGTGAAGAGACCTCTGGAGCACGAGAGGACAACTGACACCCGTTGTAAGGGGCAGTTTTGTTCGACAGAATCAATCCCCTCACTCAACCCATACTCCAAGGCCTCAGGCAAGCCCGTCACCACGACCTTGTCAGAATCCTACTCCCCGACCTCAACGGAGCTCAACACCATGACCTCAGTTTCAGTAGGAGCCAAGGTTTACCTACATGTATCGCGAACTTGGGGAAGCCCCCATACGCTTCACTGTGATAGAAGATGTTTCACCAGTGTATGTACCTCCAGTGACCAACATCTACCCTCCACCGATCAGTATCTACCCACCACCAGTGAGCCACTCTTCTCTACCAGTGTTCCATCATCAGCAACAACAGACCTTTTACCCTCCACCAGTAGGTCACACCCCTTGACTTACTATACCACCTTCACCACATTTTGATCATCAGCAAGGCGTTGGTTACCCACCCCATGGTTTCTACCAACCTCATCACACCCAGCAACATCACCAGAGGTACCACCCTTATTAGACTGAGCCACAAGTGATCCCTCCACAACAACCTCAACCATCCTCATACCCACAACAACAGCCGTATCAACAACAAGCACTTCTTGGATACCCTTCAGTTTACCAACCAGTCCCACTAGTTAGACCACCACCGGCGTATGAGAAAGCACAGCCGATTGATTGGTACTCAAAGTTGAAAAGGAATCGGGTTCAAGAATTTCATAGGAATGTGGAACCGGCCAAGGCTGAAGCATGGTTGAGAAGCTTTGAAAAAGCATGCAGAAATATCAACATCCCCGAGACTGAGATGACCCAGTTAGCAGTTGGTTTTCTTTTGGACATAGCTGAAGCGTGGATCGACACTATTGAGAGCAGTAATGGGAAAGTAACGGATTGGGAAGGTTTCAAGGTTCTGTTTTATAATGAGTACTTTCCAGCAACCGTGTAGGCAGATAAGGCAAGCCAGTTCCTGAGACACAAGCAAGGTATTCATATGAAGGTATCTCAGTATACAAACAAGTTCAATGAGTTGGGTAGGTTCTACCCTGAGCTGATGTGGATTGAAGAGAGGAAGATAGCACTGTACAATGACCGGTTGTCCCATGAGATACAATCTGGCATGTTGGGTTTCACAGCGAGAAACATGGCTGAATTGTTGTATAAGGCTTTGGAGGTCGAGACCTTCAAGAAGAAGCCTACCATCATCATCGATGCTAAGAGGAATTTTGGGACAAGCCAAGGTAATAGTCGGGCAGCACCCCATCAAAAGGTGAAGAAGACATCGGCACCACCATCATCAAGCGCACCACTGTGCATGAAGTGCAAGAGGAACCACATCGGTGAATACCGAGGGGCACACATGGTTGCTTTATCTGTGGAGAACATGGAAACATAGCAAATAATTGTCAATCAAAGGGGAACAAAGGAGCTCAGAACCAAGGAAATGGCAAAGGAGGTTCAAGTCGACCAGTTCGATTGTTTGCCGTAGATGCAGAGTATGCAAAACCGGATGATAATGTTATTTCAGGTACCTTTATTTGTTATTATAATTTATTAAATTACTTTTATAGCATGATTTAAATCACATTGAATTTGTATATAAATGAATGAATTCACATCTTAGGTACAATAATATTAGACAACTTAGTAGTCACGGCCTTGTTTGATACGGGAGCGTCTAACACGTTTGTGTCGTCTAAGATAGCTAGGAAGTTGAATCTACCTTCAGAGACCTTAAGAAACACCCTGGAGATAACTACAACACTAGGAAAGGTAACTAAGGTAACTTGGACAATACCTCAAGTGGATGCTCGAGTAGGATCATATCAATGCAAGAGTGACTTTACAGTTGTGGACTTTTCGGATTTCGATGTAATTCTTGGAATAGATTGGATATCCGAGAAATATGTTCATTTGGATTGTAGAGAAAAGAGAGTGAAGTTTAAGGTAGCCGGAAAGTCGTCTAAGACTTATCAAAGTAATGTTTACAAGCCTAGTAAGAAGCGTCATCCTATAATTTCAGCGGGTAAGGCTATAAGAGCTTGTCAGAAAGGTTGTGAAGGCTACTTGTTATACGCAGTGGATGTATAACAAGTGAAGCCTAAGTTAGAGGAAACCTCTATGGTAAAAGAGTACCCTGAAGTGTTCCCAGAAGAGTTACCGGGAAACATGCCGGATAGAGAAATAGAGTTTAAGATCAAGTTGATACCAGGAGCGGCACCAGTTGCTAAGGCACCCTATGTGATGGCACCGGTTGAACTAAAAGAGTTGAAAGCCCAACTTAAGGATATGCTTGAAAGAAACATAATTCAGCCTAGTACCTCACCCTGGGGAGCCCCGGTTTTGTTCGTTAAGAAGAAAGATGGTAGCATGCGAATGTGTAAAGACTACAGAGCTTTGAATAACCTTACCATCAAGAATAAGTATCCCGTATCAAGGATTGATGATCAGTTTAATCAGTTGCAAGGAAAGAGAGTGTGCTCTAAGATTGATCTTATGTCAGGTTATCATCTGTTGAAGATCAAGGTAGCAGATATACCGAATACGGCTTTTAGTACAAGGTATGGACATTATGAGTTCTTGGTCATACCATTTGGATTCACTAATGCTCCATCTGCATTTATGGATTTAATGCAGTGTGTTTTCATGCCTTACTTGGATAAGTTTGTCATAGTGTTCATAGATGACATCCTCGTGTACTCAAAAGATGAGAAAAAACATGAAGAACACCTAAGGATAGTGTTGAAAACGCTAAAGGAGAAACAGTTGTATGCTAAGTTTTCGAAGTGTGACTTTTCGTTGAATCAAGTCAGTTTCTTGGGTCATGTCATTTATGGAGATGACATTCAAGTTGATCCGGCGAAGATAGAAGCAGTTGAGAAATGATCCAGACCGACTACAGTTTTAGAAGTTAGGAGTTTTCTTGGTCTTCCTGGCTATTATAGGAAGTTTGTACAGGACTTCTCAAAGATAGATACACCTGTTGGTCCCAGAGAAGGGTGAAACTATAGTCAGAGGGGGGGGGGGGTGAATGACTATAGTGGAGTTTCAAAAACTTTTCTTCTTTTAGTTAAAAGCTTTTGGGCAGCGGATAAGTCCCTTCTTACTATATTGTTTTCAAATCGGTTTAGACAGTCACATATGCAAATTGTGATGTATGCAAATTAAATGAATGCTGTAAAGTAAATTGCAGAAATTAAATTGACACAAGGCTTATAGTGGTTCAGGGTGGTGTAATCCCTTAATCCACTCTTCTCCCGTGATGATTGGAGGAATTCACTATTGTTTTCACAGATACAATATAGTATGATTGTCCTTGGCTTCCCAAGCTTCACAATATACAAGACTATCACTCCTTGACCGCAATGCCTTCGGTGATTCGTCTTCCTTCGTCGTTCCTTAAGATCAAGATCCTTCAACAGCCTATCACAGATTCAACTCCTTCTCGGATTGCCTCGATTCGGTTGCTTCGAGTTTGATGTGAATGTGATTCACACACTTGCTTGATCAATCCTCAGTTCTGAGTATGACTTTATAGCTTTGAAGTCTGAGTTGATCACTAGATGTATCCTTGTAATTTCAGAGAGAAGGCTTTTCAAATTGTGAGAGTTTCGCTAGATTTTTCTTTCTTGATTGTTGTTTTCTTTTTTTGTCAATGCCTTCTATTTATAGCCTTGAATACCTTCGTTTTTGAAATTCCGTCCGTTGGCTATATTAATGAGGGAATAATCCTTGATTTTATTCTTGATTCCCCCTTAATTGTATTCTCCTTAAATTCAGTGATCGGATTCTTTCTTCAAACGTATAGCGGATAATCCGTCCTTGATTGATCCTTTAATGATTTGAGCATTTAATGCATGATCTTCTGAATCTTCATCGTATATCAATTCTGCCCTTGTAGGTGTCTCTTCACCGTTTCTAGAACGGTCGAGTGAGCCTATTGACTTAGCCGTCACTTCTTCTTCGCTGTTTTGTTTTCTCTTTGCCGAAAGTCAGTTTACTCAGCCGATTCACTGTTTCCTTCTTTGTTCTAGTATTTGGAGAGTCTTTGAACTTCACCGATCCTTGATTTGGGTGAGACCAAAGTGTACACCATATTTGAACATTGAGTTTTATCATTTAAAACTTAACTTAGACTTATCCAAGGTCATCACGGACTTCCTTGGTTATAAGTCGACCATAAAGTCTTCATTACTTCTCTGCTTTGGTGCTTGGTGGCTTCACTCGCCGAATATCCGTCTTTGCTTTGCCATCCTACCAACTAGTACAATACTTGTCCGACTTAACTTATACAGCTTGTCAGACCCTAAGTAAAGACTTATACAGAGAATTCTAACTTATTTCAGGCTTGCTATAACAGCTAGTATGGCCATCATCAAAACATAATAACATGTTCCTAACAATTTCCCCCTTTTTGATGATGCCAAAACCCTCATAAGCCTGAACATAAGTAATCAAGATTTTCATAATACACAACAGATAAAAAGTTCAACAATTTTATTCATCCATCAAAGGGTAATAATTTCTAAGACTTTATTCAAGTGTTACAAACTACATTTTGCTCAATTCAGCCTTGTACCTCTTGAATTTCGTAGTTTGAACTTCTTCCATGTCTTTCCAGTCAATTTCGGAAACTTCCACTTCCAAGTAAGCCAAAGCTGTGTATTCGGATACACCCGAAAAACTCTTTTGGCAAAGAGTCTGTTGAAATCAGGCATGGTCTCATTTGCCTTAGGTTCTCCAAAATATTTTTCAAGTCTTTCCCTAGCCTCAGCAATATGTGAATCTGCAAACTTGAGGCTTTTGTAGAGACTCCACTGCTCCTGTTTTTCCATTCTCCCCATAGGGTTGAAGAATTTTGCCATATATTTGAATTCCTCTTGCTTTTCAGCTGGCAAGTCTTCTGGTCCTTTTGCAGATAGTGGTATGGCTGAGCTTGGTTTATGTTGGCTTGTTTGAGAAGTGCAAATTCTCTTTTGACTTCATTGTAAATTTTGGCCATATCGGTTCTCATCCTTTCATCCTGATAGCTTAGCCAATCAGCCCAGGCTTCATCTAGAGTCCTTCTTGTACTCTGAAAAATTCTCTTACATGGTCCAGTACATCCGCATCATATTCTCGCTTTGCTTTGGTGACCAAGTGTAAGTCCCGTGCTCCTCGCATATCCGGAGCCGCCGCTACCTCTCGCCGGTTTTTCCTCCGGTGCCGAGTCCGTGTTGACCGGTGATCCTCTCTTTCGGCTGGATCCGGCCTTTCTTGTGTCCGCCGGACCTATCTCTATCATCATCTCTTCTTTGCATAGGATGAAGAAATCCAATGCGGGGTTCCTTTAGGGCCTTTTCCTTTCTTCTCTCGACCCTTCTTTGTCGTTCTTTCGCTTCATTTCGATTCTTATTTCTCTCCGTCCCTTGCCCTCGTTGTTCTTCGGTGAAGTTTGGGGGTCTGATTGTTGATCCTTCAGGCTTATCCTGGTTTTCCCCTTTTTGGCAGCATCATCCCTTTGCTGGAGTAGGATGCTATTGGTGGCCTCTGCCGTTCCAATCAGAGAGTCAAGTTTTGATTCAATGGAAGTGAATCTTTTGTTGTGATCATTCAATTTCTCATTGACACTCCGAAGTCTAGTCCCAAAAGCTACTGCCAGTGATTCGTTTTCTTGGGAGATGTGTTGCCTGAGGCCTGCAAGACTGTTGGTAATATTGATGTTGAGTTGCTTCATCAAATCTCCTTGTTGTTGAACAACAATATTTTGTGCATCAATGTATTTTGCAATGGCCTGAAACTTGTTTTCAATGGAGGAGCTTTTGTCATTAAAAGCTGAAGTCATAGATCCGAGATACATTGCTTGTCGTTCCAATTCTTCGGCCCTAGCAAGTCCGCCGCTTTCTCAAAAGTTTCATTTGTAATGCCGGTGTTCAAACCGAGAGATTTTCTCGCCTTGTTTCAAATTTCGGTTCGGATCCGTCCGTCGTCCCTTGTCCGGATGTTGAGTGACATCCGCATGTACATCTAGATCTTCAAGTATTTGGGTAGATGTGTATGCTGGTGTGGCTTGAGCTACTGTTTCCCTTATTTCTATTCCGGGGGTTGTCTTGACTGGAGTGGCAGCAGCTGAGCCAGTGTCCACAATGTGTTTGCTGTTGGCTGGAACGCTGACTGACAGCGGTTGAGTGGATGTCTTTGCTGGAGATGTAGACTTGCCGGAGGCTTGTGTTTTCATAAATGTACGGAGAAGAGTGGTGTCATCAATTGCATCTGGTGCAGGAGAGTTCTCTTCTCTGTCTTGATCAAGATCATCATTATCATCCTGATCATGATTATTATCATCATTGTCATCATGATCATCACCATCATCTTGATCATGATCATCCCCATCATCATCTGAGTCATCACTTTGTCTCCTAGAGATCTGGGGCAGTTTTGCCTTGGCTGCATCAACCATTTCCCATATAGGTGATTCATCAAGTACACCTACCAGAGTTGTGATTCCCAGAAAGTCAAATAGCCATGCTTCTTCAGCAAGCATGCGATCTGAGTCTTGAAGCTGTTGTTTGGAATCACCTTCCTTCCACTCAAGATATTCTGCAATTCGATCATCTATATCGTTTGCAATCAATTGTACAGCTTCTTCTGGAGATGATTCCTCATCCTCTCCAGTGTTTTCGTTATTAGAATGTCTTGTTCATCCCCACCGATTTCTTCTTCTTGTCATTTCGCTTCGGTGTCGAACCTTCTTCCTCTTCTCCTTCATCAATCAATTGTGCAAAGTCGGTCTTTTCAAGACTTCGCCGAATCTTTTGTTTCTTTCTTTGACATGTGGTCTTTGCGTGTAGGTTTCTTCCTCTTCCTTCTCCTTCCTTCTGTTGTTGTTTAAGATAAGTAAACATGACTTTGGATTCATGCAGTTTGTGGAGTTGTACTGTGGGGACTTTGAGACATTGCAACAAATAGTGTAATTGAATACCATATGACTTTTTCACCAAGAATTGTCCTTTCTTTGTCTTCCCTTCTTTTGTCCCCTTGTTTGCTGCTTTTTCTTCACCTTGGATTTGCTCTTTGAGTCTTAGAAAGAAGTATTTTGCCCAGTTGAACTGCATATTATTGTAGATGATTCCCATCAGCCTCATTCTGATTTCTGTCATTGCATTATTTGCTCCCAATTTTCCTTCAATGGTCTTGCCAATTAGGGCACTGAACTCATTGAATGGTTTCTTTAAAGCGAGATCTCAAACAGGTTGACCTTTGTGGATCCCTGGGTTTGCCGTTTTGGCAATTGTTGCCCAGAAATCATCCAAGTTTTGTGATACAAGTGTCACTTTTGCTTGACCTTTATTGGAAAGTTTGAGATGTTTGTGAATTACCTTTTCTGTAATCGTCACTTCCTTTCCGTTGACAGATGCTACAATCTTGTCTTCTTCCCACTCGTCACCTTCTTCAGCAGGGAGCCCAGGCACGTATTGTGCAGATTTCCAGAAGGAAATCAGACTTTCATAGCAAACCTCAGTGATAGGGGGATTGAGGAAGGTTGATAGCTTTGGGATTTTGCAACCTGCTGCTAATCGTTTGGCATCTTCGTCATTTCCACACAGTTTCAAGTAATGTTCTTCTTGAAAGAAGGATCCCGTGGCAATCGATTTTTCATATCCAGCTTGGGTGTTTGTGGAGGATGATGCCATTTTTGAAGAGGAGAGAAGTTTTGGAAATGAATTTCAGTTTGCAATAGAAAGAATCAAGAGTAGGGTTTGTAATTGACAAGAAAGCGTAAAGATTTCTGAAAATCTCTAAGTCTTGTTTTTATAGTGTGATTTGGGTAGTGTGAACGTGGTTTTGAATATGGAAGGATTTGTGGCATAATGGCATGATTTTGCGTATGAAAATCGCGATATTCGAGTGGAGTGGGGGTGTGGTTTGAGGCAAGTAATGATAGAGCCCGGGAATCGAGGAGTTTATAATTCGAAAAATAATATAATTACCTCCATGATCATAAGTTGATCGGCACGTGTGTATAGAATAATCCTCCATAATTTCCTTATTCTCCACGTGTAATCAGAATTGATTTTGTTCACACTCTTAATTTGTCCAAGTCTTTATTTCGGTGAAGTGCCTTCGCTGGCCACTTAGCCGTTCTATAGGTTCTTTACTAAGCTGCTCCATTTCACTATTCCTAACAATCAGTTAAGTTACCTTCGCTGGATGCCAGTGCCTTACTTGCTGCATCTCCTGTAACGGCAAAGGTCGTACCGAGTTAATGAAGTCACTTAGCCGATTACTCCGGTTAGCCGCTTTTTGATACTTATTCAATTTCAATCATTCCTAACTCGAGTTCTTAGCTTGCCGAATCTTTCATAACCGAGTGGTTTAGTGAAGATGTCACCAATTGATCTTCGGTGGGTATGTGTTTTAGGATGACATCCCCCTTTTCAACATGGTCTCGATAAAATGATGTCTTACATCAATGTGCTTTGTTCTTGAGTGCAATACTTGGATTTTACGTAATAGATATTGCACTTGTGTTATCACACATGATTGGAATTGTTTTCTCTTCTACTCCATAGTCCCTTAGCATTTGTTGTCTTATCCACAAGTACTTGTGCACAACAACTACCGTCGCTATGTATTCTCGCTTCACCGTTGATGTAGATATGGAGTTTTGCTTTTTCGAACCAAGAGACTAGTCCGGTTCCTAGCATTTGGCAAGTTCCAGAGGTGCTTTTTCTATCTATTTTGCATCCAGCATAGTCAGAGTCTGAATATGATATCAATGTAAATCCTCCATCTTTTGGATACCAAATACCAACATTTAAAGTGTTTTTCAAGTATTTGATTATCCTTTTAGCTGCTAGAAGATGTGATTCTTTTGGTTGAGCTTGAAATCTTGCACATACTCCTACCGCAAATGCTATGTCGTCCTTGCGATTAAGTATAATAATGATCCAATAATTCCTCTATACAATTTTTGATCAACATCTTTTCCTCCTTCATCTTTTCCAAGTATGACTCGGCACACTTTGGTGTGTTTGTCGTGCCACTTGTATCCATCCCATACTTGTGTATCAAATCTCTTGTATACTTTGCTTGACTAATAAAAATGCCATCCTTCATTTGCTTTACTTGAAGGCCAAGGAAGTAGTTTAATTCTCCCATCATGCTCATCTGAAATTTGCTCTTCATCAGGTTTGCAAATTTCTCACACAGCTTTTCATCCTCTGATCCAAAGATTATATCATCAACATAGATTTGTACTAGCAATGTGCTTGCTCCTTCCTCCAGTTTAAATAGAGTCTTGTCAATAGTTCCTTTCTTGAATCCATTCTTGATCGAAACTCGTGACAAGTGTTTCATACCAGGCTCTCAGGTGCTCGTTTGAGTCCATAGAGGGCCTTCTTGAGTTTGTATACTTTGTCTTCTTTTCCTTTAATTTGAAATCCAGGAGGTTGTTCTACATAAACTTCTTCTTCCAAGAGTCCATTTAGGAATGCACTCTTTACATCCATTTGATAGACTTTGAAGTCTTTGTGTGCAAAGCAAATGCTAGAAAAAGTCTGATTGCTTCCAATATTGCTACTGGAGCAAAAGTTTCATCATAATCTATTCCTTCAGCTTGGGAATAGCCTTTTGCAACTAGCCTTGCTTTGTTTCTGACAACAGTTCATTGCTCATCCATCTTGTTCCCGAATACCCATTTTGCACCAATGATGTTGGCCATTTCGTGTCTGTCAACAAGTTCCCGGACTTCATTTCTTTCAAATTCATTTAGTTCTTCTTGCATGGCCGTGATCCAATCTGCATCTTGGATTGAATCATCTATGGTCTTGGGTTCCACTTGTGATAGAAAGCGAGTTAGCATGTGCTCCAGGTTGTCTTTCGGTTTCGACTCTGTGTGAATGTCTCCAATGACTTGTTCTTTAGGATGGTCTTTAGCCAATTTAGATCCGGTTGAAGTTGATCTTCACTTGGTGCTTCCATACCTTCATGCTGAGCATGAACTTCAACTTGAGGAGCTTCATCTGGTGTATTGGTATGTGGCTCCTCTTTATCTTCAGAATGATGATTCAGGATAGTAGTTGGTATTGTTGCATTTGTATAGATTTCTCTTTGTGGTGCTTTCTCTTCTTGATCTTGAAGGTCTTCACCATTTGTGTTTGGTTCATCAAAAACCACATGTATTGATTCTTCAATCACCAAAGTTCTTTTATTTAGTACTCGAATGCTTTGTCGGTGTCCGAGTATCCCATGAAGATTGCTTCATCGACCTTCTCATCAAAGGTATGCAGTTGATTCTCGTTTAAGACAAAACATTTTGATCCAAACATATGAAAATATGAGATATTGGGTTTTCTACCATTCCATATTTCATATGGAGTTTTTCCATGGTGTTTGTTGATGATTGATCTGTTTTGTGTATGGCATGCCGTGTTTGTGCTTTTTCACCCAAAATCTCTTTGGTAAACATGCTTCTCGCTATCATTGTCCCGATCGCTTCCTTGATGGTTCGTTTCTTCTTTCGCTACACCATTTTGTTGTGGAGTTCCCGCTTTGCAGATAGTTGATGTAATACTCCATTTTCTTCACAATAGGTTCTGATAATTTCATTTAGAAATTTAGTGCCTCTATCTGATCTGATCTTGATAATCTTTAGTTCTTTCTCATTCTGGAGTCTTCTCAACAAATCTGGCAGCTTCTTGAGTGTTTCTTTCTTCTTATTCATGAAGATGGTCCAGGTGTACTTTGAGAAGTCATCTACCACTACAAGAGTGTATTTCTTACCACTCACACTCACTGGTGTGACTGGTCCAAACAGGTCCATGTGTAGCAGATGTAGAATTCTTGTTGTAGATTGATGAGGCTTTGACTTGAATGAGCTTTTTATTTGTTTTCCTTTCTGACAAGCATCACATAGAATTTCTTTCTTGAATGTGATCTCTGGCAGGCCTTCAACTAACTTGCTCCTTGATAGTTTGTTGATGGTCTTGAAATTCAGGTGATTTAATCTTTTGTGCCAAATCCAGCTTGTTGATTGTTTATTCTTGACAAGTAGACATGTTTCTGCCTTGGCTGTTCTCCAATCCACCACATACATGTTGTCTTGTCTTCTTCCTGCAAGAACTATTGTGTTGGTTTGACTGTGAATCACTTTGCAATCCTTCTTTGTTGAAGTGCACATTGTAGCCTTTGTCACAAAATTGACTGATGCTCATCAGATTGAAGTTAAGTCCCTTGACATATGCCACATTCTGAATCTTTAGATTGTTCTTGATTATTGTGCCTTCCCCCTTAATTTTGCCAGGGTTTTCTTTACCTCCAAATGTGACTTTGGGTCCATCAAAGGCTTTGAAGTCAGTGAGCCATCTCTTGTTATCTGTCATGTGTCTGGAACATCCTTTGTCTATGTACCGGACATCCTACAAAATAGATTAATTAAGTTTAGGTACCCAACACTTGTTTGGGTCCATACCGTTAGCAATCATGCCTCCCATACCAAAGGTGTATCCAAAAGGTCTTCTTTTTGGATAATTGAAGTCATCAACTTCATATGTATAAGGCATGGCAGAATAGCTTCTAGTATTTTTACTGAAGATATTCTGATACTTTTCTCCATCTTTTGGTGCATTTGCATCCTTCTTTACTTTCCAAAATGCAGTAGGAAACCTTTCTTGCTTCATGTGTCTAGGAACATATTGGTTTTTCTTAAACACATGATGCATTTTGTGGAATGGTTTCTTCTTGTATTTTGCAGGAGCAACATTCCAATCATCCTCTGAAGGGTAAAGTCTTCCTTTTCCTTTCGGATGGTTTTTGTTCTTGATTGACCGGAATGAGGATTTAGTTTGTGTTTCACTACACCGGGTTTTGACTTCACCGGAACGGGATGATCGTTGGAGACATGGTCGTCCCTTTCTAAATTTTGGTCCACTAGTGGTCCTCAATTTAGAATCGTGTTGACCATTATTCCTACGTTCATCCCGATCGTTGTAGCCAAGACCGATCGGATCCAAACCTTTTTGGGGGTTTGTAAGCCGGTGCCTTTAGTGGTGCGGTGGATACCTTCACCGGTGAGGAGATTTCCTTAATCGATTCGTTAATAACGGATGTATGATCATCTCGCTTTTTGTTGATCATTTAAGTAGGTCTCCTTACTAGTTAATTCAAGCTTTTGCTTTATCCAGGTTCTTTCTTTAACCTCTTATTCTCTTTCCTTAGATCCTTGCATTCCTTTTCCGAATTTCATGATTCTTTTCAATTTCATCAAATTTAGTCATGAGATTTTGGACTAGGTCTCGTTGTATCTAATGGAAGACTAGAGGATTGTGCGGTGTTAGATGTGGATGCATTAGATGAAGAACAGGAACTAGATGTTACCTCAGTTTCATCTGATTCTTTAGCCATTAAACATAGGCTTGTTTCCTCAGTGTCTGAGCTATCACTTTTATCTTCATCCAATTCTTTGGTCATGAGACATAGGCATGCTTTTTCATTTTCTGAACTGTCTTCTTCATCACTATCATCTGAGTCATTGTCAGATGATTCTTCATGCTTTTCACTGCTGGATTCTGCCTTAAGTGCCTTCTTGCTCCTTTTCTTTTCAGATGCTTTGTATTTCTTCTTTTCATCATCTTTGTCATTTTCTTCAGGACAATCAGCCTTGAAGTGACCTTTCTTGTTGCAGTTGAAGCATCTGTATTCATCATCTTTCTTCTTCATGTCTCTGGTTGAGCTTGACTTTTTGTTTGATGATGAATTTCCTTTGAATGGCTTCTTTTTAAACCTGTCAAAACGTTTAACTAATAAAGCTACATGTTCTTTTAGTTCTTGTGTCTCTTTGTCGATGCATTCAAAGCAAAGTTACTTTCTTGGGGTGCACTAATGCGGTGATTTTGTGTGTCTCTCGCCGGAGCACCATCTTCGCCGTTCAATTCGAATTCATGAGCTTTTAATTGGGACATCGGTGTCGAGTGTCGGTGCTTGCAAGATTTGTTGTTCCTCTCGATTATCGATGTTATGATCTTCCATCTTTCGGTAGTCCTCTCAAGATCTTCAAGCATACTTCTTTTTGGGGATATGTGTGACCAAGTCGTTGCAGTTCACCGATGATGCTTGAGAATCGTTGTCCATCGATCAATGGATTCACCTGCCTTCATCTTGAAATTTTCAAACTTCTGTTTTGCAACAGATAGTTTATTTTCTTTGACTGCTTCAGATCCTTCATTGATTAGTGCCACTTGTCCCACATCTCCTTTTGTTTTGCAATCTTTTATTCTCATGAACATGTTTCGTTGTCAGAGTCTTTAAGATCATATCTTTTGCTACAAAGTCTAGGTTTGCTCTTCTCCCGTCATCTTTGGTCCAATCTTTCTTGGGTTTGTTTATCTCCTTTCCTTGATCTCGCTCCCGTGCCTACCACAAGTAGTGATCATGATTGGGCCGTCGTTTATCACATCCAACATCTCCTCGCGAGTTCTTTGCAAGATGAGATAACATTCTTATTTTATATTCATCAAAATTATTAACATTGAAAACATGTACTTTTGACAAGAAGTTTGAGGAATCCATCGGTGCAATTGAAGATATAAATGACGGTGAATGAAAAACTCGATTTGAAAACTACTTTGAAAATATGTGATCTCCTTGTTACCGTAAATTAGATCCGAACGGGTTCGATACTAGGAACACCGCTCCGATACCAATTGTTGGTCCCGAGAGAAGGGTGAAACTATAGTCGGGGGGGGGGGGGTGAATGACTATAGTGGAGTTTCAAAAACTTTTCTTCTTCTAGTTAAAAGCTTTTGGGCGGCGGATAAGTCCCTTCTTACTATATTGTTTTCAAATCGGTTTAGACAAATCACGGATGCAAATTGTGATGTATGCAAATTAAATGAATGCTGTAAAGTAAATTGCAGAAATTAAATTGACACAAGGCTTATAGTGGTTCAGGGTGGTGTAATCCCTTAATCCACTCTTCTCCTGTGATGATTGGAGGAATTCACTATTGTTTTCACAGATACAATAGTATGATTGTCCTTGGCTTCCCAAGCTTCACAATCTACAAGACTATCACTCCTTGACTGCAATAGCTTCAGTGATTCAGTCTTCCTTCTGCTATTCCTTAAGATCAAGATCCTTCAACAAGCCTATCACAGATTCAACTCCTTCTCGATTGCCCTCGATTCGGTTGCTTCGGTTTGATGTGAATGTGATTCACACACTTGCTTGATCAATCCTCGCTCCGAGTATGACTTTGTAGCTTTGAAGTCCGAGTTGATCACTAGATGTATCCTTGTAATTTCGAGAGAAGGCTTTTCAAATTGACAGAGTTTCGCTAGATTTTTCTTTCTTGATTGTTGTTTTCTTTTTTTCGTCAATGCCTTCTATTTATAGCCTTGAATACCTTCGTTTTTGAAATTCCGTCCGTTGGCTATATTAATGAGGGAATAATCCTTGATTTTATTCTTGATTCCCCCTTAATTGTATTCTCCTTAAATTCGGTGATCGGATTCTTTCTTCAAACGTATAGCGAGATAATCCGTCCTTGATTGATCCTTTAATGATTTGAGCATTTAATGCATGATCTTCCGAATCTTCATCGTATATCAATTTCGCCCTTGTAGGTGTCTCTTCGCCGTTTCTAGAACGGTCGAGTGAGCCTACCGACTTAGCCGTCACTTCTTCTTTCGCCGTTTTGTTTTCTCTTTGCCGAAAGTCGGTTTACTCACCGATTCTTCGTTTCCTTCTTTGTTCTAGTATTTGGAGAGTCTTTGAACTTCACCGATCCTTGATTTGGGTGAGACCAAAGTGTACACCATATTTGAACATTGAGTTTTATCATTTAAAACTTAACTTAGACTTATCCAAGGTCATCACGGACTTCCTTGGTTATAAGTCGACCATAAAGTCTTCATTACTTCTCTGTTGGTGCTTGGTCGGCTTCACTCGCCGAATATCGTCTTTGCTTTGCCATCCTACCAACTAGTACAATACTTGTCCGACTTAACTTATACAAACTTGTCGACCCTAAGTAAAGACTTATACAGAGAATTCTAACTTATTTCAGGCTTGCTATAACAGCTAGTATGGCCATCATCAAAACATAATAACATGTTCCTAACAACACCACTTACCCGGCTCACTCAAAAGAACGTGAGTTTGAGTGGACTAGTGAATGTGAAGAGGCTTTCCAGACGCTGAAAAAGAAGTTGACTACAGCCCCAATGTTGGCAGTTCTGGAGATCTTTGATAACTAACATGTATATACTGATGCTTCGGGACAAGGTTTGGGTTGTGTGTTGATGCAAGGGGGAAAAGTAATCGCTTATGCATCTAGACAGTTAAAGGTGCATGAAAAGAATTATCCAACAAATGATCTAGAGTTAGCTGCTGTAGTGTTTGCCTTAAAGATTTTGAGGCACCACTTGTACGGAGTTAAGGCTAGGATCTTTACAGACCACAAGAGCTTAAAGTATTTCTTCACTCAGGAGAATCTGAATATGAGGCAGAGGAGATGGGTAGAGTTCGTAAAGGATTACCACTTGGACATTCAATACCATCCGGGTAAAGCCATTGTGGTTGCATATGCCTTAAGTAGGAAACCAGTGTTTGCAGTTTCAAGCATTGAAGATGTGGAAGAACGGTTAGATGGGCTGAAAATCTGGGGTTTTGATCAGATTGATGATCGACAGTTTATGGCACCGTTGTTAGCAAGATCCAAGTTGATGGATGATATTCGGGAAAAGCAAGATGAAGATCCAGTATTGGTTGATTTGAAGCGGGTTACAAGAGAAAAGCCTATGTTTTGGATAAGAATAAGAGCCTTTGGTACCGGGATCGCTTGTGTGTGCCTAATGTAGGTGATTTGAGACATGGAGTTATGGAAAAGGCATATAGGATTGCTTTTGCAGTTCATCTAGGAGCTACAAAGATGTACAAAGATTTGAAGGCAAAGTTTTGGTGGCCTTCAATGAAAGTAGAAATAGCTAAGTATGTAGTAGAATGCGATACTTGCCAGAAAGTCAAAGCGGAGCATAGAAGACCAGGAGATATGCTGAAGGCATTGGATATCCCTGAATGGAAATGAGATAAGATCACGATGGATTTCATCACCGGTTTACCGAAGACAAAGAGTGGACATGATGCGATTTGGGTGATTGTGGATAGATTGACCAAATCAGCCATTTCTTGCCATCAAAAGTTGATATGTCCTTAAAGAAGATGACCACACTATGCTTGGATAACATAGTGAAGTTGCACGGAGTACCTATCTCGATAGTTTCAGATCGTGATCCGAGGTTCGTCAGTCGGTTTTGGAAGAGTTTACAAAAGGCCTTTGGCCCCAAGTTAGATTTGAGTATGGCCTTCCATCCTTAAACAGATGGACAATCAGAAAGAACAATCCAAACACTTGAAAATATGCTAAGAGCTTGTGTTTTGGAAGTAGGCGGATCATGGGATGACTACCTACCCGTAGCAGAGTTTACCTACAATAATAATTACCACGCAAGCATATGCATGCCAACATTTGAAGCTTTGTATGAGAGAAGATGTCGAACGCCGCTGTTTTTGGCTGAAGTCGGGGAAAGACAAGTCACATGGAAGGAATTGGTTGAGCAATCTAAAGAAAGGGTTCAGTTAGTTAAGAAGAATCTGAAGGCAGCTCAAGATAGACAGAAAAGTTGAGCATATGTTAGAAGAAGACCTCTTGAGTTTGATGTTGGTGAAAGGGTTTATCTGCGAGCTTCACCAATGAAAGGAGTTAAATGTTTTGGACAAAAGGGAAAGCTAATTCCAAGGTATGTTGGACCGTTGGAGATTCTGGAGAGAGTTGGACCTTTGGCTTATAAGCTCAAGTTACCGGAACCAATGTCGAGGGTCCATAATGTTTTCCATATATCGATGTTGAAGAAGTGTTTGACAAAGACTGACGTAGAAGCTACAGTTGATCCGGAAGTTCTTCAGGATAATATTGCTTATGATGAGAAACCAATCAAGATTCTAGACCGGAAAGAAAAGATGATCCAGAGACGGATGATCCCTTTGGTTTTGGTGCAATAGAGCAATCATTATCCGAATGAAGCAACTTAGAAAGTTGAAGACGATATGATCAGCGAGTTTCCAGAGTTTGTGGATTATTGGGTATATTCTAGTTTCGAGGACGAAGCTCCTCTTAAGGGGGGGGGGGGGGGTGGAATGTAATATTCTGATTTTCGGGAAAGGGCAGACGTGTCATTTTGCAAAAACAAAATATTATTATTCTTTACTTCTTTTATGGAGTTAAGTATTTTTTTGAATATATATATATATATATATATATATATATATATATATATATATATATATATATATATATATATATATATATATATATATATATATATATATGTGTGTGTGTATTTTGGGAAAAATCTTATTTTTAGGAAATAAGGAAAAATAATAAGAAATTATTATTTTTGGGATTTTCTGTTTAAGGAAAATAAATCCCATTAGTTCCTATAACCTAAAAGAAATCAGAAATTTTTACGCTCTGAGAACGGCGTGCGTGAGAGCAAAATAAGGGCTGGAAGATTTCTTCCAGTTTCTAAGGCGATTCTTAATGGTTTTTAGATCAGAGTAGAGCAACGGAATGGTCGTGAAGAGGGCGTTGTTCCAACACAAGAAAGTTGGAACTTTGTCAAGGTATGTTTTTGAGACCTAGCTGAGTTCTTGAATGAGTTTGATGGATTCAAACTCATGAATTCGTAGTCTTGTACGTTAGAAGCGCGTTATCGAATCTAATCTAAATTTGGGTTGATCACATAGGTTCTTTACGAAGGAAGGATCGTTTTGCTGCAGATTTTCATAGCTTTTGTGTTGGATTAGCTTGCTAATAGGTAAGAGGCTCTTCCTATGTTTAATTATGGTTTCAGGGTTAAGATTGATGCTTGGATATGGTTTAGATGATAGAAATCATGTTGTTTGATCGTTTAAGGATTAAGTTTTGTTTTGGATTATAAAGGTTAGGTTTTTCTGCTGTTTTTTTCGCTTATAATCATGTAGAACATGTTTCGAATCGAGTAGAGATCGTAAAGTGCAGGAAAATCGTGATTTTAGGTTTTACTGCATCGAATGAAGATGCATTCTTGTTACAGGATGTGTGGCCTTAGTTTCTATAGGTGGAATGCGCATGCATTCATAGAAATGTGCAAGCATTCGTGATTCAGGATGTTCCCTCATTTTCACAGCAGGTGCAATGCGCACGCATTCAATGGAATGCGCACACATTGCTGGTTCAGGTTGCATCCAGCATGAGCAATGCGCACTCATTGGCTGGACAGAAACTTCCAGCAAGTTTCTGGTCAGGGAATGCGTATGCATTCCAACCAATGCGCACGCATTGACCCCAATTTCAGGAAAAGTTATGTTTTAAGCTATGTATTGAGATTTAAACATTGTTTCATGATCTAATAACATTAATTAAACAATAACAAGCCTTGATTGAGTTTCTGATACGTTTAATTCTGGCATCGAATGTACTCTTCAAGGGAGTTGAAGTTCGGGACCGTCAGAAGGGCATGATAGGCTTGTGCTTTGATGAACTAGAGTCATCAATATCTGTGTACTTGATAGGATGTGGTGTCTAGCTGTCTAAGTGAGGTAGTAGAGTTTTTAAGGGGAGGTTTGCTTTGAAAACACATAGGTGGCTAGTTAACAACCAATAATAAGTACATACTTGCATAGTAAAAAGATTAAACGTCATGTCATTCTTGGATAGGCACATGTGTACATCGGCTATGTGACGTGTTCGGACAGGTGGATAACTCTGTGACCTACTAGCGGCCAAATGGCAAGGGAACTTCACCGAACGTGTATGCATACCGGGGAAACCCGGGACCTATAGTGCATAATACTGTTGGTTTGCAAACGTCTCGTGGTGGACATACACCTCGTGTAGTGCCCTTGAGTGCTGACGTAACCAAGATAAGTTAAGCTAGATACGTATAGTCATGACATGTTGATGGATATGAAGTGAACCCTAGGTTGAGTCGGTCTCATAAAGATAATCTTTTATTATAAATCATAATTTATTTGTAGCTTCTACCTCTTATTGAGTACATTGTATTTACCTGAAATGCATGTTTTTCTATGTGTTTGGGGAAGAGAAGATGAACAGGTAGATCCGGAGTTCGAGGAATACTTTGATGACGACGCTTGAGGACGCCGACGTTGAGGCTTTTATTTTATTATTTGTTTTGATGATACATTAAACATTGTATTTTCTTTTAGTATACTTTTGGAGGTTTCGTACATTTTTAAGTTTTGTTTGGTTTTTCCAATGTAATAAAGTTACATTTATATCTTTAGATGTTTTTTCTATTCTTATCATTTGTGTAAAAAAATTACCCGAGTCTTTTGCTTCCGTTTTGCTTAATTCGATACGACGTAGTAGAGGCTGACGTATAATGTGTGATTTATTATATATTATACGTGCCGGACATTCTTTTTTCGGATAAGGACTCGGTGTCCGGGAACGGGGCGTTACATCTACGGCATTTTATGCACGCTATTTCGCAAAGGCTTTCTCCTGTTCCTAATTGCTATGGAATGAAACATCTCCAAGCTGACACTTTTGATCTCCATTGCTTCCAATAAACCTACTGTTGGATCATTAATCCAACGGTGGGCTTATATGTGAAATAATTATTTATTATGGACTGTCAATAAAGATTAGCCCGATGTAAAAGTGGTCTAATACGGTTTATGGCTATTGGGTTATGATGTATCATTAGGGTGTGGGCCTTTTATGTGTAGAGACTAAGTGGTAATTTCTATTTCGTTGATGGGTAGAAATGGAAATACCTAAAATATATTTCACTATATAAGGAGGGTTATGGTCCTTAGGTCACACACCGATCTATTCGCTCTCGCGACTCCCATTACCGAGAAAGAGAACTACGAGAGAATTCTAAAAGGTTCCTCGACGAAAATTACTAGACGGTGTGTAGATGCGGAAGATCGATCCTACAACATCTACAGAGTCTTCCGCTGCTATGGATTCGGGTATGTTTACAGTTTAATTCTTGTTTTGATTCTTGATAGTTTAGCATAATCGATCCTGGATTGAAGTGATTCATATCACATAAAGTTAGATCCAACAAGTGGTATCAGAGCGAGTTATGTTAAATTATCGAGAATCGTTGTTTATTTTCGATTAATTTGGTGTATCCCTGTGTATTTGGTTCTTTTCTGATAGACGAAGGAAAGTTTTCTTATAGTATTTGATATATCCTTTCTCCAATTTACTATTGTCGTCGTGATGTTAAAATGAATATTCTTGTATGTGTATAAATCTGTTTGTATGAATTGAGCGCTTCCGTTTGATTAGCATATAAGCAGCCATGGCTTCTTGTAATTATTCTCCGGCGACTTCAGGATATTAATAATAAGAAATAAGAAATTAACAACCAAGGATGGAATTTCATGTACTTGTTTGACAGTCAAAAATGATAAAAAAAAAAAGGTAAACAGAAATTGCGTGGTTCATGTCCTTAATGAGTCCGGCGTTTCCGTCTGTTTGACGACGGCGGCGGCAAATTTTGTTTCAGGTATGGTAAAGTAACAGCAATTAGGGTTTCTAATTTTTCTTATATGACTATTAAGAAAATTAAAAAAAAAAAATTTAAAAAAGGGAGGACAGTGTGGTTCGGTTAACCTTTTGTCGTTTTTTTTTCTTTAAATTTTTTTTTAAAGTTAATTACAGATATGTAGTACTATTGTGGATTGATTTATTCTGTTAGGAATTTATAGTTTCGGCCTTTTGGATGATTAAACATTTAATTAGTCCATATAAAAATGTATTTTTAGTTTAAATTCCTTTACGGTAGACATTAATCCCGTTGGACCTTTTATTCAATAATTGGTCTATATAATTAATTGTGCTAAGATCGGAAGAAATAAGCAACCCAATTTTGATAGATCTGTTTTAAGGGTCAATATGGTAAAATCAAATATCGATATATTGCGGTATTTGCATTTATTATGTCTCTAAGTGGATTTGTTGAAGCGATATGTCGCCAAAGTGACCTCTACGTGGAAATAGATTCACGATGGGATGTAAAATGGTTTGTGTTTTTATAAATTCATGCGGATAGTATTCGGCCCAAAGGAAAGATATTGTTTGGCAGAATTATAAATACACCTGTGGTGATAAATACGTGACAATTATTCGGTTTCCATGTGGATAATAGATGCGATCCAAAGATTGGTCTATTATTTGACAGGACTTATTGTCAGTGTTTGATTACTACGCCAAGATGTCAATTACGAGTTAGTATTATCGTCCAAAGATGAGATATTAATGTCGTGCCGGCATTTTGTGATGGGAAAATATATCATAAATTTGTTTGATTTTGGATATTCTTCGGATCTTATATATGTGAGCCTAAGGTTATTAAGTTGTTTTTCTGTGTTCAGTTATAAGTTCTGCTTTAAAGTATATCTGCTCATTTAAGCATTATATTCCTTCACTTATGGAATATCATTTCAAGAGTTACAAAGAATGAGTTTATTATGTTCTTTGGCATTATGAATCTAGACTTGACATTTAAATATGATCCTCATAAACCTCTCAGTTAGAATAGTAAAGTCAAACAAATTTGTACTTTGAGAAATGTGAGTGATTAAACAGGTTGAGTCTTTGATCATTAGGGAAGCCAATCCAAATACTCTTAGAAGTGACATAAATGCTATGGTGACCAATAAGGAAAATTTTTGTGTGTTTAATAGAGTTGCACAATGCCATGAAGAGAAAGGCGAGGCAACTTGTCATGTCTTAGCTAATCTCTGTAAGGTACAAGGACTAATGCAACATAATGACACATTCTAAAATTAGCTCATTTGATTTCCAAACTTCGGATATTTAATTTGGATATCTGTGATGGACTACTGGTGCAATTTATCATTCTATATCTTCAAGCACAATATGGTAAATTAAATGTCAGTTATAACTGACATAGGAATGGTGGGAGTTGAAGAAATCGATTTCCCACTGAGTGCAAGAAGTCGAATGATTTTAAATTTGGGCTACCAGAAAGTGCTAAATATGGTCACCATTAAAGGTAAGGGCACAATAAAATTTAAGGAAGCTGTTGGTATTCAACAATAGGGGCAAAAGTGACAACATAAGGATATTGGTTGTTTCTTAAGCCAATAGGTAGGTACACAATGAATGATTTCTTGTAGTGTCATGCTTGTTGAGCAAATAAAGTTAAGTTTTCTTTTTTTTTTTGGTTTGTTTAGGGGTTGAGTTGATTTATGTGCCTGAACATACTTGGTGGATGGATTCTGATGCAACTATTCACTTGAGCATGAATATGCAGAGTAACTAGCATTATCATCACCGGTTGATGTTGAAAGATACATCTTTGTGGGTGATGGTGATGCAATAAAGTTTAAGGCTATTTAGAAACTAGATTGTTTGCGAAGATTGAACATTTTCTAGACTTGGAAAAGACTTTGGACAAATTAGGACATTCTTGTTCAATTAAGGATGATACCTTAGTCTTTCCAGGATTCAGATCAAATATGTTCTAATCATTTGGCTTTCAGTGATAATCTTGATACACTCTGCATTTAGTTTTCATGGCACAAATCAAATTTAACTAATGATGGTTCCTATATGGTTTGGCATTAGCATTTTTGTAAAATTTCTCGAAAGAGAATATAAAGGCTTATGTCAGATGGAACATTTGGTCCCCTTGATATGTCAAATGGATTTTGTCTGAGCAGGTTGTATTAAGGGGTAACAAACCAACATAGGAGATTAGATATTTGATTGCTCTAAGTACGTCTTAGAATTGATACATATGGTCACTTAATGTATATTCCTTACGGTATGTTGGAATGGTCAGAAATAAAGTATCACCTTCATAGACGATTATTCGCTTTTAATATAGCTAATGGCAGTCACTACGGAAATTAAAGTTGGCAGCTTTCATACTAAATAAATACCACTACAGCAGTAACCAAAACCCAATATGAAATATGGACTAGGATAACCTAGTATTCGGTGTAATCATATTGGAGGTTGTCCAACTAAGGTTAGGCCTTATAAGCCAAAAGAAAGAAAATTGGACTGTGGTTAATTGTTATGTTATGTGGTGTTTTTTTCAAGAGATCCAGGGGTTTTAAGTTCTATGGCCATACTTTCAATTTTTTTTATTCATAGACGGGATACGCAAGGTTCCTTGAGGATATTGAGTTTGGGGGGAAGATAAGGGATGAAATATTGTCTTTAAAGAAGAGCCTACCATGTCTCTCCCTACAGTGGCAGTTGGTAACAATTTGTTTTCCCGAATGGGATGTATACTATTGCCAGATACGGTTTATGACAATATTCATGAACTTCCAATTAAGCAACCTCTACATCCTCAAGAACCTATACAGGAGCACAATGAGCATATGAGGTACCACATGAGAAATCAGTGGTACCACAACTTAGGAACTCTACTAGAGAGATGAGGTCAACAATTCAGTATGATTATATTGTTTACCTCTTTAATCATAAGGATCCTGGCATTATGGAGGATGATCCGGTTACCATTCCCCAAGCCATGGAAAGCTCCAACTCTCATAGTGGATAGAGGTTATGCAATATGAGATGAAGTCCATGAAGGACAATGACGTTTAGGATCTTCTACAATTACCAGAAGGATCGAAACCCATTGGTTGTAAATGGACATTTTAGACCAAGAGGGATTCAGATGGTAATGTGGAAAGATATAAGATTTGTCTTGTCATTAAGGGCTTTACTCAAAAGAGCATATGTTGTAAAAGGCTTTCTCTTTGGTTTCTTTGAAAGGCCCTTTCAGGATAATTATGGCTCTACTTGCTCATATAGATTATGAGTCACATCAGATGGATGTAAAGATAATGTTTCTCAGTGGTGACATTTATGAAACATTAATTTGGTCTTTGCCGAGAAAACTTTGCATTTGGCGACGCAAAGAATATGGTTTGCAAATTAAAGAAATCCATCTATGGACTCAAACGGTTTTTCCCGTCAATGGTATAATAGATTTCATCAAATTATTGTCTCTTTTGGTTCTGGGTCAAATTATGTTGATGAATGTATCTACCATAAGTTTAGTGGGAGTAGGTTCATACTCTTGGTTTGACGTGTCGATGATTACCGGTAACGATATAGTTTTTGGGCGTGAAACTAAATCATTTCTCTCGTCCGGTCTTGAGTTGAAAATTTTAGCTGACACAAGTTCAGTTTCGGGATCCATGTATATCACGGTTATCCCTGAGGTATTATTGGATCATTACAAAATAGACTATATCGATAAAGTTCTCTGAAGAGATTCGACATGCTGGATTGTAAACCACATGGTACCCCTGTGTCTAAGTGAGACAAGTTTAGTCTCAAACTGTGCTTTTTTTTAAAATGATTTAAAGTAGGAGGAAATTCATAAGATTCCCTCTGATTCATTTATTGGGAGTCTAATGTGTGCTTGGGTTTGTACATGTCTGGTTATTGTGTACATTTCAGTTAGGTTGAGTAGATTCTTAAAAGATCCTGGAAAGGGTCATTTGGTTGCAGTCTATTAGGTTATAAAGTACTTACAGAAAACAAAATATAGGATGCTCACATATATGGAGTCAGAAAAGTTAGAGATCATTCAGTATACTGACTTAGATTTTGGTGGATGTAAAGATACATTTAAATCCACATAAGGATATGTCTTCATTTTGTCAAAAGAAGTTGTCTTTCTGAAAAGTGCTAAGCAGACACTTATGACTTATTTGACTTTGGGGACAAAATTTAGGGCTTTAGAAGCCACTAGTGACGGGATATGGATGCGGAAAATTTATTCTTGTAATAATAGTTCCGCGGTGTTTTATCCCAACAACGATTGGAATTCAACAATGTGTGAGAACATTGATATATGATTCTTAGTTGTTAAATAAAGAGTTCAAAGTGGAAGGGTGTCTTTTGAACATATCATGACAAACTCCATTATTGTGGATCCACTCACTATGGGACAACCACCCAAGATGTTCTTGAGCATATTGCTCGTATGGGTGTCATGTCAGTTAAGGATGTTTAGGTTTAGTGGGAGTTTGTAATTGATATTGTTTGTTTCGATATAGACACATTTTTCGGTTATTCAGTTTAATGTTAAGGTTAAAGTTAAGGTTACGGTTATTCTGCAGAAATTAAAGTTTTTGTTATTTCACACTTTGATCTCGATATATGGTTTGATCGCGTTAAGGTTTATGGTGGACCAGTTGGAAATATACATGTTAAGATCACATGTCATGTTATTTCCATGCTACGCATCCACATCATGATCCATGTCATTCAGTTTTGTTAGCATACGTGATCATTGATGGGTCCCGTTACGATAGATGTGACGATGGCCGCTTTGGTCCTATGTTGATGCGATTGATGGACGGGATTGGTTATTGATACATTTTTATGACGACAGCAAAGTTGAGCGCTCATTCGGTTATCTGGTGATAAATAATTATAAGGTTACACATATAGCCCAAGTGGGAGATTGTTGGATCATTAATCCAACGTTGGGCTTATATGTGAAATAATTATTTATTATGGACTGTCAATAAAGATTAGCCCGATGTAAAAGTGGTCTAATACGGTTTATGGCTATTGGGTTATGATGTATCATTAGGGTGTGGGTCTTTTATGTGTAGAGACTAAGTGGTAATTTCTATTTCGTTGATGGGTAGAAATGGAAATACCTAAAATATATTTCACTATATAAGGAGGGTTATGGTCCCTAGGTCACACACCGATCTATTCTCCTCTGCCTCCCATTACCAGAAAGAGAACTACGAGAGAATTCTAAAAGGTTCCTACGAAAATTACTAGACGGTGTGTAGATCGGAAGATCGATCCTACAACATCTACGAGTCTTCCATTTGCTATGGATTCGGGTATGTTTACGAGTTTAATTCTTGTTTTGATTCTTGATAGTTTAGCATAATCGATCCTGGATTGAAGTGATTCATATCACATAAAGTTAGATCCAACACCTACTACTGCACAAATTTTGGGAAGACTACCTTGGCTAATAAATTAGTTTTTTTCCTAATTGTTTAATGCAATCTGCATATATTTTGGGCAAACATTCTGATTTTCATTGCTGTTTTCTTTAGTTCAGTAAATTCTCAGTCATATGATTTGCAAATTCATATACTATTACTATTACTACTTGTGCAATCATGATTAAATACAACAATAATAATTTTCTCAAAAAAATAAAATAAAAATACAACAATAAAACATTGTTCTTTAAATTTGTTTCAGCAGTAATTAAAGCTCCTGTCTTTTCGTTGTTGGATATAAAATTGTGTTTTCTCTTATGGACAGGTTATCTGTTAATGATTTGACGGAGCAGATGGTGGAATCAATGCTTGATGAAGATTCTGATCATGAGCAATTATCACCGAGCATATTGGAGGCTCACAGAGATGATGTTTCAGAGATAATGGATACTCTTCTGTCGGAACATAGGTTAGATGAAGCTATATCAGTGCTGGAGATGGAAGCTAGAACTTTTCAAAGTATGGATTTTGGAGAAAATTTTACCTCCGATGACTTGATGTCTTTCGAATCTGCAATATCAGAGAAAAGGGCCTTGCTTGTACATCAATTAGTGCTTGTGGCTGAAAATCTTCGAGTGTCAGCCCCTGAACTGCAGAAAGCATTGGTTGGAATCTGCAAGCTTGGTGAGGAACATCTTGCAAATAGGTTGTTGTTTAACTACTACCATGCACGTATTACACGTGGTATGCATGATCTACACTTGTCGAAACTTTCTTCACCCGAGGTATACTTGTCGAAGATATTATTACACATACCGTTAATACTTAATATTTACATACTGTATTATAATTACTTGTTGTGTAGTTACCTAGATACCCTTGTATGGTGTATATATATACCCACCATTGTAATATTTTGATAATACAATAATATACACAAATTACCACATGGTAGCAGAGCTAGGTTAAACAAAAAACAAAAAAAAAACAACCAGCCGCCGCATCCTTCTTCTTCTTCTTCGACGCAACCAGCCGCCGCCATCTCTTCACCGGCAACCATGTCCGACGATGGCTTATCCTCTGTAGCAACCAGCAAATACCCCACCTTTGTTCGTTCGTCCTCGTTGCACATTACCAAACTGACTCGCACTAATTACAACCTATGTCGCGCTCAGATTCTACCCTATCTTCGTGGCCAAGGTGTTTTTGGCTTCATTGATGGCACACTACCACCGCCGACCAAAACTATTACCACCGCCGCTGGCAAAACGGAAGAAAACACCGAGTATGAGGACGAACTGGCTGCATGGACCAAAACCGATCAGATGATTCTGTCGACTATCACCTCATCTCTCTCTGACGAGGTGCTGCTTCAGGTATACACCGCCACCACCTCGGCTGCCATATGGACTGCACTCCGGACCTCTTTCGCCTCTCAAAGTCGTGCCAAATTGGTTCAATTGCGAACCGAACTTGCATCCACCGGGAAGAACGAACTCACTGCTACTGAATACTTCTTTAAAATGAAAACAATTGCCGATGAGCTGCACCTCGCCGGCCATCCATTGCAGGACGACGACTTTGTGGCCTATCTCCTCGCTGGACTTGGGCACGATTACGACTCTCTGGTTACCCTGGTCTCCACACGTGACTCAATCTCCCCTGATGAACTATATGCGCTTCTACTTACCACTGAAAGCCGCATTCAGCACAATCGGCCGACTCCCCTTGCACCAGTCTCGGCCACCAATACTCCTCAAGCCAACTTTGCACGCAACAGCTCATACCCAGGCAGCTACAACAACACCCAGCACAACTTTACTCCTAACCGTGGCCGCGGCCACTCTCCTAATTATCGGGGGCGTGGTGGTCGTGGTCGCGGACGTGGCACTTCTCGTCAAAACAGGACTGGTAACGATTCTACTTCCACTACTTGTCAAATTTATGCAAAAGTAGGGCACACTGCCCATGCATGTTATTACAGGTACGAGCAATCTGCTGACCCGGCAGCCAACCCACCACCACCACGTAACCCACGCCCTCCCCAAGCTTATGCAACTCACCCTGCCTACCACCCCAATGCTAAATGGCTTCCCGACACGGGTGCCACCCATCACCTTACAAACGATTTCCGTAATCTAACTGTCCACTCTGAAGCCTATGACGGTCCTGAGCAAGTTCACATTGGCGATGGTTCAGGTTTGCCTATTTCTCACTTTGGCACCTCTACGTATTATTCTGACTCTGGCACGTATCATCTCTCTAATGTCCTTGTGTCACCTAATTTAACCAAAAATATTTTATCCGTTCAACGTTTCTGTGCTGATAACTCTGTGTATTTTGAATTTCATGCCTCTTTCTTTCTTGTGAAGGATCACTCGGGCACCACACTTCTTAAAGGCTTCGTTCGTGACGGTCTCTACCATTTCCACAATCTGCCTCGCAATCCTATTCAAGCCCATTACTCTGCGTCCAACACCCTCACTACGTGGAATCACCGTCTCGGCCACTGCTCCCACCCGGTTCTCCGTCAGGCCTTAGGCAGTTTATCTATTTCTATTCCAAATAAACCACCGGATGCGGTTTATGCTCCGTGTCAACTCTCTAAGAGTCATCGTTTACCTTTACGTACTTCGGATTTTACTTCCCAATCCCCTTTGGATTTGATTTACTCAGATGTTTGGGGACCTACTGAATCCTTTATTTATGGCAATCGTTATTATGTTAGTTTTCTTGATGACTATACGAAATATTTGTGGCTTTACCCTCTAAAACGAAAATCTGATGTTGAACGTATTTTTCCGTCCTTCCTAGCACTTATCGAAAGGCAATTTAATACCAAACTTAAGAACATCCAAACTAATTGGGGTGGGGAATATCGTCATTTTGAACGCACCTTAACTCAACTCGGAATTCACCATCGTCGTTCCGCCCCTCATACTCATGAGCAAGTCGGTGCCATCGAACGTCGCCACCGTCAAATTACCGAAGTTGGCCTTTCCCTCCTCGCCCATTCCAATCTTCCCCTTCCTTATTGGGAAGATGCTTTCACCACAACCACCTATATTATCAACCGCTTACCTTCTCGTGTCCTCCACAACAAATCTCCCTTTGAACTCGTTTATCACCGCCTTCCCGATTACTCCTTCCTCCGCGCCTTTGGTTGTGCATGTTGGCCCTACCTCCGTCCTTACAACCGTCACAAAACGGATTTCCGTTCCAAATCTTGTATCTTCCTTGGCTACAGTCTTTCCCACCATGGTTACAAGTGTCTTGACCTATCAACTGGTCGTGTCTACATTGCTCGACACGTTATCTTCGATGAAAAGATTTTTCCCTATACACCTACGCTACCTTCCCCTTCTCCTCCAACTCAGACTGTTTTATTACCTTCGTTCTTACCACCCATTCCTACCGCTCCGCGAACCACCATTCCCACATCCACACCCGCATCGCATTCCTCCCCACCTGGGAACCCACCAGCAACACTCTCCCCACAACCCGTGCCTCCCTCACCTGTTTCACCAAACACCGACCTCTCCTCCTCACCCTCACCGATCCCACCACCACCCCCCTCCCTCGGCACCCTATGACCACTCGCACCCACACCAACACGCTCAAGCCTAAACAAAACCCCGATTTTATTAAATACCCTCTTCCCAAAGCCCTTCTTGCGACCACTACACATACCGACCCCACTTCTTACACCGAAGCCTCCAAACACAAAGTCTGGCGTGATGCCATGCAAGACGAAATTAATGCTCTACTTCGTACTAACACATGGGAACTCGTGCCCTATCACCCGAATATGAATGTAGTTGGAAATAAATGGGTGTTTCGTACCAAACACCATGCGGATGGTCATGTTGAACGTCACAAGGCTCGCCTCGTCGCCAAAGGTTTTCATCAGGCAGAGGGCATTGATTACACCGAAACGTTTAGTCCTGTTGTTAAACCTGTAACTATACGTGTTCTGCTGTCTCTTGCTATTTCACAGGGCTGGTCACTTCGGCAAGTGGATATTCAAAATGCGTTTCTTCATGGCAACCTCACTGAGACAGTGTATATGGCTCAACCTCCTGGTTTTGCTCACCCCGATCATCCAAACTATGTTTGCCGCTTAAAGCGGAGCCTATATGGCCTTAAACAGGCACCTCGGGCATGGTTCTCTCGTTTCACTGACATTCTCACCCGGTTTGGCTTTGTCGGCTCCAAAGCTGATACGTCCTTGTATGTTTACTCTAGCGGTCCCATTCGGTTATATATCCTTATTTATGTGGATGATGTTATCATCACTGGCAACAGCACTGCTCACATTGAAGAGGTTATTCAATTTCTGGGCACCCATTTCCCGGTCAAGGATCTCGGCACTTTATCTTACTTCCTTGGTGTCGAGGCACTTCACACCACGGATGGCTTGTTTCTCACACAGCGCAAATATATCCTTCAACTACTCCAAAAGGCAAATATGGACAAGTCTAAACCGTGCTCGACCCCTATGGCTGCCTCCACTCGCCTATATCACGATCCGGGTCCAAAATTCTCTGATCCTGCTCTTTATCGTACAGTAGTTGGAGGCCTTCAATATTTGAGTTTTACCCGTCCCGATATTGCCTTTGCGGTTCATAAGGCTAGCAAATTTATGCATGCTCCAACCGAAGCTCATTGGTTAGCGGTTAAGCGCTTACTTCGATATCTCAAGGCCACAATTTCTGAGGGTCTATTCTTCTCTCGCCGATCCTCCTTGCATCGCGCGCATACTACGACTCGGCGGGCTGCATGAGATCCGGATAACCGTCGATCTATTGGGGGCTTTGTATTTTTCTTGGCGATAACCTTATTAGGCGGCGTTCCAAACAACATCTTACCGTCTCCAAAAGTAGCACCGAAGCCGAGTACAAGACCTTGTCTAACACGCCGCCGAGATACAATGGATCCGCAGATCTCCTCACCGATATGCTTATTACTTCTCCCATGCCCACCTTATGGTGTGACAACATTGGTGCTACCTATCTTGCACACAACCCCGTTTTTCATGCGCGCACTAAGCACATAGAAATTGACTTTCATCATGTCCGTGAGCTTATCTCTGCCAAGAAACTCAATGTTGCCTTCCTCACCTCCAAAGATCAACTTGCAGACTTGCTTACCAAGCCGTTGGGGAATCTACGATTTGCCATCCTGAAGACCAATCTCCGTGTCTACTCTATACCCACGGGATTGCGGGGGCGTGTCGAAGATATTATTACACATACCGTTAATACTTAATATTTACATACTGTATTATAATTACTTGTTGTGTAGTTACCTAGATACCCTTGTATGGTGTATATATATACCCACCATTGTAATATTTTGATCATACAATAATATACACAAATTACCACAATACTGTATAGAACTTGCGAAATTCGTGTTCTCCATGATATCTCAAGCAGAGAGGAGTTTTGTAGCATTACATGTTGAAGCTTCTTCTTATGGTCCAGATATAGCACAATGGGCCAGTGAAGAAACCGAACATTTCGCTAAACGTTTAGATAAATATATCGGATCCGTAACGAAATTACCGATGGATTGTCTACGGCGGTAGAAGGCTGTGCGGTTCGCCTTATCCTATTGCTCTTTTTTAGAATATCGAAGAATGTTGCACGAGCATGCTTGATTAATAACCTCCGGCCGGCTACGGATCAAGTACTTGACTCCATATAGACCATTATAAAAAGGTCATTAATATCTGTACATTGACTGATACCTGGGTCCTTGGAAGATTTCTTGTATCTGGGATTTTGTCCAAAGAAGCTTCATTTACAAAGGACCATACAAAACCAGAATATATGCAAGTATGCTGGTTGAATTATAAGGCAATGGTTTTAAGTGATGTAAATTTTTTTTTGTTTGCCAAGAAAAATTCCTCAGCCAAAATTAATGTAATGATTTTAACCTTTTCAATGACAGGCCTTTCAATGGTATTGCATTATGTTGTTCTCATTGTTTTGTTTTGTGCATGCACCTGTGCAATCGAATTCATGCATGTGACGCCCCGTCCCGGATACTGAGTCCTTATCCGAAAAGAACGCCCGACATGCATATAATAACTTTTTAAATCGTCAAAAGTAATATATAAGTAAGCCTCGTAACAATCAATCAGAGTAAAAGCGGAATAAATTAAAACTAAAGATATCTCGGAAAAAGAATGTTAAACGACAAACAACGGATCACCAAGTCCCACAATCTACGTCTAAGAAAGCTGACCGACAAAACAACGAAATAAATATTGTTGTGACTTATTACATCCCAAAGAAATTGAAAAGATACTAAAGACTATATCTCAAAACAGAATAATAAATTGCATAAAATAAATGTCTGTGTCATTGTAACTCTTGAGCCTAAACATCAAATCTGTTAACTCATCGTCATAACCAAGATCATCATCATCCTGACAACCACCTTCTCTGGGTGGGCACAATAAATAGAAAGAGGTAAGTACTTAATTATGTACTCAGCAAGGGGTAGAAGAAACGGTTACACACAATATATAACATATCATACATAACAAGTAAATTCTACAATCTCTACCACATAGGTTGCATTGAGATCACTCTCACCCTCTACTAGATCACGTAGTATAACCTCACGCACATAAGTTTGTTACACCAATATCAAAGGACACTGTGCATGGTGAGAATGCACCGAGACATATTAAGCACCTCTCAAGGGGGCATGCATGTACTTAGGTCTCCATGTGGGAAGTTACACGTTGTCCCTTGGCACATAACTCAAAAGGGTTGCAAGATTCCCATGCTTTGATTTAGAAACGTGCCTTACCAATGATATTGACGTTTTAGCTTTTAGACAACCACATATGTATTTACGAGTTAAGTTCTAACCACCTGGTTCAGTCACGTATATAGCTCCTTAGGGACTTCTAGTCCTATACATCTAGTTACACTATCTAGCACGTTGTAAAAGAATCATTGACTACTAAGTCAATGTTCCACAAGGCCTAAACAAAGCCTTCCGGTGCTCCCACCTTCTCCACGCAGAGGGTCTCAGTTGTGGTACGATTTGATACTAAGGCTACCAGAAGTCGATGTTCGACATTGTCAATTAACATTTAATGCCCTCAAAGGCATACATACCAATCAATAACATGTTGTACACAAAGCAACATCTAAACAAGGTGAACAGACACCTTCGGCGCCTACCAACCTTGTCCAGAACTTAACATACCATTCTGGCCGACTCCTGGCGCCCGCCAAACCTCCTTGGCATTCGCCAAGCGTGAACTGAGTCACACCGCTTGCTTTTGGCACCCGCCAACCACTGTTTGCATCCGCCAATACTTACCCGATCATCATGTTAACCTGCTGTAATTTCCTACTCAACGATCACCAACCTTATTACTCCAAAACCTGCAATTTCACATTAGTAATCATAATATAAACACCCAAACATCCGTTTAAAAAACACCCCCTTACCTTGTACTTGATTATCTACAATGACTTTCCGACATCAACCAATGTCTTACTGATTCCCTACAAATTCAATTATTTTTTATCAAGAATTTTATCACGAAATACACCTGAAATTAATATTACGATTGTAGCTAAGATAGAATCCTAAAATTAAAGTCGTGATTTTATATCTAATATTAAAGTGAGAACTCCTAAAATATTTTAAACATCGTAACACTTACCCAAAATTGAACTTGAATAGAATCGAAAACCGTATACCGAACTATAATCGGATATCCCCTTTTTTATTTATTTGTTTTATTTTTCTTTCGACTGCTGCGATTCGTCCCTATGAATTAATTATATGATCCCATCACTTTTGCTTTCACCAGAAACATATATTTAGCATATACATATTCAAACATTGACTAATAAATATATACATGATATTTTGTGTTGTTGACTTCTCCTCCCCACTGACGGATCCAGAAATTTATTTCAGTGGTGTCACCGGAGTCTAAAACTATATCTTTTATCCAAAAAAAATTTCAGTGGAATCACCAGAGTCTAAAACATCAATTTTTATCGGCAAAACAGCACATTTTAACAACAAAACTACATAATTTTAATACTAAAAAAAAAAAAAAATTTTTTTTTAAAAATTCAGTGGGGTCACGTGACCCCCCCCCCGGGCACGTGGATCCGCCCCTGCTCCTCCCTCCAATCCACCTTCCAAGCCTGCACTTCCAATTTATAATTTCTTTTTTATAAATTCTTCATTGTCGAGTAAAAACAAAAAAGCAGAATACCTAATTTATGGAGTTCTTACGATTCCTACGAAATGGTTCGATTGTCGATCAATATTACAAATTTAGGGTTAAACTGAAAACTTACGGAATTGAGAATAGTTGGTGTGGAAACGTTCACCGCGATGAGCCGATGTCTTACGTTTTCTGTGGTCTGTCCAAAATCCCAACGGATTAACCTCCAGGATAAAGATTCTTCTTCTTCGCTTCCTTTTTTCTCCATGCGTCGTTCCTCTTCTCTTTTTTCTCAGACAATGCGTGAAATTGAATAAAGGAAATAATTGATTATTTCCTTAAATACTTAATTAATTAAATCCCTTTTAATTAATTAGCCCATTTTTTTATTAATACTTCCTAAATTTTAATTAATTAATTAGGTTAAACATAGAATAGGAAATAAATAGATTAAATTCCAATTTACGTTTTTACCCTTCTTGAAATTTCGGGATGTTACATCCCTCCTCCTTAAAACAAGTTTCGTCCACAAAACTGAACATGACCGGGAGTTACTGCAATCCGGGACTTCGGAAAACATCTCGTCTTCCGACTCTCATGCCGTCTTTGTTGGAGTGTGATTGCTCTACTGAACTAAGACTCTAGTTGTACATCTTCCTTCTTGACTTTCTTCATCTTCCGATCTAAAGTGCAGCTGATTCTTCTGCGTAGGTCAAGATCTCCTCAACCATTTCAAGGTCGGGGCTTTCTTCCACGTCGATGTGCGCCGAGTATTCCCTTATCATTTACACATGAATGATGTCAAGGGCTGTAAATGAACGTCAGTATTCGATTCTATTCGCTGTATTCGGCTCGAAAAAAGCTCGATTCGAGTTCGATTCGAACCTTCGAACGTCGAGCCGAACATTAGGTATTTGATATTCGTCTATCGAGCCGAACCGTATCGAACACGTTCGGCTCGAACTATTTTATATTTAAAAAAAAAAAAAAATATATATATATATATATATATATATATATATATATATATATATATATATATATATATATATATATATATATATATATATTATTAAATTAAAATAGGAAATCAAAATCAAATTAGGGTTAGAAGTTCGAACATGTTCGAACGGTTCGAACATGTTCGAGCCGAACCGGACCGAACATGTTTCCTAATATTCCAGTTCGAACCCGAGCCGAACCTTGCTAAATTAAGGTTCGATCAGTTCGAGCCAAGCCGAACCTTAGGTTCGAAAAATTCGAGCCGAGCTCGAACCCTACCAGGGTTCGGTAGGGTTCGGCTCGTTTACAGCCCTAGATGTCATGCACTCATGAAAGGGATTCTGGTAACTCCAAACGGGTAAGCTAAAGGTCTTACTATAGCCAAGATCACGTAACGGCCTTCATAACTAGGGATTGATTGCATGTCTACCCAAACCTTCTTACTCCTTTAATTGGGAACATTTTTAGATACACTTTATCTTTCACTTCAACCTCTAACAATCTTCCTCTTCCATCTTCCCAATTCTTCTACCTGTCTTGAGCCATCTTGAGGTTGCGGCGGTCCACTTCAATCTCCCCTCTGGCTTGTTGTACCAACACTGATCTTGTAATAAGTCTTTGTTTCACGCCATCCCAGAAAACTGGCGTTCTACGTTTTCCTCCATGTAGAGCTTCAAATGGTGACATCTGGATGTTGGCGTGGTAACCATTGTTGTAGGCAACTCTACTATATCTATCTTCTAGAAATGTCATCAGTAGTACCATTCCAACTCTCTATACATCTTGGTTGCTCCGAGATGAGCTGCAATCGCTATCTTGAGGGATTCATCTTTCTCAAATCTTTCACTTTCGGAATACGAAGCCGATTCAGATGTTGAAGGTTGTCATCTTCATCTAACTCATAACCACTGGCTAGTCTGGTGCTGGCCACTCGTTTTCTAACTGAATCGTGAATGCTTAAAATTTCCAACTGATCTGCAACTCTTGGCACAATCGACTCATTTTGATCTCAACTTCTATTATTGCGGCACAAGCTTGCTGTAGAATTGCAAGGATCCCAAATGTAGGATTTTTAGGGATGGAGAACATGCATTTGCCATACTTTCACTCTGACGGTCTGATCCAATTCTTATGCCAATAAGGGCTAGCTTGGAAGCAAATAAAGCTGAAAAGTGACAAGTTGAGCACCAGGGTGGTATGTCAACTTGGTAATTTTAAGAAGAGGCAATAAGTACTCAAAGACAAAGGTTACAAAACAGAACATGGTGACTCCAGGTCGAGGGAAGTTTGAAATTGCTCCAAAATCGAAGGATGAGGAATTGCATCATAATACACAAGGTAACCACCAAAAGGAAACAAAAGAACATCTTGTAGATGATATTCTTTTAAGAGAGTGGAATTCTGCAAGATACGGTGGTCTGTAAAAGAACTCGGATCACTTGGAAGGAAGGTAATGAGCTTTTCACATAAGCCCTTAGAAAGTGAAGACGTTAGGAGAAACATCACATTATGGTCTTGGGAACATCTAATACAAAAAGGAAAAGAAGGTTGCACTTGGAAACATTTAACACAATGGGAATTGATATCTATCTCGAGAACATTAGGCAAGTGACCTTAAATGTTCATTATCTTGATCAACATAATGGGTGTTGGCGAATGAAGAGGGTTCTCAATTCGCATGAATGTTGTAGAGTAATCCCCCTCAATAGAAAAACAAAGCAAAAGTGCAAGGTTGAGCATCTGAAGGGTTAAACAATTTAGAAATCGAGAAGAGAGCAAGAATCTCAACATAAAGGAGTTAAGGAGACAAAACGAGTACACCAAAAGGTCTCAAAATGAAATAAACACTTGTCAAGAAGTGTCCAAGTTTGCATTAGTCAAAGATATGTTATTTCAAAATCTAAAGGGGATAGAGATTTCCTCAAGATAATGTAAAGGAACATCAAAAGTTTTGAAAAGAAGAGTATGTGATAACCAAGTTTTTGTGTGAAAGATGAAAGACACTTAAGAAATGTCGGATAAAGTTTGATTTCATAGTATTAATTCAAACTTCTAAAAGAGGTGTAAAAGATCATTGACTGCTCAATTCAAGGGTTCAAGGTTGCACTACTCGAGAGGAATAGTACAATGCCAAAGAATAAGCCCTCAAGGTTATTCCTTATAAGGTATGAAAAGGTTAAAACAGAGCAGACTTTTCCACTGGTTTAACAAAATTGTTATAGAACCACGAAGACCAAAGATGGATTGTCAAAATGTGTGTCTAGTGGTTCAAAGCGCTAAATGTCCTGAAAGAGAGTTAAAGCTGAAAAAGTGCAAGGTGCATTAATCAGAATTGAAATTAATAAGATTGTGGAGTCCATATGTTGGTTGGCAAGATAGGTTCAGAAGGCATCTTGGCAAAGACTACCTTCTGCTTGAACTGGTTTAGCGTAGATTGCCAAAAGGTTAAGGGTAATTAATTGAAAATGTATGTCATAGTAGGCTTTAAAGGCCTGAATGGCAAAATGGTGAGATGCATACCTTGAGAGAGGAGGCAGCATTAGATGAAAAGCTTACAATATCAACACTACCCTTAGAAGGGAAGCTGAGAATGAACACAAGTAAGAAGAACGTTCCGACATCAGAAGGCTCTCCCAAATTAAATTTGAAAAGAAGGATGGGAGTGCAACAATGCTGCATTGAAGAGCACTTGTTTCTTGATTTGAAAAGTAAGAAGGTGTGTACTTGTTTAGAGGAAAAGGCTAACCGAGATGTGTTTCTGAGGTAAATGCATGTTTACAAGTGGAGGGGACTTGTTGACATTAAAGATCTCAAGTGAGAGGTTAAATGGTGAAACAAATTACCAGAAAGGAAGACTTAAAAGAAAGGCATGAAAAGAGTCTGACATCAAACATGGCATGTTGGAGGATATCATTTTGGTTCTTGTTTATAACTTCGAAAGAAACAACAGTGTTAGCTTTACAAACATCCTACTACCAGATTTAACCCAGAAGAAGTTCAGACTTCGGGGAAACTTCTAAAGCATAACAACCATAACTTACTACTCTCTTAACCCAAACCTTAAGTCAAAGAGGTGAGAAATTCCTTTAGGTTGTTGTGTAGATATTTACCTCAGACCTATCATTATCGACTTGTGCAGCCCAAACAAAAAGGATTTTGAGTACAATCAAAAGAGAAGAGTTTCAGATATTGGAGTTTTCCAGGTGATACCAAAATATTAGAAATTTTGGTTGATAAGAAGTCGGTCAGAAAAAATTGTTTTTGCCGATTACACAAGCTGTCAGAATTTCCAGATTAGTAAATACTGATTTAAATTGCAGATTGCGATCAAAGGAAAAGGAATTTGAACATAATTTCAAACGGAAAGTTGTAGATAAAAGGGTTTTCTGAAACATATAAAAAATTCAGGTCATTTGAAGATGTTCAACCTGTTCAAAACAGAAGAAAAAGTGAAAGTGCTGCTGCAGATTTTCTTGACAAAGTGGCTGGCTATAACATAAATTTTGTGAACAATCTGTAATGATTATCGAGTCGATGTAAAAAGGAAAATTGTAGAAACGACAATTTATATATTGTGGAAAAGTTTCAGAATTTTTGGAGCAAGGTAAACTGTTTTACGTGAGGGGAAAGCATGGGGACGAAAATCGTTCACTCGTGTTGCAAAGGTTTAACCACAAGAATGATGAAAAGCATGTGTCAGGCAAGAAACTTTCAATAATGGCGATTGAAAAGAATAGGAAGCACTTAGGAAAGATGGAAATGTATATGGTGTTCGTTTGGTCAAAGAATTTTGATAAACACCAAGTAAGTTATAATGAAAAGAAAAATTGGAGGATTTGTAGAGTTGAGTAAGGTACCATACCCTACCAAGGTTGGCCAAGTCAAAAGTATACTTGATATGGGAGTGTAAGAAAATTCAACCAAGAGGACCTCACCTTAAAGGTGTAGGCGTAAGACTTCGATCCTAAAGCTTTACTTAAAGGTGTTTCACTTAGTCATTAGTCAAGAAGAAAGAGTTAGCTAAGCTGCTAAAGAGACTTATAAGTTCAACTTAAGCTACGAACTTAGACGTAAGATATGAACTTTCGTTCTGATACCAACTGTCACGCCCCGTCCCGGATACCGAGTCCTTATCCTGAAAGAATGCCCATCATGCATATATTAACTTATTAAATCGTCAAAAGTAATATAAACATAAACCTCGTAACAATCAATCAGAGTAAAAGCGGAATAAATTAAAATTAAAAATATCTCGGAAAAAGAATGTGAAACGATAAACAACGGATCACCAAGTCCCAAAATCTACGTCTAAGAAAGCTGACCGACAAAACAACGAAATAAATGTTGTTGTGACTTATTACATCCCAAAGAAACTGAAAAGATACTAAAGACTATCTCTCAAAACAGAATAATAAAATGCATAAAATAAATGTCTGTGTCATTGTATGTCTTGAGCCTAAACATCAGCTCCGTTAACTCCATCGTCATAACCAAGATCATCATCATCCTGACAACCACCTTCTCGGGGTGGGGACAATAAAGAGAAAGGGGTAAGTACTCAATTACGTACTCAGCAAGGGGTAGAAGAAACGGTTACACACAATATATAAGAAAATTCTACAATCTCTACCACATAGGTTGCATTGAGATCACTCTCACCCTCTACTAGATCACATAGTATAACCTCACGCACATAAGTTTGTTACACCAATATCAAATGACACTGTGCATGGTGAGAATGCACCGAGACATATTAAGCATCTCTCAAGGGGTCATGGACTTAGGTCTCCACGTGGGAAGTTAAACGTTGTCCCTTGGCACATAACTCAAAAGGGTTGCAAGATTCCATTGCTTCATTTAGAAACGCGCCTTACCAATGATATTGACGTTTTAGCTTTTAGACAACCACATATGCATTTACGAGTTAAGTTCTAACCACCTTGTTCAGTCACGTATAAGGCTCCTTAGGGACTTCTAGTACTATACATCTAGTTACACTACCTAGCACGTTGTAAAAAAATCATTGACTACTAAGTCAATGTTCCACAAGGCGTAAACAAAGCATTCCAGTGCTCCCACCTTCTCCCCGCAGAGGGTCTTAGTTATGGTGCGATTTGATACCAAGGCTACAGGAAGTCGATGTTAGACATTGCCAATTAACATTTAATGCCCTCAAAGGCATACATACCAATCCATAACATGTTGTACACAAAGCCATATCTAAACAAGGTGAACATACACCTTTGGCGCCTACCAACCTTGTCCAGAACTTAACATACCATTCTGCCCCACTACTGGCGCCCGCCAAACCTCCTTGGCGTTTGCCAAGCGTGAACAGAGTCACCCCGCTGGCTTTTGTCGCCCGCCAATACTTACCCGATCATCCTATTAACCTGTTGTAATTTCCTACTCAACGATCACCAACCTTATTACTCCAAAACCTGCAATTTCACATTAGTAATCATAACATAAACACCCAAACACCGTTTAAAGAACACCCCTTACCTTGTACTTGATTATCTACAACGACTTTACGACATCAACCAATGTCTTACGGATTCCCCACAAAATCAAAATTTTTTTATGAAGAACTTTATCACGAAATACATCTGAAATTAATATTACGATTGTAGCTAAGATAGAACCCTAAAATTAAAGTCTGTGATTAAATCTAATATTAAAGTGAGAACTCCTAAAATATTTTAAACATCGTAACACTTACCCCAAATTGAACTTGAATAGAATCGAAAACCGTATACCGAACTATAACCGGATATCCCTTTTATTTTTTATTTTTATTTTTTTTCTTTCGACTGCTGCGATTCGTCCCTATGATTAATTATATGATCCCATCACTTTTGCTTTCACCAAGAAACATATATTTAGCATATACATATTCAAACATTGACTAATAAATATATACATGATATTTTGTGTTGTTGACTTCTTCTCCCTCCAATCCACCTTCCGAGCATGCACTTCCAATTTATAATTTTTTTATTTATAAATTCTTCATTGTCGAGTAAAAACAAAAAAGTAGAATACCTAATTTATGGAGTACGATTCCTACGAAAAGGTTCGATTGTTGATCAATATTACAAATTTAGGGTTAAACTGAAAACTTACGGATTTGAGAATAGTTGATGTGGAAACGTTCGCTCCCGTTTTTCTCCATGCGTAGTTCCTCCTCTCTTTTTTCTCAGACAATGCATGAAATTGAATAAAGGAAGGTATGGATTATTTCCTTAAATACTTAATTAATTAAAATCCCTTTTAATTAATTAGTCCATTTTTTTTTTATATTAATACTTCTTTTTATTTTATTAATTAATTAGGTTCCATTTTACGTTTTTACCCTTCTTGTAATTTCGGGGTGTTATATCAATGTAAAATCCCATATCGGTAAAGTAAACCCTGCTCACCCCCCATATAAGTGTGAGACATAAAGGTCTGTCAACTCGGGTTAGCCCTTTTAGATCAAGCGAGGACGGCGGTCTAAGCAGTTGACCGGACCATTTATAACTCATTTAGCGCTACCAGGCTCGGGGTCTGGGGGCATCACAGAATGATATTCAGAGCCGACTGCCATACGGAACTAAGTGCCACACCGTAAGAGGCGGTGGAGGCCACCTCTAGAATCCTATGGTAGGGACGAACTGGGACAAGTCCATTGGGACAAATCTTGGCCGTCCTGGCGAGGCGCCAGTCCCTTATAAGGGGGGAGAATGTACAATCCCACATCAGTAAAGTAAAGCCCTGCTCACCCCCATATAAGTGTGAGACATAACGGTCTTGTCAACTCGGGTTATCCCTTTTAGACCAAGCGAGGACGGCGGTCTAAGCAGTTGACTTATGACTCATTTAGCGCTACCAGGCCCGGGGTCTGGGGACGTTACAATGAATTTATGAAGTGGTGTACCTCTACAAGCAAATACATGCACGTGTGAACGGAGGTAACCATTACCATTTCATGTAGGAGGTAACCATTACACTATTTCAGTTTGCAGCCATACATTCACATTTTCTCTACCGCTGGTAATCTAAAAATTGATGTGCAGTAGTAGGTTTATTTGATTCCATAGTTTGCATCCTTTTAGTTCCTTTTACTTTCCTTTTGTGCCATAACAAAATAACCACAACACACTTTTAATTATTCATCTTTATGGGACTCATAGAAATCATAATTATGTGATTGTGTTATGGTGTTACTGTAACTGTTAATATCGCTATGTATTGTTAGGAATAGGTGTTATTGCAGGCATATGGTATCTTTATTTGGTTTTAATATTTCCTTACATTCTACTATTTGTTGTGGTGTGTGACGAAACTAAATTCGTCGGGTATAAAATATAGGTCGTTTAATCTAATGGTAATTGAATTAAGGATGAAAACAAGAGAAGTATCAACGGGGAAAAGGACTTTTTGGGGTTATTTTGACTGAGCTTGGGATCTTCCCAAGTTGTCTATGTATCCAAAGCGTATGTTGGATTCAAGTCTACCGTAGTTCTTATGAACGTTTATATAAGGAATATATGTGCCCTTGGCCTTCATGGGCCATGTCTACTATAGGCTCTATTTTCGTGTCTCACAAGAATGACCAAACCGTATTTATCCCTCAATTTTAGGAGATAATCATGTTATTCACATATTAGATTAATTGATAAAGATCAGAGTCTTAATGACTTAGGATTCTTTCCATAATTATCCGATAAACATGTTATTATTATACGCTCTAGCCGACCTGTGGCGAGCAATTGAGGTCAAAATGACCGATCTACACATGTTGCCCTCTGCCTCGCCCTGGCCGACCTGTAGTGGACTGAGGAACGACCTGAGTAGCCCTCTCCTATGGAGGTGAAGATAAGCCCTTAGGCCTATGAAGGGACTCTTGGTCCTTAAAGTTAAGGTTCTAGCCCTATTTCTATCATGACACGTGGCGTTGTGAAATCCGGTATTGTCATAAGCCCCCCAGATCTAGATGAGGTCTGATCTCTAGAGGTCAATCTGCGTTGACTGTCTTATGAATTTGTTCAGCTCTGTCTTTATGAAGCTCAGCTCTTGCCTTGACAGGTCTGAACAAATCAATTGTGCCAGATGGCATTGCTCGATCATAACTTCCGTTATAAATGTTTTTGTATACGGATGCATTTCCTGGCCACTATATGGAACGGTTCCTGAGAACGTGTATGGGGGTTACAACCCAACTCACACCAACCGTCGCTTCACTTGTCATTTCAGGCGTCCTTCTCGACATTAAGGATAAAAAAAAGGATTATATTATCCTGCTGTGCTTTTTTCTTAATCCTTCAAGTGGGTTTTGTCTTTTATCCACACGTATATTCCTCATATTCATGCCACCGAGAGCCTTAACCCCTTCCTAGTTCTTTTGTGGAAGATGAATTTTCACCCCGTTCCGGAGAAGGGAGCCCAGGGCCGACTCAAATCTGGTTCTTATTACCCATCCTTCCTCTAACACTTTTGACCCAGCCTTGAGATTTAGTATCCGGGAAAGGATTAGGGAAATTATATGTAGTTTCGGTATAGAGTCTATCCTTGCTCGGAGTAGCATGGATTATATTTGTTAGTTGTATGGGATAGATGGGGGTGTGTGTATCTCTACCCTCCTAGAGGACGCTCTCCTTATGCCTACCGACCACCTGAGGGCTTCTGTGCCGTCTATGAGGGCCAGCTGAAGAGTGGGTTAAGGTTACCCTGGTGTCCAGCATTCTTGGACGTGCTGCAACATTACGGCATAGGCACCGCCTAGATTGCTCCTAATGGTATTATGAGTATTGTAGGATTTTCTCTCCGCTGCCGGATGGTAGGAGTTTGCTTCTTGGTAGGCCTTTTCCGAAGCTTTCACCAGATCAGGAAGAACCCTGGGCCTGCAGGGTGGTATCATTTTCCTCGCCGGTCGGGTGTGAGGGCTTATATGGCTGATGGACCTTCACCCCCGGCAAGGTGGTGTGCCCGCTTCTTCTTTGTTTTGGATGAAGAGATGCCCGAGCTAGGGCGATAGAGGTCGAACGATGATTAGAGGGACCCTTTTCCTGACATTGGGGATTTTTCCGAGGTTCGGAAAATCCAAGACTCTGAGATCCTTTTGGACGACAATGAAATTTCCTCTCAACTGATTGGGGTAGCCTGCCTAGGCGAGGCTGGGACTGAGCGTTATATGCCTCTTAGTGTTGAGGACTGTGATACTTCTAAGAGTCCTTCACTTGATCTTGTCTTTTCTTTTTTACTTTGCAAAATAACTCACATTTTTCTTCCTTTCTGCAGTGACCTCTTTATACACGGTGTTGGTTGTGGCCAGAGGAGAGCAAGTTGATGAAAATGCCTTCCCGGAAAGGACGCAAACTGAAGAACATCCTGCCCCCCGAGTTGCATTGGGTGTTAGCAACGCTGTGCCTGATAACGCCCTAAACACTACCATCAATTGTACGTTTATTTACCTCGAATTGTACTTGAGAGGAGATAAATAGGTTCGTTATTATGTGGGATATGTGTTAAATGCCAAGTGTGTGTTCCTAGGTTTATGATTCTGTATTTATGATATTATCCCAGAGATTTGGTACTATTTTGTCTTGTTTTGTGCACTTTTTAGGATGTACCCTAATCCGGAGTAGCATGGAGCCTATCTGGACAAAAAAAGGAAAACATCGGGCTGAGTTGTAGAAGTCCAAGAAGAGATCTGTTAGAAAAAGGGATGAAAGACATGGCCGATTAATCGAGACCTACCACCGACTTATCGAACCCTTGAAGGACAAGAAATCGGAGTCTGCAGCATCTACTAGGTCGGTTAGGGTTTTATTGAGTCTTAAGTCGCCTATTGTATCTATATAAGGCCGCAAAATCCGAGTTTTACATAAGTTTTTCTCATATTCATATACATTAGTCATATTATACAATCTTATTCATGAAATAAAGTTTTATTTATCTCTTTGGTGATTCGTTTCTGGTTTCCCCTCCCTCCACGCCATCTCTAGCTTGAGTAGATCAAACTAGATCTCTATAACAGAAGGTGTAAAGTTTGAACGTTCCTTTATGTCTTTATTATAGTAGATCTACTTGTATTTACGTGTTGTAGTTAATCTTAATGTTTAACAGCCCCATAATTTAATTGAATTAATCAGAACGAAGCCGTGTATATTCCAGAATGGGAACCGACGTGCTTGATTAATCGGTAGACTTTACCGATTAATCGAGGCAAATTTTAGGTCACCCTAATCTGGAGATTCGGCGTCAGCTACGTTGATCGACAGAATTAATTAAAACGATTACTTAGGTCTGGCCAATCTAATATTCGTATATCGTAAATTAACACGAAGGACTGTTTGTGAAGTGTTAGTTAGGACGTAGTCTTGATGGATCCCTAGGAACTAATACAACCAATGAAGGAGGTTAGTTGAACATATATTGTCTGTTGTCCTTATAGTGGAAGTAGATAGGTTTAGGAGATTGCACCCATAGCTAAACTAAATTTAAAATGTTTGATTTATTCGGGGAAATTATGTGGGGAATTAAACATAAAGATTAGCCATGCCAAGTTAGTAGATAGGTTTGGGAAGGAGAGGAATACCATGTTTTCTTTCTGTTTTTATATTGGTCATAGACCGTATTTATCTTCTTAGTTATGTTAGATTCATTTATCCTCGAGTTGCATTGTCTCTATGGGATCGACCTTGATTCGCCGTTGCTATACTATAATTTCACCTAGTACTCTTGCTAGTATAAGTGACCTCAAGCGCGACATCAAGTTTTTTGGCTCCGTTGGCCAATTTTTGAGAATAAATTCATTTTATTCTAATTAAGAAGTTTATGTTTTTCTATTTCCTAATTTTTATTTTGAGTCTTGAGTCATCCAGTATATTTCTACATAGTCTAAAGCCAGAATCAGAATTTCTGAGCTCGATTAGATGTGGGTTGCCCCCGATTATTCGAGGTCTAGAAAAACTGATTTAGGCCATCCTATTGTTTCTATGTATGTCTCTGTTAGTTTTTAGTTAGTTGGTCCACAGCAGTTGGGTTTGAACATTTTCTTCATTTTTCTTCCGCAGAAAGAACAAGACACTTCGGATATTTGTTCAAACAAGTTTGGGTAAAGCAAGCCAAATCAAGCACCATGCCGCGTGTAGTGTTAAACATCACCCCGATTTCTATGTATCTAGGCTTTAAAGTTATAGAGCAGTATGATGCGGATAAGAAGCGAGTGGAAGGGGAGAAGAAAGCACTCAAACGAGAAGCAGAAGAGAACCTGTGAGAGTACGAGTACTTTAGAGAAGGTAAGTCTTCTATCGAGATTACTGATATTCTATCTTCTGATTATGATTCCATAGACCCTGAAGAGGACCTTGACACTATGTTTCCCGAGCCTAAGGACTATCCAGACTCGGATGTAGTAGTAAAGTTAGCAGACCCAAGGACATTTCGACTCCTAATATTGATTAACAATGTTTTTGTAAGAAGAGGGCTCTGTGACTCTGGTTAAGGATGCAATATCCTTCCTTATTCACTCCGTCAGAAGGTAAAGATTCAGGTGACACTAGACCAGACACGGTCCATGACCTGTGTCGATCGTACCCAAGATATGCCAACCGGTATGCTAAAGGATTGTAAAATCAAAGCAGGTGGATTCACATTCCCTGTAGTTTTCTAGTCCTCAATGTACCAGAAGACCCTAGTGCCCATGTTTTGGTAGGACACCCATTCCTAGACACAAGCCAAGCTATCATGGATATTGATAATGGGGAGATTAATCTAAGGAATAATAATGATGCTGTAACCATGAAGATCCTAGAACCCCTAGATAGTAAGCCTGATCGATGCCTAATACCTATAGCTTTGGAGATGTAAAAATCATGGAGATAGAGGATGAGAGGCCCAAGCATTGAGAGGTTCTTATAGAAACTTGTGAGCATGAGTTTAAGAAAGTACCGCTAAGAAAAGAAGAGGAAAAGGTCCACGACAAGACACTAAATGAGGCAAGTCCTTCTATTATGCGTAGTGTTGGAGTAGAGCTAAGAGTCGAAATTGTGGAATCCGTGGACATTGAGGTTAAGTCTCGAATCAGGGGTAGACCTAGTGCACGTGCTAAGAGAGCCAGACGTGCCAGGAAGAGAGCTCAGAAAGTTTTTATGCAAAACCAAGAGGCAACAGTCCTAGATGATAAGGAAGAATGTTTTTTTCTAGGTCTGAAAAGTGAAGAGAGAGCATTAATTAAGCCAGAACGGAAGTGCGTCATAGTCAAGGCCTCGAGAGTGCCAGTTTGGCAAGCTAAACCTCAAATCTCTGAATAATTAAAGATCTGAATTAAGTCGAGCTGGCGACTATAAACTCATAACTACTTGTTAAAGCCTTAGATAGAGAGAGAGTCCATAAAAGTAACTAGACAAGCGGACGAGCTTTTTTTTCAGCCTACCGCATCCAAAGGCTCTAAGCCAATGGATGGTGGGAAGGTTTTTTTTACTCGTTGTGGAATCTAGTGAAATAGGTTAGGATTGAGTTGGAAATGTTAGGAACATTTTATTATGTTTTAACGATGGCCATACTAGCTGTTATTGCAAGCCTGAAATAAGTTAGAAATCTCTGTATAAGACTTTACTTAGAGTTTGACATGTTGTATAAGTTGAGTTAGACAAGTATTGTACTAGTTGGTAGGATGGTTAAGTAAAATAGAAATCAGGTAGAGTAAAGGCAGCCAAGTACCAACAGAGAAGCATGAAGACATATGGACTAACTTATAACCAAGGAAGTCTGTGATGACCTGGATAAGTCTAAGTTATATTAGAAGTGATGAAATTCATTTTTTAATTATGGTGTACACTGATCTCACAGAAATCAAGGATCAGTGAAGTACAACTACTCTTGGAAAATCAAGAAACAAAGGAAACAGTATTCCGGTAGAGTAAATCTTCTATCGGCTGAATAAGGAATACCAGTGAAGAAGGAAACACATTAGCTAAGTGAGCAGATCTACTCAACTGATGACACAACAGTCAAGTGAAGGAACATATGAGTAAGATATATCATATACACTTATTTAGAATGTGCGAAAATAAAAAGGTCAAGCATTAAATGCAGAATCAATCAGGGATGGATTTTATGATGGACGTTTGAATAAAATCTGGATCACTGAAATTAAGAAGAATTAAATAAGGAGAAATCAAGAATTAAATCAAGGATTATTCTCCGCATTAAACAACCAACAGACGGATTTTTAAATCAAGGTTATCAAGGCTATAAATAGAAGGCATTGACAGACAGAAAATATAACGATTTGAATACACAAGAACAAGCAGAAACTCTGTAAAAATACTAAGCCTTTAATCTGAACTCAAAAGAATACATCTAGTGATCAACTCAGAACTCAGAGCTACAATTCCACATTAAGCACTGAGATTGATCAACAAATCTGTGAATCAAATTCTCACCAGTTTGCACCAATTGAATCAGAGAAGTCTGAGAAGGAGTTGCACCCTTTTGTGATAGCTATGGAAGGATTTGTTCCCAAGGAGCAGTGTGTTGAAGACTGAGTCACTGAAGCTTTTGAAGCCAAGGAGTGATAATCTTGTAGATTGTGAAGCTTGTGTATCCAAGGACAATCTTACTATTGTATCGGTGAAAAACAATAGTGAATTCCTCCAATCATCACAGGAGAAGAGTGGATTAAGGGATTACACCACCTTGAACCACTATAAACCTTTGTGTTCATTTACTTACTGCACTTTACCTTACAACACTTACTTAGTGCATATTATTCATACTCTGTGTGTGAATAATCTACTTCGAAATTTTTTTTAAGAAGGGACTTATCTGCTGCCTAATAGCTTTTAGTTACAAGAAAAGTTTTTGAAACTCCAGTATAGTCATTCAACCCCCCTCTGACTATACTTTTACCCTTTTCTGGGACCAACAATTGGTATCGGAGCAGAGTTCCTAGTATCAGAACCTGTTCAGATCTGATTTCTGGTAACAAGGAGATCATATATTTTCAAAGTAGTTTTCAAATCTGTGCTTTCTACAAATATATCTTTTATCTGTGATTATGGATTCTTCAATTTTCATGTCTAAAGTACCTGTATTCAATGTCAATAATGTTGATGAATATAAAACAAGGTTGTTGCCTCATCTTGCAGCCACTCATGAGGAAATGCTTGATTTTATCAATGATAGACCAATTCAAATAGAAAGACTTAAAAAGGATTGGACCAAGGATGACAGAAAGAGAGTAAATCTTGATTATGTTGAAAAAGATATCATCTTGAAGACTCTAGACAGTAATATGTTCATGAGAATCAAAGATTGCGAAACAGCAAAGGAGATGTGGGACAAACTGGCACTCATCAATGAAGGATCAGAAGCAATAAAGGAAAACAAATTATCTGTTGCAAAATAGAAATTTGGGAACTTCAAAATGAAGAATGGTGAAGCCATTGACCAGATGGACAACAAATTTTCAAGCATCATCAGTGAATTGCACCAACTTGGTCATAAATAACCATAGAAAGAAGTTTTCTTGAAGATCTTGAGAAGTCTACCTGAAAGATGGAGAATCATCACATAAGTGCTCAAGGGAACAATAGACCTTGCAAAGACTGACACTTTGACATTGATGTCTCAACTAAAAGCTCATGAATTAGAACTGAATAATGAAGACAGTGCACCAGCAGAGGCATACAAGGCCAATGCACTGGTGGCACCCCAGCAATGCAAAGCGGCTGAACAAGTAGCAAAGAGACACAAGAGCTAAAAGAACAAATTGCTTTACTGATTAAACGTTTTGATAGGTTTATTTGGATGAAACAATTCAAGGGAACTTCATCATCAAAAAAGAAGTCAAGCTCAAGCAAAGACATGAAGAATAAAGATGATGAATACAAATGATTCAATTGCAAAAAGAAGGGACACTTCAAGGCAGATTGTCCTGAAGAAAAAGATATAGGTGATGAAAATAAGAAATACAAATCAACAGATAAGAGCAAAAGCAAAAAGGCACTGAAAGCTGAAACCAGCAGTGAAAATGATGAGTATTCCTCTGACAATGACTCAGTTGATGAAGAAGACACCAGCACAAAAAATGACATGGCATATCTTTGTCTTATGGGTAAGGAAATTGATGAAACAAAGGTAATATTTAGTTCATACTCAACAAATGCATCTACATATGAAACTGCACAATCTCTATTTCCTATTATATTCTGCAAACCTAATTCAAAATCTCATAAGTAAATTTGAAGAAATTCAAATAAATCATGAAATTCTAGAACAAGAATGTGAGAATCTAAGAGAGGAAAATAAAAGGTTAAAGAAAGAACATGATGAACAAAAAACTGAATCAACTAGTAAGGAAGCACACCGAGCAGATAAACAAGTAACAGATGGTCACTCATCTGATACCGACAGACTGGCTGAGAAAGCCTCCCTACCAGTTAAGAGCACCACTGCACCACTTAATGAACCAGCTTACAAACCCCCAAATTTTTTTGGATCCAGATCTGTCCTTGAATACAATAGTCAAGATGAGGGAAGAAAACAATGGAAAATCCAAATCTGAACAGAGGGCCAAAATTGGACCAAAATTCAGAAAAGGAAATACCATGGTTTCCAATACTCATCATGCACCAGTGAAGCCAGAGACTAGTGCAGTGAAACAACATAGTAAATCATCAAACCAGCCAATTAAAGGCAAAGGCTTACTGAGAGGTAAGGGAATACTTTACCCTTCAGAAGATAATTAGAATGGTGCACCCTCAAAATACAAGAAGAAACCATTTCATGCCATGCAACATGCGTCTAGGAGAAGACAACCCATGCATATTCCTGGACACAAGAAGCAATATGAAAATACGTTTCCTCCTGCATATTGGAGAGTGAAAAAGGATGCAAATGCACCTAAAGGTAGAGAATTGTATCTGAATAATTCCATGAAGAAGTATTCTGCCATGCCTTATACTTACGAGGTTGATGACTTCCACCATCCAAGAAGAAGATCCTTTGGATTTAAACTTGGAGTAGGAGGCGTAACTGCTAACAGGTATGGACCCAAAAAATGTTGGGTACCTAAACTTGCTTGATTTGTTTTGTAGGATGTCTGGTACATAGACAGTGGTTGTTCCAGACACATGACTGGGAATAAAGGATGGCTGACTGAATTTAAAGCTTTTGATAGACTCAAAGTTACATTTGGAGGCAAAGAAAACCCCGGCAAAATTAAGGAGGAAGGCACAATGTTCAAAAACAACTTGAAGATTCAAAATGGTGTTTATGTCAAAGGATTGAGTTTCAATCTTCTAAGTATCAGTCAATTTTGTGACAAAGTCTACAATGTGCATTTCAACAAAGAAGGATGCAAAGAGATTTACAATCAAACCAGCAAAGTTGTACTTCCAGGAAAAAGAGAAGACAACATGTATGTGGTGGATTGGAAGATAGAAAAAGCAGAAACATGTCTGCTTGTCAAGAATAAACAATCAACCAGCTGAATTTGGCAAAGAAGACTAAATCATCTTAACTTCGAGACTATCAACAAGTTATCAAAGAACAAGCTAGTTTAAGGCCTTCTAGACATCACATTCTAGAAGGAAAGTCTTTGTGATGCATGTGAAAAAAGGAAGCAGATTAAAAGCTCTTTCAAGTCAAAACTCCATCAGTCAACAACAAGGATCTTACATCTTTTGCATATGGATCTTTTTGGAACAGTCACACCAGTAAGGGTAAGTAGAAAGAAGTACACTCTAATGGCGGTGGATGACTTTTCCAAGTTCACATGGACTATATTCATGAACAAGAAGAGAGAAACACTCAATAAGCTACTAGATTTGCTGAGAAGAATACAAAATGAAAAGGAGTTGAAGATCATCAAGATAAGATCAGACAGAGGAATAGAATTCCTAAGTGAAGTTATCAGATCTTATTGTGAAGAAAATGATGTACTAAATAAACTATCAGGAGCAGGGACTCCACAACAAAATGGTGTAGCAGAAAGAAGAAACAGAACACTCAAAGAAGCAGTTAGAACCATGATAGCAGAAGCAAGTTTACCAAAGAGATTTTGGGCTGAAGTAGCAAATACAACATGCTATACTCAAAATAGATCTATCATCGACAAACACCATGGAAAAACACCATATGAAATTTGGAATGGAAGAAAACCTAACATTTCACATTTGCATATGTTTGGATCTAAATGTTTTGTTTTGAACAGGAATCAACTACATACTTTTGATGAAAAAGATGATGAAGCAATCATCATGGGATACTCAGAAACAAGCAAAGCATTCAGAGTACTCAACAAAAGAACTTTGGGGATTGAATAATCAATTCATGTAGTTTTTGATGAACCAAACACAAATGGTGAAAGCTTACACAACTTTGAAGAAGAAGCTGCACAAGGACATGTATATATGAATACAACAGTACCAGCCACTATTCTGAACCACACCTTTGGTGATCAAGATGAAGTACAAGTCAATACAACAGCAGAAGCACCAACACAAGATCATGAAGTTGATGCAAAAGCTGGAAATGTGGAAGAACCAGATCATGAGCAACTTCAGCCTGATTTGAATTGGCTGAGAGATCATCCCAAAGAACAAGTCATTGGGGATGTTCATACAGGAGTTAGAAACAGAAGACAACTAGAGATCATGTTAACTTGTTTTCTATCACAGGTGGAACCCAAGACAATAGATGATGCAATTCAAGATGCTGATTGGATTACATCCATGCAAGAAGAGCTCAATGAATTTGAGAGAATGAGTCTGGGAACTTGTTCACAGACCAGACATGGCAAACATCATTGGAACAAAATGGGTATTTAGAAACAAGATGGATGAACAATGAACTATTGTCAGAAACAAAGAAAGACTAGTTGCAAAGGGTAACTCTCAAGCTGAAGGCACAGACTATGATGAAACCTTTGCACCAGTAGCAAGATTTGAAGCAATCAGACTCTTTCTAACTTTTGCAGCACACAAGGACTTCAAAGTATATCAAATGGATGTCAAGAGTGCATTTTTGAATGGACTTCTAGAAGAAGAAGTATATGAGGAACAACCACCTGGTTTCCAACTCAAAAAGAAGGAAGACAAAGTGTACAAGCTGAAAAAGGCACTATACGGACTCAAACAGGCACCTAGAGCCTGGTATGAAACACTATCACAATTTTTAATCAACAATGGATTCAACAAAGGAACCATTGACAAGATTCTCTTCAAGCTAGAAGAAGGTACAAGCACTTTACTAGTTCAGATCTATGTTGATGACATTATTTTTGGATTAGAAGATGAAAAGCTATGTGAGAAATTTGCAAATCTGATGAAAAGCAAATTCCAAATGAGTATGATGGGAGAGCTCAATTATTTTCTTGGTTTACAAGTGAAACAAGTGGAAGATGGCATCTTTATCAATCAAGCCAAGTATACAAAAGACTTGATACATAAATATGGTATGGATACAAGTGGCACATCAGATACACCAGTGTGTGCGAGAGTTAATCTTGGGTAGGATGAAAATGGAAAGGATGTTGATCAAAAGTTATATAAAGGAATTATTGGATCTCTACTCTATTTAACTGCAAGCAGACTTGATATAGCATTTGCAGTAGAAGTTTGGGCAAGATTCCAAGCTCACGTTCTAGCAGCCAAAAGGATCATCAAATATTTGAAGCATACTATCAATGTAGGAATTTGGTATCCAAAAGATGGTGGATTCAAGTTGATATCATATTCAGCTTCAGACTATGCTGGATGCAATATTGATAGAAAAAACACTTCAGGAACTTGTCACATGCTAGGAATTAGACTTGTATCATGGTTTAGCGAAAAGCAAACTCTATATCCACTTCAACAGCTGAAGCATAATATATAGCAGAAGGCAGTTGTTGTGCACAAGTACTATGGATCAGACAATAGCTAAGGGACTATGGAATAGAGGAGAAGACAATTCCAATTATGTGTGATAATAAAAGTGCAATATCTATTACTGACAATCCAGTATTACACTCAAGAACAAAGCATATTGATGTGAGACATCACTTTATTAGAGATCACGTGGAAAAAGGAGATGTTATCTTGAGATACATATCAACTTAAGATCAATTGGCTGATATTTTCACAAAACCACTCAGTCATGAAAGATTTTGTAAATTGAGAACTGGGTTGGGAATGATTGAAATTGATTATGTTATAAAAAGCAGCTAACTGGAGTAATCAGTTGAGTGACTTCACCAGCTGACTGAATCTTTGCCACTTTGGGTGCACTCACTTGGCAGGTAAGGCACTGGTAACCAGCGAAGTCCACTTCACTGATTGTTAGGAACAATTTTATACCGCAACTCAGTAAAGAAGTCACTACACCAGATTAGTGACCAACCAAGTTACTTCACCGCTAAATACCTTGGAGAAAATAGCAAAGCTAAGTGTGAACAAAATCAATTTTATACATGTGGAAAATCAGAAGATTTCTGGAGAATTATTTTATGGAAGATTACCCACATGGATTTTATATTACAATCGTGGAGGTTATTTTTGAATCAAAGGAATAATGGCAACACCTTGATTCCCGGGATTTATCATTACATACCTCAATCCACTCCCCTACTACAATCAAAAACCGTGATTTATATAACAAAATCACGCCATTACTTCACCTAATCCTTCCATATTCAACCGCATTCACACTATCAAACTTCTCTTATATAAACAACACTTAGAGAATTTCAAAAAGTTTCTACGCTATATTGCATTTTTACAAACGGCTTCATTCTCTTCAAACACACAAACTAGAAGGAAATACAAAAAATCTATTGCCACTCAAGAAAAACACTACTTAAAACCGTCTGAAGATGACGAAGAAGCAAAAATATTGGCAGATGGTTGTACCAAGCTAGGGTTATTGACCTTTCTCAATCCTTCTATCACCAGAATCTGTTATGAAAGTCTAATTTCTTTTTGGAAAACCGCCAAGTTTGTTTCTAGGTGAAGACAAGAGAGTTGCATCTGTCAATGGTATAGAAATGGTGGTTACGACAGAGGTAATCCACAAACACCTTAAACTTTTTAATGCAGGACAAGCAAAAGTGACACTCGTTCTACAAAACCTGGATGAATTTTGGCTGAAAATTGCTAAAACAGCCAACCCAGGCTCCAAAAAGTTCAACTATCTTAGATCTGCCCTAAAGAAGCCCTTTAGTGAGTTCAACGCTCTAATCGGAAAGAACATTGAAGGAAAGCTAGGGGCCATGAACGTCATGACAGAGGCTAGAATGCGACTCATGGGAATTATCTACTATGGTATTGAATTCAACTGGGGCACCTACTTTTTCAGACGCATCAAAGAGCAAATTCAGGGAGAGGCCATTGCTGCTAAAAAGGGAATAGCAGCAGGCAAGACGAAAAAGGGGATCTTCTGGGTAAAGAAGTCCTATGGGATTCAACTACACTATCTAATACAATGTCTGAATATACCTTTTGTAAAACTCCATAAATTGCATGCCTCCAAAATAATGTTTACCTATGTCAAACAACAAAAGGTAGCAGGAGGTGGAAAGAGAAATCAACCTTGTAGAAACACCTCTGGCCAAAGAAAGAAGCAAAAAATTCAAAGAAATCTGGACAAGGAGTCCTTTGGACAATTGATAGATGAGGAAGAAGAGGGAGATGAAACAGAAGAAGAACATGAACAACAAGAGGAAGAAGGTAGTGGTAATGATGAAGAACCAGAAAATGAGGAGGTTGAAGAGGAAAATGGAGATGATGATGAGGGGCAAAATGATGAGGCCACTAAAGAACCAGCAAATTTACCTGAAAGGGATATAGATGACAGAATTGCTAAATATCTCTACTGGAAGCAGGGAGACTCCAGACTTCAGCTTCACAATTCTGAGCATTTGTTTGAAGAAGAAGCTTGGTTCTTTGGTTTTCTTGGCTTCACAACCCTTGTAGGTGTGCTTGATGAGACACCACTTTAGGAAATGATAGATGTGGTCAAGGCAAAAATGCATCAGACTTCTGATGAAGAAAGTGGAAAATCTGATCAATCTGATGATGATGATGATCAAGATGATGATAATGATGATGAAGGAACACAGGGTGAAAGTGACCACTCTCAGCATGATGGCAAGGATGCACAAGCAGCAGATGCAATTGATGATGATCTAACTTACATGACTTTTTACAAAGAAAGGGAAAGACTAATACCACACCATCAGCACAGAGAGATGACCAGCAGACTAAGGCAGCTGAGTGCAATCTGTCAGAAAAATTTCCATATTTACAACAGTGACTTACGTCGCAGATTGCAGCCAAATGATTATGAATCTGGGAAAACTCAAAGAACGAAAGTTGTAGAACAGGAAATATCCTATAAGATCACAAAATTTGAGGAAAATTGAATATAAATAACGTACCTAAAACGGACTCGGAAAAAGAACTGACGCTGAAGATTATCAGGAACTTTTTTTTTGTTTTTGTTTTTGAACTCGTCTTTTTTTATATGATAAGAAGAATAAGATAGGAAAAGAGGGATATATACCAAAAATCCACCTAAGCTCTGATACCAACTGAAGCGAACCGGGAATGGTCGGCTTGATTTAATTTTTGGATCGTGGATTTGAAGGTATTTGGGATAGATAAGTCCTCAACACAACCACAACCTGTGTGGAAGCACCTTGGAATAGTAAGCTCCTTGACACAATCACAACCTGTGTGAAAGCACCTTGGAATCCCCTTGACACTTAGAAAACCCGTTTCTAAGCACCTTGGTATATGGATACCCACAAGGGTTTCTTAGGCCCTTGATAATCCGGATTTAGAAACCTTTTTCCAGAGAATTTCAACACACTTTTCCAAGTGAGAAAATATAAATTTTATATCATAACAATATGATTTTCAAAGTACAAATACAATGACTATTTATAGGAAAATAAGTACATGAATTGTAGCATAAATAAGATGAAAAGTCTTCTCAAAAACTCCAAGAAGGTGGCGCCAATATTGTGGTGAGATGAGTTCAATGTAACTTCATTTAATTCTTCCAAAAATGCAATGTATCTTGAATTGTCCAAATCCAATGTATGTAGTTTCTTCCAAGCTTGCTTTTTGTCCAAAAATGGCGCCAATATTATATCCCAATTCAGCCAAGTTTTTGTCATTTATTTAACTAATATTTCATAATAAAATATATAATTATTAATGATGTGAATCCATTTTGAAAATGGATCCGGACTCTTCCAAATGAAAAGCTAGTGGATCCGGATTCACATCACTGAGCCAACTCAACATGGTCCACAACTATCTGTTGACATAATAGCTGATCCAACAGCAGTGTTGGACGATGGATCAGCAGCTGCCACTCCAGTGAAGACAACACCCGGCAAAGAGCAAGGGGGAAAAAAGAAAGTGCTGCATCGGAAATTACGTCTACTCAAATACTTGAAGAAGTAAAAAAGTGTTGATGTTACTCAACCGGCAGTACAAAATCAGGAATCAACATTAGTTCCTCCCACTTTGCCACAATAGGACATAGAACAACTAATGGAACCTGAGCCAACTGAGATCAGGCGAAAATTTACTCAACTTCCTACTGGCATATCCAATGAGTCTTTTCAATGGGAAGTAGATCTATTGATTGATAAGCTGGAACAGCAAGCATTATATCTCAGATCCATGACTGCAGCTTTCAAAGATGAAAGCCAATCAATAGAGAGAAGATTTCAGGCTGTTGCCGAGTACATTGATGCACAAAACATTGTTGTGCAAAGGCATTGTGATTTGATGCACCAGATGAATATAAACTTCACCAACAACTTTGTAGGCCTCAGACAACATGTCTCACAAGAAAATAAAGCAATGGCAGTAGCTTTTGGCATAAGATTTGGCAGTGTGACCAAGAAGTTATCCAATCATAACAAAAAATTCACATCCATTTAATCTAAATTGGACACTCTAATTGGTACAGCTGAAGCTACAAATAGTATTTTATTGCAACAAAAGGATGATGCTGCCAAAAAGGGGGAAGGAAATGATAAGCCTGAAGTATCAACAGTTAGACCCCCAAATTTTACTGAAGAACAACTAAGAGCAAGAGACAGAGAGATGAAAATCAGAGTTGAAGCTGAAGAACAACAAAGAAAAGCTCTGAAGGAAAGAGGAGAAAGCACAAATGAACCTTGTATTGGATTCCCTCATCATATTCAAAGAAGAGATGCCGACAGAGATAGATCAGGAAGGCAGGAAAGGCCTTGATCTAGTCAGCAAAGAGGCTCTGCAAGTCAACATCGATCCAGCACAAGCAGATGCAATATCAGTAGATAGAGACAATCAATTGGAACCTTTTCTGGTCAAAAAGGACCTTTACTACCTATAGAAATAGGGAAGAGAAGAAGGCAGCAGTGTTAGATAATGTGGAGGAATTCTTCTGAAATCAAGACAGTCTGTATCCAAATCTGTCACAAGATGAAGCTTGGGCAGATTGGCTTAGTTATCAAGATGATGAGATAAGGTTAGATATGGCAAAGATCTACAATGATGTAAAGAGAGAATATGCTTCTCTCAGGAAAGAATGCAAAGAAGGAGCATCTGGCTCAACCAGCAGATCTAATCCGGCAATACCTCCTAATGCAAAAGGACCGGAGGACTTATCTAGTGAAAAGCAGGAAGAATTCAATAGCATGGTGGAATTTTTCAGTCCAATGAGCAGACTGAACCCCTCACAACAGTGGATGATGTTTAAGAATTTGAAGTTTGCCGATCCCCACATTGCTGAAGCTAAGGATACACTTGGAAAGTACTTTGGAGAGCCACAGGCAAATGAGACTATGCCTGACTTCCACAGACTCGTCAATAAGAGAGTATTCTTTGGCATCTCTGAACACAGTGCTATGGCATACTGGAAATGAAAGTTTCTAGAAGTGGACTGGAAAGACATGGAAGGGATTCAGACTACAAAGTTCAAGAGGTACAACGAGAACCTAAGTAAAATGTAGTTGTAGCATTCTGATTTTGCCTTCAGCATATTTTATTACCCTTCTATGGATGAATCAAAGTATTGAGTTTTATTCCTTTTTATGAATCATTATTTACTTATGTTCAGGCTTATGAGGGTTTTGGCATCATCGAAAAGAGGAAAATTGTTAGGAACATTTTATTATGTTTTGATGATGGCCATACTAGCTGTTATAGCAAGCCTGAAATAAGTCAGAAATCTCTGTATAAGTCTTTACTTAGAGTCTGACAAGTTGTATAAGTTGAGTCAGACAAGTATTGTACTAGTTGGCAGGATGGCTATGTAAAACAGAAATCCGGCAGAGTAAAGGCAACCAAGTACCAGTAGAGAAGCATGAAGACATATGGACTGACTTATAACCAGGGAAGTCTGTGATGACCTTGGATAAGTCTAAGTTATATTACAAGTGATGAAATTCATTGTTTAAATATGGTGTACATTGATCTCACACAAATCAAGGATCAGTGAAGTACAAGTACTCTTGGAAAATCAAGAAACAAATGAAACAGTATTCTGGCAGAGTAAATCTTCAATCGGCTGAATAATGAATACCAGTGAAGAAGGAAACACATCAACTAAGTGAGCAGATATACTCAATTGATGACACAACAGTCAAGTGAAGGAACATCTGAGTAAGATATATCATCTACACTTATTCAGAATGTGTGAAAATAAGAAGATCAAGCATTAAATACAGAATCAATCAAGGACGGATTTTAGGATAGACGTTTGTATAAAATCCAGATCACTGAAATCAAGGAGAATTAAATCAGGAGAAATAAAGAACTAAATCAAGGATTATTCTCCACATTAAATAGCCAACGGACGGATTTTTAAATCAAGGATTATCAAGGCTATATATAGATTGCATCGACAGATAGAAAATATAACGATTTGAATACACAAGAACAAGCAAAAACGTTGTCAAAATACTAAGCCTTCTATCTGAACTCCAAAGAATACATTTAATGATCAACTCAGAACTCAGAGCTACAATTCCACATCAAGCACTGAGATTGATCAAAAAATTTGTGAATCAAATTCACACCAGTTTGCAGCAATTCAATCAGAAAAGTCTGAGAAGGAGTTGCACCCTTTTGTGATGGCTGCTGAAGGATTTGTTCCCAAGGAGCAGTGTGTTGAAGACCGAGTCAATGAATCTTTTGAAGCCAATGAGTGATAGTCTTGTAGATTGTGAAGCTTGTGTATCCAAGGACAATCTTACTATTGTATTGGTGAAAAACAATAGTGAATTCCTCCAATCATCACATGAGAAGAGTGGATTAAGGGATTACACCACCCTGAACCACTATAAACCTTTGTGTTCATTTACTTACTGAACTTTACCTTACAACACTTACTTACTGCATATTATTCTTACTCTGTGTTTGCATAATCTACGTCGAAACAATTTTTAAGAAGGGACGTATCCGCTGCCCAAAACCTTTTAATTACAAGAAAAGTTTTTGAAAATCCAGTATAGTCATTCACCCCCCTCTGACTATACTTTTACCCTTCTCTTGGACCAACATGAAATAACACAAGAAAGAGTAAGGACTGGTGATTGAAAGGTCAGGATTGAGCGGAAAGTTAGTATAAAGTGTATGGAACCGGAAATTAGAAAATCTGGGAGAAAAGTGACCCCGATTAATCGGACACCTCCTCCGATAAATCGAGCCTGGTTTGATCCATTTTTGAGTGTCAGATTTCAAAACAAGACCTTCGATGACATGTGAAGGACACACATTGCATCGGTTAGCCTAGAGTCAGCACGACCGCCCCTTTCTTCCTCTTTTCCATCATTTCATCCTTTCCCACACTCCACCATTAACTCCACCTCCTCATTCCACTCAATCATTCAACCCTCAAATCTCTCAACCCATTACTCCACCATTACTCCCCTCTACCCACTAATCCTTCCACCTCCACTCTAAATTCTCATATTTATACACACAACCCTCACCATCCTTCTGCATCTTCAACACAAATTTCTCTATATCTTCTTATTCTTCAGAAAGTTCGGCCACCATCACCATCACTCTTACCACCATTTCTATCCATTCTTTCAACATTATCCACCATAAACCTCCATAAAGACCCTAATTACTACTACTGCTGTCATTCTGTGCTGCTGTGACATTGCTATTATAGCTGTTCATCTTCTTCCATCATCTGCAACACTGCTTTAGAGAAAAAATGGAAAATTTTTGTTTGATTAATCGGGACTTCTTGCTGATTAATCGAGGGTCCCTTTTTCTATTCTGAAACAGAATTATCAGCAGTCTCTGTATCCAGCATCCGTGGCCCCCAAACGCAGCAAAACCATACGCTGCCCGAGCGGTCAACATGTGATGTACGGTGATGCCAACCCCTTGATAGATGGGGTTGAGCAATTTGATTCATTGGAGATCTACAAGTCGTTCTGAGGTCATTGGAACGGACTGCCTGTAATCCTTGAAAGGGGCGTCGACTTGAAGGATTGTGGCGCGATCTTGCCCAAGCTCTTAAAGCATCACGACATTTTGGATAATGGTGGAGGTACCAAGTCGGTTCAATGCTATAGGGGTTTGATAATTTTATGCATATCTGGCGCACAACCATGGAGCTACTTTTGTTATGGACCTAGGGGTGAAGGTTTCACCATTGAGCGGATCAACAATTACTATGGAGTCAAAAATCCTCCAGTAGGCCCGGATGAGTATACATCGTCCTCAAATGTTAATTATTTGGAGTGGATGAAGATGATTGCTGAGTATTTTGGGGTAGTTTGGAGGAGAAATACGATGGGAGCCCCTGCGATTTTCTTGGAGAATGACCTGTCTTGGGACAGGTTGATGCTGAACGAATTTTTTTGTTCCCGCTTTCTGCCGACTAAGTATACGGCCTCTATTACACCCAAGTTGTTACAATATAAAGGTTGAAGGGAATGCTGAGTGCAGTCAGCTAATACACTGTGCTGATACTCAACTAATACACTCTGCTGATAAAGGAACAACAGCCTGCTGATAATATGAGGACAATAGTCTGCTGAGTAGTCTAGTATAGTGTAATATAGAAAGCGGTTATTCAGTTATAGTTTGTAGTAACCATTTGTAACTTACTTCCAACTGATTCATGAGGTGTATGTAGTTATAAATACACCATGATCACCTACAGTGTAATACAACTTGTAACTTTCGGTTCATCAATAATAATTCTGCATTTCATTTTAAGTTTATAATTCTATAAACTTCATTTTGGTATCAGAGAGAAGAAATTTGAGAATTTCTGAATGCTTCCTACGTTTTCTTTCTAATATTTGAAGAATCTTGAGAGTGTTATTCATATTTATGAGATTTCAGTTTCTTGAGAGTAAACTGTCATTATTTTGCTGAGTTTTTTTTGATCTTTCTTGATCACTTTCTTCTGTAATTTCACTTTAGTGGTTGATTTGTGATCAATCCAGAGTTCTTGATAGCCATGGCAGCTAAAAAACAAGAAATAAGTCCCTCCAGTCCGTTTTATGTTTATCCTAATAAGAATCTATCTTTAGTTCTTGTTCATCCTTTGATGAATGGAAACAACTATAATCCATGGAAAATGTCAATGGAGATGGTGTTAATCACCAAGAATAAAATTGGCTTCATAGTTGGCACAATCATGTTAGGTGTAATGCCCGAAAGACAATTTTGTAATTGTTTTATTTAATAAATGAAATGATATTATTATTCATATTTATTATCTCATATTCACCGATGTGACAATAGTATTTACACTACAGAAAACCCTAAAGTATATCGTTTATGTAATCACTTAACTCAGTGTATGGGATATACACGGGAGGATTGAGTTAGTGAAGATGTACTTAAAATACAATTAGCCCGTAGTGAAGTTAATCGAGAGTATCGGGTCTCTTCTTTAACGTGCTATTAATGCGCCCAGAACACAATAGGTGTGATTGTCTTATCCGGACTTTCGGTTAAGAGAACCTAGTAGGGCATTCATATATGATAGATATATCATATAGGGCTGGACCGATTTGATTAGAGTTCACAATATAATTCCGTAATCGAGAAGTCTTATCGAATCAATCGATGATCATATTTATGGATATATCTTAATCCTGAGGTGATCACAGTCAACTGCTTGAATCAGTATGATGTTTGACTTGACGGTTAAGGATTACACTGAGTCTGTGATCTGAATTACCCCATCTTGGCATTGTACTGGATTGAGTGAGTAGTCTGTGTTATCACAGATACGGAATCCATTCCTTCCATTTATGGATGTAGATAGACAGTTCCCTTGTTTGTTAATCCTAGAAACTGATCGATCGTACGAGTTCATATTACACTAATTATCTACTAGTGAGTTGTATGAATTAATTGATCACTAGGGGGTTAATGGTAAATAAGGATAAGAGGTTCCAAAAAGGGTTAACGGTAACTTCCCGATTTAGAATGAACAGTCTATGCAGGATTAATCCATATGTAATGATTATATCAATGGACGCTTTTTATCATTCTCGTGAGGAGATAAATATAATCTCATAATCGGAGGAGTGCAGTCACGGGATTATGGTGGCATATTCCTGTGATTGATTTATCGAATATAATTATTCTGTTCATAAGATAATTATTTATTTGATTTATCGGAGCCGCTGATTATTAGTCCATGGTCCCCGACGTGCCTCCAATGTAGCATAGCTATTCTCGGACGTCGAATCCTAATAATATTAATTTAGTTCTTATTGGAATTTAATTAAAACGATATGTGAATTAATTGTTTAGTGGACTATTAAATTAGTTGGGCTAAATAATTAAATTTGTGAAAAAAACATTTTTCATAATCTTGGCCCAATTAGTGTGTTATGGCCGAAAATAATATTGACTAGATCAATAAGGAATTTTCGGCCAAGGCTTGTCTTAGTGAACAAGAGATTGTTTTCTTGTGGATTAATAAGACATGTGCACAAATATTTCTTGGATAAATATTTTATGGTAAAAATAAAAGATAAAGATTATTCTAGATTTGTTCTAAAATATTCTAGGATTATCTTTTATTTATTGGATTTATTTATTTGTAAAATAAAATCCTTGGAGGACAAGATAAGCTCTCCTATATAAAGAGACTTTTCCCAACTCATACACACACAAAAATTTCGACTTTCATCTCTTAGAGAGAGAAAGTAAAAAATTCGGCCAAGGGGTGAGAGAGGAAGATCTTGGAGGTTTTTCTGGGTAGCATATTGGGAGGATTCAAGACGAGGATTTCCTTCCACCGGGAGTTGCTCGGATCACACGTTGAAGATCGTGGTGCTCTTCACACCATCTTTTGTTCTTCCTATTGCGGTTCTTCTACTTGGATTTTGAGATCCAAGAGGTATGTTCTACAACCCCCTTGTAGAGTAGATCTAGTTATTTTATTATGTGTAAATTATAGATCTAGATCCTTAAATCGCTTCCGTTGCGGATGATATTACTAACAAATCAAAAGGCCAGAAGCTGATTCAGAAGATTTCCATGCATAGAGACAATGTGATACAATGGTGAGATCATGGATCATGAATTCTGTAGAGAACACCATTGCCCAGAGTTTGATGTACTTCAAGAGTGAACATGCAATTTGGAAGAATCTTGCAGCTAGATTTTCTAATTTTGATGCCTTGAAGCTTTTAGATCTTCTTGAAGAGACACATCTGCTAAAGCAAGGCAATGATTCTGTCAATCAATATTTCAAAAAATTGATGGTTATGTGCAAAGAAATCAAGACACTTAGGCCTGTAGAAGTTTGTTCTTGTGATCCTCAATGTCACTGCAATGCAATTAGCAGACTAATGGATCATATGGAGGCTGAACATGTCATGAAATTCCTAAAAGGTTTAAGGGATGAGTTTGAGCCAATGGTTTCACATGCAATGGTGATGGTGCCTTTTCCAGAAATCCATAATGCCTTTGCAATGGCCATTAAAGTTGAAAGACAGAAGTTGTATGTAGCCAATAGGGTCAAGAATCAAGATTCTATGGTTCGCTTGTCTAAAAAAAGTGGACAGGGGCAAAATCGATTGTCAGCAGACCTAACTCTGTATCTGCTGCAAATTCCAGATCTAAAAATCACAAGAAGATGCAATGTAGTTTTTGTGGATTTAATGGTCATACCGAAGAGACTTGTTACAAAAAACATGGCCATCCTCCTAGTTTCATGTCAAAAAGGGCTAATTTGGTAAAGGAAGAACAGTCAGCAGAAGAAGATCAGGCCCAAAACAGGTCTGCTGGACCAGGGTTCCAAATCTTACCGCACATCAACTTGATAAGTTGATGGCTCTGGTGAGTTCTGATCCTCCAAGACATGCGGGGTTTTGTATTGGCCAGCCTACTGAGATTGTGACACAAAACTCACCTGCTACTGGGACAGGTGATCTAAATTTAGTAAGATCTATATAATAGATCTTGGACTCTGGTGCCACAGATTATATTGTAGGATCATCAGATCTGTTAAGTAATCTCAAACCTTCATCTGGTATAAAGATGGGATTACCTAATGGAAATAATGTTTCAGTCACACATATAGGACAAGTAAGATCAGCTGGTCCTACATGATGTGTTTTGCATTCTTGGTTTTAAATACAACATTTTTTCTTTACCTGCCTTTATTAACCATACAACAGGTGTAGATGTTTTTTCTGCTAACAAAGTTGTTTTACAGGACAAGAACAAGAATGTGATTGGTTCAGTTGAGTTACACAAAGGGCTCTATGTCATGAATCAACCAATAAGACTCTCTGTTTCCAATGCTGTAGAAAACCACACATTGTCTGATAGATTAGATGATGTCCTTTTATGGCATTACAGAATGGGACACTTGCCAGATAAGAGACTGCAAGTCATTAGTTCACTGTCTGCTGATGTCGAGTTTTGAGATCATGACCTCTGTTATGTTTGTCCCGTGGAAAAACTAAAGAAAAACCTTTTCCATTAAGTACCACCGCTGTACATTCTGTTTTTGATCTTGTTCACATGGATATTTGGGGTCCTTTGAGAAAACATACCGTGAATGGACAACAATATTTTCTTACTATTGTAGATGATTTTTCTAGATTTACTTGGGTATTTCTTATGAGGCGCAAATCTGAAGTTTCTGACCTTGTTAAATCTTTTGTTAAATTTTTTTTTGCACAATTTCACAAAATTATCAAAGTTATTAGATCTGATAATGGAGCTGAGTTCCAGCTCATTGATTTTTATGCCCAGCAGGGCATCGCACATCAGACATCTTGTGTCTGCACACATGAACATAATGGTATTGTTGAAAGAAAACATCAGCATCTGCTGAATGTTTCTAGGGGACTAAGGTTCTATAGTATTTTACCCATTGAATATTTGGGTTTCTGTCTTTTACATGCTGTTTAATAAATTAATGCTACACCTACACCACTGGTGAAAGAAAGCACCACACATGAGATGCTTTATGGCACTAAACCAGACTATTATGTGCTTAAGGTTTTTGGTTGCTTTGTTTTTTCTTGCACACTTCAGCAGTACATAACAAAATTTGACTCATGATGTAGGACTTGTGTCTATCTTGGGAATTCAAATACGTCCAAGGGTGCTATTCTTTTAGATATTACCAACAAAGACATCTTTGTTGCTAGAAATACTCAATTCTATGTGATTCATTTTCCTTATTTCAACAGGTATTAGGAAGGGCTAGACATCTTGCTAACATGCCCTTTCCTTTACCAATAATGGACACTTTTGATGATCTGCTGAATGACTTAGCAGACCAGCCAGACCCAAGATCAGCTATAGCTGAGGCATCTAATGAAGAGCATGCAAAAGTTAATCAGGCACCTGAACCCACACAATTAAGAAGGTCCACAAGAACAAGGAAATCACCAACTTTTTATCAAGGAGGTGCTCACACTGTTCAGGAGACCCCACACCTACTGAATGAAGTTTTGAACCTGGACAACTTATTAGCTGACTATGCCAGATTCATTAATGCTATTGATGTTGTTCAAGAGCCAAAGACTTACAATCAAGCTATCAAGCATGATGAATGGAAAGAAGCAATGCAAAAATAGATTGGAGCACTACAAAAAACCCATACATGGGAAATAGTTGATCTACCCCCAGGCCAAAAACCCATTGCGTGCAAATGGGTACACAGAATAAAATACAACCCTGATGGTTACGTAGAGAGATATAAAGCTAGACTAGTAGAAAAAGGCTATACTCAAACATATGGTATTGATTATCAAGAAACTTTCTCACCAGTTGTCAAGATCACTACAGTTAGAGGCTTACTTGCAGCAGCAACAACCAATAATTGGCATCTACATCATATGGATGTCAACACTGCCTTTCCACATGGAGATTTGCATGAAGAAGTATACATACAGTTACCCTAAGGTTGTGCAACAACCAAACCAAATTAAGAATGCAGACTTACTTAATCATTGTATGGCCTCAAACAAACCAACAGACAATGGAATTGCAAGTTAACTGAATCTGTGGAGGCTCAAGGATTCAATTAATCCAAAAATGACCACAGTATATTCACAAAAGGGTCAGGACAGTCTTTTATTGCTTTGTTGGTCTATGTAGATGACATCATCACAGCAAGCCCCAATGTGAAGTTAATTTAGCAGGTCAATGATGCCCTACACCAGCAATTCACTATTAAGGACCTTGGAAAATTGAGATATTTCCTAGGCATTGAAACTGCTAGGACAACTACAGGCATATCAATTTCTCAAAGAAAATACACCGTTAATCTCCTAGAAGAACATGAATTTTTGGGAGAAAAACCTGCTAAGACACCTATGGAATCCAGGCAAAATTTACAGCAAGGTGATTCACCACTTTTGGAAGATAACACTGCTTACAGATCATTAATAGGCAAACTTATCTATCTCACTTTTACAAGACCAGATATGAAGGCAGCTTGTAGGCTGATGAGGTATTTGAAGACTAATCCTGGTCAAGGAATCTTATTCCCAAAAGACAACAACCTTGTCCTTAATGGTTTTACAGATAGTGATTGGGCTGGATGTCCTGAAACAAGATGATCAGTATCAGGTTATATGATGTTTCTAGGAGATGATCGAATCTCTTGGAAGGCCAAGAAACAAACAACTATAGCTAGAAGCTCATCAGAGGCTGAGTACAGGGCTATGGTAAATGCAGTTTGTGAAACCCAGTGGCTGATTTATTTACTACAGGACTTGCAGGTTCCAGTTCAGTTGACTGCTGTGTTATTCTATGATAATGCCAGTGCAATGCATATTGCTCATAACCCAGTCTTTCATGAAAGAACCAAACATATTGAAATTGATTGTCATGTTGTGAGAGACAAAGTCAAATCAGGACTTGTTAAACTTGTTCCAGTAAACATGAAAGAACAAGTTGCTGATATCTCACCAAGGGCCTTGGATGCACCTATTTACTCCTATATACTAAACAAATTGGGAATTTCAAAGATCTTCCAGAGTTTAAGTAGCTGAAGGGAATGCTGAGTTCAAGTTGTTCATGTACCACTCTCAGCTTGAGGAGGAGGTGTTACAATATAAAGGCTGAAGGGAATGCTGAGTGCAGTCAGCTAATACACTCTGCTGATACTCAGCTAATACACTCCGCTGATAAAGGCACAGCTATCTACTGATAGTATGAAGGCATCAATCTTCTGAGTAGTCTAGCATAGTGTAATGTAGAAAACGGTTATTCAGCTATAGTTTGTAGTAACTATTTGTAACTTACTTCCAACTGATTCATGAGGTGTATGTAGTTATAAATACCCCATGATCAGCTACATTTTAATACAACTTGTAACTTTTGGTTCATCAATAATAATTCCGCATTTTATTTTCAGTGTATAATTCTATAAACTTCATCAGAAGTGGTCAGAGTTGTTGTTCTACATGGAGCAGGAGAAAACGGCATGCTTATGAATGTTTGCATTCAAGACATTGCTGATGACTCCGAGCGAGAGCTTTTGCCTTATGGCCTAATTATTGATATGTTCGCTCTGGAGAACGAGGTTCTGGTTCTGAAAAGTGATGACTGGGAAGAGCCTGAGCCCACAATAAGCTCACAGTCAGTTTCACGAGCATATAGAAGGGTCGGTCAAAGAGCTGAACATGAGCGTACTGTGTTCCATGAAGGAACTCATATCAGAAAACTCTGATACAGGAGAATAAATGAGAGATTTTGGGTTTGCACCGTAAAATGGATTACATGATGGACTTTTTAGGCATTCCTCCATACGCCCCACCACTGAGAGCTGCCCCACATCACGGAGCAACTTCTTTTGCTGCTGCTGCCTGGACTTTTGCCCCACCTCCTGGTTACAAACCTCAGGGCGACTTGCCCGAATGGCGGGCATAATATTTTGAGGAGGACTAGTTTTTTTTTCTTATTTCTTGTTGTTATTTTCCATTTTAGTATTTCTATTTTTCTTTTTAATTTTTATGTTCCTACGTACAAGACTTCTATATGACTTTTACTATTAATAGTATGATAATTTTGTCAGCTTCAATTGTTTTTGAGTTATTTAGTTTCTCTCTTACTGCCACAATTTTGTTATACGGTTATTGTCACCCAAGTTTCTTCTCTTGTATTGTATGAATTATTTAGTATAGATCATCGAGGATTTCTTTTGTGGTGCCCTTTTCAATTATTGGTGATCCATTTACCTACTTTTCTCCGCGTTTAACAAATCTATGTTTCTTTTCGTTTATACTTGTTCATACTCTCGTTGGGGATAATGTTTCGATTAAGTGGGGTGGGGGGAGGAGTGTCACTTAGTTTTTAGCATTATATTCCGCTAATTGCTTGACTATCTTGATTATATTTGATACCTATGGTCATTTAGGTCAAGTCGTGGATCTTATAAGGGCGCAAGACAAATGGATTCGGTAGTTTATCAAGAGTGAGACCGTGAGGATAGATAGATTTTTTAGCGTGACCCGCCGAGAGAAAGAAATTACTTGCACGATATATATATATATATATATATATATATATATATATATATATATATATATATATATATATATATATATATATATATATTCTCTTTGGCAAGAGGGAAGCAAACTCAATGGGGCATAAAATGCACGACCCTCGCACAAAAATAAATATAGACCGATAAACGCAAGAATAGAGTAAAACTCGGTTGTCGATCCACCTTGCCTAGTTGACTTGACCTACGTAAAAAAAAGAAGAATCAATGAATAAAAATGAATGGCATAAAGAGAAAAGCACATTTATGACTGGTTAGTTCTACTATGGATTGACGTAATATGAGTCTTCTGCATACTAGAGACTGAGGAGTTATTCCACACACACACACTCTGGTTCGAGGATGGAATATTGTTTAATGTGTAGCTTATGGATGTGAGTTGACATGCCATTTAGCTTAACGATGTGAGCATTGCTGTTTTTAATTTAACTTGTATATTGATGACGGTCAAATTATACCCGTAAAAGTCATCAACATTGTCCTTAAATCGGGATTAATAATATGTATTTTATGATAAATCACCTGTTTATATTTATTATTTGATATTATGTGATTAATAAAATATAATTTGGTATTTATCCGTTTTCATTGTATTTATCCATTTATATTATATAATTTGGTTTTTATCCGTTTTTATTTAAATATGATTTATTTTGGGATAAATATTTCTTTTGCAGATAAAGATAATTTTTGGAGGATAAATATAGATGGAAGAATTAAATCTCAAGATAAATCCAAGATGCATTGAAGATAAATATCGGATAAGCACGAAAAGAGGAGTAAAGCATGACAAAAGCCGGCAAACCAATCCATGATGGCGCCAACTTTGTGGTACGCGCATTGAGGGGGGCGCATGACATATTTTGATGATCGGCCGGGAGTTATCTCTTATTTGTTTTGATATTTTGAAGTATATCTCTTAATTAGCTTGAACACCTATAAATATAGGCATGTAGTACACACCTTACACCCATAGAAATACGCCAGAATACAATTCACAACATTGTTTTTATTTTCAATATATGTTTTCTTTATTTTATGTTTGTTCATTACGGAGTCGTTAGAATCTCCGGTTAGAGATCGTATCGAGGAGTGGGAATCACGCTCGTCTTCGAGGGTAATGTCTACTCTATTATGCAATCTTTATTCGTAGATCTAATTTATTTCGTTATGGAGTAGCCTTTTTGTGTATTGATTTCGTGATGTAGTTAATTTACGAACCCATGTTTATGTAGATCTGAGACGTAAAAGACGTTTCACGAGCAAATCTGGTTCAGATCTGAGCTTGTTGGCAGCGAGCTTACGTCTCGTTGTTAGCAAGATTTGTGATGTTCATGATTTGTCTGTGAACGACTTCGACTACGTCAGGTTCTCTGCTTTGTAATTCAAACGAGTAATTAAACTTGATCAACTAAATTATTTGTCATCGTAATTTAACATGAGACCTAAAAAGTGATTGTTACTTAGGACAGAGATTGAATCGGTGTCTAAGGAGTACGCTGATCGGGGTCAATCAGGTTATAATATACTTGACCACCATAAACCAATACTAGCAAGAGGACTAGGCCCATCGTAGTATAGCTATAGTGAATCAAGGTCGATCCCACAGGGAACCAATTGTGGATCATCTTATATACAAACAATTAATTAAACATGTCAAGGACATAGAGGCGGTCTACGACCAACATAAGACAAGAAAGGTAAAGACACGACTCGACACAACGTAATTAACCTCCCCAATTATAGTCTTTATCATTTTGACCTAGATAATTTATATAATAAACTGAACTTATTAACTGTCAATCCGTTTGTATCTATCTTAGATTGGCTACGGGAGTCATCCTCTTTAACTTGACTTAGCACCGGTTGGGTTGCTAGATCACTGTGCTACATTACGTGACTTCACCTTTTGGGTATCTATCTCATATAACTTGCACGCTTACGACACTAAGGATGCCGATATTAATCGTACACCTCGTCTAGGCAACATTCCTATGGTTAGGCGTACTTCCTAAGCGATTACTCAAGCTCTCGTCCAACTAGCAATTACCAAGTTATAGTCTCATGCTAATCTACGACGTACGTATAATCAGGTGCTAGCAATCCCCAAATATAAACCTACCTAGATAACGCTGAACGTCCGTGAAGAGCAATTCATAAGCCTACCTGAGAGTTTTATATTGGTATTTCCTTTTTTTACATATTTTAATTAAACTAAGCGAGTAACATAGCCATAGCCATACCTACTGAGATAATAAATTCAACTAGGTTAACCTAACCATAAAGACGTGGCGTAATTAACATATGACAGGGGCTCGGTCGACCGAGTAAATAGGCTCGGTCGACCGAATGAACTTATTCGGTCAACCGAATCGATTTCATCCCCAGATTACATCTTAGAATATATCTCTCAGCGTTCATCATATAGAACAGATTAAACAGTAATTCGCACAGTACTCATATAAACTAACATAGATACGCATTAATTAAATCAAGTAGATTCATGAATAAATACTAAGTGTATGACGTAGGTTATGGGATCCCCATAGACAAGGAGTCGCCACATTCCTAACGTCATAGCCTAGATCTACATCATCTAGCTATGATTAACTAATTCAAACGATAAAGCATAATTGGGAGGGATTAATTACTTAAAAGAAAGAAACAGAAAATAAAGGCTTACATATTGCAGCCCTTAAATTGCTCGAAACCCTCAAATTATTCTACATTGTCTCAAAGTTATATTATGAATTGTAAGATTGAAGAAAGAATGAAGGGATTGTATGTATGTCTAAGGTGTGTCTGTTTGTGTGTTTTTACAAATTTCGTAGCTGCTGCTTATATAGAGGTTTTTGCCGACCTAGGAAGGATCTAGAAGATATACACGCGATTTCTGCCGGATAAACTTCAAGTGACCGAGCCGACTCTCTCGGTCGACCGAGCCCTTTTTTACACGTGTTAAACGCGTCTCTTTGTCTGACTTGTTCCCCACTGCATTCTTTTGAACTGATCTGATTTATCCTTTGATTAATGCTCCGATTTTCCTCTTCATTAACTTGAGATTTCTCGATTGCGCGATATTTATCTTCCCGATTTATCACGATATACAAAATCAGCAATTATCGCACAATAAATCGGTCTTTAATAATAAAAACAGCTAAATACCAAATATCATATTAGTAATCACTTAACATTAAATAATAAATATAAACGAGTGATTTAATATGAAATATACATTATTAATCTCGATTTAAGGTCAACGTTGATGACTTTTACGGGTATAATTTGACCGTCATCAACTACCCCCCACTTAGACTTTGATCGTCCCGAACAAAGCATCAATAAGTCATTCCCCAAGACAACATTTTCCATGGTCGAATCATACTTACGCAAGAAACTCAAGTCAACTCATAGTAGTCATGCTCATAAGATATCCATTATTCACTACTTACTATGAATCGAAGTGATGTGTGCATGTGCATTTAGTTTTATATATTCGTGGCAAGATTAGAGTTTATGCTAACTTCGCAATCTCAACCTACCAACCTCAGCATTCATACTTCTTATGCCTCGCAATGGTTAGAGCACTAGAGCAATAAGGAAGAGCGTATCTATAGGGATTTTGGACTTGGAGACCGAGTACTACTCAAAGCCTCTTAAAAGTTGAATTTCTTCAATTCTTCATATTTTTCAAATACTATCAATCTCAAGGAAGAAAACATTTTAGAGTATCCCCTATCTTAGATCATGCATAGCATTGAATATTACCACAAGCGCGGGGCTACTTTGGTAATGTTACTACAAGCCCAGTGTCTAACATTTTGCTAAAACACAGGTTCGTCTCAAGCTTATTACTCTGCTTTAATGGCTAAAAGATAATAATGCATCAGCAGATAGATATTGATACTAAGTTCACATAACCAATCATCTATGCAATGTACACATTATTCGTCAGTTATTATGATTCGTGCGGTAAACTCGATTCACAGATTGAGAAATCGAATAATAAATAACTACTCGCAAAAACCGGCATGAATATCCTTAAATTTACTTAACATAAGTATAAAATGATCACGTACTCATGAAACTTGGTTCCTTTCGTATCAATTCTTAGCTAGGAACTCACAATTCTAAGGGTACGAGATACATAATATGGTATTTATTCAATTTTTTTCAATCATGTGCCGTTTCATTCAATTGTCAATTATAACATAACATGGCTAAGTCTCCTACCCCCCCACTTAAACATGGCATTGTCCTCAATGACAAAAATAAATGAGAATTTAAGAAAAAGACTTAGCTCTGGAAGGGGTCCAAGTAAAGGAAAAAGATCGGAGTAAATTTCAGCACATCGTGGAGAGATAGACACATCCTGTATAAGCAAACAAACTGCACGAAACCGTCAAATACCATGTCTATGGAAGTTATAAAATAATGTGGCAGTAATGAGGTATAAAAAAACAGTTTAAGCCACTTTATTTTATACAACCAATGACAAGGGAAACCAAAAAGAAAAATACTAAATAGAAAGAAAAATAAACAAGCACTAAAGATGGTGGTCTTCATCTACAACCTTTACCGCCTAAATATTCTTAAAACCGGGTGGAGAAGACAAAGATCAAAAAGCATTACCCGACGTGGGAAAACACAAGGGTTACCGGAATGATAAGGTATTTAATCCAGCGTAAAAGAGAAAACTTGTGGAGGTATAACATATTGAGTGTGACCTATCGGCTAAAGATTAAATCAGACACCGAGCGCAGACTCTTTACGCTTGGCTTGGATATCAACAACTTAGGGAGATGTAACTACTCCTCGAAATTACTAATAACCCAATGTATCACGTAAAAGTCGTAACCGTCATCATCAAGGTCTGATCGGTGTGATAATGTAGAACAAAACGGATCATCTAGAAATGCCGGAATAGACGGAAAAAATGTGAAATTTAAAACTTCCGGTAGAAAGATAAGTTGTACTTTGATCGAACCAAAAACTTTTAAAATCTAGCTGGGTTCAGAGCTACACTTACCCCAGCTAGGATCATGAAAACCAAAAAGATAATCATTAAAACTTAGCAATATTCAAATTCCGCAACACAAAGGTATTTTGTAAACAAAATGGAGGTTTAGAGTGTGTTGGGTTTAGAAAAAGATACACATAAGGATGGGAAGAAAAGATAAAGGGTGGGTAAGAAATTGTGTTTATGGGATTGAGAATTGTTTAAAGGAATGGGATTGTGTGGGAGAGTGAAACGGATGGAAAGAAAGAGAGGCGATGAAAGAATGGTTAGAAATGTGAACTGTTGGGGCAGATTGGTGAGAGGATCGAAAAGTTTGAAGGTGAAAAAGTGTAAAAGGAAAGATAAGGATAATTGCAGAATGAATTGCACACTACTTTGGATTTTCACTTGGATCACCTTTCTAAAAGGTTTTAGAAGTTGACCAAAATTGTTCTTGTTCACACCAATCATTCTCTGTTACATTTTCAGTAATTCTCAAGTTCTCTTAATGCCTCCATCTTACGGTGGATTGCTAAATTTCCTTTTCTTTAGCAATTTCTTGACTCTCCTACGAAACTCTATTTCACGTGGCCTATTGAGTAATTTTTTTTTGCACATCCTTAGCCCAATGGCCATCGGAACACGGCAAAATAAAAAACCTCAACATATGTCACGTTACTTTTATTTGACTCAAAGAAAACAAAACCTAAAATCCTAAAAAGAAATCCTAAGGGTTTTAAAGAAGTAGTTCTGAGTTTAAAGTCCTCAGCTCGACTTTCCAAAAATTATTCTTGTCAGTTATCATTCTTGGATCGCTAGACTTTGACCCTTCGCGCACTATAAGAGGTGGGCTTGTTGCTTTTGCGGATTAATACCCTTCCCTTGGTTGTGAGACCTAGGAAACGACATTTATCCATACCATTTATCCAAAGCTCTTACCTCGGCTCTCGTTTTAGGAATTAGTGAATTCTAAGAAACTCGGTTAAAATTACGGTTTTGGCCTTGACAATAAGAAACAATGAATCAAAGTACTCCGAAAAAGGCCGGTTATGTAGGTAAGCCTACGCCGTCTTATTCGTTGGAACATATGTGACAGTTCAGGCCAATCCGTCAAGATTAAGCACCGTTTAGCCCGAAGGCTTATCGGCTATGCTTAGTCTTGTTGAACTGCTGTAACGTACATCACATGTGGAGGGGAGTCGACTGAGCCGAAGCTCGGTTGAACTAGCCCAGCCATGGTTAGACCATTTCCGAACCCATATACTAAGAGTCTCCGATTTCTAAATTGTCACCCAAAGCATAATCTCGTTTCTGTTTAAGGTGGGTTCACCGAGAAGCCATCACCATAAAACTCAACGAAAGCAGAAGATTGTGTTCTCTCAAAACTCAACGTCTTCTTTAGATTGTGAATGCTTAAACTACACAATTTGTTGCTCCCCCGGCGGTAGAAGCAATCTCATGCATAGGACAAAGAGATTTTAACAGAACTATGAGGAACTCTTTATTCACTGCTTCCTTTCAACGACTACATGTTTTCTTACACCCTCTAGATGAGACAGATTTGGGGCAGAACCTTCCACACTAATAGAATTAATATTACAAACCACTCCGGGCCAAGATTCATACTAAGGTTCATGTATAGGCTAACTTATGCTCAAAAAACCAAAAGGTAGTAAAACATAAGCAAAAAGGTAGTACCTTGCCTTCAACATTGTACCACGAAGAATTTAAGCCTTTAAAATTTTTTTTGGAGCCATCTTTGTGCTTTAAAGGTATTGCTTCCATCGCTTTTCCCATCTTAGATTCGCAGCTCCACATGTTTGCTGGGTTATTTTCTCAGTGCCCGCGAAAAATTACTGACTCAGATTATTGCTTCCCTGGTTTCTGCAAACAGAAGAAAAACAAAACAGACCGTAGACTGATTTTAACATGGTTTCCTATGCTGCTATCAGACCTACGGATTACACATACGGGGATAAACAGACACGCGAAGTCCCAGAAAATAGAACCAGGCTCGCTGGCAACGAGAGGCAGTCTCGCTGGGAGCGAAACCAGCTGTTCCAGATTCTGGAATTTTTACACATAGCAGACAAACAGAGGGACTCAAAAACAGAAAACTTGACATGAATAGGAAAATTATTTATATATAAAATTGACCGTTGGTTCCCCGGCAACGGCGCCAAAAACTTGATCGGGGTCAATCAGGTTATAATATACTTGACCACCATAAACCAATACTAGCAAGGGGACTAGGCCCATCGTAGTATAGCTATAGTGAATCAAGGTCGATCCCACAGGGAACCAATTGTGGATCATCTTATATACAAACAATTAATTAAACATGTCAAGGACATAGAGGCGGTCTACGACCAACATAAGACAAGAAAGGTAAAGACATGACTCGACACAACGTAATTAACCTCCCCAATTACAGTCTTTATCGTTTGGACTTAGATAATTTATATAATAAACTGAACTTATTAACTGTCAATCCGTTTGTATCTATCTAGATTGGCTACGGGAGTCATCCTCTTTAACTTGACTTTGCACCGGTTAGGTTGCTAGATCACTGTGCTACATTACGTGACTTCACCTTTTGGGTATCCATCTCATATAACTTGCACGCTTACGACACTAAGGATGCCGATATTAATCGTACACCTCGTCTAGGCAACATTCCTATGGTTAGGCGTACTTCCTAAGCGATTACTCAAGCTCTCGTCCAACTAGCAATTACCAAGTTATAGTCTCATGCTAATCTACGACGTACGTATAATCAGGTGCTAGAAATCCCCAAATATAAACCTACCTAGATAACGCTGAACGTCCGTGAAGAGGAATTCATAAGCCTACCTAAGAGTTTTATATTGGTATTTCCTTTTTACACATTTTAATTAAACTAAGCGATTAACGTAGCCATAGCCATACCTACTGAGATAATAAATTCAACTAGGTTAACCTAACCATAAAGACGTGGCGTAATTAACAGATGACAGGGGCTCGGTCGACCGAGTAAATAGGCTCGGTCGACCGAATGAACTTATTCGGTCACCCGAATCGATTTCGTTCCCAGATTACATCTTAGAATATATGTCTCAGCGTTCATCATACACAACAGATTAAACAGTAATTCGCACAGTACTCATATAAACTAACATAGATACGCATTAATTAAATCAAGTAGATTCATGAATAAATACTAAGTTTATGACGTAGGTTATGGGATCCCCATAGACAAGGAGTCTCCACATTCCTAACGTCATAGCCTAGATCTACATCATCTAGATTAACTAATTCAAACGATAAAGCATAATTGGGAGGGATTAATTACTTAAAAGAAAGAAACAGAAAATAAAGGCTTACATATTGCTGCCCTTAAATTGCTGGAAACCCTCAAATTATTCTACATTGTATCAAAGTTATATTATGAATTGTAAGATTGAAGAAAGAATGAAGGGATTGTATGTATGTCTAAGGTGTGTCTGTTGGTGTGTTTTTACAAATTTCGTAGCTGCTGCTTATATAGAGGTTTTTGCCGACCTAGGAAGGATCTAGAAGATATACACGCGATTTCTGCCGGATAAACTTCAAGTGACCGAGCCGACTCTCTCGGTCGACCGAATGCATAGGCTCGGTCGACCGAGCCCTTTTTTACACGTGTTAAACGCGTCTCTTTGTCTGACTTGTTCCCCACTGCATTCTTTTGAACTGATCTGATTTATCCTTTGATTAATGCTCCGATTTTCCTCTTCATTAACTTGAGATTTCTTGATTGCGTGATATTTATCTTCCCGATTTATCACGATCTACAAAATCAGCAATTATCGCACAATAAATCGGTCTTTAATAATAAAAAAGCTAAATACCAAATATCATATTAATAATCACTTAACATTAAATAATAAATATAAACGAGTGATTTTATATGAAATATACATTATTAATCTCGATTTAAGGTCAATGTTGATGACTTTTACGGGTATAATTTGACCGTCATCATACGCCTAATCTTAGGAATGTTACTTAGATGAGGTTACGGTTTATACCGGCATCCCTAGTTTCGTAATTGTGTCAGAAGTTATATGAGATGGAGACTAAAAATGTGAAGTCACGTAATGGAGACACGATGATCTAGATGGCCTAACCGGAGCTAGATCTATTTTATGGGATGACTCCCGTAGTCAGAATAATTAATCTTAAATGTCTTGTTTTGTCTCGTCGTCAATCTACATAGCATGGGGGAGTAATTACTACTAGCGTTATCAATACCGTTTGTCAATCATTTATCAAACCTATACAAATAAGTGTCTTAGTTTTGTTGTGTCTTTTGTTGGTTTTGTGTTTCTACTGTGTCAATTTTATTTCTACGTTATCCGTTGGTCATAGACCGCTTTTAATTTACTTTTGGTCTGTTAAGTTATATTTCGTTTAAGCCGAGTCTCTGTGGGATCGACCTTGACTCTATCTAACTATACTACGATTGAACCTAGTTCTCTTGCTAGTGTGTTATTTAGGTATCGAGTATTTTTATTACTTGGACCATGGATCAAGTTTTTGGCGCCGTTGCCGGGGACTCGTGTCATTAAATCTAATATAGCTTATTTTATTAAAAGTAAATTCGTAAATATTGTGAATAGAGTCTGTTTTAGTTTCGTTTTTATTATTTAGTCTAGTCAAAGGCCGAGCCTTTTATGTTTTTAATTGTTTTATTATTTTTTGCTATTTTGTAGTACGCTACTCGGAAATCGAAGGAACCGCTTGAGCCATATAATCCTGAAATAGAGAAATGTGCAAGGCGAAATAGAAAGTTAGCTAGAGAACTGGCTAAACAAGGAGAAGAGGATCCAAATCTTGAGGAAAGCGAACACGAATCAGAAAAAGGACATACCACCGATCATTCTGAGCATTCTGAATCTGAGGCAGAAATGGAAGGCATACTGAACAATCCAAACCAGGTACCTAACCCTGAACAAGTTATTAATAATGCCAATAATGTTAATAATGCTAATAATGGAAACCAAGCCCTAGCTCAAGGAGCGAGGCGCACTTTACAAAGTTATGCAACACTTACTATTGAACAATTCATTCCCGCTATCGTAGCACCGCAAGACCCTGCGGAAGTCTATCACCCTAGGCCTAATGTAATTCAAATGGTGACCAACTATTCCACTTTTCATTGAATCCAAAATGAGGATCCTGGTGTTCACGTGACAAATTTCTTGGAAATCGTTAGCACTGTGAAGCCAGAATTAATCCCGGAGGGTAACATTCGTCTTAAGCTTTTCCCTTTCACTTTGAAAGATAAAGCTAAGCAATGGCTTCTCTCTTTAGAGGCTGGATCTATCACTACTTGGGAACAATTGTTGCAAAAATTCATGAATAAGTATTTTCCCTTAGGAAAAACCTTTAAGTTACGCCAAGATATCTTAGGATTTAAGCAACAACCTGGGGAGAGTTTTGATCAAGCTTGGGAGCATTTTAAGGAAGCTATGAGAAAGTGTCCTCATCATGATATCTCTCTTTGGCTTTTAATGCAAACTTTTTACCATGGATTGAGAGATACTGAGATAATTAGAGTAGACGCCTCTAGCAATGGAGCGTTTGTTCGTTTATCTCCTGAGGAGGCACAAGGAAAGATGGAGCAAATAGCGATGAATAGTCAATGGGGAGGCAATGACATAGTTGCTGTGAAGATGGCCGCTGACATATTTGAGGATAGTGCATCTACCAAAATCTTAGAACAATTATCTGTTACCAACAATAAGGTAGATGGAATGCAAGAGAGGATGGCAAGAGTAGAGAAAGGGACTGGAATCGAAATGACCCCTCAAGGTGAGAATGTGGTACTGAAGAAGCCAACTATATTGGGAAACAAGGAAATCAATGGGGAGGATATAAACCTAACCATAACCATCCTGGATTCCGATATAGTGACCCTAATGCAGGAGAAGGGCCTAAATCGCCTACTACTTATGTACCTCAGCAAACTAAAAATTTTGGTTGGGAAGCTGCAACAGAAAATTTGAGTAATGTCGTTACTGACAATATGGGACAACTTTCAAAATCGGTGGCTGATTTAGCCACTAACTTTAGTCAATATTGTCAGAAGACCGATGCTAAGGTGATCAATCAAGAAGCCATAGTCCAGAATCTCACTCACCAAATAGGACAGTTAGCTGAGCAAGTCTCAACTAGACCTCCTGGAGGATTGCCAAGCAATACTGATAAGAATCCTAAGGATTTGAACGCGATCATGACTAGAAGTGGGAAAGAAGTAACTCCACCATCCTTGAAAGAAAAAGAGAAAGTAGAGGAGAGTAAGGATGGTGAGCCAAGCAAGGAAGGAAATGCCTCTGAAACCTCACCTGAGCAAGAAACCTATAAGGAACCTGCTGGCCCTAGAGTTGAACTTTACAATAACAAGTATCCTATTTTCACTGATGTCGATCCTTCAACCTTACCTTATTCTCCACGCAAACCTAGGCCTAAGGTTGATGACAAGAGGTATAAGAAGTTCATTGATATCTTTAGAAAGCTACACATCAATATACCTCTAGTTGAAACACTTGCTGAGATGCCTGAGTACACAAAGTTCTTGAAAGAAGCTGTCTCTACTAAGAGGAAACTCCTAGATTTAGAGACCATTTGCCTAAATGAGGAGTGCTCAGCCATTCTTCAACATAAGCTACCCGCCAAGTGCAAGGATCCAGGAAGTTTTCTCATTCCCTGCACCATAGGTAACGCATGTTTGAACAAAGCCTTGTGTGATCTAGGAGCGAGCGTAAATATGATGCCTCTATCCATTTTTCAAAAGCTGGTCATGAAAGACCTTAAAAAGACTTCAATTAATTTGCAATTAGCTGATCGGTCAGTTAAGGAACCCTGTGGAGTGGTTGAAGATGTACTAGTAAGAGTTGAGAAGTTTGTGTTTCCCGTCGACTTTGTTGTGCTAGATATGGAAGCTAACTACGAAGTGCCCCTAATCTTAGGAAGACCTTTTATGGCCACTAGTAGGACGCTTATCGATGTTTACAAAGGGGAGTTAGTGTTAAGAGTTAATGGAGATGAAATAGCATTCAACGTGCTTGACACTATGAAGACACCTGATGATGAAGATGATGCATGTTTCATGTTGGATTCTGTTGACAAGCTTGTCAATGATTTCCAACAGTATGAGGATATTAAGGATTTCCTCGAGGCTACCTTGGAATTAGAGGATGAAGTGCCACATGAAAAGAGCGAGGAAGGAAAAGTGATATGGCCTGGATGTAGTAGAGGAACCCCTAGACATGTCGAGGAGATGAAGTCTACCGAGGTTGAGAAATTCTACCACAGACCGACATGGCATAAGTTCTTTGAACTTAAGCTAACCGGAAAAAAGTTAAAGACCTCTTTAGAAGAACCTCCTACGAATCTGACGTTGAAGCCTCTGTCTGCACATTTGAAGTATGTATTTCTTCAAGATGAGACCCTGCCGCTTATTATTTCTTCTGCCTTGACTGAAATACAAGAAGAAAAGCTGATGAGAGTGTTGAGAGAGTATCGCGGAGCATTTGGATGGACTATAGCTGACATCAAAGGCATCAGTCCCAGCGTTTGCATGCATAAAATCTCCGTTGATCCTGCAAAGAGAGCGGTTGTACAACCCCAAAGATGGTTGACTCCACAATTGAAGGACGTGGTTAGGGATGAAATTATTAAGATGTTAGAAATGGGGATCATCTTCCCTATCTCTGATAGTGAATGGGTTAGTCCGATCCACGTAGTTCCTAAGAAGGGAGGTTTTACGGTGCAAGCTAATGAGTTAAACGAGTTGATTCCTGTTAGACTCATTATTGGTCATAGAGTGTGCATTGACTTTAGGAAGTTGAATGATGCTACTCGTAAGGATCACTTCCCTCTTCCCTTCATTGATCAAATGCTCGAGAGACTGAGCGGACATGCGTTTTATTGTTTCCTTGACGGTTACACTGGATTTATCAAATTCATATTTCACCCGAGGATCGTGAAAAGACCACTTTTACATGTCCATATGGAACATTTGCTTACAATAGAATGCCCTTTGGCTTGTGCAACGCACCAGCAACGTTTCAAAGATGCATGATTTCTCTGTTTGCTGATATGGTTGAAGATTTCCTAGAGATATTTATGGATGATTTCTCCGTATTTGGAGATGATTTCGATTCATGTCTCACGCATCTGGCAAGAGTGTTGAAGAGATGCGAAGAGACGAATCTGGTGCTCAACTGGGAGAAATGTCATCTTATGGTTACTGAAGGCATAGTACTTGGCCACCGTATTTCTAAGAACGGTATAGAGGTGGATAGAGCAAAAGTTGAGGTGATTGAAAAACCGCCTCCACCAACCAATCTTAAGACATTGCGAGGTTTCTTGGCCACGCAGGATTCTACCGTCGGTTTGTGAAGGACTTTTCCTTAATCTCTAGACCTCTTACCGAATTATTGGCCAAGGATTTGCCGTTTGTGTTTACTAACGAGTGCATGAAAGCTTTCAATAAGTTAAAGAACATGCTTATTACTGCACCCGTTCTGATTGCGTCTGACTGGAATCTACCTTTTGAGTTGATGTGTGATGCAAGCGATACATCTGTAGGTGCTGCCTTAGGACAAAGAAAAGACAAGATCTTTAGGCCCATCTACTATGCTAGTCGGACTTTAAATGCCGCTCAAAGGAACTATGCAACTACTGAGAAAGAACTTCTAGCTGTTATCTTTGCATTTGATATGTTTAGATCTTATCTAGTAGGATCTAAAGTCACTGTTTGGACTGACCATGCAGCTTTGAAGTATCTTTTGGCCAAACAAGATTCCAATCCAAGGTTATTGAGATGGATTCTACTGTTGCAAGAGTTTGATGTAGAAATCCATGATAAGAAAGGATCTGAGAATTTAGTTGTGGATCATCTTTCCCGTTTACAAATAGAGGATAATGAGCCTATGACCGAGATTGGAGAAACATTTCATGATGAACAGTTATTCTCCATCACGGCCATACATGGAAATGATGATTGCGCTGCAGTATCTTCGCGTGTTGAGGTTGTGAAGGAGAATAAACAACCATGGTTTAAAGACTTTGTGAATTATCTATCCGCGAAATACTTGCCACCAAATCTCAACCCCCAAGAAAGAAAGAAATTCTTTAAGGATCTTAGGCACTATTATTGGGAAGAGCCCTATCTTTTTAAGCTAGGATCCGACAATGTCTTTAGGAGATGTGTGCCGGAAGAAGAGATGTATGATATCCTTAGACATTGCCATGCTTATGAGGCCGGAGGACATTATGGAGGAGACAAGACTGCTGCGAAAGATCTCCAATGTGGTTTTTACTGGCCGACCTTGTTCAAAGATGTGCATCAATATGCTAAATCTTGTCATTCTTGCCAAATGATAGGAAATATCTCGAGAAGGAATGAAATGCCACTAAAGAATATCCTAGAGGTGGAACTCTTTGATGTTTGGGGTATTGATTTTGTGGGACCCTTTACTTCATCTTTGTCCAACCGCTATATTTTAGTGGCGGTCGACTACGTGTCCAAATGGGTTGAGGCCATTGCTTCACCTACTAACGTTGCGAAGGTTGTATTGAAGTTCTTGAAGAAGAATATTTTTACGCGGTTTGGAACCCCTCGTGCCATTATTAGTGATAATGGAAGCCATTTTTGCAATAGGCCGTTTGAAAAGTTGATGATTAAGTATGGGGTTAGACACAAGTTAGCTACTGCTTATCACCCTCAAACAAGTGGACAAGTTGAGGTTACAAATCGAGAAATAAAGCGCATTTTGGAGAAAACTGTGAATACGATTAGGAAAGATTGGTCGTTGCGATTAGATGATGCTTTATGGGCTTATAGGACTGCTTATAAGACGACTATTGGTATGTCCCCTTATAAGATTGTTTTTGGTAAAGCATTTCATCTACCAATTGAACTTGAACACCGTGCCATGTGGGCTATGCGTATGCTGAATTTTGATGAGAGTTTAGCTGGAGAAAGAAGGTTGTTAGAGTTGACTCGCCTAGAGGAGTTTCGTCTGGAGGCTTATGAGAATGCTAAAATATTTAAGGAGCACACAAAGAAATTTCATGACAAGAAGATATTGGTCCGCACTTTTAAGGAAGGCGATATGGTTCTTCTTTACAATTCGTGCTTGAGACTCTTTCCTGGCAAGTTAAAATCACGATGGTATGGCCCTTATAGAGTGAGTAAGGTTTTCCCTTCTGGAGCTGTTGAATTATTGAACCTGAAAGATCAATCCACTTTTGTGGTTAATGGACACCGTGTGAAACATTATGTTGGTCTTGGTCAAGGTAAGGAGGAGGAAGTCTTCACTCTTGAAGATCCCACCTATACTTAAACCATCGTTGAGTTAAGTCGAGCTGACGACTATAAACACAGAACTATTTCTTAAAAACTTTCTTTTGTTTTTGTTTTGTTTGAATAAAGTAGCATGAGACTGTTAAGGTTTTTTTCATCTCGCCATGTTCCGATTCTATGTTCGGAATAAATGAGGTTTTTTCCTTGATAGCCGACATGTGAGTTTTATAGTTTTAACTCTTTGGTTTTCCGTGTCATTGGTTGTATGAAATAAAGTGGCTTAAACTGTTTTTGGATATTCTAAATCTAATTACTGCCACCTTATTTTATAACTTCCATTGACATGTTATTAACGGTTTCGTGGAGCTTCTGTTTGGTTTGCTTAAACAGGGTTTTGTTTGCTTCTCCACGACGTGCTTGGTCTACAACTACATTCTGCATCTACTTGAGAGCCGTTTCCAGAGCTAAGTCTTTATCTTAAATTCTCCTTTTTCTTTGTCATTGGGGACAATGCCAAGTTTAAGTGGGGGGTAGGAGACTTAGCCATGGTGTTATAATTGAAAAACTGAGTGAAACGGTGAAAAATGTGAAAAATGAAAAATTTTGAACAAATGCCAAATTTATTATCTCGTACCCTTAGAATTGTGAGTTCTTATACAAAGAATTAATAGGAAATGAACCAAGTTGCATGAGTACATGATCACTTTATACTTATGTGAATATAAACTTAAAGATATTCATGGCAACTAGTGCAAGTAGTTATTTATTATTTGCTTACTCAATATGAATCGACGAATTCCGCACAAATCATAATAACTAAGAAGAATTATGTGTACATTGCGTAGATGATTGGTTATGCAGACCTAGAGTCGATATTTATCGCTCGATGTATTCTTATCTTCTAGCCATCAAAGCGGAGTAATAAGCTTGAGATTTATCTGTGTTTTAACAAAATGTTAGACACTGGGCTTGTAGTAACATTACCAAAGTAGCTTCGCGCTTGTGGTAATATTCAATGCTTCCACTAATCCGTGAGAGAGAGATTCTTGCAATGCATACTTTACTTTTAAAACAAGTTTCTTTCTTGAGAAGTGGTAAAGTTTGAAACTACGGAAATGCGAAAAAAAAAATCAAATTTTTAAGAGGCTTGAGTATTTTTCTCGGTCTCCATGTCCAAAAACCTTATGGATGACGCTCTTGCTTATTGCACCATGTCTTTACCCATTGCGAGGCTTAAGAAGTATGAATGCTGATGTTGGTAGGTTGAGATTTCGAAGTTAGCATAAACTTTGATCTTGCTACGAATATATAAAACTAAATGCACATGCACACGTCACTTCGATTCATGACGAGTAATGAATAATGGATACCTTATGAGCATAAGTGGTATGAGTTGACTCGAGTTTCTTGTATAAGTATGATTTGACCACGGGAAATGTTGTCTTGGGGAGTGACTTATTGATGCTTTGTTCGGGACGATCAAAGTCTAAGTGGGGGGTAGTTGATGACGGTCAAATTATACCCGTAAAAGTCATCAACATTGTCCTTAAATCGGGATTAATAATATGTATTTTATTATAAATCACCTGTTTATATTTATTATTTGATATTATGTGATTAATAAAATATAATTTGGTATTTATCCGTTTTCATTGTATTTATCCATTTATATTATATAATTTGGTATTTATCCGTTTTTATTTAAATATGATTTATTTTGGGATAAATATTTATTTTGCAGATAAAGATATTTTTGGAGGATAAATATAGATGGAAGAATTAAATCTCAAGATAAATCCAAGATGCATTGAAGATAAATATCGGATAAGCACGAAAAGAGGAGTAAAGCATGACAAAAGCCGGCAAACCAATCCATGATGGCGCCAACTTTGTGGTACACGCATTAAGGGGGGCGCATGACATATTTTGATGATCGGTCGGGAGTTATCTTTTGTTTTGATATTTTGAAGTATATCTCTTAATTAGCTTGAACACCTATAAATATAGGCATGTAGTACACGCCTTACACCCATAGAAATACGCCAGAATACAATTCACAACATTGTTTTTATTTTCAATATATGTTTTCTTTATTTTATGTTCGTTCATTACGGAGTCGTTAGAATCTCCGGTTAGAGATCGTATCGAGGAGTGGGAATCACGCTCGTCTTCGAGGGTAATGTCTACTCTATTATGCAATCTTTATTCGTAGATCGAATTTATTTCGTTATGGAGTAGTCTTTTTGTGTATTGATTTCGTGAGGTAGTTAATTTACGAACCCATGTTTATGTAGATCTGAGACGTAAAAGACGTTTCACGAGCAAATCTAGTTCAGATCTGAGCTTGTTGGCAGCGAGCTTATGTCTCGTTGTTAGCAAGATCTGTGATGTTCTTGATTTGTCTGTGAACGGCTTCGACTACGTCAGGTTCTCTGCTTTGTAATTCAAACGAGTAATTAAACTTGATCAACTTAATTATTTGTCATCGTAATTTAACATGAGACCTAAAAAGTGATTGTTACTTAGGACAGAGATTGAATCGGTGTCTAAGGAGTACGCCTAATCATAGGAATGTTACTTAGATGAGGTTACGGTTTATACCGGCATCCCTAGTTTCGTAATTGTGTCAGAAGTTATATGAGATGGAGACTAAAAATGTGAAGTCACGTAATGGAGACACGATGATCTAGATGGCCTAACCGGAGCTAGATATATTTTAGGGGATGACTCCCGTAGTCAGAATAATTAATCTTAAATGTCTTGTTTTGTCTCGTCATGAATCTACATAGCATGGGGGAGTAATTACTACTAGCTTTATCAATACCGTTTGTCAATCATTTATCAAACCTATACAAATAAGTGTCTTAGTGTCGTTGTGTCTTTTGTTGGTTTTGTGTTTCTACTGTGTCAATTTTATTTATACGTTATCCGTTGGTCGTAGACCGCTTTTAATTTACTTTTGGTCTGTTAAGTTATATTTCGTTTAAGCCGAGTCTCTGTGGGATCGACCTCGACTCTATCTAACTATACTACGATTGAACCTAGTTCTCTTGCTAGTGTGTTATTTAGGTATCGAGTATTTTTATTACTTGGACCGTGCATCATATCTTGATCTGGATTTCATTTATTTTCGCCTTTTTGCTCAGAATGATCAAAAGCTAAGTCAGGGGTATTAGATAATGCCCTAAACACTACCGTCAATTGTACCTTTATTTACCTTGAATTGTGCTCGAGAGGAGATAAATAGGCTAGTTATTATGTGGGTGTTGGTCCTTGAAAAGGCTTTGGTTAAGCTTAGAGGAGGGGGGGGGGGTGAATAAACTTAACAATTAAAAACATTTTGTAGTTTTACAAACTCAGCAGGGTGAATAGTCTGCTGACTATTAAGGTTACTGAATTTATTGCAGTGGAGTATATTATATTAAGCCTTGTTACTTGTTGTTAAAAAGATGATACTAAGTATTGGATACTCAGTAGTGATAGTAGTGTGATTCAGTTACCGGTTTCAGTAGGTTGATGTGATGAGTATGCTGATAAACTAAATTGCAGAAAGTAAATGTAGTAAAGTAAAGTAGCAAGATTTATAGTGGTTCTAGGTGGTGTAATCCTGTCAGTCCACTCTTCTCCTATGATGTTCGAAGAAATTCACTAGAGATTTTTTAGGTTGTTGTTACAAAAATTGCTAAACTGTTTGTCCTTCACCAATGACTATGGCTTCACAAACAGAACACTTGAAACAGGTAGGATTGTTGCTCCAAAGTATTCCACTGGTCCTTGAAGGGTAGGATTGCCTCTTCACCAGCTCCACCACAAACAACAGTTCTTGACACTCCAAAAGTGCTTCTTAGTCTTCAGTAAACTTCTTGAAAAAGAATGGTTGAATCAAGTAAGTGATTCAACATTCAGCAGCTTGATCAGGATGGAATGATCAGCAGCTTGTGGTCTTCAAGTGTGTATACTTGATGTTACTTGATAGCAGGTTACACTTGAAGAAAATTCTTGATCAGCAGATTTAAGTTCAGTGTATGTCAGCAGGGTATTTTCTTGCTCAAAAACTTTATTACTTCGTATGGATTCTAACGTTTTTCATCATCATCAATCTGAGTCAGGAGTCCCCTATTTATAGGTGTGAATCCTGTGACTTGTGTTTGAAATTCAAATATAGCCGTTTCAGATTTGTCTCTATCTTCACTTGCTTTTTACCTCTTCTACATAGTACTGACACTCTCAGTCAGCTTTTTGAAAGGTCCAGACTGTCCATCCATTGACTTATTTCCATTGGATAATCCTCTTAATCTTTCCAATGTTCCTTTTATCTTGACCATTGATTTATTGATTAATGCAAGGCTTGTATATCATCCTTATCCATTTAATTTTCCAAAGATAAACTTGGATTAATTCAAATCTTGCATTCAGCAGACCCCTGAAGTGTAAGTCTACTGATATCCAAATCTGTCAGCTGACTTATGGTCTGCTGTGTTTTTAAAACACTACAACTAACTGCTTCTTGTCTAACTTTTTATTGTGAAGTTTGAGTACACCATTTTGGACATAACTAAGTTCCAATCTCCACTTAACTTATGGAACTTAGACTTTCAACACAAGATATATGTAATTAGTTTAGGTCATCACAGACTTCCCTAAATTCTGATTCCATATCCTTAACTTTAAATACTATGTTTGATCCTTTAGCCTTTAATAACTGAGTTTGAGCCCTTAGCCTTCAACCATCAGCAGGTTCCCAGACCCTCTACTTACCTAGACAGCCTACTGACCTATATAGGTCTGCTGATACAGTCAGGTGACATCTTTACAGTGCTTGTTTGATCAAACCTATACAAAAATCAAACTCTAGTAAACCTATACATTTAATCTAGACATCTTTATTCCTTTGATCTATAACAGCTAGTCTGGCACTCATCATTAAAACTTAAAATATGTCCAACAATTTCCCCTTTTTAGTGATGATGCCAATACCCTCATTATAGCAAAGCAAAAAGATAAAAATAAAAACAGAACAAACTTCATTCATATCTCGTTAAAATCAGATTTGTTCAAAATTATTACAAACTAGGATCATCAAAAGGATAAAGGAAAAAGTAAGTGTGCTGATCTAGTGTCTTTCTCTTTCGCTTTCTTGCTCTCTCCTCTGAAGGTATTCTCTGATTTCTCTTTGCATATCCACCATCCACTGATTTTCAATCATTTAGAAATCAATCCAAGTATGCACCATCTTCCACCATTTCCAGGCTTCAGCTAAAGTTAACTGAACACCATGCCAGTTAAATCCTCCTCCCATGTAGCATGTCTCTTCTTCTACACAATCTTTGGCTTTTTGTGCAGCTGATGTTTGTTGTCTACTTCCAGATCTTCCAGCATGTCCGCCTCTACCAGTTTGACCTTTTCTAGTCAATTTCAAGGATTTGATCCTTGCTTCCCACAATTTAGGTCCAAGAAAGGAGTTTAGACCTTCTTAAAAAGACATATCCTGGTAGGGTCTTCTTCTTGCACCATAATTTTTTTTGAATTCCTTCAGCAGATCATCAGTAAGTTGTACTCTGCCAAGTGCAGGTGCTCTAAATTGATTGATATCAGCCTCAAATCTTTTCTTGTTATAAATCCTTGCTGCCTCTTTTTGCTTCTGCTGTAAAACCTTCTTCCCACTTATTGACATCATCAATAAACCGGTTCAGTAGGCCTAGAACACTCTCCTGTGTGTTTACCAAATTTCTCAGTTGTCCCTCCATAATTTCAGTTCTTGTATCAACTGCAGTAATTCGGCCTTCTATAGTCTGTTCCAGCAAGTTGATCCTCTCAGTCAGTTTAGGATCAAGTGCAGCAGGGTGAGGTGTCTCAGTAGACTTAGTTTTGTCAGCCAATTTATCAACATTTTTGTGTAAAGATGCAATCTTCTCAACCATATTCTAGTCTCTCTTTCTAGCATCTTGCTTCATATATGCAACACCTCTAAGCAAATCATTAGTGGAAAACAGTAGACTAGTAACATTTGAAGCTACTGTTTCAGTGGTCCTTCCTCTATTTTCCACTAAATTGACTATGTCTTCAAACCTTTGTTCACTCTTAGTCAGTTGAGTCCTTAGTTGTTATATATCATCTCTTACAGCCCATTTCTCCTCCAAAATATGCACTGTAATTGCACCAGCCATTCCTTCAGCAAAATTACCAGCAGATTCATTAGCATTATCATCTGCTCTTGGTATCCTGATAACCAAAGCTCTTGTCCTGTCCCATTCAGCAGGTTCAGGACCTTCCTCAATTACATTCACAACTGGTACCTCCTCAAGAATAGGTATATGTGTTTGTTGGGGCTCTACTTCTCCATCTTCTTCCGGCATTTGAAACTCTTCATCACTGAAATCATAGTCAACAAGCTGTTCTTCATCAGGTTGGTCAGCAGCTTGCTGTCTATATTTGCCATCAGCAGCCTCCACACAATGCACATAGGATTCCTCCAATCCCAACAATAAGTCCAACCTTTGTCCCAACACTATTTGATCCTTAGTAATTAAGACCTCCAATTCCAACTTGTGTTCAGTTGCTCTCTGTACCTCAGCAGACTGAACCTCCATCTCTACAGTAGTGTCTGCAAAGATATTCAAATTCTCTTCCAGAACACTACCAACCTCAGCAATCTGCTTAAGCATTTCAGCAGCTTTAACCAAGGTTTCATCAGTATCCACACCTTCCGGATATTGAATTGAATCTTCAGATATAAATTCATTCAATTCAATCATGATTGCTTCAGCTGTGGCCTTCAACATAGCATCTTCAAGAAGTGTTGCTGCTGTCATTTGTTTTTCCAAATCCTCTGCAAATGTAGCAAACTGTTCTTGATCCAAATTATCAGTCTGTTGACCCTCAGTAGACTTGCCACCATCAGTAGATTGATCTACTGTCTTTTCAGTAGACCCCTGTCCAGTCTCTTCAGTAAATTTTTCTTTAGCAATTCCACTGGACTCTCCTAGATATATAGGATGATCATCATCCGAATCTGATGATGAGGATGAATAATCACTCTCTGGTGTATACTTGGGATCTCTGAACATGATTCTACCTTGGTGCTTCTCATTCTCAATAATCTCCATCAGCCTTACTCCTAATTCAGATGTGTCAATTAATCCAAGTAAATTCTCCACTCCTAACTCGTCAAATGCCCATTCTTCAAAACCAGTCATTGGTTCCCTTGCTGATTTTTGCCTTTCGTAAAATCCAAACATTCATGCAAAATATTTCTCAATCTTCCTGAAATTTGTATCCTCCTTTTCCCTTTTAGATTTCTTCTCATTTCTTTCATAGGGCATTGTTGGCTTCCTAGGAGCAGGTTTGTCAACTTGATGACTTCCAAAAGCCTCAAAAAATGACTCAAAGTATCTTCAGCAGATACAAACAGGTCAGTAGTCTCTTCAGTTTGTAGGTTTGTACCTATGATCTCCATTTGTTCAACACTTGCTTCCCCCTGACTTATATGCTCCTCAGCAGGGTCTTCAACAGTCTGTTCTTCCCCTTGAATTGTAGCATCCACAACAGGGTCTTGCATAGGTTCAATTACCTCCACAGCAGGTTTAGATCCAGCAATTTGCTGTGGTTCTTCAACTGGTTGCACAACAACAACCTCAGTAGCCTTCTCAGTAGGCTCAACAGCTTTTGATGTCTCAACAACATCTTCTTCTGCTTCTTCTTCCCTTTGTTCTTCTAGAACTCTCAACTCTTTTCCCTTTCCATGTCCCTTTTTCCTTACAATCTGCTTTCTTGTCTTTGTAGGTCTCTCTAGGGACTCAGGGTGAGATTCTTCTTCCAACTGCCTTTTACTAGCAGCTTTCCTTTTTTTTGAATCTTCTTTCATTTGTTCCTTCAAAATCTCTGCAGGAGTCTTTTTCTTTGCAGGTTCAGCAGGTTTAGTAGGTTCACATCAATTTGAACCTCAGTAGACTCTGCAATGTCTACTGATTGCCTAGTCTTCTTAGGTCTTAACATTTCAGTTATCTTTCTTGTGTCACCAGCCTTTCTATTCTCCATAGTTTTCTTTGGTGCAGTAGGTTGCACATGATTTTTAGCTTTAGTTCTCTGTTCCTGCTCACCATTATTATTATCATCAGCATCATCATCATCAACATCATCATTACCATCATCATCACCACCATCATCAACTAAGCTTGGAATGTCATAGTTGATTTCTGGCTTGTATCTAGATTTGTTGATTTTTGAAGGTGCAACATCAGGAATCTCCAAATGATTCAGCGGGGCTTGAACCATTAAACACAAAGGTTTTGTCTTTGATTTCCTTACAGCATCTCTTTCATCTGATATAACTTTCTTCATGTATTGCACAAAGAAACCAGCCTAATCAAATTTCTTGCTCCTTGAGATGATTATCAGCAGGTCTATCTTTGATCCAGAAAGTGTATCAAGACTGCCATTAAATCCCAGAATATTCTTGGCTATAAGTTTGCTCAGTATGTTGTATTCCAAGGCAATATTCTTTACATTGATGTTCAAGGCTGTTGCAGTAGACTTGTTTGTCTTTATTGATTCAACAAACTCCAATCTTGGTAACTCTATCAATTCTAGATTTGTAGGGGCATCATTCCCTGGTCCAAATCCAAAAGCATTCCTCAGCAGGTCTGAGGAGACCTCAATCTCTTGGCCATTTACAGTCGTTGTAAATGCCTCTTTATCATTCCTTATCACCATGTTTCTCCAGAAATTGTAAACATTGGTATAAGAGATACTATCCAATCTGAGATTCAAAATGGTTACCAAACCTTCATAACGGCTGATTGTCCTTCCAAGATTGATTGCTAATTCAGTCTGCTTAGCATCAACAACATAGCCTCTAACACTTTACTTGTACCAAGATGAATATCCTTGTCCACCTTGATGAAATTTGAGAAAGATGAAGGAGAAAAGCTCTGTAAATCTGTGTTCGCACTTTTATATTTTCAGAGAAAATCGATCTGAAGTTGTATGCATATACTCTGTGAGTAAATCTATATATAAGGAAAATGATATCCTTGTATATATATACTCTGTGTGTAACCCTCCATTCAACCCATTTCGAAACATAATCAACCATTACTAAGATGAATTTATTACCTAGCAAGTGAGGGAATGGGCCAATGAAGTCAATGCCCATCAAATATTTCACACTCCAAAATAGGTTGGAGGGTCATCTCATGCCTCTTGGATACATTTCCTCACTTTTGACATGCAACACATGATCGTGGAAAATGATGTGCGTTATTTTCCACCCTCTATGGTGGCCTCCGGTGTCTTGACCATGGAAAAAGGAGAGTATACTTGAGATTTCATCATCGGGAATGCATCTCTTAATGATACCATCCAAACACTTCCTAAAAAGGTTCGGTTTCTCCCAATAATAAAATTTCAAATCGTGAAAGAATTTCTTCTTCTTTTGCCATGTCCAATTAGGTGGAACATACTCACAAGAAAAATAATTTACAATATTGGCAAACCATGGTGAGCCCTCCTTCGGTTTTGAACCGGCATGAATAAGTTGCATTGTTGGGGGAGCATCCACCATCATGAGTTGTTCATCCGGGAAATGGTCTCGAATCTCTCTTCGTTTCCCTTCTTCTTCAATGAATTCCAACCGACTTAAGTGATCCGCCACAACATTCTCGCTACCCTTTTTATCCTTAATCTCGATGTCGAATTCTTGGAGTAGGAGAATCCAACGGAGAAGTCTTGGTTTAACATCCTTCTTGTTCAACAAATACTTCAAGGCTGCATGGTCGGTGTAGAAAATGACCTTGGAACCAACAAGATAGGACCTAAACTTGTCAAGGGCGAACACTATAGCAAGTAATACCTTTTCGGTAGTTGCATAGTTGACTTCAGCAGAGTTCAATGTGTGAGAGGCTAATAAATGGCCTTAAGTACCTTTCTATGACGTTGGCCAAGCATGGCCCCAACTGCTAAGTCGCTCGCATCACATATTAACTCAAAAGGTAAATTCCATTCCGGCGCCACTAGAACATGTGCGCTAATTAGTTTCTTCTTCAAAGTCTCAAAAGAACATCCTTCTTTCTCAATGAGATGACTGAGAGGTTTGGCAATACGATAAAAATCAGCAATAAATCGCCTATAAGAACTAGCATGCCCAAGAAATCCTCTCAAAGTCTTCAGATTAACCGGAGGGGAAAACTTCTCAATTACTTCAATCTTTTCTTGTCCACCTCAATACCCTTCTCAGAAATTCTGTGGCCTAGCACAATACCCTCTGATACCATAAGGTGACACTTCTCCAAATTGAGTACCAAGTTCGTGTCTTCGGATCGATGTAACACACGCTCGAAATGAGAGGGACATTCCTCAAAAGAATCTCCAAAAACACTGAAATCATCCATGAAGATTTCCACAAATTTCTCCACCATATTAGAAAAGATAGCCGCCATAAATCTCTGAAATGTTTCTGGAGCGTTAAATAATCCAAACGGCATTCTTTTGTAAGCCAAACGTTACATATGGACAAGTGAAAGTCATTTTTTCTCTGTCTTCTGCAGCAATAAATATATGTAAATAGCCCGAATAACCATAAAAAAACAATAGAATTATGCCCGCACAACCGTTCCAACATTTGGACAACATACGACAGTGGATAATGATCATTATTCATATGGTCATTGAGGCGCTGAAAGTCAATAATATCCCGACTTTTCGAAAAAGGGCAGACGTGTCTTTTTGCGAAAAATGGAATATTATAATTTACGGATTTAAAGTATTTTAAGTGTATTTATATATATTTGGCCGATATATATAAATAATTTGGAGATAAATCCGATTTTAAGTAAAAAGGGCAATTAAGGAAAATAAGATATTAGGTTAATTATTGGGATTTTCCTATTTAAGGAGAAATTAACCCCAGTAGTTTCCCTAACCTTTTAAATCAGAAATTTCCTCCTTAGAAGCCTCATCTTGCGTGTGAGAGTTGGAAGAAAAATGCGGCTGAGAGCGAAAGAAGAGCCAACGAGAGTTTCTGCGATATCTCATGGAGTTTTCAACCGTTTTCGGATCCGCGAGAAGCGTTGGAATCGTCGTGAAAGGAGGGTCGTTTCAACACTCAAAGATCAGATCTTTGTTAAGGTTATCTGCAAGAAAAGATCAAGGTTTTGCTGCAGTCTTCTGAGTTTGAAGTTGGTTTATTTTGTTAAAAAGGTAAGAAGCTCTTTCTACAATTTCAATTATCGTTATTAGAGTTTAGATCGCGTTTTATGATGCGTAGATGTAAGAAAATTGTGCTTTTTCGTTGATCAAAGGATCATAGATGTTTAGATATGTTTTCTACGTTTTTCTGAGTTGAAAGCGATGTTAATTAGGTTAGAAACGGATCAGAAATTGCGTTTTGAAGATTTAGCGTTTTGGGGAAAACCCAGACGGACGGGCGTCTGCATTAGGCGGACGGGCGTCTGAGACCCTAGTAACTTGGACGGGCGTCTGCATTAGGCAGACGGGCGTTTGAGGTCAGAATTTTGATTCAGGATGTAGCTATTTTTGACGGACGGGCGTATGGGGTTTAGTGGACGGGCGTTCAAGGCCAAACGGGCATCCATAGGATGTCAAATGGGCGTTTGACCTGTTTTGCCTAGTTTTTACTGTTTTATCTTTTCGGCTTGGTTTTGGCTTCATTATCGTGTTTTCGCTGTTTTAAACCTTTAGTCATGATATGTTAACATTAATTAAACATGAACAAGCTTCGATTGAACTTCTGATTCGTTCAGTTAAAACACCGAATGTACTCTTAAAGGGAGTTGAAGTTCGGATCCGTCGGAAGGGCATGAAAGGGCTTGTGCTTTGATGAACTAGAGTTCATCAATGTCTGTGTAATTGCTAGGCCTTGTCCGTGTCTAGAGGTCTAGGAAAGAGAGTTGAGTTGTGAGGGAGTTTACTTGAAAACACTTAGGTGGCTAGTTAATAACCATTAATAATTACATACTTGCATAGTAATAAGATTAAACATCATGTCATCCTTGGTAAGGCACAAGACTATATCGCAATATGTAGACCTTCGGATAGGGCGAGTAAACTTGTTGGCCTTTCTAGAGGCACCAGGAGTAGAGGGTACCCGTTGTGGATAACTCTGCTGGCCCAAGGGCACTAGGAGTAGAGGGACTTCACAGGTGAATAACTTTGCTGGCCATTAGAGGGCACCAGGAGCAGAGGGACTTTACAATGGAATAACTCCGTAGGTTCATAAGACCCCAGTTACGGAGGGACTTCGCCGAACGTGTATACTATCGGGACTAGCCCGTGGCTGTTGGTGAGATCCACCAATAGGTTGCACCCAGATGTCTCGTGGTGGGCAGCACCATGCGTAGTGTCCTTGAATGCTGATGTAACAAAGATAAGCTAAGTTAGAAACAGTTAGTCACGACATGTTGATGGACATGAAGTGAACCTTAGATTGAGTCGGTATCATAAAGATAATTAAAATAATAAACTTGTTAAAGAGCCTTAATTAAATTGTAGCTTCTACTTCTTACTATGTACAATGTACTTACCTCAAATGCATGTTTATTTATGTGTTTGGGGGAGAGAAGATGAAAAGGTAAATCCGGAGTTCGAGGAAGACTTTGATGACGACGTTTAAGGACGCCGAAGTTGAAGGCTTTATTTATTTATATTTATATTCACTAGACTTGTTGTCGTTGGAGAATTTCTTGTAATTTTCTTTAGTACTTGCTTTCATAGGATTTCGTACGTTGTTACGTTTCGTTTGGTTTTCCAATGTAATAAATGTTACATTCCATCTTTAGTTCGTTGATTTCTATTCTTAGTAGCCTTTATGGTGTTTGCCGAGTCTTTTTAGCTTCCGTTTGCTTTTGTTTGATACGACGTAGTAGAGGCTTACGTGTAATATTAGATTTATTTAATATTATGCGTGCCGAGCGTTTCGTTTCCGGATAAGGACTCGGTATCTGAGAGCGGGGCGTTACAGTCAATACCATGCGGTACCCTGTGACTTCCCTTGTGGGGATCCATTCTTGTTTTCCATTTTCCTTCACGGTGATTCCGCCTTTCTTAGGAACGACTTGAGTTGGACTCACCCACTCACTGTCAGATATCGGAAAAATAATACCCATCTCCAATAACTTGATGACCTCTTTCTTGACAACCTCTTGTATAATGGGATTCAAACGACGTTGTGGTTGATCACATGGCTTGGCATCATGGTTGAGAATAATCTTGTGAACACAGATCTCGGGACTAATTCCTCGAATATCAACTACGGTCCATCCAAATGCTCTCTTATGTTTTCTAAGCATCCCCAATAGCAAGTCTTCCTGCACATTGGTTAGTGACTATGAAATAATAACAAGAAGTAGATTATCACTTTCAATAAAAGCATATTTCAAGTTACGAGAAAGAGTTTTCAATTCAAGGTTCCTTGGTGGTTCCTCCACCGAAGGTTTCAATAGTGGGCCATCATGCTCCAAATCTAGATATTGATGCTATGGTTGCTTGTTGAATGTATGACTGGCATCCAAATAAGAAATCACTGCTCGCATTTCCTCACCATCTCACTCACAGTCAAAGATAGACAAAGCTAAGCATTCCTCAAGTTTATCTTCATAGACTTACAAGTTAGTAATCTCCACAGAAACAAAAGACAATGCATCCACAAAGAACATGACTCTCATGAATTGTATGGATGTTTCATGGCCTTGAAGATGTTAAATGTGACTTCATCCTCATTAACTTTAAAAATCAATTCTCCACGTTGAACATCAATTAGAGTCCTTCCCGTGGCTAGGAATGGACGACCGAGAATAAGGGGTGTTGAATACCCTTCTTCCATATCCATAACCACAAAATCAACTGGGAAGTAGAACTTATCAACATTCACTAACACGTCTTCTATGACTCCCTTAGGGTGTTTTATAGACCTATCTGCTAGTTGTAGAGCCCTCTCCGTGTTCTTCAACTTTCCTATCCCAAGTTTGATAAAGTCCTCGTAAGACATAAGGTTTATGCAAGCGCCAAGGTCACAAAGCACCTTCTTAAACAAAAGCCCCCAATTTCACATGGGATGGTAAAGCTCCCGGGGTCTTTAAGATTAGGTGGAAGCTTGTGTTGCAACATGGCGGAGCATTCCTCATTGAGACAAATATTCTCATACTCCTCTAAACACTTCTTGTTAGTTAGAATGTCTTCAAAAAATTTACCATAAGCAGGCATGCAAGTGAGTGCTTCTATGATAGGGATATTAACATTTAGATGATGGAAAGTGTCAAGGAAGCGAGCGTATTTCTTATCTGACTTTTTCTTTCTAATTTCCTCCCGAGGAGGCTAAGCTAATGACTCAAGATCAATAATTCTTGGGGTAGAGTTCATACCTTCCTTACCTTTTCTGCTTGCTGAATAATTGGAAGCCTTCCTCAAAGTCTGGGCTATTGGTGGCACCATTCATCGTCGGTGTGCACCACTTTGTCTTTGCCTTTCTTAGAAATTTCCTGTTGAATTTTGGCATGCACCGGAAGATCTTTGGCGCACGTCAATCCTTTGTTGGATTCATCCACTTTTTCCTTTGCGTGCATCGGAACATCATTGGCACACGTCAATTCATCCTCTAAACTCTCTGGATGTCTACAGTAATTGTTGGCGGGCGCCACGGTATTTTCATTAAAGAGAGTCCTCAAATAACTTGCTCTCGGATTTTTCGAAATTCTCAGGATCTTCACCCAATCCTCGTCCTCTCTTTCCATATTGACATATCCGTCTCTTTGCAAAAATTCATCAACAATTCCTTCCTCATCTTCACTCAATTCTTTCTCTTCATCGGTGTCATGCAAATCATTCTCAACCTCGTTTCCCACTTGGTTGTCATAAAATTCTCTATTTCCACAAACTCTCCCACTTCGGGTTATGATGGCATTCACTCCCATCGGGTTTCTTTTGGTGTTGCTTGGTAGTCCATCAGGTGGTCTACTGGCATTCCTTTCACCTTCCCTACTCAAGTGCTCTTCCATGTTATGCACAGATGCTTCAATGTTTTTCATCCTCATGTCATGACCACTCATAGAGGTCCTCAAAGTGCCAACATCTTTTGTCACTGTGCCTATAGAAGACATTATTGTTTTCATATTCACGGCTTGAGTTGAGAAAACATCCATAAGATTCTCCATCAACTTCTTCCATCTTTTTTTTCTTCTATAGATGAGCTTGAAGTTTGAGTGATAGGGATGTTTTGTGTAGAACGTTGTTGGTAAGAGTGCGTTGGTGGTTTTGGTGGTTGGTTTGAAGTATGACCTTGGAAATTTAGGGTTGGAGCGCTGGTGTTGAAGGAAGTCTTTTGTTGAGGGACAAAAGATGATGCTTGCTTGTTTGGGTTTGGAGACCAACATTGAGTAGGAAAATCCCCTTGCAAACTATTATATACATTGAAGTAAGCATTATGGAGCACTCGGTGTTGTTGCATATAGCTCACTTCTTCATTATAATAATCACCAGATTCATTCATCTCCAACTGTGCATAGTCATCTTGTTTCATTTCCCCACTACTCATGTCATTGGACATATTTCCTTCCAAACCTTTACTTCCCTTTATTTCATCAAATTTTTGGCTAATTGAGCTAACACTTCGGTTTAAGCGGTGGCTTCTCCCACAAAAGCAACTTTTCTTGTACTTGGAACTGGTCTCTCACATTCGGTTGTTCTTTGCAATCTTTTCAATAACATCATACACATCTTATGCTGCACTCATCATCAACGAACCATTGCATGCTTGATCAACATCGGCTCGTGATTCCTTTCTAAGCTTTCAACAAAAGAATTGAATTTGCATATCCAAAGGATAACCATGATCGGGACAAGCTCTCAACAACCTCTTAAATCTTTCCCATGCAACTCCAAGTGATTCATGTTCGCCTTGCTTGAAACTAGAAATCTCTACTTTCAATTCCAAATATCGGCCCGGAGTGTAATATTGCTTCAAGAATTCATTTTGGATTTCTTCCCAACATGTCAAGGAATGGTGAGGAAGTGACATAAACCAATCCTTTCCCTTCCCATCCAAGGAGAAAGGAAACATAGACACTCTAGTAAATTCTCAATTAGCACCTTGACTCTTGGCCGTATTACATAATTCCTTAAAGTTGTAAAGATGGTGATGTGGATCTTCGTCTTCATGCCCATGAAATTGAGCTCTTGTTCCAACCAATCCAAAAATATGAGCTTTAACCTCAAAATTATTTGCTCCCACATTTGGTAGATGAATTGGATTGTTGGTTTCATTCCTTCTCATGGCTTGATCACAAATGGGTCTTGGGTTTGGGGGGTTATTTTTGTTGTTCCGGTTGTTTTGATTCCGGTTTTGGTTGCGGTTTTGTTGGTTATTGTTTGGTGGTGGATTGTTAGGTTTTGGGGGGTTAAGGATGTGGAGGTTCAGGTCTTGGTCATGGTTTTAGGCATCCTCATGCCCTTGTTCGACTTATGCATTTTCTATGTCCCCGTCCATTTGTAATCCTTGTGTAGATGATCCTTGGGAGGAGTCTCCACTAAGTTCCAAACAACGATGAGCTTGACCAACTTTATTCTCAGCCACTCGTTCCTTAATATACGTATTGATATCCGGAATGAAAGGAGTAATTGGTGCCTTACCACGTCGAGTCTTTGTCTTCCACTACAAGATAGAAACAACAAAAACACAATAAAATAACACTTGGTGACTCACCAAGAGGTAAGCACCAAAGAAATAAAATATAAATGAGACTAGATAAGTCTGACCTATTCTCGAAAATTTTAAAACTAGTACAAGTATTAACCGTTACTCAATTCCCTGGCAACGGTTCCAAAGAGCTTTATGGCACTTTTATGGATGTCCAATCTAACCGGCAGTGTATCGGGTCAATTGTAGTCTAGTACGGTGGTCAAGGTCGTAATCCACATAGACTTGAGAGGTTAAACACTTAAAAGCTTAAATTAATTCGATCTAGGTCGCAAATAGAAGGATGATAAATTAAATGCATAATTAAACTGTTGGTCCCTTGGAAAGGCTAACACAAGTTAGAGGGTGGGGGGGTGAATAAACTTGTTACCAAAAGCTCATCCAAAAACTGAATCTTATTCCAGATTGAGTTTAAATAAAAACTTGTGCGGAGTTAAGTCAACTTAACTGAGTATAAATCACTACTGACTTATCCTTAGTCGAGTTAACCGGCATCGGATTAATTAAGCCTTTTTAAATAAGAGCTATCAGTTTAGGTGCTGACTCAGTTTCTGATGTTTGCGGAGTGTTGTGAACTAGATGAATGTAACTCTGATGTTGTAAATGAATGAATAACAGAATGTAAACGCGTAAGGTAAATGAAACAAAAGTTATAGAGGTTCCAGGTGGTGTAATCATGTCAATCCTCCCTTCCCCTATGATGCGGAGGAAAATTCCACTAGAACTTCTTTGAGGTGGCCCAGTTACAAAAAGTTCTAAACTGATAGTCCTTGACTAATACCTGGCTTCACTATCTAAACACTTGTAGAACATGTAGAATGGTTGTTCTTCAATTGTTTGAAACACTGGTCCTTGGAGGGTTGTCTTGCCTCTTCACCAGCTCATCACAAACACAGTCTTCCTGACTGCAGCTCAAATTTCCTTCTCACCGTCTTGGTCTTTCACAATGTAAACCCTTGATTGAATCAAAGTTGAGACTTGAATCAATAACTAGGATTCAATTGTGATTTTGAGCTTCTTTTCTAGATATGTAAGTTATGCACGGCTCTATTTTCTTCAAATGATTTGATCTTGATCTTTCTTTGAAATTGTATGAACACTTGAAGAAATCTTGATCTTGCAATGAAAAGCTTAGCAGGAATTCTTTTTGATTTGCTTTCCCCCTTAGTTTGATCTTTCTTGACTAGATAGATTCTTAGAATTCCACATCTCTTCTTGTGGTCGAAGTGATCTATTTATCGGGGTTTCTCTAACGGTTTGATCATTTGAATTTGAATACTTATAGCCGTTAGTGGTCCTGCTTTCCTGTATGTATGTCACTGTCCTTTCTGACATCCATAACGGTCTGATCCTTCATCAGTTTTGCTTATTTCCAATTTTGAAAACTGATATAATACAACTAAGTCAATTGTCAGCCATAAGAGCATTAACTGATTTTTTACTCTTCTTCAAAATCTCAGTACTCTTATACTTCATCGGCTTATAACTTATTTAATCAAAGTACACCATTTAATTGATCATCAAAGATATCGTTGTCCTTATGATTCTTAGGTCTTCATATAAAATCCATAAAGTCAGTTAAGGTCATCATAATCTTGCCTGAAGTCTAACTTTACTATCTCGACTTAGTGTTCATAAACTGAGTTTGAACCCTCAGTTCTTCAGTCTTCAATAACTGAGTTTGAACCCTCAGTTCTTCAGTCTTCTAGATAAGCCAACTGAGTCTGTGTCCCTCAGCGAACTTATCTTTTCCAGGTCTATCATAACTGAGTCTGATCCCTCAGTTATGGTTGTAGAGACTCAGTTTTCTTCAGTTAAATACTCAATTTCCCAGTTCCAATCCTAGAACTATTACAGTGCTTGTCTGATTAACTTATACAAATATCAGACTCTATTAAATCCTATACATTGATTTCTAGACATCTTTTTGCTTTGCACTATAACAGCTAGTTATGACACTTCATCAATGGGGTCTATAAAATAATAACTGAATAAGTGATGAATCATCATCAAAACATAAATTTTATTTCCAACAATTTCCCCTTTTTTTGATGATGTCAATATCCTCCTTAAAAGCAATTAAAAAAGATAAACACAAAACAAAAACAAAATGAACTGAGAAACTGATATTTTATTAAAGATATTGAGTTACAATCGTGAGTATTAAAATACAATAATGAAAAGAAACTAAGTGCTAGCTTCTCTTCTATTCACTTGACAGCTTCATTGTCATATCTTCTAGCATATTCTCTCATGGCATCATTAGTTGCTGAGCTTTCAATTCAATGAATACTTGCATAGATGTTCCATGAGTTTGACATATTGTGTTTACTGAAAAACTTTCTTTTGAAAAGTACAGCAAACACAAACACAATTTGTCTCAGTTTTTCACTTGTGCCAGTTTTCATCAATTCTTGAACAAACTCAGGTTCCTCTTTCTCAACTTTATCTGAAGCTTTCTCTAGAGTGCCATTTCTCTCCCATTTTCCGAATTTGTGCCAGAAATGCATAATCATCTTTTGCATGCTCAGAAAAGTTGATAGGGATTGCTATCTTGTTTCTCCTTCTCTTAAGGGTAAGCTTTTGAATATATTGTAGAGACGAGAATGTAGGCCAATTCTTTTCTCAGTTGGTTCAGAAAATTTTGCAATCAGTTCCATTTCTTCATCGGTAAAATCTCCTCTTGCTTTCTTCAGTTCAACCAATTTGTCATCAATGCTTTCTAGTACTTTTGGCATATCAAGTGCATTGACTTTTAACAGGTCTAAACTTTCCCCCTTATTGACATCATTACTGTTGATCAAACTCTTGATGTAGGAGTTGAGATGTTTTTGATTTGATGCCAATATGGTTTGGGCTACAACTGAGTCCTTTGATGCATTTTCTAGTAAGATCAGTCTATCAACTACATTGTTGAGAATGCCTTCCCATCTCTCTTGGGTTTCAGTTTTTCTTGCTTCAGATTCAATAAATGTTTTACGAATCTCAATTAAGGTGCCCTGACACTTATCTCTGACAGTATCTAATCTCTTCTCCATGTTATTCCTTTCAGTTTTGCTTTCTTCTAGAGATTTTAACACCGTTCCAAACAAGCTGATGTCATCTTTCTGAATTCGAATTAGTTCATTGTGATAAAACTTGATAATGTCAACTTGAGAAGGTATGTCAGTTCCAGCTTTTTCTCCAACTTTGTCTATTCCAGCTTTAGTTACTATTGCTCCATTAAGAGGAGAAACAATCTGCTTGAGTTTCTCTTTGTATTCTGTAGCACTCATTTCCTCAGATTGTTTTCTTGTTTCCTCCAGTGTTGACTGATCAAGTTCTTTGGCTGGTGATATGTCGACATTGAGATCCTCATCAGCATCTTTAGCAGATAAAACAGCATCGGTCTGTGCTATCTCATGAACAGTTTGGCCAGCTGGGGATTGATAGCCAGTAGGAAATTGATAAACTTCCTTTTCTTGTTCTTCTGACTGACCGTCAGAGTCAGTTTCAGTTCTTCACTGTCATCTGAACTTTCTTCAGATGATCCTTCTTCAGCAACAACCTTTGCTTCTTCTTTTTCTTTTAAAGAAGCAATAATCCCTTTCTGTAAGTCGGGATCTCCTTGAGAATCATCATCATCATCATCATTGTCGTCATTCTTCGAACTTCCTCCTGCTGTAGTTCCGTTCCAATTACTATCTCTAATCAACGCATATCCAGTATTCAAGAATTCATCAGTGTTGATCATTTGAGACAAATGAGTGATGTTGTACATATGAAACACCCATTTTTCTGTAATTTCCATTTTATCTAACTACTTCTCTTATCTGATATAGAGATAAGATTCCACTTATGATACGCATATAGTCTCTTGTAGTCAGCTACTATCAGTTCTCCAATATTAACGGATGATACAGGTGGTGTTGGGATGATTTCACTTTCCCTAGGAATCTCCAGATTAGATTCCATATGATCCTCAATTCTTTCAGCTTCTTCAGTTTCAAGCTGATCAGTTTTGCTGGTTTCTCCTTCAACAACAACTGAGATTAAGCGAGTGGCAGTCTCAATTATAGGAACTGAGATGGTAGGCTGAGTTTCCAAGACTTTTGCAGCAGCGACAAGTCCAATCCAGCAACTGGTTCTGATTCAGGTGTTGGTTCCATAGCCTGATCCTCTGTTGATTCTACAATCAGTTCAGCAACCGATTCCTCTTCATTCTTGTCTTCTTGCACAGTTGTGCCTTCATCAACACGTTCATCCAGAGTGATGACTTGTACCGGTCTTGATTCGGTTTCAGCAAAATCTTCTCCAGGTTGAGAATTTTCAATGTCTTTAAGTGATTATTCATATTCAGCCCTGGATGCCGATTTATGAGGTGTGGATCTTGATTTGGAGAGTAGCTTGAGCATAGCCATTGTCTCTGAATCAATCAGTCTTTCCTCACTGTCAGAAACTTTATCATCATCCTCAATTCTTAGGGTCTGTTCCTCCCGAGTTTCAACTTCCTTCTGTAAGATAGTCTCTGGTAGTGTAGGAACGACTTCTTCTCTAACTGAGGTTTCTTTCTCAGTAAGGACATCATATGTTTGAACTTGCTTGGTGGGGGTTTCTTCAGTTCTGACTTTCTTTGATGAGCTCTCAGCAACTGAAGTGGCGGACTTTTCTGGTGATGCCTCTATTACTTTCTCAGTGAGTTTTTCAGTTGTGACTTCTTCCAGTTTTCTCTTTCTTTCTCTTAGTTCTTCACGATGCTCCAATGCTTCCGTTGTGGTTTCAATTTTCTTAGAAGATATTTTCCTCTTCTTCTTTGGTTTAGTTTTGGAACCTCAGCTGCTTTTCTCTTTCTAGATTTCTCTTCCTTGATTGCAATTTTCCAATCGATAATTGCTGTTTCCTTTTTCTTGGCAATACAAAAATGGTCAGAATTCTTTGAACTAAGATGGCCAGAGTCTTCTTGTGGTAAATCTGCCTTTCTTCACATCAGTCTTCTTCTTGGGCACATCATAAGATTGAGCCAGCAATTGATCTAGAATGTACCTTTGCCAATTGTAGTTTCCTTCGAACCAAATGACATACAACAGATCTAACTTGGTGCCAGATAGATTGTTAAAGTTTCCTGCATTCCCAATCACACAATTTGCCAACATTTTTGACAGAAAATTGAATTCTGGTTTGAGTAGACTTGTGCTTCCATTTTGCAATACTGGTGATTTTGAATTAACTGCAATCACTTTCCACAGTTTCTCCTTCTGTTCTTTGCTTAGTTTGATAGCTGCAGATCCTCCAAATTTATCGAAACCAAATATGTATGCTATTTGGTCTTCAGTGACTTTGATTTCTTTCCCATTAACACAGGATGTGAAGGTATGAACATCTTCCTCTTCAATGGATGTCTTTCCAAACTGATAGAAATCTCCAATAGAGTCCAGACAAACACTTTGCGGATTTATGTTGAACACCTGTTCCAAACCTTTGATTTCACGAATCTTTGTAGCGATTTCCTTGGCTAGGGTCTGATCAGTATATTTAGCAATGAATTGATCAAACGATATGATCATTCCAGGTTCAACTCAGACGAAGGCCATTGTTTCCAGAAAATTGATTTGGATCAAGATTCTAGAGAGAAAGAACTTCAAAGGATGATTAAAATAAAAACTGAGTTTAAAGGTTTAACGGAAAAATATGAAGGTATTTAAAAGTGGTAGACAAATTTGGGTGGGTAAAATAATGTCTTGTCATTAATCATGTCAAGCGTTGAGATACGAGAAAAACGGTGAGTGGAAAAGATGGAAGGTTGAGATGTGTGTAGGGTATGACTTTTCAGTCATCCGTAGCCGGTATTAGTAAATCGAGTAGGTGCGGTGTATCTCCAGCTGTACATGTTCAGTCTTGTCCCTATCTCGAACATTGAATTCAAAAACACAGTTGTGAGTACAACTTAGTTTTATGAATTACAATTTTCCAGTTCTCAGTTTATGATTTTCTCCTGCAAAACAAAATGAGAAATTTTTGGTACCCATATCTGTTTGGGTCCTATATGATTAGTTTTTATATGCTTATACCTTTCTCAGTTTTTCAGTTGAGTATTTTCAGTTTTCACAAAATTCTGCTTTCTTGACTCAAACGTCTTTTTATTGAGATTTTTGTGAAACTGGGTAATCATAGGTCCATTCCAGTCTTCATCAGTAGGAAGGAGTCTCCCTTTTCATTTGAAACTATTCTTCCAAGAATGATTTTTATTCTTTTGTGAATATGACTTGAATGTTCCTTTGAGTGATCTCTGATCAGTTTTTGCCTTTTTCAGTTCTCTGATATTTCTATAAAATCTTTTAGTTTGCAGTTTGCTACTGACTGATTTCATAGTTTTGTCAGTTTTGAGTTGAGACTGAGTTGAGTAATTGTCAGTTCTAATAATTGTGTCAGTTTTCTGAGTTCTTAACTGTTGTGCAGCTACAAACTTAGGTGCAACTGTACTAGGTCTAAACTTAGAATTTTGCTGACTCTCAAACCCTAAACCAGTTCCGTCTCCTAATGGTTTTCCATGTTTGAATTGAACGTTGGGAATTGGATCAACTGATGATTCTGTGATATTTATTACCTCTGTTAGTTCATCAGATGAGCAATTCACCTTGGTTCTATTATTAGCCTTGATGGGATTGATCTCAGCAGTCAACCTTTGAACTTCAGTTTTCAATAATTCTTTTTCCTTTTTGACATTCTCATAATTCTTTTGAATTGCCTCTAATTCCTTTATGAGTATGTCCAAGGTTTCATTGAAATCTTCATTTCTATGATTGTAAGTGTTGAACGTAGAAGTACTTACCTTAAGTTGTTTTTCTGATAAGTTGTCAGTTTCCTCTACTTCATCTTCAGTTATCTGCTTTCCTTTGTCCAATCCAGCATTGTTGTTTGCTAAGTCATTTCTGAAAAGTATGATTTCTTCATCACTTATGGGTAGATTTTCAATCTTGTCTTCTTTGTTTGTGGAGAATGATTCTTTAGTGAATTTCTCAATCAGCTTTTCTTGATCAATGTTTGACTTTTCATTTTTTTGTTGTTCAATTAATTCTTCTATGTAGTCAGCTACTTGCAGCAACTCCTTTCTACTCATTCTAACAGATCACTTAGTGAAGGAAATCTTCTGGAGTCGTCATTATACGTGTTGAAATCGATATCCACATTATCACTAAAATGAGGTTCTGGATTTGTGTGTGAGCTTGTTGTACTGAAACTCTCAAATACTTGATCCTGAAAATCAGATACAACGTTCTGCAAATAATTAGTCAGGGGATGATTAAGACAACTTCTAATTCTAGATGTATCCATTAAGTTTCAACTAAATGCTTTTACAACTGATGCAGTGAGGTTTTCAACAAGTGGTATATATGATTATAACTGTGGGATATACTTCAGAATTGAAGTTCAGCTCCGATACAAATTGTTGGTCCCTTGGAAAGGCTAACACAAGTTTAAATGGTGGGGGGGTGAATAAACTTGTTACCAAAAGCTCACCCAAAAAATGAATCTTATTCCAGATTGAGTTTAACTAAAAACTTGTGCAGAGTTAAGTCAACATAACTGAGTATAAATCACTACTGACTTATCCTTAGTCGAGTTAACAGGTGGCGGATTAATTAAGCCTTTTTAATTAAGAGTTATTAGTTTAGGTGCTGACTCAGTTTCTGATGTTTGCTGAGTGTTGTGAACTAGATGAATGTAACTATGATGCAGTAAATGAATGAATAACAGAATGTAAATGCGTAAGGTAAATGAAACAAAAGTTATAGAGGTTCCTGGTGGTGTAATCCTATCAATCCTCTCTTACCCTGTGATGCGGAGGAAAATTCCACTAGAACATCTTTGAGATGGTCCAGTTACAAAAAGTTCTAAACAGATAGTCCTTGACTAATACCTAGCTTCACTATCTAAACACTTGTAGAACAGGTAGGATGGCTGTTCTTCAATTGTTTGAAACACTGGTCCTTGAAGGGTTGTCTTGCCTCTTCACCAGCTCATCACAAACACAGTCTTCCTGACTACAGCTCAACTGTCCTTCACACCTTCTTGGTGTTTCACAGTCTAACCCTTGATAAAATGAAAGTTGAGACTTGAATCAATAAGTATGATTCAATTGTGATTCTGAGATTCTTTTCTAGCTATGTAAGTTATGCACGGCTTTAATTTCTTCAAATGATTTGGTCTTGATCTTTCTTTGAAATCGTATGAACACTTGAAGAAATCTTGATCTTGCAATGAAAAGCTTAGCAGGAATTCTTTTTGATTTGCTTTCCCCCTTAGTTTGATCTTTCTTGACTAGATAGATTCTTAGAATTTCACATCTCTTCTTGTGGTAGAAGTGATCTATTTATAAGGGTTTCTCTAACGGTTAGATCATTTGAATTTGAATCCTTATAGCCGTTAGTGGTCCTAATTTCCTGTATGTATGTCAGTGTCCTTTCTGACATCTATAACGGTCTGATCCTTCATCAGTTTTGCTTTCGAGTTTCAAAAACTGATACAATAAAACTAAGTCAGTTGTCAGCATTAAGAGCATTAACTGATTTTTTTACTCTTCTTCAAAATCTCAGTACTCTTATACTTCATCTGGTTATAAATTGTTTAATCAGAGTACACCATTCAATTGATCATCTAAGATATCATTGTCCTTATGATTCTCAGGCCATCATACAAGATCCATAAAGCCAGTTCAGGTCATCACAATCTTGCCGGAAGTCTAACTTTACAGTCTCGACTTAGTCTTCATAAACTGAGTTTGAACCCTCAGTTCTTTAGTCTTCAATAACTGAGTTTGAACCCTCTGTTCTTCAGTCTTCTAGATAAGCAACCGAGTCTGTGTCCCTCAGCGAACTTACCTTTTCCAGTTCTATCATAACCAAGTCTGATCCCTCAGTTATGGTTGTAGAGACTCAGTTTTCTTCAGTTAAATACTCAGTTTCCCAGTTCCAATCCTAGAACTATTACAGTGCTTGTCTGATTAACTTATACAAATATCAGACTCTATTAAATCTTATACATTGATTTCTAGACATCTTTTTGCTTTGCACTATAACAGCTAGTTATGACACTTCATCAATGGGGTCCAAAAATAATAACTGAATAAGTGATGAATCATCATCAAAACATAAATTTTATTTCCAACATAAACTCTCTCGTGACAACCAAGATGATAAAATGATAAAAGAACCTAACCAAGACAATGGGTAGACTAGTAATTCTCTTGTAGTATCATGAGAATGATTTCCTACCTTCTTACCATTGGTTTTCAAAAGTGTGAAATGGTGCATTTCTAAGCAAGCAGTTCCCCCTGATACAAGTGTATGAAACTACTCTATACCTCCTCCTTAGTCTAGGTGTCCTAAACCTAATGAATTGGTATGATACACTGATGACGTAGATCAAGTGATAATAAAATACTTGACCACCATAAACCAATACTAGCAAGAGGACTAGGTCCATTGTACTATAGCAATAGCGAATCAAGGTCGATCCCACAGGGAACCAATTGTGGATCATTTATATAAAAACAATTAATCATTCATGTCAAGGACACAAAGCGGTCTACGACCAACAAGAGACAAGAAAGATAAAGGACACGACACAAACAACGTAATTAACCTCCCCAATTATTATGTTATCGCTTGGATCTAGAGATTCTATATAATTAAGCTAGACTCGACAACTATTAATCCGATTCGTATTTCTTTTATATTGGCTACGGGAGTCATCCCCTAAACTAGATCTAGCTCCGGTTAGTCCATCTAGATCACTATGCTACATTACGTGACTTCACTTCGTAGGCCTCCATCTCATATAACTCGCACGCTTACAAAACTGGGGATGCCGATATTAACCGTATTTGATGCGGATACGGTTCCCGGAAACGACTCAAGGGATCAATGGTGAGCTATAGATACCTAAACCTAGTGTCCTCGACCTAGGCTAAGGCCAAGAATAAACAACGCGTGCTCAAAACGCTGATTCGTTCTTGAAGGGTGTAATCTCTACGACAAAGAGACTACTCACTCGCAAGTGATTTTGTCTTAATCAGTCACAGATTAAAACGGCAAGAAGAGAAAAGCTCTCAACTTAAAAGTTTAACTGAATTTCAATAATATTGTTGATCTTTTTAATATTACAAGTAGTATGCCTTTTTATAGGCTACAAAATAAAAGACAAATAACTTCCTAAGCAATGTGGGATAAATTACAATGTAATTTTCGCCACTTTATTTTGTAACAAATATAACTCAACCCTAATAAGTCCAAATGACTATTATTTGCTAAAAATAAACACTTGACCCAATATACTAACATATGGGCAACTTTTGACACGGGCCTAAGGCCGTTTTATTCATTAAAACACCGGAAACTAAAATAAACAAAACAAATAAAATATCTCGGGATGGATCACATCAGTATTCCTCACCTAGGAAACATTCATGTGGTTAGGCGTACTTCCTAGTTGATCGCATCAGTCTCTGTCCCTTTAACATTTACTTTTTAGATCTCCTGTTAATCTATGATTTACGTATAACTAGGTGCTAGCAATTCCCAAATATAACACAGATTTAGATCTCGCTGAAAGTCCCAGAAGATCAATTCATGAGCCGACCTAGGAGTACTATATTGGTATTTCCTAATAATATGCTAATTAAAACAGACGAGCACCATAGCCGTAGCCATACCTACTAAGATAAGAAATTCTAGGTGGACAATCTCACCATAAAGACGTGGCTAGATTGACGCGGCGAAAACCTAAATCTTAGCATTTCTACATACGTAATGGATAAAATAGAGATTCATAAAGAAATTGTCGATCATACCAAAGTCATCCATAGGTCACCGGATAACAGATCTAGGCGTGTGGATCCTTATAGACAAAGGATCCCCACTGCCTCATATCGTATCCTTAGATCTACATCGTTCGGTGAAGAACGAACAACCTCAAACGATAAACAATAATTGTGGGGACTTAATTACAAAGAACAAAGAACAAACAAATACCAATAAATCACATTATTGCTTCTAGAAATTTGTATAAAAACAGCTCTGAGAATACTGAGGATTTGTGTTATGAGTCGTGTTAAAAGTGACTAATGAAAAAGAGTTTATATAGGCTGTAAAACCGACTTAGAATAGCCGTCAGCCGACCTAATTTGTAAATCCTAAACCCTAACGAGATAGAAAATGTGTCTCCAAAGTAAGCGTAATTTAGTCAACTCGCTGGCAGCCAGAGCAGGGCTTGCTGCCAGCAAGCCTGAGGATTCGCCCAGGCCGTTTTCTGCTTCGTCTGGTCCGTTCCTGGTCCGTTCCTGTGCATTTTTCTCCTCCGAAGTCCATTCCAATCACTTCCAAATCAAGCCCACTATAAATAAACCATAAAACAAGGCTTGTAATATCAAATAATATAATAAAATGGCTAATTACATAATAATGAGTCGTAACTCGGTTCGGGTGTAATTTATGCACGAGACGATTAATTATTAACCACTTAAAGCCCATTTTAGCTAGAATCGGGGGTAATAATTAGATAATTAACGGTGTAAATTGACCATCATCAACTACCCCCCACTTAGTCTTTGATCGTCCCGAGCAAACATAGAAGGCGAAAGAACCACCGAAACATAATTTACTAATTGATAGCAGGCTCATTTAAAATTCCAAAGTAAATAAAATAGCAATCACGTTTGTCAGTTAGGCATTAACCACTATTTCAACATTGAATCAACGTGTGTGTGATATAACTGTCATGCAGAGTATTTGAAATAGAGAGATTTGAATTATAATGTCCTCTAGATGCAACTTCCACCACTCAAAACTTGGTGACACCTCCTTATCGTCAAATAATACAGGTGTAATACCAGTTCTAGTGATGCGGGGCAGATTTGGAAACCAAGAAACTTTTCTCAGTTCACGTTTGTTTCTTTGCCAGGGCCGCGTTAATTCTAGGGACAGTAACTTGCAATGGTGGGTGCCTAGCAAGCAACGACCTTCAAATCTCCATGAACTTGCTACCCTACTGCCTTGTTTTACAACCGTGCATCTTATGCTCCATCGGTTTAGCAGTCTCTAACCTAAATGCTCATAATTTCTTTTTTTTTCTTTATTTTATATACCAAATCCTGTTTTTTTTCTTGCCCGGTTTTTGCTTCACTATCATCGATATTAGCCTTATCGGAAGTATGGCTAGAAGTAATCACAAAGTCAAGTAGTTCATGTTTCAACCTTCCGGAAAAAATAATTTCTTATCTAACCTTTCAGACTTAGCATTTAAATTATACGTGCTTAAAGAGGTTGATTCCACGACAAAATATATGTTTAATACAAAACTACTCACACAGTGTGATATGATATTTACTAAACAATTTTGAAGATAGCATGGCAAAAATAAAATATAATTACGCTTAAGAGCTTCTTTCATTATCTATACATGCTCGGTTTTCACAAAAGGAAATGTGATTCTTGCTTAAAATTTTAATTTTTACACATTTATTAATTATTTGATATACGGAAGCTAAGTGACTCGTATCCCCCACTTAAACAATGCATTGTCCTCAATGTATAAAATAAAATAAAGATAGGAACTTAGCTTCGGTCAAGCTCTGTAGTGGAACAAGTCGATGAACTTCGGGGCACTCTACAAACCATGGACCTAACCAGAGATATATCGCGGCAAAACAAATCTTCAACAAAGCTCGAAACTCGTTACAATGTTAGTCCATAAAAAGTATTAATCAAAAAGAGGCAGTAAAAGGAATAAAATAAACCTTAAACCTATGTTTAAGCCCTTACAATGTTTATTTTATAGCATTAAAACTACTCGTTCAGACACGAATTACTAAAACGAATAAGATAAAGGATATATGGACTCAAAAAGAAAAATACTAAATAGAAAGAAAAATAAACAAGCAACTAAAGATTATAGTCTTCATCGATATCCTCCACCACACAAATATGCAGAAAACCGGGTGGATAAGACAAAGATCGGAAAGCATTACCCCGTGTGTGAAAACACGAGATTGACTGGATCAACCATGTATTCAATCCAGTGTAAAAGAGAAACTTGGTAAGGTATAACATATTGAATGTGACCTATCGGCTAAAGATAAAATCAGATACTTAGCGCAGACGCTTCACGTTTTGATTGGATATCAACAACTTAGGGAGATGTAGCTACTCCTCCAAATTACTAATTACCCAATTTAGCATGTAGAAGTTCTCAACGTCATCAACAAGGTCGGATCGGTGTGATATTTTAGAACAAAACTCATCATCTATATGTGCCGGAAGGGTTAGAAAAATTGTGAAATTGAAATCTTCCGGTAGAAAGAGAAGATGTATTTCGATCGAACCAAAAAATTATAATATCTAGCTAGGTTCAGAGCTACACTTACCCCAGCTAGGATCATGAAAACCAAAATGTGAAAAGATAATCATTAAAACTTAGCAATATTTCTAACTCCGCAACACAAGGGTGACAAAATGGAGGTTGAGAGTATGATGGATTTAGAAAAAGATAGTGAAGGATGGTAAGAAAAGATAAAGGGTGGGTAAGACATTGTGATTATGGGTGGGCTGAAATTGGTTAAGGGATTGGGTTAGGGTGGGAGAGTGAAATAGATGGAAAGAAAGAGAGGGGATGAAAGAATGGTTAGAAATGTGAATTGTGAGACAGATTGGTGAGAGAATAGAAAAGGTTGAAGGGTGAAAAGGTACAAAGAAAAGGATAAGGGTAGTTGCAGAACGAATTGCACACAACTTTGGATTTTCACTCGGATCACCATTCTAAAAGGTTTTGGGAGTTGACCAAAAAGTGTTCTTGTTCGCACCAATCATTCTCTGTTACATTTTCAGTAATTCTCAAGTTCTCTTAATGCTTCCATCTTAAGGTTGATTGCTAAATTTCCTTTTCTTTAGCAATTTCTTGACTCTCCTAAGAAACTGTTATTCACGTGGCCTATATTGAGTAAAAATGTTTTTGCACATCCTTAGCCTAATGGCCATCGGAATACGGCAAATAAAAAACCTCAACACATGTCACGTTACTCTTATTTGACTCAAAGAAAACAAAACATAAAAAACTAAAAAGAAATCCTAAGGGTTTTAAAAAAGTAGTTTTGAGTTTAAAGTCCTCAGCTCGACTTTCCAAAAATTATCCTTGTCAGTCATCCTTCATAGCTTGCCAGACTTTGACCCTTTGAGCATTATAAGAGGTGGGCTCGTCGCTTTTGCGGATTAATACCCTTCCCTTGGTTGTGAGACCTAGGAAACGACATCTATCCATACCATTTATACAAAGCTCTTACCTCGGCACTCGTTTCAGGAATTAGTGAATTCTTGGCAGATTTAGTCCTAGGGACCCATTTTAATCATATCCTCTATAATGCTGCCTCATTATGCTCTTTCAAAACTCAACGTCTTCTTTTGATTGAGAATTCTTAAAACTACACAAATTGTTGCTCCCGTGGCCACTAGAAGCAATCTCATGCATAGGACAAAGAGATTTTAACAGAACTACGAGGAACTCTTTATTCACTGCTTCCTTTCAACGACTACATGTTTCACTACACCCTCTAGATGAGACAAATTTGGTGCAGAACCTTCCACAGTAATAAAATTAATCTTACAAACCAACTCCGGGCTAAGATTCATACTCAAGTTCATGTATAGGCTAACTTATGTTCAAAAAACCAAAAGTTAGTAAAACATAAGCAAAAAAAAGGTAATACCTTGCCTTCAACATTATACCATGAAGAAATCGATCCTTTTTAATTCTTTTTTTTCTTTTTCGGAGCCATCTTGGTGCTTAGAGTAATGCCTCCATAACTTTTCCCATCGTAGAGTAGTAATTCCACATGTTGCTGGGTTATTTTCTCAGCACCCGTGAAAAATTACTGACTCGGATTGTTGTTTCCCTGGTTTCTACAAACAGAAGAAAAACAAAAACAAAAACAAAATGGACCGTAGACCGATTTTAACATGGTTTCTCGTGCTGCTATCAGACCTACGGATTAAACATACGGAGATAAACAGACACGTGAAATCCCAGAAAATAGAACCAGGCTTGCTGGCAGCGAGAGGTAGTCTCGCTGGGAGCGAAATCAGCTGTTCGAAATTCTAGAATTTTTACACACAGCAGATAACCAGAGGGACTCAATAACGTAAAAACAGACTCTAAAACAAAAAACTTAACATGAATAAAAAATTATTTATATATAAAATTGACCGTTGGTTCCCCGGCAACGGCACAAAAAACTTGATGACGTAGATCAAGTGATAATAAAATACTTGACCACCATAGACCAATACTAGCAAGAGGACTATGTCCATCGTAGTATAGCTATAGCGAATCAATGTCGATCCCACAGGGAACCAATTGTGGATCATTTATATACAAACAATTAATCATTCATGTCAAGGACACAAAGCGGTCTACGACCAACAAGAGACAAGAAAGATAAAGGACACGACACAAACAACGTAATTAACCGCCCCAATTATTAAGTTATCGTTTGGATCTAGAGATTCTATATAATTAAGCTAGACTCGACAACTATTAATCCGATTCGTATTTCTTTTATATTGGCTACGGGAGTTACCTAAACTAGATCTAGCTCAGGTTAGGCCATCTAGATCACTGGGCTACATTACGTGACTTCGCTTTGTAGGCCTCCATCTCATATAACTCGCATGCTTACAAAACTAAGGATGCTGATATTAACCATATTCCTCACCTAGGCAACATTCCTGTGGTTAGGCGTACTTCCTAGATGATCGCATCAGTCTCTGACCCATTAACATTTACTTTTTAGGTCTCCTGTTAATCTATGATTTACGTATAAATAGGTGCTAGCAATTCCCAAATATAACACAGATCTAGATCTCCCTGAAAGTCCTGGAAGATCAATTCATGATCCAACCTAGGAGTACTATATTGGTATGTCCTAATAATACGCTAATTAAAACAGACGAGCAACGTAGCCGTAGCCATACCTAGTAAGATAAGAAATTCTAGGTGGACAATCACACCATAAAGACGTGGCTAGATTGACGCGGCGAAAACCTTAAACTTATCGTTTCTACATACGTAACGGATAAAATAGAGATTCAAAAAGCAATTATATAGATCTACTAAAAACACGATTGTCGATCATACCAAAGTCATCCATAGGTCGCCGGATAACAGATCTAGGCGTGTGGATCCTTATAGACAAGGAATCCCCACTGCCTCATATCGTATCCTTAGATCTACATCGTTCGGTGAAGAACGAACAACCTCAAACGATAAACAATAATTGGGGGGACTTAATTACAAAGAACAAAGAACAAATAAATACAAATAACTCACATTATTGCTGCTGAAAATTTGTATAAAAACTGCTCTGAGAATACTGAGGATTTGTGTTAAGAGTCGTGGTAAAAGTGACTAATGAAAGAGAGTTTATATAGGCTGTAAAACCGACTTAGAATAGCCGTCAGCCGACCTAATTTGTAAATCCTAAACCCTAACGAGATAGAAAACATGTCTCCAAAGTAAAGGTAATTTAGTCAACTCGCTGGCAGCCAGAGCAGGGCTCGCTGCTAGCGAGCCTGAGGATTCACCCGGGCCGTTTTCTGCTTCGTCTGGTCCGTTCCTGTACATTTTTCTCCTCCGAAGTCCATTCCAATCACTTCCAAATCAAGCCCACTATAAATAAACCATAAAACAAGGCTTGTAATATCAAATAATATAATAAAATGGCTAATTACATAATAACGAGTCGTAACTCGGTTCGTGTGTAATTTATGCACGAGACGACTAATTATTAACCACTTAAAGCCCATTTAAGCTAGAATCGGGGGTAATAATTAGATAATTAACGGTGTAAATTGACCATCATCATACACTTGAATACAATGGCAATGTCAACTATCCCCGGATAAGAAATCGAATGCCTCGAGAGGTCGATTTTACCTTCCGGTTTTCCTACTCTCTTCCCACACTTAACATCTCCTTTCAATCTCCATTCAATGTGTAAATGCTAACACTAGTCAATTACTCCAATGCAAGCAAAAATTACAATGCAAGTAGGAAAAGGTTCACAACAATTGAAACTAAAAACTCAACCAATCATTCTCAATCAACATAAGAGAATAAACTAATTCTACAACATTGTCTTGGCTAGTTTAACCTTGCCCCTCATAACTACAAACATTAACATATCAAAGTTAACATTCATAACCATAAGAACACTTGAATGAAAATAAGAATTAAGAATTACAAATCAAAAGCAAGAACTCAAGTTTGGTGTTCTTCATTAAAGTCCAAAAGCTTCAATGGAGTCAACACTAGTGTATTCTAAACTCCAAACAAAGTAGTAGAAGCTAAAATAGAATCCTTAAATTTTACAATCCAAATCAAGAGTTAATTCTTACTAATATTCAGCTAGAAAAGCCTTGGGGGGTGAAGGTGCCTTCAAGGAGGAAAAGTTGAGGAAGATGAAGTGTATTTGATATATTTTGTGAGTGAAGGAATAAAAAGGATAAAACAATTGCTAACTCTGCAATAATGCGTGGGCCATACCAATCTAGCGTGCTTTATGTACATTAATGAAGGATTGGCGTCGGTCACATGCAATTGGCGCGTGCCAAGTCTGATGTGGTTGTTGGCTGAATGACATCCGTATTAAATGCTCAGCAGACTTGAATATTTTACTTGGCGCGGGTCAATGTAACATGGCGTGCGCCATCTGTATATAAAATGTCCATGATCAAATATATTCTCCAACTGGCGTGGGCTAAACCCTCAAACGTGTATCAACTATCCTTGCGGGTTGGAATCCTCGGCTCAGCTCTAAAATCAGCTCTCAACAATCCAGTGACACCATCAAGTCAAATTCCAAGCTCCCAACTATGATATTTATGCCGCAAAATAGACACAAAGATACCACGTGTAAATCTGATAACAAAAATTGGCTAATAAGCCTATAATAAAAAGTAAAAACCTAGTTTTTCTGATATTTTCTATGTACACAAAGATAGTTCAATTTAAAAAAAAATTCAATTTATCAGAATAATCGCTCAAGTTGATGTCAAAATGTCACAAATTGCAAGAGAAAATAGGGTAAATCATAGGGAATTGTATCATCGGGTTGACTTACATCAACCACTCCCCACTTAGCTTTTGCTCGTCCTCGAGCAATTAGAGCGATAAGGCAATCTAGAGCGACAAAAATACAATCATCCAACATCAAGAAATGAGAATCCAACTAGATGATGCAACCAATCAAAATCACAAGAGCATGTTCCATACGGTCTAAGAAAGTAGTGGAGTGTGTGAGTGAACATTCCTCAAACTTGCTACCAAACTGACGACCATCAGATCATGCAAGCCTTAATCAAAAGATGCAACCCTAAGCTTAGGAATGATACCAATCTCCACTAATTAGGCACTCGGAATCATGAAGTTAGGTCAGGTAGTTGACAAATCGGCTTGAAACGTTCAGGCTAGGGTAGTTGGCTAACCGAAAGGGATAGAACGGATAATCAACAAGAATAAGGCAAGATAACAAGAATCTACACCTTCATCTCCTTGACATCAAATCCCCAAATTATTCACTACCCATCCTTACGTTGCTTAAGATTTCACATTTGAGCTTCAAAATTTTCCTTCAATGACTCAATATTCAACCACTAAGTATTTACATCTCTTATGCTTCTTTTTTACTTGAGTTTTTGTTTATCAGAAGCCTTTATTCAACTCTTGAGCTTAATGTACATTATAAAGAAAAACTGTTAGTCAGTTTGTTTTTTTTTTAATTTTAAGAAACACCAATAGGTTCCGGACCGAACTTCATAAGATATCACCTCAACTTGTGCCAATAAAACTCATCAAACTCTTAGTTCCAATTTACCGCCCACACAATCAATAGAATCTTGCTACACTTGCAGGAGGCCAAAGGAATGTAGACCAAATTCCGGCTAAGGGTCGGATTATAATCAGGCTAAGTACGAACGGCTAGTTCGAGTGGGGTCTCACCACTCTACAAGGCTGATGGGGACATAAAGGAAAATTTTGTGTTCGGGTGGGCCATTTGGTTATGGGCTAGTCAAAGTTATGCCAAAAATCATCATCCCTACTCCGATATCAAGCACCTGTTATTTCGTCTCAAAGGAATAACATTTTTAAGTTCAAGTTGCAAGTAAGAGTATGCATGCACAATTTCATGAAAAGTTGTTTGTTAACAAAATATTAGAATATACGTGCACAACAGATAACATTACCATTGAATATTAGTGACTAACATGCACTCATGTTCCATCAGAGTTACTCGTGTTATTGAAGTACTCGCTCTGTCAGTTACAAGATTTTAATTCATGCCTAAAGATAGTTTATACGGCTCTCAATTTCTCGAAAATAATCAAGGCTAAGCGTTTTCTTAAGCAATTAATGGCATTACCCGTTGTTGGACTAACTATACTCTCACTCCCCACTTACGAGCTTGCATTATCCTCAATGTCAAGTGAGTAGTAAAAATGTAGTTAGGGAAACAATGGGGAATCGAGATGACAAAAAATTATGATAAAAGAAGTGAAAAATTAGGGCAAACTATGTGCAAAAGCATTGGTGAATACCTGGTGGGAAGATGGCACACGCCGAAGTGGATTGGCGCATGCCAGATGTCACTGTAGCAACTCAGAGACTAACCGTGAAAAAATGACGCGCGACAAAATGGTCATGGTGCACGTCATCCTCCAATGTAGGGCTGATAATGTGCGCCAAACCGCATTGGCTTGGGTCAGTTATGCAGGAAGCTCAAAATAAGGGAGGGAATTGCATGCAGGGGGTAAAACTTGTCGTTACGCGTCAGAAAAGAAGGAGCTATGTATGGATGCATGACAATAAAACAAACTAGTACAACCAAACAAAAAAACATACAACCCACTATATTACATTATTCTGATCAAACAAAAGTTGCTATAGCATTGCTCGGAAATAGGAAAGGAAATGTTACGGCAATTATTGAAAACAAAACCAGTAGGACAGAAAACACGAGAAACACCCAACCATAAGACCAACCAACAGACAATAAGAACTACTAAGAATAAGAACCAGAATCATCAGAAGAGAGGGAGCACCAGGTACATCCCTCACAGTGAGGCACAATGTGTAACAAGACTGGGAAAAACTCATCCTGGAAGTGTGCGGGAATCCTAACAACATGCGTACAGAGACGAGAAATGAGCTATGCAAAGGGGATGGCGGGGAGAATATGCTGAGGCTGAGAATGATACCAGGCAGTGTGATGGATCAAGGCACCCCAATTGATGTACATTCCCCGCTTAATAGCATAAAGAAGAAAAAGCTCATTGTCATTCAACTTCTCAAAGTTATCCGTGGGAAGAACGCCGTTGTTGATGAAATTCTTCTAAGCCCCTATACTAGGAGAGAGAGCTGAGACAGAATAGTCTGCATGGGGTCTTTCACGACCCGGGAAAAGCTTAGAAGTGGCAGCAGTAAGTCGAGCAATGAAACAACCCATGTTGGTGAGGTTCCACTGCACCTCGTAGTGGAGATTGGGTGGAATCTTGGTGTTGGAGAGATGGAAAATGTAATCAATAGCCGCAGGAGTGAAGGGTACCTCGACACCACTAACAAGAATGGAAGTAACAGACCTCTCAGATGGAGTAGTGGCAACATGAAGAAGAACTCACGCACCATGCTTTCGTTGATACGACCACAAGGTGGGGCAACCAAACGATTCCATCCTCCCTACTAGATATGTTATTCCATGTTTTCCTCAATATTCCTAGTATTCGAACCCCGCTCAAAGAGAATAGAGTGGCAGTTGAAAAATTCGATGAAACTAGTATAAGCGTCCACCGAAGCAATGTCTAAAAACAAAATAGTGCGATCCGCCGGAGGAGAAGACATGGTGAAGGTGATAGGAAAAGAAGAAAGTAGAATAGAGGTGAAAAGAAGAAAAGATGATGGTGAAAGAAATTATAGTAGGCGGATGGGTTTTTATGGAGGAAAATTATGAGATAGGAAGAATATGGGTGTAGAAATAGGGTTTTGACATGACTTATCAATGGCAGGAAAAGTAAAAGTGACGCGCGCCATAAGGGTATGGAGTATGCCAGATCGAACAAAAGCTGTTTTCTAGGGTTCTGTGGCAGCAGTGGTGTGATGGTGTAGGTCAAGTCAAATGGCTCGCGTCAAGAGGTATTGACGTACGCCATTCTAGTTGTTAATGTGTGAGGTGGGCTGAAGTGAAATGGCACACAATAGTACAAACTGGCGTACGCCAGAATATTTGGAGACCAATGGTGCGCATCAGAAGCAAATGACGCAGGCCAAGTGTGCCTGGGACAGAAACTGCAGCTCAAAAACCATCCAACCCCCCAATAAACAATTACTGATAAAGAAGGAGCTAAGCACATATAATCTAGCAATACTGGGGGGGATATAAATTGAAAGAAAACAAGAGCTAGCAAGTTTCAAACCGAACAAATCCTCACATGTTAGTGAATCAAATCAAGTGCAACATTCCCACAGAATAAAATAAAAGTCATTCAAGTAGCACCAAGTATCACGAAAATAGTAAAATAGTTTGAAAGAAAAGATAACAAGAACTGAAAAAGTAGCAGGGCCACAGGTGGCCATCAAAACAAGTCCTAACAATGTTTGGTGAACAAAGTAGTAATCAAACATCGGGGGTGGACGTAGGAAAAAAAATAGAACTTGTAGGGTGCTCCTCATCATCATCCTCATCAAGTAGCACACCAGCGTCAGTAAGCGATCCGGACAAAGAAAAACTCGTAGGGTGGAATATACTAGTGCCCTGGTAGTCAGCTGCAAAAGGATTTGACAACATCTGAATAGGATCATCAGTTAAAGCCGTAGAGAGAAAAGGCTGGAAACTCGAACTACCATCCCCAGCACCAATAGTCGATGTAATCATCGAACCAGTCAAACTCGGTCCAGCAAAACCAGTACTAACCAAACCTGTACATGCAGAAGGAAAAGTCGAAACACCACTCGAAGCCGTAGTATATGGTGGGGTTTTAGAGGGGACTGGTCCAGAAGCGGGAATAGGAAAAGGAGGAACCCAGGTTGGTAACTCATAAGGGTCCTCAGAACACGAGTCAAAGTCACCAGAAAATCCTCCAACTTGTGGTCACAAGCAATAGAAAAAGCACGCTGACCACGAATTCTTACACGTAAATCATTCATCCCCTTCAACAGCCACTCAAAGCCTAACATGACATTGGTGTCAGATGCCACCAGCCCTCCACAAATGGCTGTCATCTCAAATTCAAAGAAGTCAAACCTGGCCCTCACAGTAGAGTTGAATAGGAGGATGTGAGGGAACATGGGGAGCTGGTTGACTCGAGGAAGAAACACCAACTGGAGATGGATCTATGGTCGAAACAGAGGGAGCAAAAGATGGATTAGACTGCTTAACATACTGAAGGATGCTAGGACCGATCATGATATTAGAAGGAGGAAACGTAGAATCACTAGATAGATGCTGAACCTCGGCTCGGGTGCAGAGCTCGTGAATTAACCAAGGCAACGGCATATTACCATTTTTACGGAGATTGAGAGCAAAGTCTACTGCCCTTTGGTAAATATCGTACCCTGTGTCTACAGGCACTCCGGTAAAGCTTGCAAGGGCGAAACAGGCTTTCGGAAAATTGAAGGTGTTGATCTTGTGGGCGGGTATGATATTGTGACTAAGAAAGTGCTTCATCTCCCTCACGTCCTAATGTGCACTACCATACTTAAAACGTTTATCTGCCTTGGTAGTAGCAGGATAAAGGTAAGTCTTAGCTTCCTGAGCCTTGGGAAAATGATTACCCTCCTCATTCAGTTTCCACACACTAGCAAAAGTGGTCTCGGCTGGGATTTCAGGAATACCGAAGAAGTCATTGATAACCTTGGCTGAAAAAAGAACTGCCTGGCTGGCTTGACAGGGTCAGCAGAAAGAGTAGCGTAAGATTTAGCTACAATGGTGTCAGTGACCATAGAAGTATGATTGGATGCTAAAGCTTCCAACTTACGGTCCTTAATAATTTTTGCAATCCTGGGGCTAACAGACTTAAAATTTATGCGTCGCTCAAAAAGCAGAATACGCTGACTAAAGTACGAATCAAATAGTCAGCCTTCCTACCAGTGACTGTTTTAGGAAAAGAAATGGCTGGGTCGGCTGTGGCAGTGGTTCGGGATTGGTCAGGGGCATTGGGGTCACTAGTGGCTTAAGTTTTTCTCTTCGTAACCGGTTCTTCCTGACGACTACTAGGACAAACTGAAGATTCAGACATGGCTACGGGTGTTCACAACAATCCAACAATACAACAATATGAAAATAAGCCCTTCCTCCGGTTTCAATCAATCATAACATAACAAATAACGAAAAGAAATTAAATTGAAAAAGAAGGAGTAAGCCATAATACCTTGCTGGATTGAGAAACACCACTGAAAAAGGTAAAGGTTGCCGGAAAATATGGAGGTATACCGGAAATGCGGAAGAGCATCCTCTAGTCAAAATGGGGTCCTCTTCAATGTGAGACCAAGTGAAAATAGAATGATGGAATTAGGGTGTAGTGTTGATGGCGATGAAGGGATGGAGTAAAGGGTGTGGTAATGGGAGAAAAACTGATGAAAATGGGGAGAAAAGGGGTTGAATTTCGATAGAAGTGGAGTTATAAGGAAAGAGAAGAGGAGAAGAACCGTTTTAATTCAAAACTGCTTGACTTGACGTGCGCCATAAGTGATGTCATATGCCACTTGAACTCTATAATTAGAATTGAACTCTATGAAATCGAATATCCCGTTGTTCCTCAGTAGCTCAGTGGTAGAGCGGTCGGCTGTTAACCGATTTGTCGTAGGTTCCTATCCTAGCCCTAATAACCTACCGATTTGACGCACGCCAGACCAAAATTGATGCACGCCATGAAAACCGCCTGTCGTGCGACAAGAACAGACATGGCATACGCCAAAAGCTTTGTCCACATTTATCAATGTTCAAAACTACAAGTATTCACCAAACTATCAAAATAATTATGAAATGACTCAAATTTATCAAATTACGGGCTGCCTCCCGGTAGTGCTGTTGTTTTAACGTCATTCGCTCGATGAGATTATATGGTAGAGACAGTGGAATTATATAGATAATCAGTTAGGGACACTGCCAACAATTACTCACATAAGCACGTAGCAATTAAGCATATAAACCAACCAAAAGATAATGCTTAGTATGTAAAATAAAAGATAGTACCCATGGTGTGCTAAATTTATGGTCTATAGCTAGAATATACAATAGTTCAGTCCATTGGAGGGTCTTCGAGGAACATCACCTCCTCCTCTTGAGGTGTGCCCGCACCTTCAACAAAATGTTTAACGCGATGACCATTTGCTATGAACGTCATTTTTGTTAGGTGTAGTGCTCGAAAGACAATTATATAATTGTTTTAGGACAAAATTAATAATTCATCTTATTATATGCATGTATGTTTATAATTAAGACACTACTGAAAACCCTAAGTACCTCATTTATGTAATCACATAACTCAGTGTATGGCAATACAGAAGAGGATTGAGTTAGTGAGATGTACTTAAAATTAACTTAGTCCGTAGCATTGATTAATCTGAGTACGGGTCTCATGATTAATTTGCTAATAATGCGCCCAGAACACTTTAGGTATGACAGTCTTATTCGGACTGTCGGTAATAGGGTACCTAGTGGGGCATTTATATATGATGATAATCATATAGGGCTGGACCGATTTGATTTGAGTTCTCGATATAATTCCGTAATCGAGAAGTCTTATCGAATCACAAGATGATCATAGATGGATTAATCTCAATCCTGAGGTGATCACAGACAACTGCTTAGACTAGGGTAGAGTTTGATGTGTTAGTAAGGATAACTTCGTAGTATGTGGTCCAACAGTTCTCGTTGGCTCTATTCTGGGATGAGTGAGTAGTCTGTGCTATCACAGATATGGAATCCATTCCTTCCCTCGGGAAGTAGACAGACAGTTCCCTTATTTGTTAAACCTAGATACTGATCGATGGGCCCAGTTCATACTATATTAGTTATGAACTAATTGATCACTAGGGGGTTAATGGTAAATAAGGATAATATGTTTCGAGGAGGGTTTACGGAATATCCCGAATCGAAATGAACAGTCAATGGAGGATTTATCCGTATGAAATGATTATATCAGTGGACGCTTATCAACTCATAGTTGAGTATAAGTAATCTATATTCGGCAGAGTTCAGTTTCGGGTTTATGGTGGTGTAATCCCGGAATTAATAGATTGAATATAATTGTTCGGTCTGACGAATAATTTTATTTAATTTATTGTAGCTACTGAATATGGGTCCATGGTCCCCGACGTGGCTCCTAACATAGCATATGTTTTCTCGTCGTTTCACCTCAATTTTAATTAAATAGTTGGATTGGACTATTTAATTGATATGTGGATTAATTGTTTAGTTGGACTAGATAATTAAATACATGGAAAATGAATTTTTTTCATGGACTCGGCCCAATGTGTCAAAAAATGCGCATGGACCTTTATTTAGTAGAGGTGGGGCGCATATTGCATTAATAAATTATCAAGGAATTAGTTTTCTTGGATAATTATTTAATGTGTGATTTATCTTTTATTTGTTAATTGATAATTCATGGAATATTAGATAATAATATGATTTATCCTAATTAGTTTGGGATAATTATTTTATTTATCAAATTTCGAAATATTGCATGGAAATAGCTTAGATTTTTCGGCTATTTTCCTTGGGTTCGAGTTTTAGAAAAACTTCGGGTTTTTCTAAGGTAGCATATCGAGGAGGTCCGGCGGCTTGAAACACCATCCACCTGGTGGTGCTTGGAGAAACACGTTGGAAGACTGTGGCTTCTCATCTAGCTTGGATCTTGGATTGAAGATTGTTCTTGAAGTTTATTCACCACAAACCGGTAAGCAATCTAACCCCCTCGTAGGTTAGATCTATTTATTTTATGTATTTTGGTTGACTAGAACTAGATCTATACTATTCCGCTGCGTAATCGGGTGGATCTTGATCCATCCGGCGATATTACATCTAACAATTTTGCCATCACTAAGCTCAACTGCACCGGATGCATACACCTTTGTGACAATAAATGGACCTGTCCACCTAGATCTAAGCTTGCCTGGAAACAATCTCAATCGTGAGTGTACAAAACACTTTATCATTCACATGGAAATCTCGATCAAAGATCTTCCTATCATGAAATGACTTGGTTCGTTCCTTGTAAATTTGGGCGTTCTCGTATGCATCAAGGTGAAACTCGTCAAGCTCGGTGATGTGATCCTGGGCAAGATTAATGGTGGTTTTCAACGGAAAAAAAAAGAAGAAAAAAATAGAGTGAAAGAAGCTGGCATTTTATCCCACATTGCAAATTTGACAGATTCTCTTAAAATTTTATTATTATTTATCCCTTTTAGTTTTATTTTGATTTCTATTAAATAACTTTGTCCCACATCGCTTTGGGAGTAGTTTATTTCTTTTATTCAAGCCTATAAAAGGGCATCATATGTAACTTTTATAGTTAGTTAAAAATTTGAGTGAAATATTATTATTGAGTTCTTTGAACTTGTGAGTGTTCTATGTAGAGTACTCAAACCCGAACTTATCAAGGTCGTGGGCATACCTTGTGGCGTTCTTAAACGAAAATTCTTTGATACAATGATATCTAAGGGTCGAGGTCCTAATCCAAAGTTCTTAGGTACACGGATACCTAGGGGTCGCAGAGCTCGTTTCATTGTTCTTACAATCGATCCTTGGGTAAAATTCCAATTGAGCCTTCTCAATTCACTTCAGTTGGTATCGGAACGCTAGCATTGTAAGTAACAAATATCCCTTTTAAATTTTTTTTTTCTTGTTCCGTTCTTGCATATTTTATTTAAAATCCTAGTTTCTTCTTGTATCTTTAGTAGGAAAAAAAAATTCCAGCCCTTTTTTTTTCTATGCGTCCTTGTTCTGAAAAAAAATAGGGGGAAGGGGCCACAAGGACAAAAAAATTAATAAATGGGTCTGGAAGGACAAAAGTAACATTTTCATGATTATAAAGGACAAAAATCACAATTGTTACTTTAAAATTGTTACTTCACATGTTAATGTTACTTTGTGTTTCACAATTGTTACTTCATATTTACTCTATTCCACATTTGTTACTTCATATTTGTTACTTCATAATTGTTACTTTTGTCCTTATTAAATTACAGTTTCCTTCAATCCCAATTTTTTGTTAATTTTGTCCTTCTGGACAAAAATCAAAAAAAAAATATTCCTTTATTTGATCATATATCAAAAATTGCATCATTGAGATCATATTTCCTGTTGCAAGTTGTAGCCGTATAAACCAAAAACAAAAATAGAGTTGACCTAATTGGTTTCTCTAATTTGTTTTAATTTATTTTATTGTTATTTGATTAAAGTCTGCCAAGTCAAAAAAATAATAATTTAAAGGAGCAGAAATTACGAGTGTTTCACATCCTTGGTGTGAATTTTTTCACACCTGTGAAATTATGTAGTCCAAAAAAAGATTATTAGCAGCAAATTGACGTGGGTTTCAGAACCTAGATGTAATTTTTATCACACCCGTGATTCTGGTACACTTCTCAAAAAAAAATTTAATTTTCCTATTCTCTTTTCGGTTCTATACCCGTTCATTTGTCCCAACCAAGCACCCTAGGTTCTTATTTAGGTTCTTTGGTATTGATTGCTTCGGGTGTAACGCCCCGTTCCCGGACATCGAGTCCTTATCCGGAAATGGAACGTTCGGCACGCATAATATTAAATAAATCTAATATTACACGTAAGCCTCTACTACGTCGTATCAAATAAAGCAAACGGAAGCAAAATACTCCGGTAAAATTCTCCATACAACCAAGAATAGAAAGAATAACTAAAGGGTAGAAATGTAACTTATTACATCAAGCGAAATCCAAATGAAACTTAAAAGAAATACGAAATCCTCAAAACTATGAAAGCCAAAACCAACAGGTTGAACTAAAGAACTTGTTTCCCAAAACAGCGACAAAAGAATAATGAAAGACAATAATTAATAAATAGCTCCAATTCCGGCGTCCTCAAACGTCGTCATCGAAGTCCTCATCAAGCTCATGGTCGACCTGTTCATCTTCTCTCCCCCAAACACATAAATAAACATGCATTTGAGGTAAGTACATTATACATAGTAAGAAGTAGAAGCTACAATTTAATTAGGCTCTTTAACAGTTTTTAGTTCAATAATTATCTTTATGAGACCGACTCAATCTAGGGTTCACTTCATGTCCATCAACATGTCATGACTAACTGTTTCTAACTTAGCTTATCTTTGTTACATCAGCATTCAAGGACACTACGCATGGTGCTGCCCACTATGAGACATCTGGGTGCAACCTATTGGTGTGTCTCACCAATAGCCACGGGCTAGTCCCGATAGGATACGCGTTCGGTGAAGTCCCTCTACTCCTGGTGCCCTCTAATGGCCAGCAAAGTTATCCACAATGAGTACTCTCTACTCCTGGTTCCTTTAGAAAAGCCAGCAAGTTTACTCGTTTTAATCGAAAGCCTACACATTGCGATATAGACAAGTATGTTTATTATTATGTTGTTAACTAGCCACCTAAGTGTTTTCAAGTAAGCTCCCTCACAAACTCAACTCTCTTTCCTAGACCTCTAGACATGGACAAGGCCTAGCAATTACACAGACATTGATGAACTCTAGTTCACCAAAGCACAAGCCCTTTCATGCCCTTCCGACGGATCCGAACTTCAACTTCCTTTAAGAGTACGTTTGGTGTTTTAACTGAATGAATCGGAAACTCAATCGGGGCTTGTTCATATTTAATTAATGTTATTTGATCATGAATCAAGGTTTAAAATTCAAAACATAGCTTAAAATAGCTTATTTATAAAAAAAACAGGGGCAATGTACGCACATTCTGGGAGAATGTGTGCACATTGGGAAAAAATTACATTCAGCCCTGCCAGTGTGTGCACATTTCAGGGGAATGTGCGCACACTCCAGAGGCTGTCCATCTACAGTAGCATTCTGCTTCAGCAATGTGCGCACACTGCCAATCAATGTGTGCACATTGAGCGCACCAAACACCTTAAACACGCTTTTATGCACTTTTTCGATCTCTCCTCAAATCCAAACATGTTCAACATCAAAATACTGGCATAAAAACACATCTTTTATCTATCATAACATTTGTAGATCCTTAGGCAAAACGAAGGTAACTATTCTAGCAATAAATCTCCTCCAAAACTAACTTAGATCCTACGAAACCGTAATTAACTTGTAGGAAGACCTCCTTACTTTTTAGCAAGCTAATCCAATTCCAAATCCTCAGAAAAACCCGTAAAACCTAATCTCTTCTTGCAGGTATCCTATGTGATCAATTCCAAAAAGGGTTAGATTCGATCACACGTTTCGATTAACACAAGACTACGAAAGATATGAGTTTTGATCTCCAAAACTCATCCAAAACAACAGCTAGGTCGAAAATCATACCTTGAGAAAAGCTCTACTTTCTTGTGTTGAAACAACGCCCTCTTCATGACGATTCCAACGCTTCTCTCGGATCTAAAAACGGTTCAGATTTGACTTAACAGCCGGAAGAAGTCTCTCAGCCCTAATAGCTCTTACGCCACTCTCTCTTTCACGTAGGAAGAAATTATGATTCAAAAGGTTAGGGAAACTGATTAGGTTTGATTTTCCTTAAATAGGAAAATCCCCATAATTAACCTAATCCCTTATTTTCCTTAAATACCCTTATTATTAAATAATCAGATTTTCCCAAATTATTTATATATATCGGCCATATATATATAAATACACTTAAAATACTTTAATCCGTAAATCATAATATTCCATTTTTCACAAAAAAAGTCACGTCTGCCATTTTTCGAAAAGTCGGGATATTACATTCCTTCCCCCTTAAAAGGAGTTTCGTCCTCGAAACTCGAGCGTGCTCAAACCGTTGACTTTCCTTAGCAATCTCTCTTCATCACAAACCAAACCGAAGCTTCGCTTGTTTCCCTCTAGCAACAACTAACCGGTTTCGGATCTTGCTAGCCACCGAACCAAAACTTTACCGATTCCCAAACCATTCAAAGTTCAAACCTCATACACTCAACCCAAAGCTGACCAACCTCAACTTGAATTGCCGAAACCGCACTAACCAATCTTGTACTCGTCTTCCCTTCTTAGGAAGGACGCTTTCCTAGTTCAACCATCCAAGTACAAAAATCTTTGGGTTGCAACTTATACCAAGAGACACACCAAGTCCGTAGAATCCAAAACTGTAACTTTACTCTTGCCACGGTAGATTCCAACGCAACCAGTAGCTTGTAGTAACACCCTAGAAACCTTGATTACTCTATCCAAAGTCGTTGTAACAACCATTAGATCCTTGAGATTACTCTTACTTAACCGTTGTGGGGTACCTGATTCTGAAACCGATCAACTCGTTCCAACTGACTCACAACTGTCTGACCCATGGCTTCAACTAAACCACTCGCTTCTTACTGAGCCCTAGAACAACAACACCTAGTCTCTACCTATGAAATGTCGAGGGTGAAAGAAAGGCATCTATTCTTTCTTGATCAAAGGACTTAAATGGTGTTGAGAAATTCAGGTGCATACATACGCCATGAACTAATTGATTTGGAAAAAAACAAACCGAACTGACTTTGAACAAGAGGCAAAGATAAAATCTGTAAGTACATAATTTTTACATTTGATGCTCAAAAATCAAAAAATTTGGGAAGCCAAAGGTTGGTCAAAATAATTCTTTTCATCTATTGTTATAAGCTGTCAAAAAATTTCAGGATTTCACAAACTTCCGTGTGTTGCAGATTGTGCTCAAACAAAAAAGAATTTGTGCTTGTTTCCAAAACAAAATTTTTAGTTCAGGATGTTTTCTACAACATATAAAAAATCCAAGTCATTTGAAGGTGTTTAGCTTATTCAAAACAAATTGATAAGTAAAAGTACCGCTGCAGAATTTTCTGAACAACGTGCTCTTCCTTGTCATGAAATTTATGAACAATCCAATTGGAAAATCTGAGTTGATGTAAAGAGAGAAGTTGTAGATAAGATAACTTTCTAAGTGGCTGAAAATTTACAGAATTTTTTGGTATTTCAGAAATGATATTACAAGGCATAGAGAAATGTGAACAAAATCGTTTACTCATTTTGCATAACACCAAGTTACAAAAAGAAATGATTAGGACCAAATGTAACAATAATAAAAAAAAAGTATTAAATCCTCTAAGAGAAAGAACATGTGAGGGAAGTCTAAAAGTTCCAAAAGAAGAGAGGGATTCTATTAAGGATCCTAGAGGAACGAACTCAAGGGAATCACGTAATAGATGTATGTTTAGAACTCAACCCAACCTTCGCTTAAGGAGAATCTTCACTTGGTCCTAGTGCAACTTAATCACGGTTTAATGATTCTTAGTCTTACGATGATCTACCACCACGATCAAGAGAGATCAGAAAGGTTCAACAAGGTCTACGAAAATCTTATATTAGAGGAAAGAAAGCCTAGAACAACAAGAACACTTGTCTCTGATACCAACTGTAACGCCCCGTCCCTGGACACCGAGTCCTTATCCGGAAATAGAACGTTCGGCACACATAATATTAAATAAATCTAATATTACACATAAGCCTCTACTACGTCGTATCAAATAAAGCAAACGGAAGCAAAAGACTCGGGTAAAATTCTCCATACAACCAAGAATAGAAAGAATAACTAAAGGGTAGAAATGTAACTTATTACATCAAGAGAAATCCAAATGAAACTTAAAAGAAATACGAAATCCTCAAAACTATGAAAGACAAAACCAACAGGTTCAACTAAAGAACTTGTTTCCCAAAATAGCGAAAAAAGAATAATGAAAGACAATAATTAATAAACAGCTCCAACTCCGGCATCCTCAAACGTCATCATCGAAGTCCTCATCAAGCTCATGGTCGACCTGTTCATCTTCTGTCCCCCAAACACATAAATAAACATGCATTTGAGGTAAGTACATTATACATAGTAAGAAGTAGAAGCTACAATTTAATTAGGCTCTTTAACAGTTTTTAGTTCAATAATTATCTTTATGAGACCGACTCAATCTAGGGTTCACTTCATGACAATCGACATGTCATGACTAACTGTTTCTAACTTAGCTTATCTTTGTTACATCAGCATTCAAGGACACTACGCATGGTGCTGCCCACCATGAGACATCTGGGTGCAACCTATTGGTGTGCCTCACCAATAGCCACGGGCTAGTCCCGATAGTATACGCGTTCGGTGAAGTCCCTCTACTCCTGGTGCCCTCTAATGGCCAGAAAAGTTATCCACAACGAGCTTCCTCTACTCCTGGTTCCTCTAGAAAGGCCAGCAAGTTTGCTCATTTTAATCGAAAGCCTACACATTGCGATATAAGCTTGTGCCTCACCAAGAATGACATGATGTTTAGTCTTTTAGCTATACAAGTATGTTTATTATTATGTTGTTAACTAGACACCTAAGTGTTTTCAAGTAAGCTCCCTTACAAAATCAACTCTCTTTTCTAGACCTCTAGACATGGACAAGGCCTAGCAATTACACAGACATTGATGAACTCTAGTTCATTAAAGCACAACCCCTTTCATGCCCTTCCGACGGATCCGAACTTCAACACCCTTTAAGTGTACGTTCGGTGTTTTAACTGAACGAATCGGAAACTCAATCGGGGCTTGTTCATATTTAATTAATGTTATTTGATGATGAATCAAGGTTTAAAATTCAAAACATAGCTTAAAATAGCTTATTTATAAAAAAAAACAAGGGCAATGTGCGCACATTCTGGGAGAATGTGTGCACATTGCGCAAAAATTACATTCAGCCCTGCTAGTGTGTGCACATATCAGGGGAATTTGTGCACACTCCCGAGGCTGTCCATCTACAGTAGCATTCTGCTTCAGCAATGTGTGCACACTGCCAATCAATATGCGCACATTGAGCGCACCAAACACCTTAAACACGCTTTTATGCACTTTTTCGATCTCTACTCAAATCCAAACATGTTCAACATCAAAATACTCAGAAAAAGGCATAAAAACACAGCTTTTATCTATCATAACATTTGTAGATCCTTAGGCAAAATGAAGGTAACAATTCTAGCAATAAATCTCCTACAAAACTAACTTAGATCCTACGAAACCGTAATTAACTAGTAGGAAGACCTCCTTACTTTTTAGCAAGCTAATCCAATTCCAAATCCTCATAAAAACTAGCAAAACCTGATCTCTTCTTGAAGGTATCCTATGTGATCAATTCCAAAAAGGGTTAGATTCGATCACACGTTTTGATTAACACAAGACTATGAAAGATATGAGTTTTGATCTCCAAAACTCATCCAAAACAGCAGCTAGGTCGAAAATCATACCTTGAGAAAAGCTCTAACTTTCTTGTGTTGAAACGACGCCCTCTTCATGACGATTCCAACGCTTCTCGCGGATCTGAAAACGGTTGAGATTTGACTTAGCAACCGGAAGAAGTCTCTCAGCCCTAATAGCTCTTACGCCATTCTCTCTTTCGCGTAGGAAGAAATTCTGATTCAAAAGGTTAGGGAAACTAATTAGCTTTGATTTTCCTTAAATAGGAAAATCACAATAATTAACCTAATCCCTTATTTTCCTTAAATACCCTTATTATTAAATAATCAGATTTTCCCAAATTATTTATATATATCGGCCATATATATATAAATACACTTAAAATACTTTAATCCGTAAATCATAATATTCCATTTTTCACAAAAAAGATATGTCTGCCCTTTTTCGAAAAGTCGGGATATTACATCGGGTGCTCATTATTTTGGGTTTGTTCTCCCTTTGAACTCTACATGAGAGGAGTGATAAACACGAGAGAATTGTGAGGATATACATAGTTTGGTCATGGATTACAACATATTTTATTCACATTGTCTTATTCGGGAGAGGGAATATGAGTTCTGCATTGATCACTATGAAGAGGAGAATTTAGTTAGCATTGCGGTGGTTAAAGAGTTGAACTTGCGGATGCATAAGCATCATTGTCCTTATTATGTTGTTGATGGAGGTTGTCGGGTGTGCGTTACAAGAACAACAGGTGTTCCAGTTGACATTCGTGGTTATAAAACTATCATATTATGTGATGTGTTTCCATTGAAAGGTGAAGATCTGGTATTAGGACAAGCATGGTTAGATGTGTATAAGGTAAGGTATAATTCTTCCAATACTCGGTATTCTTTTTGTGCGTTACATGGCAAGAAGAATGTCCTTGAATCTCAACCCCATATACACGAGAGTGCTTTCAAGGATGAAGAATACAAAAATGTGGAAAATAAGAAGAGTGAGAGTCATGATATCAAACTGAAGAAAGCTTCCAAAAGGCGTGTTTTATGTTTTTTGCGGTCATTGTAAAAGGGATGACCATAACTTTCAAGATTGTCCTGAGTTCTTGCAATAACTACGTAGAATCGATGAGGAAGCTCGTTTGAAATGTGAATCAACAAGGGAAAAAGACTTGGTTGAAACGACAAACAAAGAGATTGTTGACACTCGAGCGGAAGGGTTGAAAAACGATGAAGATTAAAGTGTGGTGGAGATGACTATTGAGAATGACCCTGACTTTGTGGATGAGAAAGTAGAGGTGCCCGAGGTGACTATTATGGAGGAAGAATTCATGGAGACACTTGATGAGTCAATTGTGGTGGAGACACACATGGGGTTGATTATAGTTGCGGCAAATGAAGATTCCATGCTATTGAATTCTTGTTCCAGCTGTGTTGAATCTTCTTTGCATGTACATGATGATCAGCCTCATGAAGTGGAAACCGGGCTGTTGGATTCCTCCAATGCAGCCCATATATTGCCTTTGGTTTGTCTTGATCCTGATCATTTTGATGGCAAACCGGATCATACATTCTTTGATCCATTTTGTGCGCATGCAGATACCTCCCAGTATACGACTTGCTGTGATTATGTTGCTTCTTTCCAGGTCTTCAACTACATCTATATAAATCCAATAGACTATTCTTATGTTCCGTCGAGGAAGCATAGATCAACATTTACACCTTCTATTGCTTTGGAATTGTATTTATGCATTGTATTTGATCCCGGTATATCATTGATGATTCTTGAGAGCTGTTCATGCTTTGTACATGTTGCTAAATTCTACGACATCCTTTTGATTCAAGGACGAATCCTTTCCAACCGGGAGGGAATGATGTGATCCCGGGCAAGATTAATGGTGGTTTTCAAGGGAAAAAAGAAGAAGAAAAAGAAATAGAGTGAAAGAATCTGGCATTTTATCCCACATTGTAAATTTGACTGATTTTCTTAGAATTTTATTATTATTTATCTCTTTTATTTTTATTTTGATTTCTATTAAATAATTTTGTCCCACATCGCTTTGGGAGTAGTTTATTTCTTTTATTCAAGCCTATAAAAAGGCATCATATGTAACTTTGAGTGAAATATTATTATTGAGTTCTTTGAACTTGTGAGTGTTCTAGGTAGAGTACTCAAACCCGAATTATCAAGGTCTTTAGCATACCTTGTGGCGTTCATAAACCAAGGTTCTTAGATACAAGGATATCTAGGGGTCGAGGTCCTAATCCAAGGTTCTTAGGTGCACGGATACCTAGGGGTCACGGAGATCATTTCATTATTCCTACAATCGATCCTTGGGTAAAATTCGAATTGAGCCTTCTCGGTTCACTTCACTCGGTGAGTTGGAGCAACCTATGATCACCCACAAGCTTGGGATCAAATTTCAAAAAGTTAATCACCCAATAAGCTCGGTGTTCCAATTCAACGGTCAAATGACAAGACTTGCCAAAAACCAGTTTATACGGTGAACATCCAATAAGTGTCTTAAAGGCAGTGCAGTAGGCCCAAAGTGCATCGTCAAGCCTCACCGACCAATTCTTACTGTTAAAGTCCACCATTTTTTAAATGATCCTCTTCACCTCTTGGTTTGACACTTCAACCTGCCCACTTGTTTGTGGGTGATACGGTGTGCCGAATTTGTGTTTTACACCATAGCTCTCAAGAAGTTTAATGAATGGTCGGTTGCGAAAGTGTGAGCCCCGGTCACTAATGATAGCTCGGGGAGTGCCAAATCTTGTGAAGATGTTCTTCTTTCAGAATTTCAACACTACCTTAGAATCATTAGTAGGGTAGTCTTGTGCTTCAACCCATTTTGAAACGTAATAAACCATTATTAAGATGAATTTATTACCTAGCGAGTGAGGGAATTGGCCGAGGAAGTCGATGCCCCAAACATCAAATATTTCCCACTCCAAAATAGGTTGGAGGGGCATCTCATGCCTCTTGGATACATTTCCCCACTTTTGGCATGCAACACATGATCGTGCAAAATGATGTGCACCTCTGTAAAGTGCAGGCCAATAAAATCCACATTGTAAAACCTTGTACGCTGTTTTCCACCCTCCATGGTGGCCTCCGGTGTCTTGACCATCGCAAAAGGAGAGTATACTTGAGATTTCATCATCGGGAACGCATCTCCTAATGATACCATCCGAACACCTCCTGTAAAGGTTCGGTTTCTCCCAATAATAAAATTTCAAATCATGAAAGAATTTCTTCTACTTTTGCAATGTCCAATTAGGTGGAACATACTCACAAGAAAAATAATTTACAATATTGGCAAACCATGGTGAGCTCTCCTTCGGTTTCGAAATGGCATGAATAAGTTGTATTGTTGGGGAGCATCAACCATCATGAGTTGTTCATCCGGGAAAATGGTCTCGAATCTCTCTTTGTTTTCCTTCTTCATCAATGAATTCCAACCGACTTAAGTGATCCGCCACAACGTTCTCGTTACCCTTTTTTTATCCTTAATCTTGATGTCAAGTTCTTGGAGTAGGAGAATCCAATGCAAGAGTCTCGGTTTAGCATCCTTCTTGTTCAACAAATACTTCAAGGCTGCATGGTCGGTGTAGACAATGACCTTGGAACCAACAAGATAGGACCTAAACTTGTCAAGGGCAAACACTATAGCAAGTAATTCATTTTCGGTTGTTGCATAGTTGACTTGAGCAGACTTCAATATGTGAGAGGCATAATAAATGGCCTTAAGTACCTTTCCATGACAGCGGCCAAGCACGGCCCCAACTGCTAAGTCGCTTGCATCACACATTAACTCAAAAGGTAAATTACAATCTGGTGCCACTAGAACATGTGCGCTAATAAGTTTCTTCTTCAATGTCTCAAAAGCCTCTATGAACTTTTCATCAAAAATAAATGGTACTTCTTTCACAAGGAGATGACTGAGAGGTTTGGCAATACGAGAAAAATCAGCAATAAATCGCCTATAAAAACAGACATGCCCAAGAAATCCTCTCAAAGTATTCAGATTAACCGGAGGGGGCAACTTCTCAACTACTTCAATCTTTGCTTTTTCCACCTCAATACCCTTCTCAAAAATTATGTGGCCTAGCACAATACCCTTTGATACCATCTGGTGAAACTTCTCCCAATTGAGTACCAAGTTCGTGTCTTCGCATCGCTGTAACACACGCTCCAAATGAGAGAGACATTCCTCAAAGGAATCTCCAAAAACACTGAAATCATCCATGAATATTTCCAGAAATTTCTCCACCATATCAGAAAAGATAGCTGTCATACATCTCTGAAATGTTGCTGGAGCATTACATAATCCAAATGGCATTCTTTTATAAGCAAACGTTCCATATGGACAAGTGAAAGTCGTTTTTTCTCTGTCTCCTGTCGCAATGAATATCTGTAAATAGCCCGAATAACCATCAAGAAAACAATAGAATTTATGCCCACACAACCGTTCCAACATTTGGACAATATACGGCAGCGGGTAATGATCTTTCTTCGTATGGTCATTGAGTCGCCGAAAGTCAATACACATGCGGTACCCTGTGACTTCCCTTGTGGGGATCCATTCATGTTTGTTATTCTCCTTCACTGTGAATCCACCCTCTTAGGAACGACTTGAGTAGGATTCACCCACTCAACCTCTTTCTCCCACTAAAGCAACTTTTCTTGTACTTGAACCGGTCTCCTACATTCGGTTGTTCTTTGCAATCATTTTAATATTATCATACACATCTTGTGCCGCACTCATCATCAACGAACCATTGCATCCTTGATCAACATCTCATGATTTCTTTCTAAGATTTCGACAAAAGAATTGAATTTTCATATCCAAAGGATAACCATGATCGGGACAAGCTCTCAACATCCTCTTAAATCTTTCCTATGCAACTCCAAGTGATTCATATTCGCCTTGCTTGAAACTAGCAATCTCTACTTTCAATTCAAAATTTCGGTCCGGAGTGTAATATTGCTTCACGAATTCATTTTGGATTTCTTCACAACTTGTCAAGGAATAGTAAGGAAGTGACATAAACCAGACCTTTGCCTTCCCATCCAAGGAGAAAGGAAACATAGACATTCTAGTCAATTCTTTATTAGCACCTTGACACTTGGCCATATTACATAGTTCCTCAAAGTTGTATAGATGGTGATCTGGATCTTCGTCTTCACGCCCATGAAATTGAGCTCTTGTTCCAACCAATCCAAAAAGATGAGCTTTAAGCTCAAAATTGTATGCTCCCACATTTGGTAGACGAATTGGATTGTTGGTTTCATTCCTTCTCATGACTTGATCACAAATGGGTCTTGGGTTTGAGGGGTTGTTGTTGTTGTTCCGGTTGTTTTGATTCCGGTTTTGGTTGCGGTTTTGTTTGTTAATTTTTGGTGAAGGATTGTTTGGATTTGGGGGGTTAAGGATGTGGAGGGTTAAGGATGTGGAGGTTCGGGTCTTGGTCATGGTTTTGGGTATCCTCATGCTCTTGTTTGACTTGTGCAATTGCTATGTCCCCAACCATTTTTAATCCTTGGGTAGATGATCATTGGGAGGAGTCTCCACTAATTTCCAAACCATGACGAGCTTGACCAACTTTATTGTCAGAAACTCGTTCCCAAATATACGTATTGATATCTGGAATGAGAGGAGTATGCGGTGCCTTACCACGTCGAGTCTTGGTCATCCACTAAAAGAAAGAAACAACAAAAACACAATAAAATAACACTTGGTGACTCACAAGAGGCAAGCACCAAAGAAATAAAATAGAAATGAGACTAGAAAAGTCAGACCTATTCTCAAAAATTTTAAAACTAGTACAAGTATTAACCGTTACTCAATTCCCCGGAAATGGCACCAAAAAGCTTGATGGCACTTTTCTGGATGTCCAATCTAACCGGCAGTGTACCGGGTCAATTGTAGTCTAGTACGGTGGTCAAGGTCGTAATCCACAGGGACTTGAGAGTTTAAGCACATAAAAGCTTATATTAATTCGACCAAGGTAGCAAATTGCACGATGGTAAGTTAAATGCGTAATTAAACTCTCTCGTGACAACTAAAATGATAAAAGAACCTAACCAAGACAATGCGTAGACTAGTAATTCTCTTGTAGTATAATGGGAATGATTTCCTACCTTCCTACCATTGGTGTTCAAAAGGTGAAATGTTGCATTCCTAAGCAAGCAGTTCCCCCTCATACGAGTGTATGAAACTACTCTATACCTCCTCCTTGGTCTAGGTGTCCTAAACCTAATGAATTGGTATTATACACACTTGAATACAATGACAATTTCAACCCCGGATAAGAAATTGAATGCCTCTAGAGGTCGATTTTACCTTCCGATTTTCCTACTCTCTTCCCACACTTAACATCTCCTTTCGGCCTCCGTTAAATGTGTAAATGCTAACACTAGTCAATTACTCTAATGCAAGCAAACATTACAATGCAAGTAGGAAAAAGTTCACAACAATTGAAACTAACAACTCCATCAATCATTCCCAATCAACATAAGAGAATAAACTAATTCTACAACATTGTCTTAGCTAGTTTAACCTAGTGACTTATATCTACAAACATTAACTTATCAAAGTTAAAATTCATAACAATAAAAACACTTGAATGAAAATAAGAATTAAGAATTACCAAATCAAAAGCAAGAACTCGAGTTTGGTGTTCTTCATTCAACTCCAAAAGCTTCAATGGAGTAAACACTAGTGTATTCTAAACTCCAAACAAAGTAGTAGAAGCTGAACTTGAATACTTAACTATTACAATCAAAATCAAGAGTTAATTCTTACTAAAATTCGGGTAGGAGAGCCTTGGGGGGTGGAAGTGTCTTCAAGGAGGAAAAGTTGAGGAATATGAAGTGTATATGACATATTATGTGAGTGGAGGAATAAAAGGGATCAAACAATTGCTTACTCTGCAATAATGGCGTGGGCCATACCAATCTGGCGTGCGTCATGTACATTAATGAAGGATTGGCGTCGGTCATAGGCAATTGGCGCGCGCCAAGTCTGATGTGGTGGTTGGCTGAATGACATCCGTATTAAATGCTCAGTAGACTAGAATATTTTACTTGGCGTGGTTCAATGTAGCATGGCGTGTGACATCTATATATAAAATGCCCACAATCAAATTTCATCTCCAACTTGCATGGGCTAAACCCTCTAACGTGTATCAACTATCCTTGGGGGTTGTAATCCTCGCCTCAGCTCCAAAATCATCTTTCAACAATCCGGTGACACCATCAAGTCAAAATCCAAGCTCTTAACTGTGATATCTGTGCTGCAAAAAGACATAAAGATACCACGTGTAAATTTGATAACCAAAATCGGCTAATAAGCCTATAATAAAAACTAAAAACCTAGTTTTTCTAATATTTCCTATGTACACAAAAATAGTTCAATTTATCATAATAATCGCTCAAGTTGATGTCGAAATGTCACTAATTCCAAGGGAAATGGGGCAAATCATAGGGAATTGTATCATCGGGTTGACTTACATCAGGTACTAGAGGACAATTCCTCTTTCTTTTGTGAGATGGTAAACAGGTGGTTCGTGTTTCTCTGAAATGGCTTAGCCATATTGAAAGCATTAAGGAACATCCTACCCAATTCAGAGAACTTAGAAACCGACCTCGGCGGAATCCTTCGGAACCATTCATGGGCCATGCCCGTTAACAGCGTGAGGAAGACTTTGCACTTTATCTCATAAGCAGCGTTAAACAGGTTCATCTGAGTGATGTACTTCAAAAGATATTCCGACGGATCCCTAGACCTGTCATACGGATCCAACTTTGGGACCTTGAATTGGCCGGTTGCTCATACTCATCAATTTGCCTTGAGAAATGTGAGGCAAAAGAGAACTCATCAGTCTTTCTGCGCATCATGGCATTCATCTCGGCTCGAGCTGTTTCCCTAGACCGGGCGTTCAAGGGGTTCTTTCCCTTGTTTGAGGTAGATGCTTCCTCATCGTGCTTACTCTGTGTCGGACTAGAAGGCGTTTTCTCCCTACTATCTTCTTGCAGAATACTACCCTCTGGTTCTACCGCCTAAAGGATAGCCTGCCTGGTGGCTGGGTCCATGGCATCCAGCTGATCAATTACTGCTTGTTGTTATGAGTTTAGAGAAATTTCCCCTGATTGTTGCATGGGGTCCTCTGAATCCATGTTGTTTTCTTCCTCAGTGCCATTGTTGTGGGCGTTCTGGGCATTTCCAGCCTTTTTGCTTGTGTGTCTTTGCCATTAGATGTTATTTAGAACAAATTGTTGGAAATAAAATTTATGTTTTGATGATGATTGATCACTTATTCAGTTATTGTTTTTAGACCCCAATGATGAAGTGTCATAACTAGCTGTCATGGTGCAAAGCCAAAAGATGTCTAGAAATCAATGTATAGGATTTAATAGAGTATGATATTTGTATAAGTTAATCGGGCAAGCACTGTAATACTTCTAGGTTTAGAACTGAGAAATTGAGTAATTAACTGAAGAAAACTGAGATCCTAAAGAGATACTGGAAAACTGACATAAGAGCACACCAACAGAAACTGAAGAAGGTAAGTTCGCTGAGGGACATAGACTCAGTTGATTTATCTAGAACATAAAAGAACTGAGGGATCAAACTCAGTTATTGAAGACCGAAGAACTGAGGGTTTAAACTCTGTTTATAAAGACTAAAGTCGAGACTGTAAAGTTAGAGTTCAGGCAAGAGTGTGATGACCTGAACTAACTTTATGTTTCTTGTATTAAGGCCTAAGAATCATAAAGACAATGATTTCTTTGATGATCGATTGAATGGTGTACTCTGATTTTGTCAATTATAATCAGATGAAGAATGGAGTACTGAGATTTTGAAGAAGAGTAAAAACTCAGTTAATGCTCTTAGAAACTGGAAACTGACCACGTCATGTTTAAATCAGTTTTTAACTGAAGTTATGAAAAGTTGAAGACAAATCAGACCGTTATAAGATAAGCAATTTTATTGGGCACACAGATATGTCAGGAAGGAGATTGACACACAAAAAAAAAAGCAGGACCACTAACGGCTTTAAGGATTCAAATTCAAATGATCTATAACCGATAGAGAAACCCCTATAAATAGATCACTTCTAGTTCAAGAAGAGATGCAGAATTCTAAGAATTAATCGAATCAAGAAAGTTCATACTAAGGGGGAAAGCCGATTAAAAGAATTCTTGCTAAGCACTTAATTGCAAGATCAAGAAATATCTTCAAGTGTTCATAAGCATTCAAAGAAAGATCAAGATAAATCATTTGAAGAAAACAATGTTGTGCATCACTTATATATCTAGAAGAAAAAGCTCAAATCACAAATTGAATCATAGTTATTGATTCAAGTCTCAACTTTGATTTTATCAAAGGTTTTAGACTGTGAAACACCAATAAAGTGTGAAGGACAGTTGAGCTGTAGTCAGGGAAACTGTTTTTGTGATGAGCTGGTGAAGAGGCAATTCAACCCTCTAAGGACCAGTGTTGCAAGATTAGTTCAAACAACAATTCTACCTGTTGAAGACCGAACCTGGAAGATTGTGAAGCTAAGGATTAGTGCAGGACAATCAAGTGTCTAGAATTTACTTTGTGTCTTGTAACTCTAAACCTCAAGAACATAGTGGATTTGGCCTCCGCATCACAGGGGAAGAGAGGACTGACAGGATTACACCACCTTGAACCTCTATAATTCTTGTCTATTTACCTTACGCATTTACTTACTGCATTGTAGTTATATTCATCTAGTTCACATACTCAGCAAACACCAGAAACTGAGTCAGCATATTAACTGAGAACTAATATTTTACAAAGGCTTAATTTAATCCGCTGCCGGTTAACTCAGCTAATGATAAGTCAGTTTTGACTTATACTCAGCTAAGTTAGCTTAACTTCGCACAAGTTTATGATGAACTAAATCTGGTTTAAGATTCAGTTTTAAGTTAGGTTTTTGGTGACAAGTTTATTCACCCTCTCTAAACTTGTGTTAGCCTTTTCAAGGGACCAACAATTGATATCGGAGCAGTGCTTTTGTTCCGAAAGGATCCATAGCTGAATCTGTATATCAGTTTGTTTGCTCGAAGTAACTGGGTAACACTTATTTCCAATACCAACAATTGGTATTGGAACAAATCTTCTATTTCTGAAGAGATCTCCGATTGAGCTTTATCAGTTTGAAGTAATTGGGCATCAGTTGTTTCCCATACCAACAACTGATTCTCATAATCAATTGTTTGCTTAAATATTTTCAAAAACTGCATCATGGATACACAACAACACTATAGAAATTTGATAAATTGTTCATTTTTAAGTTTTGATAAATACAAAAGTAAATTGCAGGCTCTGGTGGCTGATACTCAAGAAAAGCTGATTGAAACATTCATTGAAGATTCTCTCACTACAAGCAATGAAGATAATGCTGAAAGATCTATTGAAAACCGAAGTTCTAAGATTAACTGTTGAGATCAATCTTATCAAGGCTAATAATGGAACTAAGGAAACTTGCTCAACTGATGAACTAACAGAGGTAATAAACATCACAGAATCATCAGTTGATCCAATTCCTAACGTTCAGTTCAAACATGGAAAACCATTTGGAGAAAGAACCGGTTTAAGGTTTGATAGTCAGCAAAATTCTAAGATCAGACCTAGCACAGTTGCACCTAAGTTTGTAGCTGCACAAAAGTCAAAAACTCAGAAAACTGACAATATTATTAGAACTGATAAGTACTCAAACACAGCCTCGAGCTAAAACTGACAAAACTATAAAATCAGTCAGTGGCAAACAACAAACTGATAGATTTTACCGAAAGTATCAAAGGACTGAAAAAGGTAGAAATGATCAGAGATCAGCCAAAGGAACATTCAAGTTATTCTCAGAAGAATGAAAATCATTCATGGAATAATAGATTCAGGGGGAAAGGAAGACTTTTTCCTACTGATGAAGACCGGAATGCACCTATAATCTTTAAAAGATCATATAAGTTTCACAAAACAAATGAACAAAATACTGTTAGATCAAACAACAAAGTTTTATGAAAACTGACCCTACTCAGCTGTAAAATCGAGATAGGTATAAGCATAAAATTAATAAGACTTACAGGAATACAAAAACTAATCAAAAATGACCCAAACAGATATGGGTACCAAAAACCTCTTAATTTTTTTTGCAGGAGAAGATCAAAAGCTGAAAACTGAGAAATTGCAATTTTAAAGCTCAGTTGCACTCTCAACTGAGTTTTTGAATTTACTACAAGTTCTAGATAAGGACAAAACTGGATATTTACAGCTGGAGATACACTGCACTTACCATATTTACTGATACAAGCTACATATATGACCTACTTTAATCTCAACCGTCCATCTTTTCCACTCATCACCCTTTTTCGCAATCTCAACGATTCTTGATAAGACGTTTTGAATCCCACACAGATCCTTCAACCACTACTTCTGTCACTTATAAATACCATCATATTTTTCCCATTAATTCTTTACACTCAGTTTTTATATAATCATCATTTGAAGATCTTTCTAAATCTCAAGCATCTCAAATCCAACTCAATCTTCATATATATTGGCCTTCACCTGAGTTGAACCTGGAATGATCATATCACTTGATCAATTCATTGCTAAATACACCGATTAGACCCTCGCCATGGAAATTGCAACAAAAATTCGAGAAATCAAAGGTTTGGAAAAAGTGTTCAACATTAATCTGAAAAGCCTTTGTCTGGATAGCATTGTAGATTTCTATGAATTTAGTAAAAACGTCCATAGAAGGAGAAGATGTTCACACCCTCACAACCACTATTAATGGAAAGTAAATTCAAGTTACTAAAGATCTATGAGCAGATATCTTTGGCTTCGACAAATCCGGAAGTTCAGCATCTGTCAAATTAAGCAAAGAGCAGAAAGAGAAATTATAGAAAGTTATTGCACTAAATTCATATTCACCAGGCTTGCAAACTGGAAGCACAAGTCTACTCAAACCTGAATTCAACTTTCTTACCAAGATGTTGGCAAATTGCATGATTGGAAACGTAGGAAACTTTAGCAATTTGTCCGGCACCAAAATAGATCTACTATACGTCATTTGGTTCAAAGAAAATTTCAACTGGCAAAGGTACATTCTGGATCAACTAATGGCACAATATTTTGATGTACCCAAGAAGAAGACTGATGTGAAGAAATGAAGATTTTATCATAAGAAGACTCTTGCTACTTTAGTTCAAAGAATTCTTGACCACTTTAAAATTGCAAAGAAGAAGGAAACTGCAATTATAGACGGGAAATTACAATCAAAGAAGAAAAACCTAGAAAGAGGAAAGCGGGGGTTCTAAAATCGATCCTAAGAAGAAGAGCAGAAGATCAAAGAAACCTCGAACCAGTGCTGAGGTTTTGGAATAAGTTGATGAACTGAAAGAGAGGAAGAGGAAGCTGGAAGCTTCAATTCAAGCAAAGATTGCTGAAATTGCAAAGAAGGTTTTGGAGCCTTTTCAAACAAAATCAGCTACTTCAGTTGCTGAAATCTCAGCAAAGAAACTGAGAACTGAAGAAACCCCCACCAAACCTGTTCCAACTGAGGTAGTCGTCGTTGAAAAAGAAACTACAGTTGAAGAAGAAGTTGTTCCTTCACTGCCAGTAACTGAAATTCGAAGGAAGCGGACACTCAGGGGGAACAAGACCCTGAGAGATAAGGTTGACAATGAAGAAACTGACAGTGAGGAATGGTTAATTGACTTAGAAATAATGGCCTTGTTCAAACTACTCTCCAAGTCTAGATCCACACCACAAAAATCAGCATCCAGAATTGAGTATGAAGAATCATTCAAGAATGTTGTAGTGTCTCAACCTAAGGAAAAAGAACTTGCTGAAATTGAATCAAGACCTGTACCAGTCATCACCTTGGATGAGCTTTTCAGTGAAACATAAATAGTTCCAAAAGACAAGAAAATAGAAGAATCAGTTGCTGAAGAAGATGTGGAACAAACAAAAGATTAGGCTGATGAACCAACACCTGTAGAAGAACCAGTTGTTGAACTGGAACTTGAGTCAGCAAAAGAACGAGTTACTGAACATGTATAAGAACTTGTTGCTGCTGAAGAGAATTTGGAAACTGAGCCTACCATCTCAGTTACTATAATTGAAACTAAAACCAGTTTGATCCTAGTTGTTGCTGAAGGGGATACCAGAAAAATTGATCTTGAAGAAACGGATGAAATTGAAAGAATTGAGGCTCATGTGGAATCTAATCTGGAGATTCCAAGAGAAGGTGAAGTAATCACAACTCCGCCTGAATCATCTGTTAATGTTCGAGAATTGATAGTAGCTGATTGAAAAAGACTGCACGATTATCAAAATCGAAAACTCGGCTCCATATCAAATCAAAGAAGCCACTTAGCAGAAATGGAAATCATAGAGAAATGGGTGTTTAATCTTTTTAACATCACTCATTTGTCCGAACTGATCAACACTGATGAATTTTTGAGCAATGGATATACGCTGATCAGAGACAGTCAATAGAATAAAACTGCAGCAGGAGAACGTTTTATGAAAGATGACAATGAAGACGATGATGATGATTCACAGGGAGATCCCAAGTTACAAGGAGGGGTTTTCGCTCCTACTCAGGAAAAGGAAACTTGAAATGATAAAAATATTGCTGATGATGAAGACAACTCTGAAGAAAGTAGTGACGATCCAAACTCTGAAACTCAGTCAGAATCTAAAAATGAAGAAAAGGAAGGCTATCAGCCCCCAACTGGCTATCAATCCCCAACTGATCAAACTTTGCATGAGATAGCAAAGGCTGAAGCTGATAAAGTCTGTGAACAATCTGATGATGATTCAATGTAGAAATATAACCAGTTAGAGAAATTGATCAGTCAAGTCTGGAATAAACAAGAAGACAATCTAAGGAGAGAAAAAACTCTGTGGAATACAAAGATAAACTCAAGAAGATTGTTCCTACTCCTATCAAGGAAACAAAAATAGCTGAAGATGGAGCAGATAAAACTGAAGTGCAAAAAGCTGAAACTGGAAAAGACATTCCTACACATGTTGATATTATCAAATTTTATTACAATGAGCTGATCCGCATTCAGAAAGATGACATCAACTTATTTGGAAAAGTGTTAAAATCCTTGGAAGAGATTGGATAATGTCAGAAGTGACTGTCAGAACACATTGATTGAAATTCGTAAAACAACCATTGAGAATGATTCAAAGAAAGCTGAAACTACAGAGAGATGGGAAGGCATTCTCAATAACTTGGTTGACAGAATGGCTTTAATGGAGAACATAATGAAGGATTAGTTGTTGCCTAGACCATATTGGCATCAAACCAACAACATCTCAACTCCTACATCAAGAGCTTGATTGATAAGAATGATGTCAATAAGGGGAAAGTTTGGATATGTTAAAAGTCAATGCATTAGATATGCCAAAAATTCTGGAAAACATTGATGATAAACTGGTCAAAGTGAAGAAAGCTAGAGGATATTTTACAGATGAGGAAATGGAGCTAATTGCAAAATTTGTTGAACCAACTGAGAAAAGACTTGGTCTAGATTCTCGTCTTTACAATATTTTCAATGACATGCCCTTGAGAGAAGGAGAATCAAGAGAACAATCCATATCAACTTTTTTGAGTATTCAAAATATTATCATGCATTTCTGGCACAAATTGAGCAAATGGGAGAGAAATTGCACTTTGGAGAAAGTCTCAGAAAGATTGAGAAAGAGGAACCTAAGTTTGTAATGGAACTGCTGAAAACTGGCACAAGCAAAAAACTGAGACAAATTGTGTTTGTGTTTGCTGTACTCTTCAAGAGCAATTTTTTTAGTAAACAAAATATGTCCAACTCATGGAATATCTATCCAAATATTCATGGAATTGAAAGCACCGCAACAAATGAAGCCATGAAGAAGTATGCTGAAGATTATGACAATAAACTTAGTTAGCTGTCAAGTGAAAGGAAAAGAAGCTGACACTTAGTTTCTTTTCATGTACTGTATTCTAATACTCTGTATTATAACTCAGTCTCTTCAATAAAATCTCAGTTTCTCAGTTCATTTTGTTTTGGTTTAGATTGTCTTTGTCTTTATCTTTTTGCATTGCATTTAAGGAGGGTATTGACATCATCAAAAAGGGGGAAATTGTTGGAAATAAAATTTATATTTTGATGATGATTCATCACTTATTTAGTTATTGTTTTTAGACTCCATTGATAAAGTGTCATAACTAGCTGTCATAGTGCAAAGAAAAAAGATGTCTAGAAATCAATGTATATGATTTAATAGATTCTGATATTTGTATAAGTTAATCGGACACTCACTGTAATAGTTCTAGGTTTAGAACTGAGAAATTGAGTAATTAACTGAAGAAACCTGAGATCCTAAAGAGATACTGGAAAACTGACATAAGAGCACACCGACAGAAACTGAAGAAGGTAAGTTCGTTGAGGGACACAGACTCAGTTGATTTATCTAGAAGATAGAAGAACTGAGGGATCAGACTCAGTTATTAAAGATTGAAGAACTGAGGGTTCAAACTCAGTTTATGAAGACTAAAGTCGAGACTGTAAAGTTAGAGTTCGGGCAAGATTGTGATGACCTGAACTGACTTTATAGATCTTGTATAAAGGCCTAAGAATCATAAAGACATTGATATCTTATATGATCGATTGAATGGTGTACTGTGATTTAGTCAATTATAATCAGATGAAGAATGGATTACTAAGATTTTGAAGAAGAGTAAAAACTCAATCACACACTCTTAAAAACTGGAAACTGACCACGTCATGTTTAAATCAGTTTTTAACTGAAGTTAAGAAAAACTGAAGACAAATCAGACCGTTATAAGATAAGCAATCTTATTGGACACACAGAAATGTCAGGAAGGACACTAACACACAAAAAGAAAAGTAGGACTACTAACGGCTATAAGGATTCAAATTCAAATGATCTAACCGTTAACTGATAACTCATATTTTACAAAGGCATAATTTAATCCGCTGCAGGTTAACTTAGCTAATGATAAGTCAGTTTTGACTTATACTCAGCTAAGTTAGCTTAACCCGGCACAAGTTTAAGATGAACTAAATCTAGTTTAAGATTCAGTTTTAAGTTATGTTTTTGGTGACAAGTTTATTCACCCCCCCTCTAAACTTGTGTTAGCCTTTTCAAGGGACCAACACAAACCTTAACCAATGACAAGTAGAAGGCCCTCCTTCTAGTGCCAATTGACGAAACAAAATTCGTCGGGTATAAATTCTAGGCCGTTTAATCTAATAGTAATTGAATTAAGGATGAAAACAAAAGAAGTGTCAATAGGGGAAAGGATTTTTTGGGGTGATTTTGACTGAGCTTGGGATTATGTATCCAAAGCATATGTTGGAATCAAGTCTTCCGTAGTTCTTATGAACGTTTATATAGGGAACATTTATGCCCTAGGTCTTCATGGGCCGTGTCTACTGTGGGCTCTATTTTTGTGTCTCTCAAGAATGATCAAACCGCATTTATCCCTTGATTTTATGAGATAATAACGTTATTCACTTATTAGATTAACTGATAAAGATCAGAGCCTTAATGGCTTAAGATTCTTTCCATAATTATCCGATAAACGTGTTATTATTACTATACGCTCTAGCCCACCTGTGGCGAGCAAACGAGGTCAAAATGACTGATCTACGCAGGTCGCCCTCTGCCTCGTCCTGACCAACCTGCAGTGGACCTAGGAGCGACCTTTGTAGCCCCCTCCTATGGAGGTGGAGATAGGCCCTTAGGCCTATGAAGGAACTCTTGGTCCTTAAAGTTAAGGTTATAGCCCTATTTCTATCGTGACGCGTGGCGTGGTGAAATCCGGTATCGTCAGTGTGGTTTTGGCAAGGAGATTAAAAGTTGTTGATTCAAAATGGTGAGGCAATGCTGGTGTTTTTTTGTCTTTAGAAAAATGGAGGACCCTAGCTTCCCTATTGATGAGGCTTAGCTGCATCTGTTTAATGCATTCTCTACTACTGCATACATCTTTTATGATGTTTGTTGTAGTGCAAGTTTGAAGGATAATGGTCCATAGATGGTAAAACAAACATCTTTGATCTTCAACAACTTGAAGAATGGTTTGGTTCCCCTGATAGGCTTTTTGATTATATCCAATATGAGTAGGCTTTTATTCTCTTGATTCCCTGGGAGTTGCATCTCCATAATATTTTGATAGATTGTTTCATTATGATGTCAAGCATTTTTTGATAGATTGTTTCATCACAACTATACAAGAAAAATTCAATTTCATCACATGCCTAAGAGCCATATGTTGCATTTACATACTACAAGTACAAGGTAGTTGGTTTTCGTAAATCTATTTTTTGTGATAACAATAGAATGAGTGATCCATTTCTTGCTCTGAACTTTCCAAATGTTGATCAGTTTCCAATAATATGTCTTTTTTTTAATCCGACAAGTACTATATGTTCATTATAACTATATTTTTGCATTTTGGAAACTACTAGTTTTATATTTAAATGTTTTAGATCCAACGTGATGCTATTGAACCTTGTACTACATTTATTACTGTTATTGTGTTACCGTTACTGTGTTACGCTGTGATTAAATTCAGATTTCATAAACTACGTCGAAAGGGTATCATATGAGATATCAAAATGAAGAGGAAACAAATATGAACTTGGTGAAAGAATATTGATGATAAGTGTTCTAAATCAAAAGTTGCGGTCGTTTATAAGAAAAACACTCCGATTAAGGAAAATGTATTTTTGGCTTTCAAAAATTTCGTCGGAAGGGTATCGTATAAGAGCACAAAATAAAGAGCAAAAAATATGAATTTTGGTGAATTTTTTTGATGATCGGAGTTCTATATAAAAAGTTACTGTTGTTTAAAAAAAAAGCATTAGCAGCGAAGAAGCAGAAATAAGATAAGACGGGAACGCTAAACAAACACGACTTGCTGAACTCTATAACGTAAGAGTATTTTTGTCCGTTTGAATTTTTTTGTCCTTTTTACAACTTTTTCGAATTGTGTGTCATGTTTATTTATTTTGTATTAAAAAGTGGATTTTAGGCTCCTTCTCTTATAATAATAATAATAATAATAATAATAATAATAATAATAATAATAATTAATTATTATTATTATTATTATTATAATAGTGGTAGTAACTTATTTTCAAAAGTTGTAGGCAATTTCTAAAAATCGGTCTAAGCGGCCACCCACCGTTCCAATTACACCCAAGGCGGACATGTATAGGCAGGTAGGGTCTTGGGAGGTCATAGGAGGTTTTAGATGGGGTCTAGGAGGGTGGACGGCTGGGGCTTTATATATATATAAATATATATATATATATATATATATATATATATATATATATATATATATATATATATATATATTACATGAAAAACGTCGACTTAATTTTAATTCTTGAGGTGAAATTCTTACTTCTTAGACTTATTTTAACTTAATCTCATATGTTTTTGTACTTTTGACACTCTTTCTAATGCTTATACTTTATGTTTCATTAAATTATATTGCACAACCATAGTATTATTAAAAAAATACTAATCGCCGCATAGGCGCTAGGCGCCCCACCACCGTCCTGCCAGCTTCTAACGTCTTTTAGAACAACCATAACGGTCTGCTAAAAAAGCCCAATCCATTCTCACATGTAATGCATATGTGGATGTTCAAGATTGGTTTGAATTTATAGACGGATTTTATTAATATACTGTAGATGACATCTTGTCACACCATTATGCAACATCAAAACACCTCATCACCCTGCACCATTTTTTTCCACATTAACTCTCCATCATCATGCCAACACACTCCTAGAATTTGATACACCCAACACTACCACCATTTCACCAAATACTTGCATTATTTCCATCACTTTCTCTACACATTCCACTCAACACCACTGATGGTGTCGAAAAAAATCCCAAACAAGATTTAGCAGATCTGTTTGGGAATATCTGGATTTAAGTGGGTGTTTTCTCTAATAATTCTCAAGAACAAGATTCAGATTGTGAAGAACAAGATGAAGGAAAAATGATGTGTTTATGATTATGAGTTGGGCCAAAAATGGCTGCCTACATACCCTCAGCTTGTAAGGGTGTTAGAAATAAAATTTGAGTTTTGATGATGATTCATCCTTATTTGTTTAATTGATTGTATATACCCTATTTTGATGAAGTGCTGAAACTAACAGAAAAGCTAAAAGATGTCTAGAAATGAATGTATAAGATTTATTAGAGTCTGACCCTTGTATAGGTTGAATCAGACATGCACTGTAATAGTTAGAGAGTCGTAGAACTAAAAACTGGAAATCATTAAGAAAACTGGATATCACATAGAACTGACAGAACAAAATTGAAAGTGTTACTCAGAGCCAGGAAACTGAGATTTACTCAAATCTGAAGAAGGTAAGTTCGTTGAGGGACACAGACTCGATTGGCTTATCTAGAAGCTGAAGGTTGAGGGGACCAACTCAGTTAAGAATGCCGAGGGACACAGACTCAGTTATTGAAGAATGAAGAACTGAGGGTTCAAACTCATTTTATGAAGAATAAAGCCAAGACTGTAAAGTTAGAATTCAGTTAAGTCTGTGATGGCCTGAACTAACATTATGGATCTTGTATGAAGACCAGATATACATAAGGACAATGATGTCTTGGATGATTTATAAGTTATGGTGTACTCTAATTAAGTCAAAAAAAATCAGATGAGAATAGAGTACTAAGTTTTGAAGAAGAGTAGAAACTTAGTTAATGCTCTAAATCAGTTTACAACTGATAACTGACCTACTCAGTTTATACAAAACCTTAAACTGACAATTATCAGGATACTCAGTTTAAAGGAAATCATCCAAAGAAACTGAAAAAGAATTCGAATGTTGTAAATCAAGCACTTTTATTAGATGAAGGACTGACATGTCAGAACGCTCACTGACATCTAACATATAGCCGTTTGAGAGCTAACAAGGATTCAAATTCAAACAAGATGAATGTTGGATTGTACACTATAAATAGAGGACTTTGCAAACACACCAAGCTACCAAGAATTCAAGATTTGTTAAGCCTAAGTCCCGTGCATTCAATTTTATAGCTATCATCATTGTGCTCACCAATAACTATCAAGAAATCTTCTAAGTGTGTTCAAGCTCCAAAGACATATTCAAGATACAGACACTTTGAAAAACCACAAGCAAGAATCATTCATTTGATTTTGAGCCCAACTTTGATTTTAATCAAAGGTTTAGACTGTGAAGCAATCCGGCCTAGGATTTGCCGTGGACAATTGTTGTTTTAGCACTCCGGTAGACTGTGTTTGTGGGAGAGCTGGAGAAGAGGAAATACTACCCTCTAAGGACCAGTGCTAGCTGTTGTAGAGTAGCCATACTACCCATTGTTTAGTTTCTTAGATAGTGAAGCTAGGGATTAGCCAAGGACTATCAGATTAGGACTTTTTGTAACCGATCCACCCCAAAGAGTTCTAGTGGAAATTTTTGCTTAAATCACAGGGGAAGAGTGGACTGACAGGATTACACAACTTGGAACCTCTATAAATCTTGCTTTACTTTACGCATTTATTTACATTCTGTATTTGTGATTGTATTTATACAGTTTGTTCAGTATACAGAACTGATTGATACTCGAACAGTACATAAATTGACATTCACCAGAATTCAGTTTTGCATAACAAGCTTCTTTATAGATACAACTAGATCAGTAAAAAAGGCTAAAACTAAATCCGCTGCCGGTTAACTTAGTTTCATCATAAGATAGTCTGACTTATACTCAGATCAGTTAGCTCAACTCCACATATGTTTAAATCTGAACCAAATTTGTTTTTAAGAATCCATTTTGGTGACAAGTTTATTCACCCATATTCTAAGCATGTGTCAACCTTTTCAAGGGACCAACATTTGGTATCAGAGCAGTGTTCTTGACCAAGAACTTGTTTTGACAATCTCTTCTCGTTGATCTTCTGAAAAAGCTCAGTTTTTCAGTTTCCAGTTTCTGCATAACTCAGTTTTTACAAATTTGCATCATGGACAACAATCAGTATGCTAGACAAATGCTGATGTGCAATATGGATTCCTTTGATGAGTATAGACGTCGATTGCAGGCTTTTCTTGCTGCCACACATGATGAGATGATGTATTTACTGATGGACCAATTGAAATCACTCACACGCAAACAGTTGATGGTGGTGCTCAAGTCAGAGTTCTCAAGCCTAAAAGTGAATGGAATAATAATGGTAAGAAGAGGAACAATCTCAACAATGTTGCTATGGATATTATTCTTAGAACCTTGGATTGCAACATGTACCTGAAAGTCAAAGAATGTGCTATTGCCAAAGAAATCTGGGAAAAGCTACAGTTGGTATGTGAAGGAACTGACTCAATCAAGGAAAACAAGATCTCAATTGCCAAACAAAAGTTTCATGACTTCAAGATGAAACCTGGAGAAACCATTGAAAAAATCGAGACAAGATTCAGTGCAATCATGGATGAGCTAGCACTTCTCAAGATAGACTACACCAAGAAGAAAATCAATACCAGAATTTTGAAAGCTCTACCCTCATACTGGAAAATGAAGGTTACAACCACGGAAGAATTAAGAAAGCTTGATGAAGAAGATACTTTAAAAATCTTCTCAGATTTGAAAGCTTATGAATTCAGTGAAGATTTCACAGTTATCTTAGTTGCAATGAAAGCACTTGAAGACCCAAAGACTACAGCTCTTGCAGTAGCTAATGATAACCTAGAGACATCAAATAGCAATCTTCAACAACTGGATGAAATGGAGGAACATATGGCACTCATGATGAATAGAATTAGAAGAATGAAGAGTGGCCAGCCAGTTACTTAAAAATACATCAAGAAAACTCTTGAGAGGAAGAAAGATTATGAGTACTTGTGCTTCAACTGCAAAAATCCTAGACATTATAAGGCTGAATGTCTAGAATTGACTAATAAGAGAACTCAGCATAGAAGAACTGGAAGAAGAACATTATTAGCTGGTGATGAATCAGATTATGAAGCCAGAACTGAAAAGGCACTCCCAGATGACACAACTTTAATGGCTCACATGGAAAACTCAAATGAGGTATGTGAATCTAATTCAATATACAACTCAGCACAAAATTCCATACAAAATGCTTGTTCTTCCACTGCTGGTTCTAATCCAAGAAATTCTTAATTAGAGGAAACTCTCAATGAACTGATGAATCAGCTAGTAGCAATACAAGATGGTTATGAATCAATCAAAGTAGAGAAAGAATATCTAATTTTGGAAGTCGAAAGATTAAAAGTTTAATTGAACATTTCAAAACTGATAAGAACTGAACTAGCAAAGAATAAACATCAGCCTATTACTTCTGTAGCAGCAGCTAAATCTTTAGCTCAATCCAGTTCTGTAACTGGATTCAAATCTGGAAAGCCTTATGGTGACAGAACTGGCCAAGGATTTGATACACATCAAACTTCAAAGGAAGGAACTAGTAAAGCTGGAGAACCGAATGTCAAAATTGGCATTAAGTTTGTGGCTGAACAAATTCTGCAAACTGGGAAGCATGCTGAACCAGTTAAATCAGCTCAGCATGAATCAACTCAATATCGACATCAGTTTTCTAAGAAGTCAGCTGTACCTATTAACAAAAGTAAATCAAAGGTAGATCAGCTGCACCTCAAAGAAACAAAGATGGTAGATCGAATGCCAGATCAACAGAAGTGAACCATGCCAAGAACCAGAAAAAGTCCAACCAAAGTAAATCCAAGAATGCTAATCATTCAAGGAATTACCAATTCAGGGGGAAAGGCATATTATTTCCCACTGATGATGATTGGAACTATTTTGAACCTATTGCTAAAACTTAAATGAACATTCATTTTAATCAGAGAACTTAGTAGAAAAATTATCCAAAGTCTCAGCAAAATACTCAGTACAAAAGTTATTTTAGACCTCAATACAAACAACATAATGATGGTTACTACTCTGTTTTCAATAATAGCATGCAATATGGAAGTTAGTTTAAACCAAAAGACTTGAAAGAGCATATAAATAAGACACAATCCAGTAGTAGATAGTATGTGAATGTAGCTTATATATATGATAATAAGTGCAACAATTTCTAGAGGAGACCCTATGGAAATATTCCAAAAGTTGTACTTACAACTGACCCTTATGGACCCAAACAGAGTTGGGTACCCAAAATTGATTAAATTGTCTTGCAGGAAATATGGTATTTTGACAGTGGATGCTCTAGACGTATGACAAGAGGGAAACACTGTATGGTTGATTTTAAAGCTAAGTATGGACCCAAAGTCAATTATGGAGGAAAAGACAAACCTGGTTATACAAGAAGATATGGAACCTTGATAAAAAAAATGGATTGAAGATCAGAATGTAGCTTATGTTGAAAGACTCAATTACAATCTACTCGGCACTAGTCAATTTTGTGACATAGGATACAAAGTTACTTTGATAAAGAATTTTGCGTTGTTATAAGTGAAACTGCATATCAAGTAGTTCATACGGGTAGAAGAAAGGAAAACATGTATGTTGTGGACTGGTTAACTGCCGTTTTATAGACCTGTTTACTTGTGCATACCAAATCAGAAATCAGCTGGCTATGGCACATGAAACTGAGTCATCTCAACTTTGATGACATGAATCTTCTAGTCAAGAAAGATTCAGTTATTGGACTACCAGAAATCTCTTACCAAATGGACAGTTTGTGTGATGCTTGTAAAAAAAGAAAGCAAGTGAACGCAAGTTTCAAGACCAAATCTCAGCATTCAACAACAAGAGTCTTAGAACTCTGATGACGGTCAACTTGGTATCATATTTTACCATCAATCTACCCCGGATTTGTGTTCTTAATGGAAATAATATGTATGAAATCATGGGTTAATTAGCTAAATGTGATTAAGCCACGTCCGGGGTGACTAAATGGTATTATGCGTATTAACCGTGTATTTTATGCGTTATTTTCTAGAAATAGAAGCTAATATATGTGCTATGATTTTATTGACAGATGAACGAGTATAATGATCATCATTTGGAATGAATATGAGAGTCAATCGATAGAGAATAGAATGGAGCTGAAGGTTGAAGTGTTTCGAGCGGAGATTGGACCCGAGAATCTGATTGGTGATCTTACAACGCAGTTTCAGAAGCCTTACAAGACGAATTGGGCTTTGACTTCTGCATGAAAGTTGTAGGTCTTGAAACAAGGATTCCAACACACTTTTAATCACTTACATCGGAGTTACATAGGCCAGGTTATGGTCCACATACCGAAGCTGGCCCTAGGGTATTCCAGAACCTTCCTAGTTAAGTCGGCAAAAAGAAGAAGACAAAAATACCCCCGGTAAATCGGGAGATATTGCCGACTTACCGAGCCCCAGAATCTTCCGGAAACACGTTTTCTTGTCCTTCACGGATGGGGTATACCCCTAAGTCGGTTTATACACCTATATAAGGCCATTCAAGGCTGCGAATTTTTATTCTCTCATTCATTCATAGATCTATTCAACAACTAGATACAATGTATTCTTTTGGTTATAAAATCTTCTTTTATTTCTTGCAAATAATTCATGAGTCTTTCAGTATTGAATTGTTCTTGGTTTACAATCATCATGGATCGATTCGAGTCGCCGGAGGGAGAGAGAATTGAAGAGTAGATATGTTCTTCGTTATGGGTAAGATCTATTCCAATGTTTTATTTCTTTTCTTAGATTCATGATTGTTCTTGTGATAGATCTAGATTATGCTTGCGATCAACTATGCATTAATTAAACGAACCTTAAACTTATTATTTGATTCGTTCATATTAAACGCAGAATTATTGGTTGCGCTCTTCAGATCGGTGACGGTCTTTATCGCTAGATCTGAATACCTAGTAATCCTAATTTTGTGGTTCGGCGTCAGCTACGTTTATCGACAAGATTAATTAACAGTTGGTTAGATCTGGCCAATATGCTTATTATATTCGTATATTAACACGAAGGACTTGCAAGGTGATGTGTTAGTTAGATCATAGTCTTGATGGATCCCTAAGAACGTGCTAGTCATTGTCGATAGCTGCTTAGGGAGGTTTTCGGTCTCGTGCCGGCATCTCTAGAACTTATTGTGTATGAACTAATACAACCAAAGAAAGAGGTTAGTTGCATATAGATTGTTTGGTATCGTTACAGTGAAAGTGTATAGGGTTAGGAGATTGCACCCGTAGCTTAATTACACACACGGATCATAGAAGGATTAAGAGGAGATTAGTTATGAATAGTTTGGTTAATGCCTTTTCAATATATGATTGACCATGGGTTTATTTGCATCTCTTTTTACTTTACTATTATGTGGGTCAACGGCCACCCCTACCTGGTTGACCAATGAATTGTGGTTGTGATTAGTGTAATTAAATAATAGTCTCTTTGAGATCGACCTTGACTTCTCTTGCTATACTACGATTGACATAGTCCTCTTGCTAGTATTAAGCGACTTACACGCGATCAAGTTTTTGGCACCGTTGCCGGGGACTATTTATTTAATTGTTAGGAATTGCCATTAATTTATAGTTAACCTTTTTTTGTTAATTTTCTTTTCTTTTCGATAATTCAATAAAATTGTGAAGGTTTTTTTCATCGCCATGTTCCTTAGGCTTTTGAGCAAAGGATGTGCGGGAGTTTTTTTTTACTTCACTTGATTATTCGGTTATTATTTTGAGTCTTGAGTCTTTTTATTTTTATTTGGAGTCTTATAATAGTTTTGTTGTGTTTAAGTAATAAAGTTATTATGTATTGGCTTAAATTGTTTATTTCACTTCTTCTTTTTAGTTGTGCTATTGACTGCCACATTACATAAATATTTTATTACTTATTCGTGTTTCGTGGTACTAATGTCCTTTGTGCCAGAATTGTTTGTTTTAGCTGACCTAGTGTAGATTAGTCCTTTGAAGAAGACAACTTTGATTCTAGTTCAGTGATATGATTTGCTTCAGACAGTTAGCCGAGTTCTTCTATTTTCCAAAGCTAAGTGTTCTTCTTGTTCCTCCTTTTTTTTCTTTACTTTTCACATTGAGGACAATGTTGAGTTTTAAAGTTGGGGGTAGGCATAACACTTAGTTTGAAAAATTGGGACACACTTACACTTATTTTTGTGAATTTTGATTTTTTGAATTGAATGAAATAAAAACCTTAAATCGTTGAAATTGCTTAATTACATACTTTGTTCATTAATGATGAATAAGGGGTTTGTCAGCTATTTGGAGTAGTGATTTATTATCATCTATCTTGTTGTGGAATCGACCTTTTTTTTAAGCACGTATAAGTCTTTTTTTTTTTCCAGTTTGTATCATAGATGACGTATTATTCAATTTAGTATGGAAGAATGAGCATGTGTTATGTTGAATGAAATAGTGACTTATTAATTGTTATTTTGCCATTTGCATTCAATTTTTGAGCACGCAATCTGAGTGAGAAGTATTAGACTAGATGAAGAGTTATCTTAGACCGGGAATCGATATTTGTAGGTGATATACTTTAACCAATTGTTGTAGGATGATGGTAGCAATCATGATGCCACAAAATGTAAAATGGGACAAAACGGGCTTGCGAGTGAGAGAAAAAAAAGAGTGAGAAATCTGCCCAAAAAGGAAAAAAGAAGAGAGAATATATATATATATATAATAAAGACAGTGAGGGAAGCGAACTCATAACAGAAAAGGCACGACCCTCGCATAAAAATAAAACAAACGAGGACCTAAGAGATACTCGGTCCCCAAGTCCGTCTGGACCAAGTAAGGTTTCATGTTGTTTGCCTATATCTGAAGTCAAGAGAAGCGAGTGTGCACATTGATAAGTAAGGATTATGGGGTCTCTATAACTTCATTCTTTTCTTGAACGCACTATCACAAAAGATTTATCACACGACACATTGATGTATTGGTAGGTGATGATTAATGGGGAACTTATGGATTTGTGCAAGATGCATGTTTTGCCTGAGATCCTTATTGATATAATGTGATTCTGTCTGTGTCACTATTGTTTGAGAGTTATTGCACACACACGTCTGTTCTACTACGAGATATGTAGTGCTTAATGGATTACTGATGGATATGTGTTGACCCTCATCTTATTTATCATTCTTGAATGATTTTGTTCTTAATTAGTTTGTAATTGTTTATAGGGTTTGTTTAATTTGGTTTTTGTTCGGGATGATCAAATGCTATGTGGGGGGTAGTTGATGACGGTCAACTTGGTATCATATTTTACCATCAATCTACCCCAGATTTGTGTTCTCAATGTTGATAATATGTATGAAATCATGGGTTAGTTAGCTAATTGTGATTAAGCCACGTCCGGGATGACTAAATTGGTATTATGCATATTAACCGTGTATTTTATGCGTTATTTGCTAGAAATAAAAGCTACCATGTGTGCTATGATTTTATTGACAGATGAACGAGTATATGGAGCATCATTTGGGCTGAATATGAGAGTCAATCGATAGAGAATTGAACGGAGCTGAATTTTCAAGTGTTTCGAGCGGAGATTGGACCCGAGAATCTGATTGGTGATCTGGCAGTGCAGTTTCCGAAGCCCTACACGACGAAATGGGCTTGGAATTCTACATGAAAGTTTTAGATCTGGAAACAAGGATTCCAACACACTTTTAATCACTTAAAACGGAGTTACGTAGGCCATGTTATGGTCCAAATAACGAAGCTGGGCCTAGGGTATTCTAGAACCTTCCAATTTAAGTCGGTAGAAAGAAAAAGACAAAAATACCCCCGGTAAACCGGGAGATACCGCCGACTTACCGAGCTCCAGAATCTTCTAGAAATGCTTTTTCTTGTCCTCCACGGATTGGGTTTACGCCTAAGTTAGTTTATACACCTATATAAGGCTATTCAGAGCAGTGAATTTGTATTCTCTCATTCATTCATAGATCTATTCATCAACTAGATACAATGTAGTCTTTTGGTTATAAATTCTTCTTTTCTTTCTTGAAAATAAGTCATGAGTCTTTGATTATTGAATTGTGCTTGGTTTACGATCATCATGGATCGATTCGAATCGGCGAAGGGAGAGAGAATTGAAGAGTAAATACGTTCTTTGTTATTGGTAAGATCTATTCCAATGTTTTATTTCTATTCTTAGATTCATGATTGTTCTTTTGATAGATCTGGATTAAGCTTGCATCTAATCAACTATGAATTAATTAAATGAACCTTAATCTTTATTATTTTATTCGTTCATATTAAACGCAAATTTATGGGTTGCGCTCTTCAGATCTGTGACGGTCTTTATCTAGATCTGAATACCTTGTAAATCCTAATTTTCTAGTTTGGCATCAGCTACGTTGATCGACAGGTTTAATTACCAGTAGGTTAGATCTGGCCAATCTGCTTTTTGTATTCGTAAATGAACACGAAGGACTTGCTAGGTGAAGTGTTAGTTAGGACATAGTCTTGATGGATCCCTAGGAACGTGCTAGTCATTGTCGATAGCTGCTTAGGGAGGTTTTCGGTCTCGTGCCGGCATCTCTAGAACTTATTGCGTATGAACTAATACAACCAATGAAGGGGGTTAGTTGCATATATAGATTGTTTGATGTCCTTACATTGGAGTAGCTGAAAGAAGAAACAAGACACCGAAGGAAGCAGGTAGAACTATGATTTGTGAATCCAAGTTACCTGAAAGATATTGGGATGAACCAGTGAATACAGCTTGTTATACACAAAATAGATCATTAATGAATAAGACATTGGAGAAGACACCCTATTAGATATGGAATGGGAGGAAACCAAATGTCTCATACTTTCATGCCTTTGAAAGCAATTTCTACATACAGAATAAGGGAAAAGATTAGCTTAAGACTTTTCAACCCAAAGCTGATGAAGGAATATTCTTAGGATATTCAAGTGTTAGTAAATCATTTAGAGTTTTGAACAAATGAACACTCAAGCATGAAAAATCTATACGTGTAGATTTTGATGAACCAAACTTCACTAATGATACGAATGAAGACAAACATGAACCAGTTTCTCAATCTCAGTTACGAAAGATCCCAGAATTAGCTTTTGTTGACATGGGAAGACTAAGATTATCGAATCTTCAGATCAAGATCAAGATCAATCTCAGTTTCCAACAACTGAACCCACAGTTGAACATCCAATACAAAATGAAACTGATCCAGTACAAGATCAATAAAATCAAGCTCAAGTAGATCAGATTCCAGAAGCTGAATTTCATGAAGAACCATTTCAAGAAAATAATGATCCAATTTTACAACCCCCAATTCATCAATGGATGAGAGATCACCCTGAGGAATAGGTGATTGGTGATTTTCAACAAGGCGTTCACACAAGAAATCAGTTAGATGCATTGATAGCATGTATTCTATCTCAAGCTGAACCCAAAGAGATAGAAGAAGCCTTGAAAGATCCAGATTGTATACTAGACATGCAAGAAGAACTCAATGAATTTGAAAGGAATCAAGTATGAGAGCTAGTAGAGAGACCAGATCGTGTAAATGTTATTGGCACCAAATGGGTGTTCAGAAACAAACCTAATGAAGATGGAAACATTGTTAGAAATAAAGCTAGACTTGTAGCCAAAGGATATTCACAAGCTGATGGGATAGACTTTGATTAAATTTAAGCTCCAGTAGGAAGGCTAGAGGCAATCAGATTATTTCTTGCCTTTACAGCACACAAGAAGTTTAAAGTCTACCAAATGGATGTTAAAAGTGCATTATTGAATGAAGTACTTGAAGAGGAAGTTTATGTAAAACAACCCCAGGATTTGAAATCAAAGATCAAGAAGGCAAAGTTTTCAGACTGAGAAAGGCACTCTATGGACTGAAACATGCACCTAGAGTCTGGTATGAAACTTTATCTCAGTTTCTATTTGACAATGGATTCATTAAAGGAACCGTTGACAAAACCTTGTTCAGAATGAAGACAGGTGAAAGCACTCTCCTAGTTTAGATATATGTGGATGACATCATTTTTGGATCAGAGAATCAACAATTTTGTGAGAAATTTTCAAGTTTAATGAAGAGCAACTTTCAGATGAATATTATGGGAGAACTGAATTATTTTCTCTGATTGCAAGTTAAGAAAATGGACAATGGAATCTTTATTCACCAAACTAAGTATACATGAGAACTTATCAAGAAGTTTGGAATGGAAAACAGTGCAGGAATAGCAACGCCTATTAGAACTAACATAAGATTAGATGAGGATAAAGATGGAAAGGATGTGGATCAAACACTCTACAGAAGAATGCTTGGAAGTCTACTTTATCTCACAGCAAGTAGACCTAACATATCATTTGCAGTTTGTGTCTGTTCAAGATTTTTGACTAGACCTAAAGAAAGTCACATGATAGTGGTCATGAGAACCCTGAAGTATCTCAAAGACACACTTGGAGTAGGGATATGGTACTCAAGAGAAGAAGAATTCAAGCTGATATCCTAATCAGACTCAGATTATGCTGGATGCAAAATAGACAGAAAAAGAACCTCAGGCACATGTAAGTTACGTGGAAATAGACTTGTGTCATGGTTTAGCAAAAAACAGAACTCAATTTCAACTTCAATAGCTGAAGCAGAATACATTGCAGCTAGAAGCTTTTGTGCTCAAGCTTTGTGCATTCGACAACAACTAAGAGTCTATGGAATTGAGGAAGGGTTGATACCTATTATGTGTGACAACACAAGCTCAATAGCAATAACAGATAACCCATTTTTACACTCAAGGACAAAACACATTGATGTGAGACATCACTTTATAAGAGAACATGTGGAAAAGAAGGATGTCACAATTCTCTATGTCTTAACTGAGGACCAGTTGGCTGATATTGTTACAAGACCTTTGGACAGAGAAAGGTTTTCTAAACTGAGAACTGAATTGGAACTAATCAAAGTAAGCTAAGTCAGTTCAAGCCTCTGAGGTTCGTTAAGGGGATTGATATTTGTCATGCTGGGTGAGCTCACTTGACAGATCAGTATTGACATGAACAATCTCAAACTGACTCTAAAGTTGAAACTAGGTAAAACTGATCACTAAACTTATAATCAGTTTTTACACCGTCAAAAGTTAAGAGGATATAATCGAAAATAGTCACATCGCAACTAATTACCGCCGAATACGTCAAAAAATGTTGTGTGTGAACACACAAAAATCCAGATAGTACATGCATTGGTAACCGTTTTCATCAGAAGAATTTGAAAAGGTACTCAAAGAACGTGGGATCGTATCCAAAACCATCCACACTTCTATATACTCTTCTAATCAGATATTCTCTCAACAGAATATCCTCTCAAACACAGAAAACAAAATCAGGAATATGGCATCAAAGGAACAACAAGAAACCAGATTAATCGCAATAAGAGTGCCATTTACTCTAAATCAACTTGAAGATGCAAGCAACAACACTTTGTTGGCCTGTTTACACTGTGAGAAGATTATAAAGATACAAGGGTTGGTGAATCTTCTAGAGATCAAATTGGAAAATGATCTCAATGTGGAAGGTATTCTACAATTTTGGAAAAACATGAAGATGGTGAAGCATTCCTTGGTAACAACCGTTTGAGGAGAAAGAATCTGCCTTAACACAGAAATCTTAAGGCAACTATTTGATTTCAAGAAACCAACTGAGAAATCAGTTGATTTACTCAACTTGCCGCTCAAGCGTGAAGCTTTTCGTTTAAGGATTTCAGCAATCAAGGAACCAGCTAAAGTTTATTCATATATGGAAAGTCTAAAGATGGAATTCGCTTTCCTCGGCAGATGGGTAAGCAAAACCATTATCGGTCTATATCAATGATTAACATCGATGTCAGAAGACAAACTTCATCTTCTAAATATCATTTGGGATGAAATTGACTTCAAATAGGCAGGATGTATTCAACCTACTCTGGAAGCAACACATTACTGAAGTACAAAGTGTTCAGAGAGGCTAAACTGAAAGAAAACAGAAGGTTGGAAGACTTCATCTGAAGAAATCACACAGTTGGGTAGTACCAATATTACCTAGAATGACTCAGTCATGTTAGAGAAGCTGAACAACATGCAACATCTAAACCGACTGATACTAAGAAAATTGCAGCAGTGGTAAGTTCAAGGAAAGAGCCTTCTAAAGCTGAAGAGAAAAGGACTGTCTCTTAGCAAATAGCTGAACATAAACGAGTTAAGCATAAAGCTGACTCACTAGACAAAAAGTCAGTTGGAAGAAGCTTGTTCCAAGAATATAACTCAGTTAAGGGAACTGAAATGAGCAAGATAGCATTAACTGAGGGGGAACAACAACTGACATCAGGAAATGATTAGTCTGCCGAAAATGTTTCTCACAAGAGACCTAGAATTTCAAAGAAACAAGTTTCCGCTATAGAAAAGAATTAGCAAAACCAGCAACAAGAGAGTACTTTTGAACCTGAAAGGATCATCAATCTCATGAAGATGAAGCTAAAAACTGTGGTCTCTCAAGAATCTGTCAAAGAAGTTCTGAAGACTGAAGAAAACTTGTTCTTGGAAGATCTTGAAGTAGAAGACTTATATGCATTATTCCTTATGAATGAATTCCTAACAAAATGCTATAAGCTACTTGAAGAAAAGGCTCATAGGAAGAAAATGTCAGTTGAGTCATTAGAACCGAAGAAAGTTTTAAAGAAGAATGATGATGAAGACAAAGATGATGATTCAAAGAAGATGACAGAGCAGAGTTCGGTTTTACACCCGGAAGATAAAACTGAAATTCAAGAAGACAAAACTAAAGTTCAGGATGAGGGACTTCCAGTTGATTCACAGACAACTGACAATTAGATGCAAGCTGAAGAAGTTGGCAATAAACTGATGGTTGTTGAGGATAAAACTCAGTCAACATTCAAAGAAGAAGCAGATCCAACAGAATTTTTGACAGAAGAAGAGCTGACCAAAGTTCAGACTACCTTGTACAGTATGCTTACCCAAAAAGAAGACTACACCAATATTTTGTGAAGGAACTCAGGATATCTGGATTATCAAAAGAAGACTAACGCATCTGTACATTCAAAGTTGGATACAATCAAGCATACTACCTCTAACTCAGTTTATGAGATTCTCCAACTGAAGGAAAATTTGGACATTATAACTCTTGAAGACTGAGAAATCCGTGCTCAGTCAGAATGGCATTTGAATTAGAGGATTTACGGTCTAGAATGTCAACTCAAGGATCTCTATACTTCACAATAAAGGCATTGCAATTGATCAAAAGGAAACACATATGTTGATCATTGAAATGTATGATGCCAAAAAGGGAAGTAGAAGAAGAAAAAAAGCTAAAACTTCAAGATGAACTTAGAAATGAAAAAGGAAAGTCAGCATCAGCTTCCAACATCAGAGATCCAGTTCAACCAAGTGATGAAGAGCTCATTCAAAAATACAACAAACCTGGAATGAAAAGAACAGCTGTCACACAAGATCTATGGCCTAAGTTTCACAAAGACTACAATCATGTGAAAGCTAAGTATAAATATAGATCTTATGAATAATCCCTTGCATACTTCTTGTCAGATACATATCACAACCAAATGATGGCTGAACACAAGAAGATGAGGAAGATGGAAGAAAGACTTGACATCAGAGACAAGAAAGAACAAATAAAGGCATACATTGTTGAATTTGAAGACAACTACAAGGATAATAATGATCTTCCCAAATTACTTTTATGGAGGAAATGGAAGATATCAAGTCAAGTTGATTACAACAGAGCATTTTCAAAGGATGATACAACTTTAGAAACTGAATACATGTTGTATGACAAAGAAAGAATGTATATCAAAGTTACACAACAAGCTGTTTAGCTTTCATTTCAAATTTTACAATCATTTGTGTAACTTATTCCACTTTTTGTGAATTCTAATCACAAATCCAATTTGCAGTTTTACTTTGTTTTATTTTGTTTTTATCTTTAAGCTTTTCCATTAAGGAGGGTTCTGACATCATCAAAAAGGTGGAAATTGTTTGAAATAAAATTTGAGTTTTGATGATGATTCATCCTTATTTGTTTAATTGATTGTTTACAACCTATTTGATGAAGTGCTGAAACTAGCTGTTATAGTGAAAAGCTAAAAGATGTCCAGAAATGAATGTATAAGATTTACTAGAGTCTGATCCATATATAGGTTTAATCAAAAAAGCCTTGTAATAGTTAAAGAGTCGTAGAACTGAAAGCTGGAAATCATTAAAAAAACTGGATATCACATAGAACATACAGAAAAAACTGAAAGTGATATTCAGAGCCAAGAAATTGAGATTTACTCAGACTAAGGGACACATACTCGGTTGGCTTATCTAGAAGATGAAGGCTGAGGGGACAAACTCGGTTAAAAAGGCTGAGGGACACGGACTCAGTTATTGAAGAATGAATAACTGAGGGTTCAAACTCAGTTTATGAAGAATAAAGCCGAGACTGTAAAGTTAAAGTTCGGGTAAGTCTGTCATGGCCTGAACTGACTTTATGGATCTTGTATGAAGACCTGAGATACATAAGGACAATGATGTCTTGGATGATTTATAAGTTACGGTGTACTCCGATTAGTCAATAAAAATCAGATGAGAATAGAGTACTAAGTTTTGAAGAAGAGTAGAAACTCAATTAATGCTCTAAATCAGTTTACAACTGATAACTGACCTACTCAGTTTATACAAAACCTTAAACTGACATTTATCACGATACTCAGTTTAAAGGAAGTCATCTAAAAAAACTAAAAGAGAATTCGAACGTTGAAAATCAAGCACTTTTATTGGATGAAAGGCTGACATGTCAGAACGGTCACTGACATCTGACATATAGCCATTTGATAGCTAACAAGGATTCAAATTCAAACAAGATGAATATTTGATTGCACACTATAAATAGAGGACTTTGCAAACACATCAAGCTAGGAAGAATTCGAGATTTGTTAAGCCTAAGTCCTGTCCATTCGATTTTATAACTATCATCATTATTCTCACCACGAATTATCAAGAAATCTTCTAAGTGTTCAAGCTCAAAAGACATATTCAAGATACAGACACTTTGAAGAACCACAAGCAAGAATCATTCATTTGATTCTGAGCCCAACTTTGATTTTAATCAAAGGTTTAGACTGTGAAGCAATCCGGTCTAGGATTTGCCAAGGACAATTGTAGTTTTAGGAGTCGGGTAGACTGTGTTTGTGGTGGAGCTGGAGAAGAGGCAATACTACCCTCAAAGGACCAGTGCAAGTAGTTGCAGAGTAGCCTTAGTACTTGTTCTTTAGTTGCTTAGATAGTGAAGCTAGGGATTAGGCAAAGACTATCAGATTAGGACTTTTTGTAACTGATCTACCTCAAAGAGTTCTAGTGGAATTTTCCTCCCACATCACAGGGGAAGAGAGGACTGACATGATTACACCACCTGGAACCTCTATAATTCTTTCTTTACTTTACTTTACGCATTTATTTACATTTTTGAATTTGTGATTGTTTTTATACAGTTTGTTCAGCGTACAGAAGTGATTGATACTCAGACAGTACACAAACTTACAATCACTAGAATTCAGTTTTGCATAACAAGCTTTCATAGATACAACAAGATCAGTTAAAAAGGCTAAAACTAATCCGCTGCCGGTTATCTCAGTTTCAGCATAAGTCGGTTTGACTTATACTTAGCTCAGTTAGCTCAACTCCATACAAGTTTAAAAATGAACGTAATTTGTTTTTAAATATCCTTTTTGGTGACAAGTTTATTTACACCCCTCTAAACTTGTGTCAGCCTTTTCAAGGGACCAACAAAGGGATCAAGCTCAGGTTACATAGTATTTAAGTGAATTAGAGAGCCCCATTTGTCAAGGGTGTGATGCTACTATTTATAGGGGCCATGAGTTGGTTGTTGCCAGGCTGTTGATAGGTTGTTACCAGGATGTTGCAAGGCTGTCGCTAGGCTATTATACGAGATGTGCACCACGGACTGAGAGATGGCAATCTAGTAGGCTGGTGAGCTGGCGAGCTGACGAGCTACGAGCTAGCGGGCCGAAGAGCTAAGGTCTGGCGAGCTAAGGGCTGGCAAGCTGGCGAGCTAGAGATATGACTAGCTGAGAGCCGGCAAGCTAAGGGCTGGAAGGCTGGTGAGCTGGCTCTGGCGAGCTTGACATGAGCTCTTTGCCTGTAGGCATCATTTACGAAATCTATTGCCTAAAGAAGAAGGCTTTGTTCGAGCTGAAGGATTACGAGCTGGAGGAACAAGCAAGTCAGCCCCCTATGTTTCGTATAGAGCTAGTTGTTTTTTGCTCATGCCTTTTGCCTTGTCCAATGATGAGAATCACAATAGCAAGAGGCGGGCTAGATTATTCTCGGTCTGACCCGGATTGTGAAGAGACAGAATTGCCGAGCCCACAACCCTATCGATTTTTGGGCTTATGCATGGGCCAAGTTTGGATCCACGGGCTCTTTTAGGAATGGCCATAATTGAAACATCAATGGCCCCTTAGTTATTGAGCTTTTAACAATGCAAGTGAAAGTCATGGAGTAAATTTGTAGCCGACTTGATATACTGTTAGTTGAGATGACTATTGTAGAGAGACCTGTTGAGATTGCATAAGTCTTTTTTAGCGCAGTCTATTGGTGCCGTGCTTTGGTAGCGACCGGGCTTAAATAAGTCATGCTTGAAAAACTAAGGCTGCAATTTTGCTGTGAAATCAAGCGGACGGGATTAGACAAGATTCACTCGAGGGCGAGATTCAAATATGATGACAAGCTGGAGTCGGGATTCTTTAAGATTCGCTCAAGGGTGAGTTTCAAATATTATGCCGAGCTAGAGTCGGGCTTATAGAAGATTTGCTCGAGGGCGAGTTCCAAATATGATGTAGAGCTAGAGTCGGGCTTATATAAGATTCGCTCGAGGGCAAGTTCCAAATATGATGCCGAGATGGAGTCGGGCTTATAGAAGATTTGCTCGAGGGTGAATTTAAAAAATGATTCCGTGCCAAAGAAAACGTAATTACAGAAGATTTGCTCGAGGACGAGTTCCAAATACGATGCCAAGCTGGAGTCAAGCTTATAGAAGATAAGCTCGAAGGTGAGTTCCAAATATGACACTGAGCTGTAGTTAGGCTTATAAATGATTCGCTCGAGGGTGAGTTCCTAATATGATGACGTGTCGAAGCGAACAAACTTATAGAATATTCGCTCAAGTGCGAGTTCCATATATGATGTCGTGCCAAAGAGAACATATATACAGAATATTCGCTCGAGTGCGAGTTCGAAATATGATGTCGAGCTGGATTTGGGCTTAGCTTGCGTCAATGCTCGTTCAAGTAATGATGTCTTTGGGGCCATGCTCATTCGTGACTGGTCTTATTTTGCGTCAATGCTCATTCACATAATGACGTCTTATTTTGCGCCCATGCTCATTCGCGGCCAGTCTTATTTTGCGTCAGATCTTCCATGTAATGACGTCTTTGGTGCTATGCTCGTTCGTGACCAGACTTAGTTTGTGTCAATGCTCTTTCGCATTATGACGTCTTTGGTGCTGTGCTCGTTCACGACCGGTCTTATTTTTAGTCAATGCCCTTTCACGTAATGACGTCTTTGGTTCCATGCTCGTTTGTGACCGGCCTTATTTTGCGTAGAGACTCTTTCACGTCATACCATCTTAGGTGCCGTGCTCATTCACGACCGGTCTTATTTTGTGTCCATGCTCTTTCGCGTAATGACATCTTATGTTGTATTGATGAGAAAGTTCATCCTGTCACGTTCGGTAGAGAGAGTTCCAAAATAAGATAGCTTGACCCGCCATGTCCGGTAAGGTGAGATCTAAAATAAGATAGCCCGACTCGCCACATCCAAAGATGAGTTCCAAAAATAAGACGGCGCGTCCTGCCACTTTAGGTAGGGATTGTTTCAAAAATAAGATAGCTCGACCCGCCACGTCCGAGGGGTGAGTACCAAAAATAAGAAGGCTCATCCCACCACTTTAGGTAGGGAGAGTTCTAAAAATAAGATAGCTCAACCCGCCACGTCCGGGGGGTGAGTTCCAAAAGTAAGAAGGGTAATTATTCAATTTGTAGAAACGAGAATGAATCCCAATGAGGGCTCATCTTGGAGAGCTTGAGAGTTCGTATTTAGAGAGCTTGAGAGCTTGTACTTGGGATCTTGAGAGCTCACAACTGGAGAGCTTGAGAGCTCGTATCTAGTGAGTTCATGTTTGGAGAGCTTGAGAGCTCGTATTTGGAGAACTTGTACTCGGAGCACTTGAGAGATCGTACTTGGAGAGTTTGAGAGCTCGTATATGGGGAGCCTTTATTTGGAGAGTTTGAGAGCTTGTATATGCAGAGCTCGTACTTAAGGAGCTTAAGAGATCGTATCTAAAGAGCTCGCTCCTAGAGAGCTTGAGAGATCATAGATAGAGAGCTCGCTCTTGGAGAGCTTGAGATCTCGTATCTAGAGAGCTTGTACTTGGAGAGCTTTAGAGCTCGTATTTGAAGAGCTCGTACTTGAGGAGCTTGAGAGCTCATAGATGGAGAGCTCGTACTTGAAGATCTTGAGATTTCGTATCTGTAGAGCTCCTTCTTAGAGAGCTTGAGAGCTCGTTTCTAGAGAGCTCGTACTTGGAGAGCTTGAGAGCTCTTATCTGGAGAGCACGTACTTGGAGAGCTTGAGAGCTCGTATCTGGGGAGCTTGAGAACTTCTTTCTGTAGAGCTCGTATTTGGAGAGCATGAGACCTCGTAGATGGAGAGCTAGTACTTGAAGAGCTTGAGAGCATGTATCTAGAGAGCTCGTTCTTGGAGGGCTTGAGAGCTTGTACTTGGAGAGATTGAGAGCTCTTACTTGAAGATCTTGAGAGCTCATACTTGGAGAGCTTGAGAGTTCATACCAGGAGAGCTTGAGAGCCCCTATCTGGAGAGCTCGTACTTGGTGAGCTTGTGAGCTCGTACCTGGAGAGCTTGAGAGCTCCCATTCAGAGCGCTCATACTCGGAGAGCTTGAGAGCTCGTGTCTAGAGAGCTCATACTTAGAGAGCTTGTAATGAGAGAGCTCGCTGATGGAGAGTTTGTAATGAGAGATCTCGCTGATGGAGATCTTGTAATAAGAGAGCTGGTTGAAGGAGAGCTTGTAATAAAAGAGCTCGTTATTGGAGAGCTTGTAATGAGAGAGCTCGTTGATTAAGAGCTTGTAATAAGAGAGCTTGTTGAAGGAGAGCTTGTAACTGGACAGCTCAGTCTTGGAGATATTGTAATGAGAGAGCTCGTGGATGGAGAGCTTGTAATAAGTGAGCTCATTCTTGGAGAGCTTGTAATAAGTGAGCTCCTTCTTGGAGAGCTTGTAATAGGAGAGCTTGTAATAAGAGAGCTCGTTGAAGGAGAGCTTGTAATAAGAGTGCTCGTTCTTAGAGAGCTTGTAATGAGAGACCTCATTGAAGAAGAGCTTGTAATAGGAGAGACCGATGATAGAGAGCTTGTAATAAGAGAGCTCGTTGAAGGAGAGCTTATAATAAGAGAGCTCGTTCTTGGAGTGCTTGTAATGAGAGATCTCGCAGATGGAGAGCTTGTAATAAGAGAGCTCATTGATGGAGAGATTGTAATTGGAGAGCTCGTTCATAGAAAGCTTGTAATGAGAGAGCTCGCTGATGGAGATTTTGTAATAAAAGAGCTCATTCTTGGAGAACTTGTAATAGGAGAGCTCGTTGATGTAGAGCTTGTAAGAAGATAGCTCGTTGATGGAGAGCTTGTAATCGGAGAGCTCGTTCTTGGAGATCTTGTAATGAGAGAGCTCACTGATGGAGAGCATGTAATTAGAGAGCTCGTTTTTGGAGATCTTGTAATAAGAGAGCTCGCTGATGGAGAGCTTGTAATAAGAGAACTCGTTGAATGAGAACTTGTATAAGAGAGCTAGCTGATGGAGAGCTTGTAATAAGAGAGCTCATTCTTGGAGAACTTGTAATATGAGAGCTCACTTATGGAGAGATTGTAATAAGAGAGCTCGTTGAAAGAGAGCTCATTCTTGGAGAGATTGTAATGAGAGAGCTCGTTGAAAGAGAGCTTGTAATCGGAGAGCTCATTCTGTAATATCCCGAATTTTCGACTTCTTAATTTATTGGTAAAGGATTCAAAATTTTGGCTTTAATTAAATGGAAGGATTTTTTTTTATGATCCTCTATTTTTTTTTCTTTTCCTTAATTAAAAGAAGGGAAAAATACTAAAAAGGCTATTGGTGATTAAAAAGGATTTTTACCCCTGTAAACTTCCAATTAATCAAATTAGATTTTCTTTCCTCCTTACTTAAAAAAAAAAAAAAAAAACACGTGAAACCCTCCTTTCTCCCCCTAGCCGCCGTCCTCCTTGTGAAGAGAAGGAAAGAAATCTCTCCTTCGTGTTAAGGATTGTTGCCGTCGTCGTTGTCGTCGATATAGATTCGAGCTTCATTGAGGAACGTTTCTAACTTAGCAAGGGCTTTCAAAAACGCAGCAATTCCGGTAAGGATATTTCTAAGTTGCGTGTTCGTTTGGTTCGAAAGATGGAACTTTTAGTAATGTATAGAGTGGTGTAAGTTGTTTGGGTTGTGTAGCATTGTTGATCAGGATTTTTTTTAAGTACAAGTTGGGGCTGTTTGCTGTGTTTTTAGAATGTATAGGCCTTTGTGTTTGTGCTTGGAAGCAGAAAACAAATTGCTGTAAATCTTTTGTCAAAAGCGTTTACGTGGTGGGTCATGCTCTGGAGTATTAAATGTCCGTAAAATGTGTTTGGGTTTGGGTTACAAGTTATAAATGTTATGGTGCTGTTATATGAGGCTTTCTGTGATAAATTGCTGCTATTTGCTGATTTTTTGATGAAGAGTCGAAGGGAAAACCATGTCGAAATCGCCAGGGTTCTTGTTGAAACCCAGGGTGGACGAGCGTCCTAAATTGTGGACGGGCGTCTGCTTTGGGGCAAATCTCAGACGGGCGTCTGGGATACTTGGACGAACGTCTGAGGTGCTAAAATCGATTCAGGATGTAACAGGTTCTGTTGGACACGCGTCTGAGTTTTGGATGGGCGTCCACACCTCCAAATGGGCGTCCAACCTTTCAGACGGGCGTCCAGTTTAAGTGTCCTTCTTTCTTTGTAAGCTATTGATAAATCTTATGAACATGTGTTGTAAGTTGGGTTTTGATGAGTCAAGGATTTTGATATCATTGTGGGACTTGGGGTTGGGCATTGAAGTTCGTATACCCTTAGTGGTTGGGCCGGATAGGGTAGCTCCTAAAGCCGTAAACCCGGGAAGGTTTCCTTACGACTCCAATGACCTTACGTATTTGGGGAGTTGCAGACAGTGGTGTGGTGGGGCCGGATAGGGTAGTACCCGAAGCCGGGAACCCGGGAAGATTTCCTTGCACCCCAGTACGTGATGGTCCATTTTAACGATGGTACCATTGGCAGACTTTTAGGACCCTCCTCTTTAGGGTTTACCCTTTTGAGGGATGTGCACATTCGGGACCTTTAGGTATAGATGGAGTGTGGTGTTCTGTATCTTCTATGTATGGGTTGAATCATTTATAGTTTGGTTGTATCCTTTTTGGATTGGTGGCATTTTTCATGAGGTTGGTCTTGACGTATGGTTGGAAATTCTTAATTCAACTTGTTAGTTAACTTTTGCTTTTCATATACTAGATTTATCCTTACTCGACTTTTAGTTGACGTTTCTACTTCTGGTTGATCCTGCTATGATCCATTTATGGGGAGCAGATTCTTAGCAGGTATTCCGGTTTGGGTGATAGCTTGTTGCGGGGAGGTTGCGGGGATTTGAGAGCCACATAGCCACAGTCACACGCTTGCATTTTATTTAGATTTTTTTTAAAACCTTGAAATTTTCGATCTTCCGCACGTTTTCATATTTCTTTTAAGAGATTGTAATTACTTTAACCTCATTAATAATGAATGGTGGATGTTTATGTTCCTTCTGTTGTGGGATGTTGGATATTACTGCCACGACTGTGTGTCGTGAAGTGACATTACGGTGACCAATACCGGCGGCCGACGGGATTGGAAACCGGGGTGTTACAAAGTGGTATCAGAGACAGGTTCGAATCCAGGACCACCACCTAAAATGAACCTTAAGAATAAATTCACTAAAATAAGCACAGTGAGGATGTGTGGGGTAGGTATTGAGTTCTATGCGGGGAAGGTACGGTAAGTTCTGATGTATGTGGAAATGTGGCTGTGTGTTGCAATTAATTTTGGGCAGTAAGTGTTAGTATATGTGAGATATTCTGTGGCATGATATAGGTGATAATTGAATACATGATTGTTTACTTTTTGTAGTTTTAGCTATGCCTCCTAGGAATGGAAATGAGAGGGACCAGCTGATTGATCAGTTGGTTAAGATGAATCAAGACCTGATTCAGGCGGTCAACAAGCTGACAGAGGATCGTTCTCAGGGGTCAACTACCGGCATGACTAGGGCCGTGAGTCAGCAGAGGCCTAGTCTGTACGATTGTAAGGGAGATCCTAAGGGACTCAAGCGGTGGATTAAAGAGTTTGAGAAGATCTTCGCCACTCTAGGCTGTCCAGAGGAACTGAAGGTCGACCAAGCTGCTTTCTACTTGGTTGACAGGGCTGATTTGTGGTGGGGCGCTAACAAAGATCGGTTGGCTCAGACCGAAAATGAGCAAGGGGAATCAGTAGTGGTACCACTGAACTGGACCGAGTTTAAGCAGGAGCTGAGGCGTGAATTCTTTCCCGAATCTAAGAGGAAAGAGCTGCGGGTTGAGTTCGATAATCTCCGACAGGGGGATATGACTGTTCAAGAATATTACGAGAAGTTTGTCGACTTGGCGGTTTATGCATCTGAGCTAGTGCCGACTGAAGAGGCCAAGATGGTGATGTTTGAGCAACACTTAGATTTAGCGATCCGGGATCGTATGGGGGCAAGCATGGGCTTCACGAGCCTAAAAGAGATGTGTGAAGTGGCATGCAACATTGAGAGGATTCGGAAAGAGGTGAAAGCGGCATATGCTACTAACAAGAGGAAGAGTGTCTCTGAGGACAATCAGGGGCAGCAAAAACGCAGTAATTCTGGGAAACCTCCAGTACGACCCTTTTTTCCGGCAAATTCCCACGTTACCAGAGGCAGCGGTGGTCAGCCAGCGAGAGGTAACTCTCAGGGGTTTAGTCGGCCACGAAGTTATCACTACAAGCGGTGTCAGGGAAACCATCCAGGTACAGATTGTTCAGGTGCACAAATCCAGTGTCACAATTGCGGGAAGCTTGGACATAGACGATTTGAGTGTTTTGCGGCTCCAACACCTGCCGGGTCGGCATCGGTTACGGGAAGCAACATGGGTGGGGCTCCAAGGGGTAACACGGGGGGTACACCTACGGCCACTGGTGGAAACAGGAACCGACCATCAGGGTCGGCCAGCACAGTCCAGGGAGCTGGAGTAAATCAGACAGGGAAATTATTCGCACTGGGCAGAGAAGAGGCCGATCAGAGCAACCACGTAGTGACGGGTAATTTTCTGGTTAACTCATTTTTATCCTACGTACTTTTTGATTCGGGTGCATCATGTTCCTTTATAGCGGGTTCGCATGTTTTGAAGTTGGGTCTAGCTACATTCAAGGTGATTGACAGTGAGTTTATGCAACCGTCGGGAGAGTTAGTGCCATGCTCTAAGTTGTATAGAGACGTACCGTTAGTGATTATGGGAGTCAACTTGTCGGTTGACTTGATCGAGTTCCCCCTCGAGAACTTCGACGTTATCTTGGGTATGGATTGGTTGAACCGGCATAAAGCCAAAATTGACTGTGAGTAGAAGAAGGTGACTTTGAAAGGCCCTAAAGGGGTGCGAGTGTCTTACAAGGGATTTGTGGATAAAACTAATGTGAAGATCATTTCGGTGGTGACTTTGAGATCTCTCGTCAAGAAAGGGTACCCGTTGTTTATATGTCACGTACATGATGTAAGCACAGGGGATCCTAAACTAACGGACTTTGATGTAGTCCGTGATTTTGAGGATGTATTCCCGGATGAGATACCAGGTATGCCACCCCAGAGGGAGGAAGAGTTTGCAGTGGAGTTGATGCTCGGGACCAAACCGATATCGAAAGCACCTTATTGTATGGCACCTAAAGAATTAGCAGAAGTGAAGGTACAATTGGAAGAACTGCTCGATAAGGGGTACATCCGACCGAGTGTGTCACCGTGGGGAGCACCGGTGTTGTTTGTGAAGAAGAAGGATGGTAGTATGCGGCTGTGTATTTATTACCGGGAGCTGAACAACGTCACAGTGAAGAACAAGTATCCGTTACCGAGGATCGATGACTTGTTCGATCAACTACGGGGGGCCGGTATTTTCTCGAAGATTGATTTGCGATCAGGGTATCACCAGCTCAGGGTAGCAGATGCGGATATCCCAAAGACCTCATTTCGTACCAGGTACGGACATTATGAATTCACGGTCATGCCTTTCGGATTGACCATCGCACCAGCAGTTTTCATGGATTTGATGAACCGGGTATTCAGACCCTACTTGGACCGTTTGTAGTAGTCTTTATTGACGACATCCTGGTCTACTCTAAGACTAAGGAAGAACATGCCGAACAACTGAGGCTCGTACTGCAGATTTTACGGGAAAAACAACTGTATGCGAAACTGTCTAAATGTGAATTCTGGTTGGAACGAGTGGCATTCTTGGGGCATGTTGTCTCGAAAGACGGTGTATCCGTTGACCCGAGCAAGATAGAGGCAGTGGCGAGATGGCCAACACCTAAGAATGTTGCAGAAATTCGAAGCTTCTTGGGTTTGGCTGGATATTACCGAAGATTAGTAAAAGACTTTTCCAAGATTGCGAGGCCGATGACCGCATTAATGAAGAAAGAGAACCGGTTTAAGTGGGATGGAAAATGTGAGGAGGCGTTCCAACTGCTTAAGGAACGTTTGACTACAGCTCCTATTTTAGCATTACCAGAGGGTAATGAGGGCATTGAGGTTTATACCGATGCGTCGAAGAATGGCCTGGGTTATGTACTGATTCAACGGAGGCGAGTGATCGCGTATGCATCGAGGCAGCTGAAACCTTATGAGAGTAACTACCCGACTCACGACTTAGAGTTGGCAGTTGTGGTCTTCGCATTAAAGATATGGCGACACTACTTGTATGGAATAACTTTCAAGGTGTTTTCAGATCACAAGAGCCTGAAGTACATATTTACACAGAAGGAGCTCAATATGCGTCAGAGGCGTTGGTTGGAGTTAATTAAAGATTATGATATGGAAATTCAGTATCACGAAGGGAAGGCCAATGTAGTGGCGGATGCTTTGAGCCGCAAGTCGATCCATTCCGTGTGCGAGAAAGTAGCACGGATCAGATTGCGAGAAGAGTTAGACCGTATGGACATATGTGTCATCCAGAAAGGCGGAGATAAAAGCGACTTCGTCTTGCAACCCGAATTATACGCTGAGATCTGGGTGAGACAAGTGGGTGACAAGGTAATCGAGGCAAAGAAGGCCAAGATTGGTACAGATGGTGCAGCTGATTTTACGTTACATGAGGATGATAGTATCCGGTTTAGGGGTCGGTGGTGTGTACCAGCCGACGAAGAACTCAAGAGGCGGATCTTGAGTGAAGCTCATAGTACGCCTTATTCTGTTCATCCGGGAGGAGACAAACTGTATAAAGATCTCAAGAAAACCTTTTGGTGGCCTAATATGAAACGCGAAGTAGCAGAATTTGTGTCAAAGTGCTTGACTTGTCAGAAGGTCAAGATTGAACATCGATGGCCGCAGGGTATGCTGCAGCCGTTGGATGTGCCGGTTTGGAAGTGGGATTCCATCTCTATGGATTTTGTATGCGGATTACCGAGGAGTCCTAAAGGGAATAATATGATTTGGGTCGTTGTGGATAGACTGACTAAAGCGACGCATTTCATTCCGATGAAAGACACTTGGAGTAAGACGGAGTTGGCTATGGCATACCGGAGAAATATCGTGGGACTACATGGTATACCCAGCAGCATTGTGTCAGATAGAGATGCAAGATTCATATCTCGGTTTTGGCAGGAGCTACAGACAGCCTTGGGGACGGAGCTGCGAATGAGTACAGCTTTTCACCCTACTACCGATGGTCAGAAGGAGAGGACCATACAAACTTTGGAAGACATGCTGAGGGCATGTGTATTAGCATTCAAAGGCTCTTGGGAGGAAAAGCTCGATCTTATTGAGTTTTCATACAACAACAGCTACCATGCCAGTATTAAGATGGCACCTTTTGAGGCACTTTATGGTAGGAAGTGCAAGAGTCCGGTTTGTTGGGACGATTCGTCCGAGGCAGCGATTTTGGGACCGCAGATGATCGAAGATACGATTAACCAGGTGCAGATAATCCGAGAAAAGATGAAGGCTGCCCAGGATAGGCAGAAGAGTTATGCAGACTTACATCGCCGAGATATTGAGTTCGCCGTGGGCGATAAGGTATTGTTACGAGTATCACCAACCAGAGGAGTGATGCGTTTTGGCAAGAAAGGGAAGTTGAGTCCCAAGTACGTGGGGCCATATGAGATCTTGGACCGCATAGGTGAAGTGGCATATCGACTAGCTTTGCCACCGGCGTTGGAAAAGGTGCATAATGTGTTTCATGTATCTCAATTGCGCAAGTACGTGAGTGATCCTTCTCACGTGATCGAACCGGAGGTTGTTGAACTAGATCAATCCTTGACTTACGAGGAGGTACCGGTACAGATATTAGATACCAAGGTACGGAAAACAAGGGGACGTGAGGTTAGTATCGTCAAGGTTTTATGGTCTAACCATGCCACCGAGGAGGCGACATGGGAAGCTGAGGATACTATGCGACAGAAGTACCGCATTTGTTCTCTTAAGGTATGCAATTTTCAAGCCTTGTACGTAAAATCCTTTTGGTTATCTTCGGGGACGAAGGGTGTTTTAAGGGGGGAGGGGTGGAACAACGCCCGGTATGAACCCGAACTTCGAGGACGAAGTTTTGTCTTAAGGGGGGAAGGATGTAATATCCCGAATTTTCGACTTCTTAATTTATTGGTAAAGGATTCAAAATTTTGGCTTTAATTAAATGGAAGGATTTTTTTTTATGATCCTCTATTTTTTTTTCTTTTCCTTAATTGAAAGAAGGGAAAAATACTAAAAAGGATATTGGTGATTAAAAAGGATTTTAACCCCTGTAAACTTCCAATTATTCAAATTAGATTTTCTTTCCTCGTTACTTCCAAAAAAAAAAAAAAAAAAACACGTGAAACCCTCCTTTCTCCCCCTAGCCGCCGTCCTCCTTGTGAAGAGAAGGAGAGAAATCTCTCCTTCGTGTTAAGGATTGTTGCCGTCGTCGTTGTCGTCGATATAGATTCGAGCTTTGTTGAGGAACGTTTCTAACTTAGCAAGGGCTTTCAAAAACACAACAATTCCGGTAAGGATATTTCTAAGTTGCGTGTTCGTTTGGTTCGAAAGATGGAACTTTTAGTAATGTATAGAGTGGTGTAAGTTGTTTGGGTTGTGTAGCATTGTTGATCAGGATTTTTTTTAAAGTACAAGTTGGGGGTCATTTTTTCTTTGTGTTTTTAGAATGTATAGGCCTTTGTGTTTGTGCTTGGAAGCAGAAAACAAATTGCTGTAAATCTTTTGTCAAAAGCGTTTACGTGGTGGGTCATGCTTTGGAGTATTAAATGTCCGTAAAATGTGTTTGGGTTTGGGTTACAAGTTATAAATGTTATGGTGCTGTTATATGAGGCTTTCTGTGATAAATTGCTGCTATTTGCTGATTTTTTGATGAAGAGTCGAAGGGAAAACCATGTCAAAATCACCAGGGTTCTTGTTGAAACCCAGGGTGGACGAGCGTCCTAACTTTGTTGACGGGCGTCTGCTTTGGGGCACATCTCAGACGGGCGTCTGGGGTACTTGGACGAACGTCTGAGGTGCTAAAATCGATTCAGGATGTAACAGGTTCTGTTGGACACGCGTCTGAGTTTTGGACGGGCGTCCACACCTCCAAACGGGCGTCCAACCTTTCAGACGGGCGTCCAGTTTAAGTGTCCTTCTTTCTTTGTTAGCTATTGATAAATCTTATGAACATGTGTTGTAAGTTGGGTTTTGATGAGTCAAGGATTTTGATATCATTGTGGGACTTGGTGTTGGGCATTGAAGTTCATAGACCCTTAGTGTTTGGGCCGGATAGGGTAGCTCCCAAAGCCGTAAACCCGGGAAGGTTTCCTTATGACTCCAATGACCTTACGTATTTAGGGAGTTGCAGACAGTGGTGTGGTCGGGCCGGATAGGGTAGTACCCGAAGCCGGGAACCCGGGAAGGTTTCCTTGCACCCCAGTACGTGATGGTCCATTTTAACGATGGTACCATTGGCAGACCTTTAGGACCCTCCTCTTTAGGGTTTACCCTTTTGAGGGATGTGCACATTCGGGACCTTTAGGTATAGATGGAGTGTGGTGTTCTGTATTTTCTATGTATGGGTTGAATCATTTATAGTTTGGTTGTATCCTTTTTGGATTGGTGGCATTTTTCATGAGGTTGGTCTTGACGTATGGTTTGAAAGTCTTAATTCAACTTGTTAGTTAACTTTCGCTTTTCATATACTAGATTTATCCTTACTCGACTTTTAGTTGACGTTTCTACTTCTGGTTGATCCTGCTATGATCCATTTATGGGGAGCAGATTCTTAGCAGGTATTCCGGTTTGGGTGATAGCTTGTTGCGGGGAGGTTGCGGGAATTTGAGAGCCACGTAGCCACAGTCACACGCTTGCATTTTATTTGGATTTTTTTTAAAACCTTGAAATTTTGGATCTTCCGCACGTTTTCATATTTCTTTTAAGAGATTGTAATTACTTTAACCTCTTTAATAATGAATGGTGGATGTTTATGTTCCTTCTGTTGTGGGATGTTGGATATTACTGCCACGATTGTGTGTCGTGAAGTGACATTATGGTGACCAATACCGGCGGCCGACGGGATTGGAAACTGGGGTGTTACACATTCTTGGAGAGCTTGTAATTCGAGAGCTTGAGAGCTCATACTTAGAGAGCTTGAGAGCTCGTATCAGGAGAGCTTGCGAACCGGCGAGCTGGTGAGCTTATATTTTGAGAGCTCAATCATTGGCGAGTTGGAGAGCTCCATCTTTGGAGATCTGTGGGATCGATCTTTGGAGAGCTGTAGGCTCGATCATTGGCGAGCTAGCGGGCATGATTTGGGTGAGCTCTTTCCTGTTGAATCTGGAGATTAGGATGAATTGTATGAAGATTCTGATGAAGATCATGATGAATGCCTTTCGGAAAACAAAAAACGAGCGGTTTTAGGCTGCCGGAAAATGAAAATAGGCATAGACCTGACCATTGGATGAAGATTTTGAAGATTTTGTTGAAGATATAGATGAAGATCTGTAGATCTGGATGAAGATCTTGTAGATCTAGATGAAGATATTGGACATCTTGATGAAGATCTTGTTGAAGGCCTTGATATTTGGATGCACTGGAGGAAGATTCCGATGAAGATTATACCGAAACACAAAAGATGGGAATTTTAGGCCACCATAGCTGGAAAACCGCCACTGTAAATCTCAAATTTGACCGGAAAAAATGTTGAAAATGTCAATTTCCCGGTAACGGAGCCAACTGATGGTGTTGAAAAAAATCAACAACAAGATTTAGCGGATGTGTACGGGGATATCTGGATTAAAGTGGGTGTCTTATCAAATAATACTCAAGAACGAGATGAAGATCTTGAAGAGCAAGATGAATGAAAAATGCTGTGTTTATGATTATGAACTGGGCCAAAAATGGCTGCCTACTTACCCTCAGCTAGTAAGGGGTCAAGCTCAAGTTACGTAGTTCTTAAGAGAATGAGAATGCCCCCTTTGTCAGAGGTGTGATGCTACTATTTATAGGGGCCATGAGTTGGCTGTTGCCAGGCTATTGCCAGGATAAAGCCAAGCTATCACCAGGCTGTTGTACGAGCTGCGAGCTGAGAGCAGAGCTGGAGAGCTAAGGGGTGGCAGGCTGGAGAGCTGGCGAGATAGAAACCTTACGAGCTCAGAGCCGCTGAGCTATGAGCAGGGTGGCTGGTGACCTTGCCATGAGCTCTTCGCCTGTAAGCATTGTTTACGAAATCTATTGACTAACTGAGCAGGATTTGTTCGAGCAGAAGGATTGCGAGTTGGAGGAACGAGCATGTCGTCCCCTGTGTTTTGTATCGAGCTAGCTGTTTGCCGCTTCATGCCCGTATTCTTGGCCAATGACGAGAATCGCGATTGCATGAGATGGGCTAGATTATTATCGGCCTAAATCGGATTGTGGAGGAACACAATGGCTGGGCCAATGACGTTATCCATTGTTGGGCTTCTGCATGGGCCAGGTTTGGAATCAAAGGCTATTTCCCAAATTGGCCGGCCTTGGCCGGATTTGACACATCAACCACCAACATCATTTCACAAGGAACATCACCAGCACATTACACCTTCAAACACTCTACCTCCAAGCACAAGCATACATTTTCTACAAACTCCACAATATTTAAACAACACCAAACATTACATCTCCTTCACTAATCTTGCATGTTCTTCCTTTTGGAAGATAAGTGTTAATGTTGGGAAACAATTGGGAAAGAAGAAGGATTTCATCAAGAATTTATTTTGGATTGTATATTCTTCAACACAAGAGGATCAACAAAAGGAAGACAACATTGTGGTTCAAGAATCACCTCCTTTTGGTATGCACAAGAAACTGGGTATGTACAAGGAACTCTTTCTTTGAATTCTTAGCATTTTTAGTAATCTTCAATGAGTAGTTGAATAACTATTTTTATGAACCTTAGAATCATGTTTTGGTGTACAAATTGGAGAAGAGGTGATCGCGGGCAGATAAAGTTACTAGCAAGAGGACAAGTCCAATCGTAGAATAGCAATAACGAATCACGTCGATCACACGATCACACCATAATTTATACTCTAAATACATCCTTATCTACCCCGAATTATGCTCAAATGATAAATGATTGTGAGATTATTGTATGAAATATGTGTCAATTGCCTAGTGTCGGTTCCTTGATCGTTAATTCTGCATCTTTGTATTTTATCCCAATATTTGGAAACGTTCGACGTCGTTTCACGTGATTTTCAGGAGTACCATATTGTGGGGCTGAAGAGACCCGGATCTGGATTAAAAGAGAACATTTGGCCCAATTCAGGAGAAGTCAATATAAAGTCTGATTGGCCATAAAGAAGAGAAAAAGGCCCGAGGCCGCGGAAACCCTAGCCCCAGCCGCGGCAAATTGAACAACTTGAAATCAGAGGAGCCGTATTTTGTATTAAGTCGGTTAGGGTTAGATCAACTAGGTCGATTTACAGCTCTATATAAAGGTTGTGCCCATCTATTGTAATATACACTCATATGCATATACTCTTATATACATTAGTCTATTATTAGATTCATGAATTAAGAGTTCATGATTTTCTTCTGAGCTCGTTTGCTTGGTTATCTTCTCCAATCCATCAACTAGCTTGAGTTGATCAAGCTAGATCCGCCATTGATAAAAGTATGAATTTCTGAACGTTCCTTCGTATTTTAATCATTGTAGATTAACATGTTGCAATTAATCAACATGTCTAAATGAATACTAATTAACTAGAATGACCTGAACATGATGATATAGATTTCAGAACTAGGAACCAGCGTTACCGCAGTGGCAACGGTCTATATCGCAGCCGTGGGACACATTTTGGGTCACCCTTATCTGAAGATTTGGCGTCACCTACGTTGATTGACATGTTTAAATCATAGTATTTTATATATGGTCAATCTGCTTATTGTACATCTGATGACGGTCAAATTATACCCGTAAAAGTCATCAACATTGTCCTTAAATCGGGATTAATAATATGTATTTTATGATAAATATTTATCCATTTATATTATATAATTTGGTATTTATCCGTTTTTATTTAAATATGATTTATTTTGGGATAAATATTTATTTTGCAGATAAAGATAATTTTTGGAGGATAAATATAGATGAAAGAATTAAATCTCAAGATAAATCCAAGATGCATTGAAGATAAATATCGGATAAGCACGAAAAGAGGAGTAAAGCATGACAAAAGCCGGCAAACCAATCCATGATGGCGCCAACTTTGTGGTACACGCATTAAGGGGGGCGCATGACATATTTTGATGATCGGCCGGGAGTTATCTCTTATTTGTTTTGATATTTTGAAGTATATTTCTTAATTAGCTTGAACACCTATAAATATAGGCATGTAGTACACGCCTTACACACCATAGAAATACGCCAGAATACAATTCACAACATTGTTTTTATTTTCAATATATGTTTTCTTTATTTTATGTTCGTTCATTACGGAGTCGTTAGAATCTCCGGTTAGAGGTCGTATCGAAGAGTGGGAATCACGCTCGTCTTCGAGGGTAATGTCTACTCTATTATGCAATCTTTATTCGTAGATCTAATTTATTTCGTTATGGAGTAGTCGTTTTGTGTATTGATTTCGTTATGTAGTTAATTTACGAACCCATGTTTATGTAGATCTGAGTCGTAAAAGACGTTTCGCAAGCAAATCTGGTTCAGATCTGAGCTTGTTGGCAGCGAGCTTATGTCTCATTGTTAGCAAGATCTGTGATGTTCTTGATTTGTCTGTGAACGGCTTCGACTACGTCAGGTTCTCTGCTTTGTAATTCAAACGAGTAATTAAACTTGATCAACTTAATTATTTGTAATCGTAATTTAACATGAGACCTAAAAAGTGATTGTTACTTAGGACAGAGATTGAATCGGTGTCTAAGGAGTACGCCTAATCATATGAATGTTACTTAGATGAGGTTACGGATTATACCGGCATCCCTAGTTTCGTAATTGTGTCAGAAGTTATATGAGATGGAGACTAAAAATGTGAAGTCACGTAATGGAGACACGATGATCTAGATGGCCTAACCGGAGCTAGATCTATTTTAGGGGATGACTCCCGTAGTCAGAATAATTAATCTTAAATGTCTTGTTTTGTCTCGTCGTCAATATACATAGCATGGGGGAGTAATTACAACTAGCGTTATCAATACCGGTTGTCAATTATTTATAAAACCTATAAAAGTAAGTGTTTTAGTGTCGTTGTGTCTTTTGTTGGTTTTGTGTTTCTACTGTGTCAATTTTATTTCTACGTTATCCGTTCGTCATACACCACTTTTAATTTACTTTTGGTCTGTTAAGTTATATTTCGTTTAAGCCGAGTCTCTGTGGGATTGACCTCGACTCTATCTAACTATACTACGATTGAACTTAGTTCTCTTGCTAGTGTGTTATTTAGGTATCGAGTATTTTTATTACTTGGACCGTGCATCAAGTTTTTGGCGCCGTTGCCGGGGACTCGTGTCATTAAATCAAATATAGCTTATTTTATTAAAAGTAAATTCATAAATATTGTGAATAGAGTCTGTTTTAGTTTCGTTTTTATTAATTAGTCTAGTCAAAGGCCGAGCCTTTTAAGTTTTTAATTGTTTTATTGTTTTTTGCTATTTTGTAGTACGCTATTCGGAAATCGAAGGAACCGCTTGAGCCATATAATCCTGAAATAGAGAAATTTGCAAGGTGAAATAGAAAGTTAGCTAGAGAACTGGCTAAGCAAGGAGAAGAGTATCCAAATCTTGAGGAAAGCGAACACGAATTGGAAGAAGGACATACAACCGATCATTCTGAGCATTCTGAATCTGAGGCAGAAATGGAAGGCATTCTGAACAATCCAAACCAGGTACCTAATCCTGAACAAGTTATTAATAATGCCAATAATGTTAATAATGCTAATAATGGAAACCAAGCCCTAGCTCAAGGAGCGAGGCGTACTTTACAGAGTTATGCAACACCTACTATTGAGCAATTCATTCCCGCTATCGTAGCACCGCAAGACCCTGCAGAAGTCTATCACCCTAGGCCTAATGTAATTCAAATGGTGACCAACTATTCCACTTTTCATAGAATCCAAAACGAGGATCCTGGTGTTCACGTGACAAATTTCTTGGAAATCGTTAGCACTGTGAAGCCAGAATTAATCCCTGAGGGTAACATTCATCTTAAGCTTTTCCCTTTCACTTTGAAAGATAAAGCTAAGCAATGGCTTCTCTCTTTTGAGGCTGGATCTATCACTACTTGGGAACAATTGTTGCAAAAATTCATGAATAAGTATTTTCCCTTAGGAAAAACCTTTAAGTTACGCCAAGATATCTTAGGATTTAAGCAACAACATGGGGAGAGTTTTGATCAAGCTTGGGAGCGTTTTAAGGAAGCTATGAGAAAGTGTCCTCATCATGATATCTCTTTTTGGCTTTTACTGCAAACTTTTTACCATGGATTGAGAGAGACTGAGAAAATTAGAGTAGACGCCTCTAGCAATGGATCGTTTGTTCTTTTATCTCCTGAGGATGCACAAGGAAAGATGGAGCAAATAGCGATGAATAGTCAATGGGGAGGCAATGACATAGCTGCTGTGAAGATGGCCGCTGACATATTTGAGAATAGTGCATCTACCAAAATCTTAGAACAACTATCTGTTATCAACAATAAGGTAGATGGAATGCAAGAGAGGATGGCAAGAGTAGAGAAAGGGACTGGAATCGAAATGACCCCTCAAGGTGAGAATGCCGGTACTGAAGAAGCCAACTATATTGGGAAACAAGGAAATCAATGGGGAGGATATAAACCTAACCATAACCATCCTGGATTCCGATATTGTGACCCTAATGTAGGAGAAGGGCCTAAATCGCCTACTACTTATGTACCTCAGCAAACTAAAACTTTTGGTTGGGAAGCTGCAATAGAAAATTTGAGTAATGTCGTTATTGACAATATGGGACAACTTTCAAAATCGATGGCTGATTTAGCCACTAACTTTAGTCAATATTGTCAGAAGACCGATACTAAGGTGACCAATCAAGAAGCCATAGTCCAGAATCTCACTCATCAAATAGGACAGTTAGCTGAGCAAGTCTCAACTAGACCTCCTAGAGGATTGCCAAGCAATACTGATAAGAATCCTAAGGATTTGAATGCGGTCATGACTAGAAGTGGGAAAGAAGTAACTCCACCATCATTGAAAGAAAAAGAGAAAGTAGAGGAGAGTAAGGATGGTGAGCCAAGCAAGGAAGGAAATGCCTCTGAAACCTCACTTGAGCAAGAAACCTATAAGGAACCTGCTGACCCTAGAGTTGAACTTTACAATAACAAGTATCCTATTTTCACTGATGTCGATCCTTCAACCCTATCCTCCACGCAAACCTAAGCCTAAGGTTGATGACAAGAGGTATAAGAAGTTCATTGATATCTTTAGAAAGCAACACATCAATATACCTCTAGTTGAAGCACTTGATGACGGTCAAGTTATAAAAATAACTCAATACCTAAATAACCAACTAGCAAGAGAACTAGGTTCAATCGTAGTATAGCTAGATAGAGTCGAGGTCGATCCCACAGAGACTCGGCTTAAACAAGTACAACGTTATTAAAGTAAAAATAGATTAAAGGGCGGTCTACGACCAACAGTAACGTAGAAATAAAGATTGACACAATAGAAAACACAAAGACTAACAATACGACACAAGACACTAAACACTTGTTTTTATGGTTTTATAAGACTCTAACAAACGGAATTGCTTACGCTAGTAGTAATTACTCCCCCATGTATGTATATCTAAACCGAGACAGAAAAGACATTAAGGTTGATTATATTTTGGCTACGGGAGCTATCCCCTAAACTGAATCTACTTCGTGAACGGATAGAAGATAGGCTTAATTACGAATCCTTCCTTGGACAGGATAGAACATCATATAACAAGCATGCTATACCAAACTAGGGATGCCGATCTAAAATCATCACCTCGTCTAGGCAACCACCGTGGACAGGTTGGCACACCTCCTAAACGATCGGCTAACTTATGTCCTATTTAACATGGCAATTTTCACAATATATCATATTAATTTACGAGAACGATGTAACAAATTGGCCAGATCTATTACATGTGTATATGAAAAACAGAAAGCACGACATAGCCGAAGTCGTTCACAGAAAATTACTAGAATCTTGATGGCTAGATCTAACCATATAGACCGTGGTAGATCTAGACCGGTGACTCTAGAATTTGCTCGTAAAACGCCTTCGTACGACTTAGATCTACATGAATATGGGTTTGTTAATTAACTACATCACGAAATCAATACACAAACGACTACTCCATAATGAAATAAAATAGATCTACGAATAAAAACGACATATTTGGATAGACATTACCCTCGTAGACGGAGGGTCCTCCGATCCTTTAATGCAATCTCTAATCGATGAATCCATCGCCTCCGTGATGAAGCAACATAATATAAAATAAAAAGAACTATATTGATAAACTAAAAGTATTGTAGTATTGTGTTTTGTAGGTTGGTGGTTTTCTCAGCATTGTGGCTGCTGTTTATATAGGAGTTGTAGCCGACAAAGGGAGAATCCAGAAGATATGCACGCATTAATCTGATTAGGCTCGGGTGACCGAACAGTTACGCTCGGTCGACCGATTGGTTACGCTCGGTCGACCGAATGTCATGGCTCGGTCGACCGAGCCTCCCTCTTTACGCGTTTTCAATTTCGCTTCGTCTGACTTGTTCCCCACTTCACTCTTCTATGTTGATCTGATTTGTCTCTTCATTAATGCTCCGATTTTCTTCCTTATTTATCTTGAGATTTCCCGATTGCATGACAATTATCCTCCCGATTCGTTACGATCTGCGAAATCAGCATTTATCACACAATTAATTGCTCTTTTATAATAAAAACAGCTAAATACCAATTATCACATTAATAATCACTTATCATTAAATAATAAATATAAACACGTGATTTAATATGAAATATATATAATTAACTCTGATTTAAGGTTAGAATTGATGACATAAATACGTATATTTTAAGCGTCATCAAAATGCCCCCACTTAAACTTTGCTTCGTCCCGAACAAAGCATCAATAAGTCATTCCCCAAGACAACATTTTCCGTGGTCAACTCATACTTACACAAGAAACTCGAGTCAACTCATACCGGTCATGCTCATCGATAAGAATTATTCATTACTCGCTATGAATCGAAGTGATTGTGTGCATGTGCATTGGTTTTATGTAAATGTAGCAAGATTAGAGCTTATGCGAGACTTCATATCAAAATTCACCAACATCGGCATTCATACTTCTTATGCCTCGCAATGGTGAAAGCACTAGAACAATAAGCAAGAGCGTATCTATAGGGTTTTTGGACTTGGAGACCGAGTACTACTCAAAGCCTCTAACAATTTAATTTTTTTCAATTTTGCATATTTTTCGAATACTACTAATCTCAAGGAAGAAAACTTTTCGTAGAGTATCCCCCTATCTTAGATTAAGCATAGCATCGAATATTACCACAAGCGCGGGGCTACTTTGGTAATGTTACTACAAGCCCAATGTTTTAATGCACTGTCAAAACACAGGTACGTCCCAAGCTTATTACTCCGCTTTTGTTGGCTAGAAGATCAGAATACATCAGTCGACAAATATCGACACTAGGTCCTCATAACCAATTATCTACGCAATGTACACATATTTCTTTCAAGTATTATAACTCATGCGGTACTAAACGATTCACATGTTGAGTAGTTGAACAATACCTAACTATTTGCAATTGTTGGCATGAATATCCTTAAGTTTACTAACAATTTATCGCAAAAGTATAATATGATCACATACTCACGCAACTTGGTTCCTTTCCTATCAATTCTAAGTATAAGAACTTCACAAGTTTAAGGGTACGGAGTTCAACAACTTGGCATTTATCCATGAAATTTTTTAAATTTTGCTCAATATTGCCTCAATATTCCGTTCCTCTTTACTTTTTCAACATATAGCTAAGTCCCTTGCCCCCCACTTAAACATGGCATTGTCCTCAATGACAAAAATAAATGAGAGTAAGAAAAAAGACTTAGCTCGGAAACGGCTCCCAAGTGAAGGAACAATATCGGAGTAAACCTCAAAGCACGTCGTGGAGAGACGGACATATCCCGTATAAACAAACAAGCTCCACGAAATTGTCAAATACCATGTCTATGGAAGTTATAAAATAATGTGGCAGTAATTAGATATAAATATCTAAAAACAGTTTAAGCCACTTTACTTTATACTGCCATGGACAATACCAAAAGTTATTTAAACCTAAATAAAAACTCACATGACGGCTATCAAGGAAAAAACCTCGTTTATTCCGAACTTAGACTCGGAACATGGCGAGATGAAAAAAACCGTGATAGGCGTATGCTACTTTATTCAAAGCAAAAGCAAAAACAAAAACAAATCTAAAAGAAAGTTTTAAGAAATAGTTCTATGGTTATAGTCGTTAGCTCGACTGTACTCACATGATGGTCTAGTTGTAACTAGGATTTCCTAGAGTAAGTACTTCTTCCTCCCTATCAAATTGAGTCCCGAGGTAATGCTTTACTCGGTGGCCATTCACCACAAAAGTCATTCGATCATCCAGGTGACTTACCTCTACAGCTCCGGAAGGAAATACTTTACTCACTTTATAAGGGCCAAACCATCTTGATTTTAGCTTTCCCGGGAAGAGTTTCAAGCGCGAATTGTAAACAAAAACCATATCACCCACCGTAAAGGTGCGGTCAAGGATCTTTTTATCATGAAATCTCTTAGTGCGCTCTTTATAGATTTGAGCATTCTCGTAAGCTTCAATGCGAAACTCTTCTAGGCGAGTTAATTCCAACAATCTCTTTTCTCCGGCTAAACTTTCATCTAAATTCAACACACGAGTAGCCCATAAGGCACGGTGCTCAAGTTCAACCGGTAGATGACACGCTTTCCCAAAAACAATGCGGTACGGGGACATACCTATGGAAGTCTTATACGCAGTCCGATAAGCCCATAAAGCGTCATCTAACTTCAACGACCAATCTTTCCTTGTTGGGTTCACAGTTTTCTCTAGAATGCGCTTAATCTCTCGGTTCGTGACCTCAACTTGACCACTTGTTTGAGGATGATAAGCGGTAGCTAACTTATGTCTCACCCCGTACTTGGCCATTAACTTCTCAAATGGCTTATTACAGAAATGGCTCCCATTATCACTAATGATGGCCAAACCGCGTGAAGATATTTTTCTTTAAAAACCGCAGTACAACTTTTGCATCATTGGTAGGTGAAGCAATTGCCTCAACCCATTTAGACACATAGTCGACTGCCACCAAAATATAGCGGTTTGAAACAGATGAAGTGAAAGGTCCCACAAAATCAATTCCCCATACATCAAAGAGTTCTGGTTCTAGGATACTATTTAGTGGCATTTCATGTCTCCTCGAGATATTGCCCGTCATTTGGCATGAATGACAGGATCTAGCATATTCATGCGCAGTTTTGTAAAGATTTGGCATGTAGAAACCACATTGGAGAACTTTAGCAGCAGTCTTGTCCCCTCCATAATGTCCTCCTGCTTCATAAGTATGGCAATGTTTAAGTATATCGAGGAATTCACTCTCAGGAACACATCTTCTAAAGATGTTGTCTGAGCAACGCTTAAAAAGATAGGGTTCATCCCAATAATAGTGTTTAAGGTCCGCAAAGAACTTCTTCTTTTGCTGCTGGTTCAAGTTTGGTGGCAAATATCTCCCGGATAAATAATTCACATAATCTATAAACCATGGTTGTTGCTTCTCAGCCTTAACAACCTCACTTCGCGAAGATATTTCTGTGCAATCACTATTCCCTAAAATGGTAAAGATGGAGGATAATTGCTCATCGGGGGGCTTTTCTAAGCAGGGTGTGAATGCCTCCTCAGGCTCTTTCTCCTCATCCCTAACATCCTCTATATTCTCCTCATTCTTTGGGATTGTTGGAGTAAGCTCCTTTTCACTTCTAATCATTATCGCATTCACATCCCTCGGGTTCCTATCAGTGTTGCTCGGAAATCCCCCAGGAGGCCTAGTTGACAGTTGTTCAGCTAATTGTCCTATTTGATGAGAGAGGTTCTGGACTAAGGCTTCTTGGTTGGTGACTTTGGCATCATTATTTTGACAATATTGGTGAAAGTTTGTAGCCAAGTCAGAAATGGAATTTGCTAATTGATTCACAGTGTCTGACATTGTGTTACTCACCTTTTCAAGTGCAACTTCCCAACCGTAAGTTTGAGCTTGCTGAGGTACATAAGTGTTGTGTGGTTTTACCCCTTCATTTGGATCATTCCATCGGAATTCAGGGTGGTCATGATTTGGTTTGTAACCGCCATATTGATTCCCCTGTTTCCCAATGTAATTGGCTTCTTTAGTACCCGCAGTCTCTAATGGCTTAGTCGTTTCCGTCTCTTTTCCAGTCTCTATTCGTACAATTCTCTCATGCATACCATCCACCTTATAATTTATGATCAATAGAGTATGTAGGATCTTATGCGATAAATCCTCCTCGATAAATTATCGGCCATCTTCACGCTTGCTATTTCACCACCTCCCCATTGGCTATTCATTGCTATTTGCTCCATCTTTCCTCGTGCCTCCTCGGGAGATAAAAGAACAAACGCTCCATTGCTGGAGGCATCTACTCTTATCTTCTCCGTATCTCTCAATCCATGGTAAAAGGTTTGCATTAAAATCCATAAAGGGATTTCATGATGAGGGCACTTCCTCATGGACTCCTTAAAACGTTCCCAAGCTTGATCAAAACTCTCCCCTGAGTTCTTTCGCTTGAACCCCAAGATATCTTGGCGTAACTTAAAGGTCTTTCCGATAGGGAAGTACTTATTCATGAACTTTTGTAGCAGTTCCTCCCAGGTCGTGATTGATCTAGCCTCTAAAGAGAAAAGCCCTTGCTTAGCTTTATCTTTCAAAGTGAAAGGGAAAAGTCTCAGCTTAATGTTATCCTCAGGAACCAGTTTTGGCTTCACGGTACTAACGATCTCTAAGAAATTCATCACGTGAATGCCAAGATCTTCATTCAGGATAGCATGAAAAGTGGAATAGTTTGTCACCATTTGAATGACATTAGGTTTCGGGTGATAAACTTCAGCAATATTTTTAGGCACTACGATAGCAGGAATGAATTGTTCAATGGTAGGCGTTGCATAGCTTTGCAAAGTACGCCTTTCCCATGCAACCACAACTTGGTTAACAAAATTTGCCTTATTAAAATTATTTTCATTTACCTGGTTGGCTTCATTCAATAATCCTTCCATGTCTGAGTCAGATTGATGTGCTCCTTCAGATTTTTCCTCGCCTTGCTCTTTGATTGGATCCTCGGAAATACGGGTAGCTTGCTTGTTTTTATTTATTTATTTATTTATTTATTATTTTTTTATTTGCAAGACAGAAACAAAATTAAACAATTAAAATACGCCAAGGCTACTGCCTTTGGCGAGACTCTAAAATAGACAAAAATAGAAATAACAATAAACTATTAGAAACTTTAAAGGCTAATCCTAGACTCAATAAATAAAAACTAAACTAAAACAGACTCGAGAAATACAAAAACACAAGGCAGAAACTGTGTAAAACAAAACAGAACAGAAACATAAAAAAAAAACAATAAATTCTCGGTCGACCGAGAACTGTGGTTCGGTCGACCGAACTCTTTTTATTTATTTATTTATTTTTTTATTATTATTTTTAACGACACTGTTTAATATACTGACTCTTATTCACAATATTTACGAATCTACTTTTAATAAAATAAGCTATACTCAATTTAATGACACGAGTCCCCGGCAACGGTGCCAAAAACTTGATGACGGTCAAGTTATAAAAATAACTCAATACCTAAATAACCAACTAGCAAGAGAACTAGGTTCAATCGTAGTATAGCTAGATAGAGTCGAGGTCGATCCCACAGAGACTCGGCTTAAACAAGTACAACGTTATTAAACTAAAAATAGATTAAAGGGCGGTCTACGACCAACAGTAACGTAGAAATAAAGATTGACACAATAGAAAACACAAAGACTAACAATACGACACAAGACACTAAACACTTGTTTTTATGGTTTTATAAGACTCTAACAAACGGTATTGATTACGCTAGTAGTAATTACTCCCCCATATATGTATATCTAAACCGAGACAGAAAAGACATTAAGGTTGATTATATTTTGGCTACGGGAGCTATCCCCTAAACTGGATCTACTTCGTGAACGGATAGAAGATCCCTATGCTTAATTACGAATCCTTCCTTGGACAGGATAGAACATCATATAACAAGCATGCTATACCAAACTAGGGATGCCGATCTAAAATCATCACCTCGTCTAGGCAACCACCGTGGACAGGTTGGCACACCTCCTAAACGATCGGCTAACTTATGTCCTATTTAACATGGCAATTTTCACAATATATCATATTAATTTACGAGAACGATGTAACAAATTGGCCAGATCTATTACATGTGTATATGAAAAACAGAAAGCACGACGTAGCCGAAGTCGTTCACAGAAAATTACTAGAATCTTGATGGCTAGATCTAACCATATAGACCGTGGTAGATCTAGACCGGTGACTCTAGAATTTGCTCGTAAAACGCCTTCGTACGACTTAGATCTACATGAATATGGGTTTGTTAATTAACTACATCACGAAATCAATACACAAACGACTACTCCATAATGAAATAAAATAGATCTATGAATAAAAACGACATATTTGGATAGACATTACCCTCGTAGACGGAGGGTCCTCCGATCCTTTAATGCAATCTCTAATCGATGAATCCATCGCCTCCGTGATGAAGCAACATAATATAAAATAAAAAGAACTATATTGATAAACTAAAAGTATTGTAGTATTGTGTTTTGTAGGTTGGTGGTTTTCTCAGCATCGTGGCTGCTGTTTATATAGGAGTTGTAGCCGACATAGGGAGAATCCAAAAGATATGCACGCATTAATCTGATTAGGCTCGGGTGACGGAACAGTTACGCTCGGTCGACCGAATGGCATGGCTCGGTCGACCGAGCCTCCCTCTTTACGCGTTTTCAATTTCGCTTCGTCTGACTTGTTCCCCACTTCACTCTTCTATGCTGATCTGATTTGTCTCTTCATTAATGCTCCGATTTTCTTCCTTATTTATCTTGAGATTTCCCGAATGCATGACAATTATCCTCCCGATTCGTTACGATCTGCGAAATCAGCATTTATCACACAATTAATTGCTCTTTTATAATAAAAATAGCTAAATACCAATTATCACATTAATAATCACTTATCATTAAATAATAAATATAAACACGTGATTTAATATGAAATATATATAATTAACTCTGATTTAAGGTTAGAATTGATGACATAAATAGGTATATTTTAACTGTCATCAGCACTTGCTGAGATGCCTGAGTACACAAAGTTCTTGAAAGAAGCTGTCTCTACTAAGAGGAAACTCCTAGATTTAAAGACCATTTGCCTAAATGAGGAGTGCTCAGCCATTCTTCAACATAAGCTACCCGCCAAGTGCAAGGATCCAAGAAGTTTTCTCATTCCCTGCACCATAGGTAACGTATGTTTGAACAAAGCCTTGTGTGATCTAGGAGCGAGCGTAAATCTGATGCCTCAATCCAATTTTCAAAAGCTGGGCATGAAATACCTTAAAAAGACTTCAATTACTTTGCAATTAGCTGATGTACTAGTAAGAGTTGAGAAGTTTGTGTTTCCCGTCGATTTTGTTGTGCTAGATATGGAAGCTAACTACAAAGTGCCCCTAATCTTAGGAAGGCCTTTTATGGCCACTAGTAGGACGCTTATCGATGTTTACAAAGGAGAGTTAGTTTTAAGAGTTAATGGAGATGAAATAGCATTCAACGTGCTTGACACTATGAAGACACATGATGATGAAGAGGATGCATGTTTCATGTTGGATTCTGTTGACAAGCTTGTCAATGATTTCCAACAATATGAGGATATTAAGGATTTCCTCGAGGCTACCTTGGAATTAGAGGATGAAGTGCCATATGAAAAGGGCGAGGAAGGAAAAGTTATATGGCCTGGACGTAGTAGAGGAACCCCTAGACATGTCGAGGAGATGAAGTCTACCGAGGTTGAGAAATTCTACCACAGACCGACATGGCATAAGTTCTTTGAATCGGTGCAGGGAACTGTCCCATCCACCCTTCCGAAACTCCACCTCTCCCTCGTCCCCACTACTCCACCATTACACATCTTCACCTCAATCCTATCAAATCCTCCCTCAATCCACTCATCCACCATTACTCCTCCCAGCCTTTCCATACAACCCATTCAAATTCAAAACCATTTCAAATTCAAATTCATTCACCCTCTTCCTATATAAACCACCTTATACTTTCACCATTTTTCATCACCATCACCATTTCTCCTTCCTCTTCTTCTTCTCCTTCCTTTTCATCTAAAAACTTTCGGCCAACAACACCACCATCTCCAAACAACTACTTAGCCACCATTTTTATACCAAAACTCTCACCATTTTCCTTTTTCCCATTGCCGTTGTTGTCAGAAATCTTGAGTTAGCAACCTGAAATTGCCATTTTTTATCTGACAGGTTGCAGAGCTTCCATATTTCAGAAACCAGAAAAATCAAAACTCCGGCAGCACGAAACACCCTGTCACGGAGGTGAGACCTGTTTTTCAGCAGCAACAGAGTTCAGTTCATAAATTTTAATGGCTGGTAGAGGCAACCCCCGTCTCGAGATGTAGAGGAGAACTGTAGAGAGTTCAGGGAGATGTCATTCTAAATATTAACGGTGTCGACCAGTTCACCTCTGTTGCTATCTGTAAGTATTTTCGGACTCACTGGAATGTGTGGTCAGTTGCAAGGGAGAGAGGTGCAAACCTCAATGATTGTGGTGACATTATACCATGGGTGCTCCAATTTTATGGCATAGTGGACAAGGCTCTTGTACCCCTTACATTCAACACCACCAATGTCCGTGAGTTCTATGCCTACGTGGTGGCAAACACCGAGTCTAATGTTTCTATTACTCGAGGGGCCCATATCGAATTTTCAATCCTGAGAATTAATGCCCACTTTGGCATAGAAAATGCATCAATTCATGATGAGGAGTTCACCACTGCCATTAGAGGGCGCGATATGGGGCGCATGATGCGTATTGATGAGTACTATGATGTGCAGTGGGACTTTGGCACCAACAATTTCTTGACTACCTTCTATTCAAACTAGCTGGTACGGGACACTCATATGTTGCATAGATTTGTGATCACACATCTTCTGCCCAATGCTCACACAGACAGAGTGATGTGTCGGCAGGCTGAGCTCATGTACTATCTCGATATCGAGAATGACATGAACATTGGTATGTTGACTCATGGGAGGATTCTCTAGGATGTCAGGATGAGGAGAGAGATTTTTCCAAATGGCAACCTGATAGATGCATTGGCGATGGCAGTAGAGTGACCATTTCTAGCGGCTAATGATATAGTCGAGCTGTTGCCTATTCTTGACAGCAAGTCAGTTACCGTCATGGGAAGGCGAAGAAGAAAGCCAGTGATAGCAGCACAAGGATGTGTTAGACCTCATCCAGAGTTTCAAGCTGAGGTGACTAGGGAGTTGATGACCATGCGAGCCATGCTCAATCATATGATGCCACATCTAAACATTCCTCCCTATGCCCCACCACCGAGATCCCCTAAGCATGACCCATCTTCTTCAAGGGCTGGCCCTTCTTCTGCTGCACCACCTTATGTTGTTGAAGACTACGAGGACATTGACTCTGAATAGTAGCCTCGTCCTAGACTTTTTAGCATTATTCTCTCCATTGTTGTCATTTTCATTTTTCTTATTTTCCCGACTTTGCGAATTATGGTTTTTGTTTTTAATAAAAAGTATTTTGAATGGATTAATTTGTTTGCACTTTTATTTAATTTGGTGACTACCATTTAAATATTATGTATTTTATTGTGTGACTCCGCTTTTTGGCTTTGTTTTGTTTGTTAGAATTTCCTATAGTAGATCTTCGCATATTTTTTATGATATTATGACCGAGACATATGGCACGGATTCGATCTTATCGCTCCATGCTCAACCCAAGCTAAGTTCCTTTTCGTTTTTAATCTTTTCACCATTGGGGACAATGCTTCGATTAAGTGGGGGGTACTGTTGGTAATAAAATTTATGTTTTGATGATGATTAATCAGTTATTTTAATTATTATATTTAACCCCATTGATGAAGTGTCCTAACTAGCTGTTATAGTGCAGAGCAAAAAGATGTATAGAAATCAATGTATAGGATTTAATAGAGTCTGATATTTGTATAAGTCAAATCAGACAAGAACTGTAATAGATCTAGGATCAAAACTGAGAAAACGAGAAACTGGCTTATTGACTTGAGTTCATTACTGAAGATTAATCAATTGATAAAAACTGACTAAGAGCACACCAACTGAAGACTGAGGGATCAGACTCAGTTATAGAAGAATAACATAAGAATGTAAGTTCGATAAGGGACAGAGACTCAGTTGACTTATCTAGAACTAAAGGCTGAGGGATCAGACTCAGTTATTGAGGAATTGAAGAACAGAGGGTTCAAACACAGTTTTGAAGACTTAAGCCGAGACTGTAAAGTTTGAATTCAAGAAAGTCTGTGATGGCCTGAACTGACTTTATGGATATTAAGGAAGACCTAAGTATCATAAGGACAATGATATCTTTGCTGAGTTATGAGTTATGGTGTACTCTAATTATGTCAATAATAATCAGATGTGAAATAGAGTACTGAGTTTTTATAGAAGAATGAAAACTAAGTTAACGCTCTTGAGCTGAAAACTGACTAGGATAAGTTTTCATACTGAGGTCAAGAAAAGCTGAAGAAACTTTTGACCGTTTTAAAGCAGACAATTTTATTGTCTGAACAGAATTGTTAGAAAGGACACTAAAATTCATCAGAATAAGCAGGACCACCAACGGATACAAGAATTCAAGTTCTAACTTTCAAATTTAGGTAACCTTTGAAGAAACCCCTATAAATAGTCTACTTCTACCATTAGAAGAAGTGTGGAATTCTGAGAATTAATCTAGTCAAGGAAGTTTATACCGAGAGGGGAAAGTATATCAAAACAATTCCTGCTAAGTATTTCATTGTAAGATCAAGATATCTTCAAGTGTTCATAAGAATTCAAAGAAAGATCAGATCAAACAATTGAAGAAACACAGAGCTATACATATGATATACATCTAGAAGAAGAAGCTGAAAACACAATTGAATCATAGTTATTGATTCAAGTCTCAACTTTGATTCTATCAAAGGTTTGGACTGTAAAACACCAAAAATGTGTGAAGGACAGTTGAGTGCAGTCAGGAAGGCTGTGTTTGTGTTGAGCTGGTGAAGAGAATATTCAACCCTCTAAGGACCAGTGTAGCAAGCTTAGCTCAAACAGCAATTCTACCCGTTGAAGACTGAAGCTGGAAGATTGTGAAGCTAGGGATTAGTGAAGCACAATCAAGTGTTTAGAATTTACATTGTGTCTTGTAACTGTAAACCTCAAGAACATAGTGGATTTGGCCTTCAACATCACAGGGGAAGAGAAGACTGACAGGATTACACCACCTACAACCTCTATAACTCTTGTCTTATTTACTTAGTTACTTTACGCATTTATTTATTGCATCTAAGTTATATTACATCTGATCACAGACTCACCAAACTTAAGAAACTAAGTCAGCACAGCATTACCCTGCATTATATGTATACAAACTGATAATCTTAAGTTTGGTTAAAAGGCTTAACTTAATCCACTGCCGGTTAACTCAGTTAAGGATAAGTCAGTTCTGACTTATACTCAGCTAAGTTACCCTAACTCCACACAAGATCAAAGTTGAACTCAATCTGTACAAGATTCAGTTTTCAGTTAGGTTTTTGGGGACAAGTTTATTCACCCCTCCCCCCTCTAAAATCTTGTTTGCCTTTCCAAGTGACCAATAATTGGTATCGGAGCAGATCTTCTAATTTGAAGAGATCTTCAATTATGCTTTTATCAGTTTGTTTTATCCGTTTGTTTGTTTTGTCCTTCAAATTTTCAAAACCTGCATCATGGAGTCACACAATCATTTTAGAAATATGTTCAGTTGTTCATTTTTGAGATTTGATGAATACAAAACTAAATTTCAGGCTCTTGTTGCTGAAACTCAAGAAAAGGTGATTGAGACATTCATTGATGAACCATCCCTTACAAACAATGAAAATAATGTTGAAATGCTACCCATAAGCTTTGGAGGAAATGATCATGTCATATTCTTTGGAACTGACCTAACAAACAACAATGCTGAATTAGATAAAGGAAAGCAGATACTTGAAAATAAAGAAGCTAGAACTGAAAATTTATTTATCAGACATCATGAGGTAAGTGCTTCTACATCCAACTGTCACACTACCACAAACAATCATCTAAATGAAGATTTCAACAAAGACTTGGACATACTCATAAAGGAATTAGAGTAAATTCAAAAGAATTATGAGAATGTTAAAAAGGAAAAAGATTTGTTGAAAGCTGAAATTCTGAGATTAAATGCTGAAATCAACCTTATCAAGGCTAACAATGGAGCTATGGAAAATTTCTCAACTGATGAACTGAAAGAAGTAATAAACATAATAGAATCATCAGTTGACCCGTCTTCCAGTGTTCAGTTCAAACCAGGTAAAACCATTTGGAGACAGAACATGTTTAGGTTTTGACAGACTGCAGAATTTTAAGTTCAGACGTAGTACAACTGCACCTAAGTTTGTAGCTGCACATAAGTCAGGAACTCAGAACACTGACCATATTGTTCGAACTAACAATTACTCAGCACAGCCTCGACCTAAAACTGACAAAACTGTAACATCAGTCAGTAGCAAACATCAAACTGGAAGATTTTATAAAAAGTATCAGAAGGCTGAAAAAGGCAAAACTGATCAAAGAACAATTAGAAGAAAATTCAAGTCTCATCCATATAGAAATGAAAATCATTCATGGAATACCAGATTCAGGGGGAAATAAAGACTCTTTCCTACTGATGAAGACTAGAATGGAAAAACTAATAAAAAATGACCCAAACAGATATGTGTACCAAAGACTTGTTAATCTGTTCTGCAGGAGGAAGTTAAATGAATTTTAGAACTGACCTAAAGGACAACTGACTGAAATCTTTGGATAAGATCAAAGCTGGACCTACACAGCTGGAGATATAGCATAATACAAGCTATGATTGAACAGTTGCACACTATACACATCTCAACCGTTCATCATTTCCACTCACCACACCTCTTCGTATCTCAATGCTTGACATGATTTATGACGAGACGTTTTAATACCCACTCAGATTTTATAACTACCATATGTACCACGTATAAATACCCCTTAATTTCATACCTAAAATCCTTTACACTCTGTTTTCTCTTTATAATCCATCCGTTGAAAGAATTTTCTCTATCTTTAATTTCTCCAACAATCTGAAATAATGGCATTTAAAAAAGTTGAACCCGGAATGATCAACTCACTCCATCAATACATCGCAAGATATACATATCTAACACTAGCCAAGCAAATTGCAAACAAAATCAAGAAAATCAAAGGTCTGGAGCAAGTGTTCAACATAAATTTGAAAAGTGTATGCCTGGATAGCATTGGTGACTTCTATGAGTTGGGAAGAACAGACATAGAAGAAGAAGACGTTCACACTTATATCACTCAAGTCAATGGAAAAGAGATCAAGGTTACAGAGAACCTAATTGCATATATTTTTGGATTTGAAAAATCTGGTTTTACCTCTGTTCTTAAGATATCTAAAGAACAGAAAGAGAAACTTTGGAAAGAAATTGCAATTGTAGGAGATTCAAATGTATAACTATCTGGATCAAAAGGACCACTCAAACCTAAATTCAATTCCTTCACCAAGATGCTATCAAATTGCGTGATTGGAAACGCTAGCAACTTCAGTAATATCTCCGGCACAAAGTTGGACCTACTTTATGTTATTTGGTTCGGAGAAGAATTCAATTGGCAGAGATATATCTTTGATCAATTGGTTGCACAATCTTCTGATGTGCCCAAGAAGAAAAATGCACAGAAGAAAGGGAGATTCTATCTCAAGAAGACCCTTGCTCTCCTAGCTCAAAGGATTTTTGATCATTTTGGGATTGCAAGGAGAAAGGAAACTGCAGTGGTTGATGGTAAAATTGCAGCCAAGGAAGAGAAATCCAAGAAAAGGAAAGCTAGAGATTCTGAAACTGAACCAAAAAAGAAGTGAAAAAAGTCTACCAAGAAAACTGAAACTACTGCTGAGGCACTGGAACATCTTGAACAATTCAGACAAAAGAAAAAGAAACTGGAAGAATTAGAAAAGTCACAACCGGACGGTTGCTGAAAAAACAGTAGAGGCTTCACCAGCAAAATCAGCCACCTCAGTTGCTGAAAGCCTGGGAAAGAAATCCAAAACTGAAGAAACCCCCACCAAACAAATCATTGCTGAATTTGAACCTGTTGCTGAGGAAGTACCCATTGAAGAATTAGTAAAGAAATTTCAAGAAGTTGTTCTGTCACTACCAAAAACTGATATTCAGGGGGAACAAACCCTGAGAGCAGAAGTTCATAATGAAGAAACTGATAGTGATGAGGAACTTGTTAGACCCGGTGTGATTGCAATGCTTAATCTGATATCTTTATCAAGATCCACACCACAAAAATCTACATCCAGAGTCGAATATGAAGATTCCATCAAAGAACTGGAAGCTTCTCAGTCATAAGAAAGAGAAAAGTTGTTGAAGTTGAATCGAGAGCAGTACAAGTCATCACTCTGGATGAGCTTGTTGATGATGCTGAAAAGGAGATAGAATCAGTTACGAAACTGATAACTGAACCAATCACTGAACCTGTTGGTGCTGAGCCACAGGAAACTACATCAAAGAAGGATTCTGAACAAGTTTTTATAACTACAGCTGAAGCTAAACCTATCTCTGCAACAGAATCACTACCAGAAGAAGTTGTTGCCGAAGAAAAAATGGAAACTGAACAAGCTGCCTCAGTTCCAGAAATTGTCACTGAATTGTCAATAATCCCAGTTGTTGCTGAGGGGGAAGGCAAAACTGAAGCTGAAAAATCTACAGCAGAAACTAAAGATCCAAGTATCAATATTGGGAAACTGATCAAAGCTGACTGCAGAAGACTTGACGACTATCAATATTGGAAGTTCAGTTCTATTCCAAATCAAAGAAGTCAATTTGCGGAAATGGAAAGAACTGAAAAATGGGTTTTTGAGTTATATGACATCACCCATGTTTCCTAAATGTTTAGATCTGAAGAATTTCTGAGTACAGGTTACTCACTCATAAGAAACAGATACTGGGAAAGATATGCCAAGAAGGGAGACTCAAAGACAAAGAAAGATGATGATGATTCTTAGGAAGATCCTGATTTACAGAAAGGGATTCTTTCCTCTCCACCAGATACAGATGAAGCAAAGGATGTTGTTGAAGAAGGATCATCTGAAGGAAGTTCAGATAATAGTGAAGAAACTGAAACTGATTCTGATGGTTAGTCTGAAGATCAAGAGAAAGAAGGTTATCAGTCTATGACTGATAAAAGTATCTTGGAGATAGCATTAGCTGAAGCTGACCAAGCTAAAGCTGATCTGAATAAAGAAGAGATTGTTAAGTCACCACAAGAGAGGTTGGTTAGAAAGAAAAAATAAAGAAGGCCTCCTCTCCAATCAAAGATTTAGAGATATCTGAGAATGTTGTTAACAACACTCAGACTGAAGTTTTCAAAACAGTTGCAGCTGACAAAGGAAAAACTAAAAACAAAACTGAAACTAAGGATTAAGTACTTACACAAATTGACTCTATCGGATTCTACTTCAATGAGCTTGTGAGGATTCAGAAAGACGACTTAAGTGTGTTTTGGAATGTTTTGAAGTCAATGGAAGAAAGCAAAACTGAAAGAACCAACATGGAGAAGAAGCTGAACTGTGTCAAGTCGGATTGTCATGATACTCTTATTTCCATCAGAAAAAATGCCATTGAATCTGAGGCAAGAAAAACTAAGACTCAAGGAAAACTGGAAGGTATTCTCAACAATGTGGTTGATAGACTTATTCTACTAGAGAATGTGATGAAAGACTCAGTTGTAGCTCAAACCATATTGGCATCAAATCAGCAGCACCGGAACTCTTACATCAGGAGATTGATCAACAAAGATGATGTCAATAAGGGGGAAAGTTTGGATATGTTAAAAGTCAATGCAGTTGATATGCCTCAAGTTCTCGAATGTATTGATGAGAAACTGGTTGAGCTGAAGAAAGCTAGAGGTGAGTTCACTGATGAAGAAATGGAACAGATTGCTAAGTTCTCAGAGCCAACTGAGAAAAGACTCGATCTAGACTCTCATTTGTATAATGTCTTCAAAGATCTACCTGTTCAAGAAGGAGCATCAAGGGAACAAGCCCTAGAGACATTTCTACACATGCAAAAGGTTCTTTTTTCACTATTCGAACAAACTGAGTAAATGGGAAAGAAATGGCATTCTAGATAAAGTCTCAGATGAAGTTTAGAAGACTGATCCGGAATTTGTTCAGAATTTACTGAAGACAGCCACCAGTGAAAGACTGAGAAGATATGTTTTCATGTTTGTTGTTTTATTCAAAAGCAAGTTTTTCAGTAAGCACAGTATGACAGATTCATGGAACATTTGTGCAAGTATCCATGGAATCGAGAACACATAAACTAACTTGCCGATGAAAGAAGCTGTTGAGATCTTTGACAACAAGTCAAGTGAAGCTGGTCAAGAGATGGGAAAAGAAACTGAAACTTAATTTCTTTTCATGTATTTGTATTTTATTACTCTGTAACTCAATTATCAATAAAATCTCAGTTTCTCAGTTCTTTGTGTTCTTTACTTTGTTTTGTCCTTATCTTTTTGCATTTCTTTTAAGGAGGGTATTGACATCATCAAAAAGGGGGAAATTGTTGGGAATAAAATATATGTGTTGATGATGATTCATCATTTATTTTAATTATTATATTTAACCCCATTGATGAAGTGTCATATATAACTAGCTGTGATAGTGCAAAGCAAAAAGATGTCTAGAAATCAATGTATAGGATTTAATAGAGTCTGATATTTGTATAAGTGAAATCAGACAAGAACTGTAATAGATCTAGGATCACAACTGAAAAAACAAGAAACTGGCTTATTGAACTGAGTTCATTATTGAAGATTAATCAATTGATAGAAACTGACTAAGAGCACACCAACTGAAGACTGAGGGATCAGACTCAGTTATAGAAGAAGAACAGAATAAGGTAAGTTCGCTGAGGGACACAGACTCGGTTGACTTATCTAGAACTGAACGTTGTGGGATCAGACTCAGTAATTGAAGAATTGAAGAACTGGGGGTTCAAACTCAGTTTTGAAGACTAAAGCCGAAACTGTAAAGTTAGAATTCAGGAAAGTCTGTGATGGCCTGAACTGACTTTATGGATCTTGAGGAAGACCTAAGTATCATAAGGACAATGATATCTTAGCTGAGTTATGAGTTATGGTGTACTCTGATTAAGTCAATAATAATCAGATGTGAAATAGAGTACTGAGTTTTTATAGAAGAATGAAAACTCAGTTAACGCTCTTGAGCTGAAAACTGACTAGGATAAGTTTTCATACTGAGGTCAAGAAAAGCCGAAGGAACTTCCGACCGTTATAAAGCAGACAATTTTATTGTCTGAACAAAATTGTCAGAAAGGACACTGCCATTCATCAGAATAAGTAGGACCACCAACGGATACAAGTATTCAAGTTCTAATGTTCGAATTTAGCTAACCGTTGAAGAAACCTCTATAAATAGTCTACTTTTACCATTAGAAGAAGTGTGGAATTCTGAGAATTAATCTAGTCAAGGAAGTTTATACCAAGGGAGAATGTATATCAAAAGAATTCCTGCTAAGCATTTCAATGCAAGATCAAGATATCTTCAAGTATTCATAAGCATTCAATGAAAGATCAAGGTCAAACATTTGAAGAAACATAGAGCTATACATATCATATACATCTAGAAGAAGAAGCTCAAAACACAATTGAATCATAGTTATTGATTCAAGTCTCAACTTTGATTCTATCGATGGTTTTGACTGTGAAACACCAAGAAGGTTTGAAGGGCAGTTGAGTGCAGTCAAGAAGACTGTGTTTGTGTTGAGCTGGTGAAGAGGCAATTCAACCCTCTAAGGACCAGTGTAGCAAGCATAGTTCAAATAGAAATTCTACTTGTTGAAAAATGAATTTGGAAGATTGTGAAGCTAGGGATTAGTGAAGCACAATCAAGTGTTTAGAATTTAATTTTTGTCTTGTAACTGTAAACCTCAAGAACATAGTGGATTTGGCCTCCTACATCACAGGGGAAGAGAGGACTGACAGGATTACACCACCTGGAACCTCTATAACTCTTGTCTTATTTACTTAGTTACTTTACGCATTTATTTACTGCATCTAAGTTATATTACATCTGATCACACACTCAGCAAACTTAAGAAACTGAGTCAGTACAACATTACACTGCATTATATTTATACAAAATGATAAACTTATGTTTTGTTAAAAGGCTTAACTTAATCCGCTACCGGTTAACTCAGTTAAGGATAAGTCAGTTCTGACTTATACTCAGCTAAGTTAGCTTAACTCCACACAAGTTCAAAGCTGAACTCAATCTGCACAAGATTCAGTATTCAGTTAGGTTTTTGGTGACAATTTTATTCCCCCCCTCCCCCCGCCTCTAAACTTGTGTTAGTCTTTCCAAGGGACCAACAGGTACGAACGTCACTTATTTTTTCACTATAAATTTCATCAATTCTTTGACTTTGCACGATCCTTTTTGATGCATTTTTCACCATTTGGTATTTTTGAGTCAGCTTCAAACACGAGTGCAAGGATATGAAATATTTGACCTTTTGAAGCTAATTAATTACACTTTGTTTCATGAACGGAATAAAAGTTGTGCCACTTTTGAAGTAGTAGCGTATTAACCGTATTTTCTTTGCATGAACCGCCTTTTTAAGCATGTATAACCCACGATCTTCAGTATGTAGTTGGATGATTTCTATTTTGACTTGTGTTGACCCTAGTTTTCTGAGTTTTGTTTTACCAATGGTCATTTGGGTCAAGTTGTGGATCTTATAAGGGCTAAGGAAAAATGAATTCGGTAGTTTATCGAAGTGTAGACCGTGAGGATAGATAAATTTTTGAGTGTTTACCTACCGACAAAAGAGAAAATCGAGAAAAAAATATTGCTATTCATAATTCTCTTTGGAAAGAGGGAAGCAAATTCAGAGCGTAAGACGCACGACCCACACACAAAACAATACGAGACTAGATAAACCAAAGCCTTGGAGTAGTACACGGTTCTCGATCCACATTGCCCAGTTGACTTGACCTATGCAATAAAAATCAGAATCCAAAGAAAAAATGGTGTAAAGGATCAAACATTCTCAAGACTACTAGCTAGATTATGAGTTGGAATGATACGAGTTTATCTACACTATTGTGATCTGAAGGTTATTGCACACACACACACACACACGTACACCGGTTCGTGAATTGAAAATGTTTAATGCATTGCTTATGGATATGAGTCGGCATGGGTCTTATCTAGGTTTTATGACACTTAGTTGTTTTATATTCACTTGTAAATTTGTCCGGGGTTCATTTTCTTTCACCTTTTTTGTTCGGGACGACCAAAAGCCATGTGAGGGTAGTTGATCGCACCATAACTAGTACTATAAATGCACCCTTATCTACCCCAAATTATGCTCAATGATAAATGATAGTCAAATTATTGTATGAAATATATGTCAATTGCCTAGTGTCGGTGCATTGATTGTTAATTCTGCATCTTTGTATTTTATCATGATATTTGGTACTGTTCGACCTTGTATTACGTGATTTTCGGGAGTACCATATTATTGGGCTGAATAGAAGTGGATCTAGATTAAAAAACAACATTGGGCCCAAGTCAGGAGAAGTCAATACAAAGTCTGATGGGCCAGAAAGAAGAGAAAAAGTCCCGAGGCCGTAGAAACCCTAGCTGCAGCCGCAGAAATTTTAGCAACACGAAATCAGAGGAGCCTTATTTTGCATTAAGTCGGTTAGGGTTAGATCAAATAGGTAGGTTTAAAGCTCTATATAAAGGTGTTTCCAGTCTATTGTAATATATACTCATATGCATGTACTCTCATAGACTTTAGTCTATTATAGATTCATGAAATCAGAGTTCATGATTTTCTTTTGAGTTCATTATCTTGGTTATCTTCTCCAATCCATCAACTAGCTTGAGTTGATCAAGCTCGATCCGCCATTGGTAAAGGTATGAGGCTTTGAACGTTCCTTCGTATTTTAATCATGGTAGATTAAGTTAGATTTACAAGTTGTAATTAATCTGCATGTCTAAACGAATCGTAATTAACTAGAATGACCAGAACAGAACGATGTAGATTTCAGAACTAGGAACCACCGTTACGCGGCGGTGACGGTTTATATCATAGCCATGGGACACCTTTTAGGTCACCCTAATCTGAAGATTCGACATCAGCTACGTTGATCGACATGTATAGTAGGTTATATCTGGCTAGTCTGCTTATTGTACATCGTAAATTAACATGAAGGACATTAAAGTGATGTGTTAGTTAGGACATTGTTTGGATCAATCCCGAGGAACGTGGTAGTCAATCCACGATAGCTGCTTAGGGAGGTTCTCAGTCATGAGCAGGCACTTTCTAAAACTTATTGCGTGTGAGTTAATACAGCCAATGCAGGAGGTTAACTACACATAGACGTCTACTGTCCTTTCAATGGAAGTAGATAAGATTATGAGATTTCACCCGTAGCTTAAAACTGAATTAAAACACATTTTGGTTAAACTAGGAACTTACGAGGGACAGTAGACACAAGGATTAATTACACCATGTTAGGAGATCGGAGATGAGGGATACACCAATTACTATTCTATTTTTTTGTTGGTCTAGGGACCGCTATTTGTCTTCTTGGTTAGAATTATGAATTATTTTATGTGGTGCATCGTCTCTGTGGGATCAACCTTGACTCACCTCTACTATGCTACAATTGATATAGTACTCTGGCTAGTATTTTATAAGTTTTGGTGGCTTACACGCGGATCATCACACATAGACTCATAAGGATACTAGTGGAACCAAGATTGAGAACAAAATAGGGTGGTCCTTGACCGAATAAAGCTCAAGTAAAGTAAATAGTTGACACCCGAACCCACACAAGTACGCTACTTATGAATTCGAAAAAGATTAGTCCAAACTATGAGTAATTAGGCCCTTCCCTCAATTATAAATTTATCTCCTCATTGGGGAATTTAAATTCATTGACAGCTACGGGTGGTACCCCCAATTTTACTATACTTCCATTGTATGGACAACATGCACCTATGTGCAGCTAATAGACCTGATGATGTATTAGCATAATTTAAAATAAGAATTAAGGATGGCCGGCTCAAGACCGAGAACCTCCCTTGGTAGCCATCGACTATGACTGGCAGTACCTAGAGATCGATAAAATATGTCCTAATTAACACTTCAGCAACGCTCCTTCATGCTAATTTACGAAACCATGCAACTAGTTGATCAAAATAAGTACATGTAAATTAAAACTGAATATTATACATAGCTCACGCCAAACATCATGAAATAGGATTTATTAGGTGGTCCGCTTCGGCGGTAAAGACTGCCGCCTGGGCGGAAACATCACAACCTTATTTCATGATTTCTTCACAAGGCAATTCGAATCTATTCAGAATTGGGAAAAATAATTTAACAACTACATAGTTGGACTAATACAAAATTAAAACAAACTCATCACAATAGAATGAAATCACATCTAGAAAGCGGTAGAGTCAATCACCTCAAAACCGAGCGTAGATCTTCCCTAAATCGGGCGGTAAATCTGTCAGATCCGTGACAAACACTTATAAGATACAATTAAAGAAAAAAGAACTTTTATTGGAATGTATAAGTCTTGGTATTTTTGGTGTGTATTACAAATGGGTCTGCTGCCTTGTATTTATACTGCTCTAGCCGACCTAGTTGACTCTAGAAACCCTAAACCTTACTTCTCCTCCAAGAAAACACATTAACTCTGCCTCTCAAAAGTTCTACCGCATCGAATTCAGCCACCATCTAGGCAGGGGTATTTTTGTCTTTTCTTCATGCCGGCTTAGTCTTGGAATAATCTGGATTGTTTTAGACCCAATTCTTCAACAGATCCATTCCATATATTTTTCCTAAACACTCGGGCTACTTTGTTTCCCGCTGATGTACCGTGGCCGAACACGGTCTACCGGACCACCATCAGACCCACCGTAGCGGTCACTTTTCAGCCTCTGACCTCCATCGCTACACGCCCAATGTTAACGGTGAATTTTATGGTTTTTATCGCTTTATTCCGTAACAATATTCTTCGTATTTTATTACTTTTTATAGAAAAGTAGGAGTTTAATTGAAATATTGAGGGGTTGTGTATGAAAAGGATTAAAATGCAAATTCGAGCTATTTATGTGGTTTATTAGTCATTTTCTATCTATATATATATTTTTACAGTTTGCATGTTTTTACCCCCTTGTAGATATACATTTTCGAGCTAAAAAGAGGATTAAAAGTGGTGCAAGATCGGATTTATATGATGGAGAAGAGATAAAGATGAGAAAATCAAGATTTGATCGACACTGAACTGGCATCCAAGTCCCGTCCGGTGGACGGGCGTCCACTATATCAAACGGGCGTCCAGGAGGAGATATTTGATTCTGAGTTTTGAGTGGAAGAGCGTCCATTTTTGCATAGGACGGACGTCCAAGAAGACTCGGCCCGACTCGATGAATTTTGTGAAGACCGGACGGGCGTCTACCTTGTTGGACGGGCGTCCAATCGCCGACTTAACCCTAGCCGCCTCAAAATCTTATAAATACCAGCTGCGCCCCAACCCTATTTCACCATCAGATTTTTATACACCAAATACATACATCAGCCGCATACTCCACAAGGAGCAAACACAGAGATGAATTCTTCCATCTCAACAATCATGATCACCAATATGATTGTTGGCTAAGCATCTTGCGGTGGGACAACGGAGGAAACCAACCAACAACCACACCAACTTGAAGATTTTGAGCTATATCTTTAGTGAGTTAAATTTACTGTTTTTCATCAATTGAATTTTGTAATAATTGTTTATGTTTTATTGAATCGAGAGATCGATGAAACTACCGTTCTAATTGAATTTATATGAGAATATTGTTCAAGTTGTGATTTCTTTCAATTGATGCAATTAATTGTGATTCAAGAGATTGTTTATGATTAATTGAGTAGAGTATTAGAGACAATCTCATGATCGTGTTATGCATGCTAGTTTAGTTTTGCTTGAGAAAGGAAACGAAACCCTAGAAATTGATTAAAGAGATTTAATCGAATTCATGATTTGATCATTACTAAAAATCGTACCTTTAGCTCACAATCTAGTTGGGGTTGGTTGGTTGATTGGTGGATTCTAGTTGCCTTGCCGTTCTTTTAATTCTTTGATAAACTAGTTTTTTCTGCATATTTCTGTTTTCCAGCACGTCACCGGACGCCCGTCCACCCTCAGTGAACGGCCGTCCAGTGTTGAATTTTTCTGTTTTCTGCTATTTTAGTCACTGTTCTTTGTTTCTATTTTACAATTAATATAAACCTTAGTTTTAGATAATAATTTGTGACATAATCGATATAATAACTGCATCTTAATCCGATAAACATTCGATTCCCTTAGGACGACCCATTAACACCCTTTACTACAAGCCTTATACTTGGGGTGTTTCGGTTTATAAATTTAAAACTAGTTTTTACCGAACAAGTTTTTGCATAGGACGGACGTCCAAGAAGACTCGGCCCGACTCGATGAATTTTGTGAAGACTGGACGGGCGTCTACCTTGTTGGACGGGCGTCCAATCGCCGACTTAACCCTAGCCGCCTCAAAATCTTATAAATACCAGCTACGCCCCAACCCTATTTGATCATGAGATTTCTATACACCAAATACACACAGCAGCCGCACTTCTGAGGCTTTCAAGGCCTATCACCCGAGCCTTGTGCTCGGGTGATCCGGGTTAGATTAGGATGCTTTTATTTCCATTTGTTGATTCATGGAGATCATCCATTGTACCAAACTATGTGAGTTTATCTTCTAATTTATTCAATCATTTGTTTATTCTTATGATCTTTGATTTGTTTTGTATCTTTCTATGATTTATGATGCTATTGTGTGACTAGATCGAGAGATTGGTTGCTAATTGTTGTCTAACGTTGATGAGAATCATTGTTAGGCTATATCACCATAGAAAGATAGGATCCTTAATCGTTAATTCGTGACAAATTAATTGGTTAACTATCTAGGTTGCTAGATTCTAAAATACGAGAGTTAACTTGAATCTACACCTTCGTTTTGTATGAAATTGGTCTCAACATTCGAGAGAGGAGAGATCGATAATTGAATTCACTGAGAGATTAGGAATTCATAGCTTGAGAAACGGATTCACTAAGGAATTAGGAGTTCGTATCTCGTGTAAAGGTGAAACCACAATATTGAATTAAAATCATGAGATGAACTTGGATTGAAATCACTTGGTTTGTATATTGGTTGATTCCATGTATCTTTGTTTTATGTTTTGTTTCTCTATTATTTGTTATAGCTTAGATTTATTTCATCTGTTCTATGTGTTTATATGTTTGTTCTTTCGTTTATTTGTTTTCCTAAGTAACACTTGAAAGGAATTAATAAAACTAGGTTCAACAACCCAATTCCCTGTGGATCGACCCCTTACTTATTCCGCTTTGCTAGCAATTACCAGGTATTCGGCCGGTTAGGAGTTAGTTTTGCATATAGGTTAGGGTTTATAAATTGTTTTTGTTTAATGATGCAAAACCACCCCAAACACCCAACTGGAAATCAGTCGATCGGGTAATTAAGTTCGCACGATCGTATCAGCGCTTAAGCTGGGGGCCAAGCATGTTGCACCCAGTCCGCTATTTCAGTCAGCCGGGCTGTGCCCCCTATTTATAGGCAAAGCTTTAATTGCGATTAGACTAACAGTGACAAGACATAATTAAGTATAATTAAGAGTTTAAGCAGTAGTGGAGGGTTGCACTTAGAGGACCGCTGGTCACTCTAATGTCTTCATGCTGAGACAGCCTTATCTTTGCCAATGGCAAGTGTAGAGCATGCTCGCCTATATGTAGAGGGCATAGCCCGGATGACCGAAATAGCGGATTGGGTGCAGCATGCTCAGCGCCCAGCTTGAGGGCTGATATGATCATATGAACTCGATGACCCGATCGACTTATTTCCAGTTGGGCTGGTGGTGATGGAGGTCAGAGGTTTAGAAGTGACCGCTACGGTAGACCGTGTTCGGCCGCGGTACATCAATGGCCCCCAACTCCATGGTTAAGCCATTCGCTACGGGTTAGACAGGGAGTAAGGCTGTGTCTGTGCTTGCGTTTCGTGACCCTGTAAGCTCCGTTAAAGGTGATGCCGAATATGGTATTATCGGGCTTGAGCCAGCTTTGACAACGTTAATCGATTTGCTATGTGGTGCTTGTCTGCTTTGAGCGGACAGGCTTTGGATCGCTTTACACGTGGTGGGTTTTGGGCAACTTTCCTATCACGGAACGACACATTGCATGATGCTATGCGATAAAGCAGACATACAAGAAATGTTGCACCGTCGAAAGGCCAGGTTTAGGACCGCGCTAGCGTTGGCAGGTTTTGGCAATTTTCATGTCATGAAATGAATCATCACTGAACGTTGCGCTATAAAGCGGACAAGCATTGATGTGGTGCTAATGAGCGAGCAGATTTGAGGGCAGCGCCATGAAGCGGACAGGCTCATATTTTGCGAGTGGTTGTGTCGAGCTACTATTGGTCGAGGCGTAACCTCGATTCCGTGTTAGCTGTGACGGTTGATATGACTGACCACGACTTCTTATTGGTGGGAGAATTTTGATAGCCGTGAGGCGGTTGTGCATTGATTTTTTTAATTTTGAAACGGTCGATGTGACGCTTCTGTTCCCGGTTTGCCTATATAAAGGGGCAACCCTAAACTGAAAATACTTTTCTCCTTTCTGTTTTAATAGCGAAAATACTCTGGTGGCCTACAAAGAATCCGGTGGTTTAGCAGCAGTTACTGGCGGCGTTTAATCATTTTCCGGTGGTTCCTTTGATGCTTCCAGCCGATCTTCATCCTTTTTCCAGTAAATCATCCTTTTTTAGGTAAAGAGCTTCGATCTTTTCTACCGTGTTACTTTCCCTATGCGTTTCATTGTCCCTACTGGGTAGTCTCGCTCAAAGTATGTATGAAGTGCTTAAATGTTGATTGTTCTTTTTGAATAAGTTTTACTTCCATTTTTTTGTATAACATAGTACTCTAAATCGTTGTATCTCTTATAGTCATTTGGTCCGTGTTCAAACTTTTCTTATGTTGCTTGCCTGGGTCCTAGCCTTTCTTCTGTTGGAATAGTGTCCTAAACCCAATCGGGTTGGACCGGATCCGACCGGGTCGGATCATTTCTACTATTTCTTTATGTTTATACATATATATAATGGCTTTTATGTTGTCATATATCTGTTCTTCTAAAGAACCAATTATGAATTGTTACATGATAACGTCCTTAGTATTAAAGCGTGATAGAGAAACCATGACAAAGGCGATTATGGTTGATGAGATCTCTAATCACTTTAATAAGTTTGATACTTAAATGTCTCTAGGCCGATGTACTATTAAACAAGGCATTGATAGTATAAACAGACTAGCACGTATTAGATGTCTTCTGTCTTTAGGGCAGGGATAGATCTCATCTATCGAAGTGTAGAGACACTTGGACTGTACGTGGACGTGTATTAGAGAATGCGTACGTTAGACTGACCCACTTACACGGATAAGTGTCACACTATGTGACGGTTGTGTAATTATCCTTAAGACCGGAGTCTTCATGGCATCACGGTGTGGATTGTCATGCTTTGATACTATTCAGGTTTCCCCTAGCCACGGGGCGATCATGCGGTAGTGATTGGGTATGATACTGAAGCATGCGGAGTATACATGATTGGTCATCCGGGAATCGCGTATCCTATGATTGGGATCGAATAACCGAAATGGCCTTCTTATAAGGAATGTCTAGCTCTCGTGAATCTTTGCAAAGTGGGAGTAAATGTGTTACTTCGAGAGAGTTTGATATCCAGATTATAAGATATGGTCGTTGATGTTTTGCATTTATCCCATTCCCGTTGACTCCCCCCGTGTGCGGCGGGTGTATTTATTTTATTAGATAGCATTAAATGTAACAAGAATGGAGCAGAAGATGGAGACCAAAGAAAGAAGAATAAAGATCCCATTGGAGAATGGCGCATTAAAGATCCTATTGGCGGTTGCAGCTACCTTAGATTGTGACCCGCGGTTTTGTCAGTTTGTATTCGAAACCGCACCTAGGAAAAGTCCATGATCATACCGGTTACTTTACGCATTTATTTATTTTGTGCGTGTATTTATTTTATATGATACGATAGATGCATGACTAGGCACGATCTAGATAAATGTGTAGGATATATATCTATAGAGATAGATATAATTGATGAGACCGAAATTAAAATTAATTAAGTGAATTAATTTACGAAAAATACTTCCACGACAAAAATCAAGTCGAAATATTGTCTCCCAATATTATAACGACGGTGAAGAGCCCGTGTTCGGATCCAACTGATCGACCACCGCCGGGAGTTGACCTACCTCGGGTATATCGTCGTTATTGAGATATGATCGTATGAGATCTCGTGAATATTGGGTTATGACTTGACTAGAGTCTTTCGGTGATTGGCCACCGTCGTGGCCGGCCGTCGACTTTAGAGACAAGGAGTTGACTAACACATAGTGATGTGTATCGCCAAAGAGTTGACTAGTGAACCACTGAGAATCACATAGAGATGTGAATGGTAAAGAGTTACCTACCTATCGAAATTATCTTGGTTGATCGACCACCGCCGGGAATCGAGGTAACTAGATGGGATCTCAGCCACTAAAGAATTTTGAAAAAATTCTTGAAAGTCAATTGGAAGTAGTTGACTAGTGGGAGCAAAATCATAAACCAAAAGACCATTTTGATTTTGCGTGTATAAACAACAACATTCTTTTATTTTCATTTTTACGTTGTAGTTTTAGCAAACTTTATATTTATGTTTTATTCTCGATTAGTAAAACCAAATTATGACTGTTACCTTTTGAGAAACGTTCTCGAATATGGTTAAGTAATATTAATCCTTTTAAAATAAGCAATGACATGAGCAATCCCGTTATAGTAGTTAGAGACAAGGAGACTACATATCTGATGCAGTAATCCAAGACTTTAAAAAGAAAAACGGAAGCTCGTGAGATTGGATACGATCCAAGATGATCATTCAATCATACGATGACAATTAATTCAAACGTTGGATAAGAATGACCACGTCTAATTTTGGAAAGGTTGTTTTCAAAATAATAAGATTTAAGTGTCGACTTAATTCTACCATTGCTTAAAGGTTATTAAATAGTTAATGTTTTAAATACGATTTAAAAGGTTAAATAAACTATTTAATAAACTTTAGATTTTCTTTATGAAAGGAAATCAAAGACATAGCTCTTGTGATCTTTCTTAAGTCTTATGAAGACTACAATAGGAAACATTTTCAAGTGCTTAAAGGATTAAAAAGGAAAGTTAGGGTATGTGCTTAAATAGAGAACTTATTGAAGTTTCTATTCTAGGCAAGTGAGTTGAGATAAATCTATCTAAGTTCAAGTCAACTCTTAGATATATGATATCTTGCGAGTGTGATTAAATTAGAAAGATTAAATACAGATATGGAAGGTGAAGCAAACGTTGTAACACTTACCATATTCTAGATCTAGTAAACTGATAAGGGAACTAAATAAATGTTATAATGTTCCGGTTCTTGTGAAGAACATGCTTTCAGTTATTTGTTAGGATTTAGTAGACATATTCAATTGTAAAGAATAAATGTTATTCCGATAAAGTTGGATGGTCACTAAATCTAACATACTAGATTGTTGTCACTATATAGTTGATATATGTGATGAGGTCTCAACTAAATATTTGTGTGGCTGTTATCCTTAATATTTGTGGTTGTTCTAGACATAGTCTCTCTAGAAGCAAAGCGTGTAACTAAACGTCATTCTGATGATGTTGAACCATATGATTACGAATCTTGTGGGTAATACGTATCTTATCTAAAGATGACTACAATGCCCTTTTATGAAAAGGTTATAAAATCTAGAAAATTGTCTAAAGCCTAAACATGCCGATGTTTGTTGGCTTGTGACAATTAATGCCACAAATAATTGTTCATTAATCTCTACGACTATTTTTAGAAATAGTCAAGTGCACTCAGTGAAGTGCATAATTTGGAAAGCCCGAAAAGTTCGAGCTAGAACGATTATAAGATTGACGAGCTACTTAGGAATTAATATTCAATTGGATTGAAGTAATTAATACCTGAAGGGTGTTTCAGAAGTCGTCTGAAAAGGATTAAGATTCGCCCTTGAAGGATACCATTTTTCAGATACGCAATTAGATTGTGTTCCCAAAATGGAAACAACACTTTATATGATGAAGGTGTGACGCAAGCCATGCGAAGTATCCCTTACCCGTTTCGGGATAGTGCCCTTACACTTAACCGAGTTCCAAAGATAAAGGTTGAATAATTTCCATATTAGATATGGAAGAAGATAATGTCGAATCTATCTTAACCGATGATTTGAAGTTGTCATAGGCTGAGTCAGAAAGGCTTGGAGCTTAGTATGACATATGCAACTTTGTGGAATATCTTAGCTAGCACGCTGGATATTATTTACTTGTCCGCGGAGCAAAATATTTGTCTCCAAACATGCTGTCTTCTAAAGGAAGTGTTTCTTCCAAAAGAAACAGTGAGAGTGAATCGTATCTCAAAAGAGTTTGAGAACAACAAAGATACATTCAACCAATGGAACATGAGCAGACGCCGTATAGCGATGAGGTGTAGGACGCTGCTCAGTGCACACAAAAGTTCTGTAAGTCTGTGGATAACCTCAAGCCTGAAAGGGTTGTTGGTATGTTCATCTTGAAGAATGAATATCTCACGACTTATGAAAGAATGTTTGAGAGGCAAGATTGAGAGATATGGCTAGGAGCCATAATATCTGAATTAGATTCCATCAGTGACAACCAGGTTGTGAACCTAGTCTGTCTTACCCAAGGGGAGTGTCCCTGAAAGGCTGACATGGATAGTAATATGATTACCATAAGGCTATAGTGACGGCGGAAGGGTATGAGGTGTAAACCTTGTAATTACCTTTATGCTGTCAGCTGAGCCCAGTTCTATTCAGATGATGCTTGTTGTAACTTCGTATCATGACTATATGATAGTGTTGAAGACATTGGGCAGACAACTCGATGTTCATAGACGATAACATGATATGTGAGCCCATGAGATCCATTTATGGGCTCAAACAAGTTTCCCTAGACAATTTCTTTGTTTGATAATCAAAGGAGTTTGATTTAGTCAAAAGAAGGATATGCCCAATGTGCAAGATGGATAGTGGGAGTGTGTTTCAATTTTTGAGCAAGGTATTAGATATCTATCTCGAGAATTATCACCCCATGTCACAGTCAATTAATGTTTGGTAGTTCAAGGTCTTTGTGAAAGCACTTGGATTAGCAGTTCTTATTTTAGAAATAAGAATCTATAGCGATAGATTTAACTGCTGTTAGATTATAGTTTACCTATATAGATGTGATGCTAAAAGAAGTTTAGCATAGATCACGAGATCTGTCTATGTTAGGACATTGGTCCTAAAGATAAGGTGAAAGATGATGCTTATGGAAGGTTTCCTTCGCTACCGCGATAGGAACCATCTTATAGGTGATGCCGGATGTTCATAGTCCATGAATAGTCATGAGAAAGTATGAAAGTAGATCTGGTGAAGGTTGAGAATACCCTTAAACAAGTTAAGGAAAATTTTCTAGTTTATTGAAACTTGGAATTAAATAAACGTAGATATACAGACGTATATCCTGAGTCTTATGAAGGCGAGTGGGAGCTACAGTCTGGGTTTGCAGTCACTTTGATTAAGTGATACAGTGAGCTGGAAATGTTCTAGCATATTGGTCATTGTAAATTCTATAAGTAGGCCAAAACACAGTAGTGCCTTAGAGGCGCAACGGGAGCAGTACATGGATCTAGAAGGTTCATTCCTGAACCTTGTGTGGTTCTTCCACCTTTTCTATATAGCTGATATAGTAAGTGGATTCATTGCTTGAAGCAAGGACCAGGGTCTCGTCAGAGATCTGTGTGTGTGTTGAGGCGGTTCCTTTGACTTGGTCATTTGGAACATGACATGAAGATAGTCTGAGTCCCCACGGATAGCGATCCGTTTATGGCTAGGGCAGGTTGCGAGTATTGCATAAGATTCTTGTGTTTCAACTTGGTTTTGTGTGTACGAGTGATTGGTTTTAGGCCAAGTGGGAGATTGTTGGATTAGTGTCCTAAACCCAATCGGGTTGGACCGGATCCGACCGGGTCGGATCATTTCTACTATTTCTTTATGTTTATACATATATATAATGGCTTTTATGTTGTCATATATATGTTCTTCTAAAGAACCAATTATGAATTGTTATATGATAACGTCCTTAGTATTAAACTATGATAGAGAAACCATGATAGGCGATTATGGTTGATGAGATCTCTAATCACTTTAATAAGTTTGATACTTAAATATCTCTAGGCTGATGTACTATTAAACAAGGCATTGATAGTATAAACAGACTAGCACGTATTAGATGTCTTCTGTCTTTAGGGCAGGGATAGATCTCGTCTATCGAAGTGTAGAGACACTTGGACTGTACGTGGACGTGTATTAGAGAATGCTTACGTTAGACTAACCCACTTACACGGATAAGTGTCACACTATGTGACGGTTGTGTAATTATCCTTAAGACCGGAGTCTTCATGGCATCACGGTGTGGATTGTCATACTTTGACACTATTGAGGTTTCCCGTAGCCACGGGGCGATCATGCGGTAGTGATTGGGTATGATACTGAAGCATGCGGAGTATACATGATTGGTCATCCGGGAATCGCGTATCCTATGATTGGGATCGAATATCCAAAATGGCCTTCTTATAAGGAATGTCTAGCTCTCGTGAATCTTTGCAAAGTGGGAGTAAATGTGTTACTTCGAGAGAGTTTGATATCCAGATTATAAGATACGGTCGTTGATGTTTTGACACTCGACTAACGACCGTATGGATATTATTACAGCGATAGGATTGTAAGTTACACGGTAACTATTTCACATGAAAGGTAGTAGTCATTGCATTTGACTCTTCCGATGATTGGGGGTCACGGTGTGTTGCTAGACGCTATCCCGTGATCGTTTGGTATGAAGGGCATTTTTGTAATTTGCACTTTGTGTCTACGGCCAACATATTCGGAAGCCTATCAGGTCACACACATATGAACATCTAGTCGGATTAAAATGTGGTTATAGTTGATAACCAAATAAAGAAAGTTTATCTCGAGACTATAAATGTTATAGTGGTAAATTAATATGGTGGTATTTATTTATTATGAATAAATTAAATACAAGATATTAATAATATTATATTAATTAAAGAATATTCCGGATGCCAATTTATTGGCTAAGGTGGCGTAATTTGTGTGTATATGATACACTTGGATTGTGTAATTTAATTAATAGTATTACCAAATATTAATATAAGATATTATATATATATATATATATATATATATATATATATATATATATATATATATATATATATATATATATATATATATAGGGATTGAGGGAAAACGACAAAAATATTTACAAAATTGATAAATAGGACACACTACTTTTTTTAGTTGCAAAAAGGACAAAAAAAATTTCAGACGGACAAAAATACCTCTTTTTAATCAAACCGCGCGTCTTCACTTGTTAAAAGCCTTTCGCTTAGCATATATTGATATACAGCCATACAGGTTTGATTTTTTTATTTTTATTTTTTAATTTTTTTCAAACACTCGTAACTTTTAATTTATAACTCCGATCGTCGAAATTTTTTCACCAAAATTCACATTTTTTTTTGCTCTTTAATTTGAACCCAAATACGATACCCTTCCGACGTAAATTTTGAAAATCGAAAAAATATTTACATTAACCGGAACGTTTTTCTTATAAACGACCGTAACTTTTGATTTAGAACACCAATCATCAAAATTGTTTCACCAAAGTTCGTATTTTTTTTTAATCTTCATTTTGAGACCGCGTTTGATACAATTTCAAAGTAGTATTTGAAAACCGAATTTTATCGAAGCGTTTACTGATGACACGATAAATGATGACACAAGATAACACGAATGATGACACAAAGAATACAAGTAACACGTAACACAACGAATAACGATGACACGGTAACACAAGAATGATGACACAAAGCAACAATGACATGTTTTATTAACATCCAAAATATCACCATTAGCATTGCATAATACAACAATCTATCAAAAAAATGCTTCATATCCTAATGAAACAATCTATGAAAACATTATGGAGATGCAACTCCAGGGGAATCAAGAAAATAAAAACCTAATACTATTGGATGTAATCAAAAAGCATATTAATGAAACTAAAACATTCTTCAAGTTCTTGAAGACAAAAGCAGTCTGTTTTACCATCTATGGACCTTCATCCTTCAAACCCGCACCACATCAAACTCCATGAAAGATGTATGAAGCAGAAAATACATAAAATAGCATCGGCTCGGCTTCATCAATAGAGAATCTAGGCTCCTCCAATTTTCTAAAGACAAAAAAACACAAACATAACCATTTGAATCAACAAAGTAACACACCAACAAAGTAACACACTAGTCTATTTTTGTTCTCAACAAAGTAACACACTAGTCTATTTTTGTTCTCAACAAAGTAACACACCAACAAAGTAACACACTACTCTATTTTTGTTCTCAACAAAGTAACACACCAACAAAGTAACACCAACAAAGTAACACACCAACAAAGTAACACACTAGTCTATTTTTGTTCTCAACACAATAACACAGTTACACAGTAACACACCAACAAAGTAACACACTACTCTATTTTTGTTCTCAACAAAGTAACACACCAACAAAGTAACACACTAGTCTATTTTTGTTCTCAACAAAGTAACACACTAGTCTATTTTTGTTCTCAACAAAGTAACACACCAACAAAGTAACACACCAACCAAGTAACACACAAACAAAGTAACACACCAACAAAGTAACATACTAGTCTATTTTTGTTCTCAACAAAGTAACACACCAACAAAGTAACACACTAGTCTATTTTTGTTCTCAACAAAGTAACACACCAACAAAGCATAACACCAACAAAGTAACACACCAACAAAGAATAACACACATACTCATTATCCATGAAATATTGTTACTGGATGATAATTGATGACTCCTAGTAATTCAACAGCTTTTCACCTCATTGATAAGACTAATTAATTGCAATTCACTTGCAACTCAGTAGCTAAATTGACCATTTAATTCAAAATAACAACTACTGGTATTTGGCCAAATTGCAGATGCATTATAGGTCCATACTTTTTGGCCAAAACTATACCAGACATAGGGTCGGTCACTTAGTTATTTATTGTTCAGCTTAGCAATTTGAATAAGCTAGGAAACTACAACAAGATGTTGATTGTTGTTGCTCGTCTTAGAAACAAAATCTACAATACAATAAAACCTAAGGTCCAATCAAAACCAAAAACAATTCCAGCCATGTATTAACACTTCTATCAAGCTTGCAGATAAAAGAAGCAATAAACAATCCCACAACACACTGAACTACCAAAAACATCAATATCAATCCAAAATCATCATAATTCGTAAAGCTATGAAACATTACAGATTAATTGCAAGCTGTAGCACCAAGATTGTTCATTTTATACCCAGAAAATAAAAATGGAAGTGAAACTATATGTTTAGGGAGTGTTGGAATTCTACCTCAATCGTAGCTTCCCCAATGATTGAGTGCTCATCGCTCTTTGCCACCAACAATGAATAGCTCTCATCTACTCCAAGGTGAAGCTGTCAATTAACACATTAATCATCAAAATCGAACACAAAAGCAATCAACTTTAAATCAAAGCTCAAAGTTGAGCAAAAAGTCACATTACACAGGTAAATTAGATTTTTAAGCAAAAAGATTAACAAGCCCAATTTGTCTGAACCTGATGAAGCACTCGACTTCGGTGTGGCTGCAGCCGGTGCTTGTGAAGGAGATAAAGCACTCCACTTGGGAGCTTCAAATGATATTCATATTATTTCTACGTTGCTGTTAAATTTCTGTTTTGATTTCCATATTTTTGTTCTTTCGGACCCTTTATCAAACAGTCGGAAGACAGAAAACCTGGATCACTTCCAGAGACAAATCAATAACAAAAAAGAAAAAAAGTGGACTGATGAATAAATACCGGTAGATCCCATGAAGTGAGGTTATATATCAAAGTCATCAAAAATCATTTTTGATTGTACAAAGTTTTCATAAATCATCACAAGAAAGAAAAAATCCCAAAGAATGATAAGCTCTCAGATACATCCCTCTTATGCAATCAACACTACCAGAGCGACCAATATTTGATTACCCAATGCAAAGCATTTAAATCAAAATGAAATAACACCCAAAACAAATAGACTTCGCCCTTTTTGGCCAAATTCATGCTAAAACTCCCTTGACAGGAAAATAGTTGATAAATAAGGATTTAACACTTATGATTTCATACCTTGTTACTATTTAATGCAAATTGATGATGCAAAATGCTTAAGTACGTATTGTTGTTTCCATCTTTTCCCATTTCGCAGAAGATTAATGCCCATGGTCATTGGTAAATTACCTGCGAGAGATATTTGGTGGGTTCCCTGGTCATTGGTAAATTTGATTCGATTTCTTCTTCGACCTCTTCGTCTCCATCACTTCACCGTCTCCACCAGTTTCTGAAGTGGCGAGCCTTTTAGCACCGGCAGCAAGGTTGGGCTTCTTCGATGTAGAAGAAAGTGATGTGGGTTTAGATTCAGAGAGAAGAGTTAGAATAAACAGAGGAAGAAAGAGTCCGAAGGTTTGAGGGTGTCATATCAGGGGTAATTTAGTTCGAAGAAAAATGTTTTGTCCTTAAATCAACAAAAAATACAAATTGGATTAAAATTTATATATAGGACGGAAAGTAGACTAAAACCTAATATTCCCATATATATATATATATAGATATATATATATATATCTAAAAGTTGGCGCCGAAATTTGTGTGTTTGGTTGACACACGTGAATGCCAATCAAGTTGATCATGTTTCAATGTTTTGATATAATATATAGATTTATATGTGTTATATATATGTGATATATACACATGTGTAAATTGATTTATGGTAATAAAATAAAGATAGTCAATATTAGATATTGACAATATCTTGGGAATATTCAATATAAGATATTGACAATATCCTAGATTTATTTAATATGAGATATTATAATAAATGAGATAAATCAATCAATTATATTTTCCTTATTTTATTGGGAAATGGTTTTCTTCTCCTCCACACCTCTTGGGGCGCCACATCCATTATAAAAGGTAGGTGGGTGTCAAGCTCTTTTGTACAACACAATTCCAAGAACTAATTGTTCTTGTGTAAAATAGAGAGCATCCTATAGAGAGTTGGAGAGAGGGGAAAAAGGCCGGTCTAGCAACCGGAGTTTTCCAATAGCAATCCATGATGGGATTCCCGTGGGCTGTTTGTGTGGACTAGCGGTAGAGGCCGAACACTTGGGCGGTTCTATGCAGAACTACTCTCCTTAGACGGTCAAAGCGTCGATCTTTTAGATCAACCAAGGTAACCACCGTCTACTAACTCGTTTGTTTATTGCTTAAACGAAGTCGATCCTGATTAAAAGGAAATAAAATTTTAAATTCCGCTGCGTTCCCGCGTAGATTTCCTAACATCTTCTCCCTTAATCTTTACTTTATTATGGTCTAGGATTCAATTGTTTATTGTTTCTGTGGGAAAAACGGAGGGGTGAGGTGTCTTGATGAGCGGACACGCTCATCTTGGCCCAACTCCTAAGTCTAGGTGACTGATAATCCACCTTGCCCTTGTGTTTTTAGGATGTCTTCCGAACGTACCCCCAGTCATGATGACGATCGGGAAGCTATGGAGTACGGGCTTGGTGAGGTGGATCAGGGCGAGCAGACCTTTGAGGATTTCTCCGAACAGCTTGAGGTCGAGATGGTCGATAGAGAGGCCCCGGGTGCCTCTGGACAAGGACCGGATGAGACTGAGGCTTTACTGCAAGCAAATGTGGCTCGGTCTAGGAAATGGAGAGAGTTGATGAAATCGAATCCGCGGACCCCAAAGCAATACACCGAAGAGGGTCGTCCTGAGGTCAAGGCCTAGAAAGCTTTTGATAAGGAGGTAGCCATTTAGTGAAAGAATTTTCATCGCTCTGCTGACTATACTAGCTCCTTGGCTGCTTTTGACATTTCAACGGATTATCGCTTCATTAGCTTTCCTGGGTTTAAGGATAAGAAACAGGTATGTGGTCGTTCTAAGTTTGACTATATCTGGTTGCACTATGACCACCTGGTAGCTGGGGCTCGGCCCCCAATTGATCTTTTTCTTGTCAAATTTCTAGAGGTGACTTACACACATCTCAACGACCTCACCCTTAGGCTGATGAGGGTCGTTTTGGGCTTCATCGTTTGAGCCGCTTGCTTTTCAGAGAACCCTTGTTAGACATATTTTAGTTTTAATGATGAGTGCCAGACAAGATGCTATAGAGCAAAGGCAAAAATATGTCTAGATTGAATGTATTGGTTTACTAGAGTTTGATCTTTGTATAGGTTTGATCAAACAAGCACTGTAAGAGGTCAGCTGACTTGATTAGCAGACCTCCCTACGTCAGTAGAGTGTCTAAGACCTGCTAATAGTTGAAGACTGAGGGTTCAAACTCAGTAATGAAGGCTAATGGATCAAACTTAGTATTTAAAGTAAAAGATATGGGATCAGAATTTAAGGAAGTCTGTGATGACCTAAAATGATCAAATATTCCTTGTGTAGAAGGTCTAAGTTCTATATAAAGTAAAATGGTGATTGGAACTTGGTTATAATTAAAATGGTGTATTCTAACTTCATAATAAAAAGTTAGATGAGAAGATGTCAGCTGAGGTGTTTCTAAAACACAGCAGACTAAAAGTCAACTGACATACATGGACATTAGTAGACCTATACAACAGGTGTCTACTGAATGAAAAAGTCGAATTAATCCATGTTTTTCTGGAAGATTAAATGGATAAGGATGAATTACAAGCCCTGAATTAATTAGTCAATCAATGGTCAAGATGAAATGAACATTCTAAGGATTCAGAGCCATATCAAATGAGATTAAGTCAATGGTTGACAGACTGGACCGTAGAATACGAACACTGACAGTGTCAGTACGGTACAACAGAGGAAAATTGCAGTCAAGATAAAGACAATTCTTAAACGGCTATATTTGAAATTCAAATTCAAACCACAGAGTCTACACCTATAAATAGAGGACTCCTGATTCTGATTGCAACATGTAGAACATCATTAGGAAGAACAAGAATACATAAGAAGTAACTATGTTTTTGAGCAAGAAATTGATAAAAGTGCAATCTTACCCTGCTAATACTAATAGGGATTTAATTTACTAATCAAGGATTTACTTCAATTGTTTCTGCAATCAAGTTACATCAAGTACACACACTTGAAAACTACAAGCTGCTGATCTTATCACCCTGATCAAAATGTTGTTGAAAGCTGAATCACTTTCTTGATTTAGCTCCTTTTTTTTCTAGACGAACCTGAAGACAGTGAATCACTGCTGAAGTGTCAAGGTCTGTTGTGTTTTTTGGTGGAGCTGGTGAAGAGGCAATCCTACACTTCAAGGACCATTGGAATACTTAGAAGCATCAATCCTACCTATTTCTAGTGTTCGGTTTGTGAAGCCATAGTCATTGGTCAAGGACAAACAGTTTAGGGATTTTTGTAACAGCCACCTCAAGAATCTCTAGTGAATTTCCTCCAACATCAAAGGAGAAGAGTGGACTGACTGGATTACACCACCTGGAACCACTATAAAACTTGTCTACTTTACTTTATTGCATTTACTTTCAGCAACTTACTTTATCTGCATGCTTATCACATCAACCTACTGAACTAGCTACTGTATCACACCACTTGCACTACTGAGTATCCAATTCTTAGTATCATATTTAAAAACAAGAAGAAACAAGGCTTAATTTATTAGGTTCCGCTACAACAAATTCAATAGCTTCAATAGTCAGCAGATAGATGAAGGTCAGCATACTATTGACCATGCTGAGTTTGTAAAACTCCAAAAGTTTTTAAATGTTAAGTTTATTCAACCCACACCCTTCTAAACATAACCAAAGCCTTTTCAAGGGACTAACAATTTGTTCTGAAGTAATCCTGCTTGTGCTTTTGAAAAAATCTTTGAAAACTTTTTCAAGTTTCTATTTTCATGTTTTTGCATCATGGATAACAACCAGTATGCTAGGACAATGTTGATGTGCTCTCTAGATCGTTTTGATGAGTATAAGCATCGTATGCAGGCTTATCTAGCTGCAACTCATAATGAAATTATGGATGTGCTAATTGATGGACCACTGGAGATCACTAAAGTCATAACTGTGGAAGGTCTGAATCAGACAGTCCTAAAGCCAAAAAGTGAATGGGGTTCTGAAGTTTGAAAAAGGGCAAACCTGAACAATATTGCTATTGATATTATCTACAAAACTCTAGATAGCAATATGTACATGAAGGTGAAAGATTGCAAAACTGCCAAAGAGCTATGGGAAAGATTGCAACTTATTTGTGAACTTATTTGTGAAGACACTGATGCAGTCAAAAAGAACAAGATCAGTGTGGCCAAGCAAAAATTTCAAGAGTTCAAAATGAAATCAAATATGGTGATTAGAGATGGTCTGTGATTTCTAGAAAAATATGGTGATTAGAGATGGTACTGAGGCATTTACAACAACTGTAAATGATCAGGAGATTGAAGTAACATCAGACCTGTTGAGAGAGGTCTTGGGATTTGGTCCAGGGAATGGAGCCCCTACAAATTCAGAATCTATGGAGTTACCTAGGCTGGCTTTTGTCGAATCTATCAGAAGAAACCTTGATGCACCAGTAGATCTGAACATCAATGTAAAGAATATTGCCTTTGAGTATAACCTACTGAGCAAATATATTGCTAAGAATATTTTGGGGTTTGTTGGAAGTCTTGATACATTGTTCGGACCCACAATAGACGTGATGATAATCATCTCAAGGAGTATGAAGTTTGATTGGGCTGGTTTCTTTGTTCATATATAAAGAATATTATGACAGATTAAAGAGAAACCATAGGAAAGAGGTTGAGAAAGAAGAAACCTGCTGGATGTACGGATTTAGGTTTCTTCGTCAAGACAAAACCTTTGGGGTTAATGGTTCAGGCCCTGATGAATCACTTGAATATTGCTGATGTTGCTTCTTCAAACATCAACAAGGCCAGATTTAAGCCAGAGATTAACACTCTTATCCCAGGCTTAGATGATGATGAAGAGATACAGGAAGTGGAAAGTGATGGTGTGCAGGAACAAGGAACACAAGCTAGAAGTGATGTGCAACTTGCTGCAACAAAGAAGACAGTAGAGAAGAGAAAGGCTGTTAATACAAGAAAAATAACAGAGATGTTAAACCCAAAGAAGACAAAGCAATCAGTAGACACTGCCAAGTCTACTGAGGAACAAAATGCTGATGAGCCTACTGAGCCTACTGAATTTATCTAGAATATGCTGTTGATTTGCTTAAAGAACATACCAAAGAGTCATCCAGGAAAAGGAAGGCTGTCATCAAGGAGGCTTTAAAAGAATCTCCTTTTGGGAATCATAAACAACCATGTAAAAGAAGAATCAATTTATAAAGAAGAAGGGACATGGAAAGGTAATGAATTGAGAGTTCTTGAAGAACAAAGAGAAGCAGAAGAAGTAGCTATTGAAGAGACAATAGAAGTTGTAGAGCATACTATGGAGGCTACTGAGATTGTGGAAGACCCTGCTGAGACTGCACCAACTCAAAGGGAAGGAAAGTCAGTTGAAATCCCTGCTGAGGAGCAAGTAATTCTGGGGGAAACAAGTGTGGAGCAACTAGAGATAGTAGACACAAATGTACCTACTCAAGACTCTACTGATCTCTTTGTGTCTACTAAAGAAACCATCCATGCCCTTTGAAAGAAAGGAATAGATGTCCAAGAAACCAAAGGAAAATCCTGAATTAAGATGAATCTCAAAGTATTTTGCATGGAAATTTAGTTTTTAGAAGAGGCAAAAGCCAGCAAGAGAACCAATGAGTGGATTTGAACAATGGGCTTTTGCAAGTCTTGGGGTGGAAATTTTGTTAGGACTGATTGATACATCACTCCTAGAAATGAGGCTGTTAGAAATTATTGAAGATGGAAGAATCAAAAGCATCATAATGCTTAAAGACCCGAAGTTTACACCAGGTGATAGTGATGATTCATCATCATCAGATTCGGATGATGATTACCCTATGCACCATGAGGAGTCCAGTGGTGTTGTAAAGGATAGATCTACTGAGGCTGCAGGACAGGGATCTACTAAACAGACAGTAGAGCAACCTGCTGAGGATGGCAAGTCTTTTGAGCGTCAACAGACTGATAATCTAGTTCAAGAATTGTATGCTGCATTTACTAAAGATTTAAAAAATCAAATAGCAACAACACTTCTTGAAGACGCTATGTTAAAAGCTACTGTTGAAGTTATGATGATTGAACTGACTGAAGTCATTTCTGAGGAATCAGTTCAATATCAAGATAGCATTGACACTGAGGAAACCTTGGCTCAAGCTGCTGAAGCACTGAGAGAGATTGCTGAGGTTGGTGGCACTTTAGATGAAAACATGGATGTTTTGCCTAATGATAGAGAAGACATGGAGGTTCAGTCTGATGAGGTACATACATCAACTGAACAAATGTTGGAACGGGAGGTCCTAAGTACTGAGGATCAGACAGTATTAAGACAAAGGCTGGATTTATTTTTGGGATTGGAGGAATCCCATGTATCTTGTTTGGAGGCTGCTGAGGAAATAACTACTGATGGCAAAAATGGACAAGAAGTTGTTGGAGAACAATCTGAAGAACAACTTCTTGACAATGATTTTAGTGATGAGGAATTTCAATTGCCTCAACAAGAAGAAGAAGAGCCTCAACAAGAACAAGAACAAGAACATGTGATTGAAGAGGTACCTGATTTAAAGGTAGAAGGTCTTAAACCTCATGTATGGGACATAACAAGAGCAATTGTAGTAAGGGTACCTAGGGCTGATGACAATGCTGAAGGATCTACTGAGAATTTTGCTAGTGGTATGGCTGGAATGGCTGCAGCAATACCAACATGTATATTGGAAGAGTTAAGAGCTGTCAGAGATGATATCACACAGCTAAGAACTCAATTGACAAAGAGTGAGCAAAGATTTGAAGATTTGGTAAATTTGGTTGAAAATAGGGGAAGGACTACTGAGACAGTTGCATCTTATGTCACCTCTGTACAATTTTCCATTAATGATATGCTTAGAGAAGTTGCTTATATCAAGTGGGATGTTGCAAAGAAAGATAAATACATGGTTGAGCAGATTACATCTTTGCACATGAAAGTTGATAAGTTGGCTGAGAGACCCAACCCTGCTGAGACACCTAACCCTGCTGCACTTGATCTAAAACTTACTAAGAGAATAAACCTGTTGGAGCAAACAATGGATGGCCTGATTACTTCTGTTGACACTAGAACTGAAATAATATATGGACAACTGAATAATTTGGTTAACACACATGAAAGTGTTCTGGGCCTACTGAACCATTTTATTGATGATGTAAATAAGGGGGAAAAAGGTTAGACAACAGAAGCAAAACAGACAGCAAGGATCTACAACAAGAAGATATTTGAGGTTGAAATCAATGAATTTAGAGCACATGCACCTGGTAGAGTACAATTGACAGATGACCTGCTGAAGGAGTTCAAGAAGCTATACTATGCAAGAATGAGACTTTGTCATGTTATGACCTTTCAAGAGGGTCTAAACTCCTTCCTTGGACTTAAATTCTGGGAGATAAGGATTAAATCCTTAAGATCTACAAAAGATGAGGTCATAGTGGAAGAGGAGGTAGAGGACAAACTGCTAAGAAAAGGTTGGGAAACTGGACAGCAAGGGACTCTTTAGATGAATTCAAGAATTTCTACTTTGGACAAGGATTCAATCTTCATAGCCTAAGGTTGGCTCTACCTGAAGCTTGGAAATGGTGGGAAATGGTACATACCTGGATTAATTTATCTACATTGGAAAATCAATGGATGTTGGACATGATCAAGGAGATTAGGGAGTATCAAGAGAGAAGAGAACAAGACAAGGAAAGAAACTAGATCAACAGACTTATTTCTATGCTCTTATTTTTTTGGTGATCCTAGTTGTAATGATCTTGAAAAAATTTGAACACCAATAATATATGAATGAAATTTGTTCTGTTTTTGTTTTTTTGTCTTTTTAATTTGCTGTAAGGAGGTATTGGCATCATCACTAAAAATGGGGAAATTGTTAGACATATTTTAGTTTTAATGATGAGTGACAGACTAGCTGTTATAGAGCAAAGGCAAAAAGATGTCTAGATTTAATGTATAGGTTTACTAGAGTTTGATCTTTGTATAGGTTTTATCAAACAAGCACTGTAAAGAGGTCAGCTGACTTGATCAGTAGACCTACCTAGGTCAGTAGAGTGTCTAGGACCTGCTGATAGTTGAAGGCTGAGGGTTCAAAGTCAGTAATAAAGGCTAAGGGATCAAATTTAGTATTTAAAGTCAAGGATACAGGATCAAAATTTAGGGAAGTCTGTGATGACCTAAACTGATCACATATACCTTGTGTAGAAAGTCTAACTTCCATATAAAGTAAAATGGTGATTGGAATTTGGTTATAATTAAAATGGTGTACTCTAACTTCATAATAAAAAGTTAAATGAGAAGCAGTCAGCTGAGGTGTTTATAAAACACAGCTGACTAAAACTCAGCTGACATGCATTGACATCAGCAGACCTATACAACAGGTGTATGCTGAATGCAAAAGTCAAATTAATCTAAGTTTTTTTGGAAGATTAAATGGATAAGGATGAATTACAAGCCTTGGATTAATTAGTCAATCAATGGCCAAGATGAAAGGAACGTTGTAAGGATTGATAGCCATATCAAATGAGATTAAGTCAATTGTTGACAGACTGGACTGTTAAAAAGGAATACTGATAGTGTGAGTACGGTATAGAAGAGGAAAATTACAGTCGAGGTAAAGACAATTCTGAAACGGCTATATTTGAAATTCAAATTCAAACCACAGAGTCTACACCTATAAATACTGGACTCATGATTCAGATTGCAAGATGTAGAACAACAATAGAAAGAACAAGAATAAATACGAAGTAACTATGTTTTTAAGCAAGAAATTGATAAAAGTGCAATTTTACCCTGCTGATACTAAAATAGCTTTAATTTACTGATCAAGGAATTACTTCAAGTGTTTCTGCAATCAAGTTACATCCAATACACACACTTGAAGACTACAAGCTGCTGATCTTATCATCCTGATCAAAAGCTTGCTGAAAGCTGAATCACTTTCTTGATTCAACTCCTTCTTTTTCAATAAGAACCTAAAGAAAGTGAAGCACTGCTGAATTGTCAAGGACTATTGTGTTTTGTGGTGGAGCTGGTGAACAGGAAATCCTACCCTTCAAGGACTAGTGGAATACATAGAAGCAGCAATCCTACATGTTTCTAGTGTTCAGTTTGTGAAGCCATTGTCATTGGTCAAGGACAAATAGTTTTAGGATTTTTGTAGCAGTTACCACAAGAATCTCTACTGAATTTCCTCCAACATCACAACAGAAGAGTGGACTGACAGGGTTATACCACTTGAACCACTATAAAACTTGCCTACTTTAATTTATTGCATTTACTTTCTGCAACTTACTTTATCTGCATGTTTATCATATCAACCTGCGGAACTAGCTGTTGAATCATACCACTTGCACTACTGAGTATCCAATACTTAATATAATATTTAAAAACAACAAGAAACAAGGATTAATTTAATATATCCCGCTGCAACAAATTCAATAGTCAGCAGACTGCTGAAGGTCAGCAGACTATTGACCCTGCTGAGTTTGTAAAATTCCAAAATGTTTTTAAGTGTTAAGTTTATTCAACCCCCTCCCCCCCTTCAAAAATTAACCAAAGCCTTTTCAAGGGACCAACAACCCTAATTTTCCGTATTTAAACACTTCTTCTGGATCACCAAATTTGGGGAGTTCGATCAGGTGGCGCCTCGAGGAAAGCCTGCCAGCTATTTTTTGACCTTCCTGGAGAAAGTTGATTCATGACATAGCCGGTGTATGAAAGTTGAGTCTCAGGTTGGATGGCCATTTAAGAGAATCACCGGAGTAGACCCGGATACAGAGAGCATCAATGACTTCGAGGAGGGGGTCGATGAGCAGCATTTTATTGCTAGAATCAAGGAGCTCCTAGGGTTTGTTAGGGGAATGAAGCCCTTATAGGAGAGGACTTTCAATCTCCACCTCCTCCTCGACCCTACCGAGTCATATAGCCTAGTGGCTGGAATTACCGGTCCTGGCGAGGGAGACGTTCACGCTCCAATCAACCCACTATTGTGCTTTCGGAATGGTATTTGGAGTGCCGTCACAGGATATGTCTGCCCTCTGAATATGAAGAATGTGGAGGAGATCCTCGAGTGTTGGAGGAGTTTCCTGTTAGCATTATATGTATATCTCCACTTCTCTACTTTTGTTTTTCCTCTCCGCATTTGTCCTTTGCTTTTTATATCCCTTGTAGTAACTGTGTCCGCTTATACAGATATGGTGAACGTGAGTCGTCTCCACCAACAGATGCATGAACATGCACAAGCCGGTGAAGAGAAAAGGGCACAAATTCTGTCCGGTACTGGCAAGCCTTCTCTTCCTATGGTGACACTGCCCAATAAAGCTGCTGATGTTAAGTCTAAAGGAAAATATGGTGCCTTAGTAATTAATGAGCCTCTTCAACCCATTTCTCTAAAGCAATCGAGGTCTCAGACTGATGCTGGGTCGGCTGAGTCGACACTAGACATTGAGTTCATTGATGTTGAGGACATGGAGGGGGCGGCGGCCCCGAAGAAAACAAGGACCGATGGAGGTCAGGGCCACCAGGCTACTGCTGTCGCAAGAGAAACCTTGCAAAATATAACAACCCAATCGGATATCCGCTCAGTTATGGAGCATCATGTGGCTGGCCCTTCTACCCAATCGGATAACCGGCCTCCGTGGTTGCTTCCCGGCTTCCAAAAACCACATACTGAACATAAGGCCCTAGTCTTGGCCAAAACTATCTCGAGGGTTCCTCAGCTCATAAATCTGAGAATGGACGGACCCGGTGAAGTTGACCAGGCCATCGGCAAGGATATCGGCTCTCGGTCCGTGATGATGGAAAAATTGAGCCCGTAGCTTAGGTTCTTGCAACATCGGGAGGATCTACCAGGCCTGATAGGGATGCTCACCGCTTTTGTAAATCTTTCCTTTTTCATCCCCTTTTATATATTTACTCCAACTGTACTTAACTGCGTCTACTCCTTTATAGGCAAATACGGCGGTCACTCAGCATGATCGTATGGACGGCGATCTCGAGCACGAGCGGGATGCGGCTCTAAAGAAAGTTGGCCAGTCAAAAAAGCAGGTGAATCAGGCTCCCCTATAACTTGTTACGGCCGAGAGTCAGTTGGAGGAGATCAAGAGGGAGCGTCGAGAGGATATTGAGGCCGATGAAATTGCTCGATTCGAGCTCATATCCATGGCTGAAAGGGAAGCGTTTGAGTTCAACAAGACTATTGCGGAGCTGAAGGATAGGACTGTCCAGGCAGCTGAGGGGTGGATCACCGAGAAAAAATGCTCTTGAGGATCGAGTGAAGAAAACCGAGTCTGATCTGGGGGCTAAGCTTGAGGTGGCTAGGGTGGTAGCACGAACCGGAGGCTAAGCTTCACATGCCATTGGCATCGCGGGAGTGGCTGGTTATGATGAAGGCTTTAATCATTTTGCTCGTTATGTCAAATGGGCTCTCGGGAGCATTGCTCCCTCATTGGATACCCTCAAGAACTTGTCCATAACCGATCAGTATGATACCTGCTGCTTCCTTTTCGTGCCGAGACCCCTTTTACCAAGGAGGAGCTCGCCGCCATTGCTGTGGACTTGGCCAATCAGGGTGAAGCGTCTAGGAGTCCACCACCGGTAATTCCTGATAACCTGCGAGCATTGGTTAATGGAAATCATGTTCAAGATTTTCCTTGCTAACCCTAACTTTGACTGTCGGGTTGACAACCAAACAAGCATTAAAAGGCCTTGCCTTTATCTTTTATCCGTTTTTTGAATTTTTGAATTTAAAAAGAGTCATCGTCATCCGTGGGATTGGGTCGATCTAGACCATAGATCCTTTTCGCTCTGCCTATAAAAGGAGTGCTTAGCAATCATGTTTACTCACACTTGAAAGTTTGAGTTTCTTTCTACCAATAAAATTTTGAGGGTCTTCTTTCATATCACAACCAGCAAAAATGCCTCCTTCCAATGTTCCATCACCCATTTTTAGGACGTCTTCCAATGAGGTCTTAGCAAATTTTTGGGAGTATTTCAACCGCTGCACCTTGTTGATTGAGAGGGGCTTAAATCGCTGCAAGATAAACGGAGGACCTCGCCTTCGTATCTCATTGTCTCAGTGGGATGATCTGGTGGCCCGGCCCTCTGGCCACTATAACACTACCATGGTGCACGAATTCTACTCGGCTCTGTCCAAGGTGGGGTCTCGATGGCCGTGTTGGAAATAAAATTTATGTTTTGATGATAATTCATCTTATTTGTTTAAAGTATTATCTTAACCCTATTGAGGAAGTGATGAAGCCAGTTGTTATAGTGAAAAGCTAAAAGATGTCTAGAACTGAATGTATAAGTTTTACTAGAGTCTGATATTTGTATAGGTTACATCAGACAAGCACTGTAATAATTAGTGTGTCGTAAAACTGAAAACGGAAATCATTTAGAAAACTGGAAATCATCAAGACAAGCAAACTGACTCAGAATACACCTACATGGAACTGAAGAAGATAAGTTCGCTGAGGGACACAGACTCGGTTGGCTTATCTAGAAGACTGAGGAACTGAGGGACACAGACTCAGTTATTGAAGATTGAAGAACTGAGGGTTCAAACTCAGTTATGAGGATTACAAGTCGAAACTGTAAAGTTAGACTTCAGGCAAGATTGTGGTGACCCTGAACTGACTTTATAGATCTTGTATGAAGACCTAAGAATCATAAGGACAATGAATTCTTAGATGATAATAAGTTATGGTGTACTCGGATTAAGTCAATGATAATCAGATGAAAACTGGAGTACTGATATTTGAAGAAGAGTAAAATCACAGTTATTGCTCCAAGTCAGTTAGGAAACTGACAAGTGAAAAACTCAGTATAAAACTGATAAGGAAACTCAGTTTTATATGTCAGCCATCCAACAAACTGAAAGTACAGTCGAACGTTATACAGGAAGCAATTTCATTGGATGAGTTACTGACACAGCAGAACGGTCAGAAAATATAGCCGTTACAAAAGAGACGTTGATACAATTCAAATTTAAGCCAGATGAACGTTGGACCTCACACTATAAATAGAAGACTTTGCACCAAGGATAAACATATATAGGATATACAAGAATCAATGAGCAATTTTGTGCATTAGTCTATTTTATTCAAATTGCTATCATCCTTGAACTATAACAAGATCATATCAAGTATTTCTTCAAGTGTTCAAGCTACAAAGAATTTATCAAGAATCCAACACTTTGAAGAACCACAAACATGAATCAATTTATTGATTCTCAGCCCAACTTTGATTCTTCATCAAAGGTTTTAGACTGTGAAGCAAACCGGGAAGGTTTCGCCAAGGACAGTTGTGACAAGCAGTCGGGTAGACTGTGTTGTGGTGGTAGCTGGTGAAGAGGCAATCCTACCCTCTAAGGACCAGTGGTTCAAGCATTTGAAGAGCAGCAATTCTACATGTTCTACAACTGTTTAGATGGTGACGCTAGGGATTAGTCAAGGACTATTGTTTAGGACTTTTTGTAACAGTTCACCTCAAGAAGTTCTAGTGGAATTTTCCTCCGCACCACAGGGGAAGAGAGGACTGACAGGATTACACCACCTGGAACCTCTATAACATCCGCCTTATTTACTTTACGCATTTATTTATTTATTCAGCATTTACTTATAGCATTTTGATACTTGATTGTTATACACCTCACAGTTCACAACTGACATTCATCAGAATTCAGTTCACAGCACTCAGCTTTCGTAAAAGAATAACAAGATCAAGAAAAAGGCTAGAACTATATCCGCTGCCGGTTGACTCAGTTTCAGCTTAAGTCAGTTTGACTTAATCTCAGCTTTGTCAGCTTAACTCCACACAAGTTGTAACTGAACTTTAAGTTGTTTAAAATCCAAGTTTTAGGGACAAGTTTATTCACCCCCCTCTAAACTTGTGTTAGCCTTTCCAAGGGACCAACAATTGGTATCGGAGCAGTGTTTCTTTAACAAGATATCATTTGCTCTATATCTCCTCTAGTTGTTCTTATTTGAAAGCTCAGTTTTTCAATTAATCTACTATCAGTCTTCACTCACTCACAATGGATAACAATCAATATGCGAGACAAATACTTATGTGCAACATGGATAGATTTGACGAATATAAACGTCGCATGCAGGCTTTTCTAGCAGCTACTCATGATGAAATGATGGATGTACTCACTGATGGACCAATCCAGATCACCTACATGCAAACTGAAGGTGAAAGACAAATTCGTGTTCCAAAGCCCAAAGCCGAATGGACTAGTGATGATCGCAAGCGAAATAATCTCAACAATGTTACGATGGACTTTATCCTCGGAACTCTTGACAACAACATGTACTTAAAGGTGAAAGAATGCACAACTGCCAAGGAAATGTGGGACAAACTTCAGTTAGTTTGTGAAGGAACAAATTCAATCAAGGAAAATAAAATTTCTGTTGCAAAACAAAAGTTTGAGAATTTCAAGATGAAATCTGGAGAAACCATTGAACAAATGAAGACAAGATTCAGTGCTATCATGGATGAACTAGATCTACCCAAGATTGAATACTCAAAGAAAGTTATCAACACAAGAATCTTGAAGGCATTACCAATGTGCTGGAAAATGAAGGTCACTGCCATGGAAGAATCAAGAAGACTTGATGTAGAGGATTCATTCAAGATCTTTTCAGATTTGAAAGCTTATGAATTCAGTGAAGATTTCACAAGTATAGCTGCAATAATCAAAGCTCTGGAAGAACCAAAGACCACAGCACTTGCAGCAGCATCAAATGACATTCAAGAAAACTCATCTAGCAATCTTCATGAATTGGATGAGATGGAAGAACAAATGGCTCTAATGATGAACAGAATTCAAAGAATGAAGAGTGGACACCCGATCCGAAAAGTTCATCAAAAGGACTCCGAGAAAAGAAAAGACGATGAATATCTCTCGTTTCAAGCGCAAGAAGCCAGGACATTATAAAGCTGAATGCCCAGAACTGACCAAGAAGACTCCACCAAGAAGAGTTGGTAGAAGAGCACTCCTTGCTGGAGATGAATCAGATTATGAAGCTACTACTGAAATACTAACATATGACACAGCTTTAATGGCACACATGGAAGGTCCAAATGAGGTATGCGAATCAAACTCTAAACACTCTTCAGCTCAGATTTCCATGATAAATGCATGTTCTTCGACTGCTGACTCCAATCCAAAAAATCTAGAATTAGAAGAAACGCTTGACGAATTGATGAATCAGCTAGTAACTATTCAAGCTGGATATGAATCAATTAAAGCTGAAAAGGAAAGTCTAATTCTTGAAGTTGAAAGATTGAAGTCTGAACTGAAAATGTTGAAACTGACTAAAACTGATAAAGAAAAGATTCAAGATCGCCTATCTCATCGCATCGAGCAAGCAAAGAATCGAATCGTTTGCTCAATCAAGTTCAATTACTGGATTCAAATCAGGAAAACCATATGGAGACAAAACTAGTTTAGGAGTTGATACACATCAATCTTCCAAGGATAGAACTAGCAAAGCTGCTGGACCTAGTACCAAAACTAGTATTAAGTTCGTAGCTGAGCAACTTCCACAAACTGAGAAAATTGCTGAACCAGTAAAGCCAGTATCACACAGGGTGAATCAGTTTTCTAAGAAGACAACTGTATCTACCAACAAAGGTAAATCAAATGGTAGATGAGCTGTATCCAATGGAAACCGAAACGGCAAATCAACTGCCAGATCCACAAAAACCAATCAAGTCAGGAACCAGAAAAATTACAATCAAAGTAAATCCAAGAATATCAATCATTCAAAGATTCACACATTCAGGGGGAAAGGAAGACTATATCCCACTGATGATGATTGGAATTTTACTGAATTTGTTAATAAATCTGATAATGACAATCATTCCAGACCGAAAACTTATCACAAGTTTTAGTCCAAAACTCAGCAGAGGACTACTTTCAGTTCTCAGCATAAGTCACAGTACAAAGGTCAGTCACGACCTCAGTACAGAAGGAATGATGGTTATCATTCAATCTTTAATAACAAAAAGCATGATGGAAACAAATTTCAGTCAAAAGATCTGAGAGATCATATAAATAAGACACAGTCCAAACATAGATACTATGTGAGTGTGGCTTACATATATGAAAAGAAGTGCAACAATATCCAAAAATTCCCAAAAGGATATATTCCCAAAGTTGTACTGACAACTGACCCCCATGGACCCAAACTAAATTGGGTACCTAAAAACTTTTAATTTTTATTGCAGGATATTTGGTACTTTGACAGTGGTTGTTCTAGACACATGACAAAGAGCAAGGACTGTCTCAGTAATATTATTACAAAGGATGGACCAAAAGTCATTTTTGGAAGTAAAGATAAACCTGGTTACACCATAGGTTATGGCACCTTAATCAGAAATGGACTTACAATCAAGAATGTATCTTATGTAGAAGGATTACACTACAATCTACTCAGCACCAGTCAATTTTGTGATGTGGGATACAAAGTTACTTTTGACAAAGAATTCTGCGTTGTCATCAGCGAATCAGCTTATCAAGTTGTTCTAGCCGGAAGAAGAAAAAAAGACATGTATGTAGTAGATTGGACAACTGCCGTTGCTGAAACTTGTTTACTTGTGCATACCAAATCAGAGATCAATTGGCTATGGCACAAGAAACTGAGTCATCTAAACTTTCATGACATCAACACACTTGTTAAGAAGCAGCTAGTCATTGGACTACCATATATCTCATACAAAAAGGATAGTTTGTGTGACGCATGTCAACAAGGAAAACAAACAAAAGCAAGTTTCAAGACCAAGTCTCAGCATTCAACAACCAGACATCTAGAATTACTACACACGGATTTATTTGGACCTATCAGTGGAAAGAAGTATACATTGGTGGTAGTAGATGATTTTTCAAGATATACTTGGGTAATCTTTTTAACCAAGAAAAGTGAAACCAAGCAAAGGCTTATAGAATTACTCAAGAGACTTCAGAATCAGAAATGAGTATCAGTTGTGAAGATAAGATCATATAAAGGAACTGAATTCCTCAACAGTGTGATTATTGAATATTGTGAAGAAAATGGTGTTTTACATCAACTTGCTGCCACTGGAACACCTCAACAGAATGGTGTAGCTGAAAGAAGAAACAGAACACTCAAAGAAGCGGGAAGGACTATGATCTGTGAAGCTAAACTACCGGAAAGATATTGGGCAGAAGCGGTTAACACGGCTTGTTACACTCAGAACAGAGTTCTCATGAACAAGAGACATGAGAAGACTCCTTATGAAATTTGGAATGGAAGAAAACCAAATGTTTCATACTTTCATGCTTTTGGAAGCAAATGTTTCATACACAATAATGGAAAAGATCAACTTCATGTTTTTCAGCCCAAAGCTGATGAAGGAATTTTTCTAGGATATTCAAGTGTCAGCAAAGCTTTTAGAGTATTAAATAAAAGGACACTCAAACATGAAGAATCAGTACATGTCGTATTTAATGAACCAAACTTCCCTGGTGAAACAACTGAAGACCGACAAGAACTAGTTTCTCAGTCTCAGTTACCAGTCACGCCAGAACCAGTTTCAGTTGACATTGGAAGACTACAAATTTCAGAATGTTCCAATCAAGATCAGTCTCGGTTTCCAATTGCTCAACAACCTGAACAACTTCATTCAGATTCAGTTGAACAAGTTCAAGAACCAGTTTTTGAAGAATCAGTTGAACAAAATGCAAATCAGTTGATACAAACTCACACACATCAATGGATTAAAGATCACCCTGAAGAACAAGTTATTTGTGATACTCAGGCTGGAGTTCGAACAAGACATCAACTAGATGCTATGATTGCATGCTTTCTATCTCAATCAGAACCTAAAGAAATTGAAGAAGCCTTGAAAGATCCAGATTGGATATTAGCTATGTAAGAAGAGCTCAATGAATTCGAGAGAAATCAAGTATGGGAATTGGTAGATAGACCAGTTCATGTCAATATCATTGGAACCAAATGGGTTTTCAGAAACAAACTTGATGAAGATGGGAATATCATCAGAAACAAAGCTAGACTTGTAGCCAAAGGATACTCTCAAGAAGAAGGCATAGACTTTGATGAAACTTATGCACCAGTTGCAAGATTAGAAGCAATCAGATTATTTCTTGCCTTTGCAGCTCACAAGAAATTCAAAGTTTATCAGATGGATGTTAAAAGCGCGTTCCTGAATGGAATTCTTGAAGATGAAGTATATGTTCAACAACCACCCGGATTTGAAATCAAAGATCAAGCAGATAAAGTTTTCAGACTAAGGAAAGCTCTTTATGGACTTAAACAAGCACCAAGAGCTTGGTATGAAACTCTATCTCAGTTTCTAGTGGATAATGGATTTATCAAAGGAACAATCGACAAAACATTATTCAGGATGAAGAATGGAGAAGATACTCTACTTGTTCAAATTTATGTTGATGATATCATTTTTAGATCAGAAAATGAACAGTTGTGTGAGAAATTTGCAAGTTTGATGAAGAGCAAATTTCAGATGAGTATGATGGGAGTATTAAATTATTTCCTAGGATTGCAAGTTAAACAGTTAGATGATGGAATTTTTATTCATCAAACCAAATATACAAGAGAACTTATCAAAAAGTTTGGTATGGGGAAATCTACTGGAATTTCTACACCAATGGGGACCAACATCAGGCATGATGAAGACAAAGAAGGCAAATATGTTGATCAAACACTTTACAGAAGGATGATTGGAAGCTTACTCTATCTTACAACAAGTAGGCCAGATATATCTTTCACTGTCGGTGTATGTGCAAGATTTCAGTCAAAACCAAAGGAGAGTCATCTCACAGTTGTGAAAAGAACTTTGAAATATCTAAAAGACACAGATGGAGTTGGAATTTGGTATTCAAAAGAAGGAGAATTCAAGCTGATTTCTTATTCAGATTCAGATTATGCTGGATGCAAAGTGGACAGAAAAAGAACATCAGGCACATGTCAGTTACTAGGAAATAGACTTGTGTCATGGTTTAGCAAGAAGCAAAACTCAATCTCAACTTCTACAGCTGAAGCTGAATATATCGCAGGTGGAAGTTGTTGTGCTCAAGTTTTATGGATTAGACAACAATTAAGAGACTATAGGATAGAAGAAGGAACAATTCCCATAATGCGTGATAACACCAGTTCAATTGCAATTACTGATAATCCAGTTTTACACTCAACGACAAAGCACATTGATGTATGTCACCACTTTATAAGAGATCATGCAGAGAAGAAGGATATAACAGTTCTTTATGTACCTACTGAAGATAAGTTGGCAGATATCTTTACAAAGCCATTGGACAAAGAAAGATTTGCCAAATTAAGAACTGAGTTGGGAATAATCAAAGTCAGTTAAATTAATTAAGGCAGAGATTCGTCAAGAGGATTAATCTTTGTTATGTTGGGTGTGCTCACTTAACAGACTAGTCATTGACATCAACAATCTCAAACTGATTAACTGAAAGTGAAAATTTGATGGAACTGAATTATCTCTAGAACTGACCTCATCATCAGTTTTCATTCCAGTCAAATTTAGTGAAAGGTTGATATGGTAAGATCCTCAGCGGTTATGTCGCATTAAATTACCGCAGTTCTTTTTGTCAGAATTTCGCGTGTACACCCCACGATTGTCAGAACAGTACAAGCATCGGTTACCAAAACCATCATGGAATTTGAAAAGTTGTACTACTCAACCACCAGAATATCCAACCTATTTATTCAACCTCCATTCACATTATCTTCATTCGAAATTCAAACTATTCATCTCTTTCCAGAAATCAAAACAGACTCTTTGCAACCATTTCTCTCAAAATAAATTTTTTGTGTTCACACTCGATATGGCCACTTCAGATAGTTCGAAAGAAAAACGATTGATCACAGAGCTTGATGAACTAACACTTGAAATGTATGAAGGTATGTGTCAAAACACTCTGTTAGCCAGCTGGGTACGTAATAAAATTGAGAAACTACCCGGATTGAGGAACATCTTAGAAGTTCAGTTCAAAGAAAAACGGGATGTGGAAGGCATTTTGCAATTTTGGCAAAATATGCGATTAGTAAGAGACTCCTTGATAACTACAGTATGTGGAGATCGCATCATTCTTAATGAAAGAGTCATGAGGTCGCTTTTTGGCTTCGCAAATACAACAGCAACTTCAACAGATTTAGCCACTCTACCATTGAAAAGAGAAGCTTTTCTTGAGATGCTTACCTTTTCTACAGAACCAATCGAACCAGGCATTCATGTAGACAAAATCAACCAGAATTTGGAAACCTCAGCAGATAGCTCAGCAAACACGTCATTGGGAAATCCAAAGGAGTTAATATACTATCAGAAGAGAATATCTATCTCATGAATATAATCTGGGATGGAATAGAATTCAATTGGGCAGGCTATGTGGTAAATCAGTTCAAGAAACAACATTTAGCTGAATTAGACAGTGAGAAAAGAGCTCAAGCTGAAGGACAAGTAACTGATGGTAGATTCCGACTGAAGAAGACTCTTAGTGGAATCATTCAGTTTTACTTAGAAAGAATTAAGGAAGGGAAGCAAGCAAGGCAAAATGCAACTTCAAAGTAAATCGCAGAAACAACTTCCCAACCTGAAGCAAGTCAGAAAAATGTGTCTCAGCCGGAAGCTGTACACAAAAGGACCAAGCGAAAAGCGGAATCAACAGAAGCAAGATCAGTTGTAAGATGTTTGTACACAGAAATCTCAAGTGAAAAAGCACCAACTGAGGGGGAACAACAACATCAACTGACTACTGAAGGTACACAAGAAAATGTCACTACTGACCATACTTCTCAGTTACAGGAGCAATCAGTTCAGCAATCAGCACAAGTCTTCAAAGCTGACAAAATCATCAAGCTGATGAAAATGAAACTTCAACCAGAAGATGTTCGAGATATCAGTTTACATAATGAAGAGAAATTACTCTTGGAGAAATTGGAAGTTAGAGACCTTTACTCTCTGTTTCCTATTTCAGAATTTCTTGACAACTGTTTCAAAATATTTACTGAACTAGCAAAAAGAAGAGGTTCAGACACATCATCTAAAGACAGTTCAAAGAAAAAGGATGATGATGACCATGATAAGTCAAGAAAGATGCTGATGAGACTACAGTTTTGCAAACAGAAACTCAACCTCAACCTCTAGCAACGCAAACTGTACCATAGCAAGAAGAATTGCCAGTTGGAGATCAGACAACTGACAATCAGCAAGCAGCTGATGGAATTGATAATCGGCAACTAATAATTACTGATGATAATACTCAGGTTAAGGATCAAATAAAAGCTACATATGATCCTTCTGACATCATCACAAAGGATGAATTGGCAAAAGTTCATGAAAACATGAAAATTGTACTCAGTCAGAGAGATACACAAAATGGCCTTTTATCAAACATCTCTGGATACCTTGATTATAGAACTAGAACTGATGTTTCAGTTCATGCAAGATTAGAGATGCTCCACAAATAAAGCTCAAGTTCTGCTTCAAAAATTGTTTTACTCAAACAACAACTCGAAGACTCAACCGCAGTAGATAGGGAAACTCATGCTCAGGCTCATTGGCATATGAATCAGCATATCTACGGGTTAGAAACTCGGCTTAAAGAAGTACTTGCTTCTCGGTGACAAATCTCGGAAGATCAAAAAGCAACCCATGCCCTGGTAGATCGGTTATATGATGCCAAAAAGGGGGAAGCTGAAGAAGAAAAGCTGAAGTTACTTGGAGAAATGAAGCAACTTGAAGAAGAATTACAAAGATACAGATCAGATCCTAAATCTTTGAAGAAAGAGTTAACTGATGATCAACTTATTGAAAATTTTAGTCAACCAGGAGACAGAAGAGTTACTCTTACAAAGGATATGTGGACGCAGTTTATCAAAGATTACAATCCTATCAAAGGCAAATACAGGGACAAGACAACTGAAGAATCCCTGAACTACTTTCTATCTGATTTATTCTCAAAGCAGAAAATGGCACAATATAAGAAGAATCAGAGGATTGATGATAAACTGAAGATTAAAGACAAGACTGGATAGATGAAAGCTGATCTAGTAGAATTTAAAAATTACTACTTGAAAGAATCAGGCTTACCCAATCTAATTCAATGGAAAAGATGGAAAGAAGGTAGTCAAGTTGACTACAACAAGACTTTTTCAAAGGAAGACTCCAAGCTAGAAGAAGATTTTCGATTATATGAAAAAGCAAGGAAATATGACTCAGTCATGCAAAAAGCTAAGAAGAAGCTTAGTCTTTAATCACAGTTATTTGAACAAAATTGTACTTATCCAGTTTTTGCTCATCCTAATGAAAACCAGTTTTCCAGTTTTACATTGTTTTGATCTTTAAGCTTTCCTTTTAGGGAGAGTTTTGGCATCATCAAAAAGGGGGAAATTGTTGGAAATAAAATTTATGTTTTGATGATAATTCATCTTATTTGTTTAAAGTATTATCTAAACCCTATTGATGAAGTGCTGAAGCCAGCTATTATAGTGAAAAGCTAAAAGATGTCTAGAACTGAATGTATAAGTTTTACTAGAGTCTGATATTTGTATAGGTTACATCAGACAAGAACTGTAATAATTAGTGTGTCGTAAAACTGAAAACTGGAAATCATTTAGAAAACTGTAAATCATCAAGACAAACAAACTGACTCAGAATACACCTACATGGAACTGAAGAAGATAAGTTCGCTGAGGGACACAGACTCGGTTGGCTTATCTAGAAGACTGAAGAACTGAGGGACACAGACTAAGTTATTGAAGATTGAAGAACTGAGGGTTCAAACTCAGTTATGAAGATTACAAGTCGAGACTGTAAAGTTAGACTTCAGGCAAGATTGTGGTGACCTGAACTGACTTTATAGATCTTGTATGAAGACCTAAAAATCATAAGGACAATGAATTATTAGATGATAATAAGTTATGGTGTACTCTGATTAAGTCAATGATAATCAGATGAAAACTGGAGTACTGATATTTGAAGAAGAGTAAAATCACAGTTAATGCTCCAAGTCAGTTAAGAAACTGACAAGTGAAAAACTCAGTATAAAACTGATAAGGAAACTCAGTTTTATATGTCATCCATCCAACAAACTGAAAGTACAGCCAAACGTTATAAAGGAAGCAATTTCATTGGATGAGTTACCGAAATAGCAGAACAGTCAGAAAATATAGCCGTTACAAAAGAGACGTTGATACAATTCGAATTTAAGCCAGATGAACGTTGGACCTCACACTATAAATAGAAGACTTTGCACCAAGGATAAACATATATAGGATATACAAGAATCAACGAGCAATTTTGTGCATTAGTCTATTTTATTCGAATTGCTATCATCCCTGAACTATAACAAGATCATATCTAGTATTTCTTCAAGTGTTCAAGCTACAAAGAATTTATCAAGAATCCAAAACTTTGAAGAACCACAAACAAGAATCCATTTATTGATTCTCAGCCCAACTTTGATTCTACATCAAAGGTTTTAGACTGTGAAGCAAACCGGGAAGGTTTCGCCAAGGACGATTGTGACAAGCGATCGGGTAGGCTTGTGTTTGTGGTGGTAGGCGGTGAAGAGGCAATCCTACCCTCTAAGGACCAGTGGTTCAAGCATTTGAAGAGCAACAATTCTACCTGTTCTACAATTGTTTAGATAGTGACGCTGGGGATTAGCCAAGGACTATTGTTTAGGACTTTTTGTAACAGTTCACCTCAAGAAGTTCTACTGGAATTTTCCTCCGCACCACAGGGGAAGAGAGGACTGATAGGATTACACCACCTGGAACCTCTATAACATCCACCTTATTTACTTTACGCATTTATTTATTTATTCAGCATTTACTTACAGCATTTTGATACTTGATTGTTATACACCTCACAGTTCACAACTGACATTCATCAGAATTTAGTTCACATCACTCAGCTTTCGTAAAAGAATAACAAGAAAAAGGCTAGAACTATATCCGCTGTCGGTTGACTCAGTTTCAGCTTAAGTCAGTTTGACTTAATCTCAGCTTTGTCAGCTTAACTCCACACAAGTTATAACTGAACTTTAAGTTGTTTAAAATCCAGTTTTAGGGACATGTTTATTCACCCCCCCCTCTAAACTTGTGTTAGCCTTTCCAAGGGACCAACATGCCGCTAATCTCTATGCATGTTCGCAGCGTTCAGGTTCCCTTCACCCCTACCATCATCAATAATATCTTTCGTCTTCCCAACCTCGACTCCGCCCTTCACTATGAGCGAGCTTGGGCCCTAGATAGATGAGGTTTCCAAGCAGGTGCACCGGAGCGGCGCTTTGCATTACTTGTTCCCTGGTGAGAAGGATTCGGACTCGCAAAGGGTAGTATCGGAGCTTTCCCAAGATGCACGGGCCTAGAAACGCTTCATCTATTCCCGTATTTTTCCTTCTGACAATTTTGAAGTTACTGAGAGGGAGTGCCTGCTTTTGCTTGCGATCGACACTCCGACTTGAAACGTGGATTGAGGCCTCTTGATGAATCGTGAGGCGGTCACCTTCGCTACGGGCATGGAGCATGGTCGCTCTATACCGTTTCCCTGGCTGATCTCCAACCTTTGTTCTACCTTGGTTCCAACTTGTCCGTCGGATAAGTATCTACCTAAACAGAACATTGTGTTTGATGAGATCCCATCTGGGTCTTCCCTTGAGGTAGGCCCCCTTTCTGACGAAGAATCGTTATATTTTTTTATTACTTCTTTGTAATGCCGTCTTCCAGCTTTTGATAATGAATTTTGCTTAAATTTCTGCATACTGTTCATGTTTTACATTTTCCTGCTCGCATATCCCTTGACCCCAGACACAAATATCTCCGTAATCTGACCCAATTGAGGGAGTCAGTCTTATGTGTGGCCCCATCTCCCATATCAAGCTCGGTTGCACCAAGAAGGATGCGAGCTTGTACCTTTCTCGTCAGGAAGGATAGAGCATTAAAGCCGAGGATTTATGGTTGCCCTAGAAGACCATGCATCCAGTGTTGCCTTAGATGCTAATCAAACTTCCATTTTGAATTTGAAAAGCCCGTTAATTATGACCGTAGGATCCTTTTATCTTCCGCCGTTGGAGTGTTTTTTTCCTCTATATAAGTGGAGGGAAAATTTGGTTGTTTTGGAGCATAAAACACATATTCTGAAACATGTGCTTATGTTTCTGCGTCCATCATGTCATCCTCCTCTGGATCTCTCCCTCTCTATTGTCCTCTTTCTTTACTACGGCGTCTGCCAGTTCCATCGCCAATTACAGGGCTTATTTTGCCGACCGTGCTCATTTGGTCGAGAGGAGCTTGAATTTGAACAAGATTGAGGGGAGTGGTTCTATGTATTGCTTGGCTTACTCTGAGTGGCGTAATTTTCTTCTTGGACCCTTTGGGAGGTACAACCTTACCCTGGTCCATGCACTTTATGCCATTCTTTCAGAGGCCCAGCCATTGAAGAAGTGTCCTCTATTTCTGTCCAAGGTACTCAACTGCGTTTCACCCCGGCTGTCATAAATGACCTCTTACAACTCCCCGCATGCGATCCGGACTTGCATTTCGAAACGGCCTGGGACCTTGATAGCGAGGAGCCCTACTTTGCATGTAGATTTGACGTATATGCGGGGTTATTTCCCATATGAGAAGAGGAGCCCGTTCACAATGGTGTTGCCTCTGGGCTTTGTCATGGTATCGGGAATGGAAACGGTTCATCAATACTCATTCCCTTTGATAATTTGGAAGTGTTGACCAATGAAGAGGCCATCATTCTTCATGCTATCTTTACTCCGGACGTGAATGTTGATTGGGGGCTCATCATTCATCGGGAGGCTGTTAACTTTGTGGGAAATATGGATCCGAATCGTCCGATCCCTTTTTGCATGGTTGGTTTCGATTATTTGTACTACCAGTTTTCTGGATGACTCTTGTGCCCAGGCATCAGTATCTTTGCGTAAACTATAACCGCTAGCCTCTTCCCTTTTTTTTGCATTGTACCAGTGTACCGCCCCCTTATTTTTTTGAATGAAAAGGGCTTGGCCGTTTTATTTTCATGAAAATATAAATACTTTGAGATTGCAAACTTTAACGTACCGAGCCTAGTTTATATCGAGCATATAGCATCGTATTACACAATTCGCAAAACAAGAAAGCATATTCATTAATGTCGTGAACACTGAAATGAAGAGTCATAACCCAAAAAGTGCGCTGACTCATATACGTAGTAAATGTAGTCATGGATGTGTTCGGGTGCTACCCTACATATAATACATCTTCAGGTGGTTTGCATGCCAAGGCCGATTAAGCTCATAGACATCCTTGTCTTTCAGGACATACGTTCTTTTTTTGATCTCCCTGGAGATTTGATACGGGCCTTCCCAATTTGTGGTCAACTTGCTTCTGTCAGGCTTGAGGACCATGGCATTCCTATTGCTGAGGACAAAACCTCCCACTTTGAAATAGTGACCCCGGATTCTGTTATCTTGAAATCTTTTGGCGATCTGCTTGTAATTCACGAGCCTATAGTAGCTTGCTATCCTCTTTTCTTCTGCCAAATCCAGCATGATTTTCCTATTGAGCTCTTTTTCCATGAAATTGTGCCTTGTGACCCTAATACTTGGGAGTGCCATCTCGATCAGGGTCATGGCCTCTGAGCCATATGTGAGCAGAAATGGTGTTTGACCCGTGGGGGTTTTTACCGTTGTCCAAAGCGACCATAGGATGGCGGGGAGCTGATCAACCCATCCTCCAGCGGTTGCGCAATCGCTCACACTTTTCTTTAGAATCTTAACTATTTTCTTGTTCCTAGCTTCTGCTTGTCTGTTACCTTACGGGTAGGCTACTGATGACTCCCAGTGTTTGACGTTGTAATCCCTACAAAAGCTTGAGAACTCCTTTCTGGACTGCAGTCCGTGATCCGTGACCACTACACTAGGAATGCCGAACCTCGACCATATCTGGTTGTGTAGGATTTAGACCGCGTCCTTAGCTTCTATCTTTGCCAAAGGCTTTGCCTTGATCCATTTGCTGAAGTAGTCTACTGCTACTGATGAGTTTGCAGCTACCTCTTCTGGTTGGGAATGGACAAACGAGGTCTAAGCCTCACATGTCAAATGGCCAGGCAGTTACCACGATGCTTTGCTCATCCGAAGGCAACCGTGGTATATCTGCAAATTTTTGGCATGCTGGGCACGTCCTGACTAGGATCTCGGCGTCTTGTAAGGTCATCGGCTAGTAGTATCCGGTGGATATGACTTTTTGAGCTAGAGAGCAGCTAGCAGGGTGTCCGCCACATGCTGTAGTTCGGCCAGGCTCTTTTCATGTTCCTCCTTGCCAACACATCTGAGCAGGGGTTTCGTGATTGACCTCCTGTATAGGATCCCGTCCCGGACGGTGTACCTTGATGTTCTTTTTTGAAGAGAGCGAGCCTCACTTTTATCCGAAGGTTACCAGCCTGATTCGATGTATGCTCTAATATCATCAACCCAGCCTTGATTTGGTGACCGCTCGTCAATGTCCAAGACGCTGCCTCTGTCAATTGAAGGTGCCGCTAGATATTCAACCATAATGGAGGGATCATCGAATTCTTCGTTCTTTAATAATTTCGATAGGAAGTCTTCCCTCAGATTATTCTTTCTGTCGATCCTTCTGAACTCGCAGTACTTGAACTCCCATTTTAATTGCCTGACGACTTCACAGTACTTACTCAGAATACCACAGTTCGTGTCGTAATATCCTGATATTTTATTGACCACAAGTTGCGAATCGCAGTATACCTTAACGTTGTCTACTTTTATTTCTTTCGCAAGTTCGTGGCCTACTATGACTGCCTCGTATTCTTCTTGATGATTTGAGGCGTTGAACTCAAATTGGAGGGCTTTCTCAATTTCTTCAATTGTCCCTGATTCAGATAAGATAACAACGGATCCGCATCCACTCCTGCTGGATGCTACATCAACATACAACTGAAAACAATTTTCCGGTCGCTTGGTTCCTGCGGTTTCAGCTCGCGTTTGGTCGCTGAGTTCCGGCGGCCTCGATTGTTCCATGCTGAAACTCATTTCTATGATAAAATCTGCTAGTGATTGTGCTTTGATTGCTTTTCGGGGCTGGTACTATATATCGAATTCTGTGAGTTCGATCGCCTATCGAAGTAAGCAACCCAATAGTTCTGGCCTGTGCAGTACTTGACGTAATGGACTATTCGTGAGGCAAAAATAGCATGCGAAGTAAAGTAGCACCTGAGCTTTCGGGCAGCAATAACCAGGGAGTATGCAAGTTTTTCAACAATAAAATAGTGACTCTCCACCGGACTGAGAGCCTTTCTTACATAGAAAATGGGATTTTGGGGGGTTCCGGCCTCTTTTACAAGCACAGTACCAACAGCCTGATCTGATGCCGCCAAATAAAAAAACATAATATCCCCATCCATCGGGCTGACCAGCAATGGAGGTTTCCTCAGGTATTCTTTGAGTGCTCGGAATGCTTTCAAACATTCCTCATCCCCTAAGAACGTTTTGTCACCTTTTAGGATCTTGAAGAAAGGTAGACATTTCTCTACAGATTTTGATATGAACCTGATCAGAGCTATTACACTGCCATTAAGTCTCTGGACCTCTTTGATGCATGTTGGCTCCTTCATGTCGGGCAAATCTTGGATCTTCTCCGGGTTGGCCTTTATGCCTCGACGACTAAACATAAATCCAAAAAACTTGCCTACCAAAATGACGAAACGTGCATTTGGCTGGGTTAAGCTTCATGGAGTGTCTTCTGACATTGGCAAATGTCTCGGCGAGGTCGGCGGCGTGACCGCCGGTGGATGACTTGACGACCATATCATCTATATAGGCCTCCATGTTCTTACCAATTAGTGTACCAAAAACTGTGTTCACCATCCTTTGATAAGTCGATCCCACGTTCTTCAACTCAAATGGCATCATCTCATAATAATACAACCCTTGGCAGCTCTGAAGGCCATTTTTTCCTTGTCGCACTCTGCCATCTTGACTTCATGATACCCAGAATATGTGTCTAGAAAACTTAAATTATCAAAGCCTGCAATGGAGTCGACCAACCTGTCAATCCTAAGAACCTGATAAGGATCTTTTGGACAGTTTTGTTTGTGTCGGTGAAATCGACACACATTCTCCACTTTCCGTTATGCATTTTTACCATTACTACGTTGGCCAGCCAGGTCAGGTAGGCCAACTATTTGATAATTCCAGCTTGCATAAGCTTATCTACCTTTACTTTGTTGGCTGCCTCCTTTTCTGGAGTGAACTGTCATGCCCGTTGTTGAATTGGCTTGAATGTGCGGTCAACATTCAGATGATGAAGTGCAACCTCTGGCTCTACGCTCTTCATGTCAGTCACAAACCATGCGAACACATCGAAATTTGTTCAGAGCTGGGCAATCAAGGCCTCTTTGTCGGACGTAGGTAATTGAGCGCCAATTTTTACTTTTTGGTCGGGGTAGGCATCGTTGATGACTACCTCTACCAACTCTCCATCTGCTGTGAAATTTGGTTCATCTCTGACCCACAGTACAAAACACGGAGCATCAATGTCGTGAATCAGTCCAAGGCCATCCATCATCCAAAAGTCAATATGCGCTTGTGGCAAAAACTTCATAATACGTGAGTAACATGTGAAGGGAAATGATAGAATATGGTGGTAGTAATTGAGCATACCGAAAGAATGCACAAAAACAGTTTAAGCTTCTTTAATCGACATTGACCTAAGCAGAACACAACAACCTGGGAGAAATAGTTAACATGGCAACCGGTGAGTAAAAAAACCGTGTATACCTATCTCCGGAGACAAAAGATAAACACGATGAATAAAACATCCTCAGTTTCCACACTACTTTATTTGCAAAAAAACAAAAACAAAGTGTAGAAAGGTTTTTAAGAAATACTTTTGAATTTATAGTCACCAGCTTGACTGTACTATCAACATTTCATCATTTGTATACATGATCATCCAACATGAAGACTTCCAACTCGGTATCAAAATTCGGCTCAAGGTAATGTTTCAGTCTAGACCGTTTACCACTTGTATACACTCAGAGATGATCTCCTTCACTTCACACACACCCTATATAAAAACCTTCGTTACGACGTATAGACCGAACCAACGCGATTTCAGTTTACCAGGAAAAAGATGTAAGCACGAATTGTAGACCAATGCCCTATCTCCAACCTTAAAGGTGAGATCTTAGATCTTCTTATCGTTCCGCCTCTTTGTTCTTTCTTTGTATATCGTTGCGTTCTCGTACACGCGTATCCTGAATTCCTCAAGCTTGGTAAATTCAAACAATCTTTTCTCACCGGCTAAACTCTCGTTGAAGTTTAAGAAGTTAGTAGCCCACAACGCACGATGCTCAAGTTAAATTGACAGGTAGCAAGCTTTTCCAAATACGATCATGTATGTATACATCCTTATCATGGTCCTATATGTAGTTCTATATGCCCAGAGGGCATCGTCTAATTTCAAGGACCAATCTTTTCTGGTAGGATTCATCGTCTTCTCCAAGATTCTCTTGATCTCCCTATTCGTCACTTCCACTTGCCCGCTTGTGTAGGGGTGATATGTGTTGGCACCCTTTTGCCTTACCCTTTTTCAACATCAACGTTTCAAACAACCGGTTACGGAAATGGATTCCTCCATCACTGATCATGGCCCGTGGTTTACCAAACCTCGTCAGAATATTTTTCCTTAAAAGCCTCAAGACAATCCTGGCATCGTTCCGGTGAACTTTATAACGGACCGACGGGGATCTCGGGATCTCTCCTGGATGAATGGTGCCCCTTGGTTAATTGTTCATGATGCTATCGACCCTGATTGGTATGCCTTGTGCCATGAAGGGAATTTCCTTCAAGTTGTAATGTCTAAAGAGGAAGGAGCCGAGACCGGGCTGTCGGCCCTGGTAATTATCCACTTTCTTGCTTTTATGCTCTTTTTGCCCCTCGGTTTGGTCTGAGGCTTTGTTAAATATAAGTGCATTGTGTAGTGTTCATTGCTTTTTCTTATTTGATTCCTCTTTGCAAACTGACGGGTTTATATTTGTGTAGATAACATGGATTTCACGGATCTACGAGCTTAGAGGAGGAGGCAAGATTGGCTGCGGAGGGAGTTCAGGGAACGGAACTTGGTTGTCAGTCAGCATGTTGTCCGCCAATGGTTTCAAGTGATCCTAACATAACCGAGGCTACCCAAAGTGTGGCAAGCTAAAACATTGAGCGAAGGAGAGGTTGGACCATTGGGGTTCGAATTCAAGAAGAGGTTCCAGGTGTGGTTTGTAGTGAGGTTGTCATAGATCTTGAGAGCTTGGATGAAGGCAAAATCTGATGCTCCTGATGCAAAGAGGCAGAGAACTGGTGATGGTGCGGGTATGTCCGATGCTGCCGAAGGCTTTGTGGGTCAGGAGCTTTGATGACGGTCAACTTGGTATCATATTTTACCATCAAATTACCCTGGATTTGTATTCTCAATGGGTGTATTATCTATGAAATCATGGGATAATTAGCTAAATTTGGTTAAGTTATGTCCGGGGCGACTAAATTGGTATTATGCGCCTTAACCATGTATTTTATGCATTATTTGCCATAAATAGAAGCTACTATGTGTGCTATGGTTTTATTGACATATGAACAAGTGTATGGAGCATCATTGTGGCTGAATATGAAATTCAATTTATAAATAACTGAACGGAGCGGAAGGTTGAAGTGTTTCGAGCAGATATTCCAACGCTGGTTCAGGATAATTACAAGATTATTTTGGCTTGCACATCTACATAAAAGTTGTGTGTATTGAAACAAGGATTCCAATGCACTTTGAATCACCCAAATCGGAGTTATGTAGGCCAAGTTATGGTCCAAATACCAAAGTCTACGCCGGCAATTGCGAGCCACACTCTCGCAATTGCGAGCCTTGTGAAAACGAGCAGAGTGAAAACGAGCCTAGGGTTTCCTGTAGGTTCCAAATTAAGTCGGCAGAGAGAAAGGACAGAAATGCCCTTGAAATTCCGAACACAACCACAGCCATTGCGAACCATCTGGAAGCCAGAAATGCGTATTATTGTCCTCCAAAGATTAGGTTTTTCCTTAAGTCGTTTTATACACTATATAAGAGGTAGTAGTGCTATGAATTTTGTATTCCTCATTCATTCAAAGATCTATTCATAAAATAGATACTATGTAGTCTTTGGGAAATAAATTATTCTTTTCATTTCTTGCAAATAAGTTATGAGTCTTTCATTATTGAATTGTGCTTGGTTTAGGATCATCATGGATCGATTAAATCGCCGAGAGAGAGAGAGAGAGAATTGAGGAGTAGAATTGTTATTCATTATGGGTAAGATCTATTCCAATATTTTAGATTCCTGATTTTTTTGTGATAGATCTAAACTATGCTTGCATCTAATCAACTTTGAATTAACTAAACGAACCTTAATCTTGACTATTCGATTCTTTAATATGAAAACACAGAATTAGTTGAGCTCACTCGCAATTGCGAAATACATGGTAAATCCTAATTCTATGGTTTATCGCCAGATATGTTGATCGACATGTTTAATTACATGTTCTTAGCCTGATCACCTAATTGCATGTCATCGTAAATTAACATTAAGGACGATAAAGTGAAGTGTTAGTTAGGACATAGTCTGGATGTGCTAGTCAATCAATGATAGCTGCTTAGGGAGGTTTTCGGTCTTGAGTCAGTACTTTCTAGAACTTATTGTGTGTGGGATAATACAACCAATGAAGGAGTTTAACTGCACATAGACGTTTGTTTTCCTTCCAATGGAAGTAAAGAAGGTTAGGAGACTGCACCCGTAATTTAAATACACATATGGATCAGATAAGGATTAAGAGGAGATCAGTTATAATAGTTTGGTTAATGCCTTTTCAATATATGATTGACCATGGGTTTATTTGCATCTCGTTTATTTACTTTTCTATTACGTTGGTCAAAGACCACCCTATTCTGTTGAACTATGAATTGTGGTTGTGTTTAACAATATTAAATAATAGTCTCCATGGGATCGATCTTGACTTGCCCTTGCTATGCTACGATTGACCTAGTCCTATTGCTAGTATTAGCGACTTACACGTGATCAAGCTCTCGACAGGTCCTATTGCTCAACTGGAGGTACAAGCTGAGTTAGAGACTTTTCAAAGGTGACCTGGGAAGGAGCCTACTGCAGAGGCCGTAGGGGAAGCATGTCAAAATTTAGGGGTTGATCCAGCTGAGGGAGGTGTGAACGTTGAGAACCCGATCCTTTACCCGCCTCCTGGGTAGGGGCCTTTGTGGCCGAGAGAAAACTTTAGGCACCCAGAAAGTCGGAAAGAGGGCAATGCTATAGTGGCTTTGATTAAGGGGGTTCCTTATTTGCAAAATCTCGATATGACTGCTCTTGATGGGGTAACCATGGTCGTGGGTGTTGGCATATCTTGTCGGGTCACATTTGCTGATCAAATGCCGAATTTTGTCTCACCATGACGATATCTTTGGAATTTTTGGTGCGGTCTCTAGTATGGTACCTTTTTGGTCTATTTTTTAGTGCTTTTTCTCTTTCCCTCCATCTATGTTTTTTATAGGCCTGATTCATCTTTGTTTTCATCTGGAGACAACATTGAGAAAGGTTGTCTAGGCTCGCCGGGATCTCGAGCAGGACTGCACAGTCAAAGAGAGGGAAGCTAAGGCTCTATGGAGAGAACTTGAAAGTGCAAAGCAGCGTGCTATCGATGCGGAAAGTAGGGTCGCCGTAGTCGTTGAGGAGGCCAACTGTGAAAGTAGCGCATTGGAGGAAAAGGTGAGGAGTTAGTCTCGTCTTCCTTAGGAGAGGGCTAGGGCTCTTGAGCTTGCCCAAGTAGAGCGGGTGTCGGCGATGTATGCCTTGAGGTCGTCCCAGGAACAACTTTCTGGATACATAGAAACCCGAACAAGGATCCGAAACACAGGAAAAACCGGATCCAAAAAAATTTCCGGTGCTCTCAATTTCGAGCGTAGATTTCCCTTTTTCAGATCGTCAGATCTCATTCATAGCACCGGTTGAGACACTCGATCATGCACGGTGGAAGAAACGAATCAAAATTCGTTTACGATTTTACCACAACATGATTCACATAATTTAATTAATATAAACAAGAAGAAATTTTGAAGATTTACCCAACCGAAGAGAAGCCGTGATCTTCCGAGTTGTTTCTCCAAACGATGACTGGTGGACATCGATCGCGCATTCGAACCTCCTCGAATATGCTCCAAGAAAAATCGTAGTTTTTCTTATTCCTAATGGCTAAAACAAGAAACTGACTTTTCTCCTTTTTCTCCCAAAAGCGGCGCAGGAGTTTCTTATCAATTGTGTTGGGAGGAACTCTCTTTATATAGGAAAATAACCGAGCAAGAGAGTTATTTTTTCACAAAGAAAAAGATATTCTCCATAAATAGGAGATAATCATCATAAATAAGATAGTCTTCATTAAATGATAAAATTAATCTTATTTATCCATTAATTATTTAACAAATAAATAATTAATTACACATGTGATATAATTCACGAACATTTCTTTCCCCAATTTTATACACATGTAGTGCCATTTTATATGCCATGGAATAATAGAAAATGCATTTTTATTTTACATATTATTTACCGAATAAATAATATTTCGCTTATTCATTAAATAGACCTACTATTTATTTTATTCACAAGGTTCCAATATACGAGAATTCACTCGTGTGTTAGAGTCAACCCAGGGACCATGGACCTATAACCAAAATTTATTAATTCCGGAATTATGCCACCATAAATCCGAAACTGAACTCTATTGATTATAGATATAAGTTATTCTTAATATGTCAAGTCAATAAGCATCCATTGATAAAATCATTACACATAGATTATCCTGTTAAGAAATTTATGCAGGAACATAGCGGAATTTAAAATTTTTATTTCCTTTATCCATGATCGACTTCGTTCAAGCAACAAGAAAAAAAAGAAGTAAACGAGAAAGTTTCCTCGGATGATCTAAAAGATCGAAGCTTTATCGTCTACGAAAGAATAGTAGTGCGCATAGCCGCCCAAGCGTTTGGCCTCTACCGTTGATCCACATAAACAACCCGCCGGAATACCGTCTTGGATTGCTACTAGAAAAACTCGGTTAATAGACTGACCTTTTCTTTCTCTCAAAACTCTCTCTAGGAAGCTCTCTTATTTTCCATTAAATTAGAACTCTTCTAATTGTGATGATTCAAAAGAGCTTGACACCCATCACATATATATAGTAGTGCATGCGCCTATAGTAGTCTCAATCTGATTGGGAGAAGCTTCCTGTGTGGGGTGGGGAGAAAGAAAATATTTTCCTACTAAAATAAGGAAAGTATATTTGATTGATTTATCACATTAATATTCAATATCTTATATTAAATATTTTCAAAATATTGTCAATATCCAATATTGAATATGTCTTTAATATATTATATTACCATAAATCAATTTACACATGTGTATATATAAATGTATATCCTAATTTACAATTATCTCTATCTGATATTAACATTCTTGGCTCTTTGACAATGAATGTTAAAACGCATGGATATAACTATGCTCCTGGATCAGAAATAATTTGTATATGTTATAGGATATATTATAAACCTTTACACACTTTAAATCCTATGTGTAAAATCAAAGATAAATCTTTGAATGAAACGATTTTAATTGAAACTAATTTTAGCAAGTCTAATATTACGACTCGTAGATCAATTAAATGGGAAGAAATTCCTTTACCAGATCATTGGCAAATTGCTAATCTTTGTACCAAAAATACGTAATTTGTCGGGATGTGACTAATATATTTCAGAGTTCAGATGGAAACATTTCTGTCATAATGAATTCACAATTGGAAAATATTCCAAGAAATATATCAAGATCATCGTCTATGAGATCTTTTATTTCTCCATTTGAAAATATTCAAATGCCGTATGAACCCACTAGGGCTTCTACTTCTCAATTACGAGAAGTTGATACTACTTCTCAAATAAGAGAAAATTATGTTAAAAATTTATCTTTAGATAAAAACAATATAGTTAAAGGCATAAATGATTCAGAAGATCCTACTGAATCAGAAATGGATGCAAATTTTTAAATGCATTTTACACCAAAAATAGATTTCAGTCCAGGTTCACTGGCAAGAAATATGATTAAAAATGAATTTAAATTAGAAAGATGGAAACCATTTCGAGATTGGTTTTTTGATAATATTTCAAGTGAAGATAGAAATTACTATCAAAATGAATTTTATAATTTTCTTGAAAAAGAAAATAAAATAATAACTTTTATTCCTTGGTTTGTTTCAATATATGTTCAAGATTATTTATGTATAATAGAACGTGATTTCAAATTAGAAGGAGGAAAATTTATGAAAGGGATATATCCTCCACAACAAGCTTTTTCAATTGAAAAAAGTGGTAAAATACTTAACTTTAATGCTTTTTCTAAATTAATTGATAATGATTCTTTAACTTTTACATTAAAAGAACTAACTCAATTATTAATGAATCAAAATTATACTAATTTGTATCTTAATGTATTAGGAGAACAAATAGCAGCAATTTCTGAAAGAACAGAAAGAATTTATTCTGCTATTATAAATTTATCAGGAGATAAAAATATTAAAGATAATAATGTAAATATGGATAATATTGTTATCCAATCACATCTTCAACCTCCCCCTAAAATTAAAGATTTTATTTTAAAACCTAAGGGAGATTTAGAAAGTTTGATTGAAGAAAAATTTAAAGGCTTAAAAATAAATACTTTAGATCATGATATGTCTAATACAATTGGAACTAGTAGTCATAATAACACTGTTAAGTTTGAAATAAACAGACTTAAAAAATACGCTGATCGTCCTACTCAGCATAATTATTATTATAGAAGACCTTCCCCTATGGATACTCAGCGAGGAACAAGAATATGTTATCAATAATAGTTATTCAGGTAAAAATATTTATGAGTGGAATCTTGATGGTAACGCTGATAAACAAATTTATAGTATGATACATAGAATGTTAATGTATAGTACTATATGTAAATAGGTAGGTAATACTGATAAGAATATTGCAAAAATGATAATTGCAGGATTCACTAGCCAATTAAAAGGTTGGTGGGATAATTATTTAAGTTTAACGGATAAAGATCATATCTTAAATACGGTTAAACAAGAAAATAATAATGTGGTAGAAAATGTAGTTTACACTTTAATAACTACAATTCTTGAACATTTCACAGGAAGAATTTCTGATAATTGTGAAAATATTCGAACTCTTTTACAAAATCTTAGATGTAAAACACTAACTGATTTTCGTTGGTATAAAGATACATTTTTCAATAGAGTTATGGAATTACATTGGAAATCCAAATTTATTGATGGATTACCTTATCTTTTTGCTGAAAATGTTAGGAAAAATTTAAGAAAAGATTTTCTTAATATACCTTATGAAGATTATACTTATGGTAAATTAATAGGTACAATCATTCAGGAAGGTTTAGCTTTATGTAATGAAATAAAGTTAAATCAACAAATCAAAAGACAGAATTTATCTAAGAAATCACAATTAGGTAGATTTTGTGATCAATTTGGTATGGATATGCCATCTTCTTCGAAAAAATCTTCTTTTAAAGATAAGAAAGAAAAATCTTCTGATCCTTTCTATAAAGGGAAAAGAAGAAAAAATATTCAAAAAAGAAAATATATGAAAAAGAATTAAAAAAAGAATTTAAGAAGAATAATAAAACAGATAAAACCTGCTTTAAATGTGGTAAGATTGGCCATTATGCTAATCGTTGTAAATTAAAGAAAAAAATTGATAATTTACAGAATGAAGAACTTAAATTAAGTCTTTCAAAAATACTACTTAATTCAGAATCTGAAAAATCTTCTTCAGAAACTAATAATTCTGATAATGATATATCAGAATTAAATAATGAATCTTTAATTTCTTCTGACACGGATACGTGTTGTAAGTCATGTATACAGAATATTGATTGTATAAAACATGATAAAGAAGAAGGAGAAGAATTTTATAAAATTCTTTCACAATTTAAAGATTTAGAAATAAATGTTTTAACTAACAATAATATTTTTGAATTTCTTAAATTAATTAAAGACCCTGAGTTTCGCTCTAAGCTAATTGATAATATTCAGTCTGATCCATCAACTTCTAATTTTGATGAATCAAAAGAAATAAAAAATTCTCAAGAATCTTATTCTATGAGTAATGTTTTAAAAATGTTAAAAGAAAAACAATCATTGGAAAAGCCAACCACAATGATTGAACTTTCAAAAGAAATTATTTATTTAAAACAAGAAATAAATAAGTTAAAAAATGCTAATAAAAATTTAGAAGAAAGAATTTTACTTCTTGAATATCAGAAAGTAAATTCTAATGTTGAACCTAGTTCTAGTTTACCAGATTTATCATCTATACTAGAACAGGATAATTTCTTAAATAAGTTAAGTATTATTTTTTCACAAAAATGGTATGTAAAAATTAATCTACTGATAAATAACTCTTATAAACGAGAATTAATTGCATTAATAGACAGTGGTGCAGATATGAATGTAATACAAGAAGGATTAATTCCTACTAAATATTTTGCAAAAACTACAATGACACTTAGTCATGCTGGTGGTGAAAAACTTGATATAAAGTTTAAATTACCTAAGGCATATATTTGCAAAAATAATGTTTGTATTCCTACAAGTTTTTTACTTGTTAAAAATATGACCAGTCAAGTTATACTTGGAACACCTTTTATTGAAAAAATATATCCTTTAAGTAAAATTGATACTAAAGGTATAATAGGTCATTTTGAAGGTAAAGAAATAAAATTTGATTTTATTACTAAACCTATACCAAATATTCTTAATCAAATTAAAGATTTAATAGATCAAAAGAATTTACAATTAAATTTCTTAAAACAAGAAATTAATATATCAACTATTGATGAAAAGCTTTTAAATCCAAAGCTTAAAGAAAAAATTGATAATTTATTTCATAGATTTTCTATTGAAATATGTAATGATCATCCTAATGCTTTTTGGGATAGGAAAAGACATATGGTTGAACTTCCTTATGAGGAAGATTTTGATGAAAAGAAAATTACGACAAAGGCTCGACCTTGTCAAATGAACTCAGAGTATTTAAAGCATTGTAAAAAAGAAATAGAGTCTCTTTTACAAAAAGGTTTAATAAAACCATCTAAATCTTCTTGGTCATGTACTGCATTTTATGTTAATAAACATAGTGAAATTGAAAGAGGTGTACCTCGTATGGTTATAAATTATAAGCCATTGAATAAAGTTTTAAAATGGATAAGATCACCTATTCCTAATAAAAAGGATTTATTAGATCGACTTTATAATTCTATCATATTTTCTAAATTTGACTTAAAATCTGGATATTGGCAAATTCAAATTGCTGAAAAAGACCAATATAAAACAGCTTTTAATGTTCCTTTTGGACATTATGAATGGAGAGTAATGCCATTTGGATTAAAAAATGCTCCTTCTGAATTTCAAAAAATCATGAATGATATATTTATTCCTTATAGTGAATTTATCATTGTTTATATTGATGATATTTTAGTATTTTCAAAAACAATTGAAAATCATTTTAAACAATTAGATATTTTTAGAAAAATTGTAATAAAAAATGGATTAGTTATATCTAAACCGAAGATGTCTTTATTTCAGACAGAAATTAGATTTCTAGGTCATAATATTGAAAAAGGAAGTATTATTCCAATTCAGCGTAGTATTGATTTCGCTTCAAAGTTTCCGGACATAATTACGGATAAAACTCAATTACAAAGATTTCTAGGTAGTCTAAATTATGTATCTGCTTATTATAAAGATTTAGCAAAAGATGCTGCTATCTTATATGATAGATTAAAAAAGGAACCAAAACCTTGGTCTGATCAGCATACTAATGCCGTAAAAATAATTAAAACAAAGGTAGCTAATTTACCTTGTTTAATGTTAGCTAATCCCATATGGGATAAAATAATTGAAACAGATGCTTCAGATATAGGGTTTGGAGGAATTTTAAAACAGATTTGTCCAAATACGAAACAAGTTTATCTTGTTAGATTTCATTCTGGTAAATGGAATACCAGTCAAAAGAATTATTCTGCAGTAGCAAAAGAGATCTTAGCTATTGTTAAATGTGTTTTAAAATTTCAGGATGATTTATATAATAAGAAATTTCTTATTCATACAGATTGTAAATCAGCAAAATTTATGTTTAATAAAGATTTTAAACATGATGTTTCTAAACAAATGTTTGCAAGGTGGCAAGCTCATTTAGCCCCTTTTGATTTTCATATTATTCATATAAAAGGTGAAGACAATAGTCTGCCTGATTTCCTAACTCGTGAATATTTGCAGGAATGAGTTCCACTTCCAGACGAAGAGGGGGTTTTACTCCTATCGTGGCGAGAGGTGGACGAGGTAATATCCTTGTTCAGCATGGTAATAGGACATTAATTTCAGAAAATATCTCTGGATCTTCTTCAAGTCAGAATAATAATTCTGATAAATTATACCAAGAATTTTTGGATTATAAAAAAATGAAAGGGAAAGCTAAAGCCACTGAGGAAATACCCTCATATGCGAATGTGGTAATATCAGAAGAAGAAGATATAACTTCTTACCAAGAAAACGAAAAACAAGGAATTATATTCCTTATCGAATATGATGATTACATCAAAAAGAAAAATGACCCATGGTCACTCATGGAAAAATATTTGGATAATAATCCATTTACAGCAACTGCATATAAGCATCGATCATATTATGAAAATATTTTAAAAGCTTCTGAATGTGAAATAACACATTTTATGGCTAATGATCAGAAGGAATATACCTTCAGTAAAATTATTATAAAAAGAATTTGTCTCCCAAATGAATGGGGATTATCTTTATTTAAAGAAAAAGAATATCTTTTTCAAGAAAAAAATATTGCTATAAAATATAATTATTGGGATTATATCCAAGCTTTTACTAATGTTTTCTTATATGAAAATAGAAAGCAAAAACATACTTGGTTTGTAAAAGTATGTCCAGAAGTATATAAACATCTGGAATATATACCAAATTGGTTCCAACAATGGCGGTTATTACATGGACCTTCTATAAAAATTTTACCAGAAGAGTTCAAAGAATTATATTTACATTGGGTAGATATTTCTCCCAAATTTCAGAATTAAGTAATCAAGGACATTTAATAGAATGTTCTGGTTCATTACATTTCTTTTTGGAATTTTCTATTCCATGGATTTTAAAATGGTCACCTATTGTAGATATATCTACAGATAATTTACCATGTCTCAAAAGAAAATATTTTTCAAAATTTTGGACAAAATTGTCGAAAAAAATCCACAAACAGGCCAAATATTTGGTGAAGAATTATTTCAAGAAATTACAGCTAAAATTAGCTATCTGGAAGAATTAACAGATGAACAATTAGAAGATGCTTGTAATAGGAGCATACAAAGTCCTTTGAAAAATTTGACAGGAAAGCTGAAGATTAAAGGAATTGTTTCAAAGCAAGAAATCTTGCAATGTTATATGTCAGAAATCAAAAAAGATCTATTGAAGAATTTTGGGTTTAATAGTTGCAGTTTTGCTGACCTAAAATCAGATACATCTATGACTTCTTCTACAAATATGGCAGAAGATGCACAAGACCCCAATGAAGACAATGAAGACATTGATAAAGATGTTCATCATTTCATGAAACAACTGGAAGAATTGGAAAAAATTGATAAAGATTAAACGATATCAGCAATTACATCAGCAGTGACATCAGCATTGAAGTCAGCACTGACGTCATCAAAAATAATTTCGGGCACTATTTACCGACATGAACAGTAAATTCACTGTTCACTTGGAAAAAAATGGCAAATACTGTAGCCATTATGAGTTGTTTACTGTTTTAGTTTGTTTTTTTCTCATTTCTCCTCTATATATATTTCAGTTTGCAGAAACGAAGGGGTACGCTGGAGAATTATCTCGCCTCTTCTCCTTCTCCTCCCCTCTTGTAATCAACCCTCAGAATAAATAAAATACTACTTGTACTGGTTACAACCTTTTAATTTTGTAAGTTGTTTTTATTTTTGTTTTGTTTAATTTTTTATTTTAATATTTCGTGTTAGCCTAATGATAGGCTAAAAGAATATAAGTGTTAAAATATAATGTGAAGGTAAATTTAAATACAGTTTGGTCTTGGAATTAAATTTAGGATGTATACATGTATGTTAAAGGGTTAAGATGAATTCTGGCTTTAATCGTATAACAAGGTTTTAATCCTTTCTGGCATAAATAAAACTTTATCCTTTTGTAGCCGTTTATACCCGCTTTAGCCCAGGTGTGGCGTTCAGGGTTGTTGGCTTTTACATGTTGGATAAAAGTATGTTATTTATTGACGGAATCGATTAAGTAAACATTCCATTTTGTTATATGATTTTATGACGGATTTCCTATATCTTGTAAACATGCCCGTTCTGACATCTTTATGTATAAATACTACTATATTAATTACTTTATAGTCGAGATAAAAAAATTTATTTTTTGGTTATGACTATAACCGCATTTTAATCTGGATAGATGCTCTTATGTGTGTGACCTGATAGCCTTCCAAATATGTTGGCTGCAGGCTCAAAGTGCATTTATTAAAATACCTTCTAACCTAACGATCATTAATAGCGTCTAGCAACACGTTATGACCCCTAATAATTGGAAGAGTCAAATGCAATGACTACTACCTTTCATGTGAAATGATTACCGTGTAAATAGAATCCTATCACAGATATAATATCCATACAGTCGTATCTTGAGTGTCATACATTAACGACTACATCTTATAATCTGGACATCCTACTTTCTCAAAGTAACACATTATTTCCACTTTGCAAAGACTTTCGAAAAAAGACATTCCTTATAAGAAGGCCCTACCAGATATTTACCCCTACCATTAAGATACGAGATTTCCGGACGAACACCATGAATCCTACGCATTCTTTAGTATCACACCCAATCACTGCCACATGTTCGCCCCATGGATAGGGGAAGCCTAAATAGTGTCAAAGTATGACAATCCACACCATGATGCCATGAAGAGCCACATAGTGCGCCACTTAATAAATTAATTGGTTCAGTCTAACGTACGCATTATCTAATACACATCCACGTACAGTCCAAGTGTCCCTGCACATTGATAGACTAGATCTATCCCAATCTTCAAGAGATAGAAGACATCCAATATATGCTAGTCTAACCGTACTATTAATGTCCTATTTAATAGTACATATGACTAGACATTTAAGTATCAAACCTTTTAAAGTGAGTCGAGATCTCATCAACAATAATCACTATTTGGATTTCTCTTTCACAGTTTGACACTAGGGACATTATCATATATACAATATCAAAATTGATTCATTAAACTAACAAATATATAATAACAGGAAGTCATTTATTATATGTACAAACATAATGAAATAGTAGAAATGATCCAACCCGGCCGGATCCAGTCCAACCCGATTGGGTTTGGGATACTATTTCAACAATCTCCCACTTGGCCTAAATCCAATCACTAGCACACACAAGACCAAGTTGAAACACAAGAATCTCATGCAATACTCACAACCATCCCTAAGAATGAACGGATCACTATCCGTGGGGACTCAGAATATCATACTCCAAATGATCAAGTCAAATGGAACAGCCTCAACGCACAAATGAATCCTTGATGAGACCCCGGTCCTTGCTTCAAACAATTAATCCACTAATATATCAACTATATAGAGAACATGGAATAACCATGGAAGATTCAAAGTGTACCTCTTAGATCCACGTATTGCTCCCGATGTGCCTCCAAGGCATATACTGTGTTTTGGCCTGGTTGTAGAATCTACAATGATCTCTTGCTGAGAACATTTCCAGCTCACTGTATCACATGAAGTGATCACAAACCCAGATTGTAGCTCCCACTATCTTCATAAGATTCAGGGTACAAATCTGTGTATCTACGTTTATTCAATTCCAGGTTTCAATAAGCTAGGAACCCATCCTTAACACTTTTAAGGATGTTATTGACATTTACCAGAATCACTTTCATACTTATTCATGACTCTCCACGCAGTATGAACACCCGGTACAACTCTTCTAATGTGTATCGTATTGCAGCAGAAAAGGGAAACTTCCATAAGTATTATATTTCACCTTATTTTCCGGACTAATGTCCTATTGTAGATTTATCCCATGAATACTGGCTTGCAGTATCTCTCGATGTGATCTATGTTAAACTTCTTTAGCATCTCATGTATGCAGGTGAACTGTGATTAATCAAGCAATATCAAAATCTATCACTATAGATTCTTATTTCTAAAATAAGAACTACTGCTCCAAGAGCTTTCATAAAGACCTTGAACTACCAAACATAAACTGACTGTAACATGGGGTAACAACTCTCAAGAAGGATATGCAACACCTTACCTAAAAAGTATAACACTCCTACTAACCCTCTTGCACATCATGAATATCTCTAATTTTGATCAAATCAAACTCCTTTGATCCTCAAAGTAAATAACTTATTTTGAGACACTTTTTTGAGTCTATAAATGGATCTCGCAAGCTTACATATCATGTTATCATCTATGAACATCAAGACATTGACCTAACATTCTCTACACTATCATATAGCCATGATACACGACTACAACAAGCACAATCTGAATAGACTTAAGCATAGCTGGCAGCAAGAATGTAATTACATGGTTTACACCTCATATCCTTCAGCCATCAACTTAGCATAATGGAAATCGTATTACCATCCATGTCGGCCTTTCATAAAGACCTGCTACACCTTTTAGAGATGTTCCTTTTAGGAAAGACGGACCAAGTTCATAACCTATTTGTCATTCGTGGAATGTAATTCAGACACTATGGCTCCTAACCATATATCTTAATCTTTCCTTTCAAGCATTTCTATAGAAGTCATGAGATCTTCATTCTTCAATATGAACACTAGTAGCCTTTTTAGGCATGTGGTTATCCGTAGACTCATAGAATACTTGTGTGCATTGTGTCGTGTCCTGCACCTCATCACTATGCGGCGCATGCTCATGTTCCAATGGTTGATTGTATCTTTGTGGTTCTCAAACTCTTTTAGGATCTCAATTTACTCCCACTGTTTCTTTTGGAAGAAACACTTCCTCTAGAAGACAGCATGTTTGGAGACAAACACTTTTTGTCTGTGGGCAAGTAAATAACATCTAATATACTTGCTAAGATATTCCACAAATTTGTATATGTCATATTAAGCTCCAAGACTTTCGGATTGTGCCTGCGTGCTAGAAGCACGACAACCCTAAATCATCGGTAAAGATGGATTTGATGTCATCATCTTCCATATCTGATATGGAATTTATTCAACCTTATTCTTGGGAACTTTGTTAAGTATATGTTTTTAAATAAGGGCACTTTCCCAAAACGGGTAATCGATACTTTGCATGGCTTCCACCACACCTTTTTCGTATAAAGTGCTATTTCCATTTTAGAAACACAATCTAATTGCGTATCCAAAATTGTATCCTTCAAGAGAGAATCTGATTCCCTTCAGATAACTTCTGAAACACCCTTCATGGATTAATTGCATCAATCCAATTGAAGATTAATTCCTAAGTTGTTCATTAATCTCCCATTCGTACTAGTTTGAACCTTTCAGACTTTCTGGATTTTGTACTTCACTAAGTACATTCAACTATTTCTAAAATAGTCAAAGAGAGTAATAAACAATAATATCATTCGTGGCATTAATTGTCATAAGCCAACAAACATCAATATGTTTACGCTTTGGGCAATTTTCTAGAATTCATAACCTTTTCATAAAAGGATATTTTAGTCATCTTTAGATATGATACGTATAACCCATATGATTCATAATCACAAGGTTCAGACATCATCACAATGACATTGATTACACATTTCTTTTCCGCATAGACTATGTCTAGAAAAAATACAAAATATCGAGGATAACATCCATATAAATATTTGGTTGAGATTTCAACACCTTTATCGACTATATAGTGACAATAATCTAGTATGCTAAGTTCGATAACTATTCAACTTTATCGGAATAACGTTTATTCCTTACAATTGAATTTGTCCAGTAAATCCTAATAGATAACTGAAAATGTGTACTTCATTAGAACTGAAACACAATAATATTTATTTAGTTCCTTTATCAGTTTACCAGATTCAGAATACAATATGGCAAATGTTCCAACGTTTGCTTCGCTTTCCGTATCTTAGGATATTCTGTATTCAATCATACTCGAAGGATATCTTTGAATCAAATTTAGCTTAGATAGATTTACCTCAACTTACTTGCTTAAAATAGAGACTTCGATAAGTTCTCTTATTTAAGCACATGCCCTAATTTTTTCTTTTAATCCCTTAAACACTTGTAAATATTTCTTCGTTTAGTCTTCAAAAGACTTAAGAAAAATCACAAAAGCTAGGTCTTTAATTTTTTTCATAACGAAAATCCAGTGTTTATTAGATGGTTTATTTAACCTTTTGAATCAATATTCAAAACATGAACTATTTAATTAACCTTCAACCGATGATTAAAGAAATAAGTCAACACTTGAATCTTACAATTTTGAAAACAACTTTTCCAAAATATGTTGTGATCATTCATATTCAACGCATCTAAAATTTGAATTAATTGTCATTGTATGACAGAATGACCTATTCGACATCGTCGTATCCAATATATGATTAATTAGTTGACATTCTTTTCAACTGATTTAATCGTATCACGAGCTTCCGTTTTGACTAGTAATTAAAGTCTTAGAGCACTTCATCAAATATGTAGTCTCCTCGTCTTTAACTACTCTAACTTAATTGCTCATGTCATTGCTTATTTTAAAAGGATTAAAATTACTTAACCTTATTTGAGAACGTTTCTCAAAAGGTAACAACCATTTAATTTTGGTTTTTACTATCAAAAATAAAAAACATAAATAAAAGTTTTCTAACAACTACAACATCAAAATAAAGATAAAAAAGTGTTGTTGTTTATACATGCAAAATCAAAAATGGTCTTTTGGTTTATGATTCGGCTCCCACAGGTCAACTACTCCCAACTAACTTTCAATAATTTTTCAAAATTCTTTAGTGGCCAAAATCCCATCTAGTTACCCCGATTCCCGTTGAGGGCTGATCAACTGGAATAATTCAAAAGGTAGGTAACTATTTACCAATCACATCTCTATGTGACTCTGGGTGGGTGACTAGTCAATTCTTTGACACTACACATCTTTATGAGCTAGCCAACCCCTTGCCTCTAAAATAAGACGGTCCTGATAAGGGCCAATCACCGCAATAGTTTAGTTAAGTCATAACCCAATATTCATGAGATCTCATACGATAATACTCAATAATAACGACATAACCGAGGTAGGTCAACTGCCGATGAGGGCCGATCAGTTGGATCTGAACAAGGGCTCTTCACCGTTATTATAATATTGGGAGACAAAATTTCGAACTTTTTTGAACCTGTAATATAATTGGGAAAAAGATGTAAAAGGTTTAAGCCCTCCCAGCATCTCCTGAAAAACATAACGTCATCAACATACATGCCCCACCTCCTTAAAACCTTAGGCCATAAAACGCGGGGTGGGAAACCGGGTGCTAGGGAAAGAGTGTGAGCCTATGTATGTTAGAATAAACTACCTAAAAATAATGCAACCCCAAAATACCAGGGAGCTAATTACATCTAGAAACAAAAGGTTACAGCTAACTATCAAACTACTGCCTTGTTCTTTAGAGAATGCAGCAATAACTCATCCAAAACAAAACAGCAGATTCAGCCATCTTCGATCTTCTATCTTCCAGAAAAAATGATCTCTACTTTCCATCAGTCTGATCTGCAAAATAAAATAGAAGCCACCACAACACCACAGTACCAGTGTTGCAGCCAAAATAAACAAGAGTTTCATGGAGTGGATATAACCTGTTTTGCACTCTCCATTAAGATGAAGAGTGCTTCTCTGCAAAAACTGCATAAAATCCAAGGTATCCACCATTGATATCTTGAGGAAGTCTATTTCCATCCAACTTTTGATTGTGTGGGGAACCTGTCAACAAAGAACAACACTAGCATAGGCCCCCCAAAACAAACGGAATTCTTGAAAGATAGGTGAAGTAACAACCTGATTGCACACTTCAATAAAATGTAGAGTGCTTCCCAAGTATCCATGTAGTAAGGAATTCTCCAATTCATAAGCGTATCCTCAAAGCTAGAAGAGTGAGAGTGTCTCGTAGCACCAGCAAGCCCAGAGAACTTTCCAATCTTGTACAATCCAAAAGTTGAGTTCGTTGTAATGTGCTAGCTCTTTTAGCACGGAAGTCAGCTATATAGTTCCCTTATGTATAAATATGTTTCAATTGGATATGATGCCGAGTTATCATCCTCTTGATCTCCTTAATGTCTTCCAGGTATCTCCAGGGGATGTCAAATTGGCCTTTCAATATATGTATTAGACTGTGAGAATCGGTTTCTACAAGCATATCAGTTCCATCAAGATCAAGACAGTTGAGGATGCCTGCCTTCAATGCTTTGATTTCAGCTTCCATATTTGTGCTAATTCCATATCCTTCATAGGCTGCCTTCAAAACCTTGCCAAAACTATTTTTAATAACAATACCACCACCACCAGGCCCAGGATTACCCAATGATGACCGATAATAGTTTATCTAAAGTTGAAAAGCAGCAAGAAACTTCCAATGAACCAGATGTATCTTTTTTTAGTGCAGCAGGGTGGAAAGACTGTAATACCCCACTTGTCACTAAGATATTATCTTCTTCAAGCTACCTTATCAACTTCATTTTTGTGACAGCACAATTAACATTGCAAGCAATATCCTTCAAAGAATTTGCTAGAGGCCTATCTGAACTCCCATATAAGGCATTTGTTCCGACTTTCCAGATCTCCCATATAATTAAGTAGAACAAAAGTTTAAGAATTTCACCTAATGCACCATGATAGGGATTAGGTTGGTCCCATGAAAAGGCTTTGGTTAAGTTTATAGGGGGTGAATAAACTTAACACTTAAAACTTTTTGGAATTGACAAACTCAGCAAAGTCAGTAGTCTGCTGACCACTCAGTGGTCTGCTGACTATTAATATTACTGAATTTGTTGCAGTGGATTATATTTAAATTAAGCCTTATTACTTGTTGATAAAATAATGATACCAAGTATTGACTACTCAGTAGTGTATGTGTGATTCAGTTGCTAGTTTCAGTAGGTTGATGTGATCAGTATGCAGATAAAATATTATGCAGAAAGTAAATGCAGTAAAGTAAAGTAGGCAAGATTTATAGTGGTTTCAGGTGGTGTAATCCTGTTAGTCCACTCTGCTGCTGTGATGTTGGAGGTAATTCACTAGAGATTCTTGAGGTTGCTGTTACAAAAATCCTTAACTGTTTCTCCTTCACCAATGACTATGGCTTGACACACTAAACACTTGAAATAGGTAGAATTGCTACTCCAAAGTATTCCACTGGTCCTTGAATGGTAGGAAAGCCTCTTCACCAGCTCCACCACAATCAACAGTTCTTGACACCCAAAGGATGCTTCTCTGTCTTTAGCAAACTTCTTGTAAAAGAAAGGTAAAATGTTAAGGCCATATTTATATGATTATTAAGGGTTATATTTCATTATTATTTCCCCACATTTGCATATTTACATGAGAATTAAGGATTTAAGTGTAATTATTTAGTAAGGATGATTTTAATATGGTTATTTGCAAAATTGATTATTTTATGTGTTAAATTAATGGAATTATTATTATTTGAGTTTTATTACATTTTGCAATGTTTATTTATCCTTTAGGAGGCTGAATTTCGAGTGCTAAAGAGGATAAATGAAGCTCAAGTCGAATTATTCAAGATAGAGTTGGAATTGGCTTGAAGAAAATGGATAAAGATGAAGAGATCCGATCCTAAGCATTGCAAACGAGCGTACGCATCCCGTCCATTCCGGACGGGCGTCCGCGATCTTGGACGAGCGTCCGAAGTGAAGCGGCGTCCATGCGGCGTCCGAATCGTATTTTACATTCGAGTCTTCGGACGAAGCCAAACGCACGTTCATGCTCCGTCCGGGCATTACGGGACGGGCGTCGGTTGTTCAAACGAGCGTCCGGTGCCGACTTAAACCCTAACCGACTTAGCACTCTATAAATACAGCAGCAGCCCCAACCCTAATTTCATACTTTTTCATAGCCGCAATTTTCACAAAAAAGCTGCGCCCCAAAACCACTTTTACACAGAGATGCAAATCTCCAATCCAACAATCTTCTCCAATATGATTGTTGGCTAGAAACCTTGCAGTGAGTCGACGGAGGAAGCTTATCAACAACAAAACCAACTAGAGGAGTTCGATACTTGATGTGTAGTGAGTTTATTTCATAGTTTTTCATTACTTTGGATCTGTTTTGTATTGTTTAAGTTTTGTTGAATTAAGATTTGATGAAACGATCTATGTTTAATTGATGCTTGAATCAATATGTGAAAGTATGTTATTTAAGTTTGATTTCATTCAAAGTAATGCATCTAATCATGTTGTAAGAGATTAAGCATGTTTAGTTGAGTAAAAAGCTTGGAAACAATCTCGTGATTTCGTTTTGATTGCATGTTTAGTTTGTTTGAAAAGATAAACGAAACCTTAGAAATTTGATTGAAGATATTTGATCGAATTCGTGAAAAATCACTACTAAAAACTATGTCTTTAGATCACCATCTAGTTGGGGGTTGTTTGTTGATGGGTGGATTCGTTGCCTCACTGTGTTTTCCTTTAATTGTTTGAATCAAATCGTTTAGATTAAGTTTAGTTTAAGTTCTAGTTTTATAAACCCTAATTTCTGTTGTTTTCTGCACTTTTACGCTTCAATTCATAGTCGGACGCTCGTCCGCAATAGCGAGACGCCCGTCCGTTAAATTAAGCTTTCGGACGCTCGTTCACTTTAGTGAACGCTCGTCCGTCTTTTTGTTTTCTTATTTTTACGCTTGTTTTTATTCTGTTTTAGTTTTAATTCTTAGGTTTAGGTTTTAGTTAGTTTCAGCCTTAGTTTAGATAGATAATTGTGACATAATCGATATAGGTTTATACTTGAATTCGATAAACATTCCATTCCCTTAGGACGACCCGTTAACATCCTTTACTACAGATCCTTATACTTGGGGTGTTTCGGTTTATAAATTTTAAAACTAGTTTTTTTACCGAACAAGTTTTTGGCGCCGTTGCCGGGGAATCGGTAACGGTTGTCGGATTCTTTTAGGTATAAACTTTTATATCGATTCTAATTTTAATTCGTAGGTCTAAATTTTAGAATTACGTTTTCGTTTTACCTTGTTTTATTTAATTTTATTTTCCTTCAATTATTTTCTTTAATTTTTGATAGTTATATTAGTTTCTATAATTTTAGATTTGTTTTTTCGTAATTTTAGATTAGCCTTTATTCATTTCCGTACGTTCTTTTTAGTTTCCTTAATTATTTCTATTTCGTTTTTAAGTTTTAAGCCTTAGTTTTAGATTTTCGAAGTATGGACGAGCGTTTAATAACTTGAACTCCCGTCCACTTCAATCCTGTTCCCCCGAACGACCGTTCATAAATATGAACGAGCGTTCAGCTCTGAACGAACGTCCACTAACACTGGACGCCAGTTCAGTCTGTTCAATCATCACTTCTTTTCTATCTTCTCTTCTCTTCTCTTTTCTTTTCTCCCTCTAAACCATCAAACCTTTTCTAAACCTGTTCTAATCAACCCTAAGGTTGATTTTTTTCCTTTTCTTTTCTTCTGGTTTATGCAAACGAGAAGTAAGAAGGGACTTCGATCTTCGATCCACGAACACGAACGATCTATCTAAGAAGGAGACTTCTTCCCGATCTTGACGCCATGGCGAGATCAAGATCCAGTTCAAAATCCTCTAATCCAAATCCGGACCCTCAAGCTCAATTAGCTCTAATTACGCAACAAATGCAAGCTGCGGCAACGGCGGAATCAACAAGCGGCATAAATCAACAACTTCAACAATTTCGCCGAACCGGCTTAATCAAGCTGAACCGGGACCCCTACACCCCATATCTAAATCAAGACTTTCTCGAGGGGCATAGACCTATTCGTCCTCACGACATGGGAGGAGTGAACTTTGATCTAAAGAACGGAGTAGTTGCTACAGTTCGAATAGCTCTTTCCATGGTGCTTGCTCGGGAAGATCCACACGACTTCTTGTCCACATTCGTACAAATCGTGAAGCGAGGCCATTATCCTGGTGTTGATTACGAGATAGTCAAGTTAAAGCTATTTCCTTTTGCTTTGAAAGGTGAAGCAAGTCGGTGGTTTAAATCGTTGGACATCATTCTCTCCATACATGGAATGATGTCAAAAGAGCCTTCGCTCTTAAGTGGGTTTCACCAGGCAAGATTATGGAGATGAAATGGGAAATAGCTACGTTTGAGCGGTTGGAGGATGAGGCTGTTGGCAAAGCTTGGGAGAGATTGAATCTCTTGATGAGGAAATGCCCCAATCACGGATATGACGGACATGAGTTCTTGGAAGCTTGTTCTATAGAGGTGTCTCTCAACCTAATAGAGACTATCTTGACTCCACGGCTCATGGATCCTTCTTAGGGGAGGTGATGAGGCGCCTACTGAGTGGCGAGACCATCGCCAAGAACAATATGTGGTCGACTCCCAAGAAGACCAATGTTGTTAAGAGAGAAGGTACGCAAGCGGTCCGATACAAAGTTTGTTGGTTGCTCGGATGGAATTGATAAGCAAGCGGTGGCCAATCTTCGGACGCGACCTTCGATCTTGGAATGCGAGGTAGGGACGGAGATGACGGAAGAAATAAATCTAATGGATAATCAAAACCAACCCTTCCGAAACTTCAATCAAAGCCGAACTACTCGGGATTTCAACGACAAAATTCAATCAAGCCAAGTTACCACCGGCCCTTCAAATTCGAATTCTTTCAACTCAAACTATCAAAGGACGACTCCTAACTCCCAAAGGCCGCGGGGTGGATGGAACCAAACTCAAAATCATACCACCTCATGTGTCCCTCAACACAAATTCGATGAGTGGTAGACATGGTGAAGACCTTGTCTACTAGCGTTAAAGCTATTGAGAGACAAGTTGGTCGGATGGCGGACCGGCAAGCAAGCGAGACCTCACGGTAAACTTCCGAGTTATACCGAGAGAAACTCAAAGGCGATGTGAATGTTTGCCTTGCCATTACACCACAATGGGAGTATGGACAGGAAGAAGAGCTCAATGAAGTAACGTTGAGAAGTGGTAAAAAGGCTGGACCCGGCAAGATGTCGGGAAACGAGTAGCCCCTCCTGACGCCATGAGTTCAGGAGGGGGAAATCAGAAACCACATGGCGAAGAAAGCAACGATGAGGAGCTTAGTGACAATTCTTCGGAGGACGAAAATAATTCTGATGATGAGGAAAGAAAGGAAAGTCAAGGGGCGGTACCCCTGACTAAGAAAAAGGAAGAAAAGTTCGTAAGATGGAAGGATAAGGAGGATGAGGCGATAAAGAATCAAGCTACACGGAATGATAAAGCCCTTCCTTATCCACCAAAAAGGAAAGAGAAAGCCCTCACTAATGACAAGCAGCTGGAGTGAGGAGGATGCTTAGAGACACTCAAGTTAGTATGCCCTTAGCCGAGGTATTAAATGAAATGCCTAAATGCTCTAAGTATCTTAAAGAATTCTGTGGGAGTAAGAGAAAGCTTCAGGGGATGGCTGAGGAAGTGCTACGCGAAGATTGCGCGATGGTTTCACGAGAAAGTCGGTTGTTAAGCGAGGTGACCACTGGCGGACCTTCAATCTCTGTGAGATCGAAGGCCATTTGTTCGAAAATGTCTTATGCGACTCAGGGGCCTCTATTAATGTGATGCCATTAAACGTATGCAAAAAGCTCGGCTTAGATAAAAGGATGCGGGAACGCCCGATTTCTCTTCGGATGGTAGACAGATCTAGCCGGTGCGGCCGGTTGTGTAGCTAATGTTCTCCTTCAAGTTGAACATTTAGTCTTCCCTACCGACCGGGTTATTCTAGACTATCCACACGATAAGGAGATGCCTCTAATTCTAGGCCGAACCTTTTTAGACACTTCTAACGCTCTCATCGACTTTGACACGCAAAGGACGGATTACTCTTAGAGTCGATGACACATCCGTCACCTTCACACGAGGGACAAGTCTGGAAGAACCATAAGCGATGAAATATCGTTTGTTGAAGCAATTTACGAGGATGAAAAAGATGCCTACTACGAAGAAGCGAGAGGAGTTGACGAGAGATAGGTGTTTTTGAAGTCATGGACATTGAAGATCAAGCTGACTGCGGACCATCTTCTAATTCATTTCAAGCCGTAGGCATTGACGAGTCATCTTCACTCGCTCACACTGAGCCTGTTAGTGAGTTAGAAGCATGGAGATGCCCAGCAACAAACGATGATCTCAAAGAACTGAGTCAGGAAGACTTCATCCCTGGTGAAGAAGAAGCTCTGATGGGTAGTTGGGACGAGGTAGACTTTTGGAGAGAGACTACTCATTGGGAAGTAGATGATTGGGAAGAGGCTGGCGAGAAGAGCTTAAAGATGAAGAGTTAAGAAAAATGATCGATCACAAGAAAAAGGAAGCAAGTGTTGACCGGAGGATTCCGATGGATGATTTGATCCGGTACCTTTACGGGGTTGAGCCTCGGGAAGATGAGTTATTCTTTAGTCAACCACTCCAAGCTCATAAAGAGAAAGGTGGCCCGTTAAAGTCTAGTATTGAGCAACCACCTGCGATTTAGAGCTCAAACCGCTTCCGAAACACCTTAAGTATATCTTTCTTAAGGATGGAGATAAATTGCCTTTGATCATTTCTTCGAAACTCGACCACGAGCAAGAAGCACAGTGATAGAAGTGCTTAAAAAGAATATCCTCGCGTTCGGATGGCAAGTGGGTGATATCCGAGGAATCGGCCCGGATGTATGCATGCATAAAATCCGAACGGAGGAGGGAGCTAAAAAGGTTAGACAACCTCGAGAGAAGGCTGAATCCGCATATGCGGGAGGTTGTCAAGAAAGAAGTGATAAAGTGGCTTGACATGGGCATCATCTATGCAATCGCCGATAGCGAGTGGGTCGCCCTACTCAAGTTGTACCAAAGAAGGGCGGAATCACGGTCGAAAAGAATGAAAAAGGGGAGGAAGTTGCCTTACGACTCGTGACGAGCTACGAGTACGTATTGACTATCGTAGACTTAATGAGGTTCTTGCCAAGGACCACTTTCCCCTACCCTTCATTGACCAACTTATTGAACGGCGAGTGGTCATAAGTATTATTGTTTCCTTGATGGCTATTCGGCTACTTCCGGATAGCCATTGATCCTAATGACCAAGAGAAGACAACTTTTACGTGTCCATCGGTACTTTTGCTTTTCGCAGAATGCCATTCGGCCTATGCAATGCACCCGCAAACTTTCAACGGTGCATGTTAGCCATTTTTGATGGACTTGTGGAGCAATGCATGGAGGTCTTCATGGATGACTTCTCAGTCTACGGCGATAGCTTTGATGAAATCTTAAAGAATCTAGATATGGTACTCCAACGGTGTGTTGAGAAAAATGCGGTGCTTAAGCGGGAAAAATGCCATTTTCTAGTAGACGAAGGAATCGTTTTGGGACATAAGGTGTCCAATCTTTGGTATTCAAGTTGATAAGGCTAAGGTCGAAGCCATTGAAAGGATGACGTACCCTAAGACGGTGAAAGAGGTACGAGGTTTTCTAGGTCATGTTGGCTTCTACGGGCGTTTCATTAAAGATTTTTCTACCATCGCCAAGCCTTTATCAAATCTTTTGAAAGATGATGTAGATTTCTTGTTCGATGCGAAGTGCAAAGAAGCTTTCAATTGTACGAAAGACAAGCTTATCGTGCCCCTATTTTAGTTGCACCGTTGGACCAAGCCTTTCGAGTTGATGTGCGATGCCTCTAATTACGCCGTAGGCGCAGTTTTAGGTCAAAGAGTTGATAAAAGGTTCGGGCCCATTTATTATGCGAGCCGAACCTTGAACCCGGCTCAATGCAATTATACCACAAGCGAGAAGGAATTCTTAGCCGTTGTTTTTGCCATTGACAAGTTTAGAAGTTATCTTCTAGGGTCTCAAGTTGTTGTATGGACCGATCATGCAGCCTACGCTACCTTATGGACAAAGAGATGCAAAACCAAGGTTACTTCGATGGATTACGATTTTACAAGAGTTTGACCTTGTGATTAAAGATAAGAAAGGTAGTGAGAATATTGTGGTGATCATTTATCTCGCTTAGTAAATGAGGGTGCGAGAGAATCACAATGATATAGGCATTGATTTTCCGGCGAGCAATTGATGAAGCTTGAAATGGTTAGGCCGTGGTATGCTGACTACGTCAACTATTTAGCGAGTGGTCATTTAGAGGACATGACGTATCAGGAGAAGAAAAAGTTCTTTTCTGATCTTAAATATCTCGTATGGGAAGATCCTTATTTGTTCAGAGTCTGTAAAGACGGATTGCTTCGAAGGTGTGTTCCGGAGCATGATCAGTGGGATATCCTAGAACAATGCCATAGCGGTCCTACCGGAGGTCATTATGGAACACCGAAGACGGTTGCCAAGATCCTTCAAGCTGGATTCTACCGGCCGAATCTGTTTAAAGATGCAGAAGCCTTTTGTAAAGGTTGTGATAGGTGCCAGAGAACTGGACGGCAGAGTAGTAGGATGGAAAAGCCACTTAAGCCCATTCTTGAATGCGAAGTTTTCGACGTTTGGGGCATAGATTTTATGGGACCCTTTCCATCTTCGTGCGGTAATAAATATATCCTCGTCTGTGTCGACTATGTTTCCAAGTGGGTTGAAGCCATAGCTACCCAAACTAATGATCATAAAGTCGTGAAGAAATTCTTGCAAAAGAATATCTTTACCAGATTCGGCTGTCCGAGAGCACTCATTAGTGATGAGGGTACCCACTTTTGCAATGCGCCGCTTGATAAAATCCTTGAAAAATATGGTGTCAAACACAAAGTTGATTCACCATATCACCCCCAAACCAGTGGCCAAGTCGAGGTAAGCAACCAGAGCTTGAAAAGAATTTTAGAGAAGACCGTGAACAATAATCGATCTAATTGGAGTCTTAAGTTGGATGACGCGTTGTGGGCTTATCGTACTGCATTTAAAACCCCGATGGGCACGTCACCCTTCCAAATGGTCTATGGCAAAGCTTGTCATTTACCTGTCGAACTTGAACACAGAGCTTTCTGGGCAATTAAATTCTTAAATTTCGATAGCCAGCTCTATGGGGAGAAGAGATTATTGCAATTAAACGAGCTCGATGAATTTAGACTCAGAGCATATGAGAATGCGAAGATTAGCAAGGAAAGAACGAAGATACTCCATGACGCTAAGATCAAGGACCGAGAATTCAAAGTTGGTGAAATGGCTTTACTCTATAATACTAGACTTCACCTGTTTCCGGGTAAACTCAAGTCTAGATGGTCTGGCCCCTTTGAGATTCTCGAGGTTAATCCAAGTGGAGTAATTACTTTGAACGGGTATGGTAATCAAGCTTTTAAAGTGAATGGTCATCGACTTAAGAAATATTTTGGGCAACCAAAGGAAAAGCACGAGACTCTTTATTTCCAAAGAAGAGATGAGAGTACGGATGTCCACGATTTGTGAAGAGATTCCATCTTATTTCTTTGAGTCGGATGATGACATTCCTACCTCTACTGTGAGGAACCTTCTCCTGAGACTCCTGAGCATGTTAGCACACCTACGTCTATCATCCGCAAGAACACGAAGAAGAGAGTCAGTGTAGTTTGGAGAGAAAAATTTAATGATCTTATAGCACACTTGACTTGTTGTTGTGGTGAAAATCATTTCCGCCCCAGTGCTCCTGATTCTGATACTGAGGTGGCGGTAGTCAAACCAAAGTGGCCCGATCCGGGTTGATCTTTTGAAATCTGTGTCAAGCTATTGACATTAAAAGAGCGCTCCTAGGAGGCAACCTAGTTATTTGTTTTTTTTTTCTTAGGTTGTTTTATTGTTTTAGAAGTAGTACTTTAGTTGATTATGTGTTGATGGTTATTCCTCCTACATCCATTGTAAGTGTTTTGTGTTATGTGTTGCTCATATACCCCGTGTACCCCGAGATTATATGATATGTCGAGTGTGGTAGATACTTTTGAGCAGGTTCGCAAGCTTTTATGTCCAGTGTTGTCTATTCGAGTTGTCGCGGTACATTCATGCTCCGGCCTGACCTCTGCCAACTTTCATCCGACAACCCTTTGTTGAAACCAGCTAAGTTTTCTTTTTCTTTTATTCTGCACATTCTGAGGACATAATGTGATTTAAGTGTGGGGGGGTAAATTGGGTATGTTTCTATGCTATATCCTTTGAAATATGAGTGAATGTTAAATTTCCACGAAATTTAAATTTTTGTTAGTCTCGAGCATGTGGTTGAAACTAAATGCTTGCTAGTTGTAGTTTTCTAACGATGATAGTATGTGACTTAGTGAGATAATTATAGCATGTCTTTACTTTCATGGAGCTAGTATTCATTTATCACGTTCACGAGAGCCTTTGATATTGAAGCAAGATTTTTGAACTATATCCTTTCATTGTTTTAGTGATTTATCTTAGGAAGGTCAGTATAGTAACACCTTAGTTAGCCCGTGTGCTGTGAATATCATAAATTTTGAATGTGATAAGTGAGATGTAACTTATGTCTTGAAAAAAGAATGAATAAGTAGTGAATTATTAATAAATACGTTTGTCGAAAATTTGGTTTATGATTTGAGTGAGGTAGGGTATACCACGTATGTCCTATACCATATGATGACCAATAGCTCACGACGTCGGGGAAAAGCTACCTTATGATTTGAGTAAGGTAGGGGATTATCTTGAAATGTCCTACTCTACTATGATGGGTAAAAGCTCATTCGATATGCGTCAAATTTGAAAATTTTGAAAATGATGAGTAAAAATAAAGTGAAGTCTTTGTTATCATGGATCTTATACCCGGTAGAACCGCATGATATCTTGTAGGGATTATCCTGCGAGTGCGTGGGAAGGCTTTGAGTGGAGCTATTACGCCTATGTCTAGGATAGTCATTGGATTTTTGAGAGGATATTTCTGCGAAAGGCTTGTTAAATTTGAAAAGGGCTTGTCACACATACACTGAATCTATCTCTGTGATGGTATTGTTTGCTATAGTTGTTGTATCTTTTGTTACGTGAGTTAGAGATCTATGTGGATTGCATGAAAGTTGAGCTATAGTTTTGATTGTTTTGTCCGAGGACGTACAAAAAGCTAAGTGTGGGGGTGTTGTTAAGGCCATATTTATATGATTATTAAGGGTTATATTTCATTATTATTTCCCCACATTTGCATATTTACATGAGAATTAAGGGTTTAAGTGTAATTATTTAGTAAGGATGATTTTAATATGGTTATTTGCAAAATTGATTATTTTATGTGTTAAATTAATGGAATTATTATTATTTGAGTTTTATTACATTTTGCAATGTTTATTTATCCTTTAGGAGGCTGAATTTCGAGTGCTAAAGAGGATAAATGAAGCTCAAGTCGAATTATTCAAGATAGAGTTGGAATTGGCTTGAAGAAAATGGATAAAGATGAAGAGATCCGATCCTAAGCATTGCAAACGAGCGTACGCATCCCGTCCATTCCGGACGGGCGTCCGCGATCTTGGACGAGCGTCCGTAAGGAAGTGAGCGGCGTCCATGCGGCGTCCGAATCGTATTTTACATTCGAGTCTTCGGACGAAGCCAAACGCACGTTCATGCTCCGTCCAGGCATTCTGGACGGGCGTCTGGTTGTTCAAACAAGCGTCCGGTGCCGACTTAAACCCTAACCGACTTAGCACTCTATAAATACAGCAGCAGCCCCAACCCTAATTTCATAATTTTTCATAGCCGCAATTTTCACAAAAAAACTGCGCCCCAAAACCACTTTTACACAGAGATGCAAATCTCCAATCCAACAATCTTCTCCAATATGATTGTTGGCTAGAAACCTTGCAGTGAGTCGACGAAGGAAGCTTATCAACAACCAAACCAACTAGAGGAGTTCGATACTTGATGTGTAGTGAGTTTATTTCATAGTTTTTCATTACTTTGGATCTGTTTTGTATTGTTTAAGTTTTGTTGAATTAAGATTTGATGAAACGATCTATGTTTAATTGATGCTTGAATCAATATATGAAAGTATGTTATTTAAGTTTGATTTCATTCAAAGTAATGCATCTAATCATGTTGTAAGAGATTAAGCATGTTTAGTTGAGTAAAAAGCTTGGAAACAATCTCATGATTTCGTTTTGATTGCATGTTTACTTTGTTTGAAAAGATAAACGAAACCTTAGAAATTTGATTGAAGATATTTGATCGAATTCGTGAAAAATCAGTACTAAAAACTATGTCTTTAGATCACCATCTAGTTGGGGGTTGTTTGTTGATGGGTGGATTCGTTGCCTCGCTGTGTTTTCCTTTAATTGTTTGAATCAAATCGTTTAGATTAAGTTTAGTTTAAGTTCTAGTTTTTTAAACCCTAATTTCCTGCTGTTTTCCTGCACTTTTATGCTTCAATTCATAGTCAGACGCTCGTCCGCAATAGCAGACGCCCGTCCGTTAGATTAAGCTTTCAGACGCTCATTCACTTTAGTGAACGCTCGTCCGTCTTTCTGTTTTCTTATTTTCTGCTTGTTTTTACTCCTGTTTTAGTTTTAATTCTTAGGTTTAGGTTTTAGTTAGTTTCAGCCTTAGTTTAGATAGATAATTGTGACATAATCGATATAGGTTTATACTTGAATTGATAAACATTCCATTCCCTTAGGACGACCCGTTAACATCCTTTACTACAGATCCTTATACTTGGGGTATTTCGGTTTATAAATTTTAAAACTAGTTTTTTTACCGAACATAAAATCATGTAAGTTATTCAGCTTTCAGCAACTTGATCAAGATGAAATGATCAGCAGCTTGAAGTCTTCAAGTGTGTATATTTGATGTAACTTGATAACATGTTACACTTTAAGATAAATCTTGATCAGCAAATTTAAGCTCAGTATATGTCAGCAGGGTGTTTTTCTTGATAAAAAAACTTGATAACTTCGTATGGATTATTATGTTGTTCATCATCTTCAAACTGAGTTAGGAGTCCTATATTTATAGGTGTGAAACTTGTGGCTTGTGTTTGAAATTCAAATGTAGCCGTTTCAGACTTGTCTCCATCTTGACTTACTTTTTGTCACTGTTCATAGAACTGACATTGTCAGTTAGCTTTTCGTCAGTTTCTAGATTTTCCACTCTTTGACTTATAACCATTGGATAATCCTCTGAATCTTTCCAATGTTCCTTTTATCTATGCCATTGATTTGTTGACAAAATCAATGCTTATAATACATCCTTATCCATTAAATCTTTGAATGTAAACATTGATTAAATCGAGATTTTCATTCAGCAGACATCTAGGGTATGTCAGTCTACTGATGTACATATCTGTCTGCTGATTTTAGTCTGTTGTGTTTTAATAACACTTCAGTTAACTGCTTCTCATCTAACTTTTTATTGTGAAGTTAGAGTACACCATTTTGATTATAACTAAGTTCCAATCACCATATGACTTTATGGAACTTAGACCTTGTACACAAAGTATATGTAATCAATTTAGGTCATCACAGACTTCCCTAAATTCTGATTCCATATCCTTGACTTTAAATACTATGTTTGATCCCTTAGCCTTCCATAACCGAGTTTGAACCCTCAACCTTCAACCATCAGCAGGTTCCTAGTTAGTCTACTGACCTAGACAGGTCTGCGACAAAATCAGCTGACCTCTTTACAGTGCTTGTTTTATCAAACCTATACAAAGATCAAACTCTAGTAAACCTATACATTCAATCTAGACTTCTCTACCCATTATCCCACTACACCATCGACATTCATTCCATTATTCCTATTTAAACCACCCCTTCATCACCATTGTCATCATTCTTATCATTTCCATCTTTTTCATTCACCAAACTTCTTCCATTTCTTCTTCTCTTCAAAAATTCGGCCACCATCACCATCAAACCACCACCAAAACCAAACCAATTTCCTTCCATTTCCAAACCCTAAACACCATTTCCTAACCCTGTTGCTGAGTTGTATTGCTGCTGCTACGGTGAAGTGCTGCAATTTTTCTTCTTTTATCATCAGAGGCACAGTCTTGAAAGAAAATCAAGAAAGTTCAGGCCGGTAAACCGAACCCTACCTCCGGTTTACCGAGGATTTTTTTCCAGAAAGAAGCTTTTGTATCAGTTGCTGTACTCATTCAGGATGGGTCCTAAGCGTCAAAGGTCAGCTGTTCGTCCAAGTGGTTATCATGGAGATGCCAATCCATTAATCGACGGGGTTGCGCAGTTCCATTCTCTAGCTATTTACAAGTCGTTCTGAGGGCATTGGAATGCAAGGCCAATGGCTCAAGAACGAGGGGTAGATTTGGACGACTGCGGGTCAATATTGCCGGAGGCCCTACAAGAACAAGATTTACTGGACATGGCTGAAGCACTGGCAAGGTTCAACGCCACGGTGGTAAGATAGTTTTATGCTTATGTTTCGCATAACCCCGGAGCCACATTTGCTATGGTCCGAGGAGTTAAGGTTGGTTTCTCTATTGAGAGGATCAACGAGCATTTTGGGGTTAGAAATCCACCGGTGGGCCCGGATGAGTACACATCCTCGAGCAACATTGCCGATCGCGAGAGGATAGATATGGTTGCTGATTTCTTAGGGATGCAATGGAAGCGCAATCCTGCTGGAGCCCCCACCATCTTCCTAGAGAATGAGCTATCTTGGGACCGGAAGATGGTCAATGGATTTGTTTGAGCATGCCTTCTTCCGACGAAGCACACGGTCTCTGTCACCACTGCGAGGTCAAAATTGATGTTCTACCTAGAGACGGGTGCCCCAATCAACATCGGTCTACTGATGCATAGCCGTATCCATGAGCTTGCCGCCACTTCTGAGCGAGAGCTGCTACCTTACGGGCCAATGATTGATATGTTTGCTCTAGAGGCCGAGATGAAGATGCTTGTCAGTGATGATTGGGAAGATCCTGAGCCTCAGCTCAGTTCACAGTCAGTCTCGAGAGTTCAGAGATGGGTTAAATCAGAAAGAGAGCGTACTCCGGTGCATGGAGCACCGAAGACTCAGAGAGCCTTGCTTGAGGAGCACTCGTGAGAAATTGCAAGTCTACACAGCAAGATGGATAGGATTATTGACTTTTTTGGCATTCCTTTCTCTACCCCACCACCTAGGAGTGCCCCACATCATAGAGCGTCATCTTCAGCCACCGCCGCCTCAAGTTCTGCACCACCTCCCGGTTTTGAGCATGGAGTCGACTGGGAGGGTGATTCCGATGAGGACTAGCTTTTATTTCTTTTTACTGTTGTTTTCCTTTTTTTAAATGTTATTTTCCATTCCTATTTAGTAAATGTAGCAGAATATTTCAAATATAATGATTTTGCCGGCTTAATTTGTTTTGGAGTTATTTATTTTCTCTTTTACTGCCGCATTTTTATTATACAGTTTCTTGTCACCACTATTCTTCTTGGTTTTTCTTGAGTTACTTAGCGCAGATTCTTCATGGAATTCTTACATGAGCCCGCTGATTTATACGACTATCCGATTCTTCTTTGGTTCCGCCCTTAACCGAAGCTAAGTTCCTTTTCGTTTTTTATTTCTCATCTTACACATCGGGGACAATGTTTCGATTAAGTGGGGGGTAGATGAACGTCACTTCGATTTTTAGCATTATATTCCATGAATTGCGTAATTGTCTTGATTCTCTTTGATGCACGATTCACCACTTAGACTTTGATTCTTTTCTACAGAATTTAAAAAAATTATGATATCTTTGATCTTTTCGAGTTAATTGACTTCACCTTTGTTTTACTTTGCACGAGTAAGAGAAAGTGTCCACTTCTGAAGTAGTGGCATATTATGCGCATATTCTGTTATGAGCCACCATTTTAAGCACATATAACTCACTTCCCTTGGTGTGTAGTCGATAGCATATTGCTTTCACTAGATTTGACCCTGGCATTATCACGAATCATGTTTCACTTACGCTTAGAAAGGCAAAGGAATTTTGGATTCGGTAGTTTCTCAAGATTGGGGCCGTGAGGATAGTTAAATCAATGAGAGCGTACCCGCCAAGAAAGAGAAGTGCAATGAAATATATACATCTATATTCCTTTTGGCAATATCTTAGTCGATGGAGCGTAAGACGCACGACTTTTGCATTGACCGATAAACGTGAGCCTAAGAGTGATATATACTCAGTTCTCGATCTACCTTGCAAGCTCAATTAATTAAAAAATACATGTTCGAGACTGGTTAGTTCAACTGCGGGTTGACGTAATGTGGAATTGTCTGCATTTCTAAGCGGTTGTGAAAGTTATTACACACACACATTGGCTCATGATGTGAATAGTGTTTAATATGTTACTGATGGATATGCGTGGCATGATCTTCATCTTGACTTTTTTGGGCATACTTGCTTTTAATTAACTTGTCTATCGCTCAGAGTGTTATTTTCTTTTCGACTTTTTGCTCGGGACGATCAAAATCTAAGTGGGGAGTAGTTGATAACGCTCTAAATGGTACCAATAATTATACCTATATTCACCCTGAATTCTGCTCAAGAGAGGATATATAGGCTCGTTATTGCTTGGAATATGTGTTAAATGCTATGTGAGTGTTTCCAGGATCGTAATTATGCATCTATGTTATTTTCCCGATGTTTTGGTACAGTTTTGTCTCGATTTGCATATTTTATAGGATGTACCAAATCTGGAGCATTGGAGAACGGATCTGGACCAAAAGGAATGCATTGGGACGAGTGATTGAAGTCCAAGAGGAAGCCTACTGAAGAAAAAGAAGAATAGAATGCTCGGTAACCCAAGAGTTAGGCCAGGTAAACCGGTGACTTATTCAACACAAAATTCATTCTGCCGCATTGTCTAAGTCGTTTAGGGTTTTATAGAGTCTTAAGTCGGCTATTGTATCTATATAAATCCGCATATACTGAGAGCTTTCCTAGGATGCTAAATACAACTCATATATGATTCATTAGTATTACAAATACATTATATATTATTATGCAATAAAGTTTTCTTGAGCTTTGAAGAGTTGTTTTTTGTTTCCTCCCTTCTTCAATCATCTCTAGCTTGAGTAGATTGAGCTAGATCTCCATTGTTGAAGGTATGAAGCTTTGAACATTCCTTTATTGTCTTCAATACGGTAGATCGGTTCGTATTTATGTGTTTTAGTTGATCTGCATGTTTAACAACCCCATAATTTACTTATTTTAATCGTACTGAGCAATGTAGATCCAGAAATTAGGAAAGCCGCCCCCGGTAAACCGGGGGTCTATACCGGTTTACCGAGGCATATTTTAGAAAACCTAAACTGGGATTCACTACAGCTACGTTGATCGGCAGGAAAAATTAAAACGAGTAATAGGTCTGGACAATCTAGTATTCATAATTCATAAATTAACATGAAGGACCGCAAGTGAAGTGTTAATAAGGACATAGTCTTGATGGACCCTAGGAACGTGCTGGTCAGTGTCGACAGCTGTCTAGGCGGGTTAACGGTATGAGGTAACGCTCAATATCGGTAGTTCTAGTTCTTTATGCGTATGGGCTATTACGGACCAATTAAGGAGGGTAGCTTGTGTATAGATTGTCTTTTGCCATTGTCGAAGTAGATATGAGTAGGAATTGCACCCGTAGCTGATAAATATGATAAAACGCTCAGGATTAATCTAAGGAAATTATGTGGGGAAGTAAACATAACGATTAACTAATCCAAGTTAGTAGATCGGTGAGGAGAGGGAGAGGTATACCATGTTTGTTTTCTTTTAAGGTTATTGCTGGTCAATGACCACTTTTATGTTGCTTCTTAACTAGGTTAGAATCGTTTATATGTATAAGTTGCCTTGTCTCTGTGCGATCGACCTTGACTCGCATTTACTATACTGCGATGTACCTAGTATTCTTGCTAGTAATATCGATGTTAGTGACTTACACGCGATCAGCAAACTACTCATGCAAATTCTTATCTTTGTTTACAATCTCATTCTTAACTTGAGCAACACCTCTCAGCAGATCATTAGTTGAAAATTGAAGAGAAGTGTTGTTTGAAGCAGCTGTCTCAGAAGTTCTCCCGCTGTTTTCCATTAAGTTCACCAAATCTTCAAATCTCATCTCACTTCTATTCAGTTGAGTCCTCAGTTGAGTTATATCATGCCTTACAGTCCTTAACTCATCCAAAATATGCACTGGAATAGCATTCATTCCAGCCATATCTCCAGCAAATCCTCTAGCAGGCTGTTCAACATCATCTTCAGCCCTAGGTTGCCTCACAACAATTGCTCTTCGCCTATCCCATTCATGGGGTTCAGGACCTTCCTCAACAACATTTCCAAAAACTTCTTCAAGTGCTGGTTCGTCATGAGGTTTAGGTACAAGTTGAGGCTCCTGTACTGCCTCCAAAATAGGTACATCTTCAAAAATAGGTACATGTGCTTTTTTGGGCATTTGAAACTCCTCGTCACTGAATTCATAGTCAACAAGATGTTCTTCAACATGTGCATCGGCGGACTTCTTTCGTCCTTTAGCATGCACATCAGCAGTTTGCTGTTCTTCAGTATGTGCATCAGGAGCTTGTTGTTCTTCAGTATGTGCAACATCAGCCCTTTCCTCAGTAGTCTCCATACAGTGCTCAGGGGATTCCTCCAATCCCAACATCAAGTCCAACATTTGTCCCAACACTGTTTCATCCTCAGTGATTAGGACCTTATGTTCCAACCTTTGTTTAGTTGCTGTCTGTTCCTCAGTAGAATGAACCTCCACTTCGTCAACTATGATTTCAGAGGCTTGTACCAAAACCTCATCAGTATTAATACTGTCTTGATATTGAGCTGATTCTTCTGAATTGACATCAGCTTGCTCAATCATTTCTATATCAGACATACTAACCAATCTACTGTCTTGAAGAGTTGTTTCTGCATTGATTTGAGGTTGCAGATCTTCAATAAAAGTAGCTTCCATTCCTTAAGCAAAATTACCAGTCTGCTGACCCTCAGCAGACTTGCCATCATCAGCAGATTGAATAGCTGTCTTGTTAGTAGACCCATGACCTACATCCACAGTAGATTTTTCTTTAGCAACTCCACTGGACTCTCCTGGATGCATAGGATGATCATCATCTAAATCAGATGATGAATCATCACTGTTAGGTGTAAACCTGGGATCTTTGAACATGATGCTTCCTCTTTGATTTTCTTCTTCAATGATTTCCAGCAGCCTTGCTCCCAACACAGATGTGTCAATTAATCCAAGTAAATTCTCTACTCCCAATTTGTCAAATACCCATTCTTCAAAGCCAGTCATAGGTTCTCTTACAAGTTTCTGACTTTTATAGAATCCAAATTTCCATCTGAAATATTTCTCAACTTGTCTGATATTTGGATCTACCTTAGGCTTTTTTGATTTCTTCTCTTTTCACTCATATGGCCTAGTTGGTTTCCTGGGAATAGGTTGTTCAACTTGTTGACCTCCGAAAGTTTCAATAAGAAGGCTCAATGTATCTTCAGCAGATACATATAGGTCGGTAGGTTCTTCAAGTTGCAAATTTGTACTTACTACCTCTATTTGTTTAACACTTCCTTCCCTCTGAATCACATGCTCAACAGCAGGGTTTGTACCAATCTATTCTTCCCCCTGAGTTATTGCAATATCAGTAGGGTCTTGCATAGATACATTAACTTCCAGAGCAGATGCAGATTCAGTAGTCTGCAGTGGTTCTTCAACTTGTTGTTCAATAAAAACCTCAGCAGCCTCAATAACTTGTGTTGTTACAACAACATCTTCTTCTATTTCTGCTTCCTTTTGGGCCTCTGGAAACCTCAAATGTTTGCCTTTTCCATGGCCTTTCTTTTTCACAACATGTTTCTTTTTTTGCAGGTTGTTGCTAGCTTCAAGGTGTTCCTTTTCTGACTGCTCTTTGCTAGCAGCTTTCCTCTTTCTTGAGTCTGCTTTCATTTGTTCTTCTAAAATCTTAGCAGCAGTCACCTTTGCAACTCCAGTAGGCTCAATAGCCTCAATTTCAGCTTGAGCCTCAGTAGACTCAGTAGTGTCTACTGATTGGTACCTTGTCCTTTTAGGCCTCAACATCTCAATGATCTTTCTTGTTTCACCACCCTTTCTTTTCTCCACAGGCTTCTTTGGTGTAGCAGGTTGCACATCATTTTTAGCCTTGATCCTCTGTTCTTGCCCGCCATCATTATCATAATCATCTTTATCATCACTTTCTGTGTCTTCATCATCATCTAAACCAGGGATAGAATAGCTGATTTCTGGTTTGTATCATATCCTGTTGATTTTGGAAGGTGCAACATCAGGTATCTTCAGATTATTCAGCAGGGTCTGAATCATTAGAGCTAGGGGCTTTGTCTTTGATTTTCTTGTGGCATCTCTTCCATCGGACACAACCTTCTTCATTTATTGCACAAAGAATCCAGCCCAATCAAATTTCTTGCTTCTGCTGATTATCAGCAGATCTATCTTTGAACCAGAAAGTGTATCAAGACTTGCACTAAATCCCAGAATATTCTGGGCAATAATTTTGCTCAGCATGTTATATTCCAAGCCAATATTCTTCACATTGATATACAGGTCTGTTGCTATAGACTTGTTAGTCTTTATTGATTCCACAAACTCCAATCTTGATAACTGCATCAGTTCTGGATTTGTAGGGGTGTTTTTTCTTGGTCTAAATCCTAAAACTTCTATCAGCAGATCTGATGTGATTTCAATCTCTTTGCCATTTACAGTCGTTGTAAATGCCTCTCTGTCATCTGTTATCACCATATTTTTCTAGAAGTTGACAACATTAGTGTATGAGATACTTTCCAATCCAAGACTTAGGAAATTTTCCTATCCTTCATATTGTCTGATTCTTCTTCCAATATTGATGGCTAACTCAGTCTTATTAGCATCAACAACAAAACCTCTAACACTTTGGCTTGTGCCAAGATGAATATCTTTGTCTGTCATTGTAGAAATTTGAGAAAGATGAAGAAGAAAACTCTGTAAATCTGTGTTCACACTTGTGTATTTTTAGAGAAAATCAATCTGAGTTCTGTATGTAACATCTGTGTATATGTCTATATATATAAGGAAAGATAGTGGTTGATAACTGTCAGGCAAGTACCGTGCACGTATTGTAGCATTTAACCATGATTAATTTTGAAATAAATGTAATGGTGCCACGTGTCCTACTAACCTGTCCTATTATGCGTTGTACCCATTGGATATTGTAACCGCAGTTATAATGGATAAGAATAATATCCATTTACAGTTGACTTTCATTAAAGTTTGATTGTCTTCATAACGTACAGTTCAGCAGACTTGGTCTTTAGTAGAGTTGACCTTCAACAGGGTTACTTTGAAATTGCTCTTCTGATCTTCCGTTGGCTCAGCAGCCTGCTGACAAAAATGCTCTGCTGATTTTTATAGGCATAGCTTTGTTCAATTGATAATACAAGATGAAGTTTAATACCAATCCGCTTGGCAACTTCATTTGCTCAATCTTTCAAACTATAGGAGTACTTATGAATTGTTGATACCAATGACTAATCTGGCAAGTGAGCACACCCAGCAGGGCAAAGACTAATCCCCTTGGTGAATTCCAGTACTCTGTTGACTAGTAAAATGTCAGTCAAATTTGATGATGCCAAGCTTAGTTCATAACTTAGCAAATCTTTCATTGTCCAAAGGTTTTGTAAAGATCTCATCAAGTTGATCTTCAGTAGGGATGTAAAGAACCACCACATCTTTCTTTTCCATATGATCTCTTATAAAATGATGTCTCACATCAATGTGCTTGGTATTAGAGTGAAAAACAGGCTTTTCTGTGATGGCAATTGCACTTGTGTTGTCACACATTATGGGAATTTCTCTTTCTTCAATTCCACAATCCCTTAATTGCTGTCTCAACCATAGTATTTGTGCACAACAATTTCCAGCAGCAATGTATTCAGCTTCAGCAGTGGAAGTGGTTATTGAAATCTGTTTCTTGCTAAACCGGGAAACAAGTCTATTTCCCATCAACTGACAAGTTCCTGTGGTGCTTTTTCTATCAATCTTGCATCCAGCATAATCAGAATCTGAGTAGGATATAACTTTGGAACTTCCATCTTTTGAATAATATATTCCTACTCCCAAAGTCTCCAATAGATATTTGAGAATCGTCTTGACTGCAGCTAAGGGAATTTCCTTGGGTTTAGATTGGAATCTTGCACAAACACCTACAACAAAGGATATATCAGGTCTGCTGGCAGTGAGGTACAGTAGACTTCATATCATCCTTCTGTACAAAGTCCGATCAACATCTTTGACTTCTTTATCTTCATTCAATCTAATGCTTGTACTCATAGGAGTTGATTCCTTGGTGCTATTTTCCATAGCAAATTTCTTCAGCAGCTCCTTGGTATATTTAGTTTGATGAATGAAGATTCCATCTTTCATTTGTTTGAATTGTAATCCCAAAAAGTAGTTTATTTCACCCATCATACTCATTTGGAACTTGCTTTTCATGAGATTAGCAAACTTTTCATATATCAATTCATTTTCAGAACCAAATATTATGTCATCCACATAAATTTGTACCAGCAGGGTGTTATCCCCTTCATTGATTCTAAAAAGAGTCTTGTCAATGGTACCTTTGGTAAAACCATTGTGTTAGGTGTAGTGCCCGAAAAACAATTTGTGTAATTGTTTTTAATAATGGATGACAGAATTTATCTCATCTTAGTTACTTGCTTGGTGCTTGTAAAGTAATACACTGCTTCAAACCCTAAGTATATCTGTATGTAACCACTTAACTTAGTGTATGGATTACACGTGAGGATTGAGTTAGTGGAGATATGCTTAAACTGTTAGTCCGTGGTGAACTTAATCAGAGTTTAGGGTCTCTTGATTAAAACACCAATAATGCGCCCAGAACACCTTAGGGTGTGATAGTCTTATCCGGACTGTCGGTAGAGGGTACCTATGTAGGGCATTTATATATGATGGAATTCATATAGGACTGGACCGATTTAATCTATATTTCTCGGTATAATTCCGTAATCGAGGAATCTTATTAAATCATTAGATGATCATATATTGGTCAACCTTAATCCTGAGGTGATCACATGGTGCTGCTTGCCTCGGGGTAGTGTTTGATGTGTTAGTTACGGTTCACTTAAATATGTGTTCCAAGCCACTTCTCATTGGCACTATCTCCAGATGAGTGAGTAGTTCTGATTTTCACAGACATGGAATCCATTCCTTCCTGCGGGAAGTAGAGAGACAGTCCCCTTATTTGTTAGCCCTAAGAAAGTGATCGATCCCGGGAGTTAATATTAGACTAATTGATCACTAGTCAGATATGTGAACTAATTGATCATCAGGGGGTTAATGGTAAATAAGGATAAGATATTCTGAGTCGGGTTCACGGAGACTTCCCACTGAGAATGGACAGTCTATGGAGGGTTAATCCGTATGTAGTGATTATATAAATGGATGCTTATTCACTCTATGGGTTGAGTATAAGTATACATCTATAATCGGTAGAGTTCAGTTTCGGGTTTATGGTGGCGTAATCCCGGAATTAATAATTATATTCTGTTTGATGAATAATTAATTATTGGAGCTACTGGTTATAGGTCCATGGTTTCCGATGTGGCTTCTGTAATTCGGACTAATAATCTTGTTATTTGGGCCTCAGTGATAATTAATTGGCTGGGCTAATTAATTGATATGCATGGATATTATTTAGTTGGGCTAAATAATATAATACACATAAAAGACATTTTGTGTGGGCTTTTTATACCCTAAAAGTGGCGCCTCATATTCATTATTTATCACAAGAATTAATTTTTGTGATGTGGAAAATAAAAGATATTCTTGTTATATGATTGGTTGGATGACTTGTTATTTGATTTCCTATTGGTCAATACATGTCACAATTAGTCATTAAGGAAAATATCCTTTTATTTTTTTTAATTAATTAATTATTTAATTAATTAATACTTGGAGGCTAAGTATTTACTCTCCTATAAAAGGAGAGTTATTCCTAGGGAAATTGCAAGGGCAAATTTCGACCACTATGATAAAAAAGGGAGAGGAAAATTAGTTTTTCTTGCCTAGGGTTTCTTGGTGTTACATATCAAGGAGGTTCGTGTATCAGGAGGGTGTCCACCAGCCGCCGTTTGGAGAACACATCGGAAGATCTTGGCTTCTCTTCCTACTATTGGTAACATGATCTTAACCCCCTTGTAGTAGTTTAAGTCCTTTAATTATGTATTGTGTTGTATAAGTCGTGATCCATCCGCTGCGCGTAGATCTAATTCGTTTAGATCTAAGAACCTGCATCCTTCATGTGGTAGCAGAGCCAAGTTCCACGATTTATATAGTCATAATCATAATTAAACGATTTAAAGGAGTGGAATTGCATTTAGGTAAATTTTATTTATTGTTTTATGCATTGATAATGATTGGTTGATGTGGTTGAAGAGATGGATTGGTGGTTGGCACTGTTTACCCGTTAGATCTATTGTAAACTCATATAAACGATGAAAATTCGTTCATATGAGTATAGGAAATTATGTAATATATTTTTATTGCAATTTTTTTTTTTAATTTCCAGAAAATAGATCTGTTTAGTAGCTGTTTAGTTATTTCGTTTTTCCTATTGATCGAGCCGTTGAAACGACGATCCCTCCGGTCAGAATCAATATTGGAAGATGGTGAACAATTCCACAAAATTTGGCGTCGATCGGAATCTGTATCCATATCCGTTCGTTGCTGCAAAGAAGCTGCTGTAACAGAAAAACGCAGGATTCGCAGAAACCCTAGCTGTGACTTCTTCGAATTTCTGGGAGAGTTTGGACCGTTGAAACGCAAATAAAACCAGTCAGATCGATAAATATGGAGTTTTTGACGTGGAATAAAAATTTCAGGTCGATCGAGATTTATCTCGAATCCCGATCGGCCTCGGGAAGTCTTTGAGGCGCTGCTGTAAAAGTAAGATCCAGCAGCAAGTTGGGCGGCTCACTGGAGAAAATTGACAAGTCCTAACTCCGATCCAACCGTCCATATTGAAGCCCAAGAAGTGAGGAACAGATCTGGAAAGTTTCGTCGCAATCCGAGTTCGTTTGGTTTGCCGATGGTCGCAGATTTTGAACAGCTGCAGATTATGTTAGAAAGAAGTAAACCCTAGTTAGGGTTTTGGTTATTTATTTTCTAATAGGTTAGATACGGGGGTGCCAACGGTCCATCTCGATGTTTATTTTCCGCACTAGTATACATGTTTAGATTGTATGTGTAGAACCGGAAAATTGCCATGACATGCATCATATCATGAATTCCACTCCATATGCATACATGTAGAAATTAATTCGAGGAATTAGTTAGGCATGTATAAAACACACAATTAGTTTTAATTAATTGTTTGATATTAATTAGAAACTAATTAGGGCAAAAACCGAGGAACATGGGTTTTTTCTCGTCGAGGTTGGGTGATGCATTCTCGGTGAATCCCACTCTGCGAAAGCATAAGGAGTAAAATCCCGAAACCTCGTGGTTAAGGTGTTGGATTCTCGGTGAATTCCACCTTACCTAGACGAGATTACGTTTTTGTTCCGTAGTGTCTATGTGAAAATTTGATGTTTAAGGATTGGATAATCACGGGCAAACATGGTTCGAAAGTGGTTTAACCACGGTTGGGTGGTCAACAGTAGCCATGGCTCGATCGACTTCACCCTCCACGTGTGGCGTTTGCATGGGGGTCTAGCAAGGCTGAGCCATCCAAAGTGCCACTACGGCTCAACGGAGCTCCCCTAGTCTTGACCCGTCCGACGGTCACATATGTTCCAACAAATAGGTTGGGTGGGCTAGCCCACATAACCGACAACATTTGGGCCTGTGATTTATTGTTCCTTAATGTAACATCAAATCCAAAAACGTGATCAGTAAACCCACCATTTTTTCAAAATATTGAGTGGGAGCGGGAGAGGCGACAGCCGACCCCACGGCCTCTACCGTTGACACAAGCAACGTGAGAGAATGGTGACGCCTCGTGCCGGCTTTGATTTCGGCCCCCTAAGGAAGGCCTTCACCGCTATCAAAATTCAAGGCTTGGTCTCCGAAAGGATAGGATTTTGGGTAATCGCCGGGTCACTGACCGACCCTAAGGCGGCACACTCGGGGTGTACCTAAAAATCTGAGACAGTAGGTCACACTCATAAAGGGTATTTTTGGTAGTACCTTGGCTGAAAAAGGAAAGGTGATTGACGATCACAAATGAGATGTTCGATTCTCAATCGATCTTCAATATTAATCGAAACCTCTTTGACCTACCCTAAGGCGGCGAGGCGTTAGATTAAATCCTTGGAACGGTAGGATAGACTATAAGTACTTAGTTTATGTTCCTAAAATTTATTAGTAGTGTATGATTTGGATTTATTTTTTTGTCAATTTTATTTACAACTATTTATATATCTCTCTAGGGTGTTAGACTGCTAGTGTAAAATTGACTAGTAATGACTTCGTTAAAAAGTGGTAAGTAACTAGAACGTTGTACTTATTGATCTTACATGCGATTAATTTTTCGGAAGAGATATTTCTCTGGAGCCTTCAAGACTTAAGTGACGTAAATAAGTATGTCACTGTTGTCAATCGTGTTGAACGAGAGACGACTGTAGTCAGTTTGAAAGATGATTGGGACGATAAAATTCTTCTAGTGATTTTTAATGGTGTAGTGTCTACACAAGAAATTTTCTAATAGAAAAATTGGAGAATCATAAATTAAAGTGTCGCTAGTTAGACGGTATTTGAAACCGATAAACTAGTGGGAGCTTTTATCTGTTGTTTTTCTAATTTATTAGAAAATTAGTCCCACTGGGTAACGCTTTCATTAGACATCCCACAGTTCACAAGTAGTGTCTACTCAATTGAACTGCTAGTTCAAGACTATTTCCTTTTAAGGAAAGTTGAGAATGGGAAAGAATGTCTATAAGTGTTAATCATCTTAACTAAAGTTTTGAGGCTAAACCGAAAAGTTAATTATAGAAAGTATAGGATAAGGAAAGTGATTTCGGATCACTTAACCAATGAATCCTTAGCGACTTTCTTAAACCGAGTAACTTGACTCGGTAGCTTAGTTCTTTGGAAGAACAAGGAAGCTGTGCATTAACCAATTAATAAAGTAGACAATGGGCGTTATTTCAGCTATAATAGTGGGAGTGATATAAGGAAATGAATTTCGGATTCTATCCTTGAATATCACAGAAAAATTTATTTTTCTGTTTACAGATTCGATGAAACAAATGGATTCACTTTCAATTCGAAATATTGTTACCTCATAGAAAGTGAAAATGACATTTGTAGTACGAATCCGAGACTCGGACTTTTGTTTGATAAAGTCAGAACCACTAAGAACTGCTGAAAAGGTATGTGTAACACATCTAAAACTATTAAAGGTAAAAGGTTTCCGTATTAAGATAAACGACCCTTCAATATCTATTAATTAGTGCATGTATCCTAGAGATAAGACCTGACGACTGGCTAAGGGTGATTCCTATCTCCCAGTCTAGGAACACTATCTCAAAGGAACAATGACTAAGTTTCCTTTCAATCGGGAGAGGGTAATAGATTTGAAGGGGTAACATAGCTTGTTCATCATGACCTTCGGGGTCTAGTGAGAGACACAAGCTAGTGGGAGTTTTTGAATGGTGACATTTTGTCTGATAACTACTAAAAACACGATTTAGTTTATCAAAAGAATACGAGGAGGAGTCTCTGATTTTAGCAGAGAATAGAGTATTCCATGCTCATAAATAGGCTATAACATAGTCTTGGGACTGATGCTCAGCCTGCCTCCTAGGGGAATGTTTCTCACTGAGAAAGAAACCATAGACTTGCCCTATATAGTTATTGATGTAGTACAATACACTGCTAAACTCGATTAAGATAATTGGTTGCAAAATAACGGTTAACATTATTATGTAACTGAGAAGTCTACCTAGAAGATGCTAGTGAATTTATGGATAAGGAGTGAATTCGGTTCACACCACTTCCGTAAATGTAGGCATTTAGCATTTAATGTTTGAAGGTAGGACTAGAGATTTTGCGCATACGTTAAGATTTTGACTGTTCGTGAAATGCCTTAATGAGACGAGTGAAGGTTGGTTGTAAGATTCTTGAGATCAGAAAGTGACAGTTGGACTGTCACAAGGCTTCTGATAGAATCTATAAGTAACGACCTTAGACCTTGGAGTATCGTTACCCAAAGGAAGTTACTATCGATTTAATCGGACCACGTTCAACATCGGTTGTTGGTGATTACAACGATAAATACTACTAGATCGAATGTCAATCCACCCGAACGCGGTGGGAGTATGGTTTAACCATTGACCCATTATGGTTGTGTGGACTTTATAGTCTATTTGGGGTGATTGATAACTGTGGCTCTTTGTGGGTGTATAGGATTCGATCGAGAGGTTGGTTCGAAAACCTTATCCCCTGTGAATGGAGTTTTGGTACTCCGGTTCTGTTCAGCATCTTGTAGAACCACCTGAGTGTCTCAGGCCCAGTGGGAGTAATTGGATCTACACCGAAAAGAGTCGAATGAATAGGAAAGTTTAACTTTCAGCACAAAGCTGAGTGGTCTAGGGGTGATTCCCTAAAAAGTAGAGAGTTAACCAGACCTTGAACTCTCTCACCACTCAGTCTTGATTTCGTTAGAAAGCAGAAAATAGGGGTGATTCCCTGAGACTTTCTTGCCGTAAAACGGAGTCTGTATTCATTCGGAACAAAAGGGTCTTGGTTAGAACAAATGGCAGGTTGACTGCCGGGACTTATGTCCTTTGTGGATGTAAGAGAACCTATCGGTCATTAAAAGTCGCATGTTTTAAAAAATGTGGACTTGACCAGAATATTGATAAGTCTTTTGCAGACTGGGTATCAATATTGGTAAAATAGTAGTATTAGTGTTCATGAATGATAACACTGAAACAGTTGGAAACAACATGTGTGTGCTATCTAAAGTTGGAAACTGACAGGCTAAGATTCTCTGGATGAGAGAATTGGACTATATTCTAAGAATTTGATTCGGTCAAATTCACGAGAATGAGTCATTGGCTATCCCACATATCTTATTGAATAAGATGATTATGCATACACGGTTGCAGCATTCATTGAGAGTAGTCCTACCCTACCTCTCAGGAATGATTCTCCAAATCTTCGGATAAAGAGAAAATGGGATAAAGTCTCTCTGGGATAAGGGCAAGTCAGCTTAAAACGAGTCAATTGCAGTCGAATGTTGAATTCAAGCAATAAGTAGCGGTTTAGTACGTCCTCTAGTATCGTTAGAGAACGAGGAATCATATGCTTGTATATTCAGGTGCAAACTTGAATATGGTTGACTACACTGATTCTGACTTGTAGTCAGATTAAGGATGATCATTAAGTTGATCTCGGGCTCAGTGTTTACTCATAGTGCTTATAATTTCCTTTTTGGTCTGGGAGTAATTCAAGGTCTGATAAGCCGATATCACTCCATTGTGAAAACAGTGAAGAGATAGCTTAGAAGGATCTTCTCAGTCACAAGAAGTCAAAAGCATATTGAGAGAGAGTACCGCCTGATTGGAAGGACCGACAACGTTTCAATCCTAAAGATCGTCTCGAGTCGACAACCTAACTAATCAGTGTACCAAGTCGAGTGCTTGGAGGGTACGGCATTGATAGATATGTCTCATCTGCTTTTAGAGCAAGTGGGAGAGTGTTGTGAATAAGATGAGAAAGGGTGTGCTCTAAAAACAATCGTTGCTTGTCATTTCGTGCAAGTGGGAGATTGTTAGGTGTAGTGCCCGAAAGAAAATTTGTGTAATTGTTTTTAATAATGGATGACAAAATTTATCTCATCTTAGTTACTTGCTTGGTGCTTGTAAAGTAATATACTGCTGCAAACCTTAAGTATATCTGTATGTAACCACTTAACTCAGTGTATGGATTACACGTGAGGATTGAATTAGTGGAGATATGCTTAAACTGTTAGTCCGTGGTGAACTTAATCAGAGTTTAGGGTCTCTTGATTAAAACACCAATAATGCGCCCAGAACACCTTAGGGTGTGATAGTCTTATCCGGACTGTCGGTAGAGGGTACCTATGTAGGGCATTTATATATGATGGCATTCATATAGGACTGGACCGATTTAATCTGTATTTCTCGGTATAATTCCGTAATCGAGGAATCTCATTAAATCATTAGATGATCATATATGGGTCAACCTTAATCCTGAGGTGATCACATGGTGCTGCTTGCCTCGGGGTAGTGTTTGATGTGTTAGTTACGGTTCACTTAAATATGTGTTCCAAGCCACTTCTCATTGGCACTATCTCCAGATGAGTGAGTAGTTCTGATTTTCACAGACATGGAATCCATTCCTTCCTGTGGGAAGTAGAGAGACAGTCCCCTTATTTGTTAGCCCTAAGAAAGTGATCGATCCTGGGAGTTTATATTAGACTAATTGATCACTAGTCAGATATGTGAACTAATTGATCATCAGGGGGTTAATGGTAAATAAGGATATGATATTCTGAGTCGGGTTCACGGAGAATTCCCACTGAGAATGGACAGTCTATGGAGGGTTAATCCGTATGTAGTGATTATATCAATGGACGCTTATTCACTCTATGGGTTGAGTATAAGTATACATCTATAATCGGTAGAGTTCAGTTTCGGGTTTATGGTGGCGTAATCCCGGAATTAATAATTATATTATGTTTGATGAATCATTAATTATTGGAGCTACTGGTTATAGGTCCATGGTCCCCGATGTGACTTCTGTAATTCGGACTAATAATCTTGTTATTTGGGCCTCAGTGATAATTAATTGGTTGGGCTAATTAATTGATATGCATAGATATTATTTAGTTGGGCTAAATAATATAATACACATAAAAGACATTTTGTGTGGGCTTTTTATACCCTAAAAGTGGCGCCTCGTATTCATTATTTATCACAAGAATTAATTTTTGTGATGTGGAAAATAAAAGATATTCTTGTTATATGATTGGTTGGATGACTTGTTATTTGATTTCCTATTGGTCAATACATGTCACAATTAGTCATTAAGGAAAATATCCTTTTATTTTGTTTAATTAATTAATTATTTAATTAATTAATACTTGGAAGCCAAGGATTTACTCTCCTATAAAAGGAGAGTTATTCCAAGGGAAATTGCAAGGGCAAATTTCGACCACTATGATAAAAAAGGGAGAGGAAAATTAGTTTTTCTTGCCTAGGGTTTTTGGAAGAAGAATAACTTTGAGTTTTTCTTGGTGTTGCATATCAAGGAGGTTCGTGTATCAAGAAGGGTGTCCACCAACCGCCGTTTGGAGAACACATCGGAAGATCTTGGCTTCTCTTCCTACTATTTGTAACATGATCTTAACCCCCTTGTAGTAGTTTAAGTCCTTTAATTATGTATTGTGTTGTATAAGTCGTGATCCATCCGCTGCGCGTAGATCTAATTCGTTTAGATCTAAGAACCTGCATTCTTCACATTGTTCACCAAGAATTGAGCTAGGGTTTCATACCATGCTCTTGGTGCTTGTTTTAAACCATAAAGTGCCTTGTTGAGTTTATACACTTTATATTCTTGATCTTTGTTGGTCCCTTGAAAAGGCTTTGGTTAAGTTTAGAGGGGGGGGGGGGGGGGTGAATAAACTTAACACTTAAAACATTTTGGAGTTAACAAACTCAGCAACTTCGACGGCCTCGCGATACCTCGATAGTATGCGACACCTCGCAGTAGCCTGCTGATACACAGTAGTCTACTGAAAGTTGAGTTTACTGAATTTGTGCAGCGGAATTATATCAAAAATTAAGCCTTGTTACTTGTTGTTAAATATGATACTAAGTATTAGATACTTAGTAGTGTATGTGTGTGAGTTCAGTTGCTAGATTCAGTAGGTTGATGTGTATAATAAACTAAATGCAGAATGTAAGTGCAGAAAGTAAGTAAGCAGATTTTATAGTGGTTCCAGGTGGTGTAATCCTGTCAGTCCACTCTTCTCCTGTGATGTTGGAGGTAATTCACTAGAGATCTTTGATGTATCTGATACAAAGATTCCTAAGGTTGCTTGTCCTTCACCAATAACTATGGCTTCACAAACTGAGAACTAGGAACATGTAGGATTGCTGCTCCAAAGTCTTCCACTGGTCCTTGAAGGGTAGGATTACCTCTTCACCAGCTCCACCACAAACAACAGTCTTTCACACCCAACAGATGCTTCACTGTCTTCAGCAGGTTCTTTGTAAAATAAAGAATGAATCAAGTAAATGATTCAGTTGCAGCAGCTTGATCAGGATGATATAATCAACAGCTTGTAGTCTTCAAGTGTGTAAACTTGATGTAGCTTGAATACAGAATACACTTGAAGATTTTCTCTGGATCAGTAGCCTTAAGCTCAGTAAGTTCAGCAGGGTGCTTTTCTTGATAAAATGCAGCTCAGGATTATCTGTATTTTTCTCTTGTAAAATCATCATCTTTTTCTGAGTTAAAAGTCCTTTATTTTATAGGTAGGAGTCCTTGTGACTTGTATTTGAAATTCAAATATATCCGTTCCATGTTTTGTCCCATTTGACTTGCTTTCTGTCACTATTCATAGGACTGACAGTGTCAGAATCCTTTTTGACAGAGTTCAGTTTGTCCATCCTTTGACTTGTAACCATTGGATAAAATCCTGAATCATCCCAATGTCTTTTTAATCTCAGCCATTGATTTGTTTAATAAGTCAGAGATAGTTGGTTGTCTTTATCCATGTAATCTTCCAATGTAATCTGGAATTAATCGAGGTATATATATCAGCAGGTTCATCAGTCTGGTGAAAATACCTATCTGTCTGCTGAACTATAATTTGATGTGTTTAAAATACAATGCAGCTGACTTCTTTTATCTAACTTTTATTTGTGAAGTTAGATTACACCTTTTTGCAAATAACTAAGTTCCAATCACCATCCAACTTAAGGAACTTAGACCTTGTACACAAGGTATATGTAATCATTTTAGGTCATCACAGACTTCCCTAAATTCTGATTCCATATCCTTGACTTTAATTACTAAGTTTGATCCCTTAGCCTTCATTAACTGAGTTTGAGCCCTCAGCCTTCAGTCTTCAGCAGGTTCCAGACTAGTCTACAGACCTATCTACCGTACCGATATAGACCAGTCTGCTGATATAAATCAGCTGACCATTACAGTGCTTGTTTGATCAAACCTATTCAAAGATCAAACTCTAATAAACCTATACATTTAATCTAGACATCTTTTTGCCTTTGCACTATAACAGTTAGTCTGACACTCATCACTAAAACTCAGAAATAAGTCCAACAATTTCCCCCTTTTTGGTGATGATGCCAATACCCTCACCTAACAGCAAAGCAAAAAGATTTAAAACAAAAACAGAACAAATTTAGTCATCTTTCATTATAATTATTTGTTCAAAAATTATTACTGTCTAGCATCAGCAAAGATAAAACAGATAAGTATGTTGATCTACTGTCTTCTTTTCCTTTCCTCTCTTGCTTTCTCAGCTTGTTCTTGATAAGTTCTGATTTCTCTGATCATCTCTCTCATCCAGTCATTTTCAAGCAGAGTGAAATCAATATGAGGATTCACTTGTTTCCACCAATGTCATGCTTCAGGTAGAGTTAGATTTATCTGATGTACCCTGAAGCCTAACCTCATGTAAACCTCCTTGAATTCATTCAATGATTCCTTTGCATTTGTGGTAGGTAAACTCATTTCACCTCTACCACCTCTTCCACCTTTTCTTGTGGCTCTCCTTGATTTAACTCTGGCCTCCCAGAATTTTAAGCCCAAAAAGGAGTTAAGACCTTCATGAAATCCCTTGTCATGATAGGGTCTCCTTTTGTAGTAGTAGACCTTCTTGTATTGTTGGAGAAGATCATCAGTAAGTGGAAGTCTGCCAAGTGCAGGTTCTCTATATGCATTTGTATCAGCTTCCCATCTCTTCTTTGCAAAAATCCTGGCAGCCTCTTTTGCTTCTGCTGTTTGCTCTTCCCCCTTATTGACATCATCAACAAACCGGGACAGCAGGCCATGCACACTTTCCTGAGTGACTACTATGTTGTTCAGTTGACTTTCAATGATTTTAGTCCTAGTATCAATTGTTGTGATCCTTCTTCCATTGTTTGCTCCAGCAGGGTTATCCTTTCATTGGTTTTAGGATCCAAGTACAGCAGTTTGTGGTGCTAGCAGCAGGCTCAGCAGGTCTATGTACCTCAGCAAGATTATCCATCTTTTTATGAATGGATTCAAGTTGATCTTTCAAAAATTTATCCTTCAGTGTATTGCCCTGTTTGATTCCTCTCACGTCTTTTGTTAGATCAGCAATGGTATACTGATTAGATGTGTAATTTGAAGAAACTATCTCAGTAAATCTTCTATTGTTATCCACTAGCTTCATTAGCTCTTCAAATCTTTGTTCCTGTCTATCTAGTTGAGTTCTTAACTGTTGCATGTCATTCCTGACAGTCCTCAACTCATTCAAAACTTCTACTAGCACTCCACCAGCCATTCTTCCATAAGTAGTTCCATCAACAGCCTCTTCTACATTATATTGTTGCCTCTGATTGCTGATCACCACAGCAAAACTCATATCCCTTCCAGCAGGGTGAGGTCCTTGGTACTCCTCCAAGATAGGATCAATAGCAGGTTCTTCATTCACTTTGGTTCAATCGGTAGATCCTTCTATTTGAAATTCTTCATCACCGTAGTCATAGTGCCGATTTGTTCTTCCTTATCAACAACGACGGTCGCGACTATTTTCCCTACGGTGGCCTTGTCTCCAACAGGCTCCACTACAGCAGCCTCTTCAACAACAACAAGGGTTTCCTCCAAACCCAAATCTGGTTCCAACCTTTGTCCATGTGCTGTTTGTAACTCAGCAGCCTGTACATCCTGTTCCAACTTGTGTCCAGGTGATGTTTGTATCCCAGCAACCTATACCTCCTCTTCGGTTCTTTGTTCTGGTACAATTTGTGCCACAACAACTTGATCAGGGAATATGTCCATGTTTTCTTTTTGAAATTCCCCCATATCAGTGATCATCCTTAGATAATTAGTAGTTTTGATTAAGGCATCTTCAGTGTCAATCCAGTCTTGATATTGAATTGATTCTTCTGAACTGGCACAAGGTTCACTGATACCAGTAACTCTTTCTTCATCCAAATCTGCATTTTGCTGATCTTCAGCAGACTTGCCAGCATTAGTAGGTTCATTTTCTGCACCATCAGTAGATCCTTGACCAGTGGCTTCATCAGTTGTTCCTCTAGTCACTCCACTGGTCTCCCCGGGGAACATGGGGGGATCATCATCAGAATCAGATGAATCACTGTCAGGTGTGTACTTTGGATCTCTGAACATAATTGCTCCACTTTTCTTTCCTTCATCCAACAGATCCATCAGCCTCGATTGCAGCATGGTTGTATCTATTAAATCCAATAGGTTGTCCACACCCAGCTGATCAAATGCCCATTCTTCGAATCCACTCATTGGATCAACTGCTGGTTTCTGGTTTTTGTAGAATCCAAACTTCCATTGGAAATATTTTTGCACTTTTCTGAAGTTAGGATCTACTTTGCCCTTCTTAGGTGCCTTCTCATTTGGCATTGTTGGCTTTCTGGGGGCAGATTCAAGACCTTGCTGACCTCCAAAGGTCTCAATCAGCAAGTTGAGAGTTTCCTCAATGGATGTTTCCAGGTCAGTAGGTTGCTCAGGTTGGATATTAGTCCCTACTACCTCCATCTGTATAACACTTGGTTCCCCCTGACTTATATGCTCTTCAGCAGGGTTAGCAGCAGACTGCTCTTCCCCCTGAACTATTGCAGGATTTGCAGGGTCTGGTATAAGTGTTTCCACTTCCACAGCAGGTGTAGCCTCAGTGGTTTGCTGTGGTTCTTCAACAAGTTGCTCAACAACTTGTGCAGTTTTAGTAGGCTCAGCAGCCTTAACAGGTGAGGATTCTGTAGCTTCAGTAGATTTCTCAACAACAACCTCTACATCCTCAGTAGGCTTTATAATGGTTATAGGTTCAGCATCAATAGCCTCTCCTACTTCTGCTTCTTCTTCTACTGCTTCTTCTTCTTCTTCCCTTTGAGCCTCCAAAATTTTCAATTGTTTCCCCTTTCCTTGTTTCTTTTTATGGATAATTTCTTTCATTCTCTTGGAAAGTGGCTCATCTTCAATTTCAATCACAGTAGACTTCCTCTTTCTACTGGCTTCTTTCTGTTGCTCCTTCAAAATTTCAACAACAGTCTTCTTCTCAACTACAGTAGGGTCAGTAGCTTCAACATCACTTAGACCCTCAGCAGACTCAGCAGTCTGTGCTGTTTGCTTTCTTGTTCTTTTAGGCTTTAAAATTTCTGTTATTTTCTTTGTTTCAGTAGCCTTCCTATTCTCAGTACCCTTCTTTGGTGCAGCAGGTTTGACAGTTTTCTTAGCAGTTTGCTTGACCTGCCCACCACCAGCATCACCATCATCTCCACCATTATCACTATCAGCAGCCTCAGCAACACCTTCTTCATCATCATCGAGACCAGGGATAGGATAGTCAATTTCTTTCTTGTATCTGGATTGGTTTATCTTCTCAGGTGCAACGTCAGGAATTTCCAAATGATTCAGCAGGGCCTGAACCATTAATCCTAAGGGTAAGGCCTTAGATTTCATTTTTCCTTCTTTCTCTTCCTTGGCAACCTTCTTCATGTAATGAATAAAATATCCAGCCCAATCAAACTTCATACTTCTGCAAATAATCATCAGAAGTTCTATTTTGGGTCCTGATAGAGTCCATGCTTCCAACGAGGCCTAAGATATTCTTAGCAATGATTTTGCTCAGCAAATTGTATTCATAACCGATATGTTTCACATTGATGCCTGGAATTGATTTGACGGCTTTATTGGTTTTGATTTTGTCAACAAAATCAATCCTTGACAATCCCATTTCCTCAGGATTTACAGGAGCATCTATTACTTCTGCAAAACCAAACACTTCCCTCAATAGGTCTGAGGAAATTTCAATCTCCTGTGCATTTACAGTGTTGGTAAATGCTTCTCTTCCTTCTCTTACTACAATGTTTCTCTAGAAATTGACAACATTTGTATAAGAGATTGTTTCCAATCTTATATTCAGTATATTCTCCAAGCCTTCATATCTCCTTATTCTTCGACCAATGTTGATGGCTAGTTCCGTTTGATTAGCATCAACAACAAAGCCTCTAACACTTTGGCTTGTTTCAATTTGAACATCATCCTTTTCCGCCATTGTTAAAAGAAAGAGATGAAGAAGATAGTTTGTAAATCTGTGTTCACACAGTGTAAAAGTAGAGAATATCAATCTGAGATTTTGTAGTAGCCTCTGTGTAATAGGCTATGTATATATAGGAAAATGCAGTTAAAACTGTCAGAACGTGTACTGTGCATTTAACCATGATTAATTTGAGTGAATGCTAATTTGACACGTGGTCCATTACTTCTCCATAACGTTTGTAACCATTGGATCGTGTTACTGCGGTTATAAAAGATAGAATAAATATCCCGCCAATCTGCTTTTTGACTTTAATAAGTTTGACTGTGTAACGCTTCATTCAGCAGACTTGTCATCAGCAGGGTTGGCTCAGCAGCCTGCTGATAAAAATGTCTCAGCAACCTGCTAACCATGTAACTCTGCTAATCTTTGATTCTTCCTTATTTTTGTTCAATTGATAATACAAGATGCAGTTTAATACCAATGACTGATCTGTCAAGTGAGCTCAGCCAACATGACAAAGACCAATCCCCTTGGCAACCTCATTTGCTCAATTGTCCAAACATAAGTACATGGAATTGTTGATACCAATGACTAATCTGCTAAGTGAGCTCACCCAACATAGCAAAGACTAATCCCCTTGGTGAATTCCAGTACATTGCTGATTATCAGTCAACTTTAATAATTCCAAGTTCAGTCATTAGTTTAGCAAATCTTTCACTATCCAGTGGTTTAGTGAAGATATCAGCAAGTTGATCTTCAGTAGGGATGTACAGAACCACCACATCCTTCTTTTCAACATGATCTCTTATAAAATGATGTATCACATCAATATGCTTGGTTCTTGAGTGCAAAACAGGATTTTCAGTGATTGCAATTGCACTTGTGTTGTCACACATAATTGGAATTTCTTTTTCTTCAATTCCATAATCCCTTAACTGTTGTCTTAGCCATAGTACTTGTGCACAGCAACTTCCAGCAGCAATGTATTCAGCTTCAGCAGTGGAAGTTGATATAGAATTCTGTTTCTTGCTACACCAAGAAATCGGTCTATTTCTCATTAACTGACAGGTTCCTGTGGTGCTTTTTCTATCAATCTTGCATCCAGCATAATCAGAATCTGAGTATGATATAACTTTGAAGCTTCCATCCTTGGAATACCATATCCCTACTCCCAAAGTCTCTTTAAGATATTTGAGAACTCTTTTGACTGCACCTAAATGACTTTCTTTAGGTTTAGATTAAAATCTTGCACAAACACCTACAACAAAGGATATATCAGGTCTGTTGGCAGTGAGGTACAGCAGACTGCCTATCATACTTCTGTATAAAGTCTGATCAACATCTTTGCCTTCTTTATCTTCATCCAGTCTGATATTTGTACTCATAGGAGTTGATATCTTGGTGCTATTTTCCATACCAAACTTCTTCAACAGCTCCTTGGTGTACTTGGTTTGATGAATGAAGATTCCATCTTTCATCTGTTTAACTTGCAATCCCAAAAAGTAGTTCATTTCTCCCATCATACTCATTTGGAATTTGCTTTTCAATAGATTTGCAAACTTTTCACATAGCAATTCATTTTCAGAACCAAAGATTATATCATCAACATAATTATGTACCAGTAGGGTGCTGTCCTTCTCATTGATTCTGAAAAGAGTCTTATCAATGGTGCCTTTTGTAAAACCATTTTCCACCAAGAATTGAGATAGAGTCTCATACCATGCTCTTGGTGCTTGTTTCAAACCATAAAGTGCTTTGTTGAGTCTATACACTTTATCTTCTTGATCTTTAACTTCAAATCCAGGAGGTTGCTGAACATACACTTCCTCCTCTAGAATGCCATTCAAAAATGCACTCTTGACATCCATTTGATGAACCTTGAAGTTTTTATATGCAGCATGTGCCAAGAATAATCTGATAGCTTCCAATCTTGCAACAGGTGCATATGTTTCATCAAAATCTATTCCTTCTGCTTGAGAATAGCCTTTTGCAAGTAGTCTGGCCTTATTCCTTACAATGGTACCAGATTCATCCAGTTTGTTTCTGTATACCCATTTTATACCAATGATATTTGCATGACTTGGCCTTTCAACTAGTGTCCAAACTTGGTTTCTTTCAAATTCATTCAACTCTTCTTGCATAGCAATAATCCAATCTGGATCTGAAATTGCTTCTTTAACAACTTTAGGTTCAACTTGAGATAGAAAACAAGTAAACATTGCTTCTAATTGTCTTTTAGTCCTCACACCTTGCTGTACATTGCCAATAACTTGTTCAGCAGGGTGATTCCTTAACCATTGTGGATTCTGGTTAGATTAATTTTCAGGAACCTCATCTTCAGTAGGGTCTGTTGTTGCTTCTTCAATAGGGGGTTCAACAGATCCTTGAACTGCTTCAGTTGTTGCATCAGTAGTATCACCAGCAGAGTGTTCAGCAGGGGCAGAATCAGAAACTTTTAAGTCATTAAACCTTTCCAAAACATCAACACAATCTGGATCAGTGACTTGTAGATTCTCAGCAGGTTCACAAGCTTCATCTTCCATACCAGTGAACTTAGGTTCATCAAACACAACATGGATTGTTTCTTCATGTTTCAGTGACCTTTTGTTCAGTACTCTGAATGCCTTGCTGACTGAAGAATATCCCAAGAAAATTCCTTCATCTGACTTTGGTTGGAATGTCTTCAAATGCTCCTTATGATTTAAGATAAAACATTTACTTCCAAATGGATGGAAATAGGATATATTAGGTTTCCTTCCATTCCAAATCTCATAAGGTGTCTTCAGCAGCTTCTTGTTCACTGAGGTTCTGTTTTGTGTATAGCATGCTGTATTAACTGCTTCAGCCCAATATCTTTTAGGTAGCAATGCTTCACAAATCATAGTTCTTCCTGCTTCTTTTAAAGTCCTGTTTCTTCTTTCAGCAACTCCATTTTGCTATGGTGTACCAGCAGCAGCAAGTTGATGTAGTACACCATTCTATTCACAGTATTCTCTTATAACTTTATTGAGAAACTCAGTACCCTTGTCTGATCTGATTTTTACTACTGTCAAAATTTTCTCATTTTGTAATCTCTTCAAAAGATCAGGCATCTTTTTGAGTGTTTCACTTTTCTTGTTCATAAATACCACCCAAGTGTACCTTGAATAATCATCCACAACCACCAAGGTGTATTTCTTTCCTGTAACACTTGTTGGTGTAACTGGTCCAAATAGATCCATATGCATCAGCTCCAAGACTCTATTAGTTGATTGCTTAGTCTTTGATTTGAAGCTTGACTTGGTCTGTTTACCTTGCTGACATGCATCACATATAGTATCTTTCTTGAATGTGATCTCAGGTAAACCAATCACCAGTTTCTTCTTCACCAACTGATTGATGTCATCAAAATTTAGATGATTCAACTTCTTATGCCATAACCAATTGAGTTCTGATTTGGTATGCACAATCAGACAGGTTTCTGGAACTGCAGTAGACCAATCCACAACATACATGTTTTGTTGTCTTCTACCAGCCAATACAACTTGATCACCTCTTTCACTAATGAAAGTGCATGTGTTTTTGTCGAAAGTGACCTTGTATCCCATGTCACAGAATTGTCCAGTGCTCAGCAAGTTGTAGTCCAGTCCTTCCACATATGCAACATTCTTGATTGTAAGTCCATTCCTCACAAGTGTGCCATATCCTCTTGTGTAACCAGGTGTATTTTTGTTGCAAAAATTCACCCTTGGACCATCCTTTGTCACAAAATTTGACAAACAGTGCTTATTCTTTGTCATATGTCTGGAACATCCACTGTCAAAGTACCAGACACCCTACAAAACAAAGTCAATATATTTTAGGTACCCAAACCTGTTTGGGTCCATAATGGTCAGTGGTATGTATGACCCTTGGCAAATTTCCATAAGGTCTTCTTTGAAAAGTGTCATACTTTGGTTCATACATGTATTCCACACATCCATAAGTTCTAACAGTTGGTTGTGTAGGATTCACATATGTTTTCTGGCCTTTTGGTTTATAATGTTGTTTGAAGTGATTTTTGTTGTTAGAAGCATTAGCATAACCATTAGTTTGCTGTCTGTTAGGAACATCCTTGTAGTATGGAGTCTACCGAGGTCCCAGTGAGGTCTTGTATAAGCCCTCTGTTGAGTCCTTTGCTGATTTCATTGCTTAGGTTTTACCTTAGCAGCATGGTTATACTTACTGTTTCTAGCAGTAGATGCAGGAATATTCCAGTCATTATCAGTAGGAAACAATCTACCTTTCCCCCTGAGATAAGTATCCATAGAATGATTAACATTTTTGGGTTTAGGATTCTTATCCTTGGAATATTTCTGGTTCTTTCCTTTTTGTGGTCCAGCAGACTTGGTAGATGGTCTGCTATCAGCAGGTTTAGAAGGCACAACGATCCTACTTTTGGATTTATTCTTTTTATTAGGATCTGTTGACTTCTTTGACTTCTGATTTTGCTTTCTTGAAGCATTCTCAGTAGGTTTTACTGCCTCAGCAACCTTACCGGGAGTTGGATCTTGTGCAGGTACAAACTTAGGACCAATTCTGGTATCAGGTTCAGTAACCTTACTGGATCCACTATTTTTGGATTGTTGAGTTCCAAATCCAAGCCCTGTTCTATCACCATAAGGCTTTCCTGATTTGTATGCAGTAGAGGAACAAGATGGTTCAGCAGATTCAGAAGCTACTGGATTTTCAGCAAGCTTATACCGATTCTGTCCAACATCCTTTTCTTTACCTTTGAGAACCCTTAATTCAGCATTCAATCTTTCAACTTATAATTGAAGAGCTTCTTTTTCAGCCTTCACAATATCATAACCAGATTGTATTATCCTCAGTTGATTAAGGATGGAATCCAAAGTCTCATCATTGTCAGAGTTTCTAGGATTTGAACCACAAGTTCATTAATAATCACTTCCAGCTTGATAGATACATTATTGTATACCTCCTCTGTTTCATCCATATTAGCCATTAATGCATAATCTTCCATTTCAGCAACCAATGTTGTGTCATCAGATTCATTTCCCTTTTCTGATTCCACTTCATAACCTGATTCATCTTCAGCAACCATGGCCTTCTTGCCATATCTTCTTTGTTGACTCTTGGTCTTCGGTAGGTCTGGACAATCAGGTCTAAAATGTCCAGGCTTTTGCAATTAAAGCAAAGATAATCATGTTCCTTTTTCTGATTTAACTCAGGACAGTCAGGTTTGAAGTGTCCTGGTTTCTTGCATTGAAAGCATAAATAATCATTGTCTTTCTTTGGTTCTTCTCTCTTCTTTTCACTGGATCTCTTTGTGAAATTTCTTGAAGGACCCTTTCCAGTCTTCATCATTCTAATCTTCTTGCTCAGTAGGGCAATCTGCTCTTGCATCTCATCCAGCAGATCATCCTGAGCTCCTGATGTCCCCTCTTGATGCTTAGCAGTCAATGCAGTTGTCTTTGGTTCCTCCTTTTTCAGTGGTAGGAACCAATCTCTTGCTGAATTCATAAGCTTTAAGATCTGAGAATAATTTGAAGGTATCTTCTTCATGTAACTTTCTCATTTCTTCTATTGTAGTGACTTTCATCTCCCAAACTTCTTTGTCAGGTAATGCTTCCAGGATTTTTGAGTTTATTTCTTCTTTTGAATAACTTACACTCAGCAAGGAAAGTTCATCCAGGATAGCATTGAATCTTGATTCCAGCTGCTCAATGGTTTCATTTGGTAGCATTTTGAACTTTTGAAATCTCTTTTTGGCCACACTGATTTTATTCTTTTTAATTGCATCAGTGCCTTCACAGATCAACTGTATCTTGCCCCAAAGTTCTTTTGCTGTTTTGCAATCTTTAACATTCATGTACATTTTGTTGTCCAGAGTTCTATAAATGATATCAATAGCAATATTGTTAAGATTTGCTCTCTTTCTATCTTCAGCATTCCATTCCCTTTTTGTGCTTTGGATTGTACTGTGTATCATCACCCACTGTTATTGCCTTTGTAATCTCCAGTGGTCCATCTGTCAGCACATCCATCATTTCATCATGAGTTGCAGCAAGGTAAGCATGCATTCGACGTTTATATTCATCAAATCTATCTAGAGAACACATCAGCATAGTTCTAGCATACTGGTTGTTATCCATGATGCAAGTCTTTGAAAATCAGTGATTTGAAAAAGTTTTCATAGTATTTTCAGAAGCACAACAAGTAGGATTACTTCAGAACAGAAGCATTGCTCTGATACCAATTGTTGGTCCTTTGAAAAGGCTTTGGTTAAGTTTAGAGAGGGGGTGAATAAACTTAACACTTAAAACTTTTTGGAGTTAACAAACTCAGCAACTTCGGCGGCCTGTGCGATACCTCGATGGTACGGTGACACCTCAATAGCCTGCTGATACACAGTAGTCTACTGACAGTTGAGTTTACTGAATTTGTGCAGCGGAATTATATCAAAAATTAAGCCTTGTTACTTGTTGTTAAATATGATACAAAGTATTAGATACTCAGTAGTGTATGTGTGTGAGTTCATTTGCTAGATTCAGTAGGTTGATGTGTATAATAAACTAAATGCAGAATGTAAGTGCAGAAAGTATGTAAGCAGATTTTATAGTGGTTCCAAGTGGTGTAATCCTGTCAGTCCACTCTTCTCCTGTGATGTTGGAGGTAATTCACTAGAGATCTTTGATGTATCTGATACAAAGATTCCTAAGGTTGCTTGTCCTTCACCAATAACTATGGCTTCACAAACTGAGAACTAGGAACAGGTAGGATTGCTGCTCCAAAGTCTTCCACTGGTCCTTGAAGGGTAGGATTGCCTATTCTCCAGCTCCACCACAAACAACAGTCTTTCACACCCAACAGATGATTCACTGTCTTCAGCAGGTTCTTTGTAAAATAAAGAATGAATCAAGTAAATGATTCAGTTGCAGGAGCTTGATCAGGATGATATAATCAGCAGCTTGCAGTATTCATGTGTGTAAACTTGATGTAGCTTGAATACATAATACACTTGAAGATTCTCTTTGGATCAGTAGCCTTAAGCTCAGTAAGTTCAGCAGGGTGCTTTTCTTGATAAAATGCAGCTCAGGATTATCTGTATTTTTCTCTTTTAAAATCATCATCTTTTTCTGAGTTAGAAGTCCTCTATTTATAGGTAGGAGTCCTTGTGACTTGTATTTGAAATTCAAATATAGCCGTTCCATGTTTTGTCCCATTTGACTTGCTTTCTGTCACTATTCATAGGACTGACAGTGTCAGAATCCTTTTTGACAGTGTATAGTCTGTCCTTTCTTTGACTTGTAACCATTGGATAAAATCCTGAATCATCCCAACGTCTTTTTAATCTCAGCCAGTGATTTGTTTAATAAGTCAGAGGTAGTTGGCTGTCCTTATCCATGTAATCTTCCAATGTAATCTTGAATTAATCGAGGTATGTATATCAGCAGGTTCATCAGTATGCTGAAATACCTATCAGTCTGCTGAACTATAATTTGATGTGTTTAAAACACAATGCAACTGACTTCTTTTATCTAACTTTTATTTGTGAAGTTAGATTACACCTTTTTGCAAATAACTAAGTTCCAATCACCATCCAACTTAAGGAACTTAGACCTTGTACACATGGTATATGTAATCAGTTTAGGTCATCACAGACTTCCCTAAATTCTGATTCCATATCCTTGACTTTAATTACTAAGTTTGATCCATTAGCCTTCATTAACTGAGTTTGAGCCCCCAGCCTTCAGTCTTCAGCAGGTTCCAGACTAGTCTACTGACCTATCTACCCTACTGATATAGACCAGTCTGCTGATATAAATCAGCTGACCATTACAGTGCTTGTTTGATCAAACCTATTCAAAGATCAAACTCTAATAAACCTATACATTTGATCTAGACATCTTTTTGCCTTTGCACTCTAACAGTTAGTCTGGCACTCATCACTAAAAAGCAAGAAAAAGAGTCATCTGCTACGCTAAAAGGGCACTTGAAAGGCCCATGAAATCCCAACTTCTTCAACTGAGTAGGAAATGACAATAAATGGTTTTGCAATCTCCACCGGACGAAGGAGATTTTTATAGGAATGTATGGTTTCCGAATTTCACCCATCCCATAATTTGATGGTTTGCTTCTCCTTAAAATAGCATAGGCTGAGGAAACAGTAAGTGTGCCTGAAGTTGTTGGGGATCATATCCATTTTGAACATTACCAACTAGAAATATTGAGTGCTCATCCATACATTCATAGGTTTTTGAAAGCATCTTCCAAGCATGGAGTTTATACAAGGGGTAATCTCCACTCATAATTTTGGAAGCACCCAAAGTCCATGCCCTATCCTCAGTATCCACCACAATTTCCAATAGAAACTATCTTGAATAGTTTCTAAATCTCTAATACCCAACCTTCTTCTTTAGTAGGAAAACAAATGTCTTTCCATCTTCTCCAGACCCTTCTTTTCTTGCCCTCAATATCATTCCAAAGGAAGTGGCTCATGATTCTCTCTAATTTTTTAAACACAGAAGCTAGAAGGTGCTTAGCTGCCATCAAATTTATTTGTATTAAAGTCAACACATGTATGATGAGGATAATTCTGCCACCAGGAGACAATAGTTTTGAATGACAACCCTATAATTTCTTCTCAATTTTCTTTAAAAGAACATCAAAATAAATTGCCTTGGCCCTTCCATAATGTACAGGGCAACCCAGATAAGTGAATGGAAATTGGGTGTGCCTTATTATAGTCTGATTCTCAATCTGTTGAACAATTGTAGGAGTGGCATATTTACCTATAATAAAGTAACTTTTAGCCATGTTGATCTTATGTTCTGTTGCATGTTCATATTGTTCCAAGAATTTAAAGAGCTTTGACAGAGTCCACTTTCCCCCATTAGAAAACACAATCAAATCATCCGCATATAATGAGTGAGTAATGATTGGAAAGCCTCTAGGAGTAGCAAATGTGTCAATACCCACCTTAAACAACATCTTGATTCCTCTTGATAAGGCTTCAGTAACTAAAATAAATAGGTATGGTGAAAAGGATCCCCTTGTTTTATTACTCTAGAGGACTGGAAAATTCCAGCAGGGGATCCAATAATAAAGATTGAAAACCAGCTCCCCTAGAGATTGTTCATAACCAAATGTGAGAATTGAGCTAAAAAACCAAACTTCATGAGCATCTTTTCCAAGAAGGACCAGGAGACTCGGTCAAAGGCTTTCATAACATCAAATTTGAAGATCACATTATGACTCCTAGTCTTCTTGTGAATAAATTGGGCCATTTTTTGTACCAGAAGAACATTATCGGTTATGTCATTCTCTTTGAGGAAAGCATACTGTTCCTAAGAATTAAGAAGGGGAATAATAGTTTGAAGCCTAGAGCACGTAATTTTAGTGAAGACTCTTTGTTAATAAATGTACTAAGAGTAATTGGTCTAAATTCTTAAAAATTAATGAGAGCTCCAGTCTTACGTATCAATGTGATTAGGGTAGAGACAATTGCTTTGGGTAAGGGATTGCCTTTAAAAAAATCAAGGACATCATTCAGCAAATCAGGTCCGATTATATCCCTGCAGTGGCTGAAAAAATTATCTGAAAAACCATCAATTCTTTCTGCACTTCAAGGATCCAAGTCAAAAACTGCTTCATGAACATCTTTAATGGTAATTAGCTTCATTTAAGAGTTTATTATGCTCAACAGTTATCAAAGTAGGGATAAAGTTAAGGAAGTAGTACACATCCTCCACATGCCGCTCCTTAGCAGCCTTCAAGAGATTGGAGAAGAAATCAATAGCATCCTACTCTATGGCTGCTCTGTCTGTGCACCACTGATGTTGGCTATTCAGAATTTTACTTATGTGCAGACGACGTTTCCTAACCTTAGCCATTGCGTGAAAGAAAGCCGTGTTTCTATCACCATCTATAAACCATTTAAATAAAGATTCTTGTCTCTAGAAAGTTTCTTGCTGATCCAAATATAGGTAATAGTCCTCTATTGCTTTTTGCCATTCATGTTTGTTTGCAACTATAGGATTATGATCATAGCTCATTTCCTTTCTTAAAACTAGTTGTTCTTAGTCTATAACCTTTTGTTGTATATTACAAAAACAAAATTTATTCCATGCTTTATGAACAAGCTTAAGTTGCCTAAGTCTGCACATGAAGTTAACCATACATGTTGGTGCAGACACTATGCTCCATCCCATCTCCACAGTGTTCATGAATAAGGGACGTGTGAGCCACATGTTTTGAAACCTAAACATACATAGACCTCATGGAATTGAGGTCTATACATAGAGCAAGGGTTTATGATCTGAACCTATTCTATTCAATGCCCAAACATTACCATCCCTTGAAATATTGGGCCCATGATAGGTATAAATGATTCTATCTAACTTTACTTAGACATAAGGACCATTCCTCCAACCACTGTGCTAGTGTATTTACCCTATGTTGGAAATTCCTACAACCCACAATCACTTATAATTGATTCAAAATCCTCCATGGCACCCATGTTTGCCTAAGAGGAATGATGACGGAAAAATTCACTGTTATTATTATAACATTTCACCCCACTTCTGATACCATTTTGAGCATTTATGTATCAAATCAAGTCATTAATTCCTTAGATTTATCTAAATACGTAATTAGTAAGTATTATATAAAATATCGTGTTTTTATGTGTTTTTATTAGTTTTTGTACCGGTTTAGTAACCGGAGTGTCGTGTCGGATTTACGTTTGGTATTTTGGTGGTTTGTTGCAGAATTATAAGTTGACCAAAATCCCGAGTAATGACACGTTTTGAGGCCAAAAAGAGGTATTTTTAGGGATATAAAAGTGTGCCACTAACTTAAGTGGTCAAGTGGATCAGTGGTTAGTGGTACCACTAACGAATTATATCTTCGACGAACAAATGGCTCATTAAAACGGCATTTTCTAAAGAAGTGTCCTTAATGGAAGTTGTAGATCTTTGAAAGAGCTTTCCAACGCATTTTGAATCACGTCAATCGGACTTCTACAACTCAAGTATCATTAAGTCAAGTGGTCAAGTGGCTAATCGATTCGATTAGTGGAAATCGAGAAATATCTTCGACAAACGAATGGCTCATCAAAACGACATTTTATGAAAAAGAGTCCTTCATGAAAGTTGTATATTTTTCCGAGAGCTTTCCGATGCCTCTTGAATCATGTCATTTGGAGGTCTAGAACTCAAGATATGAATTTTAGAAGTTTTATTCAAATATATAATTTATATCCGTAAATTAGATGATCAGGGGAGATGAACGCAATGATTAGTCCGGCCCAGTCCGGCATTTTCCCGAACCAGTCCGGCCTCCCTTTGAACTCTATAAATAGGACTCATTTGTAACCAAATCAAATACCCATGCCTTCGGCCATTTTTATTTTCTTTCTTTTTTGTTCTTATTTGTGTAGTAGTAATATATATATATATATATTAGTATCTATATTTATATATTTATATATATATATATATATATATATATATATATATATATATATATATATATATTAGTATCTATATTTATATATTTATATATATACTTATATACTTATATATATATGTATAAAAAATAATAATAATACCGTAGTATTGTTGTAATGCTCGGGAAATTATCAAAAGATCGTTGTTGTTGAAGTCGTAACTGTTTCCGGAGAATACGGTCTCCGAGTCAACAGTTGTAATCTGAAATGATTTCAAGCAATCATACGATGATGAAAGGCTAAAGCACGTTGGAACAAGCCTTGTGAAACCGATTCTTAGCAACATCTCGATTTCGACTTTTGGATTGTTTTGTGAGTTTTTATCAAAGTTTGTATCTTTATTTTGTTCTTATTGATTATGAAATTTAAATCGAGAGATGGTTGCTGTTTGATGTTTAACGTTTGACGAGAGTCGTTGTTAAACCTTAGATCACCGTAGTAAAGATTAGATTTTTAACCTAAAAATAACGAGAGTTGTTAGGTTGAATATCTAGATTGCGAAATTGAGAGATTTCACACCTTTGTTATGAAAGCGTTAATCTTTAAAATCGAAAGATAAAAGATTGATAGGCGAACTTTTCTAAGAGATTAGGAGTTCATACCTTCGATAGGTGAATCACAATTTTCGTTAAATCACCACAAGATAATCTAGAGCCGAAATTGAGGGTTGCGGGAATCGGTGGATCATTGCTTGTTCGTTGTTAAATTAATTGAGAAAAATCGTTTGTGCTGTTTTGCTTCGTTTTCATCGTAGTAACCGTAGTAAGTTTATTGTAGTTTTAGTTATAAAATAGGTACAACTTAGTTAGCTCGGTTCGTAATTATCTTTCTTGGCTTTGGATTGACAACCCTCTGTCCAGTTATTTGTTTTCGTTTTTAGTTTTTATTTCTCGTGACACTTTTAGAAAAATTAAGAACTACACCAACCTCGATTCCCTGTGGATCGACTCCGGTTTTTAATCGCTATACTACGATCCCTGCACTTGGGGTAAACCGGATTTATTTATTACTTGTTTGTTTTGCTTTGCATAAAATCCGAGACAAGTTTTTGGCGCCGTTGCCGGGGACTCAGTACGGTTGTCTAGTTTTTGATTAATTTTTTTCTTAAGTTTGTACCCTTAGTGTTTCTGTTTTCTTTCCTTAAAAAATATATATATATATATATAAAAAAAAAAAAAAAAAAAAAAATATATATATATATATATATATATATATATATATATATATATATATATATATATATATATATTTTGTTTATGCAAACTCGGAGTCGGGAAGGCCCACCGCTTTACACCCCCGACCTCGAGCGAACCATAGTCAGACCAAACAGGCGAAGAGTCCGTCCTGCGGTTCGTCCTGACGAAGGGAACACGGCCGATCAAGATTTCGAACGACGTTTAGCAGAGGAGATTGAAGAATTCATTATCATGGCTGCGAATGAAAGACGCACGTTGGCTGACTACGCCATGCCTGGTGAAGTCAGAGTCAACCAAGCTGTCATTTTACCAGCTATTACTGCTGCAACCTTTGAACTTAAACCTGGTCTTATTCAAATGATGCAACACGCATCTATCTTTCATGGTTTTCAATATGAGAATCCTCACACTCACGTACACACATTTTTAGAAATATGTGGTACAACTCGCATACAAGGGGCTAATGAGGATGCAATTAAATTGAAATTGTTTCCTTTTTCCTTAAGAGGGGAAGCGAAAGAGTGGTACAACTCTCTTCCTGCCGAGTCGATTACAACCTGGGCTGAACTCGAGCACGAGTTCCTGAGTCAATATTTCCCACCATCCAAAACAGCCCAGTGCTTGAGTGAAATCTTCACATTTTTCCAAAAGGAAAATGAATCTTTCTTTGATGCTTGGAAGAGATTTAAGGCTCTCCTGCGGAAATGCCCTCATCATGGTCTAGACTTGCAGAGGCAAGTCAACACTTTCTTCAGTGGATTGACCGAACTCACCAAGGGTATGGTCAATAGTTCATCAGGAGGGGCATTTTTAAGAAAAACGCCTGAAGAGGGATGGCAGTTATTTCAAGATATTTCCAAGTACAACTACGCCCCTTCATCTCACGCTATCCAGACACCTCATCCACCTAGGATTGAGGAGGTGAACATGCAAAATCAGATCGCCATGCTGCAACAGCAGATGGCAGCTCTCAAAATATCCTCCAATCCTTTGAGTCAGAATCAGTCATTCTCTCAGAACTCTCAAGTTCTGTTCTGTGAAAGTTGTTGTCAGCCTGGCCATTTGGTTGGCCAGTGTCAGTTTCTTTCCCATCCTGCGTATCAAGTCAATACTATTCAGAATTAGGGACAGTTCAGTCCAGTCACATGTCTGACATGTGATAATGTGGGGCATACCGCTCGTTTCTGTCCCATGGGTGGACAGAATGCTGAAGTTAATACTTTCAACGGCCAGCAAAATCAAAGATTCAACAATCAGTTCTCTGGCCAAAGCAACTTTCAAAACCAGGGTTTTAATCAAAATCCGAACTTCAATCAGAACCATAAAATGAATTTTCCTAATCAAAATCAGAGGTTCAACCAGAACTGGCCGAACAATCCAAATCCTATGTTTCAAAGTCGGTATATCCAATCTTTCCCACAAAACTTTCAGAACTCTCAAGGCCCCTCTCAAGCTTGTGATCTTGACACGAAATTGGACTCCTATCAGAAGGAGCAGAATAATAATTTCCAATTCCTGCTCAGTACAATCAAGAATCTTGAGAGGCAGCTCGGGCAAGTAGCTGACCAAAAAGCTTCTAGACCCTCGGGGCAGTTACCTAGCTTCACTGAGAAGAACCCCAAAGGTGGTCAAGTGGCTCAGACCGAGTTAAATCAAAGTCAATGCACTGATCTAGTTCCCACAATTCCCTATGGTAGAGAAGAGGCCAGTGCTATGAATTTAAGATCGGGCACTCAACTTAGTGGTCCCCCAAACCAGGGAAACCACTAACCCCTCCTGCCAATGATGAGGCAGGAGGGGAAGTCGTACATCCATGCCCCCCGGTTCTAGATGATAGTACTCAGGTGGCTGATCCCCTGAGAAATAAAGAGTTTGAAAGTACTCAGGTGGCTGATCCCCTGAGAAATAAGGAATTTAGTGGAAGTCAGGTGGCTGATCCCCTGACCGGCAAGAAAGGTGAAAATGTGGTGAGGTGGAAAGATTTGGAAGATAAACCTGTTAGTTCATCCTCAAAGCAAGTGTTTTCTGAGAATGATTTAAAGAAACTTCCATTTCCACCCAGAAAAAATAACATCTCCTTGCATGAAGACAAAAAGTATGAGAAAGTGCTTAATCTTCTTAAGAATACTCAGGTAAATCTTCCATTATCTGATGTTTTAGTTGAGATGCCTAAGTATACAAAGTTCATCAAGGATGTTGTGTCCTCCAAAAAGAAGCTCGAAGACATGGATCAGTTAATTGGTGAGAACTGCTCTGTGATTGGTTATGATGAGTTGCCAATCAAGAGGGGTGATCCTGGGAAATTTGTGCTCACGTTGTTGATGGGAGGTTTAGTCTTCCCAAATTCTTTATGTGACCTAGGTGCATCCATTAGTCTGATGCCATTGTCTGTGTGTAAACAGCTTAGTTTAGATAATCTTTTAGAACCCACAACCATGAATCTTCAATTCGATAAATCTTCCAAGAAAGCTTTGGGATATTAAAGGATGTTTTAGTTCAAATTGATAGATTCACTTTCCCGATTGATCGGTACGTCCTAGACATCGAGAATGATGAGAATGTTCCTTTAATACTCGGCGGACCTTTTCTTTCTACGCCCGAGCCCTCATTGATTGTGATGGTGGCAAAGTGACTATACGAGTTGGTGATCGGGAGGTGAGCTACAATGTCTCTAAAGCTATTCGAGACCCTCGATTATCCAAGCGGCTTCTCCATTGAAGACATGTCAGATGACTTTAACGACTATATGGAAAAGCAAGTCATGGCTGTTGAGACTGAATATGAGCGATTAGTGGAGAATCTGAATAATCATGGTTGGGTGAATCTAGAACAACTACGAGATGAAGTTGATGAAGGTTCGTTGAATGGTGAAGCTTTGGCAGTAGGACCACTGAGTAAACTCAGTGATGTTGAGTTGAAAAGTGGGGAGCTTAAATCTAGTTTAGAAGAACCACCTGCGGATTTGGTACTGAAACCTTTGCCTCAGCACCTAAAATACATTTTCTTGAGAGAAGGTGACAAGCTTCCTTTAATTATCTTTGCCACGTTATCCCGGTTAGAAGAAATGAAGTTGTTGAATGTATTAAGGAAGAATGAAAAGGCTTTCGGCTGGCAAGTGGGAGACATTAGAGGGTTATCTCCTGACATATGCATGCACAAGATGAAAACTGAAGAGGGTGCTAAGTGTGTTAGACTGCCCCAGAGGAGGCTCAACCCTCACATGCAGGAGGTGGTTAAGAAAGAGATTATCAAGCTTTTGGACATGGGTATTATTTTTGCAATTGCTGACAGTGAATGGGTGTCCCCTACTCAAGTAGTTCCTAAGAAAGGAGGAATTACTATAGAGAAGAATGAGAAGGGTGAAGAAATAGCATTGAGACTAGTAACTGGTTATAGAGTCTGTATTGACTACAGAAAACTTAATGAAGTCACGATGAAAGATCATTTCCCCCTTCCTTTCATTGACCAGATGCTTGAGCGTACGGCGGGACATGCATTTCTTGTTTCCTTGATGGATATTCGGATACTTCCGGATACCCATAGACCCGATCGACCAAGAAAAGACCACTTTCACTTGCCCTTATGGTACATTCGCTTATAGGCGAATGCCATTCGGTCTTTGCAATGCCCCAGCTACATTCCAAAGATGCATGCTGGCAATCTTTGATGGGCTTGTTGAAAAGTGTATGGAGATATTCATGGATGATTTCTCAGTCTTTGGTCAATCCTTTGATCACTGTCTTGATAATCTTGATCAAGTTTTATCCCGCTGTGTGGAGAAGAACTTAGTCCTAAACTGGGAAAAATGCCATTTTATGGTAGACGAAGGAATAGTTCTTGGCCACAAGATATCAGAAAGAGGAATGGAAGTAGATAGGGCAAAAGTTGAGGCTATAGAGAAGATGAAATTCCCTAAAAATGTGCGTGAAGTAAGAGGTTTCCTTGGACACGTTGGTTTTTATAGGAGGTTCATTAAGGATTTTTCTAAGATAGCTAAGCCCCTTTCCACTTTACTCAGAGAAGATGTTGTTTTCAATTTTGATGATAGTTGCAAGCATGCGTTTGATGAGCTTAAAAGTCAACTGATTTCCGCCCCGATCCTTATCTCTCCTGACTGGAACCTACCCTTTGAACTCATGTGCGATGCATCCAACTACACCGTTGGTGCAGTCTTAGGTCAGCGAATTAAGGGAAAATTCCAGCCCATCTCTTACGCTAGTCACACACTGAACCCCACACAAGTGAACTACACAACCACTGAAAAGGAATTATTGGCTGTAGTCTTTGCTATGGACAAATTTCGTAGTTACTTGTTGGGCGCCTCAGTCATTGTTTGGACTGACCACGCTGCTCTGTGCTATCTTATGACAAAGAAAGATGCTAAACCGCGCTTACGACGTTGGATACTGATCCTGCAAGAATTCGATGTTCAAATTAAGGATAAATAGGGCAGTGAGAACGTAGTAGCAGATCATGTTTCTAGAATGCAGAATGATGAAAAGAAAGAACCTGAAGAGATAGACCTTTACTTTCCTCTCGAGCATGTTATGCATATAGACGAGTGCACTCCAGATGTTCCATGGTTTGCCTCTATCGTCAACTACCTACATTCCCAGTATTTAAATCCAGAATTTTCATATCAGGAGAAGAAGAAATTGTTCTCTGATTGGAAAACCTTCGTGTGGGATGAACCTTACCTTTTTAAAATCTGTAAAGATGGATTGTTGAGAAGATGTGTTCCCGAATCAGAGCAACGAGATATCATTGAACAATGCCACAGTGGACCTACTGGTGGCCACTTTGGTCCCTGGAAAACCGTTGCTAAAATCTTTCAGTCCGGTTTCTATTGGCCCACGATCTTCAAGGATTCGAAGCCTTACGCAAGGCTTGTGATAGGTGCCAACGAACCGGTGCTCTAACTAGGCGTTTTGACATGCCATTAAAGCCCATTTTAGAATGTGAGGTCTTTGATGTATGGGGTATTGATTTTATGGGCCCGTTTCCATCTTCTGTGGAAACAAATACATCTTAGTACGCGTTGACTACGTATCAAAATGGGTGGAGGCTCAAGCCACTTCTCGCAATGACCACAAAACGGTCATGAGCTTTCTCAAGAAAAATATCTTCGTGAGATTTGGATGTCCCCGTGCCTTAATCGGTGATGAGGGAACGCACTTACGCAACGAGGCCACTAGAAAAAGTCCTTGAGAAATATGGTGTCGGGCACAAAATTGGCACACCATATCACCCTATGACTAGTGGCCGAGGTCGAGAGAAGTAATCGAGTTTGAAGAGGATCTGGAAAAAGTTGTGAACAGTCATAGAAAGGATTGGAGTCTCAAAACTGGATGATGTACTATGGGCATACCGTACCGCCTATAAAACCCCCATGGGTACATCACCCTATCAGATGGTGTATGGAAAACCATGCCATTTGCCAGTCGAATTAGAGCATAAAGCATATTGGGCCATTAAGTTCTTGAACTTTAATGCCCAGTCATGTGGTGAACGTCGGCGATGCGGTTGCATGAATTGGATGAGTTTAGACTCCGGGCCTACGAGAGTGCCGGGATTAGCAAGGACGAGAATGAAACTCCTTCATGATGCTAAAATCAAGAAGCGAGAATTTCAAGTTGGGGAGCAAGTCTTACTTTATAATTCCAGGTTGCATCTGTTTCCTGGAAAGTTGAGGACGCGTTGGTCCGGCCCCTTTGAAATTCTTCAAATTATTTCCGGAGGTGTTTTAGAGCTGAGAGGTCATGGTGACCAGCCATTTAGAGTGAATGGTCAAAGGTGCAAGCACTATATTGGTCAAACTAAAGAAAAACCTTTGATTATTCACTTCATCGACATCCTCGGGTGTGGTATGACTGAAGTCAATGGGCTTGAAGAATTTTCGCCCGACTTGTTTTCCGAGGATGACGGCAGTGGCTTGGTTGAGCAAGTTATGGTCGATAGTTGGGACATGGGAGAGCATGAAAGGGAGGCCAAGTTAAAAAGGAAACTGAAGAAGAAAAAGTCGACAATAGGGAAAATTAAGAGCATTTGGAAAGAAGCAAGGAACCTAACCTCCTGTGTTAGATGTTGTTTCTGTGGCAACCAAGCTAATAAGAATTTAAACGAGGTCTTAAGTGGTAGAAAGTTAAAGTGGCCCGATCCAGCCGAGTTGCGAGGATTGTCGAGCAAACGACGTTAAACAAAAGCGCTACCGGGAGGCAGCCCGATAATAATAATAATAATAATAATAATAATAATTTGGATACGACTAGTCTTAATGAAATGTAGAATATGTGGAATGAATAATCATAATGGAAGTTGAGCACATAGCACAACCGAGTATCAGGATGAATGTTTGAATGTCTTTTAAAGGGAACGATTAGGTGGTTATCCGAAAATCCCGAGGGAGTACACAGAAAGCATTCAAATACATCATTTCTTGGACTTAGGTTGTTAGAATGATTTAACCCTTGAGGATCTGGGTATAAAAGACTCCCTACATTTTATGATCTAGTCTGTTTCTAATATGAATTTATGCCTTGACTATGATATATACTCGTTTGATACTCTCTATGATACGTATATGCTTAGATGTTCTATGCTGTACCCGTGTGAGTTATTTTTCCATCTAAAGCTTTTATGAGAGTGACCATATATATATTGCCTATCGAATTTTCTGACGTGACAGGGCCATTTTCTTATTATTCCCATATCCCTATTTCATACTTTGGCACGAGGACCATGTCCCGTGTTTGCTTTGTTTGTTTTAGTACAGGGATTCGGATCATGCTTTTTCATCGCTGTTACGGGATTCGATAGCATCTTTCTGCCAGGTTTATAAGCTAAGTCTTCTTCTCTATCTCATTCACATGTTGAGGGTAATGCGAAATCGTAAGTGGGAGGTAGAGTCGATGATGGTCTAGCAATGGCATTAATTGTTTATTTTGTATCAGAAAAAAAAACCCTTAGTTTTTAAATCTTTTTCGTGCATTAATAAGTTGATTAAAATGAACTTTATAAGGTATATTTTTCATGTATTTGAAGATGTAATGATCAATTTGGATATATATAACCAATGTGATCCGTAAGTGCATTTTAACCCCAAATTTATTTGTGTAACATGAATTCCTTCACGTAAGCCTTTGACATTGAAGCGAAAATTTTAAACCTGTATCCATTCGGTATCTAGTGGTTATTCTAGAGATAATTGCAGTAATTTAGTACCTAATTTTTGATCGTGTACTGTGAATATCTGAAGGTTTGAATGTAATAGAAAGGATATAAGTTAAGTGTAAAGAAAAGAAAAATACCAAATTAAGATGAACTATATATATGTCGGTTGTAGCTACCAATGATTTGAGTGCAGTAGGGCGTTATCACGAAACGTCCTATATCACTATGAGGTTTAAAAGCTCCCAACTGCCTGATGATAGTAGTCCAGCTAGGGTGTTATCATGAAACGTCCTATTGCTGGGAATGAAGGCATATGCTACAAATGTGAAAAAAAATTGACAATTTGGTTAAGCATGGTTGAAAACTTAGTTATCTTCTGACTATCCCCAGTATAAACTGAATGATATGCTTTAGGGATTATCCTAATAAGTACACGAGAGGACTTTGTGTGGAAATGTTACTGCCTACACCTAGGAAAGTCATTAGGACTGTCTGGATGGATATTTGTGCGTATTGCTTGAATTATTCAAGAGAGGATAGTGGAAATTGAAAAGGCTTGTCACATAGACACTCTGTTATACATTTATATTCAGGTTAACGTGTGGTTATGATTCGATCGGTTGTTTTATCTGGTTGTCCCTTATATCTTATCTTTTCATGAATTTTGTCCCTCATTCATTTTTTTTTATCACTTGTTTTGCTCGAGGACGACCAAAAGCAAAGTGGGGGGTTTGTGATGACGGAAAAATTCACTGTTATTATTATAACATTTCACCCCACTTCTGATACCATTTTGAGCATTTATGTATCAAATCAAGTCATTAATTCCTTAGATTTATCTAAATACGTAATTAGTAAGTATTATATAAAATATCGTGTTTTTATGTGTTTTTATTAGTTTTTGTACCGGTTTAGTAACCGGAGTGTCGTGTCGGATTTACGTTTGGTATTTTGGTGGTTTGTTGCAGAATTATAAGTTGACCAAAATCCCGAGTAATGACACGTTTTGAGGCCTAAAAGAGGTATTTTTAGGGATATAAGAGTGTGCCACTAACTTCAGTGGTCAAGTGGATCAGTGGTTAGTGGTACCACTAACGAATTATATCTTCGACGAACAAATGGCTCATTAAAACGGCATTTTTTAAAGAAGTGTCCTTAATGGAAGTTGTAGATCTTTGAAAGAGCTTTCCAACGCATTTTGAATCACGTCAATCGGACTTCTACAACTCAAGTATCATTAAGTCAAGTGGTCAAGTGGCTAATCGATTCGATTAGTGGAAATCGAAAAATATCTTCGACAAACGAATGACTCATCAAAACGACATTTTCTGAAGAAAAGTCCTTCATGAAAGTTGTAGACTTTTCCGAGAGCTTTCCGATGCCTCTTGAATCATGTCATTTGGAGGTCTAGAACTCAAGATATGAATTTTAGAAGTTTTATTCAAATATATAATTTATATCCGTAAATTAGATGATCAGGGGAGATGAACGCAATGATTAGTCCGGCCCAGTCCGGCATTTTCCCGGACCAGTCCGGCCTCCCTTTGAACTCTATAAATCGGACTCATTTGTAACCAAATCAAATGCCCATGCCTTCGGCCATTTTTATTTTCTTTCTTTTTTGTTCTTATTTGTGTAGTAGTAATATATATATATATCTAATTTCCTTTTTTTTCATTTTTCTTGCTTTCATTTCTTGTAGTAACAATATATATATATATATATATATATATATATATATATATATATATATATATATATATATATATATATATATATATATATATTAGTATCTATATTTATATATTTATATATATACTTATATATATATATGTATAAAAATAATAATAATACCGTAGTATTGTTGTAATGCTCGGGAAATTATCAAAAGATGGTTGTTGTTGAAGTCGTAACTGTTTCCGGAGAATACGGTCTCCGAGTCAACAGTTGTAATCTGAAATGATTTCAAGCAATCATACGATGATGAAAGGCTAAAGCACGTTGGAACAAGCCTTGCGAAACCGATTCTTAGCAACATCTCGATTTCGACTTTTGGATTGTTTTGTGAGTTTTTATCAAAGTTTGTATCTTTATTTTATTCTTATTGATTATGCAATTTAAATCAAGAGATGGTTGATGTTTGATGTTTAACGTTTGACGAGAGTCGTTGTTAAACCTTAGATCACCGTAGTAAAAATTAGATTTTTAACCTAAAAATAACGAGAGTTGTTAGGTTGAATATCTAGATTGCGAAATTGAGAGATTTCACACCTTTGTTATGAAAGCGTTAATCTTTAAAATCGAAAGATAAAAGATTGATAGGCGAACTTTTCTAAGAGATTAGGAGTTCATACCTTCGATAGGTGAATCACAATTTTCGTTAAATCACCACAAGATAATCTAGAGTCGAAATTGAGGGTTGCGGGAATCGGTGGATCATTGCTTGTTCGTTGTTAAATTAATTGAGAAAAACCGTTTGTGCTGTTTTGCTTCGTTTTCATCGTAGTAACCGTAGTAAGTTTATTGTAGTTTTAGTTATAAAATAGGTACAACTTAGTTAGCTCGGTTCGTAATTATCTTTCCTGGCTTTGGATTGACAACCTCTCTGTCAGGTTATTTGTTTTCGTTTGTTTTGTGTAAATTTTAGTAATTCTCGTGACACTTTTAGAAAAATTAAGAACTAGACCAACCTCGATTCCAATGTGGATCGACTCCGGTTTTTTATCGCTATACTACGATCCCTGCACTTGGGGTAAACCGGATTTATTTATTACTTGTTTGTTTTGTTTTGCATAAAATCCGAGACAAGGAACCATTGTATTCCCCCATATATCAAAATTACATTGAAATCCCCATCTATTAACCATGGAAACTTCTGATTCAAAAATTCCACCATAGAGTCCCAAAGAGAGACACGAAGTTGTCTATTGCATTTTGCATAGACACTAGAGATAATGAACGGAGATGGACCACAGAACGTGGCATGTATAAACTAATCATCTAATTTAGTGATTTTCACAATTCCTTGAAAGTTCCAGAGACCCAAAGCTTGCCACCTGGGCTGCATAAGCATTTCCAAATCCAAATTTCTGCCTATACTCTTCCAAGTTTTGAACATCAACCATAGGTTCCGATATTGAAAGGTAGTCAATTTTGTATTACTTTATTTACTTTTTACGTCTTCTTAAACAGGTTTTTCTTCTGATACCTCGTATATTCCAGAAAAGACTGCTTAACATCGTAAATGATTGGATTTGGATTTGTTTCTTTTTTGGACGTCTTTGCACAGAAAACTCCTTTTTACGATTCTTACTCATAAACAAGTAGAATGCCTCATCATTTTCCAAATCCACTGTGTGTTGTGTATCATCTTCTTGATCATCCTCATATTGAGTCAGATGCTGCAAGTCCTATTTCAGATCCAAAATTTGTGCTCTCTAGGATTGTAAACTGTGTGGGGTGTCTTTAGTAACTGATGAATACACATCATCCTTCAATTCTTCGACTTTTAAGAGGTAACCAATCCTAACATCATTTGTTGGGAGATCACTAATACGATTTATATGCATCATCTTACTTGTCTCTCATTCCTTGTTCTGTTCTGGAGGTGATTCTTGAATCATTGCACGGCTCAGATTTGCTGAGGTGCCCTTGTGATGATCTTTTATTAAACAAATCTACTGTAAGTGTTGGTACTTGTGATGGACCCACTGCTGGCACTTCTACTGGTTCTGAAATCATTATTTCTTTCCCAGGCCTTTGTCTCACCGGTTGCTCTTCCTGAGCATTTTCCATCTCCTTGGAAGATTTATCCTGCTCATTTGTCTCAATCCTAGGAGTATGTTAAATTACTTCACTTAATTAATTTTTATTAATTACGTTCTGATCAAACATATATATCTCTATAGACATACATTCTACACATTCATCTAGATCGTGCCTAGATGAATGTCTGGTCCTTTTACTCAACAATTAGGTCCACAATTATGGACCATACGTCTAACCCTTTTACTCAAAAAATTGAGTAAAAGGGTCTTTTTCATGCCATATGGCATCCCAGTGGTCCAAACTACTTGAACCATTGGTTAGACACATCGCATCAACTCAACAAAAGATATTTTCATTGTACCATGAAATCACAAAGCATAAAACAATAATTTCGGGGTTCCACCAAATAAAATACCAGTCGAGCCCGCCGGCATAATTTCCAGTGGGGGGTAGCCGCCGATCGGCCGAGCACCATAAACGCCGATTGGTTTTTTTCATTTCGCGAAATTATATCATGCATCTAAAATAATTACTACGCAAAGTAATTAATGCTTATTGCTTAAGATCGAAGACCGTTCCGATACACTACAAAAAATAGATCATTTTGTGACAAACATCTAGTGACAAACGCCAAATTTGTTACAAAATGAAAGCTTCTTGTGACATCAACTTCATTTGTCATGGAAATATGTATTTATTAGTGACAACGTTAGTATATTGTCACAAAGTTTTTCCTCTTTGACACCAATACCATGACCTTTGTTGTCAATGTATTATTCATGAGCCTTTTGTGACAAGCAACGATGTAATCGAGCCGAGTCATATAGATTATTTCTCGAGCTCGAGCTTGACTCGTCTAAAAAACCATAGCTCAAAACCAACTTGAGCTCGATCAAGCCATAAAACGTCAAGATTAATTTCGACTCACTAACTATTCGATATAATTCGACTCGGCTCGATAGCAATTATTTGTTTTATTATTATTATCTTGTAATGAGCTACGGTGACAAACGGTACAACAGTACCGAAGGTTTATATGAAAAAATAATTTTCGTTGACGTCGTTTCGCATTCTAATAGAAACCTACGAGCTGGGGAATGTAGGTTTTCTCTCGCCAAATTGAAAGATTCTTCTCCTTCGAGCACAATTTCTTCTTCTACTTAGATCAATTTTTCTTCACATCTCTTCAGTTTTCTTGGTTTTTCTTCACATCGATTCAGTTTTCTTGGTTTTTCTCACTCGATTAATTCCGTCATGATACCAGTAAACAATTTCCTGACCTAATCTATTGGAAAAAATCTTAGCCATTTCCGATGAAGGTTTGAAGTATTCAAATGTTGGAAATTCGATAAAAAGGTTAAATCTATGATGATGAATCTGAAATCTTCACATAACTTGTTTCGATTGATTTCTATCGAACGATTCAAAAGACGAATAAGGAAAAATCTCCCTATCTAGGTTTTCGCCGAAGAGAATCGTCAGATCGGCCGGATTCGAGATCTAAAAAGATATTTCAATCGCAGGTGTTCATGAGGCCAATGAAGAAACGTCGATCAAGCAGCAAGCAGTGTTAAAGAAAAGAGAGGTGAACGGATGCTTTATCATCGTGATTCACTAAATAAGCCTCCACTTGAATTTTCTTTTTGGATTTGAAATCTAGGTTCTGGCAGGATGCAGAGAATAAAGTCGATATATTGAAAGTTCTCGACAGGAGAACTGGTCAGGTAAATTCTACTTGTTTTCATTAATACCTACACACGAGTTAATTTTCTCAAATATAACTAGAGAACATGTTGCACGTAATTTTCCACTTAACTTTTTGAATAATTGTCGAACTTTTGACCATTGAATTGTTAGTTACCTGTTGTTTAGATTTCACAAAAATAGGTTCTATGACAATTTGAACAAACCGATGCACGGCGAAGGCTTTCCACCCACATTGTTTACATTCAGTTTTATATCTCCAACTATTTCAGAGACGAAAACACAAGATTTGATGTTGAGCTAAGTACTTTCTGTTGTATGTTCGGATAAACACTGAATTATGTTTTTTATAAATATGCTTTTAGTTATTCTGTTGGATGTTTGGATAAACACTGGATTATGTTGTTTAGAAATCACATTCAAGAACTGTTATGTTTCAGGTAGTATTATTTCCCCTGGTCTTTAGGGGTGGTGTTGGGTGGGTTGGAAGGAGATTTTCGTTTAAGACCATCTACTTGTAGGCATATACGGAAAGAATTCCAAAGAATTTATATAATGCCAAAGAGAAAGTCCTTACAATATTTCAAGCATCGTTTTGTTATTCTGTTGAATATCATCACAATAGTTGTTAGAGCGATGCCGAGAGGTGAGGTCAGAGGTGGTGTCGTTTTTTGATCGTTTATGAACTTGACTTCCCTTTTTCATAGAGGATTCTTGTTCTTGAAGCTACAAAGAAGCTAATGTCTCTCTTGTTGCATCCATTAGGTTGCACGAGCGGGCTTAAACATTGAGATTGCTCGGGATCCTGTTGCAAATCAACTTAATGTCCGAAATGGGGCACTAGTTATACAGGTATATTCCTGGTTTTAGTGTAGTTTTTCTGTATGGTGTTAATTTTCGAGTGAATATAAATGCTGCTGCTTATGCATTTGACTTTTATTCTGCACAGAGGAAAGAGTTGACATGGCGAAGGTTGATTCGGTAAGGTACTCTCCAAGCACCTGTAGCACCCGTGTTGATGCAGGTAGAAGTTTTAAATGCCAAGCCATCTTTATTTCTCCTGGAGCAACGCATTTATTTCTCCTCTCACAAGAGATCATTTGATGGTATGATGGGTAATTACTGGTTTGTATCCCACTGAAGCGGGAGCAGATCTTACTCTTGCCTGTGTTTTCTATTTTGGTGCCTTTTTCAGTAACTGAGCTCATATTTCATATATTTTCAGCCTTATTAGCTACCGTTTAGAGGTATATTGATGCTGATAATAGCAATTGGCATTTTTCAGTCTTCATTTGACCAAGCATGCAGAAATGTCGGAATCCTGTTTAGCAAGAATGTAGATGTTGGCACTGAGGAACTTAAGCAGTCCAAGTATGTACGGGCACTTTTATTGGATAAGGAGGGAAGAGCTCCAAATAATGCGGTAAGACAATAGTTGTGTAGATGATATTATTATTGGCTGAATTCTCCAATTTATGCTTTTGAAAGTGGAAGCCAAACTCATATCTCAAATCAAGCCTCTCACTAAAACAGAAATCGGAGACTAGAAACGTGTAGTTGTGTAGGTTTGCTTGGAATTTCTTGATTAAGCATTAATTTGTTTCTTCCGTATCTTCAACCGAGGAGCGCCAAGCATTTTCCAAGATACGGGAAGAATGATTCGAACAAGTAGGACCCTTTTCGTTGGAAATATTCCGGGTGATGTTCGTGAAAGGGAAGTTGAAGATATGTTGTATAAGGTACGTGTTTTCGGCTTTCTCCCAGGTCACACATTTCCCTTATTATTCGGAAATTTATTCAATTTCGGGGTTCCCAGTTTTGTTTTGATTGCAATTAAATTTTGTATTGTTAGTCTGATTCAAAATTGGAATGCTCTGTTCTTTTGGGTTTTTGCAAACTATGGCATTCTTGGCAGTTTTACATGGAGCTGTAGGTCATTGAATCAGGTCTTAATGGTATATGCACCCTCTGAACCGTGGATGGACTTTAACAGGGATTTCTTTCCTTATTTTCTTTTCTTTCATTCTCCCTTGGCTTTATTAGTCTTTCCAAAAGTTGTCTGAATTTGTTTTTTGTTACTTTCATTTCATATACCGATTTTGACCTCAGAACACAATAATCAGTAGTCTTTAGAGAACTTAATATGCTTCTTCGAAACTACAATTCAGATTTCTTTGAAGTGGCAGACTCCTCCAAAGACGGTGCTTATTTTAACGAAACCGATTTCAATATATGTTCAAATCCTTTGTTCACAAAAATGGTTAGGTAAGTCGGATATTTTGTCGTTTGTGTTTCTGTTTTCGTAGAGTCCATTTGATGTAGTACATTTTCGTTGTGTCCAATGAGTAGTAACTTTCTTTCTAGTATATATCATTCAGCTATTATCGCTATCAAAACACTATGTACATTATACAAATAGAAACAAAAACATCAAATTTTATCATCCAAAAGATCCCAGTGGGATCCCACCAACATACATGCAAATAAAAAGGTCATCAGAAAAAGTAAGGGAAACAGGCTTCATCTGATCACATTTGGAATGCCGAATAGTAAATTACTTTTTGGTGATACAGAAAAAAAGGTTTTCAATATTGATTGCGTTATGCTTATCATATGTTCTTAACCATTTATGAATGCATTTCTATTTCTCTCAGGTGGTTGAAAGAACAAAAGAAGCTCAACATCTTAGTCGAACCTCGAGTGCGGTCTGAACTTTTGAAAGACTCATCAATCATCATACTACGACTTCGTTGAAACCTGTCAGGATGGTAAGCTGTGAGAGATCTTTTGCTCATTACTTTGCTCAATACTCATTCTTCTTTCCTTGAACTCTTGTTTACTCTTGTACAATAGTAAAAGAATATTAAGCCTGGTTTCCTGTTGCTTTTAGAGTTCAGGTTTGTATCGATCTACGTATTCGTGTCTATGTGCAATCGTAATCGTTGGTATTCTCCTTATATGCGCTTGAGTTCTGTTGTTTGTAAGGTATCATTTTTCGTATGTACTTTGTATATAACAGTCTACTTGATTTTTCTTATAACACCATCCAATAACTATTTAGACACACTACCATTGCTTTCCAAGTTACTGAGTCCGTTGTGTCTCATCTTACATCTTGGTGTCTTGCACTTTTCCAATGTGGAATACTGAACTTGTCATATTTTCAATTTGAGTAAAGGTCATGTTTAAGACTTATGATTAACTTCTATTTTAATATGATTCAATTGGCCAATTTATTAATTATTGATTGCATTTTGCTGAAGGTGAGATGCGAAACAAGCCCAGAGGATGTTGGGGGAATGCACGCGCTGCCATCGGGATCCTAACGGACTAGAGGGGGAATGACATCTCATACTGCGGTGGTAGCTCGTGGCTGGGGAAAATGTAGTGTTTCTGGTTGTTCTGACATATGTGTGGATGATTCTGAAAAGGTAAAGATGGAGGCCATGTATATCTTCATGTTTTCCAGCTTCATGAGTATTGAAGCATTTTTCAGGTCTTCCGGTAACAATCCAGTTATTAGATCCCTCGCTACATGAATTTTTGCCAGAAGGTGACCTACAACAGATTGTAGGAGAGCTAACAGCTGATACAGGAATGACTGAAGATGATGTTTATTCGAGATTCGAGAAATTGTCAGAAGTGAACCCAATGGTTGGATTCCGTGGATGCAGGTTTAACTTCTTTTTTTCAACTTTTCGTGGAATTCTTTTGGTGCTGACTTCGCATGTTGAGTCCCAATGCAGAGAAAGTGTGATTTGTCGTGTACTATCACAAATGACATGCTTTTTGCGTTGTGACTTTGCATGTGGACAAAGCATTTGTATCGTCAACCAGAAACTCTTTTGTCATGTTCCTCACTAAACTTTGTCTATATACATTGCATGGGGAATGCACCCTGCTACTGAGTTTATAAAGGCATCTGACATGGACGGCTTTGGGGTACATCTCTTAACTCTGCTCATCTATGAATAATGGTATATTGTAATTCCCTATGACTTGTTGTGCCTCTCGCTTTACACGAGACTTGGTGTCCGAGTCTAAGTTGATGACAAGCAAAAAAAAAAAGCTCTCTTTTACTATTTTGTTGAAGTTTGAATTTGACTTGTTGTGCCTCTCGCTTTACACAAGACTTGTCATGTTCCTCACTAAACTTTGTGAAATTTTTGCTGAGTTTTGCTTTTTTTGATTGCCTTTATGGCTAGGGACAATTTATTTAATTTTTTAAGTATTTTTTGAAATTTTTAGAGTTGATGTTAAATTTTTGTATACTTGCAAAATGATTGTTAATAATTATTTAATATTTTATTGTGTGTTGTATTATTTTTTTATTCTTTTGTAGGGTATGTGTATATTTTTTTAGGTTGATTATTAATATTATTGTTATTTAATTAAAATTTTCAATAATAATAATAATAATAATTATTATTATTATTAGTTTTCTATTTTTTGAATATTTATTTATTTATTATTATTATTATTAAAATATGATATGACTTAGTGACAAAGCTTTGTCAATATTAATCATTAATGTAAAAATGTGTTTATACCTTTTGGTGACAACACTGAATTAGTGATAAAATGTTCATTATTTTGTGGGAAAAGTTTTGTCGCAAGAAAAACCTTCTGGTGAGAAAGATGGAGGTTTGTCATGAAAAGCTTTGGTGACAAAAATATGAGATTTGTCGCCGTTGAACTCTTTTAATGACTAATTCACTGATCGTCACAAGAGAGACCTTTAGCGTCGCTGTTTACGCAACAAAGGTCGCGACAAAAAACATTTGTCACGAAAGCTTTCACTGACGAAAATCAGCACTTTTCGCGACGAATTTGTTTGTCACGAAAAGCTCTGTTTTTTGTAGTGATACCACCGTTAGGGAATCTATGCGGGAACGCAGTGGAATTTAAAATTTTGATTTCCTTTAACCAATATCGACTTCGTTCAAGCAACAAGCATAAAGGAAGTAAACAAGAAAGTTACTTTGGATGATCAAAAGATTAAACCTTTATCGTCTATGAAAGAATAGTAGTGCGCAGAGCCACTCAAGTGTTCAGCCTCTATTGTTGATCCACACGAACAACCCGTCGGGGTCCCAACTTGGATTGCTACTAAAAAAACTCGGTTTTTAGACCGACCTTTTCTCTCTCTCTCTCTTTCTCTCTCTCAAAACTCTCTCAAGGAAGCTCTCTTATTTTCTAATAAATTAGAACTCTTCTATTTTTTATGATACAAAAGAGCTTGACACCCATATATAGTCGTGCATGCGCCTATAGTAGTCCCAATATGATTTGGAGAAGCTTCAGTGTGGAGTGGGCAGAAAGAAAATATTTTCTTAATACAATAAGGAAAGTATCTTTGATTGATTTATCTCATTAATATTAAATATTTTATATTAAATATATATTTTCAAGATATTGTCAATATCCGATATTGAATATATATTTAATGTATTATATTGTCATAAATCAATTTACACATTCATATATATATATATATATATATATATATATATATATATATATATATATATATATATATATATATATATATATATATATATATATATATATACTATACGAAAATATATATATATTTAAATCCAATATTATAATAAAATACCATGATTAATTAATTTGTGAAATCCACGTCTATCATATATAGATGTATTTCGCCCCATATTATATATATATATATATATATATATATATATTTAATTAATCAAAGATAATTAATATCTTGTATTATATTTATTCATCATAAATAAATACTAATATTTTAATTTATCACTATAACACTTTATAGTTGAGATAAAATGTTTTCTTATTTGGTTATTGATATCGCTGTGAATATCAGGTTTACGGTAACAGTAATATAAAGAGGATGGTTGTTTATGTATGATTTCTCAAGTAGTGAGTGGTGGACATCAAGAACAATGGTGGTCGGACAGATGCTTATTAAAGGAACACAAGTGAGTCGACAAATTGATAGAGTAGCGCTATGTATACTAGTTCTTGGATCCTAGTCCATTACATTGTGATCCCATATATATAGGCAATGACTAAGTAGGTTTAGTCTAAATATGAAAAGACACTAAAAGTATGTAATTAAGACAATTAGCTATGAGTTTACCAGACAGCTAAACGAGTGAGGTGGCGTGCAGCTGACTGGATAGGAGGTCGGACTCATATCTTCATATGTCTTGTTGTCATCAGCATGAAGTTTAGCCGGCCTGATCATATGGGTGGCATCCACCGTGTCCGAGATGTCGGAGTGGGGAGGAGTCCGTCCTATCGACCGCGGACTAACAGGATGGAGGCCCAAGACCCGTTGTTGGGCTTGCATTCAAGCCCAATCTTGGTGCTTGGGTTCCAATCCGGATCGGGTATATCAATGGCCCCCTACTCTGTGCCTTGCGTGTCCATCGAGGCGGAGAGTAAAGTCATTTAAGCAGAGAAAACCATACCCTTTTTTGTCTTTTACGACAAAGAGTTGCCGTTAACGGCGATCGGGCTTAAATTAGTGTTGACATCGCATGGCTAATTACTAAGGTATGCTGTGCATTGTAGCAGACAGGCTTAGATACCGAGCTACGGAGCGAACGGGCCTACATGCCGATAATGGCTACCGGGCTTAAATCAGTGTTGATATCGCATTGCAAATTACTGATGTATGTTGTGCATTGTAGCGGATAGGCTTAGATGCCAAGCTATGGAGCGAACGGGCTTAGGAGGCCGTAAGCCATTACGCGTTGAGGCCATAAGACATTATGAAAAAAGAAGGACACTAACCGTCTGACCGTTATCCTGGTTGTTGAAATACACAGTGGTCGCGTTGGTTCGCGAAACGTCACTTCAGTTCCATTAATGATAAACGTCATTTGCTCTGATTGGCCGAGAGACTTTGGAAATGGTTCCCAATAATAACTATTTCTTAAATTTGAATTCGAACTATCGCCTCTCTTCTCTTTCCTGCTTATAAAAGTTTGTTCCCCTCCCCACTATCACACTTTTCCCCTTTTTAAAATTTATTCCGGCAAGGGAGGCGAGAGAATTCCAGAAAGAGCAAGCAATTTCCGGTTAAAGTTTGTAGTTTCCGACCGTTGTTCAAGTTTTACATCCAGCTTTTCACATCTTCTAGGTATGATTCTGCTCCTCCCTTGATTTCAAGAGGGTTTTCTTCTATTTGAAGCCTGATTGGTAGATTTACTATAGAAAATTAGGACCCTTTGATTGTGAGTCATAAACTCGAAACCTTGTGATTCAGTATGCATGTGTTCCTCCCTAGAAAATCATCTTGTCCTATAGATAAGTGCTTTATATGACATTAGGGTTTACCAAGGCCTCTTAGGGTTTATTTTCTTTTTAGAGAAACGGAGGGGCGAGGTGTCGGGGTGTGAATATGCTTACCTCGGCCCGACTTCCCTAGGTGACTAACTGTTCCACATCACCCTATATTTTTCCAGGATGTCTTCAGAGTCACAAACCCCATTAGATGAGGAAGTCCGAGCAATGGATGGCTATGGCTCAGGGGACGAGGTAGACATGAGAAACCAAGAGGAGATAGTCGACGTCGATGAATCTGACTCCGGGGATGAAGAAGGCAGTGATGAAAGTGTCGAGATTATTGGTGAGGGCAAAGCTGGTGGTGAGGTAGACAATTAGGACGATCAGGACAATGAGACGTTGAGCAGTCTTGTCGATAGAGCCTAAGAGGTAATGACCCGGGGGGAAGTTGCTCGTGATGCGGGGTTCAAAGAAGTCATGGAATCAAAGAAAACCGCAGCACCGAAGAGGACCACGACATCAAAGAAAAAATATGATTCAAGGCCGTCTGAGCCAAAGAAAAGACCACCCGAAAAGTGGACTGATGTGGCTGGTCGTGAACTGGCCAAACAAAAATGCTTTGATAATGAGGTCGCACTTCGATGAAGGGAAATCAGAGATTGGACTGACTATACCCCGTCGTTGATGGCCTATGATATTCCAAACGATTATCGTTTTGCCAGTATGGGCGCGACGAACATAAGCCACATTTGTGGTCGGGATACGGAGGATTTTCTGTGGCTGCACCTTGATCATCTCATTGCCGGACTTCAGCCACCCTTTGATCCATTCTTCATCAGATTCATAAAGGAGCTCCAGGTCATGCCATGCGATCTTACACTGGGGACTATCCATGTGGTGATAGATTTATAGTAATAAGTCAGCTTCGTGGGCGAGAGCCATCATTGCCGGTATTACTTTACATCTATGGCTTTAACAAGAAAGGCGGAAATGGTCAGATTCATCCATGCAGTACATCGAGCAGTGGTAGACCCCGACTTTTATTCGACCTCCCCGATAAGGTATCTGAGTGGAATAAGTGGTGTATGAAAGTGGAGTCATGAATAGGCTGGCCCTTCTAGAAAATTCTTTCTAACTTAGGTAAAACTAAGCACTTAAAAAATGTGAGAACTCAGTTTGATGATGACGAGTTCATAGCCGAGCTTAAAGAGTTGCTCGAATTTGTTCGAAGAGGACAGGGTCAAGATTGGGTCTTCAACTGGAGGCTTCTTTTAGATGTTGATCAGCCTTATGTTAGGATGGCCGGACTCTCTGGTGCGGGCGTAGGAGATCCAGTGGTAGTGGTTGAACCACTGCCTTGTGATCCCGACCGGTATGGGGAATTCCACTTTGGTAGATTCATGCCCTCTTTGTGCTCTGTGTGTTTAGGCAATTCCTCAAAGCGGGCTCCAACTAAACATATTTGTTTATCCCTTGTTTTTGATTCATTTGCTTTCATTTTTCTTCTCTATTTTCTATTGATTGTATACTAATGTATCTTGCCGTTGGACTTATTTCTTAGTTTTAGTGATGAGTGCCAAACTAACTGTTATAGTGCAAAGGCAAAAAGATGTCTAGATCAAATGTATAGGTTTATTAGAGTTTGATCTTTGACTAGGTTTGATCAAACAAGCACTGTAAGGTCAGCTGACTTGGTTCAGCAGACTAGTCTAGGTCAGTAGGGTAGTTAGGTCAGTAAACTTTTCTGTAACCTGCTGAAGACTGAAGGCTGAGGGCTCAAACTCAGTTAATGAAGGCTAAGGGATCAAGCTTAGTAATTAAAGTCAAGGATATGGAATCAGAATTTAGGCAAGTCTGTGATGACCTAAACTAATTTCATATACCTTGTGTAAAAGGTCAAAGTTCCATAAGTTGGATGATATTTGGAACTTGGTTATAATTAAAAAGGTGTAATCTAACTTCACAAATAAAAGTTAGATAAAAGTAAGCAGCTGCATTGTATTTGATACACAACAAATTATTATTCAGCAGACTGATAGGTATTACAGCGGACTGATGAACCTGCTGATAATATACCTCGGTTAATTCAAGATTACATTAGAAGATTACATGCATAAGGACAGCCAACTACCTCTGATTTATCAAACAAATCAAGGGCTGAGATTAAACGGACTTTAGGATGATTAAGGACTTTATCCAATGGTTATAAGTCAAAGGGTGGACAGACTGCACTGTCAAAAAGGATTATGACAGTGTCAGTCCTATGAATAGTGACAGAAAGCATGTCAAATGGGACAAAACAGTGAATGGCTATTTTTGTATTTCAAACACAAGTCACATGCCATCCTAACTATAAATAGAGGACTTCCAACTCAGAAAAAGATGATGATTGATGAATTTTAAGAGAAAAATATAAGAGATAATTCTAAGCTGCAAGAACACCCTGCTGAACATTCTGAGCTTAACCTTACTGATCCAGAGAAAATCTTCAAGTGTTTTCTGCATTCAAAGATGCATCAAGCTTACACACTTGAAGACCGCAAGTTGCTGATTATATCATCCTAATCAAGCTGCTGCAACTGAATCATTTACTTGATTCAATCTTTATCTTACAAAGAACCTGCTGAAGACAGTGAAACATCTGTTGGGTGTGAAAGACTGTTGTTTGTGGTGGGGCTGGTGAAGAGGAAATCCTACCCTTCAAGGACCAGTGGAAGACTTTGGAGCAGCAATTCTACCTGTTCCTAGTTTTCAGTTTGTGAAGCCATAGTTATTGGTGAAGGACAAGCAACTTAGGAATCTTTGTAATGACTACATCAAAGATCTCTAGTGAATTACCTCCAACATCACGGGAGAAGAGTGGTGACGACAGGATTACACCACCGGAACCACTATAAAATCGCCTACTTACTTTCTACACTTACATTCGCATTTAGTTTATTATACACATCAACCTACTGAATCTAGCAACTGAACTCACACACATACACTACTAAGTATTTAGTACTTAGTATTATATTTGACAACAAGTAATAAGGCTTAATTTTTGATATAAATCCGCTGCATAAATTCAGTAAACTCAACCATCAGTAGACTATCGTTTATCGGCGGAGCTGCGAGGTGTCGACGGACTGCGAGGTATCGGCGAGGCTGCTTTGAAGTTTGAGTTTGTTAACTCCAAAAGTTTTAAGTGTCAAGTTTATTCACCCCCCTCTAAACTTAACCAAAGCCTTTTCAAGGGACCAACAATTGGTATCGAGAAGCGTGCTAGCACGTTCGAAGTAATCCTACTTGTTGTACTTGAGAAAATACTTTGAAACTTTTTCAAATCACTGATATTCAAAGACTTGCATCATGGATAACAACCAGTATGCTAGAACTATGCTGATGTGTTCTCTGGATAGATTTGATGAATATAATTAAACGTCGAATGCAGGCTTACCTTGCTGCAACTCATGATGAAATGATGGATGTGCTGACAGATGGACCACTGGAGATTGTCAAAGTTGTAACAGTGGGAGATGAGACTCAGTACATTCCAAAACCAAAAAGAGAATGGAATGCTGAAGATAGGAAGAGAGAAAACCTCAACAATATTGCTATTGATATCATTTATAGAACCTTGGATAGCAATATGTACATGAAGGTTAAAGATTGCAAAACAGCTAAAGAACTTTGGGACAAAATACAGTTGATCTGTGAAGGCACTGATGAAATCAAGAAGAATAAAATTAGTGTGGCAAAGAAGAAGTTCCAAAAGTTTGAAATGAAACCCAATGAAACCATTGAACAAATGGAATCTAGGTTCAATGCAATTCTGGATGAACTCACCTATTTGAGTGTCATTTACCGATAAGAAGAAATCAACACAAAAATCTTGGAAGCTTTACCTGCTACTGATGAATGGAAGATGAAGGTGACATCCATAGAAGAAATGAGAAGATTGCATGAAGAGGATACATTCAAGTTATTCTCATATCTTAAGGCATATGAATTCAAAAAGAAGTTGTCACCTGCTACTGAAAAGGAAGAGCCAAAAACTACAGCACTGGCTGCCTCACATCAAGAAGAAGCATCAAAAGCTAAAGATGACTTACTGGATGAGATGCAAGAGCAGATTGCACTACTGAGCAAGAAGATCATAATAATTAAAGGTGGAAAGGGTTCTCCAAGGAATTTCAACAAGAAATTCAGTTAAAAGAAGAAAGAAGAACCAAAGAAAGACAATGATTATCTATGGTTTCATTGCAAGAAACCAGGACACTTCAAACCTGAATGTCCTGAGTTAAAACAAAGTAAGGAACCTGATTATCTGTGCTTCAATTGCAAAAAGCTTGGACATATCAGACCTGACTGTCCAGACCTACTGAAGACCAAAAGCCAACAAAGAAGATATGGCAAGAAAGCTATGGTTGCTGAAGATGAATCAGGGTATGAAGTGGAATCTGAAAAGGGAAATGAATCAGATGACACAGCATTGGTTGCAGAATTGGAAGATTATGCATTAATGGCTAATATGGATGAGACAGAGGAGGTTTACAATACCGTATCAATTAACACTCCTGTTGGAAGTGATTGTCAATCAACTTGTGGTTCAAATCCTAGAAACTCTTACAATGAAGAAGCTTTGGATGTCATCCTCAATCAACTGAGGAAAATACAATCTGGTTATGAGATTGTGAAGGCTGAAAAAGAAGCTCTTAAAGTAGAAGTTGAAAGATTGAATGCTGAATTAAGGGTTCTCAAAGGTAAGGAAAAAGATGTTGGACAGAATCAGTATAAGCCTGCTGAACATCTAGTAGCCACTGAATCGGCTGATCCATCTTGTTCCTCTATTGCATACAAATCTGGAAAGCCTTATGGTGATAGAACAGGGCTTGGATTTGGGACTCAACAATCCAAAAAGAGTGGATCCAGTAAGGCTACTGAACCTAGTGCCAGATTTGGTCCTAAGTTTGTACCTGCACAAGATCCAACTCCCGGTAAGGTTGCTGAGGCAGTAAAACCTACTGAGAATGCTTCAAGGAAGCAAAATCAGAAGTCAAAGAAGTCAACAGCTCCTAATAAAAGGAACAAATCCAAAAATAGGACTGCTGTGCCTTCTAAACCTGCTGATAGCAGACCTGCTACCAAGTCTGCTGGACCACAGAAAGGTAAGAAACAGAAATATTCCAAGGATAAGAATCCTAAACCCAAAAATGTTAATCATTCAAGGGATACTTATCTCAGGGGGAAAGGTAGACTGTTCTCTATTGATGATGATTGGAATATTCCTGTATCTAATGCTAGAAACAGTAAGAATAACCATGCTGCTAGGGTAAAACCTAAGCAATGGGATCAGCACAGGACTTACACAAGACCTCAGCAGACTCCATACTACAGGGCTGTTCCTAACAGACAGCAAACTAATGGTTATGCTAATGCTTCTAACAATAAAAGTCACTTCAAACAGCATTATAAACCAAAAGGCCAGAAAACATATGTGAACCCTACACAATCTACTGTTAGAACCTATGGATGTGTGGAATACATGTATGAACCAAAGTATGACACTTTTAGGAGAATACCTTATGGAAACATCCCAGGGGTCATGCTTACCACTGACCATTATGGACCCAAACAGGTTTGGGTACCTAAAATGTATTAACTTTGTTTTGTAGGGTGTCTGGTACTTTGACAGTGGATGTTCCAGACATATGACAAAGAACAAGCAATGTTTGTCAGATTTTGTGACAAAGGATGGCCCAAGGGTGAATTTTGGCAACAAAAATACACCTGGATACACAAGAGGATATAGCACACTTGTGAGGAATGGACTTACAATCAAGAATGTTGCTTATGTGGAAGGACTAGACTACAACTTGCTGAGTACTGGACAATTCTGTGACATGGGATACGAGGTCACTTTTGACAAGAACAACTGTATTGTCATTAGTGAAAGAGGTGATCAAGTTTTATTGGCTGGTAGAAGACAACAAAACATGTATAATGTGGATTGGTCTACTACAGTTCCAGAAACCTGTCTGATTGTGCATACCAAGTCAGAACTCAATTGGTTATGGCACAAAAAATTGAACCACTTAAATTTTGATGACATCAATCAGTTGGTGAAGAAGAAACTGGTGATTGGTTTACCTGAGATCACATTCAAGAAAGATACTATATGTGATGCATGTCAACATGGTAAACAGACTAAATCAAGCTTCAAATCAAAGACTAAGCATTCAACTAATAGAGTCTTGGAGCTGATGCATATAGATCTATTTGGACCAGTTACACCAACAAGTGTTACAGGAAAGAGATACACCTTAGTGGTTGTGGATGATCACTCTAGATACACTTGGGTGATATTTATGAACAAGAAAAGTGAAACACTCAAGATGATGCCTGATCTTTTGAAGAGATTACAAAATGAGAAAAGTTTGACAGTAGTAAAGATAAGATCAGACAAGGGTACTGAGTTTCTCAATAAAGTTATAAGAGAATACTGTGAACAGAATGGTGTACTACACCAACTTGCTGCTGCTGGTACACCTCAGCAAAATGGGGTTGCTGAAAGAAGAAACAGGACCTTAAAGGAAGCAGGAAGAACAATGATTTGTGAAGCATTTTCCTGAAAGGTACTAGGTCAAGCGATTAATACATCATGCTATACACAAAACGAGAACCTCGGTGAACAAGTTGTCGCCGAAGACACCTTATGAGATTTGGAATGGAAGGAAACCAAATATATCCTATTTCCATCCATTTGGAAGTAAATGTTTTATCTTGAATCATAAGGAGCATTTGAAGACATTCCAACCTAAATCAGATGAAGAAATTTTCTTGGGATACTCTTCAGTCAGCAAGGCATTCAAGGTACCGAACAAAAGGTCACTAAAACATGAAGAAACTATACATGTTGTGTTTGATGAACCTAAGTTCACTGGTATGGAAGATGAAGGTTGTGAACCTGCTGAGAACCTACAAGTCACGATCTAGATTGTGTTGAAGTCTTGGAAAGGGTTAATGACTTAAAAGTTTCGATACGCCTCGCCTTGAACACCTGCCGGTGACACTACCGATGCAACAATCGAAGAAGCGGTTCAAGGATCCGCTTGAACTCCATATTGAAGACACAGCAGACCCTACTGAAGATGAGGTTCCTAAGAATCAATCTAACCAAAATCCACAATGGTTAAGGGATCACCCTGCTGAACAAGTCATTGGCAACATTCAGCAAGGTGTAAGGACTAGAAGACAACTAGAAGCTATGTTTACATGCTTTCTATCTCAAATGGAACCAAAAGTTGTTGAAGAAGCAATATCAGATCCAGATTGGATAATTGCTATGCAAGAAGAATTAAATGAATTTGAAAGAAATCATGTTTGGACACTAGTTGAAAGGCCTAGTCATGCAAATATCATTGGTACTAAATGGGTTTACAGAAACAAACTTGATGAATCTGGTACCATTGTAAGAAATAAGGCCAGACTAGTTGCAAAAGGCTATTCTCAAGCTGAAGGAATAGATTTTGATGAAACTTATGCACCTGTTGCACGATTGGAAGCTATCAGATTATTCCTAGCACATGTTGCATATAAAAACTTCAAGGTATATCAAATGGATGTCAAAAGTGCATTTTTGAATGTCATTATAGGGGAGGAAGTGTATGTTCAGCAACCTCCTGGATTTGAAGTTAAAGATCAAGAAGATAAAGTGTATAGACTCAATAAAGCACTTTATGGCTTGAAACAAGCACCAAGATCATGGTATGAGACTCTATCTCAATTCTTGGTGGACAATGGCTTTACAAAAGGCACCATTGATAAGACTCTTTTCAGAATCAGTGAAGGTGACTGCACCCTGCTGGTCCAGATTTATGTTGATGACATAATCTTTGGTTCTGAAAGTGAATTGTTATGTGACAAGTTTGCAAATCTAATGAAGAGCAAGTTCCAAATGAGTATGATTGGAGAAATGAACTATTTTTTGGGATTGCAAGTCAAACAGATGAAAGATGGAATCTTCATTCATCAAACCAAGTACACCAAGGAGCTGCTGGAGAAGTTTGGTATGGAAAATAGTACCAGGATATCAACTCCTATGAGTACAAATATCAGATTGGATGAAGATAAAGAAGGCAAAGATGTTGATCGGACCTTATACGAAGGATGATAGGCGGTGTTTGTACCTTACGCGCGGACGATATATCCTTATTTGTAGGTGTTTGTGCAAGGTTTCAATCTAAACCTAAAGAAAGTCACTTAGGTGCGATCAAGAGAGTTCTCAAGTATCTAAAAGAGACTTTGGGAGTAGGGATATTGTATTCCAAGGATGGAAGCTTCAAAGTTATATCCTACTCAGATTCGATTATCTTGGATGCAAGATTGAGAAAAAGCACCACGGGAACTGTCGTCGTTAATGGGAAATTTGGTTTCTGGTTTAGCAAGAAACAGAATTCAATATCAACTTCCACTGCTGAAGCTGAATACATTGCTGCTGGAAGTTGTTGTTCACAAGTACTATGGCTAAGACAACAATTAAGGGATTATGGAATTGAGGAGAAAGAAATTCCAATTATGTGTGACAACACAAGTGCAATTGCAATCACTGAAAATCCTGTTTTACACTCTAGAACCAAGCACATTGATGTGAGACATCATTTTATAAGAGATCATGTTGAAAAGAAGGATGTGGTGGTTCTGTATATCCCTACTGAAGATCAACTTCCTGATATTTTCACTAAACCACTTGACAGTGAAAGATTTGCTAAACTAAGGACTGAACTTGGAATTATCAAAGTTGACTGATAATCAGCAGTGTACTGGAATTCACCAAGGGGATTAGTCTTTTCTATGTTGGGTGAGCTCACTTAGCAGATTAGTCATTGGTATCAACAATTCCATGTACTTATGTTTGGACAATTGAGCAAATGAGGTTGCCAAGGGGATTGGTCTTTGTCATGATGGGTGAGCTCACTTGACAGATCAGTCATTGGTATTAAACATCATCTTGTATTATCAATTGAACAAAACAAGAAGAAATCAAGGATCAGCAGAGTCACTTTGTCAGCAGACTGCTGAAGCATTTTTATCAGCAGACTGCTGAGCCAACCCTGCTGAGGACAACCCTGCTGAATGGAACGCTACACAGTCAAACTTTATTAAAGTCAAAGAGCAATTGGCGGGATGTTTATTCTATCCTTTATGACCACGATTACACGATCTAACGGTTACAATGCGTTTTGGAAAGTAATGGGCCACATGTCAAGCTAACATTCACTCAGATTAATCATTGTTAATGTGGATGTACGTGCACTGACAGTTACAACTACACCCTGTCTATATATACAGACCTATTACACAGAAGATACTCTACTGCAAATCTGTTTATATCTGTGATTTTACACTGTGTGAACACAGATTTACAAAGCTTTCTTCTTCATCTTTTTCTTTTAACAATGGCGGAAAAGATTGATGTTCAAATCGAATCAAGCCAAAGTGTGAGAGGTTTTTTTGTTGATGCTAATAAGACAGAATTAGCTATCAACATTGGTAGAAGAATAAGGAGATACGCAGGCCTGGAGAATGTACTGAACATAAGATTGGAAACAATCTCATATACAAACGTTGTCAGTTTTTGGAAGAATATTGTGGTAAAGGAAGGAACTGAAGCATTCAAAACAGTTGTGAATACACAAGAAATAGAAGTTTCCTCAAGTCTGCTGAAGGAAGTTTTTGGTTTTGAAGAAGTAGTAGATGGTCCAACAAATCCTGAGGAAATGGGATTGTCCAAGATGGATTTTGTTGATAAGATCAAGACCAATAAAGCCACCAAGTCAATCCCAGGTATTAATGTTAAACACATTGGGAATGAGTACAACTTGCTGAGCAAAATCATTGCAAAGAACATATTAGGGCTGGTTGGAAGTATGGATACTCTATCAGGACCCAAGATAGAGCTGATGATGATTATCTGCAGAAGTATGAAATTTGATTGGGCTAGATATTTTATTCACTACATGATGAAAGTAGCCAAGGAGGAAAGAGAAGGGAAAAGGAAATCCAAGGCCTTACCCTTAGGATTAATGGTTCAGACCCTGCTGAATCATTTGGAGATTCCTGATGTTGCACCTAAGAAGATTAATCAGTCCAGATACAAGAAAGAGATTGATTATGCTATCCCTGGTCAGGATGATGATGAAGAAGGTGTTACAGAGGCTAATGATAATGATGATGATGGAAATGATGGTGATGCTTGTGGTGAGCAGGTCAAGCAAACTGTTAAGAAATTTGTTAAACCTGCTGCACCAAAGAAGGTTACTGAGAAAAGAAAGGCTGCAGACACAAAGAAGATAACTGAGATGTTAAAGCCTAAAAGAACAAGGAAGCGAACAGCACAGACTGCTGAGTCTGCTGAGGGTCCAGCTGATGTTAAGACTACTGACCCTGCTGTAGCTGCTAGAAAAACTGTTGTTGAGATTTTGAGGGAACAACAGAAAGAAGCCAATAGAAAGAGGAAGTCTACTATGGTTGAAATTGATGATGAGCCACTTTCCAAAAGAATGACAGAGGTTATTCACAAAAAGAAACATGGAAAGGGAAAACAATTGAAAAACTGAGAGGCTCTAAGGGCACAAGAAGAAGAAGGTGATGTAGAAGAAGAAGAAGAGGCTGAGCCTTTAACAATTATCAAGCCTAATGAGGAAGCAGAGGTTGTTATTGAGCAACCTGCTGGAGAGTCACAGCAAACTACATAGACTGAACCTGCTTTTGATGTTACTGGATCCTTACCTACTAAGGCTGCTGAGCCTACTGAAAGTGAAAAGGTTGTTGTTAAGCAATCTGTTGGAGAATCACGCGATCTCATCGCACTAGAACTCGTAGAAGGCGATAGATCTATCGAAGTTTGCACAAGTTGTTGTTGAGCAACTTGTAGAAGAACCAGAGCAAACCACTGAATCTACACCTGCTGTGGTGAGTGAAACATTGGTTCAAGACCCTGCAAATCCTACAATAGTTCAGGGGGAAGAGCAGTCTGCTGCTAACCCTGCTGATGAGCATATAAGTCAAAGGGAACCAAGTGTGGTACAGATGGAGGTAGTAGGAAGTAATATCCAACCTGAGCAACCTACTAGCCTTGAGGCATCTGTAGAAGAAACATTGCATCTACTTGTTGAGACCTTTGGAGGTCAGCAAGGTACTTGCAACAGCTCCTAGAGGATCATTTTTGCCCTATGAAAAACATGAGAAGAAAAGGAAAGAAGGGTATGTTGATCCAAAGCTCCTGCTGGTGGCCGATTATTTTCAATGGAAGTTTGGATATTACAAGAGACAAAAGCCTGCTGCAGAACCTATGACAGACTTTGAAGAATGGGCTTTTGACAAATTGGGAGTAGAGAACTTGCTAGATCTGAATGATACATCATTGTTACAATCAAGGCTGATGGATCTGTTTGATGATCAACAGAAAGAGGAGGGTATCAAGTTCAGGAATCCAAGAGGTGATGATGGTGACTCTTCATCATCTGATTCTGATGATAATCACCCCTCTGGTCCAGGAGAAGTCAGTGGAAGAGCCATGATTAGTGAACCAAGAGTAGAACAATCTACTTGTGCTGGACAGTCCACTGAGAAAGAGCAAACTGGATAGATGAATGAAGATGAGGAACATCTCACCATTGATGATATTGAGGCACAAATCAATGAAGGTATAACCATTGGGGCAAACAAGATGGTTGGTGATATTGATCCTTTATTTGTTGAAGAACCTGCTGATCATGTTGATGACCAGCAGACTGTGGATTCAAGTGAAGAAAGAGTCACTGATCATGATGAGCCAAGTGTCAGTTCTGAGGACTCCATTCAATATCAAAACTAGGTTGACACTGATGGCACCCTGACCAACACTGCAAATCTACTAAGAAGGATTGGTGATATTAGAGAATTTAAACAAGAAAACATGGACATATTCCCTGATCAAGTTGTTGTGGAATTCATTGCACAAGATCCAAGATTTGAAGAGGAGATACAGGTTTCTGAGGATCAAACAGCACCTGGACACAAGTTGGAACAGGAGGTACAGGCTGCTGGGTTACAAACAGCACCTGGACAAAGGTTGGAATCGAATTTGGGTTTGGAGGAAACCCCTGTTGTCTCAGTACAGGCTGCTGTAGTGGAGCCTACTGGAGACAAGGCTACTGTAGGGAAAGATAGTCAGCAGGATGCTGTTGTTGATGAAGCAGAACAGCTGCTGGACTATGACTACAGTGATGAAGAGTTTCAATTATTTGAGGAAGAAGATATTGCTGAAGAACCTGCACAAGATCCAATAATGGAAGATATTCTTGGTGCTATGGTTGAGGAAGGACCTCTCCCTGCTGGGAGAGATATGAGTAAAGCAATGGTCATCAGCAGACAAAGGGCACAATATAATGTAGAAGAACCTGATGATGGAGTTGCTGGAGAAATGACTGGTGGAGTGCCAGTAGAAGTGTTGAATGAGTTGAGGACCGTCGGGAATGACATGCAACGATTAAGAACTCAATTTGGATATACAAGAACAAAGATTTGAAGAAGCGATGAAGTGGTGAATGACAACGGACAATCTCGAAACGAGTTGCTTCAAATTTCACATCTACTCAAAATCTTGTTAATGATATGATGCTAGATGTGAGGGGAATCAAGCTCGGAAACACAGTGAAAGAAAAGTTTCTGAAAAATCAACTTGAAACCATCCACCAGAAACTTGACAAACTTGCTGAGGCACCTAAGCCTGCTGAGGCAGCTGGAATATCTCAACCTGCTGGATTGGATCCTAAGCTCACTAAAAGGATCAATCTACTGGAGCAGACTTTGCAATCAAGGATTACTGCAGTTGATACAAGAACTGAGATTATGGAAGGACAACTAAGTATCTGATTATCTCATAGGAGAGTGTTCATGGTCTACTGTCCCGTTTTGTTGATGATGTCACTAAGGGGGAAGAGGGCCAAACAGCAGTAGCAAAAGAGGCTGCAAGGATTTTTCCAAGAAGAAATGGGAGAATGAGATAAATGCATTCACGGAACCTGCACCTGGCAGAGTTCAACTTACTGATGATCTCCTTAAACAATACAAGAATGAGTACTATAACAGAAGGAAACCTTATCATGACAAAGGATTTCATGAAGGTTTAAATTCATTCTTGGGATTGAAATTTTGGGAAGCAAGGGTTAGAGCCTTGAGGGCAAGTTTTAGAGGTGGAAGAGGTGGAAGAGGTGGAAGAAGTGGTAGAGGTGATAGGATTTTGCATATCACAAAAGCAAAAGACTCACTGAATGAATTTAAAGAGCTTTACATGAGAATAGGATTCAGAGTCAATCAAATCATCCTCCTTCTACCAGAAGCTTGGAAGTGGTGGAAAGAAGTGAATTCCTACATTGATTTCACTTTGATTGAGAATGAGTGGATGAGAGATATGATAGAAGAAATCACAGCCTATCAAGAGCAAGTGGGGAAGGACAGACAAGAGAGAGAAAGAAGACAGTAGATCAGCATACTTAATCTGTTTTATCTTTGATGTATCTAGACTGTAATAACTTGAACAAATGTTTATAATGAAAGATGACTGAAATTTGTTCTGTTTTGGTTTCAATCTTTTTGCTTTGCTGTTAGGTGAGGGTAGTGGCATCATCACCAAAAAGGGGGAAATTGTTGGACTTATTTCTTAGTTTTAGTGATGAGTGCCAGACTAACTGTTATAGTGCAAAGGCAAAAATATGTCTAGATCAAATGTATAGGTTTATTAGAGTTTGATCTTTGACTAGGTTTGATCAAACAAGCACTGTAAAGGTCAGCTGACTTGGTTCAGCAGACTAGTCTAGGTCAGTAGGGTAGTTAGGTCAGTAAACTTTTCTGTAACCTGCTGAAGACTGAAGGCTGGGGGTTCAAACTCAGTTAATGAAGGCTAAGGGATCAAACTTAGTAATTAAAGTCAAGGATATGGAATCAGAATTTAGGCAAGTCTGTGATGACCTAAACTGATTTCATATACCTTGTATAGAAGGTCTAAGTTCCATAAGTTGGATGATATTTGGAACTTGGTTATAATTAAAAAGGTGTAATCTAACTTCACAAATAAAAGTTAGATAAAAGTAATCAGCTGCATTGTATTTGATACACAGCAAATTATTGTTCAGCAGACTGATAGGTATTACAGCAGACTGATGAACCTGTTGATAATATACCTCGGTTAATTCAAGATTACATGGATAAGGACAGCCAACTACCTCTGATTTATCAAACAAATCAAGGGCTGAGATTAAAAGGACGTTGGGATGATTCAGGACTTTATCCAATGGTTATAAGTCAAAGGGTGGACATACTGCACTGTCAAAAAGAATTCTGACAGTGTCAGTCCTATGAATAGTGACAGAAAGCATGTCAAATGGGACAAAACAGGGAACGGCTATTTTTGAATTTCAAATACATGTCACATGCCATCCTACCTATAAATAGAGGACTTCCAACTCAGAAAAAGATGATGATTGATGAATTTTAAGAGAAAAATATAAGAGATAATTCTGAGCTGCAAGAACACCCTGCTGAACCTTCTGAGCTTAACCTTACTGATTCAGAGAAAATCTTCAAGTGTTTTCTGCATTCAAAGATGCATCAAGCTTACACACTTGAAGACTGCAAGTTGCTGATTATATCATCCTAATCAAGTTGCTGCAACTGAATCATTTACTTGATTCAATCTTTATCTTACAAAGAACCTGCTGAAGACAGTGAAGCATATGTTGGGTGTGAAAGACTGTTGTTTGTGGTGGAGCTGGTGAAGAGGCAATCCTACCCTTCAAGGACCGGTGGAAGACTTTGGAGCGAGATTCTACATGTTCCTAGTTTTCGGTTTGTGAAGCCATAGTTCTTGGTGAAGGACAAGCAACTTAGGAATCTTTGTAACGACTACATCAAAGATCTCTAGTGAATTACCTCCAACATCACGGGAGAAGAGTGGACCGACGGGATTACACCACACGGAACCACTATAAAATCTCGCCTACTTACTTTACGCACTTACATTACGCATTTAGTTTATTATACACATCAACCTACTGAATCTAGCAACTGAACTCACACACATACACTACTAAGTATCTAATACTTAGTATCATATTTGACAACAAGTAATAAGGTTTAATTTTTTATATAAATCCGCTGCACAAATTCAATAAACTCAACCATCAGTAGACTACTGTTTATCAGCAGGCTACTGAGGTGTCAGCAGACTACTGAGGTATCAGCAGGCTGTTGAAGTTGCTGAGTTTCTTAACTCCAAAAGTTTTAAGTGTTAAGTTTATTCACCCCCCCTCTAAAATTAACCAAAGCCTTTTCAAGGGACCAACACTTGCCTTTTTGTAGGTACTATGGATGCTTTAAAACAACATAATCTGCTAGCCGCCAGGAAGAAATCTGGCGAGGTGAAAAGGAGCAAAGACCTTAAAAGGGTTAAAGTCGATTTTATATGGTCGACGTTCGCATTGAATCGGTGGGGACCTCTGGCTCTAAGGCTGGGAAAGCAGCCTCGCCTCCCGCTAAACAAACAATTGGGAAAGCCGATGTGAGAAAACCTCTTAAGCAGACTATTCTGACCAATGCTCAGGCTTCCGAAAAAAGAAAAAGTTTCTGATGAGATCGACCCTGCCGGGGGTGAGGATGGCGAACAGGAGGCTCGTCGTTCCAAGAAATCCAAGATGATCGATGCTCAGTCGAAGGCCGATGCCTCCATTTAAGAGAAATTTCAGCCAATATCCCGGAATGGTGCTGACGCCCCTCTTCGAGACAGATTTGGGGCCGACAAGTCGAGTTCGGTAGGCACGGTTGCAATGGTGCCTTTTTCCAGTGTACCCGTAGGGCCTCGTGGTACCTGCCATCTGGTTGGATAGGGAGTTTATACGCCAGCTGCCAATTGACATGTCTAGGGCGATCATGATTCTAAGGCGATAGCCGACGTGGCCCCGTTGAGACATCTAAGATGGAGCCTTCCCAATCTTGTTCTGTTGGAGGTTGGTCACAGCATTGTGGACCGGATAGTGCTATCAGATCAGACCGACCCCCACCATGCCTTTCATCAAAACATCGAGGACTTGTGGGGCTTGTATGGGGCAACGGTGAGCATGGTAAACATATGTTCACTCTTTATTTTTCTTTTGTTTTTCATTCTTTGGCTTTTCTATTTTTCAATATGTCTTTTTCATTCTTTCCTTCATTTTTTTCAGGTCGGTACCGGTCTGAGACAGTTCATAACGGAATTTAAAGAGACTATTTCAGCAAAATCAGCTGTCGATAAGGAGTTAAACGCCGCTAAAGTGGTCAGGGCCGATCTAAAAATACAGCTAAGTGCTGCTGAAGCTGAGAATGTTGTGCTGAAAAAGCCGCTTGCCAAGAATGTCAAACTGAAGAAACAGCTTGCTAAGGCAGAGAAGATGCGTCTCGAGGCTCAGGCTAACTCCGAGCATTTGAACGTACTTACCACGAGCTCACGGAGTAGGATAAAGAAGCTTAGCGGTCTTTGAAAGAGATGCAGCAGTGGGTCGATGACGCTAGAGACTTTTGGAAAGCTGAGCAGGAGGTGACTGCTGATCTGAAGCAGAAATTGTCTAACTTCAGTGCCGAGGTTGAAGCCCGGATAGATTCTGTGAGAAAGGAGGCAGCCGGCGAGAATTTCTTGATGGGGTATGATCAAGGTATCTATCACCTCACAAGGTGCCTGTGGGCTCAAGGTGGCGATGTTCCCAGCCTTGAGACAATACGGGATTGGATTGTTACCCCACCTTTCTCTGATCATCTTTGGGTTTTCACCCTTCCATCTGTTACACTGAGGTTGAGTTGAATAATTATGCGGATGGTTGGGAACCGCCCCAGGTCGAAGCTGTAAATCTCAGGGAGTTAGTGGATCAAGTCACCCGGGGAGGAGCTGACATTCAAGAAGAGGCCAATCAAGAGGAAGATGAGGCCGACGCTTGTGCTGATAAGATGCTGCATCCTTCTCTCAGTGTTGAGAATGTAGCCAATGTTGATATGCGGCCTGATGATGCCTAGAGTTGTAATAGCCTTTTCTTGATTCGTATTGTATGAAACATTCTTTAATTGTTTGTATTAATGTTTACTGTTTGAAGTACCAGAGAGGTTGAAGCATGTAACAACATTTTCTTCCTTTTCTGAATATATGGAAGTATTTTTGTGTTTGAACATGTTGATGCTTTTGCTCGAATTTAGTGTATATCGAGTCCGATCTGTTTTGAGTCCAGCATAGTAGTATCCGGCCCCCTTGTTTCTGATAATATTCGGAGTTGTAAACTTGCGGGTGTATCTGAAATAACTGTCCGAGTGTGTGTTTGAAATTTTTCCAGAGTATGGCCCCTATTTTTAATAAAGTCCAAGATGGATCCGAGGCCTTTGTTGAAAATTACGTTGAAAATCACGTCGACACGTACAGCGGACACGCTTCAAGGATATGATAACTTGTATTTAAAAGATAAATGTAAAACCGGGCTTTATTAAGTTCGCCTCACCCTGTTAGGTGAGTGAAAGTTACAAGTAAGAAAGCTTAACGACTCACGTCGTAAACGAGAAGATAGCCATAACCCTAGCCGATTATTACATGTAGTACCTTTTCAGGTTGTCTGTGTGCCATGGCCTGCTAAGCTCGAAGCCTAGCTTGTTCTTAAGAATAAAAGTCCCTTTTTTGATCTCTCTTGTGACCTGATAAGGGCCCTCCCAGTTCGCTGTAAGCTTTCCCCTGTCGGTTCGAAGACAAGAGGTCTTCCTGTTTTGAAGAACAAAATTGCCGACCATGAAGGAAATGTCGCGGATTCATTTGTCGCGATGTTGTTTAGCGGTTTTCTTGTAGTTCATGAGCCAATTGTACATTGCTAATATTTTTTCCTCCACTAGGTCTAGGTCGATCTGTTTGTTGAGTAGATTGACCCACTACAAGAAATTTGGTTTTTAATGTCGGGAAAACTGGTCATTATATATCAATTTCCCATCATTAAAAACGTTTAATGATGGGAAATTTCCCGTCATGGCCCGTCACTACAGCCTTCCTAGTTAAAAGTAAATAATGACCGTAAAGTGTCGTGTCATTATTCGTGTTATATATATAAGTAATGACGATGTTATACTCTCACTAAAAGTTCATATTAATGAAGTTATTTTTCATCATTGTTGCTTCATTCTCCCCTCATTAAAAACAATTAATAACAATGTACCACATCACTAAATTATCATCACTATAAGTCCGTTTACCGCCAATATTTACTTGTCATCAATTATTAATTATACCGTCTTTAATCCCTCATGATAAATTTAATCATGCAACACAATGATGTTCCATCAAAACATTAAATACCATTCTAGATTTATATATATTTGAAAACCATAAATATAGATACACAAACATTAAAGCCATTATATATTTTATTGAAATAAACATTAACATGATGTTCATGGTACTTTCAAATGCTAAATCATGTAAGAAAAGTGTTCCACCTCAAAGGACACGCTAAATCAAATGTGAAACTAATTAAAAAAGACATGAATACACCAACACCACTCAAACACCAAAGCGTAGCATTATCACATTTAGCCAAATTGGAACTGTGAGGAGAAGTGGAACTAAGCAGCCTCCTCAGGTATCTAAGATAACAAAACCAGGGGCTGCAACATCGATTTTTTCCAAACATCACTAGAAACCAGTTCATGCAATCACCTCATCTTGATCTTCAGTGATACAGTCGTACAACATCCACATACAAGCCTACAATGGAAAGAATTTAGCGGAATATATGCAATGGAACCAAAAAGTGAAAAACGTGAAAGCAAGCTAAAAGTGAAGTAAGAAGTGTTCAACAAAATAAACGGTGCTCAATTACATCTTTTTACCTTTTTTATTGAAAGACAATAAAATGTTGGACAACTACACAAAACACACACTCACCCCTAAGCTAGATCAAATATTTTGTTCTTAACAATAGTGAAATCCCTATAAAACTTCATTTCAATACATAAACATGAACAAAGCTCGTAGCACATGGTCTGTTTGAAATGCATATTTACACTTGACCATACCAAAGGAAACACATGCATACAATTAGTAAATAAGCCCACGACTGAAAAAAAAAACGTAGAGCAAAAGGGTAAACGAAAGTGAAGTCTGAGAGGCCTCGTACCTCGATTTTTCTCGTTGTGTGTCGCTGTCGCCAAATGCTTTGACCTTCATGTATATTCCTTGTTAGCGTTCTTCGCATCTAATCTGGCCAATAATTTCTACACAAAAAATCAATAAAACGAATAGCAACTTCCAGTGTACTGTGTCTATAAGGTACCCATTGGCATAATGTTTTGTGACACATGCATTCAAGAAGCTTCATTAGTTCTCCTGAGGTTTTACACCGACAAACCAATGACCAATACCAATCACAACATTACTAGTAATATAGACAGCAGCATAATACAAAGCAGCAAAATAACAATATGTGCATCCAAAACATAAGGGATACTAAAAAACAATATGGAGGTATTGAAAAACAAATTGGAATATGACAGGCTAGAAGAGTAAAACAGAATATCACAAAGTTATTATTAGAATCCAGCATCAATAATCACTATAGCTCTGATATTAATTAATCATGGCTTAAGAAAACAACTTGTCGGGTATAAAATTAACCTTGCAACTCGGCAGAAGTGTAAGGCCCTATGAGTTGTTGGTCTTGACCATGAATATACCACCCCATTTAACTTTTAGTCTGTTGGCCCTTCGGAGAAACAGTTTCGTCACCTTGAAAAACATAGGAAATACAAAAGAACCTCATTTTAGCCAACAAAATAGCAAAAATTAATAGTAGCAAACACCAACAATTCTGTGACGCTGGTGGTGATCATGGTTCGGTTAGATGCGGTCTAATAGATTTGTTAACAAAACCAAACCATATGATAATGCATGCTCTTGCAAATTACATGGATTTGCTATAACATATACTTGACACTAGTACAAAGAAGCAATTTTTGACAGAAAATATACCTAGTTTAATGGGGAGAACCAGACTTTAATAGCCTCAAAAACCTTTTCAAGAGACTTTGCAGCATACCTTAAAATGCATGTGATAACTTGACATCACATGAGAAGAGAAGTGCAGTCTGTGCAAGCATCCAAAACAGTTGAGAATGTGAAATGAATTGGGTGAGCACCAAATAAGGTGGAGAAAAACACTTATGGGCAAACCTGAAATGAACTTTCAACAGCTTCAGAAGCCAACTATCATTAAGAAGAAATTAACACCAAAAGAAAAATAGGTCATTGGAGAACACATAGACGTAATTATTTTCCTAGAAAAGAGCGTGTATAAATATACATATCCTATTTCTCTTTTTGTTAAACAATACATGTTCTTTTTTATGTTACTAGGTCTTTTTCGTGTCACCATAAGTCCCATGTGAAAAGATCAGCAACGCTTTGAATTGAATAACTAATAACTACCTTTACTTTGAATAAAAATTTATACACATATACTAATAGCATTACAAAGATATACAACTCCACAACAACCTCACTCCATTGTTCTTTCAAGCATTTTTTATATGCACAGGCAACCTAAAAGAGATGAATCAGAAGTAAAATCAACACCAAAAGAGAGACACACAAGGGCAGCAATTGCAGAAGCAGCTTTCCTTGCTCATTCGCTTGGGTCCTTTCGATAATAATTTCGAAAATAGAAAAACCTGGCATAGTACCTCAATAGAGGGCACAAGAATCCTAATAAGAAAAAGACCATCCGATTCAACATATATAGAATAGAAAATTACAAATTTTAGAGATAATAGACAGAAAACCGACCTTCAAATTTGGGTCGCTATGAAAATCATCCTTCAAAGCTCACGTTTCGGGAGTTTTGTTGTCACAAATTGCGAAGTAACTGCTGCAAATTAGGAGTGGTGTCATCTTGAATTGGAAGAGTCGTCACAGTGAAACGGCAACTTGGCCTACAAATCTGTCTCGGAAATTCAGCCGTCGATATTGTGAGAGTTGCTGCTGCATAGATGTGTAGAAAGCAGAAAATTGTGATGGATTTAGCCGATTTAGGGCGGGGGCACTAATTTGTTTATTTTTCTTAGTTGTTTTTTTATTAGGTATAATATATGATTGAATTTACGGAGAGAGCTGACGTGGATGATTAAGTAGTGCAGAATACTTTTTTCCAAAAATAAATAGTGATAAATCTTTAGGGAAAGTGGTGATGGGATTAAGAATTGATCACTAATAATTAAGCTTTTAGCGATGCAATTTATTTACGGTCACCAAAAACTCTAAAGTTCATCTTTTAGTGTCCGTTTTTCCATCCGGTCATGAAATTTAGGTCACTACAAAGTGGTTTTTTAGTAGTGACCGTTGGATCATATACATCGACCCTGATACTTGGGAGCACCATTTCGATAGGAGTCATGGCCTCCGATCCGTAAGTTAGAGCAAACGGTGTTTCTACAGTGGGTGTTTTGATTGTGGTGCGGAGTGCCCATAATATGGCGAGCAGCTCATCGACCTAACTGCCTGCCTTTGCTTTCTCACTTACACTCTTTTTAAGCATCTTGATTATTTGTTTATTGCCGGCCTCGAATTGGCCATTACCATGGGGATAAGCTACGGATGACTGCCAGTGTTTGACGCTGTATTCTCTGCAGAAATCTGAGAATTTATCCCTAAATTGTGGTCCATGTTCCGTCACCACTGCCCGGGGATGACGAAGCGAGACCATATATGATCATGTAGAAAATAAACCGCATCTTTTGCAACTATGTTAACAAAATGTTTTTCCTCGATCCACTTCGTGAAATAATCCACAGCCATTATGATAACTTTGCATCCACCCCTTCCCGAGGGGAAGGGTCCGATGAGGCCGAGTCCCCACAAGTTGAAGGGCCAGGGCGAGACCACAATGCTTTGCTCTACAGATGGCAGTCTTGGGATATCCACTTGTTTCTGACATTCCGGACATTCTTTAACCAATGTCTCTGAGCCCTTTATGATTGACAGCCAGTAATACCCCGTTGTTATAACTTTCTGAGCCAAAGAGCGACTAGCGGGAGGGCCCCCACACACTCCTTGATGAAGCTCTATAAGAATTTTGTCACTCTTTTCCTTTCGGACAGACCATAATAAAGGCTTAGTGGCGGATCTCCTATAAAGCATTGCGTCGTTTATGATATACCTAGCTGCCCTTTTTCATAGAGCACGGGCTTTAGTTGTGTCCGCAGGAACGATGCCTATTTCTATATAAGCTTGAATTTCATCAATCCAACATGGAATCGGCATTGGCGCATCGATTTCCAAGATTTCCATTATTTTAGTAGTAGGGACAACAAGATAATCCACCATTATTGAGGGGCCCGTGATCTCTTCTTCAGGAGATAGTTTGGAAAGGTAACTGCCCGCTCGTTATCCTCTCTTCCAACTCTGATGAATTCTCAATAGTTGAAGTCGGGTCTCAATCGTCTGACAATCTCACCATATTTTTCTAGGATGCCGCAATGGGTCCCATAGTCCCCTGTGATTTTGTTGACGATGAACTAAGAATCGTAGTAGACTTCAACATTTTCCACTTTTATTTCCTTTGCAAGTTTGAGTCCGGCTATAACTGCCTCATATTTGGCTTGATTGTTTGTGGCCGGGAACTCGAACCTTAGAGCTTTTTCTATTTCTTCAGTCGTCCCTGGCTCCATCAGAATAACACTAGCACCGCATCCATTCCGACTCGATGTTCCACCAACATATAACTGCCAGCATTGATCGGGCTTGTTTGAGCCAGAGCAGACTCAAGTGGTACAGGCGAGCTCGGTTGTGTCGAACTAAAAGTCGTCTCAACAATGAAATCTGGTAATGCTTGAGCTTTGATAGCCTTCCTCGGTTGATATCAAATATCAAACTCGGTAATTTTGATAGCCCATCGAAGCATACGACCTGAAAGGTCAGGTCTATGTAGAATTTGGCGCATCGGGCTCTCCGTTAAGACAATGATAGTGTGTGAAGTAAAGTAGCACTTGAGTTTGCGGGCAGCGATAACATGAGAGTAAGCCAGCTTTTCAATATTAAAATAACTACTCTCCACCAGACTGAGAGCCTTGCTTACATAATGGATGGGATTTGAAGGTATCCGGCCTCCTTGACAAGTACGGCGGCAACAGCCCGGTCCGAGGCTGCCAAGTACAGAAATAAAACATCTATTTCTATAAGGCTAACCAAAAGAGGTGGTTTCCCCAAATATTCCTTGAGAGGCTGAAAAGATTCAGAACATTCTTTGCACCAAGAAAAAGTTTTATCACCTTTGAGTATTTTGAAGAAGGGAAAACACTTTTCGGCTGATTTTGAGATGAAATGACCCAAAGCTATGATACTGCCATTGAGTCTCTGAACCTTCTTGATCGTGGTAGGTTCCTGCATGTCGAGCAGAGCCTGAATTTTTTCTAGATTAGCTTCGATCGATCATGGTAGGTTCCTGCATATCGAAGCTAATCTAGAAAAAATTCAGGCTCTGCTCGACATGCAAGAACCTACCACGATCAAGGAGGTTCCTTCGATCGTTGTAGGTTCCTGCTTTCTCACCATCACTATGTTTTCTAGCCAAGTAGGCTGGGCTAGATCTTTGATTATTCATGCTTGAAGAAGTTTCCCGACTTCTACCTTAACTGCTGCCTCCTTTTCCATGGTGAATTGTTGGGCTCACTGTTGTATTGGTTTGAAGGTAGAGTCGACGTAGAGATGGTGGAGGTTGACATCGGCCTCAACTCCTCTAATATCTGTAACCACCCAGGCAAATGCATCTAGGTTTTCTAAGAGCTGATTAATTATAGCTTCCTTCTCAGAGAGGCCTAGGTGAGCCCCTATCTTGACCTTTTAATCGGGATATTCGTCGTTAATGACCACCTCGATCAATTCATCCTCTGCTGTGAAGCCGGGCTCATCCCTGACTTGTAAAGTCTCACACTCTACATTGACGGGGAGGGGTCCTCCCACCACTCTGATCATGTTAATGCCCTTCTTACCCTCAGGCTATTCGAAGCGAGCTTTCTTGTTCTCAGTTCTCATTTCATGAAGAAAGGTGAGGATGGTTGCGGTTTCGCTGATAGACACCCCAATCTTATCCCTGACGTAAAATTTTGCCTGCTGATGCAGGATGGAAGTTACAATCTGAAATTGCTTCAAATGCGGCGTTCCAATTATCATGTTGTAGTTTGATTGAAGGTCAACCACGATAAATGTTACCTTTTCGGTTCAGAAAGATGCATAATCTCCCATTTGCACATCTAGATCGATGGCCCCTTGACCTGTATCTTGTGGTTGGTGAAACCCTCAAGGGTGCCATTATGTGGCCTCAGGTTAGAGTCGCTGAATCCGAGCTCTTTGAAACAATTATAGTACAAAATGTCTCGACATGCTCCGGTATCGATCATAACCCTGTTCACGCATGCTCGATTGACTACCATAGAAACAAAAGGACACATGTCCTCCACGTTGATGGAAGTCACCAGCTCACTGCGGGTAAAGGCAAGGGGTTGCTCAATCCCACGCAGGACAACGGGCTTCCCCACAAGTTTGTTAATAGAACCGATGCGGCTTTTCATTTGATTATTGCTGGGAGGATTTTCTGTGATCATGCAAATTTCTCAGACATACTAACGGGCTTGCCGATCCTTTCGGTTCGGCCCACCGACGTCCTTCTTGTACTGATCATGCATGCCGCGTGCTAACAGCTTTTCAATTTCTCTTTTGAACTATATGCATTCATTGGTGGTATGACCCTTATCTCTGTGAAATCCACAATACTTGGTAGCATCGCGACGAGGATCAGGATTCATGGGGAACAGCTCAAGGATCTTGTCCCTTACTTCATTTAACATTTGAGTGTTGGAGATTTTGAGAGGAGTGAAGGTCTCTGCTCTGAATCTTTTGGGATTTTTGATATCCCGATCACGATTTTTGTGGCTGTCTTTGGGCGGGCTGAGCTCATCCCTCTATTTTCCCCTATAGGACGATGAGGATCCTTCGTTCCTTACAGTCGCAATATACTTCCTTGTTGAACCTAACATCTCTTAGAGGTTCATCGGTGGCGTGAGAGAAAATTATGATTTTAGATTGCCCGGACTTAACCCTGTTTCGAAGCTGCTCATCACAACGTTGTTTGCTAAGCCCCTGGTCAGCTTATATACCTTGTAAAATCGCTTATAATAGCTACGAGTAGATTCGTTTTCACCCTATCGAACCTCGTGAAGGTCGATATAGGTATTTTTGGGTCCGCCCAATGACTTGAACTCGGCTATATATTTACTTATCAAATCTTCACAACATAAGATTGAACCTAGATGGAGGCAACGGATCCACGATGTCGCTTTGTCTTGCATTATGATACACCATGCCTGATCACTAGGTGTACACAGACTGATTCTGCTCTAGAAAGCCGAAAGCCAATCCAAAGGGTCTGTTGCTCCATGATTGTTGGAGAAGTTGGGATAGTGGGTACCTCCCCGGAGCTGCCTTTAAGATGTCTGGATGAAGGACGCTCGTGCCCCAGGTGGGCTTAGTTTCTCTCCCAGTTTTGCCCTTCTGCAATTCCTCTATTTGTTTTTTCATTATGCCAAGCTCGTCATGAGCCTCGGGGATCAGGGGGAGTCGGGTATAACTTTCCTCAACCTATGATTCTCCCCGTGTTTCAATGCGGGTTCAGACCTATTAGGGATTTTTAGGTCATCCTGGGGCTGTACCGCAGTCGTCAACCACGGGCACTAGACGAGCTAAAGCTGACCTCCTTCCATCTATAGGTTGAGAAGTGGCATGACTGCTTCCCTCCATTTCTTTTCGGATAGGTAGAATTGTTCTTGTTGATTTTGAGTGAGTTGTATCTCCGTAGGCGCCGGTACGGGGGAACAAACTTGCTGACGGGCTGAGGGGGGAAACCTTCTGCAATGAGGCACATGTTGTTTTCATGCATCTCCTTCATATACTCCATATGTGCCCTGCGGGATAGGGCAAAAGAGCCTTGTTGATGTCCCATCCCCCTCTCTGAGGCCGCTCCCTGCTTTTGGTTTAGATAAGAAACTCATGCGGCTCCTTTTCCGTGGCTTTATCTGACCACTGCCTTATGTATCTCACAGGCTCGCATTCTCTCCCTTATATAAGCCTACATGTTGGGTGTAACATCATGTCCAGCTTCATCCCAGGTGGACAGTAACCTCCTACTTGCTTCCCCGCGATGCGGCATCCTTTCAGCACGCGGTGTGTTAGCTCCACGTGTAGGGGCCTAATTGCCCGCTTTAGATGGTGTCGCAGGTGTCATGTTTTTCGCCCCAGCCATGTTTGACTAGAGATATTTTGAAGATATTTTGCTGGGTATATCAAGTGGGATATGCCGGCCGGAAATATCATCCAAACTCAGAATCCGATACAACCAAAAGTTGGTTTCTAGGAGGTTTCAACAAGCAAACGGTTTCCTTAATACTTGAAGAGTTGTACTGACCAAGAGTTTATACCAACCTGGGAAATATGATGGGCTCAGGTAGAGCTATGAACATGCCGGTGAAGGTGTTTTTCGACTTTGAGGTGGATTAGGCTAGATGTAAGCCGATATCTGTAGGAATCAAACTTGCTCCTTAAGAATCCACAGCTTTCTTGATGAAAGCAATGGTTTGAGGGACGTATGACCCAGAAAATAGAGCTTTTGTGGATCAAAAGTTGGAGGTGCTTGCATCATCTTATTATCGACGCCGTGAAACCGAATTTGTGGTGGAACAAATGATTCGAAGATGCTGAATGAAAATGATTTTCCCGATAACGGAGACAAACGATATCGCTGTGAATATCAGGTTTGCGGTAACAATAATATAAAGAGGATATATGGCTGTTTATGTATGCTTTCTCAAGTAGTGAGTGGTGCACATCAAGAACAATGGTGGTCGGACAGATGCTTATGAAAGGAACACAAGTGAGTCGACAAATTGACTGAGTAGCTCTGTGTATTTAGTTCTTGGATCCTTTTGCATTACAATGTGATCCCATATATATTGGCATTGACTAAGTATGTTTAGTCTAAATATGACAAGACACTAAAAGTATGTAATTAAGGATATTTAGCTATGAGTTGACCAGACAGCTGTCCGAGTGAGGTGATGTCAGTGGACTGGACAGGAGGTCGGACTCATATCTTCCTATGTCTTGTTGTCCTCAACTTGAAGTTTAGCCGGCCTGATTATATGGGTGGCATCCACCGTGTCCGAGTTGTCGGAGTGGGGATGAGTCCAGCTTATTGACCGTGGACTAATGGGATGGAGACCCAAGAACCGTTGTTGGGCTTGCATTCAAGCCCAATCTAAGTGCTTAGGTTCCCATCCGGATCGGGTATCTCATTTATCACTATAACCGCATTTTAATCTGGATAGATGTTCTTATATGTGTAACCCATTATACTTCCGAATATATTGGCCGTAGGCACATTGTGCATTTACTAAAATACCCTTCATACTTAACAATCATGAATAGCGTCTAGAAACACGTCATACCCTCGATCATCGGAAGAGTCAAATGCAATGACTACTACCTTTCATTTCAAACGATGACCATATAAATAGAATCATATCGCAATTATAATATCCATACAGACGTATATTGAGTGTCATACATTAATGACTGCATCTTATAATCTAGATATCCTACTCTCTCAAAGTAACACATTACTTCCGCTTTGCAAAGACTTTCGAGAATAAGACATTCCTTATAAGATGGCTCTTTCGGATATTTACCCCTACCATTAGGATACGTGATTTCCGAACAAACAACATGAATACTACGCATGCTTTAGTATCACACCTAATCACTACCGCATGATCACCCCATGGCTAGGGGAAACATCATTAGTGTCAAAGTATGACAATCCACACCGTGATGCCATGAAGCCTTCAGTCTCAGGATAATTACACAAACGCCACACAAAGCAACACTTGATAAAGTAAGTGGGTCAGTCTATCGTATACATTCTCCACGTACAGTCCAAGTGTCCTTACACATTACTAGATGTGATGTATCCCTATCTTCATAGGATAGAAGACATCCAATACGTGCTAGTCTAACCGTACTATTAATGTCCTATTTAATAGTACATTTGACTAGAGACATTTAAGTATCAAACCTTTTAAGAGTCGAGATCTCATCAACCATAATCACTCTTTCACGGTTTGACACTGAGGACGTTATCATATATACAATATCATAATTGATTCGTTAAACGTACAAATATATATATAATAACATAAAGCCATTTATTATATGTACAAACATAACGAAATAATAGAAATGACCCGACCCGGTCAGATATGGTCCAACCCGATTGGGTTTAGGACACTATTTAAACATAACCCTCCATAGACTATCCATACTGAAGTGGGAATGTTTTCGTAAACCTTCTTCATTACATCATATCCTTATTTACCATTAACCCACTAGTGATCAATTAATTCATAACCAATATGAACTCCGCGGATCAAACAGTTTCTAGGATTATAAAATAAGAGGATTGTCCTTCTATTTCCCGTGGGAAAGAATGGATTCTATATCGGCGAGATACACAATCCCTTCTCATTCCTGAATAATGCTGACGTGAAAGTGATTCAGACCGCACCTCTTAGCAATCCTACACGAACACATCTAACCCTATCTTGAAACAAGTACGAGTCTGCAACCACTTCAGGATTAAGGTAAATCCATATATGATCATCTTGTGATTTGATAAGATTTCTCAATCACGGAATTATATGACAATGCAAATTAAATCGGTCCAGTCCTATATGACTACATCATATATAAATGCCCCCACTTAGATAACCAATATCAAAGGTTCAGATAAGATGATCACAGCATAAAGTGTTCTAGGTGCATTAATGGTGGTTTAATCAATCTACCACATAGTTTGATTATGTTCACCACGGACTAATAGTTCAAGTGTATCACCATAAACTTAATCCTCACATGTGACACACACTCAGTTCTATGGCTACATATGACACAACTTGGGGTTTTCAGTAGTGTAATATTTATGAGCATGAAGCAAATAATAAGATGAGAATAAATTTGCCATTTATCAATTATAAAAACAATTACATAATTGTCTTTTGGGCACTACTTCCAACAATCTCCCACTTACCTATAGAGACAAGCTAGAATTGTTTTTAGATCACACCCTTTTCCTATTCACAACATTCTCCCACTTGCTCTAAAAAAGATGAGACATATCTATCAATCCCATACCCGCCAAGCGTTTACTAGTGACATTAAATGCCACGCAACTTGGTAAACCGAGCAGCTAGATTGACGGTTTGAGTCCATCTGTAGGACCGAAATGTCGCCTCTCTACACGGTCTGTCTGATCAAGTGATACTTTCTCTCAATATGTTTTTGACCTCTTGTGACTGCGAAGAACATATTCATAAGCTACTTCTTCATTGTTTTCACATTAAAGTGGTATCGGCTTATCAAGGCCTGGAATTTCACCCATATCAACAATGAACTTTTAAAGCCATATCGCCTCTTAAGCTACTCCAGAAGCTACTTATGTTATGTGAATTCGGCGGACCATTAAAGGTAATCTCGACATCAAGAACACGATGAACAAATGAATATGAAGAAACGGATAAACAAGCCTCCCTCGACTCCTAATCAACCTATGACCAGACTCCTTTGGGTGCACCTTAGACTCATAATCAACCCGTTATTAGACTCCTAAGATACGCGGGTGCCCACAAACCTGCGGCTCAACAGATCTGATAAACCCAAAATAATGAATTCCTCTCGAATCCACGAGATTCACTTGAATACACTGTAAAAGCTGCAAAATTAATATATTATTCAACTTTGTCTAAAATAAAATGATAGAGCCTTTATATAGGTTAATACATGAAACTAGAGCTAACAAAACCCTAACAAACCTATTAGGCCTTAAATGGGCCATAATACAAATAAATACTAAAAATACCTAAAATAATTAAAGACACTAATTAGGCTAAATTAGGCCCACATTCGCTTTCTAAAATAATAATATAATCCACAATAGTAATAAAAATGTATATGTGAATAAGGACGGCAAGTTAGGCCCAAATGATCAAAATATGAGCTGATCGGCGTGCCACGGGCCTATGTTGATCCTCATCATTCCCTCCTTGTTCAGGATGATTCATCCTCGAATCAATAAGATGTCACATAGCTGATCAATACTCATCGTGGATAGACGAACCACATAAATAACTGAAGATATGCCTGGATCAAATATAAGGCAAAAGGACGACTTGGAATCCGTAGAACTTCTAGATGACGATGCATATGTTACCAATGAATTTGAACATCAATAATTCTGCCAGTCATCCATGCAAATAATATTCACTTGAGCAGCAACATAATCATAGTGACTAGAATCTGGAATAAAAGAACAATACACCGCAAAAGGATCAATGAAAGAGTGCTCCGGTTTTCCATCAATGTCATCCGGATCAAGGACTGTCAAATGCAATGTAGGGGTAATTTTGGGCCCAGTGCTCTCCGTAAGTGGATGATCATCATGTACATGCAAAGTAGAAAAAATAGAGAGCTCGAAGAAGCGGTCGGTGAAACAGAATCAAATTCCTTCATCTCATCCACTGTCTCCTCCATTGTTTGTTGGTTGCTTGTTTTCTTCCTCCTTCACAATTATAACCTCTTTTTCATCCATATTATCTTCTATTATTGTATGCTTCTTTTTTTTCCCTCTTTCTCAATTACTTCTTCTTTTGCATTTCCTTTCAATTGTATCTCGCCTTTTTCTTGAACTGTCACAATTTCAACCTCTTTTTCACCTCCTATCTCTTTCGTCGCAGGATACTTTTCCTTTTCGTTTTCCACTTCCTTGGATTTATCATTGTGAAAATCACTCTCATGTAAGGGGGGTAATGATTGAAAGACAAACCTTTTTCCCCCCTCATAAAAAAAGTAACAAGTGCGGGCAAGATTATGACGTACTTTGTTCAATCGTAACCATGGTTTACCCAATATAAGATGCTCATACCTCAGTAGCGCCACATCACATAATATCCAATGTACATACTTCCCAATAAATAGAGGAATCCAAACTTGTATTGTCACACTTATCTCAATATCACCCTCCATAATATAATAAGGACATGGATGTTTATCCGTAGCCAATTTCAACTCCCTAATTACCTTATTGCTAACTAGATTCTCCTTTTCAAGGTGATCAATGCACAACTCGTATTTTTTCCCGGGATAAGGCAAGGTGTATGAAATAGGTTGTAAATCCATGACCAAATTATCCGGATATAGCACAAATGTTATCATCAGAGTAACTCCTGGCTCCAATGATTCTAAGACAAAATTTTCTCTTCTATAAAACGAAACCTCCTCTAACATTTCTTTTTGTTGCTGCTGAAACCTTTTTTTTTTTAACAATCAACTAACTATCTATCACAAAAAATTTGTGCACGGGAACAACCCAAACAAGAAAATTCGGATGCTTTTTTTTGTGAGTTTGTTTGTTTATTTTTATATTTATTGATAGAAAAAGTCAAAGTTGGAGTAAAAGGACAATATAGTACTGCCGGAGGCTTTTGACAGAAATAACTGAGGATTCGATAAAGTGTTTTTTATTTTATTTTTATTTTTTTGTGTGTGGGTTAAGGGGAAGTAAATCTAACGATGCGAAAGGATCGGTAATCAAGAAGAAAACTGCTGCAATATTGGTGATTGTTTTTGTTAAAAGCTGATACGGTGTCATAAAATGAGTTGTGATTATGTTGGGTTGGGTCAGCTATTTTATTATTAGCCCAATTCTCATTATATGTTGTCATCGGATAAGATGCTGAGCTCATCTTTGCTGTTAGTTTGTTTTGTTTTATTCTCTTTACCGTTGGGGGTGTTTTCTTTGTAAACAAGTTGAGCTGTTATGGAGGTATAAGGCTGGATGTAATGTATGAGAGATGGCAGGATGAAGGAATTATCTAAATTACCTCCCTATCTAATTCTTTCTCTGTTTATCTTCTCCCATGTTCCCTCTTTCCATTATCCCTTTTTTCCTTTCTGTTAATTTACCTGCTAAAACCTGACAAGTGGTAGCAGAGCCAATCAATCCTTGGATGATGGCTGACGGCACTCGATCAAAAGTTACAGATGAAATCCCCAAAAACCAAGCAAAAATCAACTAAATACAAGCAAAATTTAATGAAGAGGTTCGTCAATTCCAGCAAGAGATCAGAGAGGAGCTGGCCGGAAAGGCTCAATACCGTGATCGGAGCACCAAGGAAATTAGGGAAATGCGCTCGAAGGTGGACCTTCTGTCCGAGCAAATGGGGCAGATGCTCTCTCTTTTACAGAATTAGAACAAAGGGAAGGATAAGGAAGAAATAACACTTGAAGATCGATCAGTCCCTCTCCTCCCTACACCCACATCTGCAATTTCAAAGCACACTCCCCATTCCCAGGTGATGAAAGTAGAATATGACACCTACGAGGTAAAACATCCCAAGCTAGACTTCCCTACCTTCGATGGAACAGATCCTAGGGGTTGGGTAGGGAGGTGTGAATGCTATTTCCATATCAATAGGACCCCAGATGATCATAAGTTGGGAATTGCAGAACTATACTTAAGGGGTAGGGTTGACTCATGGTATGGAGAGTGGAGACCAGACTTTCCACAAGTATCATGGCACTATTTTTGTATGGAAATTTGCAGGAGATTCTGCAATCAGGCACTAGAAGATATTTTCGAAGAATTTGAAAAGCTATCACAACAAGGCTCTGTAGAAGATTATCAAGCAAAATATGAAGATCTGAAGTCTTTGGTTAAGGAGATAAATCCAGGTTTACCAGATACATATTATGTTAATAGATTTGTGGGAGGTCTAAGGGATGAAATCAGGCCATTAGTGAGGCTAATGGAACCCAAAATAGCCATGAAAGCACTTGAAATAACCGGAGCTCAAGAAACCATAGCAAATTCCATTTTATTAAGGGCAAAGGGTGGGACCAAATCCACACCAATACAAAAATCTACTACAGCAAAACCTATAGAAGTAACTGCAAGTAAGAGCATCAATGGATATAATAGGACTATATCTCCTGCCCAATTACAGGAAAAGAGAGGCACGGGTATGTGTTTTAGGTGTGATTAGAAATTCATACATGGTCACAAATGCAAGAACAAACAGTTAAACTTCATACTAACAGATGGGGATGAGGTTTTTGGAGAAATTGTGGCAGAAGAAGAGAAACCTGTTGTTCAAATTCCTGATAGTGGTAGTTGTGAATTCACACAGCTATCCCTCAACACATTGACTGGACAAACATGAATCACTATTAGGATTCAAGGACAACTAATGAAGAGGAATATTTCTATCCTAATAGACAGTGGTAGCTCTCAGACCTTCATAGATAGCAATTTAGCTAAAGAGTTGAAATGTCTAATTGAGCCTGCTAGACTTATGTTAGTGACTGTCGCTAATGGGAATAATATGAGAAGTGAATCTGTATGTCCAAATCTTCCATGGTTAATGGGTGGACATAGGTTCACTTACGATGTAAGGCTCATCAAGTTCGGTGGTTGTGATATGGTGCTTGGGGTAGATTGGATGAAACAATATAGCCCACTCACGTTTGATTTTGATCACCTACATCTCTCTTTTAAGAAGGATGGTGAGGACATCATCTTTAAAAGTGTGGATGATTCACAACTGAAATTTATGAACTACAAAAGTTTGAAGAAATCCCTTAAGGAAGGCTCATGTGGATTGCTGGGGTGTATCTACTCCTTACACACTGAAATACAAGGGGACACCACAACACACCCTGCTGATTTGCAAGATGTCCTTGATACTTATGCTGATGTATTCCAGGAACCAATAGAATTACCAACAGAAAGAAATTGGGTACACGACATCAACCTGAAAGATGGTACCACCCCTTTTAAAAAAGCCCTTATAGATATTCTAATCATTTGAAAGGAGAATTGAAGATTTGATTGAAAATATGCTTAAACAGGGGATTATACAACATAGTAGCAGCCCCTTTGCATCCCCTATGTTACTGGTAAGGAAGAAGGATAGAGGCTGGAGGTTGTGTATGGATTACAGAAGACTCAATGAATGCATCATCAAGGAAAGTTCCTTATACCAATCATAGATGAACTACTTGATGAACTAGGACATGCTAAATGGTTCACCAAAATTGATTTGCGGTCTGGATTCCACCAGATCAGGATGAAGGAACATGATATTGGTAAAACAGCGTTTGTAACTCATCAGGGGCACTATGAGTTCAAAGTCATGCCATTTGGGCTGACTAATGCCTCAGCAACCTTCCAAAAATGTATGATGGAATCTTGAAGCAGTTCCTCAGAAAATTATTCTTTGTTTTCTTTGATGATATACTGATATATAGCTCAGACTGGGAGTCACATATTAGGCATCTTAGTGAAGTCCGGCAAGTCCTAAGAGAGCACAAATTCTATGCCAAGTCCAGTAAATGTTCCTTTGGATAGAATCAAATTGAATACTTGGGTCATATTATTCGGAATGGAATAGTATAGGCTGATCCTAAGAAGATAGCAGCTGTCCAATACTGGCCTAGACCAAGTGGGGTGACCGAACTGAGGGGCTTCCTAGGACTCACTGCTTTTTACAGAAGGTTCCTAAAGGGGTATGGCTCAATTACTAGACCACTTACTGATCTTTTAAAGAAGGATAGTTTTTGTTGGACAAATACCACTAAAGAAGCCTTCCTAGCACTCAAGCAGGCTATGTGTGGGGCTCATGTGTTAACATTACCTGATTTTTTTAGTCCTATTTTGTATCGAGACAGATGCCTTCCAAACACTTGTGGGTGTTGTGTTACATCAGAAAGGAAGACCTATTTCTTACTTGAGCAAGGCGTTCAAGACTAGGGAATTAGGGTTGTCCACCTAAGAAGAAGGAGTTAATAGCAGTCATTATGGCATTGACAAAATGGAGGCAATATATTCAGGGGTCCAGATTCACTATTAAGACTGATCAACAAAGTCTTAAATTTATGCTAGATCAGAAAGCCACCACTTCTCTTCAACAAAAAGGGATATCTAAGCTAATGGGGTTGGACTTCAAGATAGAATATATAAGAAGGGCAGGGACAACGGTACGGTTGATGCCTTGTCCAGACAACCCCATGGTGCCTTTAATGAAGAATCACTCATGGTTGTGTCTTCCATAGTCCCAAATTGGTTATAGGGTGTTATTGATAGTTATGAAGGGGACTAAATAGCATAGGAGAATATTCAAAAATTAACTTTAGATGTCAATGTAGCACCTGGCTTTGAACTACAGCAAGGAGTTCTTAAATTTAATGGCAAAATCTACATTGGGATTACAGGAGACCTGAGGAAATCCATCTTACATCAACTCCACCAATCACCTGTTGGAGGTCATTCTGGTACACATGCTTGTTTTAAGAGGGTGTCCTCAATTTTCTACTGGCCTAACATGAGAAAATATATTGAAGGGATGATAAAAGAATGTCTGATTTTCCAACAATGCAAAGACAACCATCAGCACCCAAGTGGTCTGTTGCAACCATTGCCCATCCCTGGGCAGACATGGGAGAGCATTGGGATGGACTTTGTTGAAGGTTTGCCCAAATCAGATGGAAAGGAAGTCATTATGGTGATAGTTGATAGATTCACAAAGATTGCACATTTCATCCCACTAGTTAGGAATCATAATGCTAAATTAGCAGCTGCTGAATTCCTCATGCAGGTGTACAAGTTACATGGACTACCCAAAACAATTATTTATGATAGGGACAAAGTCTTTACTACATAATTTTGGTCTAAACTGATGTAAAAGATTGGGGTATCACTCAACATGAGTTCAGCATATCACCCTCAGACTGATGGTCAGACAGAGAGGGTGAATCAATGCTTGGAGATGTATTTAAGATGCATGGCTTTTCATATACCACTCCAGTGGAAATCCTGGCTTCCACTGGCTGAATATTGGTATACCAATCATAATACCTCCTTGGGTAGAACACCTTTTGAAGCCCCTTATGGACAGCCCCCTTCCTCATTACCCTTAGGTAGTTTCACTTCCACATATTCTGTTAATGTGGATGATTTCTTACAAAAGAAGCGGGCTATCACTAAAGAGTTAAGAGATCATCTAATCCTTGCCCAAGACAAGATGAAGACGTATGCAGACAGAAAGAAGACTGAGAAGGAGTATCAAGTGGGAGATCATGTGTTAGTCAAACTGCAGCCATACAGGCAATCATCACTAGCATTGAGGAGAAATGTGAAGCTATCCGCCAGATACTTTGGTCCCTATATCATTGAAGAAAAGATTGGTACAGTAGCCTACAAGCTGGCCCTACCAGCAAATTCTCAGGTTCACCCCATTTTTCATATCTCTATGTTGAAGAAGTTCACAAGGAATGCTCCACCTGCTTCTTCTTCCCTACCAATTACTTCCCCAGATGGCCAGTTGGTACTCTATCCAGAGGAAAGACTATCTATCAGGACTATCAAGAGGTATAATGCACCTGTGGTTCAATGGCTTATAAAGTGGATCAATCTAGAGGCTGATCAGGCATCATGGGAAGACTTTTCCTTCATCAAAAAGCAGTTTCTAGAGTTTGTCAGGCATTTTCTCCAACCTTGAGGACAAGATTTTTGTTTAAGGGGAGGGATTTGTCATAAAATTTGTTGTGATTATGTTGGGCCGGGTCAGCTATTTTATTATTAGCCTAATTCTCATTATATGTTGTCATAGGATAAGATGCTGAGCTCATCTTTGCTGTTAGTTTGTTTTGGTTTATTCTCTTTACCAATGGGGGTGTTTTCTTTGTAAACAAGTTGAGCTGTAATGGAGGTATAAGGCTGGATGTAATGCATGAGAGATGGCAGGATGAATGAATTATCTAAATTCCCTCCCTATCTAATTCTTTCTCTGTTTATCTTCTCCCTTGTTCCCTCTTTTCATTAACCGTTTTTTCCTTTCTGTTAATTTACCTGTTAAAACCTGACATACTGCAAAGTGAATTTACGGATGAAGGTAAACAAGTCGATTACGCCAACAAGATGAGAACAAAATTTAGGTTTATGCGAATGCAATAATCGGGAAAAAAACAAGATCACCTTTAAAGCTGCTCTCTGATATCAATTGATGTGAATTCGGCGTAACGTTAAAGGAATCTCGACACCTAGAACACAATGGACGCGATGAATACGAAGAAACAGATAAATGGGCCTCCATCGACTCCTGATCAACCTGTGACCAGACTCCTTAGGGTGCACCTTAGACTCCTAATCAAACCGTGATTAGACTTCTATGATACATGGGTGCCCACAAACCTGCGGCTCAACAGATCTGATAAAACCAAAATAATGAATTCCTCTGGAATCCACGAGATTCACTCGAATACACCGTAAAAGCAGCAATATTAATATATTATTCAACATCTGTCTAATAAAGTACAATGATAGAGCCTTTATATAGGCTAATACAGGCAACTAGAGCTAACAAAACCCTAACAAACCTATTAGGCATTCAATGGGCCATAATATAAAATAAATACTAAAAATACCTAAAATTATTGAAGACATTAATTAGGCTAAATGAGGCCCACATTGACTCTATAAAATAATAATATAATCCACAATAGTAACAAGAACGTATATGTGAATAAGGACGGCAAGTAAGGCCCAAATGATCAAAATACGAGCTGATCGGCGTGCCACTGGCCTATGTCGATCCTCATCATTATGTATTTGACCTACAAAGTCAAATCGGTGATGCTGGATTGTTCCAGACTATTAATCCATCTTAATGAGTAAACACTGAGCTCAAGATTGACTTATGATTATCCTTAATCCGGCTAAAAGTCAGAATACATGTAGTAAAAAATACTCAGGTTTGCACCCGAATACACAAGCATACAATTCCTCGTTCTCTAAAGGTACTTGAGGATACACTATACTGCTATCAATGCTCGAATCCAAGATTCGACTGTAATTGACTTTTAATGACCTGACTTTCTCTATCCACTAGAGAATTTTATCCCATTTTCTCTATGTCCGTAGATGTAGAGAATTATTCCGTAGGGGTTGGTTGAAAACCTATCATTGAATCCAACATTCGAAAATGCATCATCATCTCAACCAATAAGATGGATGGGATATTTCCAGCAACTTGTTCTAATGAATTTGACTGAATTGATTTCTAAGAATATAATCTACTTCTTTAATTTAGAGAATCATGGATCATCAGTTCCTGACTTCAGATCACACACTCAGGTTGTTCACAACTTTTGCAGTGCGACCTTTATTAACGCTAATATTCACCACTTTACCAATATTGATATCCTAGTCTGCAAAAGACTTATCAATATTTTTTTTCAAGTGCACATATTTCAAACATGTGACTTTTAATGACCTAGAGGTTTGCTTTAATCCATCAATGAATATAAGTATAGGTAGTCAACCTACCATTGGCTTTGAGCTATAAACCTTTCTGTTCCGAATGAATTCAAGCTCCGCTATACGTCAAGAAATTTTCAGGGCATCACCTCTAGCAAACTATCTTCTTTCCAATGAGTCATGCAAGGCTGAATGATGAGAAAGTTTCAGGGCATCACCCCTAGAAAACTTCCTACTTTTCAAGGAACTACCCATAGACCACGTCGCATTGCTTTGAAAGTTAAACTTTCTCATTCATTCACCTCTTCTACACGTAGATCCAATTACTTCCACTGGCCCTAAGGCACTCGGGTTGTTCTATAAGAGTGTGAATAGACATGGAGTACCAAAAATCCATTCACAGGTTTGTGGCTTTAAACCAACCTCCTTTTATCAAAATCCTATACAACCTTCCAAAAGACCATAAGTTATCAATCACCCCAGCTGACTGTAAAGTCTGCATATGTTAGTGTGTCAATGGTTAACCCATAATCTCACTCAGTGTTCTAAAAATCGGTCAACTCGGCCGCATAGGCGTCGGGCAGCCACCAACCGACCCGAATTTCACTACTCGGCCCTGTCTATGCGGGTTGGTCTCTAGGCGGGCTGGAAGTCGGACTAGGTTGGTATAATAAAGGTTCAAGGCGGGCAACTCAACCAAAGTCGGCCAACTAGGTCAAAGCTGGTCTTTATATTTTTTTTTATCTCAAAAGATGTTCTTTATATGTATATATATAAATACATACATAAATACATACATACATATTTAGAAAGGCTGGTCTTTATATTTGCCAAATATTATTTGGAAGCCCTAATTTAATAAAAAAAATTATTTCCATTTCATCCAAGTTGCATTCTTTTCCCTCAATTCGCAAGCAGGCCCAGCCCCTAGCCCCATATCAAATTGCGCCGGCCAACCTCCAGCTGATTTTATATCCGATGGGACGGGGGATGAGGGCGATGATGATGAAGAGCTTGATGTTGAGTCGGACAAAGAGCTTGACGTTGAAGTAGGAGTTGGAAATGAGGACTTGAAGAATGAAAATGGAGAATTTATTTGACTTTTGTTGTGTCACGCTTTTTAGTATAAAATTTAACTTGAGTACGTGACTTAATTTGAATGTATTTGTTTTGGAGTTTAGACGTATTACGTATGTTTGTGTGTTTATTTTGTGACTTGAATTTTTAGACTTATGATATGTTATTACTTAGTATTACAAGAGTAGTAGTATCATTATTTTATGGGGTTTGTAGAATTATTTTGTTTTTTATTTCGTCAAGTCCATAATTATTAATATTATTAATAAAATAATTAAAAATAATTCACATCCCCCTAGTCCCCGACTAGTCCCCCCGCCTAGCCGACTACTTCCAACTCCCTACCCGGCCGCCCGACTAGCGCCTAGCAACTTTTTGAACATTGCTCTCACTGCATTTGGGTGGATCAGTATTCTGATCTGGTATAGTAGTATTTATTAGCATTATCTTCAACAACCAATGTTGGATGTGGTCTGATTAAATCAGATAGTAACTCCTTGAGTACTAATTTACTTCAAAGTCCAAGGATGTTATTTGCACATTTTTTTAGAGAGGTTGTGACAATCCAACCGTCACTATTATATATTTAGAATTATATAACCAACCTTTACTCATCGCATTGAAATATTTCATGAACAGTCACCATCTGAATGTGTATGCAAAATCTCCAGTCCTACCTTCAACCATTACTGCTAAATGATTCTATTTGCGGAAATGGGGTAAACATACTTCACTCATTATCCACAAATGCATAGGCATCTTCTAGGTAGACTTCTCGGTATTAAATAAATCGTAAACCGTTATTTTGCAACCAATATCTTAATTGAGTTAAGCAGTGTAATGTAGCATATCAATAACTTTATAAGAGTTTATCCTTTTAGTGATATCATTTCACTCGGAGTTGGGCCGAACATCAGTGCCAAAAACTATTCTATAGCCTATATCTGGGCATGGAATACTCACTTCTCTGGTCATATCAAAGATTCCTCCAAATATTTTGATAAACTAATCCGAGTTTCGAGCAGTTATCAGACAAAATGCCTACCACTCAAAAACTCCTACTAGCTTGTATCTTTCATAGGACCCCGAATGTCATTCTGAACAAGCTGTGAAAATTCTTTAGCTCTATTACACTTTCCAAATTGAAATTTTACTTAGCCATTTTTCCTTTGAGATAGTGTTCTTAAACTAGGAGATATGAATCACCCTTAGCCAGTCTTAAGATCTTGTCTTTTGGAAATATACACTAATTAATAGGTGTTGAAGAATTGTTTATCTCAATATGGAAACCATTTGCCTTATCAGCTTATGATGTATTACATATACCTTTTCAACATTACTAAGTGGTTCTGAATTTATCAGACAAAAGTCTGAGTCACGGATTCGTACTAAAAATGTCATATTCGCTTTATTTAAGGCAACTATATTATCTATGTGAAAGTGAATCCTTTCGTTCTAACAAATTTGAAAAGCAGAAATTAAATTTATGTGATATTCAAGGATTAAAATCAACAAATTGTTTCCTGATATCACTCCTACTATCTATGCTGAAATAACTACTTGTTGTCTACTCTTTAATCATGAATACCTTGCTACCTTGTTCTTACAAAAGAACTTTAGCTTCTGTGTCAAATTACCCGGTTAAGAACGTCTCTAAGGATTCACAGGTTACTAATCCAAAATTACCTCCTTATCCTATGCTTTCTTCCATTAATGTTTTGGTTTATCCTTTAACTTATTTAGTTTAGAAGACTTACACTTGTAGACATTTGGGTTCCCATTCTTGGCTTTCTTTAAAATAAATGGCCGTGAACTAGCGGTTCATTTGAGTAGACGCTACTCGTGAACTGTCGGATGTCTAGTGAGATTGATGCCAAATCATTCTCATCATCTCTGAACTCATTTCGTTTGTCTCTCGTTCAACACGACTGACAACAATGACATACTTATCAATGTCACTCAAGTTCGAAGGCTTTAGAGGCGAATCCTCTCCTGACAAATTAATTGCATTCTTGATTAATGAGCTCAACGTTATCGTTACTTTTCCACTTTTACGAAGTCGTTACCAGTCAATTTATCGTGTTTAGCAGTTTAGATACCTTGAGGTGATATGTAGTTGTAAAAATAAATTATGACAAAAACATAAATCAAAATACACCAAACATATAAATATAAATAATACCCCGAAACAAATAAATATTTTAAGAATTATAAATGTGATGTCATGCAAGCATTTTATCCTAATATTCCAAGGATTTAATCTCACAGCTACAGTGCCGCCAACGGGTAGGTCAAAGAGGTGACAATTAAATTGAGACAATCTTTCTTAACAATTAACCAAGAATCAGACATCTCTATTTAATTGTTGATTACCTTCCTATTTCAGCCAATATATTTCCAAAAATATCCTAAAGAGTGTGACCTACTATTTTAAATTTTTAAGTAGACCCCGAGTATGCCGCCGAAGGGTAGGTTAGTGACCCGACGAGTACTAAAAATCCTATCCTTTCAGAGACCAGGCTTTGAATTTTGATAGCGGTGAAGGCCATCTGAAGAGGGCCGAAATCAAAGCGGCACGAGGCATCACCATTCTCTCATGGTGCTTGTGTCAACAGTAGAGGCCATGGGGTCGGTTGTCACCTTCCCCGCTCCCACTCATTATTTTAAAAAATTGGTAGTCTCAGTAGGATTTTCATAATTTCTTAATAATCCGAAAAACAATAAATCATGAATATTTATATTAATCCTCCCAATATTTTATTGGCTCTAAATAACGACTAAATAGTGTAACTATATTCATGATTTTCCAATTTTCTAGATTTATAAAAATTCTTTGTGTAGACACACACAATTAAAATTCACCAAAATTTTTATAATCCTATTACATTAGGACTTGGGAATTTTCCAATAATTCGATAAACAATAAATCACGAAATTTAAAGCTCCCATTAGTTTATCGGTTCCAAATACCGTCTAACTATTGTCACTATTCATGATTTTCCAATTCATCGATTATTTAGAAATCTCTTGCGTAGACACTACACAACTAAAGTTCGCTAAAGATTTTTATAGTCCTAATCTTGTCATGATAAAAATTTAGGATCTCATAATTTCTTTAATAATCCAAAACAATAAATAAAGAAAAGCAATCATAAACTTATCGGTTCCAAATACCATCTAGTTAGTGTCCAACTTTTCACGATTTTCCAATTTTTCGGTCATTAAAATCCTTTTTATGTAGACAATACATAATATAAATTCTCAAAGAATTTTACATCCAAAATCAAAATTTACCAGTAAATTTATTTTTATAATGTGAAATTTATATCCAGATAAAATTCCGTTTGTTCAATTAATTTAATTAATAACCAAAATTAATCTAAATTAACAATGTGTTCATACATGCCTAATTAATGCCAAAATTAATTATCTACATGTATGCATATGTTAGGAGTGGAATTCATGAATATTATACATGGCATGGTATGACATGGTTATATCACATAAATAATCATCCAAGAAAATAAATGCGTAAGGATTGGTTGTATCCGTATCTAACCTACTAAATAGAAAGGAACATAAACCCAATCTAATTGATTTGTTAATTTCTAGTGAAAGGTAAGTTGAGGCGGATATGCGTATAAGATGCGTCCAACATTCATCAAGAACAAAACCATGTCAAGCTCGGCTGGTTGATTCGCCTTTCTTCATCACGTAGGTCACGGGTTCGAGACCCTCATGTTGTATTATTACAATAGATCTAACGGATAAACAATGCCAACCCCAATCCATCTCATCAACCAATACATTCAACCACGCATATATATTATATATATATATATATATATATATATATATATATATATATATATATATATATATATATATATATATATATATATATATATAAAGTAAAATGTTTATGCAATTCCACTCTTTATGAATTGATTATGCAATCAAAATCGCAAAATCGTTTTAACCTCGCTCCGATACCACATGCTGGATATACAGAAACCCGAATCAGGATCAGAATCATAGGAAAAACTGGATCCGGAAAAATTTCCGATGCTCGCAACTGCGTGAGCACGCTCACAATTTCAAGCGTAATTTCACTTTTTTCAGATCGTCTGATCTGATTCACAGCACCGATCGAAACACTCGATCATGCACAGCAGAAGCAACGAATCGAAATTTCGTTTACGATTTTACAACGATATGATTCAAATATTTAATTAATATAAACTACAAAAAAGTGTGAAGATTTACCCAACCGAAGAGAAGCTGTGATATTCCGAGTTGTATCTCCAAGCGACGACTGGTGGACATCGATCCCGCATTCGAACCTCCTCGAATATGCTCCAAGAAGCTTATTTTTTTCCTTTTTCTCCCAAAAGCGGCAGAGGAGGTTCTTATCAATTGTGTTGGGAGTGTTGGTCCCAGAGAAGGGTAAAACTATAGTCAGAGGGGGGGGTGAATGACTATAGTGGAGTTTCAAAAACTTTTCTTGGGATTAAAATCTTTTGGGCAGCGGATAAGTCCCTTCTTACTAGATTGTTTCAAAGCAGTTTATACATTCACAGATATAAGGTATAACGCAGGCAATTAAATGAGTGCAGTAAAGTAAATTGCAGAAAGTAAATTGACACAAGGCTTATAGTGGTTCAGGGTGGTGTAATCCCTTAATCCACTCTTCTCCTGTGATGATTGGAGGAATTCACTATTGTTTTCACAGATACAATAGTATGATTGTCCTTGACTTCCCAAGCTTCACAATCTACAAGACTATCACTCCTTGGCTGCAACAGCTTCAGTGATTCCGTCTCTTTCACTGCTCCTTGAGATCAAATCCTTCAGCAGCTATCACAAACACAACTCCTTCTCAGATGACTTCTGATTCAGTTGCTTCAGTTTATTGTGAATGAGATTCACAAACTTGATTGATCAATCTCAGTGCTAAATATAAAATTGTAGTTTTGATGTCTGAGTTGATCTCTAGATGAATCCTTGTATGTTCGGAGAGAAGGCTTTTCAAATTGATAGAGTTTCTGCTTGGTTTTTTTTTTTGATCGTTCTTGTTATCTGTCTGTCAATGCTTTCTATTTATAGCCTTGAGTATCCTTGATTTGAAATTCCGTCCGTTGGCTATATTAATGAGTGGAATAATCCTTGATTTTATTCTTGATTCCCCCTTAATTACGTTCTCCTTGATTTCAGTGATCTGATTTTTCTTCAAATGTATAGCAGAAAATCCATCCTTGATTGATCCTCTATTGATTGTGCATTAAATGCATGATCCTCTGAATCTTCATCATATTTCAATTCTGTTCTGATAAGGATTACTTCTCCGTTCTCTGAACGGTCGAGTGGTCCATCTGACTTTGCCGTTTAGATCTTCCTTCACTGTTTTTGCCTTCACTTAGCCGAAAGTCAGTTTACTCTGCCGATTCAATGTTGTTGGATCGAGAACGCGCAATAAATACTCTAGAGGGGGGGGGGGGGTGAATAGAGTATTATACCTTTTTTTAAAAATTCTTCTAACCACTTTAAGAACAATTATGCAGTTTAATACAAAACAGTGGTTTAACAGAGAAATCAGAGTATACTTAACTTAGATCAGTTAACGAACCTAGGCGGAAGATCTAGGTTCGATTAACCAAGGGAACCTAAGTTAACTTCAGTTGATATGTTTCTAAGTCAATTTCAGTTTATTAAGATAAGAGACTGTGATTGCAAAACTGAAACTTATATCAATAGATTCTACTGCAGGTTGAACACTTAACCAAAATCAGAATAGAAAACTTGCAGATTCAGATTTTAAGTTATTAGCCTACAACATGCAGGTTCTAAGTGTTCAAACAATAACACATAATTGCAGATTCAGTTTTTATCTTGTTTAAGCCTAAGACATGCAATTCTAAGGTGTGTATCTCAAAGTAATAAACTACCTAAAGCACATATGTGTGATCTACTAAAGATCACACCCACACACAAAGGTTTTCACTAGATGCAGCTTGAGTTTTATACAAAATACAAAAAGAGAAAATTACAACACACTCACCAATGGAGTACTTATGATGAAAATTACAACACACTCACCAAAATACATAATTAATTGTAGAGTAAATATGTTGTATATCCCAAAATAAATATATTTTGAAATACATCAACACAAAATACTCAACAAATGTTTCCTTCATCACTTAAGTTTTAAGGAGAGTCTTTGTACTTCACTGATCATTGGTTTGGGTGAGATCAGTGTACACCATATTTGAACATTAATTTTCATCACTTGAACCATAACTTAAACTTATCCAAGGTCATCACAGACTTCCTTGGTTATAAGTCATACCATTAATTCTTCATTGCTTCTCTGCATGTGCTTGGCTGGCTTCACTCTGCCTAATGTCTGTTTTACTTTGCCGTCATACTAACTAGTACAATACTTGTCTGACTTAACTTATACAATGTGTCAGACTCTAAGTAGAGACTTATACAGAGAATTCAAACTTATTTCAGGCTTGCTATAACAGCTAGTATGGCCATCATCAAAGCATAATAAAATGTTCCTAACAATTTCCCCCTTTTTGATGATGCCAAAACCCTCATAAGCCTGAACATAAGTAAGTCAAATTCATAATTATTAACAAAATGAAAACTCAATCATTTTATTCATCCATTTAAGGGCAATAAGATATTGCATATTTTTATTCAAAGACCAAGGCAAATAGATGTAATTCAAATTAGGTATAAGGTCTATGTTGGAAATATATTTTATGTTTTGATGATGATTCATCGCTTAATCAGTTATCGTTATTAACCCCATTGATGAAGTGTCATAACTAGCTGTTATAGTGCAAAGCAAAAAGATGTCTAGAGATTAATGTATATGACTTTATAGAGTCTGATATTTGTATAGGTTAAATCAGACAAGCACTGTAATAGTTCTAGGCTGTGAACTGGGAAAATAAGAAATTGAGATTTAGTTAAAATGAGAAACTGAAAAACAGAGAACACCAACATGAAAACTGAAGAAGGTAAGTTCGCTGAGGGACACAGACTCAGTTGGCTTATCTAGAAGACTAAAGAACTGAGGGTCACAGACTCAGTTATTGAAGATCGAAGAACTGAGGGTTCAAACTCAGTTATGAAGACTACGTCGAGACTGTAAGGTTAGACTTCAGGCAAGATTGTGGTGACCTGAACTGACTTTATGGATCTTGTATGAAGACCTAAGAATCATAAAGACAATGAATTCTTAGATGATGATGTTTCATGGTGTACTCTGATTAAGTCAATTATAATCAGATGAAAGACTGCAGTACTGATATTTTAAGAAGAGTAAAATCTCAGTTAACGCTCCAATACATTGACAAGTGATAAACACAGTATAAAACTGATAAGGATACTCAGTTTTATAGGTCAGACATCCGATAAACTGATAGTACAGTTGAACGTTGTAAAGAAAGCAATCTTATTTGATGAAATACTGACACAGCAGAACGGTCAGAAATATAGCCATTACAAGACTCAAGTAGGAGCAATAAACCCCAATAAATAGACTACTTCCACAATAACAAAAGAGGGGATGAGCGGGAGGAATTAAAAACAGATTTAATAAAAATATCTAATTAAGGGGGAAAGCCAATTTCAAAAGAATTCCTGCTAAGTGCTTAATTGCAAGATCAAGAAATTTCTTCAAGTATCCAAGCACATTCAAGCAAAATCAAGAATCTATCACTTGAAGAAATTCAGAGCCGTGCAAAATTTAATTATTCAGAAGAAAAGCTCAAATCACAATTGAATCATATTTATTGATTCAAGTCTAAACTTTGATTTCATCAAAGGTCTAGACTGTGAAACTCCAAGAAGGTGTGAAGGGCAGTTGAGTGCAGTCATGAACACTATGTTTGTGATGAGTTGGTGAAGAGGCAATTCTACCATTCAAGGACCAGTGTTCAAACAGTTGAAGAGCAGCAATCCTACATGTTCTACAAGTGTTTAGATAGTGAAGCTAAGGATTAGTCAAGGATTATCAGTTTAGAACTTTTTGTAACCGGGCCATCTCAAAGAAGTTCTAGTGGAATTTTCCTCGACATCACAGGGGAAGAGAGGACGTACAGGATTACACCACCTGGAACCTCTATAATTCTTGTTTATTTATTTTACGCATTTATTTACTTCATATCAGTTATAATTATCTAGTTCTCGTGTTAAATCCAAGTCAACAAACTGTTTGATATCTAAAGGCTAGTCTTATCCGCTGCTAGTTAACTGAAACTAAGAATAAGTCAGTATTGACTTATACCCAGTTGAGTTAGCTGAACTCCGCACAAGTTAAGGGACAGGAACAAAACCGAACTAAGCATCAGTTTGAGTTTCAGAGAAACTCAGTTCCTGGCCAATTCCAGTTCAGGAAAAGTTTTTGGTGACAAGTTTATTCACCCCCCCCCTCTAAACTTGTGTTAGCCTTTCCAAGGGACCAACAATTGGTATCGGAGCGGTTTCTTCTTTTTGGTGGAGATCTACTGTTTTGTAAGATAACTAGTCATCAGTTATTTTTGATACCAACACTTGATATCGAAGCAACCAGTTGTTGAAGACCCCTTACTGTATCAGTCATAGAGATACTTTAGTGAAATTAAATGGATACATCTAGAATTAAAAGCTGGCTGAATAACCCCCTAACTGACTACTTGCAAAATGTTGTCTATGATATTCAGGATCAAGTATTTGAAAGATTCAGTACTACAAGCTCTCACGCAAATCTGGAACATCATTTCAGTTATGATGAAGATATTGAATTTAACGCATATAAAGATGAATCAAGAGGATTCCCATCCCTAAGTGATCTTTCAGAAGAATCGAAAAAGAATAGCTATGAGTAACTGATTATGTAGAAGACAAATTGACTGAAAACATTGCTGAAGATCCATCCGCTGCAAAGGTCAAAAATGCTATACTACCCATGAGTTATGGAGGTGAAAGTAATGAGGAAATCATATTGTTGGGAGAAACACAGGCAAATGCTAATGAAAAAGGGAAGGAAGTTTTAATTGATGATAATTCCTCAATAGAAAATCTATCCATAAAAAATCAGGAGGTAATTGCATCTACATCCAGCACTCACACTGCTATGAACAATCAGAAAAATGAAGATTTCAATGAATCCTTGGACATACTCATAAAGGAATTAGAGGAAATTCAAAAGAAATATGAGGATGTCAAAAAGGAGAAAAAGTCATTGAAAACTGAAATTTCGAGATTGAATGCTGAGATCAATTTAATCAAAACTAATAATGAAATCAAGGTAATTCGACCAAATGATGAACTGACAGAGGTAATAAACGTCACAGAATCATCAGTTGATCCAATTTCCAGTGTTCAATTCAAACCTAGAAAAGCTTTCGGAGATAGATCTGGTTTAGGAGTTGTTAATAATTCTAAGTCCAGACCATGTTCGGTTGCATTAAAATTTGTGACTGCACAACCGTCATGAACTCAGAAAACTGATAAAATTATTAGAACTAACAATTACTCAGCACAGCCATTTGCAAAAACTAATAAAACTGAAAAATCAGTTGGAAAAATACACCAAGCCAACAGATTTTACAGAAGGACTCAGAAGGCTGAAAAAGGCATAACTGATCAGAGATCAGTAAGAAAAATCTTCAAGACATATCCATTCGAAAATGAAGATCATTCATGGAATGATAAATTCAGAGGGAAAGGAAGACTATTTCCCACTAATGAAGATTGGATAGAACCTTCACGTTAGTTTCACAAACTGATCAAATCAAAAACTGTCTGGTCAAAACAAGAAAAGCATGTAAAAACTGACTTTACTCAGTCAAAATGTCAAGAGAGGTACAAAGTCAAAAATAAATTTGTATCATCGAAAACTAACCAATTAGGACCCAAACAGAGATGGGTACCAAAAATGTCCAAATTTGTTTTGCAGGAAAATATGGATAACTGGAGGCCGAAGAACTGAGTTCTGTTCACAACTGAGTTTTTGAATTTAGTATAAGGACTAGACTGAATGTATACAGCTGTAGATATACCTCATCTACCCTATTCACTAAAGTATAGCTACAGATATCAAGAAAAGACGTGGTCCTTCTCAATCTAAACCGTTCATATTTTCCATTAATCCACCTTTTTCGCAAATCTCAAAACATTTATGACAAGACGTTATGAGTCCCACCCAATTCATAACTACCTTTCCTACAAATTATAAATAACCCAGAATTTTCTTTTATAATTCTTTACACTCGAATTTTGAATTTGCTTTCTTCATCATCAAATTTTCAAATTCTCAATCAGATCCAGAAAACAATGACTTTCACTCTTGTTGAACCCGGAATGATCATATCCCTTGACTAGTTTATTGCAAAATATATTGATCAAACACCAGCCAAAACAATTGCAGCAAAAATTAAGCAGATCAAAGGATTGGATGTTGTATTCAACATTGATCTGAAAAGTGTATGTCTGGAAAGCATTGGAGACTTCTATGAGTTTGGAAGAACAACTATAGAAGGAGAAGACTCACACACCTATACCACTACTGTCAATGATAAGGAGATCAAGGTCACCGAAGATCTAATTGCAGAAATCTTTGGGTTTGACAAATCTGGAGGAACTGCACCATCAAGTTGACCAAAGAACAGAAGGAAAAACTATGGAAAGATATAGCTATTGATGCAGAATCCACAGTTTCACAAACCGGGAGCACAAGCCTGCTCAAACCAGAATTCAATTTTCTCTCAAAGATGTTGGCAAATTGCATAATTGGAAATGCAGGAAACTTTAGCAATCTATCTGGAGCAAAATTGGATTTACTTTATGTAATTTGGTTTGGAGAAAGTTTTAATTGGCAAAGATATCTATTTGATCAATTAGTGGCACAATCAATTGACTTACCCAAGAAGAAGATTGATGTTAAGAAAGGTCGTTTCTATCACAAGAAAACTCTTGCATTAGTTGTTCAAAGAATTCTCGACCATTTCGGAATCGCAAAGAAGAAAGAAACATCACTTGCTGATGGAAAGATTGTTGTTAAAGAAGAAAAGGCCGGAAAAAGAAAAGCTAAGGGTTCCGAAAATGAACCCAAGAAGAAGAAAAGCAGGAAATCGAAGAAACCTACAACTGGAGACGAGGTGTTGGAATAGATTGAAGAATTAAGCAAAAGAAGAAAACAATTGGAAGATTTAGAGAAAAATAAATCTGACGTTGGTATCACTACATCAGTTGCTGAAGGATCAGGACTGACAGAAAGAACTGAAGCTATTTTTGCTGAATCTTTCTCAACACCAATAACTGAAGCTTTACCCATTCAAGAACCAGTTTCACAAGAAATTGTGATGACAAAGGAAACTGAAGTTGTCAACAAGGAACAGACTGTTGAAACTGAATCACAGAATAAATCTGAGACTCAGGGGTAATAGACCCAGAGAGTTGCACATGTTGACGAAGATTCTGACAGTGATGAAAGATTGATCGATAAAAACAATGTTGGAAATGATGTCGTTACTTTCAAAATCCAGATCTACCCCCCCAGAGATCTTTTTCCAGATTAGAATTTGAAGAATCAGCCAAAGGATTTTCAGCTTCCAAATCTATGGAAAAAGGAGCCGAAGCAGACTCAAGATCAACAAAAATCATTAACATGGATGAGCAAGTCAATGAAGAAGAACTCATTGAACCAACAATGAAAGAAGTTCCAGTTATTGAATTGGAACTTGAGCCTACTGAAAAACAAGCTACTGAAGAAATTGTTAGTGAAAAAGTTTTGGAAACTGAGCCGACAATCTCAGTTTTAGTCATTGAAAAAGGGACATCAGAAATCCCAATAACTACTGAGGAAGGGATCAGCAGAAGTGATATTGTGCAAACTGAAGATGCTGCAACAACTGATCCTATGCAAACTGAAGACATTACAAGAACTGATATTGTGCAAACTGAAGAAGTTGCAAGAACTGACCCTATGCAAACTGAAGATGTTATTCCAGAAAGTGGTGAGGAAGTCACGAGAGAATCAGAAAAGATCATCACTCAATCATCAAAAGATCATGGACAACTGATGTCAGCTGATTATGAACGATTGCGCAAGTATCAAGATTGGAAATTCAGTTCAATTGCAAATCAAAGGAATCAGCTAGTAGAAATGGAAGCTACTGAAAAATGGGTATTTGATTTATACAATATTACAAGTCTATCAAAGATAATCAATACCGAAGATTTTCTGAATCAAGGATATGCACTAATAAGAAATAGCTACTGGGAGGAACCCACAGTTGGTGGAGATTTCAAAAAGAATAATGATGATGATGATTCTCAGGATGATGATAATCTGCAGAAAGGGATTCTAGCATCCTTACAAGAAAAGAGAACTGAAACTGATCAGACTACTGTTGATGAGTCTAGTTGTTCTGATGAATCCAATGAAAGTTCTAGTTCTAAAAGTGCGTCTGATGCACATCAAGAAGAAAAAGAAGGTTATAAATCTCGTACAGACAAGTCATTGCTAGAAATAGCAAGAATGGTTGCAGAAGAATCAGATGAAGAATTAAATGAAGAATTAATTGTTCAGTTATCACCTGCAAGAGTTATTGATCAATCAAACTTGGAAGAAGTTAGAAAAAAAATCTGAAGAAAGGAGAAGATCGGCAGAATACAAGGAAAAATTGAAGCAAGTTGTTGTCTCACCACCAAAGCAAGATAAATCAACTGGAATTGAGACAAACAAAACCAATGAACAACAAGCTGGAAGTTCACAAGATGTTCCCACTCAGGCTGATCTCATTAAGTATTATCACAATGAGATAATCAGAATTCAAAAGGATGACAACAGCCTATTCGGAAAAGTCTTAAAGTCCTTAGAGGCCAGTCAAGATGAAAGAAGCAAACTTGAAAAGAAAATGGATACTATCACTGAAAATTGTCAAAACACTTTGATTGAGCTTCGAAAGACGACTATTGAGAATGACACAAGAAGAGACGACACTCTAGACAGATGGGAAGGCATTCTCAATAATCAGGTTGACAGAATGATATTAATGGAAAGTGGAATGAAAGACTTAGTTGTAGCTCAAACCAATTAGGCATCAACGCAACAAAATCTGAACGCTTACATCAGAAGCCTGATCCATAAAGATGATGTCAATAAGGGGGAAAGTGTGGACTTCCTAAAAGTCAATGCAACTGAGATTCCACAAGTCCTTGCAAATGCTGATGATAAAAATTGAATGAACTAAAGAAAGCTAGAGGAGATTTTACTGATGAAGAAATTGAGTTAATTTTTAAATATTCAGAGCCCACTGATAAAAGAGTTGGTTTGGATTCTCGCCTATACAATCTATTCAGAGATTTACCAGCAAGAGAAGGAGTATCAAGAGAAGAATCTCTAGAATCGTTCCTACATATGCAGAAGTTGCTCATGCACTACTTCATTAAGCTCAAGAAATGGGAAGCAGATGGTATTATTGATAAGGAATCAGAGAAAATTGAAAAGGCTGAACCTGAATTTGTTCAAAATCTACTAAGAACAGCCACCAATGAAAGACTCAGGGCAACTGTCTTCACCTTCGCGGTACTCTTCAAAAGAAAATTCTTCAGGGAACACAATTTATTGGAATCATGGAACATTTGGGCAAGCATCCATGGAATTGAAAGCTCAGCTACAAATGATGCTATGAGAACTGTTGCAAAAAGTTATGATAATCAATTTTCTTTATATGTCAAGTAAAAAGAAACTATCTTCTAGTTCTTTTTATTTATGTTGTATTTTATTGCTCAGTATTGTAACTCAGTTATCAAATAAATTCTCAGTTTCTCAGTTCATTGTGTTATTTACTGCACTTTGTTTTATCTTTTTGCATTGGTTTTAAGAAGGGTATTGACATCATCAAAAAGGGGGAAATTGTTGCAAATAAAATTTATGTTTTGATGATGATTCATCGCTTAATCAGTTATCGTTATTAACCCCATTGATGAAGTGTCATAACTAGCTGTTATAGTGCAAAGCAAAAAGATGTCTAGAGATTAATGTATAGGACTTTATAGAGTCTGATAATTGTATAGGTTAAATCAGACAAGCACTGTAATAGTTCTAGGCTGTGAACGGGGAAAATAAGAAACTGAGATTTAGTTAAGGCGAGAAAGCGAAAAACGAGAGAACACCAACATGGCGAAGAAGGTAAGTTTGCCGAGGGACACGGACTCGGTGGCTTATCTATAAGACTGAAGAACTGAGGGTCACAGACTCAGTTATTAAAGATCGAAGAACTGAGGGTTCAAACTCAGTTATGAAGACTACGTCGAGACTGTAAGGTTAGACTTCAGACAAGATTGTGGTGACCTGAACTGACTTTATGGATCTTGTATGAAGACCTAAGAATCATAAAGACAATGAATTCTTAGATGATGATGTTTCATGGTGTACTCTGATTAAGTCAATTATAATCAGATGAAAGACTGGAGTACTGATATTTGAATAAGTGTAAAATCTCAGTTAACGCTCCAATAAACTGACAAGTGATAATCTCAGTATAAAACTGATAAGGATACTCAGTTTTATAGGTCTGGCATCCGATAAACTGATAGTACAGTCGAACGTTGTAAAGGAAGCAATCTTATTGGATGAAATACTAACACAGCAGAACGGTCAGGAATATAGCCGTTACAAGACTCAAGCAGGAGGAATAAACCCCTATAAATAGACAACTTCCACAATAACAAAATAGGGCATGAGCAGGAGGAATTAAAAACAGATTTAATAAAAAGATCTAATTAAGGGGGAAAGCCAATTTCAAAAGAATTCCTGCTAAGTGCTTAATTGCACGATCAAGAAATTTCTTCAAGTACCCAAGCACATTCAAGCAAAATCAAGAATCTATCACTTGAAGAAATTCAGAGCCGTGCAAAATTTAATTATTCAGAAGAAAAGCTCAAATCACAATTGAATCATAGTTATTGATTCAAGTCTCAACTTTGATTTCATCAAAGGTCTAGACTATGAAACACCAAGAAGGTGTGAAGGACAGTTGAGTGCAGTCATGAACACTATGTTTGTGATGAGTTGGGGAAGAGGCAATTCTACCCTTCAAGGACCAGTGTTCAAATAGTTGAAGAGCAGCAATCCTACCTGTTCTACAAGTGTTTAGATAGTGAAGCTAGGGATTAGTCAAGGACTATCAGTTTAGAACTTTTTGTAACCGGGCCATCTCAAAGAAGTTCTAGTGGAATTTTCCTCCGCATCACAGGGGAAGAGAGGACGTACAGGATTACACCACCTGGAACCTCTATAATTCTTGTTTATTTATTTTACGCATTTATTTACTTCATATCAGTTATAATTATCTAGTTCTCGTGTTAAATCCAAGTCAACAACTGTTTGATATCTAAAGGCTAGTCTTATCCGCGCGATTAATCGAACTAAGAATAAGTCAGTATTGACTTATACCCAGTTGAGTTAGCTGAACTCCGCACAAGTTAAGGGACTGGAACAAAACTGAAATAAGCATCAGTTTGAGTTTCGGAGAAACTCAGTTCCTGGGCAATTCCAGTTCAGGAAAAGTTTTTGGTGACAAGTTTATTCACCCGCCCCCCCCCCCCCCCCCCCCCGCCCCTCCCCTCTAAACTTGTGTTAGCCTTTCCAAGGGACCAACAGTCTACTTTATTTCTTCAAACCTGATGCCTTTTCCTTTACTGCCCTTGTCCTTTACTGTTGGGCTTGCCTCCTTTCCACTGGAGCTTTCAGGCTTTGAGCCTCCTTCTCCCTTTTTGGCAGCACCAAAACGTGCTTCAAGATTTGCAGTTGCTGCATCAGACTCAGGGAGAGGACCATACTTTTTCTCCACTATCTTGTTGGTTGCCTCCCCAATCTTGAGAAGGGTGTCAAGTTGTTGCCCAAAGTGCTCCATGATCTCATCCAGATGCTGAATTTGATGAGTGTGAGCATTTAAAGTGTCCACCAAAGGTTTGAGATTGTTGTCAATCGTCTCAGCATGAAACTCAAGGTTGGTTTGGACGTGATGAGGGATAAGTTGCTGGAGGTTGCAAAGAAAGTTTCCTTGTCTTTCCATGACCTCATCTTGTATCTTGATATGACTGATGAGAGCTTCAATCTTGTGGTTGAAGGAGGTTGCTCCACTCCTTAAGGCAGTCTTCAGGTTTTGCCTGCTATGATATTGCCTTTCCATGTCCACAATGATGGGTTGAATGTCCAGGTTGAAGACTCTTTCTGGATTGATTTCCTCTGGTGCCACATTAACCTCATCTTCATCTCCATCTTCCTCTTTCTCGTTTTTCTCCTCATCCTCTTCCTCTTCCTCCTCTTCTTGTTTACCTTCTGTTTCTTCTCCTTTTTCTTCCACTCTTTCTTGTCCTTCCTCTTGTTCCTCTTCAACCTTAGTATCATTGAGAGGTTGTGGAAGAATGCTTGCTTTTCCATCTTCTTCTGCTGGTGTTCCCCCTTGGTCAATAGCGGGGGAGTTGACAAGTTCAGCAAAGTGAGTTTGATACGCTGGCTCACTCGGCTGTTCGTCAACTTTGCTGAGGCTCTTGAAAAGTACCTCTTGAAGAGTTAGATCATCATCAGATGTCTCCTTGGTTTCCGGATCAGCTTCAAGATGGTCACCTTCAGAATGTTCATCCTCTGACTCAGCTTCTTCCTCATCTATCTCCTCTTCTTCAGATGAAGTGAATCTATATCCTTCCTCACCTTCCTCCAGGTAGGTGATTTCCTCTTGTTGTTTTTCTTCTTCTGTTGATGTATCATCACTGATTGTCACAGGGTCATTCATGTTGCTGGTACCAGTCATTGAGGTGTTCTCTTGTGCCATCTGGGATCTGGTTCTTTGTCCCACTCCTAATCTGCTGCTTTCAGGTTGTTTTCTTTTGCTCCCAGCAATGGGTTTGGGTTTCATGGACGCCTTGATGTAGGTAAACATTACCTTAGACCTGTGTGGAGGCTGCAAATTTGTGGGTTTTACCTTCAATGCGTTAAACAGGTGTGGAAGAGGGAACCCATATGATTTCCTCTCCCATAAAACACCTTTCTTCTGCAAACCCTTTCTTGGTGCCGTAATTGATAAATCAATTTCCTTTTGAATCTGATCCTTCAATCTATTGAATACAAATGTTGCCCAGTCGAATTTGGTACCTTCGTAGATAATAGCCATCAGTTTGATCCGCAACTCAGTTAGGTTTTCCATTGACCCTTTTCTGCCTTCGATATTCTTGGTGATGATCAGTGCAAATTCAGCAAATGGAAGTTTTAGCGTTGATCTAGGGAGATTGTATGTTTTGCTGTTTTTCATGGGGTTTTTGGCTATCTCAGCCCAGAATTTCTTGATGTCAATCTTCACAAACTTTACATTAGCCGGTCCTATTATTGGTAGGTGTAGGAACCTATTGAGAAGACCAGGCGTTATGACTACTTCTTTCCAAAAGATTGAACTTTTTATGCAATCGACCTCAGTTTTCTTTGTGCTGGGCACAAACTTGGCATTTTTCCAAAATGCGATCAGATTTTCATAGCAGATTCCAGTGATTGTGGGGTTTAGGAAGGTCATTAACCCCAGATTTCAACAGCAATCAACCAAGCGTTGAGCTTTTGCATCATTGTCACAGAAAGAGAGATAGTGTTCAGGTTTGAAAAACGAACCAGTGATAATTGTGGAAGATGAAGAAATTGATAAGTGATTGATGTTTAGAACACTTCGAGTTTTCAGAGATAATCAAAAGTAGGGTTTGTAATTTGCAAAAGAGTGTAAAGATTTCTGAAAATCTTCTATGTATCGTTTATATAGGATGATTTGGGTAGTGTGAACGTGGTTTGAATGTGGAAGGATTTGATGACATAATGGCGTGATTTTGTGTATGTAAATCATGATATTCGAGTGAAGTGGGGGAGTGGATTGAGGTATGTAATGATAGAGCCCGGGAATCGAGGCGTTTGTAGTTCGAAAGATAATATGGTTACCTCTATGATTATAAGTTAATCTCCACGTGTGTAATCATCCATAGAATAATCTTCCATAATTCCCTTATTCTACACGTGTATAAAAGTTGAGTATGTTCACACTTTAATTTACCCATGATTACAATCTTTATTTCGGTGGAGTGCCTTGGCTGGCCACTTAGCCGGTGTAGTGACTCTTTCACTGAGCCACTTTATTTGACTGTTCCTAACAATCAGTGAAGTTAACTTCTCCGAGTACCAGTGCCTTACCTGCTACATCTCCTATAATGGCAAAGGTTTAAACAGCTGATGAAGTCACTTAGCCGATTACTCCAGTTAGCCGCTCTTTGGTATTTAGTCGATTTCAATCATCCCTAACTCCGTTCTCAACATGCTAAATCTTTCATGACTGAGTGGCTTTGTAAAGATGTCAGCCAATTGATCTTCAGTGGATATGTATTTTAGAATGATACCCCCTTTTTCAACATGATCTCTGACAAAATGATGTCTCACATCAATGTGCTTTGTTCTTGAATGCAACACTGGATTTTCAGTAATAGATATTGCACTTGTGTTATCACACATGATTGGAATTGTTTTCTCCTCCACTCCATAATCCCTTTCTGTTGTCTAATCCAGAGTATTTGTGCACAACAACTGCCTGCTGCTATATATTCTGCTTCAGCTGTTGATGTAGATATGGAGTTTTGCTTTTTACTAAACCACGAAACTAGTCAGCTGCCTAGCATTTGAAAAGTTCCAGAGGTGCTTTTTCTAACTATTTTGCATCCAACATAGTCAGAGTCTGAATATGATATCAACTTGAATCCTCCACCTTTTGGATAACAAATTCCAACATTAACAGTGTTTTTCAAGTATTTGATTATTCTTTTGGCTGCTAGAAGATGTGATTCTTTTGGTTGAGCTTGAAATCATGTACATACTCCTACTGCAAATGCTATATCAGGTCTGCTTGCAGTTAAGTATAGTAGGGATCCAATGATTCCTCTATACATTTTCTGATCAACATCCTTTCCAGTTTCATCTTTTCCAAGAATGACTCTTGCACACATTGGTGTATCTGATGTGCCACTTGTGTCCATACCATACTTGTGTATCAAGTCTTTTGTATACTTGGCTTGACTAATGAAAATTCCATTGTTCATTTGCTTTACTTGAAGGCCAAGAAAATAATTCAGTTCTCCCATCATGCTCATCTGAAATTTGCTCTTCATCAGGTTTGCAAATTTCTCACACAACTTTTCATCCTCTGATCCAAAGATGATGTCATCAAAATAGATCTATACTAGCAATATGCTTGTTCCTTCCTCTAATTTGAATAGAGTCTTATCTATAGTTCCCTTATTGAATCCATTCTTGATCAAAAATTGAGATAGTGTTCCATACCAGGCTATGGGTGCCTGTTTAAGTCCATAAATATCTTTCTTTAGTTTGTATACTTTGTCTTCTTTTCCTTTGAGTTGGAAACCAGGGGGTTGTTCCACATATACTTCTTCTTCCAAAAGTCCATTCAGAAATGCACTCTTGACATCCATTTGATAGACTTTGAAATCTTTGTGTGCAGCAAAAGCTAGAAAGAGTCTGATTGCCTCCAATCTTGCTACTGGTGCAAATGTTTCAACATAATCTATTTCTTCTGCTTGAGAATAGCCTTTTGCAACTAGCCTTGATTTGTTTCTGACAACTGTTCCTTGCTCATCCATCTTGTTTCTGAATACCCATTTTGTTCCAATGATATTGGTCGTGTCTCAGTCCGTCAACAAGTTCCCAGACTTCATTTCTTTCAAATTCATTTAGTTCTTCTTGCATGGTCGTGATCCATCCGCATCATGAATTGCATCATCTATTGTCTTAGGTTCCACTTGTGATAGAAAACATGTTAACATATGCTCCAGTTGTCTTCTGGTTCTCACTCCTGTGTGAATGTCTCCAATAACTTGTTCTTCAGGATGATCTCTTAGCCAATTTAGGTCAGGTTGAAGTTGTTCTTCACTTGGTGCTTCTGCAGCTTCAGGTTCTGCATGTGCTTCCAGTTCTGGAGCTTCTTCAGTTGTAATGACTTGTGGCTCATCTTGATTTCCTAAATTGTGATGCAGAATAGTTGCTGGTACTATTGTATTCATATACACTTGTCTTTGTGCTGCTTATTCTTCTTGTTCTTGAAGACTTTCACCATTTGTATTTGGTTCATCAAAGACTACATGTATTGATTCTTCAATCACCAATGTTCTTTTGTTGAGTACTCTGAATGCTTTGCTGGTGTCTGAGTATCCCATAAAGATTGCTTCATCAGCATTTTCATCAAAGGCATGCAGCTGATTCCTATTCAAAACAAAACATTTTGATCCAAACATATGCAAATATGAGATATTAGGTTTTCCACCATTCCATATTTGATATGGAGTCTTTCCATGATGTTTGTTGATAATTGATCTGTTTTGTGTATGGCATGTTGTGTTTGCTGCTTCAGCCCAAAATCTCTTTGGCGAGCATGCTTCTGCAATCATTGTTCTGACTTCTTCTTTGAGAGTTCTGTTTCTTCTTTCTACTACACCATTTTGTGTGGGGTTCCTGCTGCAGATAATTGATGCAATACTCCATTTTCTTCACAAAAGGTTCTGATAATTTGATTAAGAAATTCAGTGCCTCTATCTGATCTGATCTTGATAATTTTCAGTTCTTTCTCATTTTGAAGTCTTCTCAGCAAATCTGGTAGCTTTTTTAGTGTCTCTTTCTTCTTGTTCATGAAAATGGTCCAGGTGTATTTTGAGTAGTCATCCACCACTACTAGGGTGTATTTCTTACCACTTACACTTTCGGTGTGATTTGGTCAAAACAGTCCATATGCAACGAGATGTAGAATTCTTGTTGTTGATTGATAGGGTTTTGACTTGAAGGAACTTTTGATTTGTTTCCCTTTCTGACATGCATCACATAGACTTTCTTTCTTGAATGTGATCTCAGGCATGCCTTCAACTAATTTGTTCTTTGATAATTTGTTGATGGTCTTTAAATTTAGGTGGTTTAGTCTTCTATGCCAGATCCAGCTGGTTCATTTTTTGTTTTTGACAAACAAACATGTTTCTGCTTTTGCTATTTTCCAATCCACCACATACATGTTATATTTTCTTCTTCCTGCAAGTACTACTGTGTTGGTTTGGCTGTGAATGACTTTGCATCCTTCCTTGTTGAAGTGCACATTGTAGCCTTTGTCAAAAAATTGATTGATGCTCATTAGATTGATATCAAGTCCCTTGACATATGCCACATTTTGAATCTTCAAATTGTTCTTGAGCATTGTGCCTTCCCCCTTAATCTTTCCAGGGTTTTCTTTGCCTCCAAATATGACTTTGGGTCCATCAAATGCTTTGAAGTCAGTGAGCCATCTCTTGTTTCCTGTCATGTGTCTAGAACATCCATTGTCTATGTACCAGACATCCTACAAAACAAATTAATTAAGTTTAGGTACCCAACACTATTTGGGTCCATACCTGTTAGCAATCATGCCTCCTACTCCAAGTGTATATCCAAATGATCTTCTTTTTGGGTAGTTAAAGTCATCAACTTCATATATATAAGGCATGGCAGAATAACTTCTAATATTTCTATTGAAGGTATTTTGATACTTTTCTCTACTTTTTGGTGCATTTGCATCCTTCTTCACTTTCCAATATACAGTGGGAAACTTATGTTGCTTCATGTGTCTAGGAACATACCTAGATTGATTTTTCTTGAACACATGATGCATATCATGGAATGGTTTCTTCTTGTATTTTGGAGGTGCAACATTCCAATCATCCTCTGAAGGATAAAGTTTTCCTTTACCATTTAGAAAGTCCTTGCTTTTGGTTGACTGGATTGATGATTTAGTCTGTTGTTTTACTGCATTGGGTTTTGACTTCACCGGTATAGGATGAGTGGTTGAAACCATGGTCTGTCCCTTTCTGATTTTTGGTTCAATGTTAATCCTGGATTCAGAATCGTGTTGACCATTGTTTCTACTCTCATCCTGACTGTTGTAGCCAAAACCAGATCTGGATCCAAACCTTTTTGAGGGTTTGTAAACTAGTTCATTTGTGATCTTAACTGGTAGGGGGATTTTCTCAACTGATCTGTCAACAACAGATGTATGAACCTCTGCTGTTTGTTGATCATTTGAGTAGATCTCCTTGCTAGTTAGTTCAGCTTTTGCTTTATCCAGTTCTTTCTTTAATCTTTTATTTTCCTTTCTTAGATCCTTGCATTCTTTTTTCAGAATTTCATTATTCATCTCAATTTCATCAAATTTAGTCATGAGATTTTGGACTAGATCTGCTGGATCTAATGGGAGAATAGAAGATTGTGCAGTGTCAGATGTGGATGCATTTGATGAAGAGTAAGAGCTAGATGTTACCTCCGTTTTTCATCGATTCTTTGGCCATTAGACATAGGCTTGATTTCTCAATGTCTGGGCTATCACTTTCATCTTCATCTAATTCTTTGGTCATGAGGCATAGACATGCTTTTTCATTGTCTGAGCTGTCTTCTTCATCACTGTCATCTGAGTCATTAGCAGATGATTCTTCATTCTTTTCACTGCTAGATTCAGCCTTGAGTACCTTCTTGCCTTTCCTCTTTTCAGATGCTTTGTATTTCTTCTTTTCATCATCTTTATCATTTTCTTTAGGACAATCAGACTTGAAGTGACCTTTCTTGTTACAGTTGAAGCATCTGTATTCATCTTCTTTCTACTTCTTGTCTTTGGTTGAGCTTGACCTCTTGTTTGATGATGAGCTTCCTTTGAATGGCTTCTTTTTGCTAAACCTGTCAAAATGTTTAACTCATCTTCACCGTTCAGTTCGAATTCATGAGCATTGAGTTGGGACATCAGAGTCAGAGTGTCAGTGTTTTCAAGGTTTGTGGTTCCTCTGATTACTGATGTTATGATCTTCCATCTTTCAGGTAAGCCTCTCAAGATCTTTAAGCATACTTCTCTCTGGGGATATGTGTGTCCAAGCTGTTGCAGTTCACCGATGATGCTTGAATCTGTTGTCCATTTGATCAATGGATTCACCAGCCTTCATTTTGAAATTTTCAAATTTCTGTTTTGCAACTGATAATTTGTTTTCTTTGACTGGTTCAGATCCTTCATTTATCAGTGCTAGCTTGTCCCACATCTCATTTGCTGTTTTGCAATCTTTGAATCTCATGAACATGTTGCTATCTAGAGTCTTCAAAATCATATCTTTTGCAACAAAGTCTAGATTTGCTCTTCACCTGTCGTCCTTGGTCCAATCTTTCTTGGGTTTGTCTACTTCCTTCCCTTGATCTGCTCCTGTGGATACCACAGTCATGATTGTGATTGGGCCATCATTAATTACATCCAGCATCTCCTCATGAGTTGCTGCAAGATGAGACAACATTCTTATTTTATATTCATCAAAATTGTTAACATTGAAAACGGTACTTTTGACATAAAGTTTGAGGAATCCATAAGTACAAATAAGAGATCTATATGTGAATGAATAGAAAACTCAGATTTGAAAACTACTTTGAAAATATGTGATCTCCTTGTTACCAGAAATTAGATCTGAACTGGTTTTGATACTAGGAACACTGCTCCGATACCAATTGTTGGTCCTAGAGAAGGGTAAAACTATAGTCAGAGGGGGGTGAATGACTATAGTGGAGTTTCAAAAACTTTTCCTGTGATTAAAAGCTTTTGGGCAGCGGATAAGTCCCTTCTTACTAGATTGTTTCAAAGCAGTTTATACATTCACGGATATAAGGTATAACGTAGGCAATTAAATGAGTGCAAGTAAAGTAAATTGCGAAAGTAAATTGACACAAGGCTTATAGTGGTTCAGGGTGGTGTAATCCCTTAATCCACTCTTCTCCTGTGATGATTGGAGGAATTCACTATTGTTTTCACAGATACAATAGTAAGATTTTCCTTGACTTCCCAAGCTTCACAATCTACAAGACTATCACTCATTGGTTGCAAAAGCTTCAGTGATTCAGTCTCTTTCACTACTCCTTGAGATCAAATCCTTCAGCAGCTATCACAAACACAACTCCTTCTCAGATGACTTCTGATTCAGTTGCTTCAGTTTATTATGAATGAGATTCACAAACTTGATTGATCAATCTCAGTGCAAATATAAAATTGTAGTTCTGATGTCTGAGTTGATCTCTAGATGAAACCTTGTAAGTTCAGAGTGAAGGCTTGTCAAATTGGCAGAGTTTCTGCTTGGTTTTCTTTTTCTGATCGTTCTTGTTATCTGTCTGTCAATGCCTTCTATTTATAGCCTTGAGTATCCTTGATTTGAAATTTCATCCGTTGGCTATATTAATGAGGGGAATAATCCTTGATTTTATTCTTTATTCCCCCTTAATTACATTCTCCTTGATTTCAGTGATATGATTTTTCTTCAAATGTATAGCAGAAAAATCCTTGATTGATCCTTTATTGATTGTGCATTAAATGCATGATCCTCTGAATCTTCATTAAATTTCAATTCTGTTCTGATAAGGATTACTTCGCCTTTCTCTGAACGGTCGAGTGGTCCATCTGACTTTGCCGTTTAGATCTTCCTTCACTGTTTTTGCCTTCACTTAGCCGAAAGTCAGTTTACTCTGCCGATTCACTGTTTCCTTCATCACTTAAGTTTTAAGGAGAGTCTTTGTACTTCACTGATCATTGGTTTGGGTGAGATTAGTGTACACTATATTTGAACATTAAGTTTCATCACTTGAACCATAACTTAGACTTATCCAAGGTCATCACAGACTTCCTTGGTTATAAGTCATACCATTAAGTCTTCATTGCTTCTCTGCATGTGCTTGGTTGGCTTCACTCTGCCGAATGTCTGTTTTACTTTGCCATCCTACCAACTAGTACAATACTTGTCTGACTTAACTTATACAATGTGTCAGACTCTAAGTAGAGACTTATACAGAGAATTCTAACTTATTTCAGGCTTGCTATAACAACTAGTATGGCCATCATCAAAACATAATAAAATGTTCCTAATAGGGAGGAACTCTCTTTATATTGGAAAATAACCGATCAAGAGAGAAAGTTATTCTTTTACAAGACAATTATCTTTTTCCCAAAGAAAAAGATATTCTCCATAAATAAGAGGGAATCATCATAAATGAAATTGTTGGTCCCTTGGAAAGGCTAACACCAGTTTAGAGGGGGGTGAATAAACTTGTAACCAAAAACTAGATTATTACAATTAAGGTTCAGTTTTAACTTGTGTGGAGTTAAGCTGACAAAGCTGAGTTTAAGTCAAACTGACTTATGACAAAACTGAGTCAACCGGCAGCAGATATAAGTTTTAGCCTTTATCGGATCTTGTTGATTCTGTAAGAAAAAGCTGAGTATGCAAAACTGAATTCTGGTGAATGTCATTTTGTGTGATGTGAATGCTTATAACACTCAGTTTCAGTATGCTTATAACAAACATAAATGCTGTAAAAATAAGTAAATGCGTAAAGTAAGTAGAGCGAGAATTAAAGTGGTTCCAGGTGGTGTAATCCCGTCAGTCCATTCATCCCATGTCATGTAGGAGGAAAATTCCACTAGAACTTCTTGAGGTACGTTGTTACAAAAAGTCCTATATCATAGTCCTTGACTAATCCCTAGTGTCACTATCTAAACAACTAAAGAACGGGTTGGAAGGCAGCTCTTGAACTGCTTGAACCACTGGTCCTTAGAGGGTTGTATTTTCTCTTCACCAGCTACCACCACAAAGACAGTCTACCCGACTTCAAATGTCACTACTGTTCTTGGAAACTCCTTGACCGGATTGCTTCACAGTCTAAACCTTTGATTATGAATCAAAGTTGGGCTGAGAATCAATATCGCTTGTGGTTCTTCAAAGTGCCGAAATCTAGATAGATCGATGTAGCTTGAACACTTGAAAAAATCTAGATATGATCTTGTTGAGTGCAGATATTGATAGCAATTCGAATGAACTAGACTTGTGCACAAAAATGCTTGTAAACTTGTTAATTCGGTGTTTGATCCTTGATGCCAAGTCCTCTATTTATAGTGTAAGGTCCAACGTTCATCTTGCTTGAATTTGAATTGTATCAACATCTATATTTTCATATGTCAGGTGTCAGTGACCGTTCTAACATGTCAGTTCTTCATCCAATAAAAATCCTAGATTTACAACGTTCGAATGTACTTTCAGTTGCTTGGATGACTGACTATAAACTGAGTTTCCTGATCAGTTTTATACTGAGTGTGTCAGTTTTCAGTTTGTTAACTGACTTAGAGCATTAACTGAGTTTTTACTCTTCTTCAAAATTTCAGTACTCTATTTATCTGGTTTTATTTGACCGAATCAGATTACACCATTTCTTATACAGATCATCTAAGATTTCATTGTCCTTATGATACTTATGTCTTCTTTCAAGATACATAAAGTCGGTTCAGGCCATCACAGACTTACATGAATTCTAACATTACTGTCTCGGCTTAAAATCTTCATAATTGAGTTTGAACCCTCAGTTCTTCAATCTTCTTTAACTGAGTCTGTGTCCCTCAGTTCTTCAAATACTGAGTTTGTTCCCTCAGTACTCAGTTCTAGGTAAGCCAACCGAGTTTATGTCCCTCAGCGAACTTACCTTCTTCAGTTTGAGTGAACTTCAGTTCTAGGTGTACATCTTCAGTTGTTAAGGGTGAATTTATACGATTTATAACGCTATATTTTATGATATTTTCCCCCGTATTTGTATAAATTGCATAAGAAACGAGTGTTTAATGGAATTATTGAGTAGATGAGTTTTTTAAATGAGTTAATCGCAAAACAGGTTAATTTATGTGTTTTAATTGTGATTTTATGATTATTTGGACGATATTACATTTTGCGATGTTTTTATGTGTTGTAGATACATGTTCGAGGCTCAAAAGATGACCAAAAGTTGATTAAGTTTGAGCTAATTGATAAAAAAGATAATGATGATTTGATTTGATAAAAAGAGATAGAGATGAAGAAATCAAGATGAAGTCGACCCGAACCGGCGTCAAAGCATCTTGAACTCGGCGCCCGAGTGGACGGGCGTTTGACATTCGAACGAGCGTCCAGGAGGAGCTTTTACATTCAGGATGATCAGATTTTTCCTGGACGAGCGTCCAATTTAAAGAAGGACGTGCGTCTGATCCAGCTCGGCCCGACTCGAAGAAGTTTACATAAGCTGGACGGGCGTTCACCCTTTCCAGACGGGCGTCCGAACGCCGACTTAGCAGAACCGACCTGAAATTCTATATATAGCTGCGGTTTTCTCCACACAGAGGATCATATATTCGAACCCTAAACCCTAGGGGCGGCTAAGCTGCGTTTTTCCTTAGTTTACAAACATTTTTTACTTAAATACTTTTATGTACTTTTATTCTAAACAATTCGAATCTCGAAGAGGATGCTAAGAGGCTAGACCTCCATTGAACGAGCGTTGTGAAGCCATCCAATCAACGATTCAGTTTTGTTCTTGATTATCTTGTGAGTATTTTAATTCAAGTTGTTCCTTTGTCATGTTTTTCATGTTGTTATGCAATTTATATCGAAAGATCGTTGCATGTTGATTGCTTGTCTTGATGAAAATCATGTTAAACTTTAGATCACCATGATAAAGAATAGATCTCAAATCTAATTAACGAGAGTTATTAGGTTAGATTTCTAGGTTAGAAATTGAGAGATTTCACACCTTGATTTGAAAGCATTAATCTTTAGATCGAAAGATAAAAGATTGATAGGAGAACTTGTCTAAGAAATTAGGAGTTCATACCGTGGCTAGGTGAACCACAACTTGGTTAGAAAACGCGAGATAGTCTAGATCGAAATTGATAGTTGTAGGATAGGTGGATCAATTGCTTGTTCGCTCGTAAATTATTGATTAAAACCCCTTGAATTTGAATTGTTTAGCTTAGTTAGTCGTTTATTGCATATTAGGTTTAGTTTAGTTTAAATTGGTTCGCAACTATATTTTCCGGCTTTAGATCTCGATCTTCTCGTCCAGTTTACGTTTGTTATTTTCCGTTTTAGTTATTCACTGTTTTATTTTCGTTTCTGTTTAGTAGTAGTAATAGTGACATAGCTAGGTTAGAAATAAAAACTAGAATTCACAACCCCGATTCCCCGTAAGATCGACCCGGTATTAACCTCTATACTACGATCCTTATACTTGAGGGAAACCGGATTTATAAATATTTATTACTTTTTTGCTGTGTTAGATAAATCCGTGACAAGTTTTTGGCGCCGTTGCCGGGGAACCGGACGGTTGTCTAGTTTTTGTTATTCGTTTGTCCTGTTTTTTACTTCGTTTTTATTTCTGTTTTAGTTAATAATCGTTAGGTTATTAGGATATTAGGGTTTTAGTTAGGGTTCAAGATCTTCTATCTATAGCCCCTTGTGATTAGTTCATTCTTTTGATCTGTTTTTCTATTTTTTTCTGTTTCCCTGTTCCTGTTGTTCTTCTCTTTACCTGCTCCGTTTCTGCTTCCAAACGGGCGTCTAGACCAGTGGACGCCCGTCTGTTCTAAATTGTTCAACTCTAGACGTTTTTAACCTGTTGGACGCGCGTCCATCCAGTTTGGACGTCCGTCCACTTCTTCAACCTTTTGGACGAGCGTTTGAATCTTCAGACGCCCGTCCAGGTCAAATTCCAGCCAGACGCCCGTCCAGGTTTCTGGACGTCCGTCTGTGCCCTTATCTTAACCATTTTCACTTCTTTTTCTCTTCTTAGGCTTTAATTTTTAGTTAGGCTCTTAATTTCTTAGTCTTTAGGTTGCTTTCACTTGTTTTTGGTCCGGTTTATGCAAACTCGAAGTCAAAAGGGACCGTTACTATACACCCCTGACCCCGAGCGAACCGTAGTCCGGCCAAACAGGCGGATTTTCCGTTCTGCGGTTCTGGAAGGCAGAGCCGAGCAAGATCTTGAGGATCAGCTAGCCAAGGAAATCACTGATTTTGTAATAATAGCTGCTAACGATAGACGTACGTTGGCAGACTACGCCATGCCTGGCGCAGTCACAGTCAACCCGGCTATTGTCATTCCAGCCATCACCGCACGTACCTTTGAGCTAAGGCCGGCCTCATTCGGATGATGCAAAGCATGCATCAATCTTTCATGGGTTTCAGTCGGAAAATCCACATACTCACTTGCATACATTCTTGGAGATATGCGGCACCACACGCATCCAAGGAGTAAGTGAGGATGCCATCAAACTGAAACTTTTTCCATTCTCTCTCAAGGGAGAAGCGAAGGAGTGGTATACTTCTCTCCCCTCAGAATCAATTACCACTTGGGCTGAACTCGAAAAGGAGTTCTTGAGTCAATATTTTCCACCTTCGAAAACAGCCCAGTGTTTGAACGAGATTTTCACTTTCTTACCAGAAAGAGAATGAATCTTTCTTCGATTGCTGGAAGAGATTCAAATCTCTGCTGAGGAAGTGTCCCCACCATGGCTTGCCACTGCAAAGGCAAGTCAACAAGTTCTTTAGCGGTTTGACCGAGCTTACAAAAGGCATGGTCAATAGCTCATCTGGTGGGGCATTTTTGAAGAAAACACCTGAAGAGGGATGGGCATTGTTCGAGGACATTGCTAAATATAACTATGCTCCATCTTATCAAGCTATTCAAGCACCTCCTCCTCCTAAGGTTGAGGAAGTAAACGTTCAAAGTTTGATCGCCATGCTGCAAAAGCAGATGGCAGCATCTCAAGTTTCAAATCCGATAAATCAAACTTCTTCTTTTCCACAGAACCCTCAGGTTCTGTACTGCGAAAACTGCTGTCAGACTGGCCATATGAATGAGCAGTGTCAATTTAATCCCCCTGCACCTTATCAAGTGAATGCTGTTCATGATTATGGACAGTATAATCAAGTCACATGTCAAAATTGTGACGAGGTGGGGCACACATCTAAATTCTGTCCTATGAACGGACCGAATGCTGAAGTGCACGCATTCTATGGCCAGAACAATCAAAGGTCTAATCAAGTTTCTGGCCAGAATAACTTCCAAAACCACGGGTTTAATCAATCTTCTGGTTTCAATCCTAATTCGAATCAAAATTTCAATAGAAACCCTGGTTTTAATCAGACCCAAAACTCGAATTTTTCCAATCAAAGATTCAATCAGAATTGGCCCGCCAATTCTAATCCCGCTGTTCAAAGTCGGCCCAGCCTGCCCTATTCGCAGAATTTCCAAAACTCTCAAGGCCCCTCGCACTCAAGTGATATCAAAGCTCAATGGGACTCCTTTAGGGAGGAGAAAAATAGATCAATGAAAAATCTTGAGAGGCAAATCGGGCAGTTGGCTGAACAGTTAGCTTCTCGACCCCCAGGGCAACTGCCCAGTTTCACCGAGAAAAATCCCAAGGGTGGTCAAGTGGCTCAAACGGACTTGAACAATGGCCAATGTACTGACCTCGTCCCAACAATTCCATACGGTAGAGATGAGGCCGGTGCGATGAACCTCAGAAGTGGTACTCAAGTTAGTGGTCCTTCCCACCAGGGAAACCACTAGCCCCTCCTGCCATTGATGAGGCAGAGGGGAAGCTGAGCACCTACACTCCCCTTGGCCGAAAGAGAATACTCAGGTGGCTGATCCCCTGAGAGGTGAGAAAGCTGGAAGTCCTCAGGTGGCTGATCCCCTGAGGAATTAAGATTCAAGTGAAAGTCAGGAGGCTGATCCCCTAACTAATAAAAAAATTGAAAAAGCCGTTAGGTGGAAGGATCTGGAAGACAAAGCTGTCAATGCATCTTCAAAGAAAGTCTTCTCTGAGAATGACCTGAAAAAGCTTCCATTCCCACCAAGAAAGAGCAACATCCCTTTAAGTGAAGATAAGAAGTATGAAAAGGTGCTGAACCTTTTGAAAAATACTCAGGTAAATCTTCCATTATCAGATGTCTTGGTTGAAATGCCTAAGTATACAAAATTTATCAAGGATGTTGTTTCTTCGAAAAGGAAGTTGTCAGACATGGAGAGGCTGATTGGTGAGGATTGTTCAATGATCAATTACGAAAACTTACCAACCAAGAGAGGTGACCCTGGTAAGTTTGTGCTTACCGTGTTAATGGGAGGCCTGGTCTTCCCTAACTCTTTGTGCGACCTGGGTGCATCTATAAGCCTAATGCCATTGTCTGTGTGCAAACAGCTGGGTTTAATGGATCTTCTAGAACCCACTACCATGAATTTGCAATTCGCTGATAGATCCTCTAAGAAAGCAACGGGAATCTTAAAGGACGTCCTAGTTCAAATCGATAGGTTTACCTTTCCCGTCGACTGGTACGTCCTGGACATTGAAAAAGATGAAAAAGTCCTATTGGTTCTTGGAAGACCCTTTTTGTCTACAGCTAGAGCCCTCATTGACTGCGATGGTGGGCGAGTGACGATCCGTGTTGGTGATCAAGAGGTAAGCTATAATGTATCCCAATCCATTCAAGTACCCTCTGGTCCCCCAACCGGTTTTTCCATTGAGGATACGTCAGATGACTTCGATGATTTGATGGAAAAGCAAGTCATGGCTGTTGCAACGGAGTATGAGCGGCTGGTTGATAATTTGAATAATCATGGTGTGGTAAGTCTAGAGCAGTTGGAAGCTGAATTCGAAGATGAGTTGTTGAGAGGAGAAGCTTTGGCAGTGGGGCCGCTAAGTAAACTCAGCGATGTTGAGTCGAAAGGTGGAGATCTTAAGTCTAGTTTAGAAGACCCCCCCTACAGATTTAGTGTTGAAGTCGTTGCCTAAACATCTTAAGTATGTGTTTCTAAGAGAAGGTGACAAGCTTCCTTTAATTATATCTGCCAAGTTGTCTCGACTAGAAGAAATGAAGTTAATAAACGTCTTGAAAAAGAACGAGAAAGCCTTTGGGTGGCAAGTAGGAGATATCAGAGGGATATCTCCCGACATCTGTATGCATAAGATCAAGACTAATGAGGGTGCGAAATGTGTTAGACAGCCCCAGAGGAGGCTCAACCCTCATATGCAAGAGGTGGTTAAGAAAGAAATCATCAAACTTCTGGACATGGGAATCATTTATGCCATCGCGGATAGTGAATGGGTCTCCCCGACTCAAGTAGTTCCCAAGAAAGGTGGAATTACGATTGAGAAGAATGAGAAGGGAGAGGAGATAGCATTGAGACTTGTCACTGGTTACAGAGTCTGCATCGATTATCGAAAGCTCAATGAAGTAACCATGAAGGATCACTTTCCCCTTCCATTCATTGACCAGATGCTTGAGCGTCTGGCAGGGCACGCGTTCTACTGCTTCCTAGATGGATACTCAGGATACTTCCAAATACCCATTGATCCAGCTGACCAAGAAAAGACCACTTTCACCTGCCCTTATGGTACATTCGCTTACAGGCGAATGCCATTTGGTCTCTGCAATGCTCCAGCTACATTTCAAAGATGTATGATGGCTATCTTTGACGGGCTCGTAGAAAAGTGTATGGAGATCTTTATGGATGATTTTTCGGTTTTTGGTCAGTCTTTTGATGATTGCCTTGACAATCTTGATCAAGTGTTATCCAGATGTGTGGAAAAGAACTTAGTACTTAATTGGGAGAAATGCAATTTTATGGTAGATGAGGGGATAGTTCTTGGCCACAAAATCTCCGCCAAAGGTATAGAAGTTGACAGGGCAAAAGTAGAAACTATCGAGAAGATGAGTTACCCTAAGAATGTGCGTGAAGTGAGAGGTTTTCTTGGACATGTCGGTTTCTACAGAAGATTCATTCAAGACTTCTCCAAGATAGCCAAGCCCCTGTCTACTTTACTTAAGGACGACGTTGAGTTCAATTTCGATGAGAGCTGCAAGCATGCGTTTGAGGAGCTTAAGGACCGTTTAATCTCTGCTCCAATTCTTATATCGCCTGACTGGAATCTACCTTTTGAGCTTATGTGCGACGCATCGAACTATGCAGTCGGTGCTGTTTTAGGACAAAAAATCAAAGGGAAATTCCAGCCTATCTATTACGCCAGTCACACATTGAATCCGTCTCAAGTTAACTATACTACTACTGAAAAGGAATTATTGGCCGTAGTTTTTGCTATGGACAAGTTTCGTAGTTACTTGTTAGGAGCTCAAGTGATTGTGTGGACTGATCACGCTGCTTTGCGGTATCTGATGACTAAGAAAGAGGCTAAACCGTGCTTACTACGTTGGATACTGACCCAAAAGGAGTTTGACGTTAAAGACAAGAAGGGCAGTGAAAACGTAGTGGCTGATCACGTTTCGAGAATGCTAAGTGAGGAAAAGGATGATCCAGATGATATAGATCTTTACTTTCCTCTGGAAAACATTATGCTTATTGACGGTTGCCCTCCTAATGTTCCATGGTATTCTTCCATTGTCAATTACCTTCATGCCCGATATCTCGACCCAGAAATGTCTTATCAGGAGAAGAAAAAGTTCTTCTCTGATTTGAAATCTTTCGTTTGGGATGAACCTTATCTTTTTAAGATTTGTAAAGATGGTCTGCTTAGAAGATGTGTTCCAGAATCTGAGCAACGCGATATCATTGAACAGTGCCACAGTGGACCCACTGGAGGTCACTTTGGTCCGTGGAAAACCGTTGCTAAGATCTTCCAATCCGGTTTCTATTGGCCCACGATCTTTAAGGATACAGAAGCTTTCTGTAAAGCTTGTGATAGATGCCAAAGAACCGGTACTCTGACAAGGCGTTTTGACATGCCTTTGAAACACATACTAGAATGCGAGGTCTTTGATGTATGGGGTATCGATTTTATGGGACCATTCCCATCATCTTGTGGTAACAAATACATCTTAGTCTGCGTAGATTACGTGTCTAAATGGGTGGAGGCTCAAGCCACTCCTCACAATGATCATAAGACGGTCATGAAATTTCTAAAGAAAAACATCTTCGTGAGGTTTGGATGTCCACGTGCCTTGATCAGTGATGAAGGGACGCATTTTTGCAACCGACCCCTAGAGAAAGTTCTTGAAAAGTATGGTGTTCGTCACAAAACTGGCACACCATATCATCCGATGACTAGTGGTCAGGTTGAAAGGAGCAACCAGAGCATTAAGAAAATCCTGGAAAAGACGGTTAACAGTCATAGGAAAGACTGGAGTTTGAAGTTGGATGATGTACTATGGGCATACAGGACCGCCTATAAGACTCCTATGGGTACATCTCCATATCAAATGGTTTTTGGTAAGCCATGTCATCTTCCAGTCGAGTTAGAGCACAGAGCTTGTTGGGCTACAAAGTTTATCGAACTTTGATTCCCAATCCTGTGGTAAGCATCGATTGCAACAGTTGCATGAGCTAGATGAATTCAGACTCCAGGCTTACGAGAGTGCCAGGATTAGCAAAGATAAGAAGAAACTCCTCCATGGCGCCAAAATTAAGAAAAGAGAATTTCAAGTCGGAGAACAAGTTCTTCTATACAATTCCAGGCTACATCTGTTTCCTGGAAAGTTAAGGACACGTTGGTCCGGTCCCTTCAAAATTCTCCAAATTATTCCTAGAGGCGTTCTAGAACTACGCGGTTATGGTGACCAACCGTTTAGAGTGAATGGTCAAAAGTGCAAGCACTATATTGGTGAACCTAAAGAGAAACCTTTGATTGTCCGTTTCCTCGATATCCTTGAGTGTGGTGCTACAAAAGTCGAAGAATTTGACGAGTTTTCACCCGACCTGTTTTCAGAGGATGACGGTAGTGGTCAATCTGAAGAAGTTTTAGCCGGTAGTTGGGATATGGAAGAGTTGGAGAGGGAACGTCAGCTGAAACGTCATCAGAAGGCTCAGAAAATGAAGAAGTCAACCATGGGGAAGTTTAAGCGTGTTTGGAAAGCTATTAAAGGGTTTGCCCCATGTGTAAAGTGCTGTTTCTGCAGCCAAACTACTAACCAAAGTCTAGACGAGGTAGTGGCTGGCCGAAAAGTCAAATGGTTTGATCCAGGCTGAATTTAAACTGTGTCGAGCTAACGACATTAACCAAAAGCGCCACTAGGAGGCATCCTAGATATCTTTCGCTTTAGTTGTTTTTGTTTTGTGTTTTTGTAGTTTTAGTATTTAAGTTTAGTTTACTAAGTTTTGCTTTTGTTTATATCTGTCAGTTAGTTGTGCTTTCTAGATATGGATTTCGGAGTTCTACCAGAGGAGTTACCCTTCCTTAGGAGGATCCCACTTATCACTGTAGATGATGGACCGGGAGGGACTATAGTGTTGCACGTAGATTTTGATATTAGTACCCGCGTCAGAACTGTCACCTATGTTCTTATTGTTCCCCGCTGTTCGGGAGGTGGAGACTTCACTACTGGGGAGTTACAGGAGGCTCTAGGACGTCCGTACACAATCCTCAATGATCCGATGCTGACTGATTTAGCGCTAGTGCTGCAAGCTGAACATTTTCGAGGTGTTGATGTAGCTGGTGAGGATTAGGGTTTGCAAGATGAGTATGACTTCCCTCCGGCGATTGACATGCTCCGCCGTCTTATTCGAGTGATAGATTGGTCGGCCATTTACGATGACTAGCGTTCTTAGGTTGTTTCGTCGAGCCAACGATGTAAAACAAAAGCGCTTAGTGGGAGGCAACCCACTATTTTCTATATGTTTTCTATTTGTTTTCTAGTAATTTTATGTACTCCGTTGATTTCCATTTGTATTTTTTAAGTTTTGTTTAAGTTTAATGAGAAAATGCATGTTTGAATTTAAATTGAATGCAATTTTATAATTTTTGGTATTTTACTTGTCTGGACGCCCGTCCAGTGGACTGGACGTCCGTCCACCATGCACAATTTGTGAACGAGCGTCCAAAATTCTTGGACGCCCGTCTGATAAACTCCCTTCAACGCTGTACGTGATTTGGCCGTATGGACGAGCGTCTGTCTATATGGACGCCCGTCCAGTTCATATGCTTTCCAGCTGGACGCCCGTCCAGACCTGCGTCTATATATACCCCCTGCTTCCATTTTTTATTCGAATCGAAAATTTTAAATTGCAAAACCCGACTTTTTGCCTCCTTTTGCTCTAAAATCCTCATTTCTACACCAAATTGGGCGATTCAAGGCCCTACAAACAGCTCTCAATCCCCTCTTTTTGGTTTTCCAAACGCAATCCACCAACATCCAACCGTTGTTTCGAATCAGTAATCTAGAGTGTGCGGTTTTCTTTTGGAAAAATCCAATCTTTGGTCTCGTTTGTTCACATTTGGGACTGCTAAACAGCATAACCATCATCCTTTCAACGTTCTTGGTAAGATTTTATAAGCTTTTCGTGGTTTATTTCACATTTTTTCCTATTTCGATCTTCGAGTCGACTCTTTTCAGTACACTTGTCTTATTTGTTTTCTTCTCTGTGTTTTGTTTATTTTTCTTTCTTGGTTGATGATATGGGATGGTTATGGATGATTATGGATGGGTTGCATTGTGGTTTTGATGTTGGTTTGGTGTTGCTTTGTTTGGGAAATCCCGTTTGGACGATAAACGGGTGGTTGTGTTTGAATTTGGGTTTGGGATTGGTGTTTGTTTAGCCTTAGGTTACAATGGTGCGTAAAGCGGTAGCAAAGAGGCATGGTAAGGGGGTTGCTACTGAACCGGCTAAAAAGAAAAGGACTGTGGATCCCACTTTAGTCAATCCAAACCAAGGAATTCGTATTGGGGAACGTCAGAACCCTCCTAAAGGTCAATCCAGGGTTCCTTTGCGGGATGAGTCTGAGTCGGGTTCTGACACTGATGATGAGCCCTTAGTGAGCAGGATGGCTAGGGTGTCAGAGACTCGAGGTGTGAGAGATGCAAGTGAACCCAGGGGTGGAGCTGAGGAAGAAACTGAGGGAGTTGAGCCGGCTAGACAGAGAGTGAGACCCGCTATCCCTAAGGCGATGGAGGCCTATAATAAGCATTATCTAACGAGGAGGATGTTGATCGAGCGAGCTATCCTTGAGCCTCAAGTTGATCCTTTATTTGTGAAGTTATTGAGGGATAGGAAGTGGGGAGCTTTGATGGTAACTCCGAGGACCCCGGTTAATGCTACGTTAGTCCGTGAATTTTATGCCAATTGCTCAGAGACGGATTTGGCAGGCGGAGGTGTGACGGTTCGAGGGGTTAAGGTACCATTTACACCGGCGGTTATCAATGGGAAGTACGGATTAGATCCTTTTGAGGGGTTAGACTATAAGGAGGCGATTAAAGCTAAACAGGATGCCGGTGAGGATCCGTTGGAGGAATTACGGATGTTGGTATGCCCGGAGGTTCCGTGGACACTTAGGCCGGGTGGGGATAGGAAGGAGTTGATCACTACTAGTTGGACAGAGGATTGGAAGGTCCAGTGTCGGTTTATCCAGAACATGTTGTTGCCTAAGAACAACCTGACTCACTTCCACATTGGTGACCTTGGGATGCTGTACGCCTTGAACTTCAAGCTCAATGTTGATGTAGGGCAAGAGATTTTCGACGAGGTGGCCATGAATCAGAAAGTGTATACACGATGCTTGATATGTCCACATTTGATCCACGGTCTCTGTCAGGATGCTCGAGTTCCCGAGTACAAGACCGATCACAAACCGAAGAATCCTAGGTTCTTGCAGAGGGAGAAAGTGAAATCTTCGGGTCAGACTGAGACTGAGGCTGAGATAGCATGTGAGCCCGGTTCATCTTCGGCACCGGCTCGACCCTCCTCCCTGCCTACTTTATCTACCTCGGTCCGGATGAGGTTACGTATGGGCCACAGTGTGCGGAACTGGTTGGAGGATATCCGGACTTCCCAGAACAATATTTTGACAGTTTTGAAGTGTATGAGTGAGGGCCGGCCTATCCGAGACGACAGAATCTTCGCTCCGAGCGTTATTGATTTCACTTATTCAGATGAGATTGAGCAGGCCATTACGGATGTTCTTCCGGAGTCTGAGTCGTCTTCAGAGGAGGAGGAGCGGTCGACTCGGCGAGAGGCCTACGGCACCACCATCTGGACCCTCTTCTGATCCTCCGGCTGGTGATTCTGCGGAACCAGACCAGACTTGATCTTATTTTTCTGATCTTAGCTTTCGTTTTTTCTTTGATTCGATGGTTGTGTATTATTGACACTTTTCCTTACTTGATTCGTTGTAATTGATACTGTTAATCCTTCCGATGGATCATGTAAGCCATTAGGCATTCGCACTTTCATTTCTACTTTGTTTCACCTTGTGGATGTGTTTAATGTTTCATCTTTTGATATTATTCGGTTTTGCTGTATCTTTTCATTCTGGTATGATTCCCCATTTTCCCCGAGATGTTTCCATGTTTGTCGAGTCGTGCAGGTGTATTTCAAGCGGTTTTGTCGAGCTACATTGTATGGTTACGCGTTCTAAGTGTCACTATGTAGGCTCCGGCTTGACCGACGATTCGAGTATCTGTTAAAATCAGCTAAGTTCTTTCTCTATTTACTTTCTGCACAACATGAGGACATGTTGATCGTTAAGTGTGGGGGAGGGGATGATTTAATAGTTATCTACACATTTGCTTAACTCGTTGTGTTTCTATGCAAAATGAGCTAGAATTTTTGAAATTTTCCGACGTTTTTGTTTGTTTTGTCCCGAGTAAGCAATGCATAATCAATGTTCGTTATCTTTATAGTCATCCAAGCTATATATCATATATTTGATAAGTTAGTTGTTTCACCTGAGATTTATATTACACGAGCCATAGTGAATGACGAGCTAATTTATAAAGTTATACCCCTTTTCGACGAGTGATTTTTGATTTTCTTATAAGTCATGTGCTTAGTGCTGCATATGTATCTTGAGATGTATGATAGTTTGTATTCAGATCCGAAGTATGTTATACTGTGAATATCTGAAGGTTTGAATGTGATAAGTAACACGTGACTTATTGTCAAATGAAAAAAGTTGAAAAATATGAAGTAATTGGGTGTGTCGAAAGCTAGTCGATGATTTGAGTGCGATAGGGTATACCACGTATGTCCTATACCACTATGATGACCAAAAGCTCACGACAGTCAGGAAAAGTTACCCTATGATTTGAGTAAGGTAGGGTGTTATCCCGAAACATCCTATTCTACTATGACGGGTAAGAGCTCATTCTGATGTGTGTTTAAAGTGAAGTAATTAAATCAACTTATATGAAGAAGTGATATGAAATGAATGAAAGACTAGGTTATCGTCTATCTTATCCCCAGTAGAAACTGATAGATATGCTGTAGGAGTATCCTCTGAGTATTTCAGAAAGGCCCTAGATATATTCGATCATCTTTTTCGGGATATTTTACGTTTGTAGGGTACATCTTATGAGTGTCATTTATTACTAGTCTACGAGGGGGTATTAGCTAGTTTTGCTTTGAGTTTCTCAAGTTTGGACTTAGTGGAAGTTTTCTATGGCTTTGCACACACACAATGGTGAACCTCTGATTTACTGGATCTATGCTATATTGTCTTAGATGTCTATCTTTTCTCGAGCCTTTATCTTGTTTTGTTTTGCTCGGGACGAGCAAAAGCTTAAGTGTGGGGGAGTTGTTAAGGGTGAATTTATACGATTTATAACGCTATATTTTATGATATTTTCCCCCGTATTTGTATAAATTGCATAAGAAACGAGTGTTTAATGGAATTATTGAGTAGATGAGTTTTTTAAATGAGTTAATCGCAAAAAAGGTTAATTTATGTGTTTTAATTGTGATTTTATGATTATTTGGACGATATTACATTTTGCGATGTTTTTATGTGTTGTAGATACATGTTCGAGGCTCAAAAGATGACCAAAAGTTGATTAAGTTCGAGTTAATTGATAAAAAAGATAATGATGATTTGATTTGATTAAAAGAGATAGAGATGAAGAAATCAAGATGAAGTCGACCCTGAACTGGTTTCCAGCATCTTGAACTGGCGTCCAGAGTGGACGGGCGTTTGACATTCTGAACGAGCGTCCATGAGGAGCTTTTACATTCAGGATGATCAGATTTTTCCTGGACGAGCGTCCAATTTAAAGAAGGACGGGCGTCTGATCCAGCTCGGCCCGACTCGAAGAAGTTTACATAAGCTGGACGGGCGTTCACCCTTTCCAGACGGGCGTCCGAACGCCGACTTAGCAGAACCGACCTGAATTCTATATATAGATGCGGTTTTCTCCACACAGAGGATCATATATTCGAACCCTAAACCCTAGGGGCGGCTAAGCTGCATTTTTCCTTAGTTTACAAACAGTTTTTACTTAAATACTTTTATGTACTTTTATTCTAAACAATTCGAATCTCGAAGAGGATGCTAAGAGGCTAGACCTCTATTGAATGAGCGTTGTGAAGCCATCCAATCAACGATTCAGTTTTGTTCTTGATTATCTTGTGAGTATTTTAATTCAAGTTGTTCCTTTGTCATGTTTTTCATGTTGTTATGCAATTTATATCGAAAGATCGTTGCATGTTGATTGCTTGTCTTGATGAAAATCATGTTAAATTTTAGATCACCATGATAAAGAATAGATCTCAAATCTAATTAACGAGGGTTATTAGGTTAGATTTCTAGGTTAGAAATTGAGAGATTTCACACCTTGATTTGAAAGCATTAATCTTTAGATCGAAAGATAAAAGATTGATAGGAGAACTTATCAAGAAATTAGGAGTTCATACCGTGGCTAGGTGAACCACAACTTGGTTAGAAAACGCGAAATAGTCTAGATCGAAATTGATAGTTGTAGGATAGGTGGATCAATTGCTTGTTCGCTCGTAAATTATTGATTAAAACCCCTTGAATTTGAATTGTTTAGCTTAGTTAGTCGTTTACTACATATTAGGTTTAGTTTAGTTTAAATTGGTTCGCAACTATATTTTCCTGGCTTTAGATCTCGATCTTCTGTCCAGTTTACGTTTGTTATTTTCCGTTTTAGTTATTCACTGTTTTATTTTCGTTTCTGTTTAGTAGTAGTAATCGTGACATAGCTAGGTTAGAAATAAAAACTAGAATTCACAACCCCGATTCCCCGTAAGATCGACCCGGTATTAACCTCTATACTACGATCCTTATACTTGAGGGAAACCGGATTTATAAATATTTATTACTTGTTTGTTGTGTTAGATAAATCCGTGACATCAGTCTTATGTTAAGTTCCAGTTTTTTAGATGATTTCCAGTTTTCAGTTTTACGACACTTCTATCTATTACAATGCTTGTCTGATATAACATATACAATTATCAGACTCCAGTAAAACTTATACATTCAGTTCTAGACATCTTTTAGCTTTCCACTATAACAGCTAGGTTAAGCACTTCATCAATGGGGTGTAAACAAACATATACTTAAATGAGATGAATCATCATCAAAACTAAATTTTATTTCAAACAGAAATAATCTTCATTAAATGATAAAATCAATCTTATTTATCCATTAATTATTGAACAAATAAATAATTAATTACACATGTGGTATAATTTCCGAAAATTTCTATCCCCAATTTTCTACACATGTGGGGCCATGTTATATGCCATGAAATAATAGAAAATGTCTTTTCTATTTTACATATTATTTACCGAATAAATAATATTTCGCATATTCATTAAGTAGACCACCTATTTAATTTATTCACGAGGTTCCAAAATAAGATAATTCACTCACGTGTTAGGAGCCGACCCGGGGACCATTGACCTATAACCAATAGCTACAATAAATTGAATAAAATATTCATCGAACAGAACATTTCTATTCAACTTATTTATTCTGGAGTTACCCCACCATAAATCCGAAATCGAACTCTATAGATTATAGATATAACTTATTCTCAATATGTCGAGTCATTAAGCGTACATTTATATAATCATTACATATAGACTAATGCTCTATAGACTATCCATAATGAAGCGGGAATGTTTCCGTAAAACTTTTTCATTACAACTTATCTTTATTTACCATTAACCTACTAGTGATCAATTAGTTTATAACCAATATGAAATTCGTGGATCGAATAGTTTTTAGGATTAACAAATAAGAGGATTGACTTTCTACTTCCCACTGGAATGGATTCCGTATATGTGAAACACACTCCCTACCTATTCCTGAATAGCGCTGACGTGAACGTGATTCAGACCACACCTCTTAGCAATCCTGAAGGAACACATCCAACCCTATCTTTAAACAAGTAGGAGTCTGTAATCACTTCAGGATTAAGGTTAATCCAAGTATGAACATCTTGTGATTTAATAAGATTTCTCAATCACAGAATTATATGAGAAATGCAGATTAAATCGGTCCAGTCCTATATGACTACATCATATATAAATGCCCCACTTAGATAACCAATATCAAATGTCCGGATAAGATGGTCACACCATAAAGTGTTCTGGTGCATTAATGGTGGTTTAATCAATGGACCCCATACTTTGATTAAGTTCACCACGGACTAATAGTTCAAGTATATCACCATAAACTTAATCCTCACGTTTGACACACACTAAGTTATATGGATATATATGATACAACTTGGGGTTTTCAGTAGTGTATTACTTATGAGCACAAAGCAAATAATAAGATGAGAATAAATCTATCATTAATTAATTGTAAAAAAAATTACATAATTGTCTTTCGGGCACTACTTCCAACACAACTTGTTGATGAGAGGAGGCTTAAGATCGACCTTGCCAAGAAACTGAAGAATGTAGAGGCAGAGTTCAAGGGTAAGTTGCAGGAGGCCCATGTGCGGGCTACTGTAGATTTCAAGGAATCGGAGGCTTATAAGGACACGTTGCTTTCTATGAATCTAGAGGGCTTCGACCAAGGATTTTGTCACTCCGCGAGGTGTATGCTGAGGGATTTAGATGACCGTGCCCTTAATTTGCCACAATTAGCGAGCTGGGCTTCCTAAAAAATGTCCGATCTGAGCTTAAGGTCCTTATATAACTTGGTGCCTTATACAAACGAGGAAGCTAGGGAAATACCAAGCAAAGTTACATGGGGCTGGTTTCGAGGCATAGGTTCCTCCTCGAGCGGAGGCTGATAACTTGATAGCTGTAATAAAAGGACTGGAGGTAAGAGAGACCCCCTTAGGAGCGGACGATGGTCGTTTAACATGAGGTGGCAGATCAAGCTTCGAGTCCTCGCGGTGAGACCAACTAGGACCCGGCTGAAAGAACTTAGCGGAGACCTCATTCTTTTTTGTTTTTTAAGACTTTGCTCAATAATTTCATAACTTGTGTTGGGTCGTGCTTTTCGGCCTTTTTCTGTTTGGCTGGCATAGCTTTTTGATCTTTTGGTTTCATTTTGCTCAAGTATTTTTTTTTGGAGTTTTGCCAATTTTGAGTGGCGAGGCGAACGTCTGAGTGTCAAGCTAGTACCGTCAAACTGCGTGTAGCATAGTGGCCCCCTGTTTGCCAAAAGGCTGAGGGCGCTTAGGCGAGTTTGTTAGGAATGCGTGTGCTAGACTATGTTGCCTTGTGCACCCTCAGATCTGGGCCGAGTCATGGATGAGTCTAGGTAGGTTCATAAAATCTGGGGTACGATGCGACTTTTGTAGATTTCCAATCAAACTGGCAGTGTGCAGGATCAATTGTAGTCTAGTCCAGTGGTCAAGGTCGTATCCCACAAGGATTTGTGAGTTTAAACACCAAAAAACATTTATTAATTCGATCTATGTCACAATTGATTAAGAAGTAAGTGCATAAATAACTTTTCTAGTGATGATGGTGATAAATGATAAAAGAAACCTAACCAAGACAATGTATAGGTGAAGGAAATCTCTATTAGTATCATGGGAATTATTTTCTTCAAACCTACCAACGGTGTTCAAAAGTGTGAAACGGTGCATCCCTAAGCAAGTAGTTCCCCTCATACGAGTGTATGAAATTACTCTATGCCTCCTCCTTGGCTTAGGTGTCATAAACCTAATGAGTTGGCATGATAAGAACTTGAATTCAATGACAATGTCAACAATCCGTGGATAAGAAACCGAGTTCCTCGTAAGGTCTATTTTACCTTCCGGTTCTCCTACCTCTTTCTCACACCTAACATCTCATTTCGGTCTCCATCAAGTGTGTAAAGGCAAGCATTAGTCAATTACTCTAATACAAGCAAGCCATTCAATACAAGTAGGAAAAGATTCACAACAATTGAAACTAACAACATAAACAACCATTCTCAATCAACATAAGAGATTATACTAATTCTACAACATTATCTTGGCTAGTTTTGAACTAGCCACTCTTGACTATGAACACCAACTTGTCAAGGTTAGTATTCATAACAATGAGAACAATTAATTCAAAGTAAAGATTAAGAATTATACCAATCACAAGCTATGAACTCGAAATTGAGACCTTCATTAAAGCTTCAAAAGCTTCAATGGAGTTTGATACACAAGTGTTTATCTTGCTCCAACAAAATTAGTTGAAACAACAACTAGGAATTCTTAAATGTTTACACTTGTAATCAAAATCTAATTTATTGCTAAAATTTGGCTAGAGGAGCCTTGGGGTTGAGGTGCCTTCAAGGAAGAGTGAGAGAGGGTTGGTATGTGATATCCTCCAAATAGGAGTAAATGAGCTCTTTTAATTTTTCGGATTCGGTTTGCCGGTCCGTGCCGGAGCTGACAAGGTAGTTGGATCTGTCATAAAACATTAAAAGCTCCATCTGATCAAAATTCGAATTTCGGTGTGCACCGAGGATGTTCCGGTTAGCGCCGGATACACATGAGATCCTTCTGTTTTCAATTGAACACTACACGGCGTGAACCGGCTGACTTCCGGCCTGAGCCAGATAAAAAATAGAAATGCATATTGCTCTCTTGTTGCTTGGATTGCTTCCCTAACACTCTTTAGGCTTAAACACTACCAAAATCAAGGCTCCATACCATGGTATCTGTGCTGCAAGACAAAAACACAAACATACCATGGGTAAATCAGATAACAAAATTAGACTAAAGAGCCTCAAAATATAACAAATGATTAGTTCTTCTAATATTTACTATGTACAAGAGGTGGTCCATATCATCACAATAATTGCTAAAATTTATACAAAGACGTCACTAAATGCTCAAGAAATAGGAATAAAACATAGTAAAATGCATCATCTGGTTGACTTACATCGACCACTCCCCACTTAGATTTTGATAGTCCTCGAGCAAATGAAGAAACAAGGTAACAAAAGTCATAAGATAATATAATGCGATGTTAAGAGATGAAAATTCAACTAGATGATGCAACCAGTCGGGATCATAACTACATGTTATTCGCTATCTAAGAGAGTTGTGGAGTGTGTTTGTGAATATTCTTCAAACTTGTTATCAAGAAATCAATCATGAAATTAAGCATGCCTCACTCATATGATATAACTATAAGATTAAGAATGATATCAATCTCCACTAATTAGGCATTCGGAGTCAAAGAGTTAGGTCAGGTAGTTGACAAAATGGCTTGTAACGGTTAGGCTCGGGTGTTGGCTAACCGAAGGTTAAATAAAGAGAACAAGGCAGGATAGCAATAATCTACACCTTCATCTCAACAATCAAGTATCACTCTAATTAGTTACTTTCCAACTTACAGTACCAAAATTCATGAAATCGAGCTCCAAAATTGCCTCATTTGACTCTCCCATTATTGCCTTTTATTTACACTTTGTTTGAGCTTCCTTTGCTTATTTATAGTGTCTTGGAAGCTTTATTTTAAAAGTTTTCAGAAATTTTGATTGATTGAAGTAGTTTTTTTAACTCGATAAAGGACACCAATAGACTCCAACTTGGTAACATGCCACATCAACTTGTGCCAACTAATGTCATGCAACTCTTAATTCCAAAGCCACTACCCACACAATCCATAGAAACTTGCTAACTTGCGGGATTCCAAGGGAATGTAGACAAAAATTAGGCTAAGGGTTGGATTATAATGAGGTTAATCACGAATGGCTATTTCGAGTCGAGTCTCACCACTCTAACAAGGCTGAGGTGGGGATTAAAGGGAATTTATGTTCGGGAAGTGATGACGGTCAAATTGGTACCATTATTTACCATCAATCTACCCCATATTTGTGATCTCAATGGGTATAATATGTATGAAATCATGGGTTAATTAGCTAAATGTCACTAAGCCACGTCCGGGGTGACGAAATTTGTATTATGCGTATTAACCGTGTATTGTATGCGTTATTTGCTAGAAATAGAAGCTACTATGTGTGTTATGGTTTTATTGATAGATGTATGAGTGTTTGAAGCATCAGTTGGGCTGAATATAAGATTTAATCGAGAGAGAGCTGAACCGAGCTGAAGGTTGAAGTGTTTCGAGTGGAGATTGGACCCGACAATCTGATTGGTGATCTTGCAATTCGGTTTACAACGCTTTACATGACGCATTGGGCTTGGACTTCTTCATGAAAGTTGTAGGACGAGAACCAAGGATTCCAATACACTTTGAATCACCCAAATCGGAGTTACATAGGCCAAGTTATGGTCCAAATACCGAAGCTGGGCCTAGGGTATTCCATGTTAAGTCGGCAGCAGGAAAAAGACGAACATACCCTCGGTAACCCGGGAGGTACTGCCGACTTACCGCGGCGTAGAATCTTCCAAAAACGTGTTTTCTTGTACTCCATGAATTGGGTTTACCCCTAAGTCGGTTTATACACCTATATAAAGCCATTAAGAGCTGCGAAATTGTATTCATCATCTATTCCATTCAGTCTTCATCTCATTCAAAGATCTATTCATCAACTAGCTACAATGTAGTCTTTTGGGAATAAATTTTTCTTTTCTATTCTTCTTTTATTTCTTGCAAATAAGTCATGAGTCTTTCATTATTGAATTGTGCTTGGTTTACGATTTTCATGGATAGTCTTGAGTCGCAGGAGGGAGAGAGAATAGAATAGTAGATCTATTCTTCATCATGGGTAAGATCTATTCCAATGTTTTATATTTATCTTAGATTCATGATTGTTCTTATGCTAGATCTAGATTATTCTTGCATCTAATCATCTATGAATTAATTAAACGAACCTTAATCTTTATTCGGTTCATTAATATGAAACGCAGAATTATGGGTTGCGCTCTTCAGATCTGCGACGGTCTTTATTGCTAGATCTGAATACCTAGTAAATCCTAATTATGTGGTTCGGCATCAGCTACGTTGATCGATAAGGTTTAATTTACATGTTAGTAGCCTGATCAACTATTTGCATGTCTTCGTAAACTAGCATGAAATACAAATAGTGAAGTGCTATGTTTGGACAATATCTTGATGGACCCTAGGAACTGTAGGATGTAATATCGCCGGATGGATCATAGATCCACCTGATTACGCAGCGGAAAGTACAAGATCTAGATCTAAACAATCAAAATACATAAATAATAAATCTAACCTGCGAGGGGTTAGATTGCTTACTAGTTTATGGTGAATAAACTCCAAGAACAATCTTCAATCCAAGATCCAAGCTAGATGAGAAGCCACAGTCTTCCACTGTGTGTCTCCAAGAACCACCAGGTGGATGGTGTTTCAAGCCGCTTGACCTCCTCGATATGCTACCTTAGAAAACCAAAAGTTTTCTAAAACTCGAACCCTTAGTATTATAGCCGAAAATTCTAAGCTATAATACTCCCGCAAAGTCGTGTATGTGATGATGTCAAAAGGCTTGGGAGAACTCTCTTTATATAGAAGGGTAATCCTTGTCCTCCAAGGATTAATTAATTAATACAAAATCAATCAAATTAATCATTTTCCTTAAAAAGATAAATCTATAATATTCCTAAATTAATTAGGATATACAAAAGATTTTTTTTCCTTAAATTATTTAACAAATAAATAATTTAATCACATATATTATAAATATCAAGAAAACAAATTTCCTAATAATAATAATAATAATACAAAATGCGACTCTAACCCTAAATAAATTAGGGCCACACGCATTTTTGCCTTTTGGGTCGAGTCCACAAAAAAATTCTTTTCCTTGTATTTAATTATCTAGTCCAACTAAACAATTAATCCACATATCAATTAAATAGTCCAATCCAACTATTTAATTATAATTGAGGTGAAACGACGTGAAAACGTATATGCTATATTAGGAGCCACGTCGGGGACCATGGACCCATATTCAGTAGCTACAATAAATTAAATTAAATTATTCGTCAGACCGAACAATTATATTCAATCTATTAATTCCGGGATTACACCACCATAAACCCGAAACTGAACTCTGCCGAATATAGATATAAACTTACACTCAACTATGAGTTATAAGGTGTCCACTGATATAATCATCACATATGAATAAATCCTCCATAGACTATTCATTTCGATTCTAGATATCTCCGTAGACCCTTCTCGGAACATCTTATCCTTATTTACCATTAACCCCCTAGTGATCAATTAGTTCATAACTAATATAATATGAACTGGGCCCATCGATCAGTTTCTAGGGTTAACAAATAAGGGAACTGTCTGTATACTTCCCGAGGGAAGGAATGGATTCCATATCTGTGATAGCACAGACTATTCACTCATCCTAGAATAGAACCAACGAGAAGTTTTGGACCACATACTATGAAGTGATCCTTACTAAAGCATCAAACCCTACCCTAGTCTAAGCAGTCGTCTGTGATCACCTCGGGATTGAGATTAATCCATATATGATCATCTTGTGATTCGATAAGACATCTTGATCATGGAATTATATCGGGAACTCAAATCAAATCGGTCCAGCCCTTTATGATTATCATCATATATAAATGCCTCACTAGGCACCCTATTACCGACAGTCAGGATAAGACTGTCACACCTAAAGTGTTCTGGGCACATTATTATCAAATTAATCTTGATACCCGTACTAAGATTAATAAACGTTGTGGACTAAGATAATTTTAAGTACATCTCACTAACTAAATCCTCTTGTGTATAGCCATACACTGAGTTATGTGATTATATAAGCGAGGTACTTAGGGTTTTCAGTAGTGTCTTAATTATAAACATACATGCATATAATAAGATGAATTATTAATTATGTCATAAAAAAAATTAGATAATTGTCTTTTGGGCACTACACCTGACCTAACAGGAACGTACTGGTCAATGTCGACAGCTGTCTAGGCGGGTTTACGGTATGAGTTAGCACTAAATATCGGCAATTGTAGTTCTTTATGCGTATGGGCTATTACGGACCAATTAAGGAGGGTAGCTGGCATATAGATTATCTACTGCCATTGTCGGAGTAAATAGGGTTAGGAATTGCACCCGTAGCTTAATTACAAATATGGATCAAATGAGGATTAAGGGGAGATTAGTTATGAATAGTTTGGTTAATGCCTTTTTGATACATGATTGATGATTGGTTTATTTGCATCTCTTTTATTTACTTTTCTATTATGTTGGTCAATGACCACCACTATCCGGTTGACCTCTGAGTTGTGGTTGTGTTTAGCTTTATTAAATAATAGTCTCTGTGGGATCGATCTTGACTCGCCCTTGCTATACTACGATTGACCTAGTACTCTTGCTAGTATTTCGTGTGTGTTAAGAGACTTACACGCGATCAAGTTTTTGACGCCGTTGCCGGGGACTATTTATTTAATTGTTAGACATAACCATTAATTAATGGTTAATCTTTTTTATCAGTTTTTTTTTTCTTTTCGATGATCAAATAAAAATGAGAAGGTTTTTTTTTCATCGCCATGTTCCTAAGGCTGTTGAGCAAAGGATGTGCGGGAGTTTTTTTTACTTCACATGATTATTTGATTATTATTTTGAGTCTTGAGTCTTTTTTATTTTTATTTGGAGTCTTGTAATAGTTTTGTTGTGTTTAGGTAATTAAGTTGTTATGTGTTGGCTTAAATTGTGTATTGCACTTCTTCTTTTTAGTTGTACTTTTTATTGCCACATGACATAACTATTTTGTTACTTATTCGCGTCTCGCGGTACTAATGGCCTTTGTGCAAGGATTGTTTGTATTAGCTGACCTAGTGCAAATTAGTCCTTTGGAGAAGACAACTTTGGTTCCAGTTCAGTGATATGATTTGCTTCGGACAGTTAGCCGAGTTCTTCTATTTTCCAAAGCTAAATGTTCCTCTTCTTTCTACTTTTTTTTATTTACTTTTCACATTGGGGACAATGTTGAGTTTTAAAGTGGGGGGTAGGCATAACACTTAGCTTGAAAAATTGAGACACACTTACACTAACTTTGTGAATTTTAATTTTTTGAATTGAATGAAATAAAAACCTTAAATCGTTGAAATTCCTTAATTACATACTTAATTCATTAATGATGAATAAGGGGTTTGTTAACTATTTGAAGTAGTGGTTTATTAATCATCTATCTTGTTGTGGACTCGACCTTTTTAAGCACGTATAACTCATTTTTTTCAGTGTGTAGTATAGATGACGCATTATTCAATTTAGTATGAAAGAATGAGCATGTGTTATGTTGCATGAAGTAGTGACTTATTAATTATTATTTTACAATTGCATTTAATTTTTGAGCACATAATCTAAGTGAGATGTATTTGGATGGGATGAAGAGTTATCCTAGACCGGAAATCGATATTTGTCGGTGTATATATTTTAACCAATTGTTGTAGGATGATGGTAGCAACTTGAATGCTAAACAAGGTAAACCGGGACAAAACAGGCATGTGAGAGAGAGCAAAAAAAATAGTGAGGAATCTGCCCAAAAGAAAAAAGGAAAAAAAGGAAAAAAAAATAGTAATGCAATAAAGGCCGTGAGAAAAGCGAACTCGTGTAAAAAGGGCACGACCCTCGCATAAAAAGAAACAAACGAGGACTTAAGAGCGATGCTCAGTCCCCGAGTCCGCCCGTCCTAAGTATGGTTTCATGTTGTTTGCTGAGTCTGAAGGCAAAAGGAGCGAGTGTGCACATTGGTAAGTAAGGATTGTGGGGTCTCAACTTCATTCTTTTCTTGAATGCACTATCACAAAAGATTTATCACACGACACATTGATGCATTGGTAGGTGATGATTAATGGGGAACTTATGAATTGTTGTATGATACATGTTTTGCTTGAAATCCTTATTGATATAATGTGATTCTGTCTGCGTCACTGTTGTTTCAGAGTTATTGCACACACACGTTGGTTCTACTAGGAAATAGTGCTTAATGGATCACTGATGGATATGTGTTGGCCCTCATCTTATTTATCATTTTTGAATGAGGCTGTTCTTAATTAGTTTGTAATTGTTTATTGGGTTTGTTTGATTTGGTTTTTGCTCGGGACGATCAAAAGCAAAGTGGGGGGTAGTTGATGACGGTCAAATTGGTACCATTATTTACCATCAATCTACCCCGGATGTGTGTTCTCAATGGGTATAATATGTATAAAATCATGGGTTAATTAGCTAAATGTCACTAAGCCACGTCCGGGGTGACGAAATTGCTATTATGCGTATTAACCGTGTATTTTATGCTTATTTGCTAGAAATAGAAGCTACTATAGGTGCTATGGTTTTATTGATAGGTGGATGAGTGTTTGAAGCATCATTTGGGCTGAATATAAGAGTTAATCGATAGAGAACTGAACCGAGCTAAAGGTTGAAGTGTTTCGAGTGGAGATTGGACCCGACAATCTGATTGGTGATCTTGCAATGCCTTTTACGAAGCATTACAAGACTAATTGTGCTTGTACTTTTTCATGAAAGTTGTAGGGCATGTAACAAGGATTCCAACAAACTTTGAATCACCCAAATCGGAGTTACGTAGGCCAAGTTATAGTTCAAATACCGAAGCTGGTCCTTGGGTATTCCAAGTTAAGTCGGCAGCAGGAAAAAGACGAACATACCCTCGGTAACCCGGGAGGTACCGCCGAATTACTGAGGCCCAGAATCTTCTAGAAACGCATTTTCTTGTCCTCCAAGCATTGGGTTTTCCCCTATGTCGGTTTATACACCTATATAAAGCCATTAAGAGCTGCGAAATTGTATTCATCATCTATTCCATTCATTCTTCATCTCATTCATAGATCTATTCATCAACTAGCTACAATGTAGTCTTTTGGGAATAAAGTTTTCTTTTCTATTCTTCTTTTCTTTCTTGCAAATAAGTCATGAGTCTTTCATTATAGAATTGTGCTTGGTTTACGATCTTCATGGATCGTCTTGAGTCGCTGGAGGGAGAGAGAATAGAAGAGTAGATCTGTTCTTCGTCATGTGTAAGATCTATTCCAATGTTTTATTTCTTTCATAGATTCATGATTGTTCTTGTGCTGGATCTAGATTATGCTTGCATCTAATCATCTATGAATTAATTAAACGAACCTTAATCTTTATTCGATTAGTTAATATGAAACACATAATTATGGGTTGTGCTCTTCATTTCTGTGACGGTCTTTATCGCTAGATCTGAATACCTAGTAAATCCTAATTATGTGGTTCGGCGTCAGCTACATTGATCGATAAGGTTTAATTTACATATTAGTAGCCTGATCAACTATTTGCAAGTCTTCGTAAACTAGCATTAACTATGAATAGTGAAGTGCTATGTTTGGACAATATCTTGATGGACCCTAGGAACGTGTTGGTCATTGTCGACAGCTATCTAGGCGGGTTTACGGTATGAGTTAGCGCTCAATATCGGAAATTCTAGTTCTTTATGCGTATGGGCTATTACGGACCAATTAAGGAGGGTAGTTTGAGTATAGATTATCTACTATCATTGTCGGAGTAGATAGGGTTAGGAATTGCACCCGTAGCTTTATTACAAATATGGAATAGATGAGGATTAAGGGGAGATTTGTTATGAATAGTTTGGTTAATGCCTTTTCGATACATGATTGATGATTGGTTTATTTGCATCTCTTTATTTACTTTTCTATTATGTTGGTCAATGACCACCATTATCCGGTTGACCTTATGAGTTATGGTTGTGTTTAGAATATTAAATAATAGTCTCTGTGGGATCGACCTTGACTTACCCTTGCTATACTACAATTGACCTAATACTCTTGCTAGTATTTCGTGTGTGTTAAGCGACTTACACGCAATCAGGAAGGCCGTTTGGCTATGTTCGAGTCAAAGTTATGCCAAAAATCATCATCCCTACTCCGATTCCAAACACTTTTTTATTTCTTCTCAAAAGAATACCAAGCTTAAGTTCTAGTTAGAAATGAGAGTGTGCTTGCATAATTACGTGAATGATTGCATTTTAATAATAGATCAGAATATACGTACTCAGTGATTCACACTGCCATCAAAGATTTGCGAGTTAAAATGTACCTCTAATTCGTCAAGGTTTCTCATTTCATTGAATTACTCACTCTATTAATAGTAAATCCATAAATTATGCCAATAGGTATTTTGCCTTACTAGATATGCTTGAAAATAGTCAAAATTAAGTGCTTATCAAGTATCTACTGAAATTATTCATTGTTGAACTAACTACGTCTCCACTCCCCACTTACGAACTTGCATTGTCCTCAATGAAATGAGTAGTAAAGATGTAGTTAGGAAGAAAAGAGGAATAAAAAAGAGCAAAAATAGTGACAAAAGAGGAAAAAATGTGGTCGGCGTACACCGGAAAGGTATCGGCGTGTGCCACAATGTGAAAAACAGTGTGTGTGCAAACGCAGTGTGGCACGCTCCGGGTCAGTCACGGCGTCAACCGGGATTACCAGAACGATAAGGGGGGAGTCAAAGCACTGTAGCAAATGTAAGGAACTAGGGGGGTCCATGCATGGGGTAGTCTAGGAAGCAAGCATCACGAAAGAATGAGCGTAACACAGATGTGAATAAGACGAAAAACAACTAGATACCAATATAATAAAACATGCAAGCCTCAAGTTCAACCATACAACCAAAATGCTACAAAATCAAAAGCAACCAACTAGAGAGGGAAATTGTTTGCCAAAAGCAATATTATCCAACACATACTAGCATAAAACAAGCACAACTCAGCCAACACAACAAACTCAATCGGTATCACCGGACTCAGCAGAAGATGAACCGCCAGGCAAATCATAAGAAAGGTGGTCGGACACTGGACGACGACGAGGAAAGATCATATCCTGGTGAAGCGATGGTACACTAGCCACATGAGTACAAAGATGAGAGATCAACCAAGAAAATGGCATGGGCTTTTGAAATTGTCCCCTGGACTTGGCAAAACAAACAGCCACACAATGAATGAGAATGCCCTAGTTAATGACCGTGCCAATTCTAATGGCATACAAAAGCATCATCTCATTATCGGTGATCTCCGAGAAGTTGAGGGTGGGAAAAACACGAGAGTTAATGAAGTGTTTCCCTGCCCTTATGTTGGTGGACAAGTTATATGCATTAAAATCATGATCCGGCACTTGCTCTCGTGGGAGTAGAGCGGCGGTAGCCTCAGCAGGCCTGAAAATAAAACCACTCATATTGTCGAGACTCCACGCCTCCTCATAATGGATGTGGGGAGGTGCCTGGTCCGGTGGAATGGAGAAACGGGAATTGATGGAATGAGGGGTAAAATGGACAGGGACTCGCCAGATAGATAGGAAATTGGTGGCCACCACGGATGGGGTTTCAGACAAAACGGCATAGAACTCACGCACCAAAGAGACATTAATGTAGCCCCAAGGATCCCTAACGAATCATTTCCACCCTCCCCACTCAATACGCATCAACACGTAGTCCTCAACCTTTCGGGTGTTCAAACTGTATCAATGAATGGAGGTAGTTCTCGAGATAACGAGTTCATGCAATTTCAGACCCATACTCAATTATGCATGGCGGTTCTTGTGGGAGAGTGGATTCAGGGGAAGAGGGATCGGGAGGATCAGGTGGTGAATGTTTTGTAGAAGATGAAGGGGAAGACATGATGGATAGGTGGAAGGGAAGAAGGTTGGAGAAGTAAGAGAAAGAGGAAAATTATGGAGAAAAGTATAAGATAGGGTTTTGAAGAAAGAAGGGGAGAAATAAATAAGTAGGAGAAAAAGATAATAAAATAGGAGAAATAGAGTCCAATCGGTTATCCCATCAGAGCTGTTTCGGCGGAAACCAGAAGGTTGTCGGCGTACGCCGGGTCTAAAAAAGTTGCCCTAGATTCTCGAGATTCAGTGTGTAGAGGGTGCAATGCTTAGGTCATCCGATGCAGACCGAGGAGATTCCGGCCAAGATCGGAAAGTGCCTGGCATAGACAGGATATGCAGAAAAGAGTCTCAGTGTGTGTTGTTCCGGCGTGGACCGAGATGGTCACGGTCTGCGCCGTAACGGCCAAATCAGAACAGCAGTGAAAAAAGTTTTCTATGCCAAAACCAAAACATGCAAGACCATAAGATAAAGAGTTAAGACCACTTAATGCAACAAAGATGATGGCAATGGCATGCTCAAAATATGAAATAAACGACCATAAACACACAAGAGCGTACTGGCACAAATACTAGCATGTCCAACAAGTAGCAAACAACATTCCCAATTGTAGCACACACACACCCAAGTAGCAACATCCCACATAGTTTGTAATATGACAAAAGAAAAGTCTAGGCCATAGACGGCCATCAAAACAAACAATGTAATGTTTTGGTGAATGACAAGGATAAACTCAATCAGCATGATCAGACTCAGAATCAAAAATGCCCTGCCTCTGCAATGCATTAACAAACTCTACATCGTGCATCACAACCATGCTCATAGGAGCAAAACTCATCGGATTCACTAAACCAGCTCCCTGGAAGTCTGCTGTATGGGGATTACTCAGCATCTGAACAGGCTCTGAAGACAATACAGAAGATGGAAAAGTCTCGAGTCCAACACTAGAATCAACAGTAGACATGATCACAGAACTATCCAAACCCAAACTGCTCAAACAAGTACTGATTGAAGAAATAGAAATGGCGTACTAAACCCAGTAGAGAAAATAGCCTTAGCACGTTTACATGTAGACACAAAACTAGGCACATCACCAGAAGACATGGAAGTTCTAGGATAAGCTTGGTGATAGGTGTGAATAGGCACGGCTGGTACCCAAGGAGGTAGAGTATAAGGATCACGATGACAGGCATCAAGGACATCTAAAATCTATGCAGCAGTAGGGTAAAGAGTCTGGAGAAAAGCACGCTGACCTCGCAAACTAACACGCAAATCATCGGGCCACCGACGAACTCTCTCAAAACCTAAGGTGAGATTTGCATTATGAGCCACATGACCACCGCGAATGAAAGCCATCTCGGACTCAAGGAAGTCAAGCCTAGCTGCGATAGCAGGGTCTTGGATAGGATACATGCCAACAAAAGAGGTGCTAGATAAGCCAGGTAGCGGTGTACAAAAAGGTGGTAGGCCTTGGGACGGGTTAGGAGCCTCAAAAGGTGGGATAGGATGGGAAACAGGAAGCTCAAGAAGGTGAGGACCAATTAAGGTCGTAGAGGGTGGGATGAGTCTTTCACCCGGAAGACTAACTTGAGCTTGGGCACAGAGTTCAGAGATAAGGCACGGAAAAGGCATGTTGCTATTCCCAGGATGATTGTCGGCAAACTCTATGGCCTTTTTATGGATGAGCTATCCCACATCTTATCTTCTTCACAATTGCAAACGCGAGGCAAGATTCTTCATAGGTAAATGCATTAATGTGTCTATATGGATAAACATTATGGCTCAAGAAGTGCTTTAAGGCTCTAATATCCTTGGTACATCCACCAAACTTAAATCTTTTTTCAACCCAGGTGGCAGCGGGGTCAAAAGTTTTATGAGCCTCTAAAGCTCGCTGCTGCACCTTTGCCCTTTCATCAAGCTTCCATACAATGGATTAGTCCCTCTCATATGGGATATCGGGAATACCATAAAACACATTAATAGCCTCAGGTGTGAATGGGACTGGAGTGGTCCGAATAGAAATGGAAGTCACTTGCTCATCTTCCTTAGGCTCGACAATTGAGAGCATGGCATAAAACTCATCCACCATCGTGGCATTGACAATCTCAGTCTGGGTTTCTACAAGCTTTTGCCAATTACGGCTCTCAATGACTTGACGAAAGTGCATGTGAAGAGAATCAAAATCTACACCATGCTCGAGGAGTAAATTACACGTACCAAAATACTCATCATAAAACTCACGAGCATTCTGAGGGTCGGTTTTCCAAAAGGTAATAGTTTTCTTGACATTGGTGAGAGGACGGGGTTGATGGATGGGTAAAGGTATAGACGGAGCACTAGTCTTATGTTTCTTGCCGGAGCCCTTTCTGCGAGTATTGGAAGGTTCGGCCATGACTAAGGTGATGGTCAATATGACAACAACAAATCACCCAATAAAGGTAAATTCCATTCTCCAATTTCAAAAATTAAAACGAGGAACAACATTGAAGGAATAATTGAAACGAAGGAGAGAACTGATTACTTTGTTGTTGTGTGGATCCGGAAATATTTGGTGTGCCTTCCAAACTGAAATGAACCGATTGCTTCCTTCAAGGGAGGAAAAGAGAGGAAGAAAAGAGAAGAAGATTTGGGAGAGTGAAATGTGATGTAAATGGTGGTTGGGTAGAGGAGTTTTCGTGAATGCTAGATTATGCCATTTTTTTAGTCAAGTGGGGGATCTTCGAGGAACATCACCTCCTCTTCATGAGGAAATCCCTCCTTTTCAACAAAAAGCTTAACACGATCACCATTTTCAACAAATGTTGTCTTACCGTCACTTAGCTCAACCGCTCCGGACGCATGTACTCTGGTAACGACAAACTGGTCTGTCCGCCTGGATCTAAGTTTTCCTGGAAATAAAATTAAATGTGAGTTATACAAGAGCACTTTGTCATTTACATGGAACTCTCGATCAAAGATCTTCCTGTCATGAAACGACTTGGTTCTTTCCTTGTATACTTTTCCGTTCTCGTATGCATCAAGGCGAAACTCATCAAGCTCGGTGAGTTGGAGAAACCTATGATCACCAACTAACTCAGGGTCAAAGTTAAGAAACTTAATTGCCCAATAAGCTTGGTGCACCAATTCAAAAACCAATCTATACGGTGAACATCCTATAGGTGTTTTAAAGGCCGTGCGGTAAGCCCAAAGTGCATCATCAAGCTTCACCGTCCAATTCTTACGGTTAGTGTCTACCGTCTTTTCAATGATCCTTTTCACCTCTCGGTTTGACACTTATACTTGCCCACTTGTTTATGGGTGGTACGGTGTACCGACTTTGTGTTTCACGCCATAACTTTCAAGAAGTTTCGTGAATGGTCGATTGCAAAAGTGTGGGCCCCTATCACTAATGATAGCCCATGGAGTACCATATCTACTGAAGATGTTCCTTTTAAGAACTTTAATACAACCTTGGCATCATTAGTGGGGTAAGATTGAGCTTCAACCCATTTGGAAACATAGTCAACCATTACTAAAATGAATTTGTTTCCTTGTGACTGAGGGAATGGACCTATGAAGTCGATGCCCCATACATCAAATGGTTCACACTCCAAAATGGGTTGGAGGGGCATCTCGTGCCTCTTGGATACATTTCCCCACTTTTGGCAAGCAACACAAGTTTGTGCAAAACGGTGTGCATCTTTATAGAGTGCAGGCCAATAAAAACCACATTGCAAAACCTTGTACGCGGTTTTCCACCCTCCATAGTGGCCTCCAGTGTCGTGACCATGGCCAAAGGAGAGTACACTCGAAATTTCATTATCGGGAATGTATCTCCTGATGATGACATCCGAACACCTCCTAAAAAGGTTTGGTTTCTCCCAGTAATAAAATTTCAAATCGTGAAAGAATTTCTTCTCCTTTTGCCATGTCCAGTTGGACGGAACATACTCACAAGAAAAATAATTAAAAATATTTTCAAACCATGGTGAGCTCTCCTTCGGTGTAGAACTGGCATGAATAAGTTGCATTGTTGGGGAAGCATCTACCATCAAGAGTTGTTCATCCGGGAATTGGTCTTGAATTTCCCTTTGTTTTCCTTCGTCTTCCAAAAATTCCAGCCGGCTTAAGTGATCCGCATGACGTTCTCACTACCCTTTTTATATTTGATCTCAATATTGAATTCTTGGAGTAGGAGGATCCATCGAATGAGTCTCGTCCTAGCATCCTTCTTGTTCAATAAATACTTCAAGGCTGCATGATCGGTGTAAAAAATAACATTGGACCGAACGAGAGAGGATCTAAACTTGTCAACGGCGAACACTATTGCTAATAACTCCTTTTCGGTTGTTGAATAGTTGACTTGAGCAGAGTTCAATGTGTACGAGGCATAATAGATGGCCTTAAGCACCTTCTTATGACGTTGGCCTTGGACGGCCACAACCGCCAAATCACTCGCATTACACATTAACTCAAAAGGCAAATTCCAATCCGGTGCCACAAGGACGGGTGCAATAATCAATCTTTTCTTCAATGTTTCAATGCCTCCATGCATTTCTCATCAAAAAGAATGGGTACTTCTTTCTCAAGTAAATGACTAAGAGGCTTGACAATGCGAGAAAAATCTGCAATGAAACGCCTATAGAAACGAGAATGTCCAAGGAAATGTCTTCAGATTAACTAGGGGAGGTAATTTCTCAATCGCTTCAATTTTTGCTTTGTCTACCTCAATGCCTTCTTCAGAAATTTTGTGGCCCAAAATGATTCCATCCGAAACCATTATGTGACACTTCTCCCAATTAAGTACCAAGCTTGTATCCTCACAACATTATAACACACGTTCTAAATTAGAGAGGCATTATTCTAAAGAATCTACAAAAACACTAAAATCATCCATGAACATATCCAAAAATTTCTCCACCATGTCAAAGAAAATTGCCATCATGCACCTTTGAATTGTAGCCAGGGCATTGCATAAACCGAAAGGCATTCTTTTGTAAGCAAATGTCCCATATGGACAAGTGAAAGTCCTCTTTTCTCTATCTCCCGCTGCAATGAATATTTGTAAATATCCCAAATAACCATCATGAATGCAATAAAAATTATACCCGCACAACTGTTCTAACATTTGAACAATATAAGGAAGTGGGTAGTGATCTTTCTTGGTGTGGACATTTAGCCGTCGGAAATCAATGCACATGCGGTATTATGTGACTCCCTTGTTGGGATCCGTTCATGATTGTCATTTTCCTTCACTGTAAATCCGCCTTTCTTCGGAACAACTTGGGTAGGACTCACCCACTCACTGTCCGATATCGAAAAGATAATACCCGTATCCAATAACTTGATGACCTCTTTCTTGACAACCTCTTGCATATTGGGATTTAGATGGCTTTGCATCTTTATTTAGAATAATCTTCTGAACACATATCTCGGAACTAATTCCCTGAATATCCGCCACGGTCCATCCAAATGCCTTTTTGTGCTTTCTGAGCATCCTCAATAGAAAGTCTTCCTGCACATTGGTTAGTGACAAAGAAATAATAACAAGAAGTAGATTATCATTCTCAATGAAAGCATATTTTAAGTTAGCAGGTAGAGTTTTCAACTCAAGATTCCTTGGTGGATCCTCAACCAAAGGTTTCAAAACCGGACCATTGTGTTCCAGTTCCAAATTCTGATGCCATGGTTGCTTATTGAATGTACGGTCGGCATCTAAAAGAAAAATCACGGCTTGCATCTCCTTATCATCATGTTTACCATCAAAGATATATAAGGCTAAACATTCCTCAAGCTTATCTTCATAGACCTTCAAGTTAGTATTTTCCACACAAACAAAAGACAATGTATCTATAAACGAACATGACACTTGTGAATTGAAAGGATGTTTCATGGCTTTGAAAATGTTAAACGTGACATCATCCTCATTGACTCTCAAAATCAACTCTCCATGTCGGACATCAATAAGTGTTCTTCCCGTGGCTAGTAAAGGACGACCAAGAATAAGGGGCGTTGAATACCCTTCTTCCATATCCATAACCACAAAATCAATGGGGAAGAAAAACTTATCGACCTTGAGACAAATATTTTCATATTCCTCTAGACCACGGTGGAGCATTCCTCATTGAGACAAATATTTTCATATTCCTCCAGACATTTTTATTCGTGAGGATGTCTTTCAAAAACTTACCATAAGTAGGCATGCTAGTGAGCTCTTCTATGATAGGAATGTTAACATTCAAGTGATGAAATATGTCAAGAATGTGTGTGTAATTTTTATCCAACTTTTTCTTTTTTATCTCCTCTCGAGAGGGGTAGGGTAATGACTCAAGATCAATGACTTTAGGGTTGGAAGTCATACTTCCCTTACCTTTGCTCTTGGATGAAAATGGTGATGCTTCCTTGAACGATTGTGCACTTGGTGGACGCCATATGTCATCATTTTGCACCATTTTCTTTGAAGTAAGCACAAAACTCTTCTTTCCACTTCCAGCGCGAAGTGAAGTCTGACCGGCGTGAACCAATGTCTGACCGGCATGAACCGGTTTCACTACAGAACTCTCGGGTTTTTCCTTTGTAATCTCGGTGTGAGCCGACTTGCCGTCAATGGTTTCCTTTCCAGCATGTTCGTTGAATAAGGTCCTCAAATCACTAGCTCTTGGTTTTTCAAGATTCTCGGGACCTTTACCCATTCTGCATCCTCTTTGTCCACTTCAACGTATCCATCACGCTTAGGAAGTCATCAACAATCTCCTCTTCTTCCGCACTCAATTCTTTTTCTTCATCCGTGTCATGCAAGTCATTCTCAACTTCGTTTTCAACTTGGTTGGCATAAAATTCTCTTTTTCCACAAACTCTTCCACTGCGGGTTGTGAATGCATTCACCCCTCTTGGGTTTCTTTCGATATTGCTTGGCAATCCACCGGGAGTTCTGCTAGCGTTCCTCTCACATTCCCTACTCAAGTGCTCTTCTATGTTACGTACCGATGCTTCTATATTTTTCATTCTCATATCATGACCGCTCATTGAGGTCCTCAAGGTACCAACGTCTTTTGTCATAGTACTTATAGAAGTCATCATCTTTTGCATATTCACGGCTTGAGTTGAGACAACACTCATGAGATTTTCCATCAACTTCTCCCATCTTTCATCCTTTTCCATCGATGAGCTTGAATTTTGGGTAATGAGGATGTTTTGTGTGGGGCGTTGTTGGTAAGAGTGTGTAGGAGGTGGTGGTGGTTGGTATGAAGCATGGCCTTGAATATTTTGGCCTTGTGCATTGGTGTTGAGGGAGTTCTTTTCTTGAGGGGTAAAAGTTGATGATCCTTGTTGGTTGGGGTGTGGAGGCCAACAATAAGTAAGGAAATCCATTTGCAAGGTATTGTACGCATTGGAGTAGGTGTTGTTTAAACCTCAGTGTTGTTGCATACAGCTCACTTCTTTATTGGAATATTCACCGGATTCCATCATCTCCAACGGTGCATAGTCCTCATGTTTCATTTCCTCACTACTCATCTCATTGGATGTATTTCCCTCCAAAATTTTATTCCCCTTTATTTCATCAACTTTCTTGCTAAGAGAAGCCAATTGAGCTAACACTTCCGATTGAGCGGTGGATTCTCCTACAAAAGCAACTTTTCTTGTACTTGAACCAGTTTCCCACATTCGTTTATTCTTTGCAATCTTTTCAATAGCATCATACACATATTGTGCCGCACTCATCAACAATGAACAATTTCAAGCTTGATCAACATTCGTATGTGATTCTTTTTTAAGATTCCGACAAAAGAATTGAATTTGAATATCCAAGGGATAACCATGATCGGGACAAGCTCTCAATAACCTCTTCAATCTCTCCTATGCAACTCCAAGTGATTCACTTTCACCTTGCTTGAAGCTAGCAATCTCAACTTTCAATTCCAAATTTCGGCCGGGAGTGAAGTATTGCTTCAAAAATTCATTTTGGATTTCCTCCCAACTTGTCAAAGAATGGCGAGGAAGTGACATAAACCAATCCTTTGATTTTCCATCCAATGAAAAGGGAAACATGGACATTCTTGTCAACTCTCTATTAGCACCTTGACCCTAGGCTGTATTGTTTAAATCCTCAAAGTTGTAAAGATGGTGATGTGGATCTTCATCATCATGCCCATAAAATTGATCTCTGGTTCCAATGAATCCAACAAGATGAGTTTCAACCACAAAAGTATTTGCTCCCACATTCGGTAAACGAATTGGATTGTGGGTTTCATTTCTTCTCACGGCTTGATCACAAATGGGTCAGGGGTTTTGGGGGTTGTTGATGTTGTTCCGGTTATTTTTGTTCCGGTTTTGGTTGTTGTTGCGGTTTGCGTTATTGTTGAGTGGCGGTGGATTGTTGTTGTGATTTTGCAGGTTAAGGATGTGAATGTTTTGGTTTTGTTCATTATTTTAGGCATTCTCATGTTCTTCCCCGACTTGTGCATTTACTAGGTCCTTATCCATTTCTACATCTTAGGTAGATGATCCTTGGGAGGATTCTCCACTAAGTTCCAAACCACGACGAGCTTGACCAACTTTATTCTCTGCTACTCGTTCCCTAATATACGTGTTGATATTCGGAATAAGAGGAGTAAGTGCCGCTTTACCACGTCAAGTCTTGGTCATCCACTACAAGATAGGAACAACAAGAACACAATAAAATAACACTTGGTAACCTACCAAGAGGTAAGCACCAAAGAAATAAAATAGAAAAGAGACAAGAAAAAGTTTGACCTATTCTCGAAATTTTTTAAGCTAGTACAAGTATTAACAGTTACACAAATCCCTGCAACGGCACCAAAAACTTATTGCGACTTTTCTAGGTGTACAATCTTACCGGCAGTGTACCGGATCAATTGTAGTCTTGCCGGTGGTCAAGGTCATATCCCACAAGGATTTGTGAGATTAAACACCAACGCTTTTATTAATTCGATCTAGGTCGCAATTGATTAAGAAGTAAGTGCATAAATAACTTTTCTAGTGATGAGGGTGATAAATGATAAAAGAAACCTAACTAAGACAATGTATAGATTAAGAAAATCTCTATTAGTATCATGGGAATGATTTCCATCCAACCTACCAACGCTGTTCAAAAGTGTGAAACGGTGCATTCCTAAGCAAGTAGTTCCCCCTCATATGAGTGTATGAAACTACTCTATGCCTTCTCCTTGGCTTAGATGTCCTAAACCTAATGAATTGGCATGATAAGAACTTGAATGCAATGACAATGTCAACAATCCCTGGATAAGAAACCGAGTTCCTCGTAAGGTCGATTTTACCTTCCGATTAGCCTACCTCTTTTTCACACCTAACATCTCCTTTCGGTCTCCATCGAGTGTGTAAATGCAAGCATTAGTCAATTACCGTAATACAAGCAAGCCATTCAATACAAGTAGGAAAAGATTCACAACAATTGGAACTAACATAAACAACCATTCCCCATCAACATAAGAGATTACACTAATTCTACAATATTATCTTGGCTAGTTTTGAACTAGCCACTCATGACTATGAACACCAACTTGTCAATGATAGTATTCATAACAATGAGAACAATTAATTCAAAGTAAAGATGAAGAATTATACCAATCACAAGCTATGAACTTGAAATTGATACCTTCATTAAAGCATCAAAACCTTCAATGGAGTTTGATACACAAGTGTTAATCGTGCTGCATCAAAAGTAGTAGAAACTACAACTAGGAATTCTTAAATGATTACACTTGTAATCAAAAGCTAATTCATTGCTAAAAATTTGGCTAGAGGAGCCTTGGGGTTGAGGTGCCATCAAGGAAGAGTGAGAGAGGGTTGGTATGTGATATCCTCCAAATAGGAGTAAATGAGATCTTTTAATTTTCTGGATTCGGTTTGCCGGTCTGCGCCAGACCCATCTCGGCTTGCGCCGGAGCTGAAAAGGTAGTTGGATCTCTCATAACACATTAAATGCTCAATCTGGTCAAATTTTGAATTCCGGTGTGCACTGAGGATGTTCCGGTTTGCGCCGGATACACAAGAGATCCTTCTGTTTTCAATTGAACACTACACGACGTGAACCGGCTGACTTCTGGCCTGAGCCGGATACAAATCAAAAATGCATATTGCTCTGTTGATGCTTGGATTTCTTCCCTAACACTTTTTAGACTTCAACACTACCAAAATCAAGGCTTCATACCTTGGTATCTGTGCTGCAAGACAAAAACACAAAGATACCATGAGTACATCTGATAACAAAATTAGGCTAAACAGCCTCAAATTATACCAAAATGATTAGTTCTTCTAATATTTACTATGTGTAATAGGTGCTCCGTATCATCACAATAATTGCTAAAATTGATACGAAAACATCACTAAATGCTCAAGAAATGGGAATAAAACATATTCAAATGCATCATCTAGTTGATCTACATCAGGCTACCGAGGGTGATCCGGCGAGAAGGATTCGTCCGGTGACCTGAAAGGTCATGAAGAGTTGAATAAGTTTTTTGATGGGATTCCTGGGGTCTAGATGCTGATCTGATGAAGACATTGATGAATATCGGTCGGAAAGCTAAAATCCGGTTGTCTATCATCATCAGAGATTGGAGAGCGGTTATAGATCTAATCGGAAAATATGTAAAAAAATTCTTTTCCCGGTAACGGAACCAAATGATAATGTCGGAATTATAACAAACAAGTTGATGCGGTGGATAATCTAGCTAATTAGGTGTGAATTGGCGTGTTTTATGTCATTTAATCTCAAGAACAACATGAAGTTCAAGTACAATAAAAATGGGGAGTTTGGGGGGATTGTGACTGAGCTGAAAAGGCTTCATGCGTACCCTTGAGTGTAAGAGATCTAGCCACATAATGTAGTTCTGGCACCGCTATTTATAGATGATATAATCACCGTTTACAATAGGATCGTAAGATGTGTGTCGATGGGCAAGCTCTGTTAGGAAGGCTTATATTGAGGCCGTTGCGTGCTCGGCACTAGGGACTGCATGTACACTCCAACTGATTTTAGCTTTGTCCAAACTTGTGGCAAGCTGAGGGTGAGATGGCCCCCGGTACTCGAGCTAACTGTATGTTGGTTGATCTTCTTCTTTCGTCTCGGTTGATGATGATAACTTGGAGAAGGTATGAGGTTGGATCCTCTTCTTTGGTGTGACTCAGCTTGTGATGGGCAGGCTTCTAGGGCCATGAGCTTTGTTCTTTGCTGGGGTTATGCCTGGGCCAGGCTTCGGATACACAGGCTGGTTGTCAGGTTTGACATATGAAATTCAATTGATGCTATTAAAGTACCCCAAGACCTAGAATCAAGCTATCAAGAATGATGAATTGAAAGAAGAAATTCGAAAAGAGATTGAAGCTTTACAGAACACTCACACTTGGGAAATATTTGATTTACCCCAAGAAAGAAGCCTATTGGGTGAAAATGGGTATATAAAATCAAACATAATCCTGATAGATCAGTAGAGAGATAAAAAGCTATACTGGTGGAAAAATATATAGTCATACATATGGTATTCACTATCAAGAGACTTTTTCACCTGTTGTCAAAATTACCACAGTCAGAGCTTTTCTAGAAGTAGCAACAGCTATTAATTGGAATCTTCCCCATATGGATGTCAATACAGCATTCTTGCATGGTGATTTACATGAAGAAGTATACATGCAATTGCCTCAAGGCTTTGCAACACAAAAACCAAATAAAGTTTGTAGATTAACAACATCTTTATATGTTTTGAAACATGCCAGTGGGCAGTGGAATTGTAAGTTGACTGAATATCTAGAAGCACAAGGCGTTGTTTTGTCAAAGAATGATCACAGCCTATTCACCAAAGTATCATGACAATCTTTTATTTCTTTCCTGGTATATGTAGAGATTCACCACTTTTGGAAGACAATATTGTGTACATATCACTGGTGAGAAAGCTAATCTACCTCACTATAAGCAGACGAGATATAGCTTTTTCTGTTCAGCAGCTGAGTCAATTATTGGATACTCCCACTGAAAATCACATGAAAGCAACACACAGACTGCTGAGGTATTTGAAAGACAGGGGCAAGGAATATTATTCATGTATAAGAATAACCTGGTTTTGAAAGGTTTTACAGACAGTGATTGGGTTGGTTGCCTTGAAACCAGAAAGTCAGTATCAGGCAACATGATGTTCTTAGGGGATGCTCCTATTTCCTGAAAAGCAAAGAAAAAGACAACTATAGCATGGAGTTCTTCATAGGCTGAATACAATGCTATGGAAAATGTGGTTTTTGAACTTCAATGGTTGATTTACAACCTACAAGATTTACAGGTTCCTGTTCAGGTGCATGCTGTATTATTCTGTGACAATGCAAGTGCCATGCACATTGCATATAACCCTGTATTTTATGAAAGAACAATGCACATTGAAATTGATTGTCATATTGTGAGAGACAAAGTTAAGTATGTTTTTGTCAAACTCCTACCAGTCAATACAAAAGAACAAATTGCTGACATGTCACGAACCATTTTTCATTTTACCCAATCTTGAGAATTAATTAAAAAAAATTAACCAACAAGGGAGTTTAACTCCCATTAATGTTATTCATATCCCCTCCCCAGGTTTTAGGAGTTACAAATTGGGGGAGTTAATTCCAAGTCTTCTTAATTCGATTTTATTCACATTCCACTCACCAATTTCAATTACCCATTTTTCTTTCAAAAAAAAACTTTTTCTTCTTTTTAGTAAGATTCAGCGGGCCATAGGATTTCTTATAGAAATATTGTCAAGGTAATAATCATATATTTAATTTCATCAAATTTCTTGCTAAGAGAAGCCAATTGAGTTAACACTTTCGATTGAGCGGTGGAATCTTCCACAAAAGCAATTTTTCTTGTACTTGAACCGGTTTCCCACATTCGGTTATTCTTTGAAATATTTTCAATAGAATCATACACATATTGTGCCCTCATTATCAATGACCAATTTCATGCTTTATCAACATCCACACATGATTCTTTTCTAAGCTTCCGACAAAAGAATTGAATTTGCGTATCCAAGGGATAACCATGATCGGACAAGGTCTCAATAACCTCTTAAATATCTCACATGCAACTTCAAGTGATTCACTTTCACCTTTCTTGAAGCTAGCAATCTCAACTTTCAATTCCAAATTTCGACCCGGAGTAAAGTATTGCTTCAAAAATTCATTTTGGATTTCCTCCCAACTTGTCAAAGAATTGTGAGAAAGTGACATAAACCAATCATTTGCTTTTCCATCCAATGAAAAGGGAAACATGGACATTATTGTCAACTCTCTATTAGCACCTTGAGTCTAGGCCGTATTGCATAATTCTCAAAGTTGTAAATATGGTGATGTGGATCTTCATCATCACGCCCATGAAATTGAGCTCTTGTTCCAACCAATCCAAAAGATGAGTTTTAACCTCAAAATTATTTGCTCCCACATTCGGTAAACGAATTGGATTGTTTGTTTCATTTCTTCTCACGGCTTGATCACAAATGGGTCGGGGGGTTTTGGGGGTTGTTGTTGTTGTTGTTCTGGTTATTTTGGTTCCAGTTTTGGTGGTTGTTGTGGTTTGGGTTATTGTTGAGTGGCGGTGGATTGTTGTTGTGATTTTGGGGGTTAAGGATGTGAAGGTTTGGGTTCTGTTCATTGTTTTGGGCATTCTCATGTTCTTGCCCGACTTGTGCATTTACTAGGTCCTCATCCATTTCTACTTCTTGGGTAGACGATCATTGGGAGGATTCTCCACTAAGTTCCAAACCACGATGAGCTTGACCAACTTTATTCTCGGCTACTTGTTCCCTAATATACGTGTTGATATCTGGAATGAGAGGAGTAAGTGGTGCTTTACCACGTCGAGTCTTGGTCATCCACTACAAGATAGAAACAACAAGAACACTTGGTAACCTACCAAGGGGTAAGAACCAAAGAAATAAAATAGAAAAGGGACCAGAAAAATTTTGACCTATTCTCGAAAAAATTTAGTACAAGTATTAACCGTTACACAAATCCCCGGCAACGGTGCCAAAAATTTGATGCGACTTTTCTAGGTGTCCAATCTAACCGGCGGTGTACCGGATCAATTGTAGTCTAGTCCATTGGTCAAGGTCATATCCCACAAGGATTTGTGAGGATAAACACCAAAAGCTTTTATTAATTTGATCAAGGTCACAACTGATTAAGAAGTAAGTGCATAAATAAATTTTCTAGTCATGAGGGTGATAAATGATAAAAGAAACATAACTAAGACAATGTATAGATAAAACAAATCTCTATTAGTATCATAAGAATGATTTCCTTCCAACCTACCAACGGTGTTCAAAAGTGTGAAATGGTGCATTCCTAAGCAAGTAGTTCCCCCTCATACGAGTGTATGAAACTACTCTATGCCTCCTCCTTGGCCTAGATGTCCTAAACCTAATGAATTGTCATGATAAGAACTTGAATGCAATGACAATTTCAACAATCCCCGGATAAGAAACCGTGTTCCTCGTAAGGTCTATTTTACCTTCCGGTTCTCCTACCTCTTTCTCACACCTAACATCTCTTTTTGATCTCTATAAAGTGTGTAAATCCAAGCATTAGTCAATTACTCTAATACAAGCAAGCCATTCAATACAAGTAGGAAAAGATTCACAACGATTGAAACTAACAACATAAACAACCATTCCCAATCAACATAAGATATTATATTAATTCTACAACATTATCTAGGCTAGTTTTGAACTAGCCACTCATGACTACGAACAACAACTTGTCAATGTAATTATTCATAAGAATGAGAACAATTAATTCAAAGTGAATTATACCAATCATAAGCTATGAACTCAAAATCGAGTCCTTCATTAAAGCTTCAAAACCTTCAATGGAGTTTGATACACAAGTGTTAATCATGCTCCAACAAAAGTAGTAGAAACAACAACTAGGAATTCTTAAATGTTTACACTTGTAATCAAAATCTAATTTATTGCTAAAATTTGGCTAGGGGAGCCTTGGGGTTGAGGTGCCTTCAAGGAAGAGTGAGAGGGGGTTGGTATGTGCTATCCTTCAAATATGAGTAAATGAGCACTTTTAATTTTCTGGATTCAGTTTGCCGTTCTGTGCCGGACCCATCTCGGCTTGCGCCGGAGCTGACAAGGTAGTTGGATCTGTTATAAAACATTAAATGCTCCAACTGATCAAAATTAGAATCCTGGTGTGCACCGAGGATGTTCCAGTTTTTGCTGGATACACAAGAGATCCTTCTATTTTCAATTAAACACCACACGGCGTGAACCGGGTGACTTCCGGCCTTAGCTGGATACAAAACAAAAATGCCGATTGCTCTCTTGATGCTTGGATTTCTTCCCTAACACTATTTAGGCTTCAACACTACCAAAATCAAGGCTCCATACCTTGGTAGCAGACAAAAAGACGAAGATACCACGGGTAAATCTGATAACAAAATTAGGCTAAATAGCCTTAATATATACCAAAATGATAAGTTCTTCTAATATTTACTATGTACAAGAGGTGGTCCATATCATCACAATAATTGCTAAAATTGATACGAAAACATCACTAAATGCTCAAGAAATGGGAATAAAACATAGTAAAATGCATCATCTGTGTTGGTCGCTTGGAAAGACTAACACAAGTTTTGAGCGGGGGTGAATAAACTTGTCACCAAAAACTTGATTATTTAACAATTTAGGTTCATTTAAAACTTGTGTGGAGTTAAGCTGACAAATCTGTGTTTAAGCCGCTGCCGACTTATAACAAAACTGAGTCAACCGGAAGCGGATATAATTCTAGCCTTTTTCTGGATCTTGTTATTCTATGTGAAAGCTGAGTGTGTTAAACTGAATTCTGGTGAATGTCAGTTTGTGAGCTGTGAGTTTGAGTAACAATCAGTTCTCAGTATGCTATATAAACAATAATAAATGTTGTAACAGTAAGTAATGCGTTTAGTAAATAAAACAAGAGTTATAGAGGTTCCAGGTGGTGTAATCCTGTCAGTCCTTTCTTCCCCTGTGGTGTAGGAGGAAAATTCCACTTGAACTTCTTGAGGTGAGCTGTTACAAAAAGTCCTAAACAATAGTCCTTGACTAATCCTAGCTTCACTATCTAAACAATCAAAGAACATGTTGGATTGCTGCTCTTCAAATGCTTGAGCCACTGGCCTTGAAGGGTTACGTATGCCTCTTCACCAGCTACCACCACAAACACAGTCTACCCGACTGCTGATCAACTTTCCTTGGAAAATCCTTCACCGGATTGCCTCACAGTCTTAAACTTTGATTAAGAATCAAAGTTGGGTTGAGAATCAATGAATTGATTCTTGTTTTTGGTTCTTCAAAGTGTTTGATTCTTGATAAATTCTGTGTAGCTTGAACACTTGAAGAAATTCTTGATCGATCTTGTTGAGCGCAGATAACAATAATAGCAATTCAAATGAACTAGACTTTTGCACAAAATGCTTTAAATCTTGTTAATTCCTATGTTTGATCCTTGGTTCAAAGTCCTCTATTTATAGTGTAATGTCCAACGTTCATATTGCTTGAATTTGAATTGTATCAACGTTTATCTTGTAACGGCTATATTTAGTGACCGTTCTGTCTTATCAGTATTTCATCCAATAGGGTTGCTTCCTTTACAACGTTCGAATGTACTATAAGTTTGTTGGATGGCTGACTGTGAAACTGAGTATCCTGATCAGTTTCATGCTGAGTTTGTCAGTTATCAGCTTCTTAACTGACTTAGAGCATTAACTGAGTTTTTACTCTTCTTCCAAAATCAGAACTCTAATTTTTCATCTAATTATGATTGTGTTGGACTTATTTTTAAGTTTTAGTGATGAGTGCCAGACTAGCTGTTATAGAGCAAAGGCAAAAAGATGTCTAGATCAATTGTATAGGTTTATTAGAGTTTGATCTCGTATAGGTTTGATCAAACAAACACTGTAAAAGGTCAGCTGATTTATATTAGCAGACTGGTCTAGATCCTACCCTTCAAGGACCAGTGGAAGACTTTGGAGCAGCAATACTACCTGTTCCAAGTGTTCAGTTTGTGAAGCCATAGTTATTGATGAAGGACAAGCAACATAGGGTTTTTTGTAACAGCTACATCAAAGATCTCAAGTGAATTACCTCCAACATCATAGGAGAAGAGTGGACTGACAGGATTACACCACCTGGAACCACTATAAAATCTGCCTACTTACTTTATGCACTTACATTCTACATTTAGTTTATTACACACATCAACCTACTGCATCTAGCAACTGAATTCACACACATACACTACTGAGTATCTAATACATGGTATCATATTTAACAACAAGTAATAAGGCTTAATTTTTGATATATTTCGGCTGCACAAATTCAGTAAACTCACAGTCAGCAGACTACTGGGTGTCAGCAGACTACTGAAGTATCAGCAGGCTGCTGAAGTTGCTGATTTTGTTAACTCCAAAAGTTTTAGGTGTTAAGTTTATTCCCCCCCCCCCCCTCTAAACTTAACCAAAGCCTTTTCAAGGGACCAACAATTGGTATCGGAGCAGTGCTTCTGCTCTGAAGTAATCCTACTTGTTGTGCTTGTGAAAATACTTTGAAACTTTTTCAAGTTACTGATTTTCAAAGCTTTGCATCATGGATAACAACCAGTATGCTAGAACAATGCTAATGTGTTCTTTAGATAGATTTGATGAGTATAAACATCATATGCAGGCTTATCTAGCTGCAACACATGATGAAATGATGAATGTGCTGACTGATGGACCACTGGAAATTACCAAGTTAGTAACAGTGGGTGATGAGACACAGTACATTCCAAAACCAAAAAAGGAATGGACTGCTGAAGATAGAAAGAGAGCAAATCTCAACAATATTGCTATTGATATCATTTATAGAACTTTGGATAGCAATATGTACATAAAGGTGAAAGATATCATTTAAAGAACTTTGGGACAAGTTGCAATTAATCTGTGAAGGCACTGATGCAATCAAGAAGAATAAGATCAGTGGGGCCAAGAAGAAGTTCCAAGAGTTGAAGATGAAACCAAATGAAACCATTGAACAAATGGAATCAAGATTCAATGCAATCATGGATGAACTCACCCTACTGAGTGTGAAGTACTCACAAGAAGAAATCAACTCAAAAATCTTGGAAGCATTACTTGCAAAAGAAGTTTGGGAGATGTGGGTGACTGCCATAGAAGAAATGAGGAGCTTGCATGAAGAAGACACCTTCAAACTGTTTTCAGATCTTAAGGCCTATGCATTTAGCAAAAAGCTTGTGCATGAAAGTGAAAAAGAAGAGCCAAAGACCACTGTATTGGCTGCTTCACATCAAGAAGAGACATCAGGAGCTCAAGTTGATCTACTGGATGAGATGCTAGAGTAGATTGCCCTACTGAGCAAGAAAATCAGGATGATGAAAAATGGAAAGGGTTCTCCAAGGAATTTCACAAGGAAATACAGTGAAAAGAAGAAGGATGATTAAAAGAAAGATAATGATTACTTATGTTATCATTGCAAGAAACCAGGACACTTCAAACCAGACTGTCCTGAGTTAAAACAGAAAAAGGAACCTGATTATCTTTGCTATAACTGCAAGAAGCATGGACATTTTAGACCTGATTGTCCAGACCTACTGAAGACCATGAGCCAACAAAGAAGACATGGAAAGAAGGCTATGGTTGCTGAAGATGAATCAGGGTATGAAGTAGAGTCAGAAAAAGGAAATGAATCTGATGATACTGCACTGGTTGCTGAAATGGAAGATTATGTCATAATGGGCAACATAGATGAAATAGAGGAGGTATACAATACTGTATCTATAAACACTCCTGCTGAAAGTGATTGTGAATCAACTTGTGGTTCAAATCCTAAAAACTCTGACAATGAAGAAACTTTGGATGCCATCCTTAATCAACTGAGGATAACATAATCTGGCTATGAGATTGTGAAGGCTGAAAAAGAAGCTCTTCAATCAGAAGTTGAAAGATTAAATGTTGAATTAAGAATTCTCAAAGGAAAGGAAAAAGAAGTCAGACAGAATCAACATAAGCCTGCTGAACCTTCAGGAGCTGTTGAGTCTGCTGAACCATCTTGTTCCTCCACTGCATTCAAATCTAGAAAGCCTTATGGTGATAGAACAGGGCTTGGATTTGGAACTCAACAATCCAATAATAGTGGATCCAGTAAAGTCACTGAACCTAGTACCAGAATTGGTCCTAAGTTTGTGCCTGCACAAGATCCAACTCCCAAAAAGGTTGCTGATGCAAGTAAAACCTACTGAGAAAACTTCAAGGAAGCAAAATCGAAATCAAAGAAGTCAACAGCTCCTAATAAAAAGAATAAATCTAAAAATAGGACTGATGTGCCGTCTAGACCTGCTGATAGCAGACCTGCTACCAAGTCTGCTGGACCACAAAAAGGGAAAAACCAGAAATATTCCAAGGATAAGAATCCTAAATCCAAAAATGCAAATCATTCAAGGGATACTTATCTCAGGGGGAAAGGTAGATTGTTCCCTACTGATGATGATTGGAATATTCCTGCACCTACTGCTAGAAATAGTAAGTATAACCATACTGCTAGGGTAAAACCTAAGCAATGGAATCAGCAGAGGACTCAGCAGGGACCTCAGCAGACTCCATATTATAGGGCTATTCCTAACAGACAGCAAACCTATGGTTATCCTAATGCTTCTAACAAAGGAAATCACTCCAAACAGCATTATAAACCAAAAGGCCAGAAAACATATGTGAATCCTACACAACCAACTGTTAGAACTTATAGATGTGTGGAATACATGTATGAACCAAAGTATGACACTTTTCAAAGAAGACCTTATGGAAATTTGCCAAGGGTCATGCTTACCACTGGCCATTATAGACCCAAACAGGTTTGGGTACCTAAAATGTATTAACTTTGTTTTGTAGAGTGTCTGGTACTTTGACAGTGGATGTTCCAGACATATGACAAAGAATAAGCACTGTTTGTCAAATTTTGTGACAAAGGATGGTCCTAGAGTGAATTTTCGAAACAAGAATACACCTGGATACACAAGAGGATATGGCACACTTGTGCGGAATGGACTAACAATCAGGAATGTTGCATATGTGGAAGGACTGGACTACAACTTGCTGAGCACTGGACAGTTTTGTGACATGGGATACAAAGGCACTTGTATTGTCATTAGTGAAAGAAGTGATCAAGTTGTGTTAGCAGGAAGAAGACAACAAAACATGTACATTGTGGATTGGTCTACTGCAATTCCAGAAACCTGCCTGATTGTGCATACCAAGTCAGAACTCAATTGGTTATGGCATAAAAAAGTTAAATCACTTAAATTTTGATGATATCAATCAGTTGGTGTAGAAGAAACTGGTGATTGGTTTGCCTGAGATCACATTCAAGAAGGATTCTATATGTGATGCACGTCAGCAAGGTAAATAGACAAAGTCATGCTTCAAGTCAAAGACTAAACAATCAACAAAAAGAGTTTTGGAGCTGATTCACATGGATCTATTTGGACCAGTAACACCAACAAGTATAACAGGAAAGAAATACACCTTAGTGGTTGTGGATGATTACTCAAGATACACTTGGGTGACATTTATGAACAAGAAGAGTGAAACACTTCAAAAGATGCCTGAACTTTTGAAGAGATTACAAAATGAGAAAAGTTTGACAGTAGTAAAGATAAGATCATACAAGGGTACTGAGTTTCTCAATAAAGTCATAAGAGAATATTGTGAACAAAATGGTGTACTACATCAACTTGCTGCTGCTGGTACACCTCATCAAAATGGGGTTGCTGAAAGAAGAAACATAACTCTAAAAGAAGCAGGAAGAACTATGATTTGTGAAGCATTCCGCTCGAAAGATATTGGGTCAAGAAAGTTAATACAACATGCTATACACAAAAAGAACCTTAGTGAACAAGAAGCTGCTGAAGACACCTTATGAGATTTGGAATGGAAGAAAACCTAATATATCCTACTTCCATCCATTTGGAAGCAAGTGTTTTATATTGAATCATAAGGAACAACTGAAGACATTCCAACCAAAATCAGATGAAGGAATTTTCTTGGGATATTTTTCAGTTAGCAAGGCTTTCAGGGTGTTGAACAAAAGGTCACTGAAACATGAAGAAACAATACATGTTGTATTTGATGAACCTAAGTTCACTGGAATGGAAGATGAAGATTCAGAACCTGCTGAGAATCAACAAGTCACTGATCCAGAATGTGTTGAAGTTTTGGAAAGATTCAATGCCTTAAAAATTTCTGATTCTGCCCCTGCTAAACACCCTGCTGGTGATACTACTGATGCAACAACTGAGGCAGTTCAAGGATCTGCTGAACCCCCTGTTGAAGAAAAAAAGCAGATTCTACTGAAGATGAGGTTCCGGAGAATCAATCTAACCGAATCCACAATGGTTAAGGGATCACCCTGCTGAACAAGTTATTGGCAACATACAGCAAGGTGTGAGGACTAGAAGACAATTAGAAGCAATGTTTACTTGCTTTCTATCCCAAATAGAACCTAAAGTTGTTGAAGAAGCAATTTCAGATCCAGATTGGATAATTGCTATGCAAGAAGAATTGAATGAATGTGAAAGAAATCAAGTTTGGACACTAGTGGAAAGGCCTAGTCATGCAAATATCAATGGTACGAAATGGGTATACAGAAACAAATTGGATGAATCTGGTACCATTATGAGGAATAAGGCCAGACTAGTAGCAAAAGGCTATTCTCAAGCAGAAGGAATAGATTTTGATGAGACATATGCCCCTGTTGCAAGATTGGAAGCTATCAGATTATTTTTGGCATATGCTGCTTATAAAAACATCAAAGTATATCAGATGGATGTCAAAAGTGCTTTCTTAAATGGCATTCTGGAAGAGAAGGTGTATGTTCAGCAACCTCCTGGATTTCAAGTTAAAGATCAAGAAGATAAAGTGTATAGACTCAACAAAGCACTTTATGGCTTGAAACAAGCACCAAGAGCATGGTATGAGACTCTATCTCAATTCCTGGTGGACAATGGTTTTACAAAAGGGACTATTGATAAGACTCTTTTCAGAATCAATGAAGGGAATAGCACCCTGCTGGTACAAATTTATGTTGATGACATAATTTTTGGTTCTGAAAATGAATTGCTATGTGAGAAGTTTGCAAATCTAATGAAGAGTAAATTCCAAATGAGTATGATGGGAGAAATGAACTACTTTTTGGGATTGCAAGTCAAACAGATGAAAGATGGAATCTTCATTCATCAAACCAAGTATACCAAGGAGTTACTGAAGAAACTTGGTATGGGAAACAGCACCAAGATATCAACTCCTATGTGTACAAACATCAGACTGGATGAAGACAAAGAAGGAAAAGATGTTGATCAGACCTTATACAGAAGGATGATCGGTAGTCTGCTGTATCTTACCGCCAGCAGACCTGATATATCCTTTGCTGTAGGTGTTTGTGCAAGATTTCAATCAAAACCTAAAGAAAGTCATTTAGGTGTAGTCAAAAGAGTTCTCAAGTATCTAAAAGAGACTTTGGGAGTAGGGATATGGTATTCAAAAGATGGAAGCTTCAAAGTTATATCCTACTCAGATTCTGATTATGCTGGATGCAAGATTGATAGAAAAAGCACCACAGGAACCTGTCAGTTAATGGGAAATAGACTGGTCTCCTGGTTTAGCAAGAAACAGAATTCTATATCAACTTCCACTGCTGAAGCTGAATACATTACTGCTGGAAGTTACTGTGCACAAATACTTTGGCTAAGACAACAATTAAGGGATTATGGAATTGAAGAAAGGGAAATTCCTATAATGTGTGACAACACAAGTGCAATTGCAATCACAGAAAATCCTGTTTTGCACTCAAGAACCAAGCATATTGATGTGAAACATCAATTTATATGAGATCATGTTGAAAAGAAAGATGTGGTGGTTCTTTATATCCCTACTGAAGATCAACTTGCTGATATCTTCACTAAACCTATGGATAGTGAAAGATTTGCTAAACTAAGGACTGAACTTGGAATTATAAAAGTTGACTAATAAAATCTTAATCAGCAGTGTACTGGAATTCAGGGGATTAGTCTTTGCTATGTTGGGTGAGCTCACTTAGCAGATTAGTCATTGGTATCAACAATTCCATGTACTTTTGGTTGGACAATTGAGCAAATGAAGTTGACAAGGGGATTGGTCTTTGTCATGTTGGGTGAGCTCACTTGACAGATCAGTCATTGGTGTTAAACTTCATCTTGTATTATCAATTGAACAAAACAAGGTGGAATCAAAGATCAGCAGAGTTACACCGTCGCCGGTCGCCGAGACATCTTTGTCGTACAGCCGCCGAACCAAGTCTTCTGATGACAAGGTTGCTGAAGGAAACGTTACACAGTCAAACTTACTAAAGTCAAAAAAAATTGGCGGGATATTTATCTTATCTTTATAACTATAGTTACACGATCGAACAGTTATCAGACATTATGGAAAAGTTATGGGCCACGTGTCAAAACAGCATTCACTCAAATTTAATCATGGTTAATGCACAGTACACGATCTGACAGTTACAACTGCATCTGTCTATATATATATAGACCTATTTACAGAGGCTACTCACAAAATTCTCAGATAGATTTTATCTGTGTATACACTGTGTGAACACATATTTACAAGCTATCCTCTTCATCTTTTTCATTTATCATGGCACCAAAGGATGATGTTCATATTGGCACCAGTCAAAGTGTGAGAGGTTATGTTAATGACTGCAACTCTACTGAGTTAGCCATTAACATTGGACGAAGAATCAGACGTTTTTTGCTGGATTGGAAGGTATTATCAACATGAGATTGCAGAGAATTTCATACATTAAGGTACTGGAATTCTGGAGAAACATTGTTATACATGAAGGTAGAGAGGCCTTCACTACAACTGTAAATGGGAGAGAGATAGAAATTTCCTCAGACCTGCTGAGAGAAGTTTTTCATTTGGCACCTAGAAATGATGCTCCTACTAATCCAGAGGCAATGAATCTACCAAGAATGAAGTTTGTGGATCAGATAAAGACCAATGATGCTATACCTTCAAGCTTAGGTATTAATGTGAGACATATTGGATATTAGTACAACCTGCTGAGCAAACTAATGGCCAAAACTATTTTGGGATTTGTTGGAAGTCTAGATACACTGTCTGGACCCAAAATAGACCTGCTGATCATCATCTGCAGGAGTATGAAGTTTGATTGGGCTGGATTCTTTGTACATTACATGAAGAAGGTGTTCATTGAGGATGGAGATGGTACAAGGAAATCCAAGGTCAAGCCCTTAGGTCTAATGATTCAGACCTTGTTGAATCATTTTCAGATACCTGATGTTTCATCTATAAATCAATCCAGATTCAAGCCAAAAGTTGGTACTCCTATCCCTGGTCTGGATGATGATGATGTAGATGATGAGGCCGCTGAAAGTGATGGTGATGGTGGAGATGATGATGCCGGTGGTGAGCAGGTTAAGAAAACTGTCAAGCTTGCTACACCAAAGAAGGTTATTGAAAAAAGAAAGGCTGCTGACACAAGAAAAATCACAGAAATGTTAAAGCCTAGAAAGACAAAGAAGCAGTCAGTTGAAGTTGTTGATATAGTTGAAATCACAAGGAAGAGGAAAGCTGTGGAAATTGAAGCAGAAGATCTTTCTAAAAGAATGAAGGAAATTGCCAAAAAGAAGAGGCATGGCAAAGGAAAACAATTGAGGATTTTGGAAAGTCAGAGAGAACAACAAGAAGAACAAGAAGTAGAAGAAGAAGGAGAGGCTAGTGAGGCTGAGCCCTTAACTATTATCAAGCCTACTGAGGATGTAGAGGTTGTTTCTAAGCAACCTGCTGGAGAGTCACAACAGACTACTGACCCTGAGCCTGTTGTTGAAACTGTTGAATCCTCACCTGCAAAGGCTGCTGAGCCTACTGAAGTTGCACAAGTTGTTGTTGAGAAACTTGTTGAAGACCCTGCAAATTCTGCAATAGTTCAGGGGGAAGAGCAGTCTGCTGCTAACCCTGCTGATGAGCATGTAAGTCAGGGGGAACCAAGTGTAGTACAGATGGAGGTATTAGGAAAAAACATACAACCTGAGCAACCTACAGACCTAGAGGCATCTGAGGAAGAAACTTTGAATTTGCTTGTTGAGACCTTTGGAGGTCAGCAAGCTACTGCAACAGCTCCCAGAAAACCAACCATGCCTTTTGAAATACATGAGAAGAAGAAGAAAGATGAGTTTGTTGATCCTAAACTTCTACTGGTTGCAAACTATTTTTAGTGGAAGTTTGGATTCTATAAGAGACAAAAGCCATCTGCAGAACCAATGACAGATTTTGAAGAATGGGCTTTTGAGAAATTGGGAGTGGAAAATTTGCCGGATCTGGTTGATACCTCCTTACTGCAATCAAGATTGATGGATTTGTTTGATGAACAACTGAAGGAGGAGGGTATCAAGTTCAGAGACCCCAGAGATGAATCAGACAGTGATGATTCATCATCTGATTCTGGAGGTAATTATCCCTCTGTGTTGGTCCTAGAGAAGGGTGAAACTATAGTCAGAGGGGGGGTGAATGACTATAGTGGAGTTTCAAAAACTTTTCTTTTATATATAAGCTTTTGGGCAGCGGATAAGTCCCTTCTTACTATGTTGTTTTCAAATCAGTTTAAACAATCACAGATATAAGTTATGATGTAGGCAAATTAAATAAATGCGGTAAAGTAAATTGCGAAATTAAATTGACACAAGGCTTATAGTGGTTCGGGGTGGTGTAATCCCTTAATCCACTCTTCTCCCGTGATGATCGGAGGAATTCACTATTGTTTTCACGAGATACAATAGTATGATTGTCCTTGGCTTCCCAAGCTTCACAATCTACAAGACTATCACTCCTTGACCGCAACGGCTTCGGTGATTCAGTCTTCCTTGCTGCTCCTTGAGATCAAAATCCTTCAACAGCTATCACAGATTCAACTCCTTCTCAGATTGTCTCTGATTCAGTTGCTTCAGTTGGATGTGAATGTGATTCACACACTTGATTGATCAATCTCAGCACCAAGTATGACTTTGTAGCTCTGATATCTGAGTTGATCACTAAATGTTTCCTTGTAAGTTCAGAGAGAAGGCTTTTCAAATTGACAGAGTTTTTACTTGATTTTTCTTTTCAGTTCTATATGTTTTTCTGTCTGTCAATGCCTTCTATTTATAGCCTTGAATAACCTTGTTTTTGAAATTCCGTCCGATGGCTATATTAGTGAGGGAATAATCCTTGATTTTATTCTTGATTCCCCCTTAATTGCATTCTCCTTGATTTCAGTGATTGGATTCTTTCTTCAAACGTATAGCAGAAAATCCGTCATTGATTGATCCTCTATTGATTGTGCATTTAATGCATGATCTTCTGAATATTCAACGTATATTAAATCTGATCTGGTAAGTATTACTTCGCCGTTTTTAGAACGATCGAGTGATCCTTCTGACTTAGCCGTTTTAGCTTTTCCTTCACCGTTTCGTCTTCACTCAGCCGAAAGTGAGTCTGCTTTGCCGATTCACTTTCTTCTTCTTTGTTTCTATTTGAGGAGAATCTTTGTACTTCACTGATCTTTGATTGGGGTGATATCAGTGTACACCATATTCGAATATTAATGTGCATCGCTTGTAGTATAACTTAGACTTGTCCAAGGTCATCACAGACTTCCTTGGTTACAAGTCGACCTTTAATGTCCGCATTGCTTCTCGTGGTGCTAGGTCGGCTTCACTCGCCGAATACCTGGTTTTTGCTTTGCCGTCCTACCAACTAGTACAATACTTGTCTGACTCAACCTATACAACATGTCAGACTCTAAGTAAAGACTTATACAGAGAATTCTAACTTATTTCAGGCTTGCTATAACAGCTAGTATGGCCATCATCAAAACATAATAAAATGTTTATAACACTCTGGTCCAGGAGGAACCAGTGGAACTGCTATGATAATTGAACCAAGAGTGCAGCAGTCTACTGATGCTGGATAGACTACTGAAAGACAACAAACTGAACAAATGGATGAGGATGTGGAGGATCTGACCATGGGTGATTTGGAGGCACTAATAAATGAGGGTATAAATCTTGGTGCAATTAGATTGGTTGGTGAGTCTGATGCTTCATTTGTTGTTGAACTTGTTGATCAACCTGAAGATCAGCAAGATGTGGATTTGGATGATGAGAGGGTTACTGATCACAGTGAACCAGATGTCAATTCTGAGGGTTCAATTCAATATCAAGACTGGATTGACACTGAAGGAACCCTATCCAAAACTGGAAATACACTGAGAAGGATTGCCAATGCTGAAGGATTTCAAGAAGAAAACGAAATGGTGAATTCCTTGCAATCCTTGTACAGAGGGTGCTGATCACTGAGGAGCAAACAATGGTGGCACAAAGATTGGATATGATTATGGGATTTGAAGGATCCCCACTGATGATTGAGGAGGTTCAGCTGCTGAGGTTCAAACAAAGACTCGAACAAAGGTTGGAATAGGAGGTACAAAGGCCGAGTCTCAAACAAAGACACGGACATAGGTTGGAACTATCTATGGGTTTGGAGGAAACCCCTGCTGTTGTTGTTGAACAGGCTGCTGTAGTGGAGCCTACTGGAGAAAAGGTCACTAAAGGGAAAGATAGTCAGTAGACTGCTGTAATTGATGAGGAGGAGCAGCTGCTGGATTATGACTACAGTGATGATGAGTTTCAAGTGCCTGAGGAAGACCCTATTGATGAAGAACCTCAACAGGCATTTGTACCAGTTTTTGAAGAGCCTGATCTTGATCCCATTCTGGAAGAATTCCAAGGACCTAACCTTGCTGGAAGGGATATGAGCTTTTCTTTAGTTATCAGCAGACAGAGGTAACAATACAATGTAGAATAGCCTGCTGATGGAGCTGGTGGAGGAATGGCTGGTGGGGAACCAGCACATGTTGTGGAAGAGTTGAGGGCTGTCAGGAATGACATAACAAACTTAAGAACTCAACTTGACAGACAAGAGCAGAGATTTGAAGATTTAATGAACTTAGTGGAGAATAGAGGAAGAACCACTGAAACTGTTGCTTCTAATATTACCCCCACCCAATATGCTCTTGCTGACCTTGCTCAAGATGTAAGATGGATTAGGCAAGGTAATACATTAAAAGACAATTTTTTGAAAGACTAATTTGCATCTATTCATCAAAAACTTGATAAACTTGTTGAGTCACCTAAGCCTGCTGAGGCTGCTGGAACACTTCAACCTGCTGAATTGAATCCTAAGATCACTAAAAGGAAAAATCTATTGGAGCAAACTTTGCAAGGAATGATCACAGCTGTTGACACTAGGACTGAAATTATGGAAGGTCAACTAAACAACCTATTGCTCACACAGGAGAGTGTACATGGCCTACTGTCCCGTTTTGTTGATGATGTCAATAAGGGGGAAGAGAGCCAAACAGCAGTAGCAAAAGAGGCTGCCAGAATCTTTGCTAAGAAAAGATGGGAAGATGATACTAATGCTTTTAGGGATCCTGCACCTGGCCGACTTCCACTTACTGATGATCTTCTCAAAGAATACAAGAGAGTCTACAACAGCAAAAGAAGACCTTTTCATGATAAAGGTTTCCATGAGGGACTCAATTCTTTTCTTTGACTTAAGTTTTGGGAAACAAGGGTCAAAGCCTTGAGAACAGGACATAGAGGTGGTAGAGGTGGAAGGAGTTTACCTACCACAAATGCAAAGGAGTCACTGAATGAGTTTAAAGAAGTTTACATGCGGTTAGGATTTATAGTACATCAGATAAATCTAACTCTACCTGAAGCATGGCATTGGTGGAAACAAGTGAATCCTCATATTGATTTCTCTCTGATTGAAAATGAATGGATGAGAGATATAATAGAGAGATAAGAACTTATCAAGAGCAAGTGGAGAAGGCAAGGGAAGAAAGGGAAAGAAGACAATATATCAGCATACTACTTCTATTTTATCTTTGCTGATTCTTGTCTGTAATAACTTTTGAACAAATGATTATAATGAGAAATGACCAAGTTTATTATGTTTTTGTTTTAACCATTTTGCTTTGCTGTTAGGAGAGGGTATTGGCATCATCACCAAAAAAGGGGGAAATTGTTGGACTTATTTTTAAGTTTTAGTGATGAGTGCCAGACTAGCTGTTATAGAGCAAAGGCAAAAAGACGTCTAGATCAATTGTATAGGTTTATTATAGTTTGATCTGGTATAGGTTTGATCAAACAAGCACTGTAAAAGGTCAGCTGATTTATATCAGCAGACTGGTCTAGATCAGTAGGGTAGCTAGGTTAGTAGACTAGTCAGGAACCTGCTGAAGACAGAAGGCTAAGGGCTCAAACTCAGTAATTGAAGGCTAATGGATCAAACTTAGAAATTAAAGTCAAGGATATGAAATAAGAATTTAGGGAAGTCTGTGATGACCTAAACTGATTTCATATACCTTGTGTACAAGGTCTAAGTTCCATAAGTTGGATGGTGACTGGAACTTAGTTATGATTAAATGGTGTAATCTAACTTCACAAATAAAAGTTAGATAAAGTAAGTCAGCTGCATTATGTTTTAAACAAAGAAAATTATGGTTCAGCTGACTGATATGTATTTCAGCAGACTCATGAACCTGCTGATACATATACCTCGATTTATTCAAGATTACAGTGGAAGAAAACAAGGATAGGGACAGCTAACAACCTCTGATTTTATCAAACAAATCAATTTCTAAGATCAAATGGACGTTGGAAAGATACAGAGGATTATCCAATGGATACAAGTCAAAGGGTGGACAGACTGTAAGCTGTCAAGAAGCAGTCTGACTATGTCAGTACTATGAACAGTGACAGAAAGCAAGTCAAATGGGACAAAATCTGAAACGGCTATGTTTGAATTTCAAACATAAGTCACAAGGATTCCTACCTATAAATAGAGGACTCCTAATTCAGATACAGATGATGAAAATTAAGAATCTATCCTCAGCAATCAGAATTAAATCAAGAAAAACACCCTGCTGACCCTACTGAGCTTAAGGCTACTGATCCAGAGAAAATCTTCAAGTGTAATCTGCAATCAAGCTACATCAAGTTTACACACTTGAAGACATCAAGCTGCTGATCATATCATCCTGATCAAGCTGCTGCAACAGAATCATTTACTTGATTCAATCTTTCTTTTACAAGAAATTTGTTGAAGACAGAGAAGCACATCTGTGTGTGAAAGATTGTTGTTTGTGGTGGAGCTGGTGAAGAGGCAATCCTACCCTTCAAGGACCAGTAGAAGACTTTGGAGCAGCAATCCTACCTGTTCCAAGTGTTCAGTTTGTGAAGCCGTAGTTATTGGTGAAGGACAAGCAACATAGGGATTTTTGTGACAGCTACATCAAAGATCTCTAGTGAATTACCTCCAACATCACAGGAGAAGAGTGGACTGATAGTATTACACCACCTGGAACCACTATAAAATCTGCCTACTTACTTTCTCCACTTACATTCTGCATTTAGTTTATTACACACATCAACCTACTGCATCTAGCAACTGAATTCAAACACATACACTACTGAGTATCTAATACTTGGTATCATATTTAAAAACAAGTAATAAGGCTTAATTTTTGATATATTTCCGCTGCACAAATTCAGTAAACTCACGGTCGACGACTGCGGGTGTCGTAGACTCGAAGTATCGACGCAGCCGCCGAAGTTCTTGAGTTTGTTAACTCCAAAAGTTTTAAGTGTTAAGTTTATTCACACCCCCCCCCCACCCTAAACTTAACCAAAGCCTGTTCAAGGGACCAACAGATTGACTTAACCAGAATTCACCATAAGCATATATCATCTAAGAGTTCATTGACCTTATGACTCTTACATCTTCATACTACATCCATAAAGTTAGTTCAGGTCACCACAGACTTGCCTGAATTCTAACATTACAGTCTCAGCTTTCATAACTGAGTTTGAGCCCTCAGTTCTTCAATCTTCCTTAACTGAGTCTGTGACACTCAGTGCTTCAAATACTGAGTTTGTTCCCTCAGCCTTCAGTTCTTGATAAGTCAACCGAGTCTGTGTCCTTCAGCGAACTTACCTTCTTCAGTTCTGAGTGAGCTTCAGTTCTAAGTGTGCATCTTCAGTCTTAAGTTAAGTTCCAGTTCTCTAGATGATTTCTAGTTTCAATTCTACGACACTTCTATCTATTACAGTGCTTGTCTGATATGACCTATACAATTATCAGACTCTAGTAAAACCTATACATTCAGTTCTAGACATCTTTTAGCTTTCCACTATAACAGTTAGTTTCAGCACTTCATCAAAGGGGTGTTAACAAACATGTTCTTTAAATAAGATGAATCATCATCAAAACTAAATTTTATTCCCAATAATTTCCCCCTTTTTGATGATGCCAAAACCCTCCTTAAATGAACAGCTTAAAGATAAATACAATTCAAAACAAGGTAAAACTGGAAACTATATTTCATTAAGAGTTTGCAAGAACTGGAATAGTTACATTGTAAGCGATAAACTGAAATAAGAGCTAAACTGTTTTATGTGCTCTTTCTGTAACTAAAACAAATTTCTTTTTTTTATCATGAAGATGATAAGCTTTTTCTAGCTTGGTGTCTTCCTTCGAGAATGTCTTGAGATAATCCACTTGACTGGAAATTTTCCATTTTCTCCACAAAACTAGCTTTGGTAAAGCTGATTCATCCTTGTAATAATTTTCAAATTCTGCAAAATCAGCTTTCATTTGTTCAGTCTTGTCTCTGATCTACAATTTCTCTTCAATCTTCTTCAACTTCTTATATTGTGCCATCTTCTGATTGTGATACTGATCAAATAAAAAGTAAATAAGAGATTCTTCATAAGTTTTATCTTTGTACTTGAGTTTGATATTGCTATGATCATTGACAAACTTCATCCACAGATCCTTTGTAAGAGTAGCTCTCATTTCTCCAGGTTGACTGTATTTTTCAATTTGCTTCTCTTCAGATAGTTCTTTTGTCCGAACATAAGGATCTGCTGCTGACTTCCATTTCTTCAGTTCCTCTTCAAGCATCAGCTTTTCATCTAGTAGTCGCAGCTTTTCTTCTTCAGCTTCCCCCTTTTTACCATCATATAACTGATTTACCAACTGATGGGTTTCCTTTTGGTCGGCTGAGATAGTCTTTTCAGAAGTAAGCACTTCATTCAGTTGAGTTTCTAAACAATAGATACGCTGATTTAAATGCCATTCTGCTTGAGCATGCGTTTCTCTGTCTTCCATGGTTGTGATTTCAAGTTTCTCTTTAAGATTGAGAATTTTTTAGGCTGAGCTAGAAGATGATTTCTGAATAATATCCAGCTTCTTATGGACTGAGATGTCCGTCTTCTTCCGATATTCCAAGTATCCAGAAATATTTGACAAATGACCATTGAATTCGTCCTTTTGGTTGAACATAGTCTTCAAATTTTCTTGTATTTTTCTCAATTCTTCCTTGGTCATAATTTCAGATGGATCTATTGGTTCATCTTGTTGGATTTTAGGCTGAGTGTCATCTTCAATTACCATCAATTTCTTATTATCAACCTTTCCATCTATTTGCTGAGTGTCAGTTGTTTGGTTTCCAACTGGCAAAGCTTCTTGCTGATTAACTGTTTGCATAGTTTCAGCTTGAGTAATTGTCTGCAAATCTGTAATCTTGTCAGCTTCTTTCTTTGATTCATCATCCTTGTCATCATCCTTCTTCTTTTGAGTATCTAGTGTTGATGACGTGGCTGATTCAGAAACAGTTTGTGAGAAACTCATTCATAGGAAAAAGAGCATATAAATCCCTGACTTCAAGTTTCTCCAATAATAAATTTTCTTCACTTAGTAGAATTGCTTCACGACAGTCTTCGGTCTTGAGCTTCATTTTCATCAGCCTGATGATTCTTTCAGCTTCAAAAGTATGAGCTAATTGTTGTGCTGGTTGTTGCTGAAATTGCTGTTGCTCATTTTCAGTATCCATCACGGAAACTTGTTTCAATGTGATCTGTTGTTGTAACTGAGAAACAATTTATGTGGCAATATTTTCCTTTCTTGTGACTTCAGTTGTCATTTGTTGCTCCCCCTCAGTTGGTGCTATCTGACTTGAGGTGCCTGGGAATAAATATTTTCCAACTCACTTAACCTTCTCTGGGTCAGCTTTTCGTTTGACTCATTTGTGTTCAGCTATTTGTTGAGACACAGTTTTCTTCTGGACTTCTGGTTGGGATGTCTTTGAAGTTTCTTTCATAGAATGGACTTGAGCTACATTTCCTGTGGATGTATCCATTCTTATTGTAGATCCAGCTGCAGTTTGTTCTGCTGCATTCCCTTCCTTGAGTCTTTCCAAATAATGTTGAATGACTCCACTGAGTGTCTTTTTCAGTTGAAGTCTGTCAACAGGTTCTCTTCCTTCAGCTTGAGCTCTTCGAACACCTTCCAATTCAGCTAAGTGTTGCTGTTTTATCTGATTAAACACATAACCTACCCAATTGAATTCAAATTCATCCCAGATGATGTTCATCAGATAAATGATGTCTTTAGATAATTTGGAAGATTCCTTTGTATCTACCAATGACATGTCTGCAGAGCCATTTTCTGAGAAGGCCAAACTCCGGTTTGAGGTCGTCGACATGTGAGTCAATACCTGCTGGTTCCTTTGTTAAAGAAATTTGTCTGAGAAAGATATCTATTTTGAGTGGCAAACAACTCAAATCTATTGATTTCACAAGTGGTTCCTTGAAATCGAATAGCATCTTGATAACATCTTCATTAACAATGATTCTTTCTCCTCGAACTTTTGTGATTAAAGACTTCCGTACAACTCTCATGTTCTCCCAGAACTATAAAATTCCTTCAACATCACGATCATCTTTGAAAGTTACTTCCAGGATGTCTCATAATTCTTGCTGACGCTTTATCTTTTCGCAAATAAGACTTGCTAAAAGAGTATTGTTGCGGAGTTCTTCATATACTTCGAAAGATATAGTATCCAATTCAGTAATGAGCCTTTCTTCTTGTGATTTCTTGGAGGCTTCCATTATGAATTTTTCTGAATTTGAAGTAATTTTGAGAGAGATAACATTTTGGCTTTTGAGAGAGACAAAGTTTGAATTTTTCTTTTTGTGAGTGAAAGAATATGGAAAGGGTTGGATAAATAAGAGGTGTACTGACGGTTCATGGATTGATACACGATTTTCTGAAGATTTTGTACCAACCTTTCAAATTCCATGATGGTTTGTGTAATCGATGCATGTACTGTTCTGACAATAGTGGGTGTGTACAAGCAACAAGTTCTGGCATAAACGTCGGTAATTAAATGCGATATAACCGATGTCGGTTTTATCCTCTTAACCAATGACTTACTTTGACAGGGTAAACTGATGTTTGAGGTCAGTTCTAGAATAAGTTCAGTTCGGTCAATTCTTCAGTTTCAGTGAGTCAGTTTGAGAATGTTGATGTCAATGACTGATCTGTTAAGTGAGCGCACCCAGCATAACAAAGATCAATCCCCTTGACGAATCTCTTGGCTTAAATTGACTTAGTTGACCTTGATTATACCCAACTCAGTTCTCAGTTTGGCAAATCTCTCTTTGTCCAGTGGTTTGGTGAAAATGTCAGCCAACTGATCTTCAGTCTGGACATAGAGAACTGTAATATCCTTCTTTTCCACATGATCTCTTATGAAGTGATGTTTCACATCAATGTGTTTCGTCCTCGAGTGCAAAAATGGATTATCAGTAATTGCAATTGCACTTGTGTTATCACACATTATGGGAATCATTCCTTCTTCTTTCCCATAATCTTTTAATTGTTGTCTGATCCATAAAACTTGAGCACAACAGCTTCCAGCTGCTATGTATTCAGCTTCAGCTGTTGAAGTGGAAATAGAGTTATGTTTCTTGCTGAACCAAGATACAAGTCGATTTCCTAGCAACTGACATGTGCCTGAGGTGCTTTTCCTATCCACTTTGCATCATGCATAATCTGAGTCTGAGTAGGATATCGGCTTGAATTCTCCTTCTCTTGAATACCATATCCCAATTCCTTCAGTATCTTTCAGATATTTCAAAGTTCTTTTGATAACTGTAAGGTGACTTTCTTTAGGTCTTGCTTGAAATCTGGCACATACACTAACTGCAAAGGATATGTCTAGCCTACTTGCTGTAAGATAGAGTAAGCTTCCAATCATTCTTCTATAAAGTGTTTGATCCACATCATTGCCTTCTTTATCTTCATCTAATCTAATGTTAGTACCGATAGGTGTTGAAATGCCAGCTGATTTTTCCATTCCAAACTTCTTGATCAATTCTCTTGTATACTTGGTTTGGTGAATGAAAATCCCATCTTTCATCTATTTTACTTGTAATCTAAGAAAGTAATTTAACTCTCCCATCATACTCATCCAAAATTTGCTCTTCATTAAACTTGCAACTTTCTCATAGAGTTGCTCATTTCCTGATCCAAAAATAATGTCATCCACATAGATTTGAACAAGTAAAGTGCTTTCTTCAACTTTCATTCTGAATGAAGTCTTGTCTATGGTTTCTTTGATAAATCCATTATCTACTAGAAACTGAGATAAAGTTTCGTACCAACTCTTCGTGCTTGCTTAAGTCCATTTATAGCTTTTCTCAGTTTAAAGACTTTATCAGCTTGGTCTTTAATTTCAAATCATGGGGGTTGTTGAACGTAGACTTCTTCTTCAAGTATCCCATTCAAAAATGTGCTTTTAACATCCATTTGATATACCTTGAACTTTTTATGAGCTACAAATGCGAGAAAGAGTCTGATTGCTTCTAGTTTTGCAACTGGTGCATACGTTTCATCAAAGTCTATGCCTTCAGCTTGTGAATATCCTTTAGCTACAAGTCTAGCTTTGTTTCTGACGATATTCCTATCTTCATCAAGTTTGTTTCTGTAAACCCATTTGGTTCCGATTATGTTGACATGATCTGGCTTGTCTACTAAATCCCAAACTTGATTTCTCTCAAACTCATTCAGTTCTTCTTGCATAGCTAAAATTCAATCTGGATCTTTCAGGGCTTCCTCTATCTCTTTTGGTTCAGTTTGAGATAGAAAACACGCAATCATTACGTCTAGTTGATGTCTTATTCGAACGCCTGCTTGTAAATCACCTATCACTTGTTCTTCTAGGTGATCTCTCATCCATTGAGGTACTTGGGGTTGCATCAAATGGACTTCATTTTGTTGATCTGGTTCATCTTCAGTTTGAAAATTTCCTATTGGAACAGTTTCTCCTTGTTGATGTTCAATTGCAGGTTCAGTTTCTGGAAAATGAGGATGATCCCGATCTAAAGAATCTGAAATCCTTAAATTTCCAATGTCAATGAAAGCTAGTTCTGGAGTCTTGTCTGATTGAGGCTGACAAACTGGTTCTTCTTTGTCTTCAATTGTGTCTCCAGTGAACATTGGTTCATCAGAAACTACATGAATTGACTTTTTCATGCTTGAGTGTTCGCTTGTTTAACACTCTGAATGCCTTGCTGACACTTGAGTAATCCAGAAATATTTCTTAATCAGCTTTGGGCTGAAAAACCTTGAGCTGATCCTTTCCATTGTTATGGACAAAACATTTTCTTCCAAAGGCATGAAAATATAAAACATTTGGTTTTCAACCGTTCCAAATTTCATAAGGTGTCTTTTCATGTCTCTTAATCATGAGAGCTCGATTCTGAGTATAACAAGCTATATTTACAGCTTCTGCCCAAAATCTTTTTGCAATTTAGATTCATAAATCATCGTCCTTCCAGCTTCTTTGAGTGTACTATTCCTCCTTTCAGCTACTCCATTCTGTTGAGGTGTTGTTGTAGCTGCAAGCTGGTGTAGAACTCTATTTTCTCCACAATATTCAATGATTATGTTGTTGAGCAATTATGTTCCTTTGTCCGATCTGATCTTGACTACCTTAGCACCCTTTTGATTTTGGAGTCTCTTGAGAAGTTCTGTCAGTTGTTGCTTGGTCTCACTTTTCTTGGTCATGAAAATAACCCAAGTATATTTTGAAAAGTCATCAACCACCACCAAGGTTTATTTCTTTCCACTAACACTGATTTGTGTGTTTGGTCCAAATAAGTCCATATGCATCAGTTCTAAAACTTTGTTTGTAGAATGCTGAGACTTAGTCTTGAAACTTGTTTTAGTTTGCTTTCGTTGCTGACAAGCATCACACAAGCTGTCTTTCTTGTATGTTATCTCTGGCAGTCCAATCACCAAATTCTTTTTGACTAACAAGTTGATGTCATCAAAATTTAGGTGACTCGGTTTCTTGTGCCACAACCAACTGAGTTCTGACTTGGTGTGCACAATTAAACATGTTTCTGAAACTGCTGTAGACCAATCCACAACATACATGTTCTCATCTCTTCTTCCGGCTAGAACTACCTAGAAAGCTGTTTCGCTGACGACAATGCAATACTCCTTATCAAAGGTAACTTTGTATCCTATATCGCATAATAGACTTGTGCTGAGTAGATTGTAGTGAAGTCCTTCCATGTAAGATACATTCTTGATTGTGAGTCCATTCCTGATTAAGTTTCCATAACCTTTTGTGTAACCAGGTTTATCTTTACTTCTAAAATTGACTCTAGGTCCATTATAGCTACAAAATTTGTGAGACAGTCATTGCTCTTTGTCATGTGCCTAGAGCATCCACTGTCAAAGTACCAAATATCATGTAAAACAAATTAAAATGCTTTAGGTACCCAACTGTGTTTGGGTCCATAGTGGTCAGTTGTCAGTACAACTCTGGGCATATTTCTATAAGGTCTTCTCTGGAAATTGTTGCACTTGTTTTCATATATATAAGCCACACTTCCATAATATCTTTTCTTGGATTGTGTCTCATTTTTATGATTTCTCAGGTCTTCTAGTTGTAACTGATTTCCAAAATGTCTTCTATTATTAAAGGCTGAATTATAACCATCATTCCTTTTATACTGAGGTCTAGACTGGCCTTTGTATTGAGACTTTTGGTGAGAACTAGGATAAGTCCTCTGCTGAGTCTTGGACTGAAACTTATGATATGTTTTTTGGTCTGGTATGATTGCTCTTATCAGTTTTAATAGTAAGTGCAGTAAAATTCCAATCATTATCAGTGGGGTATATTCTACCTTTACCCATTGATGTGTAAATATTTGAATGATTTACATTCTTAGATTTACTCCGATTATAATTTTTCTGGTTCTTGACTTGATCAGTTTTTGTAGATCTTGCAGTTGATCTACCACTCTTGTTTTCTTGAGGTACAGTTGTTTTATCATTCGATTTACCTTTATTGATAGTGCGGGTGACTTTTTAGAAAACTGAGGTGTCTTATGAAAAGCTGACTTTACTGGTTCAGCAATTTTCTCAGTCTGTGAAAGTTGCTCAGCTACCAGTTTTGATACTAGGTTCAGCAGCTTTGCTAGTTCCTTCCTTAGAATATTGCTGTGTATCAAATCCTAAGCCAGTTCCGTCTCCAAATGGCTTTCCTGATTTGAACCCAGTAGCTGAACATGATTGAGCAAAAGATTCGATTCTTTGCCGTCGATGCGATGAGGGTCGACGATCGATTCTACTCTTTATCAGTTCTAGTCAGTTAATTCATCATGTTTAGTTCAGACTTCAATCTTTCAACTTCAAGAATTAGAATTTCTTTCTCAGCTTTAATTGATTCATAACCAGCTTGGATGGTTACCAGCTGGTTCATCAATTCGTCAAGTGTTTCTTCTAATTCTAGATTTTTTGGATTAGAGTCAGCAGTCGAAGAACATGCATTTTGCATAGAAATCTGAGCTGAGGAGTATTTGGAGTTAGATTCACATACCTTATTTGGATCCTCCATATGAGCCATTAAAGTTGTATCATCTAATAATCTTTCAATGCCAGCTTCATAGTCTGACTCATCTCCAGCTAAAAGTGCTCTTCTGGCAATTCTTCGTTGCCGAGTCTTCTTACTAGTCAGCTCTTGACATTCAGCTTTATAGTGTCCAGGCTTTTTACAGTTGAAGCAGAGATACTCAACATCTATTCTCTTTTTAGGAGTCTTCTTGATAAACTTCTGAGTGACTGGATGTCCACTCTTCATTCTTCGATATCAATTCATCATTAGGGCCATCTGCTTCTCCATCTCATCCAACTGCTGAAGATTGCTAGATGAGGTTTCTTGGTTATCATTTGGGGCTGTTGCCGCAAGAGCTGTTGTTTTAGGTTCCTTCATGGCATTGATTAGAGCTGTTGTCATGGTGAAATCTTCACTGAATTCAAAAGCTTTGAGATCTAAGAAGATTTTGAAGGAATCTTCTATGTCAAGTCTTCTTGATTCTTCCATTGTTGTGACCTTCATCTTCCAGCACATGGGTAAAGCCTTCAAGATTCTAGTGTTGGTTTCTTTCTTGGTGTACTCAATTTTGAGTAGAGCCAGTTCATCCATGATAGTGCTAAATCTTGTTTCCATCTGATCAATATTTTTGCCTGACTTCATCTTGAAATTCTCAAACTTCTGCTTTACTACAGAGATCTTATTCTCTTTAATAAAATCAGTTCCTTCACAAACTAACTGAAGTTTCTCCCACCTTTCTTTTGCAGTGGTGTAATCCATGACTTTCAGATACATGTTGCTGTTAAGAGTTCTCAGTATGATGTCCATGGCAACATTGTTCAAGTTGTTTCTCTTTCGATCATCACTGGTCCAATCACTTTTGGGCTTTGGAACTCTATCTTGTTCACCATTGACAGTTTACATGTGAGTGATCTGAATAGGTCCATCAATGAGTACATCTATCATCTCATCATGAGAAGCTACTAGAAAGGCCTACAAATGACGTTTATATTCATAAAATATGTCCATGTTGCACATAAGCATCTGTCTAGCATACTGATTGTTATCCATTGTGTGAGTGAATGAAAATTGATTATATAACGACTGGAAACTGAGCTTTCTAATAAGAACAACTACAGGAGATATTGAGCAAATGAGTTTTTAACAATGACTTGTTAAAGAAACACTGCTCTGATACCAATTGTTGGTCCCTTGGAAAGACTAACACAAGTTTAAAGGGGGTGAATAAACTTGTCACCAAAAACCACATTATTTAACAATAAAGGTTCAGTTAAAACTTGTGTGGAGTTAAGCTGACAAAGCGTGTTTAAGTCGCTGCTGACTTATAACAAACTGAGTCAACCGGCCCCAGATATAATTCTAGCCTTTTCTGGATCTTGTTATTCTATGTGAAAGCTGAGTGTGTTAAACTGAATTCGGGTGAATGTTAGTTAGTGAGCTGTGAGTTTGTGTAACAATCAGTTCTCAGTATGCTATATAAACAATAAAAATGCATTAATAGTAAGTAATGCGTTAGGTAAATAAAACAAGAGTTATAGAGGTTCCAGATGGTGTAATCATGCCAGTCCTCTCTTCCCATGTGGTGTAGGAGGAAAATTCCACTAGAACTTCGTGAGGTGAGATGTTACAAAAAGTCCTAAACAATAGTCCTTGACTAATCCTAGCTTCACTATCTAAACAATCAAAGAACAGGTTGGATTGCCGCTCTTCAAATGCTTGAGCCACTGGTCCTTGAAGGGTTACGTATGCCTCTTAACCAGCTACCACCACAAACACAGTCTACCCGACTGCTGATACAGCTGTCCTTGGCAAATCCTTCACCGGATTGCTTCACAGTCTTAACCTTTGATTAAGAATAAAATTTGGGCGGAGAATCAAATTGATTCTCATTTGTGGTTCTTCAAAGTGTCTGATTCTTGATAAATTCTGTGTAGCTTGAACACTTGAAGAAATTCTTGATCGATCTTGTTGAGCGCAGATAACAATAATAGCAATTCGAATGAACAAGACTTTTGCATAAAAATGCTTGCAATCTTGTTAATTCCTGTGTTTGATCCTTGGTGCAAAGTCCTTTATTTATAGTTTAAGGTCCAACGTTCATATTGCTTAAATTTGAATTGTATCAACGTTTATCTTGTAACGGCTATGTTTAGTGACCGTTCTGTCTTGTCAGTATTTCATCCAATAGGGTTCCTTCATTTACAACATTCGAATGTACTATCAGTTTGTTGGATGGCTGACTGTGAAACTGAGTATCCTGATCCGTTTCATGCTGAGTTTTTCAGTTATCAGCTTCTTAACTGACTTAGAGCATTCACTGAGTTTTTACTCTTTTTCTAAAATCAATACTCTAATTTTTCATCTAATTATGATTGACTTAACCAGAATTCACCATAAGCATATATAATCTAAGAGTTCATTGACCTTATGACTCTTAGTTATTCATACAAGATCCATAAAGTCAGTTCAGGCCACCACAGACTTGCCTGAATTCTAACTTTACAGTCTCGGCTTTCATAACTGAGTTTGAGCCCTCAGTTCTCCAATCTTCCTTAACTAAGCCTGTGACCCTCAGTTCTTCAGATACTGAGTTTGTTCCCTCAGCCTTCAGTTCTAGATAAGTCAACCGAGTCTATGTCCCTTGGTGAACTTACCTTCTTCAGTTCTGAGTGAGCTTCAGTTCTAAGTGTGCATCTTCAGTCTTAAGTTATGTTCCAATTCTCTAGATGATTTCCAGTTTCAGTTCTACGACACTTCTATCTATTACAGTGCTTGTCTGATATGACCTATACAATTATTAGACTCTAGTAAAACCTATACATTCAGTTCTAGACATCTTTTAGCTTTCCAGTATAACAGTTAGTTTCAGCACTTCATCAATGGGGTGTTAACAAACATGTTCTTTAAATAAGATAAATCATCATCAAAACTAAATTTTATTCACAACAATCTGGTTGGCCTATGTTAGGGTACCGGGGGTGATCCAGACGAGGAGGATCCATCTAGTGACCTGAAGGGTCTTGAAGAGTTGAATAAGTTTTCCAACGGGATCCCTGGTGTCTAGAAGCCGATCAGATGAAGACTTTGATGAATATCGGTCGGAAAGCTAAAATCCGGTTGTCTATCATCATTTGAGATTGGAGAGCGGGGTTAGATCTAATCAGAAAAGATGTAAAAATGTGTTTTCCCGGTAACGGAACCAAATGATAATGTCTGAATTATCACAAATAAGATGATGCAGTGGATATATCTAGATAATTAGGTGTGATTTGGCATGTTTTATGTCATTAAATCTCAAGAACAACATGAAGGTCAAGTACAATAAAAATGGGGTGTTTTGAGGGATTGTGACTGAGCTGAAAGGGCTTCTTGCGTACCCTTGAGTGTAAGGGATCAAGCCACATAATGTAGTTCTGGTGTGCAAGGGGACACAACTATTTATAGACGATATAATCACCGTTTACAATGGGCTCATAAGATGTGTGTCGATGGGCGAGCTCTGTTAGGCGGGCTTACGTTGAGGCCGCTGTGTGCTCGGCACTGGGGACTGCCTGTACACTCCAACTGATTTTAGCTTTGTCCAAACTGGTGGCGAGATGAGGGCGAGCTGGCCCCGGGTACCTGAGCTGACTGTATGTATGTTGATCTTCGTATTTCATCTCGGTTGATGATGATAACTTGGAGAAGGTATGATGTGGGATCTTCTTCTTTGGTGTGACTCGGCTAATGATGGGCAGGCTCGTTGGGCCGCGAGCTTTGTCATTTGCTGGGCTTATGCATGTGTTAGGCTTCGGATTCACAGGCTGTTTGTCGGGTTTGACTTATGAAATTCTATTGATGCAATTAAAGAACCAAAGACCTAGAATCAAGCTATCAATCATGATGAATTTAAAGAAGACTCACACTTAGGAAATAGTTGATTTACCCCAGGATAGAAGCCTATTGGTGAAAATGGGTATATAAAATCAAGCATAATCCTGATAGATCAGTGGAGAGATACAAAGCTAAATTGGTGACAAAAGATATAGTCATACATATGGTATTGACTATCAAGAGACTTTTTCACCTGTTGTCAAAATTACCATAATCAGGGCTTTGCTAGCAGCAGCAGCAGCTAATAATTGGAATCTTCCCCAGATGGATGTCAATACAGCATTCTTGCATGGTGATTTACATGAAGAAGTATACATGCAATTGCCTCAAGGCTTTGCAACACAAAAACCAAATAAAGTTTGTAGATTAACAACATCTTTATATGTTTTGAAACAAGCCAGTATGCAGTGGAATTGTAAGTTGACTGAATATCTAGAAGCACAATGCGTTGTTCAGTCAAAAAATGATCACAGCCTATTCACCAAATGATCATGACAGTCGTTTATTACTTTGCTGGTATATGTAGATGACATCATAGATGCGATCCATATGAAAAGTTGATTCAACAAATGAAAGATGCTTTGCATCAGCAATTTACTATTAAATACCTTGGCAAACTGAGATATTTCTTCGGCATTAAGGCTGCCAGAACTCCTGCAGGCGTTTCTATTTCTTAAAGGAATTATACACTCAGCCTTCTAGAAGAATATGAATTTTGGGGGGCCAAACCTGCCAAGACACCTATGGAGTCCAAGAAGACCTTACAACATGGAGAGTCACCACTTTTGGAAGACAAGAGTCACCGCTTTCGGAAGACAATATTGCATACAGATCACCGGTGGGAAAGCTAATGAACCTCACTTTAACCAGACCAGATATAGCTTTTTCAGTTCAGCAGCCGAGTCAATTTTTGGATACTTCCACTGAAAATCACATGAAAGCAACACACAGACTGCTGAGGTATTTGAAAGACAATACATGGCAAGGAATATTATTCCCGGCTAAGAATAACCTGGTTTTGAAAGGATTTACTGGCAGTGATTGGGCTGGTTGCCCTGAAACCAGAAAGTCGGTATCATCTACATGATGTTCTTAGGGGATGCTCCTATTTCCTAGAAAGCAAAAAAACAGACAACTATAGCAAGGAGTTCTTCAGAGGCTGAATACAAGGCTATGGCAAATGCGGTTTGTGACTTCAATGGTTGATTTACATCCTACAATATTTACTAGTTCCTCTTCAGGTGCGTGTTGTATTATCCCATGTGAAAGATGCAACCCATGTTGTTTTGTTTTTGGTTTTTTTTTTGGTTGAAGCACTTCGAAGTCGAAGTTGAAAGAAATGGGTTAATTGGTTCAATCGGGTTTAAGTTTTTTTTTCCTCTTGAATGATTTTTTCCTTTTGGATGGTGTGTTTGGAGGAGAGGTTGAGCTAGATTGGACGACCGGCGGTGGGTATGGCGGTGGGGGCGGTGGGAGGCGGGGGAGGTGGAGATTGATTTTAGGGTTTGAGAATATGAGAGGAATGGAATTAAAATGTTGTAAATATAGGGATTTAAATGTAGTTATGTACTATTTATTTTTTTTAATGTGGTGTGTGAAGTAAGTGTATGGTGTGTAAAAGTAAAACAAAAATAATAATAAAAAAAATGAGTGGAACAACCCCAATTTTGGACACGTGGCAGTGCTGGGACAACCCCAATTTTTGCAAAAGGAAGGACGTGGCCGACTTTCCTGCTTTACCATATTATAAGTATCTAGATATATATTGTTGGAACAGATTGCTCACACTTGTGGGAGGTGTTGGGACAGATTGCCCACACCCTTAAATGAAAATTGTGCAAGTGTTGGACAGATTGCCAACACTTGAGGGGGGTGTTGGGACAGATTGCTCACACTCTAAATATATAAGAAATATAGTAGCGCCTTTACTAACACCAATTGGTTGTAGTAGAATGGTAAGCGCTTGATCCTAACATGGTATCAAAGTCAGAGGTCACGGGATCAAACCCTGGTTGGAACATTATTTTAAAAAAATGTGCAAGTACTGGGACAGATTGCCCACACTTGTGGGGGGGGGGGTGTTGGGACAGATTGCTCACACTTTTAATATATAAGAAATATAGTAGCGCCTTTACTGACACCAATTGGTTTTAGTACAACGGTAAGCGTGATCTTAACATAAGAAAATTGTACTTTTACGGCATGTATTTATGGCGTTCTTTTAAGAACGCCGTAAATATTGATATTTATGGTAATTAAAAACAAAGGCAGGTTAGAAACTTAGAACAAGCCTTCACCGCAAAAAAAGAATATAGCCTTTCTCATTTTACAAACACCTCATTCTCTTCATTCTCCTTTTCATAACCACCATAGCCACTTCTCAGCCACCACCGCAAGACCTTTATAACGCCGTCAGAACTCTCTCCAATTCTGGCTACACTTCCATTTCCCTCAAAATCCAAGTCCTATCCGAACACCATTGGCCGCTTCTTTTCTCCAACACAACTGCTATCACTAGGATGGAAGCGCTACACGAGAATCTGAGAAAAATGGGGACCAGCCTTGAAAGAGGTGCGTTACAAGTCATGCTGCCTTTAATCAAAATCTCAAAGGCAACGAGTGGTGTTGTCGCCGATGAACCTACCAACAAAGTTCCACCACTTACCCTTGGCGTTCGAGTGTGGAAAACGTGAAAAAATAGTCACCGTAATAGAAGAGGGTAGCATGGAGAGTAATGCTACTAAAGTGTTCGATGATAATTCAAAGACATTTTTAGCTGACATAAGCGAAGAAGAAGGTCTCAGCAGTGGCTTTGATGAAAATCAGCTGCAATTCGCAGATGCCAAAGATATCGAGAACAAGGTATTCGACAAAATGCCAAAGCCAATTTAAGTTGAAATAGTTGAAGGCCTAAAATATGAGGAGGATGCAGATATTGACAGTAACATTGAAGTGGTTAAGGCTCTGAAGGGTAGGAGCATGAACTGCATATGGTTGTTGCGAAAGGAGGTGGAATTGCCTTCGACCCATACTGGTCATACTCTGGTAAACCATAATTACACTTTGTTATCTTGTTGGTTCTAACCTTATAAATGTGTTATTTTATTTTGATTTCTCTTTTCTCCTATTGATTTCTCAACAACTTGCTCTCCACACTGGTCCAATGGGTATATAATTCCATGTTTCCATTAATTTGTTCTTGCCATTTCCACCTTGGAGCCATCGCTCACCACTTATCTTAAAAGCACGACTTTTTCACATGTGTTTGTCAATTGGCAAGTTTTATGCCTTTTAATGATTTTTTTTGGCCCATTTTATCCGCTTGAACAACACAAGCTAACTTGATGGATACCCTGGTTGTCTTCTAAGAAACATTTACAATGGAAATAAGTGGATTATCTTATGCTGAAAATTTTGTTTTGTTTAGTTGTCTCAGTTACATGTCTGCCTGCATATCTGTTTCATATGGTTGCTGAGGTAAGTTCGGAGTTATGTACGTACGGCTTGATAACTATTGGTTGCTGACTTAAGTTTAGGTTTTTGTCCAAGACCTGTAGCACAGTCTGCCTTGGTTTGCTTTTGATTTGTGTACCTTGATGCCTATATGCTAGTAGTACTTTGAAACCTGTAGTACATTCATTGTAAACAGCAAGTCGAAAAGGGTAGTCAAATTTGCTTTCACACATGACTGATTTCTTGGACTTTTTGTTCGTGAGATGTCTTCTTTTTTGGTTATATTTAGAATCATAAATTTCGTCCATTTCCCATCTGCATGCCTACATGAATTGTTCTCTTTTTTACTTGTGAAGTGGGTGCCAACTTTCACTATGTGAGAGATTTCTAGCAGCCTGTGCATGTGTGCTGCCAACCTCAGAAGTTGATCCTGGTTTTATGGGGCAAGTTCAACATGGTGTTGCTGAGGCAAGCAAATCCCCAGCTAGAAATCCTATATCAGCTGATAGAGTCATGTGCTGCAAGTATATTCTGTGAGTATATGAAATATTTCATCATGAGGCATATCCTTACTTATTTCTGAACTTCGATTCACATTTGAGTTTACATTAGCTCAAAGTGAGTCGGTAGTAGTGCTTATAATTTTATCGTGCGCTTCTTGAAATTTAAATTTTCTAAACATAAGCATTGGTTTTGATGTGTCAGAAAATTAAGGTCATGCAGATTAAAGGTATTGGCTTCATGATATTTGCTTTGCCAGGGGAGCCTGGTCTAACTGAATTGGTGGGGGACTTCAAAATCCAGTTTCATGATCACCATGGAGATTTATGTTGGTATAGAATATCTCATAGTTCTTTTAATTTCATTTAGCAATTATACAATTTAGCTGGAACTTTATTAACCTTCAAAATTTTGCAGCCAAATCGAACGTTATTGTGAGTTCTTGGAAGCTGAGAAAATCATGGACTATAGTCCTTTGGTTGGTATCCATTTTCGTGATGATAATACCGGCGACAAGATGGGTTTGTCCCCTTTTGTCCTGTAGAAAGGTAGTTCATTTAGCTGCATATCATTCTTTAGCTAATACATATGTGGTGTTAAAAGATTGTCAATAAGATGTTGGCTTGCATTTAAGGAAGTAACGATTCGTTTCAGATAGAAAATTTTAAGCGTGGCTGCCGCTCCCTTGAAGCAGAGTTGCAAGACATGAATCGTGTTCTTGCAGGAAGGTAAAGTCTATTTGGATTTATGTAAATAGCCATTTTAATGCTAATCTTCGTAGGTAATAATTTTATAGCATTCACTAGTCATGGAAACAAAGATGTTCAAGTCTCTTAATTGGGTTGCATCATTTCAATCCATGGTTTCGTCCCATATGATCCTCTGCCTCCTCTACCTCTATGATCTAAAGCTCCTGAACTCGGAGGTCGAAAGACTAGTCGTGCATCATCCATGATACCAGGTGCATTGTCATTGTTATCTTCAGAAATTATTTTCACGGGGAAGCAAAGTGTGGAAGAAAACTCTAGAGGAGTTCTTATACTTATGCCATTATTAGTATTCACGTTCGTCTTCTTTCTATTCGTTGTCCTTAGGCCGACGTTGTTATGGATGGAACGGAATTCAACGTATGAGAAATCAATCAAAGAGAGCTATGTTTTCTGTGTGTTCATCCTGATATTGGGAAGTTCCATGTTTAGTGAAATAATCGGGCAACATTTCGTGTTTGGACCAATGCTTTTAGGGGTTATAGTACCTCATGGTCTGCCATTGGGTTCGGATTTGGTGAAAAAGCTTGATTACTTTGTCTCCTTCATCTTCTTGCTTCTGTATTTCGTTGTTGGCGGTTCTAGATTAGATATCTCCTCAATCAGAAGAAGAAATTTATTTGTTATCTTGATATTGGCATTTTCTTCATTCCTAGGGAAAGTACGTGGAACAATTTTACCCTGCATATACTATGAAGTGTCAATGGATGATGCTTTATGCCTTGGCTTGATTTTGAGTGTCAAGGCATCAATGACTGTCTGCTACTCGAAAATGCAATCCATTGTGAGGTATATAATTATGTTTGAACTTTTCATCTTTTCCGAAACTCTAGTAAGAAATGATGCACCCTACTGTATATATATATATATATATATATATATATATATATATATATTTGCCTTGTTTTTTCAGCTGATTGACAAAGAGATATTCACAGTGATGATCTCCTATTGTGATGGTACTGTGGGTGGCTCGTTGTATGCGTTATTGTTGTGGTGCGGTGATAGTTGCTATTGTGTTATGTATATGTACTTTTTATTGGAACATGGTGAATTGTAATAAAACATGTATTGTTTAAAAGGAAGAAGTTATAAGGTGTACTAAGTACAATGTTCATTTTCATAGTTTATGGTGTATGTATGAAGCAATTATGGCCTGCATTAATGTTAATTTATGGCCTACATCCAATTGATCATTATGGCATGCATGTACATGCCGTGGTAGATGATTTTAGTGATTTTGCGGCATTCTTTGTACGTTGTAATTTGGCGTAGATAAGCCATTTATGGCGTGCTCTGGTTTGAGTTTACGGCGTGCTCTTGCATGCCTCGAACAATTTTTTTATTGGGCTCAAACTATATTTACGGCATTCATTTCAGATCATTTATGGCGTACAAAAGCATGTTGTAATTTTCAACATATATTTACTGCGTGTCCATTAATGGCTTGCATTATTGTGCCGTAATTTACCATGTATGGCGTGCCTTGCACGCAGTAAATTGTCAAATTTCTTGTAGTGATATTTATATGGTTTTTATATACTATGAAGTTGATTAACTTATTTCCGACAAAGAGTGTCGTGGAACATTTTCAAACATTATGTATCGGGATTTAGCTAACATAATAGTAATATTAAAGTGTTACTTTTTATTTTAAACGGTTAATCATTCCAATATGATTTTCATTTTATTCACCTTTATATTTTCTGGATTTTATAATTATGATGTATAAGATATTCAATCAATTCAAATATATTTATTTACGTTAAGTTATAAACGGCGAGCTTAATATATATATATATATGTATATATATATATATATATATATATATATATATATATATATATATATATATATATATATATATATAATATATAGAGGAGTCAATTTAATCCAATTACCCAATTGACCCGCTCTATACCCGACCCAAACCTGTCTAATGTGAAGGGAAAAAAAAACCTACCATTTATGAAATAAATTCGGCAATAGGGAAAAAAAACCTACCATAATTTTCAATCTCCATAAATTCGGCAATAGGAAAAAAAAACCTACCATAATTTTCAATCTCCATAAATTCGGCTCACATTTCTTAAAATTTTCTCCATTTCTACTTTCACATTGCAAAACAAACCTACAATAATTCTGAATCTACATAAATTCAGCTTACATTTCTGAAATTTTCTTCATTTCTACTTTTACATTTAACATGTTTATTCTAAGATCATTCTAGGAGGTGTGAATACACAAGGTATGCGAGATATTTGCAATTTGATTTCCTTCGTAATTTGATTTTGGATATTTGATTTCATGGTCTTCGTTTCTCGCTTGGCAATTTATTTATCATGTTTTTATTTTGTCGATTTAAAACAACTTTTCGCATTCTGGGCACTTCGTATTTTACAACATTTTTCCATTTCTTCATTTTGAAAAAAAAAAAAAAAAAAACCGTTCTACCTGAACTATGGCATTATTGGTTTGTATTCTGGATTTTTATGTTTTCTTTTAGCTGTGTTTTTTTATGAGATTGAATTGTGTTTTGTTACACCTCAAAAAAAAGAATTGTTTTTTGTTTTGAATATTTTCTTCAGCAGATATTTCTTCACCAAATTGACAAACTGTCACTCATAAGAAAGAATTGTCTGGTGAGTTCTTACTTTCTTTTATTTTATCGACTAATTAAGTTCTTTAATTTTTTGTTTATTATTTTTTGTTTTGAACTACGTTCTTTCTTTCATATTTTGTTGTGTTTTGAAAGTTTTTGACATCATATTGATAACCAAATTGGCAAATCTGTAGGCCATTTAATCGATGATGTTTTAAATTTAGAAGTAAAAAATAATCAAATTCAATTCTTTTTTTAATTGCACCGATTTTGTTAAATATGTCCAACTTTTTTTTTTGCGATTAAAATAGGGAATAAATTACGCTAACGTTCTTCTAATTTCTCAGAAAAGAAAACCAACCATAATTACAGAATTTGCTTACCCTAATTAGAAAATTCATTTAAAATTTAATTCTCCTAATTAAAATAGGGAATAAATTCGGCCCAAATTAGAAAAATCATTTAAAATTTGATTCTCCTAATAAAAATTGAGAATAAATTCGGCCCTAATTATAAATCATTTAAAATTTGATTTTCCATAGAAAAATAGGGAATATTTCGCATTAAATTCCATCAAATAAGAAATTTATTGAGAAATATTTTTGCATTAAATTATAATATTCAAAAAAGTATTAAATCAATTTTATCAATTAATACAAAATATCCTAACATTAAATTAAATTCATACACGAAATATTCAGAAATTAAATTCATCCCCTACAAATTAGACACATCAATTAATGCTAAATATTGTTACATCAAATTGTTTTTTTAAAAATAATTATATTCATATTCGCAATTTAATACAAATATTCTTACATTTATGTCATCTCCTTTAAATTAGTCGCCTCATTTAATTTCAAATATTCAAACTATTAATTATTATTTTTAACATTGCACCTATTTGTATTTATAATATTTTTTTATTAATTTTGACCCGTTTTATTTTTGCGTGTTTATGTCATTTAATGAGAAATTTTCACATTAAATACATCCCTATAAATTAGCCACCATAATTATTGCCAAATATTCTTACATATTAAATGTTCAAAAATAACTAATTAGTCACCCTAATTAATGCCAAATATTCTTACAAAATAAATTCATCTCATTTCACATTAAATAATAACTAAATTCAAAAACCTACCATAATTATAAGGTATAAATTCCGCTTACAATCTTCTAATTTGTTTTGAAAAAACTACCATAATTACAAAAACCGCATACCATAATTAGAAAAATCATTTAAATTTTGATTCTCCTAATAAAAATAGAAAATAAATTCGGACATAATTAGAAAAATTATTTAAAATTTGATTCTCCTAATAAAAACTGGGAATAAATCCGGCTCACATTAATGCTAAATTAGACCCGTTCCAAACCCGGTTTATTTCTTAAAAAAATAAAATATTTCTTTAAAATCCAGGAGTAACTCTCATATTAAATACTCTCTAATATTAATTTCAAATTCAGAATTCAGATTCAAATTTTTATTTTCTTTTATTTGAGATTCCGAAAATTTTGCATTAAATTCATAATTATTATTTAAATTCAAATTCAAATTTCAAATTCTCATTTACTTCCAAAAATCTATCTATCTACCCGCTCCAACTCTATAAAAACACACGTAGATCATCCACCACCCTATTACGTGAATTTGTTACCAATTAAAATATCAAATCAAATCTACTTAAAATAAAAAATATCAAATCAAATCAACTTCAAATTCAAATTCAGCCATTCATCTATTTCCAAATTCAAATTTCAACCCAAACTGCATCTTCAAATATTGTCAATCATTGTTCAAATTTGGGTTATCACCTTCTCACTTCCCGCAGAATAGTAACATACACAAAACAATTTTTTTCCAAGAAGTATCGGAACAAATTTCACCTTTTTCAAATCTCCATTGATTGTCTCACTTTACACGCTTAGTTGTTTCCATGTTTTCTCTTCCCTTGATCCACAATCTTCGTCGGCGAGTTCTCCTAGATTGCTTGATTTGATATTTTTTTTAGAATTGATTAATTAATCATCACTGAATGTTATAAATGTTTATGATCGTCAGGTTTGAGAAATTTTCTTGATCGTCAAGTATGATTACGGAGGCATCCTGCAATGGGAAAGATGTAGAAAAAAATGAAGATTGAGATGAATTGATCTAAGGTAACAATGTCTATTTTCTAATTTTAATTTTAATTTTAATTTTAATTTTTGTTTCATATTGAAACCGAAACTCGATTGTTCACATCCCTCCACTCACTTGAGCATTTAGGGCAAGGGTTGTCAACAATTTTTTGTTCAAGAAATGAGCCATTGCAATCTCATGGTCCTATTTTTTTTCTTTGGAAGAATATCAAACATTTTTTATTAATCAATTCAGAATGCCACCGGTTATTAAGATCGGCTTAGTAATGCTTCGTTATGGTGCTAGCCTAATATTGACAAGAATATGTTTATGAGGCAGGCTTCGTATGAGGTTGCAGCAGACATGAAGAGAATCCTAGATTAAGTGTTCATTGAACAATCTCGATTCAGTTGATGAGTTTCTTTTTTATCATACATTCAGTGCAGGAATGTTGTCTCGATTTTTCCTTCATTTGCTAATATATTATTCAGTCATAAAAACACGATATATCTCTTTTAAAATTCAATCCATATCTCTTTTTTCATCGTGTATGCCTTGAATTTTAAATATTCATATTTTTCTCCATTACTGTTTCTTTTTTAATTACAAAAATATGATTACTGGATTGATGTGTTGATTGCTCAAAAAATTGATGTGTTGATTTCTGTTTTGTTTTTTTTTTTTTCCAGGTATTTGATGGCACTAAGGTAATTTTTAAATTATTTATTAAATTTTTTTTTGTGGGTGGTAGACACAATTTTTTTTTCCTTTTATATTTTACATGAAAAAAAAAACTACTACAATTACAATAGAAATTATTGTGTGCAAGTTAGGAAATTATTACTTGAGATTTAAAAAGAAAAAAAAAGTTAGGAAATTAATTATTTTGTATTTTTGGCATGTTTTTTTTTTCTTTTATACTATCAACCCATAAAAGGAAAGGAGCGAGACAAGCCCATAAATTATGGATGTAAAATCAATTCGGTAATTGACTGTATAATTATATTTTGCTTGAATTCTTATACGTTTTTTATATAGTCAAGGTAAAAGAATATACATTCTCATTATTGTTTGAGACTTATAAAACAAACTTAAGAAATTATTTATTTTATAATTTGACACGTTTTTTTTATTATCAACCCATAAAAGGAAGGGAGCGAGACAATTCCATAAATTATGGACGTAAATCGATTCGGTAACTGACATTATAATTAATTCATGCTTGAATTCTTATACGCTTTTAATATGGCCATAGTAAAAGAATAGATATTTTTAACTTGAGGCTTAAAAAGAAAGAAAAAACATAAGAAATCATTTATTTTATATTTTTGGCACGTAGTTTTTTCTTTTCAATTTCATAATTAACTTCCAAATTATATTATCAACCTATAAAAGGAAAGGAGCCGGGCAAGTCCATAAATTATGGACGTAAATCGATTCGGTAACTGACGTTATAATTAATTATTGTTTGATATTTTTTGTGCCACATGTTTGAGTTCTTATACGTTTTTAATATAGTCATGGTAAAAGAAAATATTTTTTTAATAATTGCTTGAATTCATATATGGGCGAAATCGCCCATCTTCAAGAGTGTTACCACTTATCTTGGGCATATAAGGGAGTGATTTATGAGCGATTTCGCCCATCTTAAGACGGGGGATAGGCTCAAAATAATTAAATGATGGCGTGATATTGTTAATGATTAAAATCATACTTAATTAAAACCAATCAGTATTAATAGACAATCAATCATATATTTAAGAAATAAGAAAGTTTTTTTTAATTCATGAGAATACATGATTTTATAGTATATAATAATTGATAGAATCACAATCAATTATAATTAATAGGCAATCGGTCAATATATTTTTACTTATCAAATCAGTTTTTATTTAGCCTTTTTTTCTCTCTCTAATTTATCTTGCTTTAAATTAGTAAATATAGAGACGACTTTGCCATAGGGCAGCCTAATCGTACCATGAGTAATTACTTTATGTGATGACTTGATCGACGTTGAATTAAATTATGCTAAGTGATTTAAATTGTTCCGTTTATGTATTTTTCGTGATCCTTATAATTCATGGTTTTATAAAGAAGCTTAAATTTAGCAAGAAAACTAACTAAATCAAGCCTATGTTAAAAATAAATAAAATTCACATTGAAATTGTCAATAAAAGTTAGAATGATAGAAATCTATAGTTAAATGTTTGTGTTCCTACTTGAGATATGTAATATGATTTTGAATAACTTTTGCAGTTTCTAAACTAGATTAGCTTAGTTTTGTCGTATACATTCTATGATTTCTTTCGACATGTTTTATTTTGATGCATCATTATGTGGTTTTTATATAATTCAGATTATGGACACTCAGTTAGCATCATAAAAATGGGGAGTGGATGGGGGCAGTCTGACTCAATGACTTGAGAGGACTCTACCAACTGAGTTTTCTCCTAAACGCAAAGGAGTTTGAAAGATTCTTTTTACATGTGTTTGAATTATAATTAAAGGCGATATTTAATGACAATAGTTTGATTGATTTGTGTGTGTATGTGTTTGAATGAGAATTAATGGCAATAGTTTCAATGGTTTTTTGACATGTGTTTGAATGAGAATTAAATGCAATAATTAATACCAATAGTTTGAATGGTCCTTTTTGACATGTTTTTTAATGAGAATCAATAATTAATAGAAACAGTTTAAATTAATTATTATTTTGACATGTATTTGAATGAGAATTAAAGACGACAATTAATGACAATAATTTGAATGATTTTTTTTTACATGTGTTTGAATAGACATTAAAGGCGATAATTAATGACAATCTTTGAATGATTTTTTTGGAATGTGTGTGAATGAGAATTAAAGGCATTCATTAATGGCAATAGTTTGAATGATTTTTTTTTAACACGTGTTTCATTTAAAATTAAAAGTGATAGTTAATGTTAATACAATGAATGATTTTTTAGTGCTTGAATGAAAATTAAAGGCGATAAGTAATGACAATAATTTGAATGATTTTTTCAAGTATATTATCAAGTAGCCGCCTATCAATAATAATTACTTTTTTCAATTATTTATTTATTTATTTTATTTATAAAATCCTCATAAAATGTGATTTTAAATTGATTTTAAGGTCTTCGTGTTTGAGTGAAATCTATTTATCTTTTTTTTGGGGGGGGGGGGTGGTGGTGGTGGTGGTGGTATGTCCGTGTGTTGTGTGGGGCGGAAATAATAACATATGGTTATTTTGTTTTCATCATTCAATGACATTGATGATCATGCACGCAATTATATATTAATATTTATTATATGTTCTCATTTTCAATTTCATTTATATACTTATATTATTCCGGGCATTATCCAACGTTTTCATTAAACATATCATGAGTTCACATCTTAAAAAATAGTACTTATTTTCTCATTCTCTGTGCATTATGCACGGGTTTATGACTAGTATATATATATGGCTCAATGGTTTTTGCAATATCAGATAGTTAGCTGTCCGAAATTTCTTGTAGAATATATATATATATATATATATATATATATATATATATATATATATATATATATATATATATAAAAATGAATCACAAGGAAATAGAAAATAAATATAGAAAATAGAATATTATGCTAGTCAGAAAAATGGTACGGTCCTAGTCACTAATATCAGTTTTAAAACAGTGAATCCTCGAGGGTCCCCGGCACTAGCCCCTACTCACAGGTACTAGATGTGAGATTATTACCGGAGCCGGCTAGTCCCCATCCAAGGGCAAGAATAATGGACATCCGGTCTGAGCTAGTGCGGTTATTATGAATTTAGTCTTAGTGACCATATAATTAATCAGATTAGCAATACGAGCCTTCACTAGTTATGTATTAAATTATTTAATTTCTGTCAATTATTATAATATTTTTATTTTCTTTAGTGTTTAGTTTTTTCATTTCATTATTGCTAGAATAAATAAATGAAAGAACTCTGGACTGCCTGTCTAGTGGTGTCCAGTTCCCTTTCGATATTTTATTCTTTACGAGGCTTTCGAGCTCATTCTTTATTTTATATTTAATTTTTCAGAGATCGAGTTAGCACCGTTCAGGGGAAACAATGGCATCCTTGCATATAACTTTATTTGATTTATTGTCTAAGTCTTGGAGTTATGGGCATATATGTTCTTTCAAGGTGGAAATGTCATCTTTGAGTTCAAAGCAGGGAAGCTTGTGGGGATAGAATTTGATGATGAATAATTTTTTGGGATTTAGACTTCTCTCTTTTGTCTTTTGTAATAAATCGGATTGGCCCCGTAGACCACTTCATTTTGTTATGCAATGTATTTTAGCTTCCGCGATAATTTTATTTCCTTTTCTTTTAGTTCACAACTACGAGGCTTCGTGTTATGGATTCTTTTATTCGTAACATGGCCGAACGGTTCATTTCCCAAATTTTTTTATACATTTTTTGGAGTGGGTCGTTACATGACATCCTTACCAAGGCTCTTGATGCACCTATTTTCTCATATTTGTTGGACAAGTTGGGCATATCAAAGATATTTCTAAGCTTCAGTAGTTGAAGGGAATGCTGAGTGCAAGCTGTTCTACTACCACTCTCAGCTTGAGGGGGGGGGGGGGGGGGGGTGTTACAGTATAAGAGCTTACGGGAATGCTGAGTGCAAGACTGATGAGGAATTCAGCAGACCACATGAAGCTCAACGGCATGCTAAGTTGATTAGTACAAAAAACGGTTATTTAGTTAGATAATGTTGTAACCGTTTGTGACTTACTTATAATTGATTCATGAGGTGTATGAACTTATAAATACCCAATGATCGGTAGCATTGTAACTTAACTTGTTGATTATTTTCAATAATAATCTTTCCGCATTTTTACCTTAAGGTTTGTCTTTCTACAAACTTCAACACAGGTAGGTTTTTTAAATACATTAGAACCCATATATACACTAAAAACAAGAAAACGAGGTGATTCCCTGATTACCATTTTTTTCTCCAAACAACAAATTTCCATGGTACTGAAAAACTTGTACCATTACCTCAAAAAAGAAAAACTAGTACCACGTCTCAATAAGAGGATATTGACTTAACTTTTTTTTTCCTCTTCTTTTTTCTGAAATCGATATTGACTTGACTTAAATGTTAATACAAAAAACCATGTACCGGCAGGAGTAGTAAGCTTTATTATACGTATATTTATATTTTTATATATAGAAAAAAAATCTACTATTACTATAGTAAAAAAAAAAAACACCCTAGGGCTTGAATATTGGGATCAAAACCCCCGTCTAATACACTTCAGTTTTTCAGGATGAAGCGTCTTGTCAGAAGACCAGAACGCCAGCTAATTAGCAAGATGTACCAGCACCGGTTACAGCAGAAAAAGCACAGCCACGAGCAATGGCGACGGTCGCGCCGACAGCAGGGGCAGTTCATCATCAAAGGAGCTACAGTCGAAGTATGTAGCAAGGAGGAAGGTTTTCACGGTGCTTGGTTTACCGCTACTGTCGTTAGGGATAGAAGGAGTGGCACTGGTAAGGTTTATGTGGAGTATAAGACCCTAGTTCAGGATGACGATCCTTCGAAGCAGTTAAGAGAGGAGGTTAAGGCTGATTTGATCCGTCCGGAGCCTCCATTAGAGGACCATCATCCAGAGACGTTTAATGTCGGTGATGCTGTAGACGCGTTTCACAACGGAGGTTGGTGGACTGGTACCGTTACTCAAGTACTTAAGGATGATTCCAGCAGATTCAATGTCTTTTTTGAGAAACCGCCTCATCATATCGAGTTCGACCTCTCTAGTTTAAGAATCCACCGCGATTGGATTATGAGCGATTCGTTTCCCCCGGTCGACAATCAGATTCAGATTCAGGAGGTACGTACAAATGCTGCTTTCTTTGAATTGCTACTTATTTATTTATTTGCCCGCCCGTCTATATATGGATCAGTTTTAGTTTTACTACTAATTATTGTTTGTGTAATTTGCTTTTTCATTATTTGTCTGATGAAATGAAAATCTGCAATATTTGCTTTTTTCTTTCAAGTAATTTTCAATTACCTTTACATGCAGCCTGTTTTAATTTATGCGTGTGTGTTTGTAGATGGATGTTGAGAAGGAAGAAAATGCACTTATAGGTTCAAGGAACACCAGAGAAAATAAGGTGCAGGTGAAAATTTTGCAAGATTCCACTGGAGGTGTGTGTTATTTGTCTCTGTCTCAATATTTTTGTGGTTTTAGGTATTTTTTTTATAGTATTTTGGACTTTATTTTTGGTAGCCCAGCTTTATGTTGGTGGTGTCTGGTTGTTTTCAGGGGTGCTTTCTTGTACTCACCTGTATTAGTCCGGTTTTCTTTATAAAACCTTCCATTTCGGTGAAAATAAAAATGTTATACTATAATATATAAGCATGCATCAAATCCTTTCAATTTTATTCTCTTTCACCATATGCACTCTTACTATGTGAATCGTGTAACATACAAAATATGTTACAATCGTAATTATTCTGAGTTGGCTAAAATTGCAAAGGAGATTTAGGTTTGTTTGCAACATATGGAGAGATTTAACTTTATCCGGTGATTTTATGTAGCTAGGTTTATGTACTGTTGAAAATGAATGTTGCAGGTAAGGAGGAGGGTAATGAAGAAGCTGAAGATGTTCCTGCTGGAGATTGTCTTACAGGGGGGGACACTAATCTTCCTGTTGTTATCCATGGTTTGGCAAGTAATGATAACACAAGAACCACAGGATCTTCTAAACGATCTTACCGGCGAACAAATGGCGAGGGAACAACGAAGCGTGGTAGGGTTTCGGGTAATTTTGACGAGACCGAATTACACGCTGCTGTAAAGGTGAGAGAGAGTTTTCAAATTAATATGTTTTTCAGTAATTTAATTTATTCATTTGGAGGACTTAATTGTTTGCCTGCCTAGCTAGGGAAAGCTTTTTTTTTTTTTTTTTTTTTTTTTTCTTTATTTTATTTATATATATATATATATATATATATATATATATATATATATATATATATATATATATATATATATATAAATACGACAAGATTTTCAGAAGTGGCCGGCCTATATATCATAGCAGGCCGGAAGCAATTCTAATTAATTGGAAACAACTTATTAATTCATATATGCCTAAATGGACTGTAACATAATCATTGTGCTTTACTAGTAGATTTTTGTACATTTTTGGTGGTTCCTTTTCTGCCTAAAATGTTTCTATTGTATGTGTTTAGGGCTATCTCTATTTATAGCAATATATTTGTAATTACTGTAGGTAACTAATGGGCTTGAAGCTGTAGATGGGAATGAGAAGAAAAAGAGGGGTAGGCCTCTCAAGTCCTTGGCTGAAGCTGATTCGATCCGTTCAACGAATGATGGTATGATGATCCAATATATATTCTTTGATCTGAATGCAGTTAATATGTTTATTTCTATATATATATGTATATGTTCACTTATTTTTGACATTGTTACTGACCGAGAACTTATTAATCCTCTCTATGTAGCAGATGTCGTCAACAACGTTGTTGCAGTAAGCGAGGAAGCCGCCTCAACTCTGGGGGGTCAAGTAGTAGCTACTAATGGCTGTACTTGTGGTCTGGGGTCGTCAAATGACGAAATGAAGCAGCAGGAAATTAAGAGCGCTGCAATTTGCACAGGCGGTGAGAATACTGTAGAAGCTTCAAAAAAGGCGCCCTCGAGTACTACTGGTGGAAGCTTCAAACAAGTTTCCAATTACGAAGAATCACCTAATAACACGTCTGAGTCTGACGACATTCAACCGCTAGAAAAATGGCTCGGGAATCTCCATTCTCCGACGACTATGATTATTGATAGCTCAAGTAAGGTTTTGTTTTTGTAATTTTTTTTTTCTTGTTGTTGTTTTGCGGTGCCTTCATTCTTTAAGTGCATGCCACAACGAATGTTGCATGAATTCTTTAATTATCTTAAATTATTTCAGGGTCTTCTCTCACAAGATGTAATGCCGAGGCGATCAGCTGTGAACATATGGAAGTCGTCGTTGAGGAAGAAGGTACTACTGCTGCTGTTGGAATCGAGCTTCCATTTAAAAAGAAGTCCATGCTCTGGTCAGCTCTCGAATCCATGGAAATATTCCAGAAACTTCCACAAAAACCGCATTTCCAGCCATTGGAACATGTCAAGGAAACCCTACGCGAGGGATTAGCTATAGGCTATATGGTCACATTTACAGGTGTGGTAGAAAAGACCTCCAAGCTGCAATTCTATCATGACGACACGAAGGAATCCATTGATGCCATCTTGGATACCCTTTTGGAATTGGAAACACATGGATTTGACATCGGTGCTATCTGTGAGCGTGTCATTCATTTTGGTCAAACCAAAGAGAAGCAAGAAAAGCTTGAGCAAGAGGTTGGAAAACTAAACATTGAAATGACAGAACAAGTGGTTGAAATGTCGAAAGTGGACAAAGAGATTGAAGAAATCAACAGGCAGATAAGTGAGCTGCAGGAGAAGCTGTCTGGAGTTTTTGTAATCAAGGCGAAAAAGACTGAAGAAATCGAGTCGTTGCATATGAAATTGAAGGGCTTTAAAGATGGCATCGGTAGCATCCTTTCTGAGTTTGAAGCAGGTCACGGTTCATGGCCATGATCATGATGATATCAAAGATCACATGCATTGCTCCCTAGTCCCTACCAGAATATATATATATATATATATATATATATATATATATATATATATATATATGTCTGAACTCTGAAGAGGTTATCCAAGACCCCAGAGGATCTAGAATGTTTTTTATGGTAATTAATTAGTATGCTGTAGTAAGGAGTTTCGGAAAACCAGTGATCAACTCGATGTTAGATGTAAAGGTGTGTTTGCGTTTTTAATTTACGCGTGTCTTGTGATTTTGTTTTCTTGTGATTGATATGCATCTGTCAACAATCACCGTGAATCGGTGCTCCTTTGATTCGAGTTTTCGTTATCAACTAACATTCCTTTTTTCCAGATTTATGGGATGGATGGATGGATGATTACAAGGGATTTAATTTAATGGATCTACCTATGCGTCAAGCTTGTCCGGGTAATGAAAACTTGCTGAAAACTAAGTAACTCCGAGTTTGCAGCAATCACATTAATTATGCATGAAATTTGTCAAAGGTTGGTTTCATTAAAGTACAGTTTAGGGGCACCAACAACTTGAACATATTAGTTTATGGTGATGTTTATCGCGGACTCGCGGTCCAAACCGTAGAATTAACGATCAATGGGGAGAACTTAGAATTAGGTTATAAAACTCACAGGCTCCACCACCCTTTTGAAAAGACAGCTCCGCGCGTCATGGTTAAGGATATATAGTAGGTTCTTGGCATGGTTTACATATTTATCTAATTCGTCGTAGTTTATGTGGTGAATACAAATACGCGTACGACATCTCTTTGTGCAATCCACTGTCAAATTCATCATGGTTTGTACCTTTTTACGGCTTTGGATATGTTGATCATCCAAAAAGAAGAGGAGAAGTGTATCTTTTTACGGCTTCGGATATGATGATGTTAATGACGACTACAATTAACGTTATGATAGGAACCTATGATCATGATGTGTATAAGGAATATATGTATGAAATTTACTGTCTGAGATCCAATTCATGGAATATCGAAAGATCATATCTAGAATATGGTAATCATACAATTGGTGGAGTGTGTGGCTTTGATGGGGTCTTGGTTAATTGTGCTTTACATTGGATTTTTGACTTTTGTGATAATCGTGACTATTCCATTCTATATCATTTGATCTTAATTAGGACAAATAAACATCCATGTTTGCCATTACCCTACGTTCTAGAGGAAACTACTCGTTGTCGACTTTGAGATTAAGTAAGCGTGTTGAATAACGGCTACTTAGTTTTAAGCGAAGGTAATAAGTTCAGTACCGGGCTCTCGGTTTTACTTTCCATTAATTCATCGGCAGTTTTGGTTTAGTGGAAACAAATGGAAAAGAAAAGAAGGGGGACGGTAGGATTTATGTCTAGCGTTTGATATTCCACACTAGAAATTGACTTAAGGCTTGTGTTTTCAGTTTCACAAGTTCGGCACATGGCGAACAGTATTTTCTCATTTTATCTTTAATCTAGACTAGAAAGGAGTTGTTATAAATTGATATTTAAAATCTTAAAGATTAAAATTCTCCTGAGTGTCATTAATGTAACAATTATAATTTAATATAAGGGGGAATGAGGGAGAAGGACAAAAATATTTCATCAATTAAGTAGAAGGACAGTCTTTTGAAACTTTTGCATAAAGGACAAAACTATTTATCCACTATCGAAATTCACTTGTGTTCGAAATTCACCGTTTAAATTCAATTTGGCGAAATTCACCGTCGAAATTCACTAATTTTCAAAATTCATTGTCGGGATTCACCGGTTTTCGAGATTCATTTGTCAAAATTCACTATCGAAATTCACCGATTTCGGGATTCACTAAGGAGATTCACCGATTTTCGGGATTCATTGTTTGTCCTTCTCGCTATAAAAATTATGCGGTTGTCCTTCCCTATAAAAAATATGTAGTTGTCCGTGTTCTTAATAATATTTCGGATTGTGTCCTTATCCCTAATTTTCCATTAATATAAAGTAAAGTTCCTTGATGAATATGAAAAAATGAATAAGATAAAGGAAGATGGAAAATGATCTATATAAATTATTTTTATTATTATTATTATTATTATTATTATTATTATTGAAATGAAAGTTAAAGTTATAGGGGGAATGAGGGAGAAGGACAAAAATATTTCATCAATTAAGTAGAAGGACAGTCTTTTGAAACTTTTGCATAAAAGACAAAACTATTTATCCACTATCGAAATTCACTTGTGTTCGAAATTCACTGTTTAAATTCACTGCCGAAATTCACTGTCGAAATTTACTAATTTTCAAAATTCATTGTCGGGATTCACCGATTTTCGGGATTCATTTGTCAAAATTCACTATCGAAATTCACCGATTTCGGGATTCACTAGGGAGATTCATTTGATTTTCGGGATTCATTTGTTTGTCCTTCTCGCATTATAAAAATTATGCGGTTGTCCTTCTCCCTATAAAAAATATGTAGTTGTCCTGTTGCTTAATAATATTTCAGATTGTGTCCTTATCCCTAATTTTCCAAAAGTTATATTGTGACGAGATTGAGGTGTAGTATTAATCACCAGTATGAGAGCAACAAACTAAAACATCTAGGGATATGCAAAACCATCAGTTTTTTTTTTTTTTTTTTTTTTTTTTGGGGGGGGGGGGGGGGGGGGGGGGGGGGGGGGGGGAGGGGGGGGGGGGGGGGGAGGGGCGGCTTTCCTAACAATCATATGTATATAAGCTAATAATAGTAACACCCAAATGACGTTTACTGAGTCAAAGGTCCTTATTGTTTGGTTCTAATGTATTTCTAATGGCAATGCAGGTTTTTCGATAAAGTCTTCCATCAAAATTCTCCGTAGGTTTCGAGACAAAATGCCATAAAAAGACAGAGAGGACTGGGGTTGTAAAAACAGGGTGAATCTGTTTCATTTTTCTTACATTTTATCCCCAAATTTTTTTAACCCACTAATTCTTTACTTCTGAGAAATATGTCAACTGAAGCTGTAGCAGTTAACGGACCAGCCCCTACAACTGAGCAAAAGAAGAACAGAATTCAGGTTTCCAATACCAAGAAGCCCCTATTTTTCTATGTCAACCTTGCCAAGGTCTTCTTTTTTTTTTTTTTTTAATTATACTATTTCTCTTGTAAAAAATGTTTGAAAAATACTTGTGAATTGAGTTTTTCTTTTGGCAGAGGTACATACAACAGCACAATGAGGTTGAACTTTCTGCCTTAGGAATGGGTAAATATTCTTTTAGATTTTTCTTTCTTTTTTTTTGGTGTAAACTGTCCAGACATGTTATAGGTTTGATAGTCATGTGTTTCCATGATATTTGTTCCTTTACTGCTAACTGATACGTCTGCCTTTCCAGCCATAACCACTGTTGTGACTATTGCCGAAATTCTGAAGAACACTGGATTCGCTACTGAAAAGAGTAAGTTCTTCTCTCTCTCTCAGTAATACATCTTTGTTCGAAAACAACCAAAAAAAAACATGGAATTGCTCTAAAATTGAGTTCATTGAATTTCGACAGAGGTTTTAACATCAACAGTTGGAATGAAAGATGAAACAAAGGGTCGTGTTGTCCAGAAGGCTAGGGTAAGCATCAACTTCTTGCTTTTACAGCCGACAGTAAATCACTGAATTTTACCACAATTAACGGACCTAATACGATAAACAAGTCTTAATGATTACTGCGTCTTTGATATGTAATAAATGTTTTCCGCCACACATTTTCAATGGCAAATACTCCCTCCTTCCCATAATATAAGACCTTTTGATTATTTCACATAGTTTAAGAAACTTAATAAATGAGTGATTTTTTAATATTTCAATGTAAAATATTGTATTGTTTTCTGGGATTGACTAATAATATTGCATTGTTTAATGTGAAAGTGAAGAGAATGCATTTAATATTGTATTGTAGTGTGAGAATGACTTATATTTTGGGACACCACAAAAAAATTAAAAAGACTTGTATTGCGGGACGGAGGGAGTACCTTCTTTTACAAAGAAATAAAACACGAAATAGCTAATTAGTGTGATTGTTTATAGATAGAGATAATCCTTGGAAAGACGGACAAATTTGACTCCTTGATGAATGTGAACAAAGGAGCAAGCAGGGGAAACAATGACACTCAGACTGATAGCAAGCAAGAGCCAACTTCTTAATTAAGAGGAGAAAGAGTTCATCACTCCTTTAGTTGAAATGCTACAACTAATAAGATCTCAAAGAGTGTGATTTCACAGACAAAAAAAAATGCAAATATGGATATTGATGTGGAAAATATGTGGTAGTTAGCTGCATATGTTTTACATGTTATTCTTTGCAGTTTCTTTCAAACTTGTAATTTTCTCAAGATATACAACACATATTTTTTTTGTTATGTTTCATAGTGGAGAAAATTTACATAAAAATTCCATGTTTCAGTTTTTTTTAAGTACTCCCTCCGTTTCATAATAACTGAGGCAATTGTCAAAAATACGCAGATTAAGAATGTGAGTTAATGTTTTAATTTGAATGCCAAAATGACTAAAAAATCCTTAATCTATAATAAATACAATTTTGTATTTATTCTCTCACTCCTTAATAAATAAGGGTAAATGTAGGAAAAACACAATAAATGTTGCATTGGAGATATAACTGCCTCAGTTATTTTGAAACGAATCATTTTGGAAACTGCCTCAGTTATTTCGGAACGGAGGGAATATTATTGTTGAAGCATAATCTTGATCCCCGTATATTTCCTAGCTAGGAGGAGTTGCTTTATGTAGCGCTTCGCCTTGAAAACTTCAACTTTTTATAGGTACATATTGCTCAGTCATTCCTCCGAGGCATAGAACCTGAGAAAAAAAGTCTTTGATACTGAAACTAATGCATATTTGATTGCGAAAGAACTAAACGGGTGAACATAACCTAGTAAAACTAGATAAACGAACACATAACGAGACAAGAACTCTCGCTACAACATCGAGCCATCACTGTAACAGTGGAATTTTGTCCCCGCAGTAGTAGATACAACTCCGAAATCTCGATGCCACTGGAAATTCAACACCTCATCAAGACATGGTTCCACAAAAACATACCTATCGCAGAAACACATTGATGTGGGTCAATTAGTTAATGCATTTCACTATATTTTAATTTATCCCTACTTTTGATACTTTTTTGAACAAATATGTAACATATTGAGTCAATCCTTGATTAGTGTTATGATAGTATAACAATAGTATGTTGTACGTAAACTAGCCGTTAAACCCGTGCATGCACGGAAAGTATGAACATAACAATTTTTTGAAAGAGTACAATATGCAACAAAAACTAAACATGATTCTTTTTAAGAATAGTCTTAATAGAATAACAATTTATAAAAACAACATTTAACGAAAACTAAGCATTTTTACCCTTTTGACAACTGGATAGCAAAAGTCAACTGATTTAAGTAACATCAATCAAGTATACAAATTTCAGGTATACAAAAACCAAGCAAATAAATTAATTTACACCTAAAAAACAAATCTATCCAGCTCCAAAAAAATTGAATTTCAACCTTCAATAACATAAATTTCAGCCCAAAATACAAAATAGTTTATGAGAAGAAAACCATCAGTTCAGGTGGACCTCTCAACAACCACTAGTAGGGTGGGGGTTGAGGAAAGAAATGTAGGTTGTGAAACTAAAAAAAGGAGTTTAAGAATAACACTACATGCCTACTCCAGGCTGAAAAGAAAGATTAAATGTACTAATTAGGAAGCGGTGGGGTTGAGAGGACTTGTTTTAATTTACCAAAATCGATCTATACACATGTATTGCTCAACACTAGTTACGTCAGATAAACATCATCAATGAATGACACCTATGTAACATGAAACAAATCACATCATATAGAGACTACATGAGATATATATATATATACAAAAATGAATAAAATTTATTGCAACTAAGTTGAGAGATACAAACAAAACTAGGATAACAAGCACGACTCTCCAGCCGTTACCACTTATTTTCATGCGACAAAAAAACAAAAACTAGGATAATAAACAAGATTGACCCTCCGCAACAACTTCTTTCAATGTGGCGGTGCAACTGATTTGTATGACATCAATCAACTATATTAGTGAATTTAGTTTTTCTTTTGTAGAGGTACATACAACAACACAATGAGGTTGAACTTTCTGCCTTAGGAATGGGTAAATATTTTTTTTTTTGGATTTTGCTTTCTTTTTGGTGTAAACTGTGATTTGAACTAATTACATTAATGTAAATAAGCACGCACTTTACCAATTGAGCTACAAGGACACTAATGCTAAAAATGTTCGAAATAATATACATACACATTGTTACTATTATTAGAGGGGTATACTAGTAATTTCGCACCGAAATTTGAGTGGGGGCTATGGCCCTTCCCTCACCAATGTGGGTCCGCCCCTGGTCCAGATATGTCCGGTTTGATAGTAAGTGTATTTCCATGATATTAGTTTCTATCAATGAATATGAATTGGTTACTGCTAACTGATACATCTGCCTTTCCAGCCTTCACCACTGTTGTTACTATTGCTGAAATTCTGAAAAACACTAGATTCGCTACGGATAAGAGTAAGTACCTCTCTCTCAGTAATACATTTTTTTCCCAAATGACTAAAAAAATAGAATTGCTCTAAAATTGAGTTCATTGCATTTGGACCGTGGTTTTAACATCAACAGTTGAAATGAAAGATGAAACGAAGGGTCGTGTTCTCCAGAAGGCTAGGGTAAGCATCAACTTCTTGCTCTTAGAGCTGACAATATATCACTGAAACCTACCACAATTAACGGACCTAATACGATCAACGATTCTTAATGATTATCGCGTCTTTGATATGTAATAAATGTTTTCGGCCACTCATTTTCAATGGCAATTACCCTCTTTTACGAACAAATAAAGCATGAAATAGCTAATCAGTGTGATTGTTTATAGATAGAGATAATCCTTGGAAAGACCGAAAAATGTGACTCATTGAAGAATGTGAACAAGGGAGCAAGCAGGGGAAACAATGACACTCAGACTGATAGCAAGCAAGAGCCAACTTCATAATTAAGAGGAGAAAGAGTTCATCACTCCTTCAGTTGAAATGCTACTGATCGCATGTAAGTCACTAACGTCGATATTACTAGCAAGAATACTAGGTACATCGTAGTATAGTAAATGCGAGTCAAGGTCGATCCCACAGAGACAATGCAACTTCAACTATAAACTATTCTAACATAATTAAGAAGCGACATAGAAGTGGTCATTGACCAACAATAAACATGAAAGAAACTTGGTATTTCTCCCCATCTTCCCACCGATCTACTAACTTAGATTAGTTAAACTTTACGTTTACTTCCCCACATAATTTACTTAAATTAATCGAGCGAGCTTTTAATTTAGTTTTAAGCTACGGGTGCAACTCCTAACCCTATTCACTCCGACCATGGTATTAGACAATATATACGCAAGATACCCTCATTAATTGGTCCGTATAAGCCCATACGCATAAAGAACTAGAATTGCCGAAATCGAGCGCTAACTCATACCGCTAACCCGCCTAGACAGCTATCGACACTGATCAGCACATTCCTAGGGTCCATCAAGACTATGTCCAAACTAACACTTCACTATTCGTATTTCATGTTAATTTTACGATTACAATAAGCAGATTGGCCAGATCTAACCTACTGTTAATTAAACATGTCTATCAACTTAGCTGTAGTGAATCCCAGATTTAGGTTTTCTAAATATTGCCTCGGTAAACCGGTATAGACCGCCAGTTTACTTGGGTCAGCTTTTCCTATTTCTGGATCTACATTGCTCGAACATGATTAATCTAAGTAAATCATGGGGTCGTTAAACATGCAGATTAACTAAAACATATAAATACGAACAGATCTACCATATTGAAGACACAAAGGAACGTTCAAAGCTTCATACATTCAACAATGGAGATCTAGCTCGATCTACCCAAGCTAAAGATGGTAGAGAAGGTGAGAAAACCAGAAATAACTCCTCAAAAGCTTGGAATAACTTTATTTCATCAAATTATGTAATGTATATAATATACTAGCAAAATACACGTGCGTTGCACGTGTTGTTGTTGGTTAAATTGATAGGTTAAATTGATATACTTATATGAAATTTAATAACATAATTTAACGGTAAACATTGTTAAGCACGTGTTTAACTCATAAAATAATTGTATAGTGTACAATGATAACCTTGTATGAGTTTGTTGTTACAATTGAAAATTAAATTATGCAATCGACATCAATACAAACGAGAATCGAACAACATAACTTTATAAACACGTCTATCATTACAACATAATATAAACAAATTGAAGCATAAAAGAATGGATACTGAAAAAACTCTGAACCGGACAAATCCCTGGACATGTGTGAGGGCTGGATTCAAAGGCAATCGAAAACCTCCCACCAATTGTTCTTTGTAAATGGTCATAAAACCTTCAAGAGGTTTATTTCCCCTCTCATTAGATGACAGGAGGCGAGTACTGAATATTACCAGGTTTGATATCATAAGTCCATCAAATCTCCTCAATGGTAGCATCGACGTTAAAGGAGGATCGAATATCCTCCACACCAAGAAGGACTCCCACAACCTTAATTAGATGAGTTTGTGCCTTTCTTCTGATCGGGTTGAGTACTTTCAGATGGACCAAAAACTTCTAGAATTGAGGTACCTGAATCTTCAATAGAAGCCGTTGAGATTTCGAGGATTATGTCAATTTCAGTAGAAGAAGTGAATTACTTTGTTGATGGAGATTTGAATTTCAAAAGATAGCTGAAAAATGTATTAATGTCACAGACCTTTGTGTTTCAGTTTCTTAAGAAGTGCCACATCATTTCCAATCAAACCTAGCATATGACCTTCATTCTAGCTTAGGTCTATGTTGCATTTGACGTGGGTATGACCAGATGTCATACATGTGGCACCTAATGGGCTAAATTAGATCCTCTTACCATATGGGTCACAGGAGTTCAGCCTAATTTATGGCCTTATACTCTAGATAAATTTGATGAGGACCTCTCTGTCTGATATGAAGTCTTTCCGACTCTCGTTCTAGCGATATGGTGCAGGATCACCTCAGTCCTGAACTCTCATTTCGAGGCAGATCATCATCGTGGACTTCAGGTTTCTGAGATTACCGGTTAGGTCATTTAGCATACTATAACTATCACAATAATGCCTTCATGATTCTCACTACATTATGGCACAAACTGTAAACCATCACATTATTTCAGTCATGTCCTTAATCATGTGCTCCAAGGCATCTTCTCCGGAAAGGGGATCCTATAAAAATGATTCATTCCTCACAAATTTAGAACTCTATGAATACATTGATCTCAAATCCTCTGGGTATGTAGGAAGTCAATCACATTGGCCCATCTATAATTCATCACAAAATCCATCAGTCAAAGAAATGGATTATCCTTACAAAGCCTAATAACCCACATAATGATCCAATTCCACTATTGAAGATTTTAGACATCGTGAGATACTATTGAGGATTTCAAGATAAACATAAAAGTGTAAGAAGTTGAATATTTATATAAAATAAAACAATAGCAATTTATAGAAATACAAAATTCTACTTTGGAACTCAATACTTAATGATGCAGTTGTCGATACCGTGTTCTCTCATTCTTCATGTGTCATCCTCTTCCAATGCTATATTTCCTAGCTAGGAGGAGTTGCTTTATGTAGCACTTCGCCTTGAAAACTTCAACTTTTTATAGGTACATATTGCTCAGTCATTCCTCCGAGGCATAAAACCTGAGAAAAAAGTCTATGATACTGAAGCTAATGCATATTTGATTGGGAAAGAACTAAATGGGTGAACATAACCTAGTAAAACTAGATAAACGAACACATAATGAGACAAGAACTCTCGCTACAACATCGAGCCATCACTGTAACAGTGGAATTTTGTCCCCCGCAGTAGTAGATACCACTCCGAAATCTCGATGCCACTGGAAATTCAACACCTCATCAAGACATGGTTCCACAAAAACATACCTATTGCAGAAACACAATGATGTGGGTCAACTAGTTAATGCATTTCACTATATTTTAATTTATCACTACTTTTGATACTTTTTTGAACATATATGTAACATATTGAGTCAATCATTGCTTAGTGTTAATATAGTATAACAATAGTATATAGTACGTAAACTAGCCGGTAAACCCGTGCATGCACGGAAAGTATGAACATAACAATTTTTTGAAAGAGTACAATATGCAACAAAAACTAAACATGATTCTTTTTAAGAATAGTCTTAATAGGATAACAATTTATAAAAACAACATTTAACGAAAACTAAGCATTTTTACCTTTTTGACAACTGGATAGCAAAAGTCAACTGATTTAAGTAACATCAATCAAGTATAGAAAATTCAGGTATACAAAACCAAGCAAATAAATTAATTTACACCTAAAAAACAAATCTATCCAGCTCCAAAAATATTGAATTTCAACCTTCAATAACATAATTTCAGCCCAAAATACAAAATAGTTTATGAGAAGAAAACCATCAGATCAGGTGGACCTCTCAACAACCACTAGTAGGGTGGGGGTTGAGGAAAGAAATGTAGGTTGTGAAACTAAAAAAAGGAGTTTAAGAATAACACTACCTGCCTACTCCAGGCTGAAAAGAAAGATTAAAAGTACTAAATAATTGATGTCTGCGAAGAGGAAGCGGTGGGGTTGAGAGGACTTGTTTTAATTTACCAAAATCGATCTATACACATGTATTGCTCAACACTAGTTACGTCAGATAAACATCATCAATGAATGACACATATGTAACATGCAACAAATCACATCATATAGAGGCTACATGAGATATATATATAAATAAAAATGAATAAAATTTATTGCAACTAAAATTAGTTGAGAGATACAAACAAAACTAGGATAACAAGCACGACTCTCCAGCCGTTACCACTTATTTTCATGTGACAAAAAAACAAAAACTAGGATAATAAACAAGATTGACCATCCGCAAAAACTTCTTTCAATGTGGCGGTACAACTGGTTTGTATGACATCAATCAACTATATTAGTGAATTTAGTTTTTCTTTTGTAGAGGTACATACAACAACACAATGAGGTTGAACTTTTCGCCTTAGGAATGGGTAAATATTTTTTTGGATTTTTCTTTCTTTTTGGTGTAAACTGTGATTTGAACTAATTACATTAATGTAAATAAGCACGCACTTTACCAATTGAGCTACAAGGACACTAATGCTAAAAATGTTCGAAATAATATACATACACATTGTTACTATTATTAGAGGGGTATACTAGTAATTTCGCACCGAAATTTGAGTGGGGGCTATGGCCCTTCCCTCACCAATGTGGGTCCGCCCCTGGATAATAATATGTCAGGTTTGATAGTAAGTGTATTTCCATGATATTAGTTTCTATCAATGAATATGAATTGGTTACTGCTAACTGATACATCTGCCTTTCCAGCCATCACCACTGTTGTTACTATTGCTGAAATTCTGGAAAAAACTAGATTCGCTATGGATAAGAGTAAGTACCTCTCTCTCAATAATACATTTTTTCCCAAATGACTAAAAAAATAGAATTGCTCTAAAATTGAGTTCATTGAATTTGGACCGTGGTTTTAACATCAACAGTTGAAATGAAAGATGAAACGAAGGGTCGTGTTGTCCAGAAGGCTAGGGTAAGCATCAACTTCTTGCTCTTAGAGCTGACAATAAATCACTGAATCCTACCACAATTAACGGACCTAATACGATCAACGAGTCTTAATGATTACCACGTCTTTGATATGTAATAAATGTTTTCGGCCACTCATTTTCAATGGCAATTACCTTCTTTTACGAACAAATAAAGCATGAAATAGCTAATTAGTGTGATTGTTTATAGATAGAGATAATCCTCGGAAAGACCGAAAAATGTGACTCATTGAAGAATGTGAACAAGGGAGCAAGCAGGGGAAACAATGACACTCAGACTGATAGAAAGCAAGAGCCAACTTCTTAATTAAGAGGAGAAAGAGTTCATCACTCCTTCAGTTGAAATGCTACTGATCGCGTGTAAGTCACTAACGTCGATATTACTAGCAAGAATACTAGGTACATCGTAGTATAGTAAATGCGAGTCAAGGTCGATCCCACGAGACAATGCAACTTCAACTATAAACTATTCTAACATAATTAAGAAGCGACATAGAAGTGGTCATTGACCAACAATAAACATGAAAGAAACTTGGTATTTCTCCCCCTCTTCCCACCGATCTACTAACTTAGATTAGTTAAACTTTACGTTTATTTCCCCACATAATTTACTTAAATTAATCGAGCAAGCTTTTAATTTAGTTTTTTAAGCTACGGGTGCAACTCCTAACCCTATCTACTCTGACCATGGTATTAGACAATATATACGCAAGATACCCTCATTAATTGGTCCGTAATAGGCCATACGCATAAAGAACTAGAATTGCCGATATCGCGCGCTAACTCATACCGCTAACCCGCTTAGACAGCTATCGATACTGATCAGCACATTCCTAGGGTCCATCAAGACTATGTCCAAACTAACACTTCACTATTCGTATTTCATGTTAATTTTACGATTACAATAAGCAGATTGGCCAGATCTAACCTACTGTTAATTAAACATGTCGATCAACTTACCTGTAGTGAATCATATATTTCGGTTTTCTAAATATTGCCTCGGTAAACCGGTATAGACCGCCAGTTTACTGGGGTCAGCTTTTCCTATTTCTGGATCTACATTGCTCGAATATGATTAATCTAAGTAAATCATGGGGTCGTTAAACATGCAGATTAACTAAAACACATAAATACGAACAGATCTACCATATTGAAGACACAAAGGAACGTTCAAAGCTTCATACATTCAACAATGGAGATCTAGCTCGATCTACCCAAGCTAAAGATGGCAGAGAAGGTGAGAAAAACGGAAATAACTCCTCAAAAGCTTGGAATAACTTTATTTCATCAAATTATGTAATGTATATAATATACTAGCAAAATACACGTGCGTTGCACGTGTTGTTGTTGGTTAAATTGATATACTTATATGAAATTTAATAACATAATTTAACGTAAACATTGTTAAGCACGTGTTTAACTCATAAAATAATTGTATAGTGTACAATGATAACCTTGTATGAGTTTGTTGTTACAATTGAAAATTAAATTATGCAATCGACATCAATACAAACAGAATCTAAACAACATAACTTTATAAACACGTCTATCATTACAACATAATATAAACAAATTGAAGCATAAAAGAATGGATACTGAAAAAACATCTGAACCGGACAAATCCCTGGACATGTGTGAGGGCTGGATTCAAAGGCAATCGAAAACCTCCCACCAATTGTTCTTTGTAAATGGTCATAAAACCTTCAAGAGGTTTATTTCCCCTCTCATCAGATGACAGGAGGCGAGTACTGAATATTACCAGGTTCGATATCATAAGTCCATCAAATCTCCTCAATGGTAGCATCGACGTTAAAGGAGGATCGAATATCCTCCACACCAAGAAGGACTCCTACAACCTTAATTAGATGAGTTTGTACCTTTCTTCTGAGCGGGTTGAGTACTTTCAGATGGACCCAAAACTTCTGGAATTGAGGTACCTGAATCTTCAATAGAAGCCGTTGAGATTTCGAGGATTATGTCAATTTCAGTAGAAGAAGTGAATTACTTTGTTGATGGAGATTTGAAATTCAAAAGATAGCTGAAAAATGTATTAATGTCACAGACCTTTAGGTTTCAGTTTCTTAAGAAGTGCCACATCATTTCCAATCAGACCTAGCATATGACCTTCATTCTAGCCTAGGTCTATGTTGCATTTGACGTGGGTATGACCAGATGTCATACATGTGGCACCTAATGGGCTAAATTAGACCCTCTAACCATGTGGGTCACAGGAGTTCAGCCTAATTTATGGCCTTATACTCTAGATAAATTTGATGAGGACCTCTCTGTCTGATATGAAGTCTTTCCGACTCTCGTTCTAGCGATATGGTGCAGGATCACCTCAGTCCTGAACTCTCATCTCGAGGCTGATCATCATCGTTGACTTCAGGTTTCTGAGATTACTGGTTAGGTCATTTAGCATACTATAACTATCACAATAATGCCTTCATGATTCTCACTACATTATGGCACAAACTGTAATCCATCACATTATTTCAGTCATGTCCTTAATCATGTTCTCCAAGGCATCTTCTCCGGAAAGGGGATCCTATAAAAATGATTCATTCCTCACAAATTTAGAACTCTATGAATACATTGATCTCAAATCCTCTGGGTATGTAGGAAGTCAATCACATTGGCCCATCTATAATTCATCACAAAATCCATCAGTCAAAGAAATGGATTATCCTTACAAAGCCTAATAACCCACATAATGATCCAATTCTACTATTAAAGATTTTAGACATCGTGAGATACTATTGAGGATTTCCGGATAAACATAAAAGTGTAAGACGTTGAATATTTATATAAAATAAAACAATAGCAATTTATAGAAATACAAAATTCTACTTTGGAACTCAATACTTAATGATGCAGTTGTCGATACCGTGTTCTCTCATTCTTCATGTGTCATCCTCTTCCAATGCTATATTTCCTAGCTAGGAGGAGTTGCTTTATGTAGCGCTTCGCCTTGAAAACTTCAAATTTTTATAGGTACATATTGCTCAGTCATTCCTCCGAGGCATAGAACCTGAGAAAAAAAGTCTATGATACTGAAGCTAATGCATATTTGATTGGGAAAGAACTAAACGGGTGAACATAACCTAGTAAAACTAGATAAACGAACACATAATGAGACAAGAACTCTCGCTACAACATCGAGCCATCACTGTAACAGTGGAATTTTGTCCCCCGCAGTAGTAGATACAACTCCGAAATCTCGATGCCACTGGAAATTCAACACCTCATCAAGACATGGTTCCACAAAAACATACCTATCGCAGAAACACAATGATGTGGGTCAACTAGTTAATGCATTTCACTATATTTTAATTTATCACTACATTTGATACTTTTTTGAACATATATGTAACATATTGAGTCAATCATTGCTTAGTGTTAAGATAGTATAACAATAGTATATAGTACGTAAACAAGCCGGTAAACCCGTGCATGCACGGAAAGTATGAACATAACAATTTTTTGAAAGAGTACAATATGCAACAAAAACTAAACATGATTCTTTTTAAGAATAGTCTTAATAGAATAACAATTTAAAAAAACAACATTTAACGAAAACTAAGCATTTTTACCTTTTTGACAACTGGATAGCAAAAGTCAACTGATTTAAGTAACATCAATCAAGTATACAAAATTCAGGTATACAAAACAAAGCAAATAAATTAATTTACACCTAAAAAACAAATCTATCCAGCTCCAAAAATATTGAATTTCAACCTTCAATAACATAATTTTCAGCCCAAAATACAAAATAGTTTATGAGAAGAAAACCATCAGATCAGGTGGACCTCTCAACAACCACTAGTAGGGTGGGGGTTGAGGAAAGAAATGTAGGTTGTGAAACTAAAAAAAGGAGTTTAAGAATAACACTACCTGCCTACTCCAAGCTGAAAAGAAAGATTAAAAGTACTATATAATTGATGTCTGCGAAGAGGAAGCGGTGGGGTTGAGAGGACTTGTTTTAATTTACCAAAATCGATCTATACACATGTATTGCTCAACACTAGTTACGTCAGATAAACATCATCAATGAATGACACATATGTAACATGCAACAAATCACATCATATAGAGGCTACATGAGATATATATATATATAAATAAAAATGAATAAAATTTATTGCAACTAAAATTAGTTGAGAGATACAAACAAAACTAGGATAACAAGCACGACTCTCCAGCCGTTACCACTTATTTTCATGTGACAAAAAAACAAAAACTAGGATAATAAACAAGATTGACCATCCCCAACAACTTCTTTCAATGTGGCGGTGCAACTGGTTTGTATGACATCAATCAACTATATTACTGAATTTAGGTTTTCTTTTGTAGAGGTACATACAACAACACAATGAGGTGGAACTTTCTGCCTTAGGAATGGGTAAATATTTTTTTGGATTTTTCTTTCTTTTTGGTGTAAACTGTGATTTGAACTAATTACATTAATGTAAATAAGCACACACTTTACCAATTGAGCTACAAGGACAATAATGCTAAAAATGTTCGAAATAATATACATACACATTGTTACTATTATTAGAGGGGTATACTAGTAATTTCGCACCGAAATTTGAGTGGGGGATATGGCCCTTCCCTCACCAATGTGGGTCCGCCCCTGGTCCAGATATGTCAGGTTTGATAGTAAGTGTATTTCCATGATATTAGTTTCTATCAATGAATATGAATTGGTTACCGCTAACTGATACATCTGCCTTTCCAGCCATCACCACTGTTGTTACTATTGCTGAAATTCTGAAAAACACTAGATTCGCTACGGATAAGAGTAAGTACCTCTCTCTCAGTAATACATTTTTTTTCCCAAATGACTAAAAAAATAGAATTGATCTAAAATTGAGTTCATTGAATTTGGACCGTGGTTTTAACATCAACAGTTGAAATGAAAGATGAAACGAAGGGTCGTGTTGTCCAGAAGGCTAGGGGTAAGCATAAACTTCTTGTTCTTAGAGCTACAATAAATCACTGAATCCTACCACAATTAACGGACCTAATACGGTCAACGAGTCTTAATGATTACCGCGTCTTTGATATGTAATAAATGTTTTCGGCCACTCATTTTCAATGGCAATTACCTTCTTTTACGAACAAATAAAGCATGAAATAGCTAATTAGTGTGATTGTTTATAGATAGAGATAATCCTTGGAAAGACCGAAAAATGTGACTCATTGAAGAATGTGAACAAGGGAGCAAGCAGGGGAAACAATGACACTCAGAATGATAGCAAGCAAGAGCCAACTTCTTAATTAAGAGGAGAAAGAGTTCATCACTCCTTCAGTTGAAATGCTACTGATCGCGTGTAAGTCACTAACGTCGATATTACTAGCAAGAATACTAGGTACATCGTAGTATAGTAAATGCGAGTCAAGGTCGATCCCACAGAGACAATGCAACTTCAACTATAAACTATTCTAACATAATTAAGAAGCGACATAGAAGTGGTCATTGACCAACAATAAACATGAAAGAAACTTGGTATTTCTCCCCCTCTTCCCACCGATCTACTAACTTAGATTAGTTAAACTTTACGTTTACTTCCCCACATAATTTACTTAAATTAATCGAGCGAGCTTTTAATTTAGTTTTAAGCTACGGGTGCAACTCCTAACCCTATCTACTCTGACCATGGTATTAAACAATATATACGCAAGATACCCTCATTAATTGGTCCGTAATAGCCCATACGCATAAAGAACTAGAATTGCCGATATCGAGCGCCAACTCATACCGCTAACCCGCCTAGACAGCTATCGACACTGATCAGCACATTCCTAGGGTCCATCAAGACTATGTCCAAACTAACACTTCACTATTCGTATTTCATGTTAATTTTATGATTACAATAAGCAGATTGGCCAGATCTAACCTACTGTTAATTAAACATGTCGATCAACTTACCTGTAGTGAATCACAGATTTAGGTTTTCTAAATATTGCCTCGGTAAACCGGTATAGACCGCCAGTTTACCGGGGTCAGCTTTTCCTATTTCTGGATCTACATTGCTCGAATATGATTAATCTAAGTAAATCATGGGGTCGTTAAACATGCAGATTAAGTAAAACACATAAATACGAACAGATCTACCATATTGAAGACACAAAGGAACGTTCAAAGCTTCATACATTCAACAATGGAGATCTAGCTCGATCTACCCAAGCTAAAGATGGTAGAGAAGGTGAGAAAACCGGAAATAACTCCTCAAAAGCTTGGAATAACTTTATTTCATCAAATTATGTAATGTATATAATATACTAGCAAAATACACGTGTGTTGCACGTGTTGTTGTTGGTTAAATTGATATACTTATATGAAATTTAATAACATAATTTAACGGTAAACATTGTTAAGCACGTGTTTAACTCATAAAATAATTGTATAGTGTACAATGATAACCTTGTATTAGTTTGTTGTTACAATTGAAAATTAAATTATGCAATCGACATCAATACAAACAGAATCTAAACAACATAACTTTATAAACACGTCTATCATTACAACATAATAAAAACAAATTGAAGCATAAAAGAATGGATACTGAAAAAACATCTGAACCGGACAAATCTCTGGACATGTGTGAGGGCTGGATTCAAAGGCAATCAAAAACCTCCCACCAATTGTTCTTTGTAAATGGTCATAAAACCTTCAAGAGGTTTATTTCCCCTCTCATCAGATGACAGGAGGCGAGTACTGAATATTACCAGGTTTGATATCATAAGTCCATCAAATCTCCTCAATGGTAGCATCGACGTTAAAGGAGGATCGAATATCCTCCACACCAAGAAGGACTCCCACAACCTTAATTAGATGAGTTTGTACCTTTCTTCTGAGCGGGTTGAGTACTTTCAGATGGACCCAAAACTTCTGGAATTGAGGTACCTGAATCTTCAATAGAAGCCGTTGAGATTTCGAGGATTATGTCAATTTCAGTAGAAGAAGTGAATTACTTTGTTGATGGAGATTTGAATTTCAAAAGATAGCTGAAAAATGTATTAATGTCACAGACCTTTGGGTTTCAGTTTCTTAAGAAGTGCCACATCATTTCCAATCAGACCTAGCATATGACCTTCATTCTAGCTTAGGTCTATGTTGCATTTGACGTGGGTATGACCAGATGTCATACATGTGGCACCTAATGGGATAAATTAGACCCTCTTACCATATGGGTCACAGGAGTTCAGCCTAATTTATGGCCTTATACTCTAGATAAATTTGATGAGGACCTCTCTGTCTGATATGAAGTCTTTCCGACTCTCGTTCTAGCGATATGGTGCAGGATCACCTCAGTCCTGAACTCTGATCTCGAGGCAGATCATCATCGTTGACTTCAGGTTTCTGAGATTACTGGTTAGGTCATTTAGCATACTATAACTATCACAATAATGCTTTCATCATTCTCACTACATTATGGCACAAACGGTGAACCATCACATTATTTCAGTCATGTCCTTAATCATGTGCTCCAAGGCATCTTCTCCGGAAAGGGGATCCTATAAAAATGATTCATTCCACATAAATTTAGAACTCTATGAATACATAGATCTCAAATCCTCTGGGTATGTAGGAAGTCAATCACATTGGCCCATCTATAATTCATCACAAAATCCATCAGTCAAAGAAATGGATTATCCTTACAAAGCCTAATAACCCACATAATGATCCAATTCCACTATTGAAGATTTTAGACATCGTGAGATACTATTGAGGATTTCAAGATAAACTTAAAAGTGTAAGACGTTGAATATTTATATAAAATAAAACAATAGCAATTTATAGAAATACAAAATTCTACTTTGGAACTCAATACTTAATGATGCAGTTGTCGATACCGTGTTCTCTCATTCTTCATGTGTCATCCTCTTCCAATGCTATATTTCCTAGCTAGGAGGAGTTGCTTTATGTAGCGCTTCGCCTTGAAAACTTCAACTTTTTATAGGTACATATTGCTCAGTCATTCCTCCGAGGCATAGAACCTGAGAAAAAAAGCCTATGATACTGAAGCTAATGCATATTTGATTGGGAAAGAACTAAACGGGTGAACATAACCTAGTAAAACTAGATAAACGAACACATAATGAGACAAGAACTCTCGCTACAACATCGAGCCATCACTGTAACAGTGGAATTTTGTCCCCCGCAGTAGTAGATACAACTCCGAAATCTCGATGCCACTGGAAATTCAACACCTCATCAAGACATGGTTCCACAAAAACATACCTATCGCAGAAACACAATGATGTGGGTCAACTAGTTAATGCATTTCACTATATTTTAATTTATCACTACTTTTGATACTTTTTTGAACATATATGTAACATATTGAGTCAATCATTGCTTAGTGTTAAGATAGTATAACAATAGTATATAGTACGTAAACTAGCCGGTAAACCCGTGCATGCACGGAAAGTATGAACATAACAATTTTTTGAAAGAGTACAATATGCAACAAAAACTAAACATGATTCTTTTTAAGAATAGTCTTAATAGAATAACAATTTATAAAAACAACATTTAACGAAAACTAAGCATTTTTACCTTTTTGACAACTGGATAGAAAAAGTCAACTGATTTAAGTAACATCAATCAAGTATACAAAATTCAGGTATACAAAACCAAGCAAATAAATTAATTTACACCTAAAAAACAAATCTATCCAGCTCCAAAAATATTGAATTTCAACATTCAATAACATAATTTTCAGCCCAAAATACAAAATAGTTTATGAGAAGAAAACCATCAGATCAGGTGGACCTCTCAACAACCACTAGTAGGGTGGGGGTTGAGGAAAGAAATGTAGGTTGTGAAACTAAAAAAAGGAGTTTAAGAATAACACTACCTGCCTACTCCAGGCTGTAAAGAAAGATTAAAGTACTAATTAATTGATGTCTGCGAAGAGGAAGCGGTGGGGTTGAGAGGACTTGTTTTAATTTACCAAAATCGATCTATACACATGTACTGCTCAACACTAGTTACGTCAGATAAACATCATCAATGAATGACACATATGTAACATGCAACAAATCACATCATATAGAGGCTACATGAGATATATATATAAATAAAAATGAATAAAATTTATTGCAACTAAAATTAGTTGAGAGATACAAACAAAACTAGGATAACAAGCACGACTCTCCAGCCGTTACCACTTATTTTCATGTGACAAAAAAACAAAAACTAGGATAATAAACAAGATTGACCATCCGCAAAAACTTCTTTCAATGTGGCGGTGCAACTGGTTTGTATGACATCAATCAACTATATTAGTGAATTTAGTTTTTCTTTTGTAGAGGTACATACAACAACACAATGAGGATGAACTTTCTGCCTTAGGAATGGGTAAATATTTTTTTGGATTTTTCTTTCTTTTTGGTGTAAACTGTGATTTGAACTAATTACATTAATGTAAATAAGCACGGACTTTACCAATTGAGCTACAAGGACACTAATGCTAAAAATGTTCGAAATAATATACATACACATTGTTACTATTATTAGAGGGGTATACTAGTAATTTCGCACCGAAATTTGAGTGGGGGCTATGGCCCTTCCATCACCACTGTGGGTCCGCCCCTGGTCCAGATATGTCAGGTTTGATAGTAAGTGTATTTCCATGATATTAGTTTCTATCAATGAATATGAATTGGTTACTACTAACTGATACATCTGCCTTTCCAGCCATCACCACTGCTGTTACTATTGCTGAAATTCTGAAAAACACTAGATTCGCAACGGATAAGAGTAAGTACCTCTCTCTCAGTAATGCATTTTTTTTCCCAAATGTCTAAAAAAATAGAATTGCTCTAAAATTGAGTTCATTGAATTTGGACCGTGGCTTTAACATCAACAGTTGAAATGAAAAATGAAACGAAGGGTCGTGTTGTCTAGAAGGCTAGGGTAAGCATCAACTTCTTGCTCTTAGAGCTGACAATAAATCACTGAATCCTACCACAATTAACGGACCTAATACGATCAACGAGTCTTAATGATTACCGCGTCTTTGATATGTAATAAATGTTTTCGGCCACTCATTTTCAATGGCAATTACCTACTTTTACGAACAAATAAAGCATGAAATAGCTAATTAGTGTGATTGTTTATAGATAGAGATAATCCTTGGAAAGACCGAAAAATGTGACTCATTGAAGAATGTGAACAAAGGAGCAAGTAGGGGAAACAATGACACTCAAACTGATAGCAAGCAAGAGCCAACTTCTTAATTAAGAGGAGAAAGAGTTCATCACTCCTTCAGTTGAAATGCTACTGATCGCGTGTAAGTCACTAACGTCGATATTACTAGCAAGAATACTAGGTACATCGTAGTATAGTAAATGCGAGTCAAGGTCGATCCCACAGAGACAATGCAACTTCAACTATAAACTATTCTAACATAATTAAGAAGCGACATAGAAGTGGTCATTGACCAACAATAAACATGAAAGAAACTTGGTATTTCTCCCCCTCTTCCCACCGATCTACTAACTTAGATTAGTTAAACTTTACGTTTACTTCCCAACATAATTTACTTAAATTAATCGAGCGAGCTTTTAATTTAGTTTTAAGCTACGGGTGCAACTCCTAACCCTATCTACTCCGACCATGGTATTAGAAAATATATACGCAAGATACCCTCATTAATTGGTCCGTAATAGCCCATACGGATAAAGAACTAAAATTGCCGATATCGAGCGCTAACTCATACCGCTAACCCACCTAGACAAAGCTATCGACACTGATCAGCACATTCCTAGGGTCCATCAAGACTATGTCCAAACTAACACTTCACTATTCGTATTTCATGTTAATTTTACGATTACAATAAGCAGATTGGCCAGATCTAACCTACTGTTAATTAAACATGTCGATCAATTTAGCTGTAGTGAATCCCAGATTTAGGTTTTCTAAATATTGCCTCGGTAAACCGGTATAGACCGCCAGTTTACTGGGGTCAGCTTTTCCTATTTCTGGATCTACATTGCTCGAATATGATTAATCTAAGTAAATCATGGGGTCGTTAAACATGCAGATTAACTAAAACACATAAATACGAACAGATCTACCATATTGAAGACACAAAGGAACGTTCAAAGCTTCATACATTCAACAATGGAGATCTAGCTCGATCTACACAAGCTAAAGATGGTAGAGAAGGTGAGAAAACCAGAAATAACTCTTCAAAAGCTTGGAATAACTTTATTTCATCAAATTATGTAATGTATATAATATACTAGCAAAATACACGTGCGTTGCACGTGTTGTTGTTGGTTAAATTGATATACTTATATGAAATTTAATAACATAATTTAACGGTAAACATTGTTAAGCACGTGTTTAACTCATAAAATAATTGTATAGTGTACAATGGTAACCTTGTATGAGTTTGTTGTTACAATTGAAAATTAAATTATGCAATCGACATCTATACAAACAGAATCTAAACAACATAACTTTATAAACACGTCTGTCATTACAACATAATATAAACCAATTGAAGCATAAAAGAATGGATACTGAAAAAACCTCTGAACCGGACAAATCCCTGGACATGTGTGAGGGCTGGATTCAAAGGCAATCGAAAACCTCCCACCAATTGTTCTTTGTAAATGGTCATAAAACCTGCAAGAGGTTTATTTCCCCTCTCATCAGATGACAGGAGGCGAGTATTGAATATTACCAGGTTTGATATCATAAGTCCATCAAATCTCCTCAATGGTAGCATTGACGTTAAAGGAGGATCGAATATCCTCCACACCAAGAAGGACTCCCACAACCTTAATTAGATGAGTTTGTACCTTTCTTCTGAGCGGGTTGAGTACTTTCAGATGGACCCAAAACTTCTGGAATTGAGGTACCTGAATCTTCAATAGAAGCCGTTGAGATTTCGAGGATTATGTCAATTTCAGTAGAAGAAGTGAATTGCTTTGTTGATGGAATTTGAATTCCAAAAGATAGCTGAAAAATGTATTAATGTCACAGACCTTTGGGTTTCAGTTTCTTAAGAAGTGCCACATCATTTCCAATCAGACCTAGCATATGACCTTCATTCTAGCTTAGGTCTATGTTGCATTTGACGTGGGTATGACCAGATGTCATACATGTGGCACCTAATGGGCTAAATTAGACCCTCTTACCATATGGGTCACAGGAGTTCAGCCTAATTTATGGCCTTATACTCTAGATAAATTTGATGAGGACCTCTCTGTCTGATATGAAGTCTTTCCGACTCTCGTTCTAGCGATATGGTGCAGGATCACCTCAGGTCTGAACTCTCATCTCGAGGCAGATCATCATCGTTGACTTCCGGTTTCTGAGATTACCGGTTAGGTCATTTAGCATACTATAACTATCACAATAATGCCTTCATGAGTCTCACTACATTATGGCACAAACTGTAAACCATCACATTATTTCAGTCATGTCCTTAATCATGTGCTCCAAGGCATCTTCTCCGGAAAGGGGATCCTATAAAAATGATTCATTCCTCACAAATTTAGAACTCTATGAATACATTGATCTCAAATCCTCTGGGTATGTAGGAAGTCAATCACATTGGCCCATCTATAATTCATCACAAAATCCATCAGTCAAAGAAATGGATTATCCTTACAAAGCCTAATAACCCACATAATGATCCAATTCCACTATTGAAGATTTTAGACATCGTGAGATACTATTGAGGATTTCAAGATAAACATAAAAGTGTAAGAAGTTGAATATTTATATAAAATAAAACAATAGCAATTTATAGAAATACAAAATTCTACGTTGGAACTCAATACTTAATGATGCAGTTGTCGATACCGTGTTCTCTCATTCTTCATGTGTCATCCCCTTCCAATGCTATATTTCCTAGCTAGGAGGAGTTGCTTTATGTAGCGCTTCGCCTTGAAAACTTCAACTTTTTAGAGGTACATATTGCTCAGTCATTCCTCCGAGGCATAGAACCTGAGAAGAAAAGTCTATGATACTGAAGCTAATGCATATTTGATTGGGAAAGAACTAAACGGGTGAACATAACCTAGTAAAACTAGATAAACGAACACATAATGAGACAAGAACTCTCGCTACAACATCGAGCCATCACTGTAACAGTGGAATTTTGTCCCCCGCAAAGTAGTAGATACAACTCCGAAATCTCGATGCCACTGGAAATTCAACACCTCATCAAGACATGGTTCCACAAAAACATACCTATCGCAGAAACACAATGATGTGGGTCAACTAGTTAATGCATTTCACTATATTTTAATTTATCACTACTTTTGATACTTTTTTGAACATATATGTAACATATTGAGTCAATCATTGCTTAGTGTTAAGATAGTATAACAATAGTATATAGTACGTAAACTAGCCGGTAAACCCGTGCATGCACGGAAAGTATGAACATAACAATTCTTTGAAAGAGTACAATATGCAACAAAAACTAAACATGATTCTTTTTAAGAATAGTCTTAATAGAATAAGAATTTATAAAAACAACATTTAACGAAAACTAAGCATTTTTACCTTTTTGACAACTGGATATCAAAAGTCAACTGATTTAAGTAACATCAATCAAGTATAGAAAATTCAGGTATACAAAACCAAGCAAATAAATTAATTTACACCTAAAAAACAAATCTATCCAGCTCCAAAAATATTGAAATTCAACCTTCAATAACATAATTTTCAGCCCAAAATACAAAATAGTTTATGAGAAGAAAACCATCAGATCAGGTGGACCTCTCAACAACCACTAGTAGGGTGGGGGTTGAGGAAAGAAATGTAGGTTGTGAAACTAAAAAAAGGAGTTTAAGAATAACACTACCTGCCTACTCCAGGCTGAAAAGAAAGATTAAAAGTACTAATTAATTGATGTCTGCGAAGAGGAAGCGGTGGGGTTGAGAGGACTTGTTTTAATTTACCAAAATCGATCTATACACAAGTATTGCTCAACACTAGTTACGTCAGATAAACATCATCGTGAATGACACATATGTAACATGCAACAAATCACATCATATAGAGGCTACATGAGATATATATATATATATATAAATAAAAATGAATAAAATTTATTGCGGCTAAAATTAGTTGAGAGATACAAACAAAACTAGGATAACAAGCACGACTCTCCAGCCGTTACCACTTATTTTCATGTGACAAAAAAACAAAAACTAGGATAATAAACAAGATTGACCATCCGCAACAACTTCTTTCAATGTGGCGGTGAAACTGGTTTGTATGACATCAATCAACTATATTAGTGAATTTAGTTTTTCTTTTGTAGAGGTACATACAACAACACAATGAGGTTGAACTTTCTGCCTTAGGAATGGGTAAATATTTTTTTGGATTTTTCTTTCTTTTTGGTGTAAACTGTGATTTGAACTAATTACATTAATGTAAATAAGCACGCACTTTACCAATTGAGCTACAAGGACACTAATGCTAAAAATGTTCGAAATAATATACATACACATTGTTACTATTATTAGAGGGGTATACTAGTAATTTCGCACCGAAATTTGAGTGGGGGCTATGGCCCTTCCATCACCAATGTGGGTCCGCCCCTGGTCCAGATATGTCAGGTTTGATAGTTTGTATATTTCCATGATATTAGTTTCTATCAATGAATATGAATTGGTTACTGCTAACTGATACATCTGCCTTTCCAGCCATCACCACTGCTGTTACTATTGCTGAAATTCTGAAAAACACTAGATTCGCAACGGATAAGAGTAAGTACCTCTCTCTCAGTAATACTTTTTTTTTCCCAAATGACTAAAAAAATAGAATTTCTCTAAAATTGAGTTCATTGAATTTGGACCGTGGTTTTAACATCAACAATTGAAATGAAAAATGAAACGAACCTAATACGATCAACTTCTTGCTCTTAGAGCTGACAATAAATCACTGAATCCTACCACAATTAATGGGCCTAATACAATCAACGAGTCTTCATGATTACCGCGTCTTTGATATGTAATAAATGTTTTCGGCCACTCATTTTCAATGGAAATTACCTTCTTTTACGAACAAATAAAGCATGAAATAGCTAATTAGTGTGATTGTTTATAGATAGAGATAATCCTTGGAAAGTCCGAAAAATTTGACTCATTGAAGAATGTGAACAAGGGAGCAAGCAGGGGAAAAAATGACACTCAGGCTGATAGCAAGCAAGAGCCAACTTCTTAATTAAGAGGAGAAATAGTTCATCACTCCTTCAGTTGAAATGCTACTGATCGCGTGTAAGTCACTAACGTCGATATTACTAGCAAGAATACTAGGTACATCATAGTATAGTAAATGCGAGTCAAGGTCGATCCCACAGAGACAATGCAACTTCAACTATAAACTATTCTAACATAATTAAGAAGCGACATAGAAGTGGTCATTGACCAACAATAAACATGAAAGAAACTTGGTATTTCTCCCCCTCTTCCCACCGATCTACTAACTTAGATTAGTTAAACTTTACGTTTACTTCCCAACATAATTTACTTAAATTAATCGAGCGAGCTTTTAATTTAGTTTTAAGCTACGGGTGCAACTCCTAACCCTATCTACTCCGACCATGGTATTAGACAATATATACACAAGATACCCTCATTAATTGGTCCGTAATAGCCCATACGCATAAAGAACTAGAATTGCCGATATCGAGCGCTAACTCATACCGCTAACCCACCTAGACAGCTATCGACACTGATCAGCACATTCCTAGGGTCCATCAAGACTATGTCCAAACTAACACTTCACTATTCGTATTTCATGTTAATTTTACGATTACAATAAGCAGATTGGCCAGATCTAACCTACTGTTAATTAAACATGTCGATCAACTTAGCTGTAGTGAATCCCAGATTTAGGTTTTCTAAATATTGCCTCGGTAAACCGGTATAGACCGCCAGTTTACTGGGGTCAGCTTTTCCTATTTCTGGATCTACATTGCTCGAATATGATTAAACTAAGTAAATCATGGGGTCGTTAAACATGCAGATTAACTAAAACACATAAATACGAACGGATCTACCATATTGAAGACACAAAGGAACGTTCAAAGCTTCATACATTCAACAATGGAGATCTAGCTCGATCTACCCAAGCTAAAGATGGTAGAGAAGGTGAGAAAACCAGAAATAACTCTTCAAAAGCTTGGAATAACTTTATTTCATCAAATTATGTAATGTATATAATATACTAGCAAAATACACGTGCGTTGCACGTGTTGTTGTTGGTTAAATTGATATACTTATATGAAATTTAATAACATAATTTAACGGTAAACATTGTTAAGCACGTGTATAACTCATAAAATAATTGTATAGTGTACAATGGTAACCTTGTATGAGTTTGTTGTTACAATTGAAAATTAAATTATGCAATCGACATCAATACAAATAGAATCTAAACAACATAACTTTATAAACACGTCTATCATTACAACATAATATAAACAAATTGAAGCATAAAAGAATGGATACTGAAAAAACCTCTGAACCGGACAAATCCCGGGACATGTGTGAGGGCTGGATTCAAAGGCAATCGAAAACCTCCCACCAATTGTTCTTTGTAAATGGTCATAAAACCTTCAAGAGGTTTATTTCCCCTCTCATCAGATGACAGGAGGCGAGTACTGAATATTACCAGGTTTGATATCATAAGTCCATCAAATCTCCTCAATGGTAGCATCGACGTTAAAGGAGGATTGAATATCCTCCATACCAAGAAGGACTCCCACAACCTTAATTAGATGAGTTTGTACATTTCTTCTTAGTTGGTTTAGTACTTTTTGATGGACCCAAAACTTCTGGAATTAAGGTACCTGAATCTTCAATAGAAGCCGTTGAGATTTCGAGGATTATGTCAATTTCAGTAGAAGAAGTGAATTACTTTTTTGATGGAGATTTGAATTTCAAAAGATGGAGATTTGAATTTCTCCAGCCGTTACCACTTATTTTCATGTGATAAAAAAACAAAAACTAGGATAATAAACAAGATTGACCATCCGCAAAAACTTCTTTCAATGTGGCGGTGCAACTGGTTTGTATGACATCAATCAACTATATTAGTGAATTTAGTTTTTCTTTTGTAGAGGTACATACAATTACACAATGAGGTTGAACTTTCTGCCTTAGGAATGGGTAAATATTTTTTTGGATTTTTCTTTCTTTTTGGTGTAAACTGTGATTTGAACTAATTACATTAATGTAAATAAGCACGCACTTTACCAATTGAGCTACAAGGACACTAATGCTAAAAATGTTCGAAATAATATACATACACATTGTTACTATTATTAGAGGGGTATACTAGTAATTTCGCACCGAAATTTGAGTGGGGGCTATGGCCCTTCCCTCACCAATGTGGGTCCGCCCCTGGTCCAGATATGTCAGGTTTGATAGTAAGTGTATTTCCATGATATTTGTTTCTATCAATGAATAAGAATTGGTTACTGCTAACTGATACATCTGCCTTTCCAGCCATCACCACTGTTGTTACTATTGCCGAATTTCTGAAAAACACTAGATTCGCTACGGATAAGAGTAAGTACCTCTCTCTCAGTAATACATTTTTTTTTTCCTAAATGACTAAAAAAATGGAATTGCTCTAAAATTGAGTTCATTGAATTTGGACCGTGGTTTTAACATCAACAGTTGAAATGAAAGATGAAACGAAGGGTCGTGTTGTCCAGAAGGCTAGGGTAAGCATCAACTTCTTGCTCTTAGAGCCGACAATAAATCACTGAATCCTACCACAATTAACGGACCTAATACGATCAACGAGTCTAAATGATTACCGCGTCTTTGATATGTAATAAATGTTTTCGGCCACTCATTTTCAATGGCAATTACCTTCTTTTACGAACAAATAAAGCATGAAATAGCTAATTAGTGTGATTTTTTATAGATAGAGATAATCCTTGGAAAGACCGAAAATTTTGACTCATTGAAGAATGTGAACAAGGGAGCAAGCAGGGGAAACAACGACACTCAGACTGATAGCAAGCAAGAGCCAACTTCTTAATTAAGAGGAGAAAGAGTTCATCACTCCTTCAGTTGAAATGCTACTGATCGCGTGTAAGTCACTAACATCGATATTACTAGCAAGAATACTAGGTACATCGTAGTATAGTAAATGCGAGTCAAGGTCGATCCCACAGAGACAATGCAACTTCAACTATAAACTATTCTAACATAATTAAGAAGCGACATAGAAGTGGTCATTGACCAACAATAAACATGAAAGAAACATGGTATTTCTCCACCTCTTACCACCGATCTACTAACTTGGATTAGTTAAACTTTACGTTTACTTCCCCACATAATTTACTTAAATTAATCAAGCGAGCTTTTAATTTAGTTTTAAGCTACGGGTGCAACTCTTAACCCTATCTACTCCGACCATGGTATTAGAAAATATATACGCAAGATACCCTCCTTAATTGGTCCATAATAGCCCATACGCATAAAGAACTAGAATTGCCGATATCGAGCGCTAACTCATACCGCTAACCCACCTAGACAGCTATCGACACTGATCAGCACATTCCTAGGGTCCATCAAGACTATGTCCAAACTAACACTTCACTATTCGTATTTCATGTTAATTTTACGATTACAATAAGCATATTGGCCAGATCTAACCTACTGTTAATTAAATATGTCGATCAACTTAGCAGTAGTGAATCCCAGATTTAGGTTTTCTAAATATTGCCTCGGTAAACCGGTATAGACCGCCAGTTTAGTGAGGTCAACTTTTCCTATTTCTGGATCTACATTGCTCGAATATGATTAATCTAAGTAAATCATGGGGTCGTTAAACATGCAGATTAACTAAAACACATAAATACGAACATATCTACCATATTGAAGACACAAAGGAACGTTCAAAGATTCATACCTTCAACAATAGAGATCTAGCTCGATCTACCCAAACTAAAGATGGTAAATAAGGGGAGAAAACCAGAAATAACTCCTCAAAAACTTGGAATAACTTTATTTCATCAAATTATGTAATGTATATAATATACTAGCAAAATACACGTGCGTTGCACGTGTTGTTGTTGGTTAAATTGATATACTTATATGAAATTTAATAACATAATTTAACGGTAAACATTGTTAAGCACGTGTTTAACTCATAAAATAATTGTATAGTGTACAATGATAACCTTGTATGAGTTTGTTGTTACAATTGAAAATGAAATTATGCAATCGACATCAATACAAACAGAATCTAAACAACATAACTTTATAAACACGTCTATCATTACAACATAATATAAACAAATTGAAGCATAAAAGAATGGATACTGAAAAAACCTCTGAACCGGACAAATCTCTGGACATGTGTGAGGGCTGGATTCAAAGGCAATCGAAAACCTCCCACCAATTGTTCTTTGTAAATGGTCATAAAACCTTCAAGAGGTTTATTGCCCCTCTCATCAGATGACAGGAGGCGAGTACTGAATATTACCAGGTTGATATCTTAAGTCCATCAAATCTTCTCAATGGTAGCATCGACGTTAAAGGAGGATCGAATATCCTCCACACCAAGAAGGACTCCCACAACCTTAATTAGATGAGTTTGTACCTTTCTTCTGAGCGGGTTGAATACTTTTAGATGGACCCAAAACTTCTGGAATTAAGGTACCTGAATCTTCAATAGAAGCCGTTGAGATTTCGAGGATTATTTCAATTTCAATAGAAGAAGTGAATTACTATGTTGATGGAGATTTGAATTTCAAAAGACATCTGAAAAATGTATTAATGTCAGAGACCTTTGGGTTTTAGTTTCTTAAGAAGTGCCACATCATCTCCAATCAGACCAAGCATATGACCCTCATTCAAGCTTATTTCTTTGTTGCATTTGACGTGGGTATGACCAGACGTCATACATGTGGCACCTAATGGGCTAAATTAGATCATCTTACCATATGGGTCACATGAGTTCAGCCTAATTTATGGCCTTATACTCTAGGTAAATTTGATGAGGACCTCTCAGTCTGATATGAAGTCTTTCCCACTCTCGTTCTAGCGGTATGGTGCATGATCACCTCAGTCCTGAACTCTCATCTCGAGGCAGATCATCATCATTGACTTCAGGTTTCTGAGATTACCGGTTAGGTCATTTAGCATACTATAACTATCACAATAATGCCTTCATGATTCTCACTACATTATGGCACAAACTGTAAACTATCACATTATTTCAGTCATGTTCTTAATCATGTGCTCCAAGGCATCTTCTCCGGAAAGGGGATCCTATAAAAATGATTCAATCCTCACAAATTCAGAACTCTATGAATACATTGATCTCAAATCCTCTGGGTATGTAGGAAGTCAATCACATTGGCCCATCTATAATTCATCACAAAATCCATCAGTCAAAGAAATGGATTTTCCTTACAAAGCCTAATTACCCACATAATGATCCAATTCCATTATTGAAGATTTCAGACATCGTGAGATACTATTGAGGATTTCAAGATAAACATAAAAGTGTAAGAAGTTGAATATTTATATAAAATAAAACAATAGCAATTTATAGAAATACAAAATTGTACTTTGGAACTAAATACTTAATGATGCAGTTGTCGATACCGTGTTCTCTCATTCTTCATGTGTCATCCTCTTCCATAGCATAAATGGGTCAAGAATAAGTGTAAAAACATCGTGTGCTTTCATTCTTCAGTAGGATGGGATAATAAAAAAAAATAATATTTACGTACCAGACTATAGAACATGTTTATATACATATTTTTTGTGCATCTGTGGGTGTTGTCTAGTTGATATTTGGGTTTGATCAACACCTTAGTTGTTGATATTGAAGTTTTCCTTGAAAGTGCAACATATAGCTGTCTATGAGAGAACACCTGTAAAGGAAAACAAACTCTTACAAATGGTTTTATTTGTCTTTGTGCGTTATTGATAGTCATTGCAAAGCAAAGACACATAGGATATTGCTTTCTTATAAAATGAAACTGGTATACTTCATTTTATACCGGTGAGAATGGAATATGTGAGATTAAAACTTGCTTTCCATATTGTTTCCCAACTGTAATTTCAGCATGAAACATGTTTCCTTTGAACCATTGACATATCATCCTTATATCATTGGACAATCCTCCAGCCAGATCTAAGTTCCTTAATATTATTATCGGTGAATACTTTTTCAACACTAATTTGTGAGGAGGAAATTCATTTGGTCTCAAAGTGTTGAGAATATTTTTTGATAATAATCATTAGTATCATCAATAGTCTTATCAAAGCTGTTGAAACAATATCTATCCCTTGAAAGGGATGATATCAAATTTTCATTCAACTTCTCAACATGTTCATTAGTCGTGCCCCGTATTTCTATTCTTGTAATACATTCTACCGAGAAAGCATTCTCATGTATAGATGGAAAGATAGAACTGATTAAATGATTTTTGAAAAGCTCATCATCATTTTCATCATATTCAATGATCATTTCTTTTGGTAACTCTTTGTCTCGTTTAGTGTTTGTTGGTTTTTCTCCACAACCCATCTTTAATGAATATTAACCGAAGTGTAGATCTCCTCTTGCTCTCATATTTTTTGAAAGATATAAATTTTCCATCATTTTCTACACATATAACTTCACCAAGATTGCCTTTATTGTTTGTAGTATCGTTCATTTGGAACATGAAGCACTTGTCTAAAATCACCTCCAAATACAACCATCTTTCTTTCAAATGCTTTAGAATTTCTCATAATGTCCTTTAAACTTCTGTCAAGTGTCTCAATTGCCATTTCTTTGCCATTAGTGCTTATTTTCTTAGTAATTCTGCAATTCCACTCTGTATTGGAATATTGCCCACATATATTTCATGCGCACTAATTGAAATTTTAAGACGTCAATGAGCAGTCTAGCCTCTGGCCATAACTTTAGCCGAAACTCCGGATGTGGCTGTTGCTATACCTATCTATTGTCTCATTCGTAGATTTGCTAGAAGAGCCTTATATATATGTTTTCTCTATGCCACCAGACCATCATTAAAAAACTTATCACTGTGGCTAGTACAAACTTGATAGAGAAATTTTCAGAATATACTTTGTTGTTCATTATTAAGCATTTCTTCTAAAATGTAGTCTTCTTGGAGAATCTCTATCAACAATTCATTAAGAATCACTCTTAATATATTTTCTAAAATGTTGTTGAAGTTTTCTTGTATACTTGGCAAGTCGTAAGATGTCAAGTCCTTACCCATGCTTTCTAGAAAATAATTTATGGATTCCAAAGTTTTGGCCATAATTGATTTGACAGACTTTGTACAATCCCGCGTGAAATCGTCCAACACTGGTTTCCAAAATGTATGCCACGATTGTCGAATGTTTGTTGGTTCACAGTAAACTAATAGACTGCAAACAATTTTCTTAACGCATTAGGCATTTGAAAGACAATAGCTTTATTTAAGCATTCTAAGATGATCTGGTCAGATCCGGATAAATCTCTTTTCTTTGCATCTTCTTTAAAAATGGTGAAATAACATAATAGACTTGACTCACATGAATGTTTATGCAATTGATGTTGATAAAGGCGGTGAGGTTAAAACATTTGACATGTTTGTTTCATTACTACTCCCTCCGTCCCGCAATATAAGTCCTTTTGGACTTTTCACACAAATTAAGAAAAATAATAAATGAGTTCCTTTTTAATATTTCAAGGCAAAATATTGTATTGTTTTTTTGTGAGTGGCTTATAATATTGCATTGATTAGTGTGAAAGTGAAAACAATGCATTAATCTTGTATTGAAATGTGAAAAGGACTTATATTTTGGGACACCACAAAAAAGTTAAAAAGACTTTTATTGCGGGACGGAGGGAGTATTTCTTTTGTTTTTCTTATTATTCTTGTTGTTTCTTTCTTTTGCTTAAGTCTTTGATTATTGTGTAATGACACTGTCAGTCATTACTTGCATTGATCTTTCATTTAAATGAGGTGATGAGATTGTTATATGTTCTGATTTGTGTTATATATGTATGTATTTTTATATAAAAACTAAAAATGTTTAGCCATATTCGATTTAAATCCAAACTTTTGGTCGGGTAAAACCAAAGCATTTATGGATTTAAAGCATATTGTCTTTATTGAGTATTTTGGTATTTTAGAGAAGGAGTAATCCAAACGTTTTTGGTCGGTGACGTATGAAAATGGCCAGTTGATCCGGCCAAGATTAAGTTACGGGTTTGGTTTGGTTATTACGAAAGTCCGTGAAGAATTTCGCAAGGATAGCTACTCCACTCACCGGACTTACACGAGAAGAACACCAAGTTTGATTGGACACCCGAGTGTGAGTTAGCATTTGAGTTGTTAAAGAGCATGTTGACTACAACACCGGTATTGGCAGTACCCGAGGTGTTTGATGATTATGATGTCTACACCGACGCTTCAGGGCAGGGTCTAGGTTGTGTGTTGATGCAGGGAGGAAAGGTCATTGCCTATGCATCCAGGCAATTGAAAGTACATGAGAAGAACTATCCTACACATGACTTAGAGTTGGCAGCAGTGGTTTTCGCATTGAAGATTTGGAGGCACTATCTGTATGGGGTCAAGGCTAGAATCTTCACCGACCACAAAAGTTTAAAGCATTTCTTCACTCAGGAGAATTTGAATATGAGGCAGCGGAGATGGCTAGAGTTCATGAAGGACTATGACTTAGACATTCAGTACCACCCCGGAAAGGCAAATATAGTAGCAGATGCCTTGAGCAGGAAACCGGTGGTTTTAGAGCCCAGTATTGAGGCTATCACAGCAGGGGTTGATGATTTGCAGTTTAGCAGATTTGATCAGATTGAGGACCGTCAGTTTGCAGCACCGTTGTTGGCTAGATCAGAGTTGATGGATGAGATCAGAGCAAAGCAAGATGAAGATGCAGTTTTGGTTGATTTGAAGAGGGTTGCAAGAGAGAAGCCTACAGTTGGCTATGTGTTGGATCAGAGTGGAAATCTGTGGTATCAGGATCGTCTCTGTGTGCCTAATGTTGGAGATTTGAGACAAAGAGTTATGGAAGAGTCACACAAGATTGCTTTTGCAGTGCATCCAGGTTCTACCAAGATGTACAGGGATTTGAAAGAAAGATTTTGGTGGCCCTCAATGAAGCTAGAGATAGCTAAGTTTGTTTCTGAGTGTGACGTCTGTCAGAGAGTGAAAGCTGAGCATAGGAAGCAAGGCGGGATGCTTAAGTCATTGGATATCCCAGAGTGGAAATGGGAAAAGATCACTATGGAATTTATTTCGGGGTTGCCTAAGTCGAAGGGTGGACATGATTCTATTTGGGTAATCGTTGATAGATTAACCAAGTCGGCTCATTTCTTGCCTTTAAAGATGAATATGCCCTTGGCAAAGATTACGGAACTATATATGGACAATATAGTGAAGCTTCATGGAGTTCCAGTCTCCATTGTTTCTGATCGGGATTCGAGGTTCGTCAGTCGGTTTTGGCAGAGCTTACATGAGGCATTTGGTACCCGGTTGGACTTGAGCACAGCATTTCATCCTCAGACAGATGGTCAGTCTGAGAGGACTATCCAGACACTTGAAGATATGCTTAGAGCATGTGTCTTAGAGGTAGGCGGATCTTGGGCAGATTATCTACCAGTTGCAGAGTTTTCTTACAACAACAGTTATCACGCGAGCATAGGCATGCCACCGTTCGAAGCTTTGTATGGTAGAAGATGCGGGACGCCTTTGTTTTGGGACGACGTTGGGGAGAAACGGCTTTGCGGGCCGAGTTAGTTGAGCAAGCCAAAGAGAGGGTTCGGTTAGTGAAGAAGAATGCGAGATAGCTCAAGACGGGCAGAAAAGTTGGGCAGATGTCAGACGAAGACCGCTTGAGTTTGAAGTTGGTGATCGTGTTTACTTGAAGGCATCACCAATGAGAGGAGTAAAGCGTTTTGGTCAGAAAGGAAAGTTGAGCCCGAGGTATGTCGGACCTTTTGTGATCCTGGAGAGGATTGGACCTTTGGCCTATAGACTACAGTTGCCAGAGTCTATGTCCAGAGTTCACAACGTCTTCCATGTGTCGATGTTGAAGAAGTGTTTGACGAAGACAGAGGTTGAGTCTACAGTGGATCCAGAGATACTTCAGGACAACCTCGCTTATGATGAAAAGCCGATTAAGATTCTGAACAGGAAAGAAAAGATGATTAAGAGGAAGATGGTTCAGTTGGTTCTTGTTCAGTGGAGCAATCATACACACGAGGAAGCAACTTGGGAAGTTGAGGGTGATATGATCAACGAATTTCCGGAGTTTTTGGATTTACCAGGTACGTTCAAGTTTCGAGGATGAAACTCCTCTTAAGGGGGGAGGAATGTGATATCCCGGTTTTCGATAAAGGGCATTCTTGTCTTTTAATAAAAAAAAATCGGAATATTATATATTTTAATTTTTGGAAATTAAGAAAAAGAAAATAAAAGGAAATTAATGGTTTTATGGAATTAAGAGGGTTTAATGGGAAATAATTAGGAGTAAAACTCCCAATTATTTAGAACGACGATTTAAAAAAAAAGAGAAGGGAAACGGGTTCATCACGGAAGCAGCGCATTGGGGAAGAAAGAGGGCTGGGAGAAGGTTTCAAAATTGAAGCTAATCCGTCGTTTTTCTGTACAAACTCCTCAAGGGAAAAACATTCTACGGAACGCAAGGGTCGTTTGGATACCAATTTCGTCCTGTGAAGGTTAGTCGTTTTGGAGTTATGGTTTACGTGTTTCGGACGAGTTTGAAGGTTAATTTCGTTTTAGTTTGAAACCGTCGAACTTCGACCCTTGATATCTCCCTCGTTTCTATTCCGTTTTTAGATCGTAGCATACCGTTGGAATCCTCGTGACGAGAGCTTCGCATCGGTACCAGGATCAGCAGCTAGTTCTGAGTTTTTAGGCAGAAAAAGGTAAGGAGAACCCTTACGTTTGCAGTTTTGAATATACTTTGGTTGTGTTGAATTCTTGTTGCTTTGGTGTTCTAAATTGTGTTAATTTGATGCCTAATGGATGGATGATGATTTGGTATGAGTGGTAGATGATTTCGGTAGGATTTGGTTAAGAAAGATTGGGTTTGGTTCGCATTACGGGTATTATTTTACTGCTCTTCTTGGTGTTCTCTTCTTGGTGTTCTCCAAAAAGTTTTAAGTGTTAATTTTATTCACCCCCCCCCCTCTGAACTTAACCAAAGCCTTTTCAAGGGACCAACACTTTGGTGCTTACCTCTTTGATAATTTACCAAGTGTTGTTTGATTGTGTTCTTGTTGTTTCTATCTTGTAGTGGATGATCCGTACTCGACGGAGAAAGGCCCCACTTACGCCTCACGTTCCGGATATTAACACATATATTAGGGAACAAATTGCAGAAAAGAAGGTTGGTCAAGCTCATCGTAGTTTGGAACTTAGTGAAGAATCTTCACAAGAGTCATTACACCAAGAAGAGGAAATGAATGAGGTACAATGAATGGTACAAGGAGGTCATAACCATGAAAATGCCCAAGTTGAACAAATTCCATTAAATCCAAATAAGTATCCTCCACCACCACCACAAGACCAAAATCCACAAATTCCAACACCTCCACTTGAACCACCACCACCAATTCCTTCACCACCCAAGAACCATATCTCTATGATCCACCCCCAAATCCACCCTACCAAGATAGACCACTTTGTGAGCAAGCCATTCAAAGAAAAATCAAGTTCATAATCCTATTCGGCTACCTCATATTGATGCAAACAACTTTTCAAAAAAGTCTCATATGTTCGGTCTAGTGGAGAGTAGAGCTCAATTCCATGGAAAGGCCCATGATGACCCGCATTCATGTCTTTATAACCTTGAAGAAATATGCAATACGGGATTCCAAAATAGTGCTTGTTAAGAATTTACTTGTCTTGTATTATTTCCTTTTTCATTGAAAGGTCAAGCAAAGGAATGGCTTATGTCACTTCCCTACCATCACTTGCAATCATGGGATGACATAAAGATTGAGTTTGTGAAGAAATACTATCCACCGGGTAGATATTTTTAGTTGAAGGTACGAGTTGCTAATTTCAAGCAAGATTTAATTGAATTTTTGGACAATGCTTGGGACCTTTTTAAGAAGCTTTTGAGGGTGTGTCCAAAACACGATTATACTTTGGACATGCAAGTCCAATTATTTTGTAGAGGCTTGCATAAAGGGTCAAGGGCACAAATTGATTCGGCATGCCATGGATCACTTATGATGAGAACGGCCCAAGAAGTTTATAAGGCTATTGAAAGAGTGACAAGAAATGAGAAATCGTGGGATCCCGGCCCAAGTGAAACGGAAGTTGCCATTAGGGATGATAATAATTCGAATGAGGAAGAAATTTTGAGAGAAATGGCGGTGATAAATAAGAGGGTTGATTAATTACAAGCGGGGAGCAAAGAGTTGAAGCATGGAGCATGTGATGATGTGCCATTGGGTGTTTTTCATATCGAAGAATTATCAAACTCCGATGTATCTACACAAGAAGAAATGAGTTTATTGAGACAATGTCGGGATTTGAACAACACTCACACCAATGTTTTTGATCCACCTCCTATTTACCAACAAGTTCCTACTCAACATGCCCCTATTCAACAAAGTTATCAATCAACGAGGAGGTTTCTTATATGAAAAGCTTGATGGAAAATTTGATGGGGGTCGTTTCTACTCAATCTTCGAATATGCAAACAATGACGACTTCTATTGGTATGATGTCTCAAGAGGTTGGTACTTTGAAGAAAACTATGAGTGGGCACGATATGAGAATGAGAATGATAGAGGCATCAATAAGAGTTATTGAAGACCTTTTGACTAGGGAAGGAGAGAGAAATAGTAGTAGACCATCGGGTGGATTACCGAGCAACACCGAGAGGAACCCGAGAAGGATAGATGCAAAATCACCCGGAGTGGAAGAATGTGTGGAAGGAATGAGGTTGAAAAAGACTTGGAAGATGAAGAGAAAGAGGAGGATTTGAGTGAAGAAGAGGAAGAGATTGTTGATGGTAACTGGAAAAATGATGGCTATGTTAAGGTGGAAAAAGAAGAAGTGGTAAAGGTCCCAAGAATTTTGAATAATTGATGACGGTTAAAATAGTCTATCCTACGGCATCAACATTCTATCCATTATGAGCTAAAAATATTTGTTTCGAACTATAAATATGAACCATTAAAGTTGAATAGCAGATGTCGGGTTCATGAGTCTAGAAATCTGCACTTAGCATCTCTTTTCCCTGTTTCGATATTATTTCATGCACTATTTGATTATTTTCAGGATACCAAATATTGGGCTGAGCATCATGGACAAATCTGGAGTGGAATGAAAGGAATGGACCTAGGGTATTCTAGAACCTTTTTCCAAGTTAAGTCGGCTGAAGAAAAATGACAAAACTACCCCCGGTTTATCGGGAGCTACCGCCGGTTTACCGAGATTCGAGATCCTTCCGAAATGCATTTCCTTGGACAAGGGGTAGAACTAGGTGTTTCTAAGTGGTTTAGATAGCTATAAATAAGAGGCTTCGCCTCAAAATTCAATGTACCCGAATTATTCAAGGCAAATGATGCAATAAAAGTTTTTTGTTTTTATTTTATTTATTTTATGAGTTCTGGTCGGAGAGACGACGGAGTCGCCGCTTAGGGAGAGATCCGAGTGAGATCTACGCTCATCTTCGAGGGTATGATTTTCTATCTTTTCCAAGATGTAGATCTATCATTGTTCTATTCGACTAGCAAGTTTTAATTGCTTATTTAGTTTAATTATGTAGTAGTTAGTTTATTTTACCCCATGTGTTATAGATCTGATTCGTTGATGAAGAAATCATGAAATAGGTGTTGTGTTCTTCAGATCTGCGACGGTCTATTTCGCTAGATCTGAATACCTAGTAAATAACTAATTTATGATAATTGGCGCCAACTACGTTGATCGATAGATATAATTTACATGTTAGTAGCCTGGTCAACTATTTGCATGTCATCGTAAACTGGCATGAAATACGAATAGTGAAGTGCTATGTTTGGACATTATCTTGAATGGACCCTAGGAACGTACTGATCAGTGTGGACAGCTGTCTAGGCAGGTTTGTGGTATGAGTTAGTGCTCAATATCGACAACTCTAGTTCTTTATGCGTATGGACTATTACAAACCAATTAAGGAGTGTAGATTGTGTATAGAATGTCTATAACTATTGTCGGAGTAGATAGGGTTAGGAGTTGTACCCGTAGCTGAACAATGAATAAATTCATCAATGGGGAGGACTGTTGCATATGTGGGGGGAATAACTAATTGCTCATAATTGAACTAATACACTAGAAACTCTTTTTTTGCTTCGTGTGAACTAGCATAATCTTGATAGTTGAGGCACCAAATTTACTACCGTCTATATTATAGTTGGTCGTAGACCATGATCGTGACTAGCTCAATTTTGATAATTAGACATTCTTACGAGTCTCCGTGGGATCGACATTGACTCGCCAGTACTCTACTATGATAGACCTAGTCTTATTCTAGTAAGTGCTTTGCACACGATCAAGATTTTCGGGCGGTGTTGCCGGGGACTCTTGTCAAGAATACTTTTTATTTAAGATTGAGTTTCAGTATATATTTGAGTCTGTTTAATTGAGTCTGTTTTATATTCTGTTTATATTAGAGTCGTATAGAGTCATTTATGTTAAATCTGGAAAAAAATAGCATCCGGTTTACCGGGGCTCTATCGCGGTAAACCGAGGGTTCCAATTTTGGTAGAATCGTTTCTGTTAGTTCAGCGTCAAGTTAGTAGTCAGAGTCTATATTTTTTGAGTTTTCCTAGGCATGTGTATCAGCCGCTGAGGCAAGTCCCTAACCTTTTTATTTTCTTTTTGTGTCTTGTAGTACGCTACGCGAAGTTTAGCAGCCAAACTCGAGAGATTCATACCTGAGATTGAAAATTTTGCTAGGCAAAAGAGAAAAGAAGCTCGAGAGAAATCTGTTAGGCTAGCGGACGACGTGATTTCACACGAAGGAGATCACAACGAAAGGGAAGAAGAGATTCCACCTTTAGAGGATACATAAATCGACATGGCTCAGAACGGATAAAACGTTGCTAATGGACAAAATGGAGCAGGAGTTGTGGTACAAGAAGATATGAGAACTCTATAGAGTTATGTAGTGCCGATGATTGAGCAATTTGTGCCAGCAATTGTTCAGCCAGAGAATGTGGCCGAGGTATTTCACCCGATACCAAATGTGATACAGATGGTGAGTAATTACTATACCTTTCATGGAGTACCAAACTAAGATCCTAGTGTACACGTCACCAATTTTCTGGGGATAGTCAGCACGGTCAAGCTAGCAGGAGTAACTGAAGACAACATTAAGTTGAAATTGTTTCCATTCACTCTGAAGGACAAAGCGAAGATATGGTTATTGTCTCTAGCACCGGGATCGATCCAAACTTGGACCGATTTGTTGCAGAAGTTTATGAATAAGTACTGCCCACCTGGGAAGTCACTATAGATGAGACAAGACATTATGAATTTCAAGCAGAAACCCACTGAAACCTTTGAAGAATCTTGGGAAAGTTTTAAGGAAGCACATAGGAGAGTCCCTCACCATGATATCACTTTGCCCGTACGAATGCATAGTTTCTATCACGGATTATGGCCAAGTGAGCATACGAGAGTTGATGCATCAAGCAACGGATGTTTTGCGTTGCTATCACCTGAAGAAGTCATAGGGAACACATCAAGTAGAGACGACCAAAGTAGCTGAAGGCGTATTTGGAGAAGATACTTCTCAAAAGATCTTGTACCAGCTAATGGCGTTGAATGAGAAAATAGATGGCATGCAAGATCGCATAGCCTAGGTTGAGAAAGTACAAGATATTGAAGCAACCAACACTGAGGACGTGAACTATGTTGGGAGGCAAGGAAATCCTTATGGGGGCGGATATCGCCCAGGTTCTCATGACCACCCTGGTTTTAGATTGAGCGACCCTACTGCGGGTTTTCGACAACGTGATTCTAATAGTGAAGAGAGACCGAGATAAACTGGTGGATTCATGCCTCAATTCAACAAGCCCGGTGGTTGGGAAGTAGCCATGGATAAAATGAGCTCAACTGTGACCGACACGGTTAATCAACTTACGAAATCCATGACTGAACTGAATACAAACTTCACCACATATTTTCAGAAGAATGATACAAGACTAGCCAATCAAGAAGCATTGGTGCATAATCTATCACACCAAGTGGGGCAGATTGCAGAACAAGTTTCAGCCCGTCCTTCAGGAGGATTGCCGAGAAATACTGAGAAGAATATGAAGGACGTGATTGCAATCATGACTAGAAGTGGAAAGGAACCGCTCTGGACCAGTTATACCAACTGTCCAGGAGGAATCAGAAAGTAGTCAGCAGAAAAACACAGCAGAATCTAGAGAAAAAGAGGGGCCGGTAACCCGGGACACTACTCCGGTAAACCGTGAGTCTGGAAATTCAACAGACAAGTAGGTGGAGCAGCAGCAGGCAGCAGGCAACATGTAAGTCTTCACAAGCTGTAACTATTAATCCTGCTACTTTACCCTATCCCTCTAGGAAATATAAGCCGAAAAAGTTTATAGAGATGTTTAAAAAGTTGCAAGTAAATATACCTTTGGTAGAAGCTCTGGCCGGAATGCCAGAGTATGCAAAGTTCTTGAAAGAAGAAATCTCTACCAAAAGGAAATTATTAGACATGGAGTCTATATGCCTTAACGAGGAATGCTCGGTAGTTTTGCAATGCAAACTGCCTCCCAAGTGTAAAAATCCTGGGAGCTTCCTCATACCAAGCACAATTGGAGGAGTATGCCTAAATAAAGCATTGTGTGATCTTGGAGCCAGGTTCAATCTGATGCCACTCTCCATATTTCATAAGTTAGGCATGAAAGAGCTAAATGAAACAACTATAACCCTTCAATTTGCAGATAGATCAATGAAGCAACCTTGTGGAGTGGTGGAGGATGTTCTGGTAAAAGTTGATAAGTTTGTATTCCCTGTAGACTTTGTGGTACTAGACATGGAGGCTAACCATGATGTTCCATTAATCTTAGGAAGACCTTTCCTAGCTACAAGTAAGACTTTGATAGATGTTCATAAGGGTGAGCTGATTCTAAGAGTGAATGAGGACAAAGTAGTGTTCAATGTGATGAATTCATTGAGATATGCTCAAGATGAAGGAGAAGCATGCTACATGCTAGATGCCATAGACGAACTTGTTTTGGAATTATATCAGCAAGTTGCACTAGACCATGAAGTAGTAGAGACTTTGCTCCTGAAGGATGATGAAAGTTGTGTGGAAACCTGGCTGGGGTGTAGCGAAGGTCAAGTGTGAGAAATAGAACATATATCTTCTGTGGATTTAGGAGGAACCATTCATAGACCTTCGTGGCACAAGTTCTTTGACTTACAATTGAGTGGTAAGCTATTGAGATCATCATTAGAGGAGCCACAAAGGGACTTAACGTTGAAACTTTTGCCATCTCACCTGAAGTATGTGTACTTATAAGATGCTACTCTCCCCCCTTATAATTTCATCATTATTATCACCCTTAGAGGATGAGAAACTCTTAAGAGTACTAAGAGAGCATAAGGGAGCATTTGGATGAACGATTGCAGATATTAGAGGAATAAGCCAGTTGGTGTGCATGCATAAGATCTCTATGGACCCTGAAAAGAAAGCGGTAGCTCAACCTCAAAGGAGGTTGACGCCACAACTAAAGGATGTTGTTAAGGAAGAGATCATAAAGATGTTGGAGATGAGAATCATTTTCCCAATTGCAGACAGTGAATGGGTAAGCCTGATTCATGTGGTACCCAAGAAAGGAGGATTCACTGTACAACCTAATGAGTTTGAGGAATTAATCCCTGTGAGACTGATTACTGGACATCGAGTTTGCATTGACTTCAGGAAACTAAATGATGCAACTCATAAAGATCATTTTCCCTTACCTATCATTGATCAGATGTTGGAAAGATTAAGCGGTCATGAGTTTTATTGTTTCTTAGATGGATATTCTGGTTACTATCAGATCCATATTGCACCCGAGGACCGAGAGAAAACAACTTTCACATGTCCTATGGTACTTTTGCGTACAATTGCATGCCTTTTGGGCTATGTAATGTAGCAACAACTTTTCAAAGATGCATGATGTCGTTATATGTGGACATGGTGGAGGATTTTCTAGAGATTTTCATGGATGATTTCTCTGTATTTAGAGATAGCTTTGATAAATGCTTGGACAATTTGAGTAAAGTGCTAAAAAGATGTGAAGAGACCAACCTTGTACTTAACTGGGAAAAATGTCATTTCATGGTTACAGAAGGAATAGTGTTGGGTCATAGGATTTCGAAGAAAGGAATGAAAGTTGATAGGGCAAAGATAGAGGTAATACATAAGTTACCCCCTCCAACAAACTTAAAGACGTTGCGAGCCTTTCTTGGCCACGCAGGATTTTATAGGGGGTTTATCAAAGACTTCTCTAAGGTCTCTAGACCTTTGAATGAATTACTTGCGAAGGATGTACCTTTCATATTTGGAGAAGAGGCAAGAAAGCATTCAACATATTGAAGCAAATGCTTATAACTGCCCCAATTATGGTAGGCCCAGATTGGAATAAACTTTTTGAGCTTGTGAGTGATGCAAGAGACACATAGTTGGAGCAGCCCTGGGACAAAGAGAGGATAAAATATTTAAGCCTATCTATTACGCCAGTCGTACCCTTAACAGTGCCTAGAGGAATTATGCGACTACAGAGAAGGAACTCTTAGCTGTCATCTTTGCATTTGACAAGTTTCGACCTTATCTGATAGGATCGAATGTCACTGTGTTCACTGACCACGTAGATTTGAAATACTTCTTAACCAAGAAAGGCTCCAAGCCGAGATTGTTGAGATGGATTCTACTCATACAAGAGTTTGATGTTGAGATTAAAGATAAAAAGGGATCTAAGAACCAGGTGGCTGATCACCTGTCAAGATTAACTTTGCAGGAAGAAGAGCAACGGACTGAGATCAGGGAGAGATTTCCTGATGAACAACTTTTTTCCATCTCAGTGGTAGCTCGAGTGGAATCAGTCCCGACAACATACATCAAGAGTGGGCAAGGTATACCCTTGGTTTGCAAATATTGTGAATTATCTAGAGGAAGATACTTACCACCGGAATTCAATAATGCAGATAAGAAAATTTTTTCACGTAAATGAAAAACATGGATGAGAATTTAGCCGGTGAAAAGAGGATTCTAGAGTTGAATAGATTGGAGGAGTTTAGACTTTAAGCATATGAGAATGCAAGGATTTACAAGGAGTGAACGAAGCGTCTGCATGATAAGAAAATTCTGAACTACACATTTCAAGTTTGAGATAAAGTGCTGGTGTACAATTCACGTCTTCGTCTTTTTCCTGGGAAGTTGAAGTCTAGATGGTATGGACCACATATAGTCACGAAAGTCTTCAATTCAGGTGCATGTGAAGTTAGGCATGAATACTCTGGGCAAACTTTCACAGTTAACGGCCACAGGCTGAAGCATTACCTAGAGCACAAGTATAACCCTGAGTTGGAAGTCTTTACATTGATGAGTCAGAATATGAATAAAGGAGCCCTATTAGTATAGTCGAGCCGGCGACTATAAATTCAGAACTATTTCTAAAACCCTTATTTATTGCTTTTGTTTATTTTATTTTGAGTCAATAAAGTATCATGACAATCGTAAGTTTTTTTTCATCACATATATCTTCAGTCATCTGGCTAGAGATATATGTGTTTTTTTCCTTCGCGATTCTCATGTGATACCCTCGTAAAAGTTTTCGCGTCTTGCTTAGGCCGATAAAAGAATAAAGTGTCTTAAACTGTTTTTGCGCATTCCTCCGGTATGCACAATTACCGACACCTTATTTTATTACTGCCCTTCGCATGTTACTCACAGTTTTTGGAAGTATTTTGAGACACATGTAACAACTTGGAAGATGAATGACCTAGGATCTAATGATTATACTCCGGTATTCAACTTGACTCAGCTGATCAATTCCAGTGCTAAGTACCTTTTTCTTTCATTATTATTAGTCATTGAGGACAATGTCTATAATAATGGGGGGGGGGGGGGGGTAGGCGTCTAAGATGGATAGTCGAAAAAGGGAATAATTTTGAAATTTCTAAAAAAACACTGTTTATAGCTTGCTTATTGCACGTTTTCAAGTAAGAAATCGGTAGAAAAGAGCCCAAGTTCAATTTGAAGTGAGCTATAGCATATTCAATTTAGTATGGAAGAATGAACATGTGTTATGTTGCATGAAGTAGTAACTTGTTAATTATTTTTTGAACATGAAAAGATAAAGAAGCCATTGCAATTGCCGGAAATACTAGGCCTACTAAAGGCACAAAAATAGAGGGAAAGCTGAAAGTTGTCATAGAATGGGTACCTCGATTTATTGTTTGTACCTGTTATGTTATTATTATATTATTATTTCAAAATTCAATATATCTTATAATAATTAGAATTTATAAAATGTCCTTTGTGGCTCCGGTGGTGACTAGATCAACGCGTTATTGCTTCAAGAGAAACTCCCATCGAAGTTCACTATGAATCTTTAGGTATTTATTATGAAATTTATGAACACTATCTAATAGTCAAAAGTATAAAAAAAAAATTTATTTTTCCATACAGGGGTTTTCTCATGCCTGTTTCGCAAATACTAGCTTGGCTCATTATTGCCGGGATAATGGCCTACTTCTTCACATCCACCGTGCAATGCATGTAGTTATTGATAGACAGAAGAATCATGGTATCCACTTCCGCGTACTAGCTAAAGCGTTACGTATGTCTGGTGGAGATCATATCCACTCTGGTATCGTAGTAGGTAAACTTGAAGGAGAAAGAGACATCACTTTAGGCTTTGTTGATTTATTGCGTCTGGTTTATCAAGAATACGTAAGAAAAGAACTTTGAATTGTTGATTAATCGTCAGAGATGGCTTAGAACCAAAATTTCATCATCTAATCGATCTTTCCGTTCGAATACTCTATCCGAGAGTTATCAGTATTTATCCAATTTGTTCCTATCTAACGGAACGCTTCTATCATTGTAATCAATATTTGAACACATAATCTGAGTGAGAAGTGTTTAGATTAGATGATTTTAACCGGGAATCATTATTTGTCTGTCTATATTCTTTAACAAATTGTTGTAAGACAAGGGAAGCAACTTGAACACCGTAAGAGGAACCGGGACAAAATGGACTTATGAGAGAAAGAGAAAAAAGTGAGGAAATCTGCCAAGCAAAGCTGATGGAGTGTAAAACGCACAGCTATTACAGAAAGAAAAAAAGCGAAAAAAGAAAAAAAAATGAAAAAATAGATATGGAATAAAGGCAGTGAGGGAAGCGAACTCGTGTAAAAAGGGCACGACACTCGTATAAAAAGAAACAAACGAGGACTTAAGAGCGATGCTCAGTCCCCGAGTCCGCCCGACCCGATTAAGGTATCATGTTGTGTAACCAAGTCTGAAGGCAAGATGAGCGAGTGTATGCGTAGGTAAGTTAACATTGTGTGGTTAATACAACTTGATTCTCTTCACGAATGCACTATCACGACTGATTCATCACACGACACATTGATGCATGATAGGTAGTGATTAAGGGGAAGCTTATGGATTGTGGCTTAATATGTGTTTCTGCCGGAAATCTTGATTGAATATGTGGTAGTTGATGGAGATTGCATTTGGAGGAACATTCCGCCTAGATACTCTGCTCGTGGACGAGCAAAAGGCTAGTGGGGGGTAGTTGAGACGGTTAAAATAGTCTATCCTACGGCATCAAGATTCTATCCATTATGAGCTAAAAATAGTTGTTTCGACCTATAAATATGAACCATTAGAGTTGAATAGCATATGTCGGGTTCGTGAGTCGAGAAATCTGCACTTAGCGTTTATTTTCCCTATTTCGATATTATTTCATGCATTATTTGATTATTTTCAGGATACCAAATATTGGTTTGAGCATCATGGACGAATCGGAAGTGGAGTGAACGAAAGGAATGGGCCTAGGGTATTCAGAAACTTCCAAGTTAAGTCGGCTGAAGAAAAAGGACAAAAATACCCCCGGTTTACCGAGAGGTGCCACCGGTTTACCAAAATTTGAGATCCTTCCGAAACGCATTTTCTTGAACGAGGGGTAGAACAAGGTGTTTCTAAGTCGGTTTAGATAACTATAAATAAGAGGCTTCGCCTCAGAATTCAATGCACCCAAATTATTCAAGGCAAATGATGCAATAAAAGTTCTTTGTTCTTTATTTTATTATTTTATGGGGTTCTGGTCGGAGAGACGACGGAGTCGCCGCCTAGGTGAGATCCGAAGGAGATCTACGCTCATTTTCAAGGGTATGATTTGTTGTCTTTTCCAAGATGTAGATCTATCATTGTTCTATTCGACTAGCATGTTTTAATTGCTTATTTACTTTATTTATGTAGTCGTTAGTTTATTTTACCCCATGTGTTATAGACCTGATTTGTTGGTTAAGAAATCATAAAATAGTAGTTGCGCGCGCTCTTCAGATCTGCGACGGTCTATATCGCTAGATCTGAATACCTAGTAAATTACTAATTCATTATAATCGGCGCCAGCTATGTTGATCGATAGATTTAATTTACATGTTAGTAGCCTGATCAACTATTTGCATGTCATCGTAAACTAGCACGAAATACTAATAGTGAAGTTCTATGTTTGGACATTATCTTGAATGGACCCTAGGAACGTGCTAATCAGTGTCGACAATTGTCTAGGCGGGTTTGCGGTATGAGTTAATGCTCAAAATCGACAGCTCTAGTTCTTTATGTGTATAGGCTATTACGGACGAATTAACAAGGGAAGCTTGCGTATAGATTGTCTACTACAATTTTCGGAGTAGATAGGGTTAGGAGTTGTACCCGTAGCTGAACAATGAATAAATTCATCAATGGGGAGGACTGTTGCATGTGTGGGGGGAATAACTAATTGCTCATAATTGAACTAATACACTATAAACTCGTTTTGCTTAGTGTGAACTAGCATAACCTTGATAGTTTGAGGCACCAAATTTACTACCGTTTATATTATAGTTGGTCGTAGACCATAATCGTGATATGCTCAATCTTGATAATTAGACGTTCTTACGAGTCTCTGTGGGATCGACCTTGACTTGCCAGTACTCTACTATGATAGACATAGTCCTATTGCTAGTAAGTGCTTTGCACGTTATCAAGAATCCGAGATTTAGTGATTTGAGAACCTTGTTTAATGATCATGTGAAAATGGCACCCACCGATGCTGAATTGGTGCAAGCCAATATGAAAAAAGGAGAAACAAAGACTTCAGCAGGAAAATTGGTGCCGGCCAATAGAAAACTGGCGCAGGCCAATTATAAACAAAAGGTTTCTGAAGCTAACAGCGACAATTTGCCCCACGCCAATGAGGAATGGCGTCCGCCGAATGCCTAGATTTTGAGAAGAGCTTCAATCACTTCACCAAGAGACAAAGGTAAGGAAGGTATGACTTCTATCCCTAAAGATTTTGATCTTGAGTCCTTACCCTATCCCCTCGAGAGGAAATTAAAAAGATGAAGTTGGATAAGAAGTATGCACGTTTTCTTGACACTTTTCGGCACTTGAATATTAATATCCCTTTCATCGAAGCACTCACTAATATGCCGGCGTATGGAAAGTTTCTTAAGGACATACTCTCCAACAAGAAACGGTTGGAAGAGTATGAGATGGTGTGTTTGAGTGAGGAGTGCTCCACCGTGCTTCAACATAAGCTCCCTCCTAAGCTTAAAGACCCCGGGAGTTTTACGATCCCATGTGAGATTGGGAGATTTTTGTTTAAGAAGGTGCTTTGTGATCTCAGTGCAAGCATAAACCTCATGTCCTACAATGATTTCATGAAACTTGGCTTAGGCAAGCTTAAGCGTGCGGAGATGACTCTCCAACTTGCAGATAGATCCATAAAACGTCTAAAGGGAGTCATTGAGGATGTACTAGTGAAGGTCGATAAGTTATACTTCCCCATAGATTTTGTTGTTATGGATATGGAGGAAGGGTACACTACACCCCTTATCCTCATAGACCATTTTTAGCAACGGGGCCGTAAGGGAGAGCTTAGTTTTGGAGTGAATGATGAGAGAGTTGTCTTCAACATCTACACTTCATTGAAATATCCACGCACTACACTAGAATCTTGTTCTTTTGTGGACACTTTGTGTCCCCTTGTTGTAGATCGTACTAACATGCTGGTAGTTGAAGAAGATGTGAGCGATAAAGCGATAGCTCACAAACTGAAAGCTCAAAAATCAAAGGAAAAGGTCAAAATAGTTGGGATTTGTGGCATTCGTTTACATTATGTTGGAGACCGGTTTTGATGAAAATGACGGATGCGGTGCATAAGAATGACCCACCACCCGTGCATTAAAGAAATGTGCCATGCATAAGTCTAGCTATAGATTATAAATATAGCAACAATGGTTACTTTCTTTTTACTTCTTAAGCATTATCTTTTGGTTGGATTTTGTGCTTATTTGCTACATGCTTATGTTGGTAATTGTTAGTGGTATCCATGCACGATAATCTCTATAATCCATGTTTCTACTTTATAGCTCCATACTTGATGATCTGTATAATTTCCATCATTTCTACCATATAATCCAGTCGAACAAACGACGTTAAACAAAATCACTACAGGAGGCAGCCCGTAAAAATTTGGTATAATATTTTTGCTCTTTTGTGAGGCCCGGTGTGGCAAATGATCATTTTGTGTCTACATTTTGGTTGATACTTTGCTTGTACTTGGGATTGCTTATCATTTCATTGGTTGTCTTCATGTTCATGCCCACCCACCCACCCTTTTATAGCATCCCAGGTACTTGTTTTGACTAGTTTTGATTCCCTTTTGTTTCCCTAACTACTTTCTTACCACTCACATTTAGGACAATGCAAGTTCGTAAGTGGGGAGTGGGAACGTAGTTAGTCCAACAACGGGTAATGTCATTAAATGTTTGAGAAACACTTAGCCTTGATAATTTTCGAGCACTTTAAAGCACAACAAACCACCTTTTGTTGAAAGATATGGTTTTGCAATTGATAGAGTGAGTACCTCAATGAAATGAGTAACCTTGGTGACATGTAAGTGCATTTTAATCGCGAATCTTTGTTTGTAGTGTCAATTCTTTGTGTACGTATATTTCGATCTTTTGTTAACATGCAAAATTTTGTGCAATCATGTAAGCATGCTTCCATAGAAACAAGAACTTAGGCTTGATATCCTTTTGAGGCGAAATAGAAAGGTGTTTGGATTCGGAGTTAGGGATGATGGTTATGGAATTTCTTTGACTTGACCAAAGCCAAATGATATTCTTGAACATATTGTCCACCTATCCTCATATCAGCCTTTGTAGAGTGGTGAGACCCCACTCGAAACTAGTCATTCGTGATTAGCCTCATTATTATCCGACCTTAGCCTAATTTTGGTATACATTCCCTTGATGTGCCGAAAGTTTAGCAAGTTTCTATGTATTGTGTGGTGGCAACATTTGAAGTTGGGCAAGAGTTGTGTTGGTCCCAGAGAAGGGTAAAACTATAGTCAGAGGGGGGGGTGAATGACTATAGTGGATTTTCAAAAACTTTTCTAGTTTTAAAAGATTTTGGGTAGCGGATAAGTCCCTTCTTTTAATGTTGTTTCAAAGTAGGTTATGCATACACAGATATAGTATGCAATAAAATAAAGTGCTGAAAGTAAATCGACACAAAGGTTTATAGTGGTTCAGGGTGGTGTAATCCCTTAATCCACTCTTCTCCTGTGATGATTGTAGGAATTCACTATTGTCATTCACCAATACAATAGTAAGATTGTCCTGGGCTACACAAGCTTCATAGTCTACAAGACTATCACTCCCTGGATTCAAAAGCTTCAGTGACTCAGTCTTCAACAATGCTCCTTGAGAACAAATCCTTCAGCAGCTATCACAAAGGGTTGCAATTCCTTCTCAGACTCTGATTCAATTGCTGCAAACTGGTGTGAATTGGATTCACAGATTTGTTGATCAATCTAAGTGCTTGATTTGGAATTGGAACTCTGATTTTTGAGTTGATCTCTAGATGTGTCCTTTTAAGTTCAAATAGAAGGCTTAGGATTTTGACAGAGTTTCTTCTTGTTCTTGTATATATCAATCGCTATTTTTCTTGTTTTTCAATGCCTTCTATTTATAGCCTTGATGATCCTTGATTTGTATTTCTGTCCATTGGCTATTTAATGTGGAGAATAATCCTTGATTTAAACTTTGATTCCCCCTTGATTATATTCTCCTTGATTTCAGTGATCTGGATTTTTTTCCAACGTCTATCATAAAATCCATCATTGATTGATTCTGCATTTAATCCTTGATCTTATGAATCTTCCTTAACTCTTCACGTTCTGAGGAAGCTTGAATTGCTTAGTTGTTCCTTCACTTGTCTATTACTTGACGGTTAAGTGTTCCTGCTGAATTAGCTGATTAGTTCTTCCTTCACTTCTTTTCATTTACTTAGCCGGTAGACAGTTTACTTTGCCGGTTCACTGCTTTCTCAATTTCTTTGATCTTTCAGGAATTTCTTGCACTTCACTGATCTTGATTTGTGTGAGGTCAGTGTACACCCTAAACAATGAATTTCATCACTTGTAATATAACTCAGACTTATCCAAGGTCATCAGAGACTTCCTTGGTTGTCTTCATGCTTCTTTGCTGATACTTGGCTGCCTTTACTCTGCCGAAATTTCTGTTTTACTAAGCCATCCTACCAACTAGTACATTACTTGTCTGACTCAACTTATACAACATGTAAGACACTAAGTAAAGACTTATACAGAGATTTCTAACTTAATTCAGGCTCGCTATAACAGCTAGTATGGCCATCATCAAAACATAATAAAATGTTCCTAACAATTTCCCCTTTTTGATGATGCCAAAACCCTCATAAGCCTAAACATAAGTATTCAAATTTTTTATAATAATAACAAAATAAAACTTAGAAATTTTATTCATCCATTAAGGGCAATAGATAGTAAGTTCAAGACAGAATCAGAATGCTACAACAACTATTTTCTTAGGTTCTCTTTTTACCTCTTGAACTTTGTAGTCTGAATCCCTTCCATGTCCTTCCAGTCAACTTCTGGAAACTTCCATTTCTAGTATACCATAGCAGTGTGTTTAGAGATGCCTAGGAATACTCTCTTATTGATGAGTCTGTGGAAGTCAGGCATAGTCTCATTTGCCTGTGGATCTCCAAAGTACTTTTCAAGTCTATCCTTAGCTTCATCAATGTGAGGATCTGCAAATTTCAAATTCTTGTACATCATCCACTGTTGTGAGGGGTTTAGTCGCTCATTGGACTGAAGAATTTCACCAAGATATTGAATTCTTCCTACTTCTCACTAGATATGTCCTCCGGTCCTTTTGTATTAGGAGGTATTGCCGGATTAGATCTGCTGGTTGAGCTTGATGCTCCTTCATTTGATCATTTCTTGAGAGAGGCATATTCTCTCTTTACATCATTGTAGATCTTTGCCATATCTACCCTTATCTCATCATCTTGATAACTAAGCCAATCTTCCCAAGCTTCATCTTGTGATTGATTTGGATACAGACTATCTTGATTTCTAAAGAAACCCTTTACATTGTCCAACACTGCTACTTCCCTTTATTCCCTGTTTCTATAGGTACTGAAGGTCCTTTTTGACCAAAAGAGCTTCCAATTGATTTTCTTGGTCTACTGATACTTCCTCTGCTTGTGCTGGATCGATGTTGACTTGTAGAGCCTCTTTGCTGACTAGATCCATGCCTTTCTGATCTATCTATGTCATCATCTCTTCTTTGGATAGGATGAGGGATTCCAATACAAGGTTCATTTGTAGCCTTTTCCCTCTCCTTCTGAGCTTTCCTTAGTTATTCTTCAGCTTCATTTCTGATTTTCATCTCTCTGTCCCTTTCTCTTAGTTGTTCCTCAATAAAATTTAGGGGTATAACTGTCGATCCTTCAGGTTTATCATCTCTTTGCCCATTTTTGGCAGCATCATCCCTTTGTTGCAATAAGATGCTATTTGTAGCTTCAAGCTGTACCAATCGAGTGTCTAATTTAGATTCAATGGATGTGAATCTTTTGTCATGATCCGAAAACTTCTTTGTCACACTGCCAAATCTTGTGCCAAAAGCTAATGCCATTACCTCATTTTCCTATGAGACATGTTGTCTGAGGCCTACAAGGTTGTTGGTGAAGTTGATATTCATCTGGCGCATCAAGTCACCCTGCCTTTGCACAACAATGTTTTTTGCATCAATGTACTCAACAACAGCCTGAAATCTTCTCTCTATTGATTGTCTTTCATATTTGAAAGCTGTAGTCATGGATCTGAGATACATTGCCTTGCTGTTCCAGTTCTTCAACAAATAGATCTACCGCTTTTTGAAAAGATTCATCAGATATGCTAGTAGGAAGTTGAGCAAATTGTTGCCTGATATCAGCTGGCTCTAGCTCGGTTAGTTGTTCTCTGTCCTGTTGTGGCAAAGTGGGAGGGACCAATGCTGGTTCCTGGTTTTGTGCTATCGGTTGAGTAACATCAGCTTCACCGATTCCTTCTTCAAGTACCTGAGTTTTGGAGATTTCAGGTTCAACATTTTCTCATGTTCCCCCTTGCTCTTTGCATCCCCCCTCTTTGCTGCGAATGGACTTGGCTGGAGTAGAAGCAGCTAATCCAGTGTCTAATACTGCTGTGGGATCAGCTGATACATCAAAAGAGAGTTTTTGTTTACTGCTGGTTGACTCAGGGTTGCACTCAGCTGCCGTAGTCTGCCATTGGTTAACATCAGCCGGGGGTGTTTTCTCCATAGGAGTTGTTTGCTTTCCTGCCATTTTTGTTTGCAGAAACGCATTAAGAGTGCTATAATCATCAAGTGCATCTGCTGTTTGTTCATTATCACCTTTCTCACCATCATTATCATCACCCTGGTCATCATCATCATCATCATCATCATCAGATTTTCCACTTTCATCATTAGAAGTCTGATGCCTTTTCGCCTTGGCCGCATCTATCATGTCCCAAAATGGTGATTCATCAAGTACACCTACGAGGGTTGTGATGCCTAGGAAACCAAAGAACCAATCTTATTTTGTAAACATATGCTCAGAATTGTGAAGTTGAAGTCTAGAATCTCTCTGCCTTTGCACAACAATGTTTTTTGCGTCAATATACTCAACAAGAGCCTGAAATCTTCTCTCTATTTATTGGTTTTCATATTTGAAAGCTGCAGTCATTGATTTGAGATACATTGCTTGCTGTTCCAGTTCTTCAACCAATAGATCTGCTGCTTTTTGAAAAGATTCATTAGATATGCCAGTAGGAAGTTGAGCAAATTGTTGCCTGATATCAGCTGGCTCTGGCTCTGTTTGTTGTTCTCTGTCCTGTTGTGGCAAAGTGGGAGGCACCAATGCTGGTTCCTGGTTTTGTGCTATCGGTTGAGGAACATCAGCTTCACCGATTCCTTGTTCAAGTACCTGAGTTTTGGAGATTTCAGGTTCAACATTTTCTCATGTTCCCCCTTGCTCTTTGCACCCCTTACCTTTGCTGGGAATGGACTTGGCTGGAGTAGAAGCAGCTGATCCAGTGTCTAATACCGTTGTGGGATAAGCTAATACATGAACAGAGAGTTGTTGTTTACTGCTGGTTGACTCAGGGTTGAACTTGGCTGCCGTAGTCTTCCGTTGGTTAACATCAGCCGGGGGTGTTTGCTCCACGGAGTTGTTTGCTTTCCTGCCACTTTTGTTTGCAGAAATGCATTGAGAGTGATATCATCATCAATTGCATATGATGTTTGCTTATTATCACCATTCTCACCATCATTATCATCACCCTGGTCATCATCATCATCATCATCATCAGATTTTCCACTTTCGTCATCAGAAGTCTGATGCCTTTTTGCCTTGGCCGCATCTATCATGTCCCAAAATGGTGATTCATCAAGTACACCCACGTCTAATACTGCTGTGGGATCAGCTGATACATCAACAGAGAGTTGTTGTTTACTGCTGGTTGAGTCGGGTTGAAATCGGCTGCCGTAGTCTTCCGTTGGTTAACATCAGCCGGGGGTGTTTGCTCCACCGGAGTTGTTTGCTTTCCTGCCACTTTTGATTGCAGAAATGCATTGAGAGTGATATCATCATCAATTGCATCTGATGTTTGCTTATTATCACCATTCTCACCATCATTATCATCACCCTGGTCATCATCATCATCATCTTCATCAGATTTTCCACTTTCGTCATCAGAAGTCTGATGCCTTTTTGCCTTGGCCGCATCTATCATGTCCCAAAATGGTGATTCATCAAGTACACCCACGAGGGTTGTGATGCCTAGGAAACCAAAGAACCAATCTTCTTCTGCAAACATATGCTCAGAATTGTGAAGTTGAAGTCTTGAATCTCCCTGCCTTTGCACAACAATGTTTTTTGCGTCAATGTACTCAACAACAGCCTGAAATCTTCTCTCTATTGATTGGCTTTCATATTTGAAAGCTGCAGTCATGGATCTGAGATACATTGCTTGCTGTTCCAGTTCTTCAACCCATAGATCTACGTTGCTTTTTGAAAAGATTCATTAGATATGCCAGTAGGAAGTTGAGCAAATTGTTGCCTGATATCAACTGGCTCTGGCTCTGTTTGTTGTTCTCTGTCCTATTGTGGCAAAGTGGGAGGGACCAATGCTGGTTCCTGGTTTTGTGCTATCGGTTGAGTAACATCAGCTTCACCGATTACTTCTTCAAGTACCTGAGTTTTGGAGATTTCAGGTTCAACATTTTCTCATGTTCCCCTAGCTCTTTGCATCCCTTCTCTTTGTTGGGAATGGACTTGGCTGGAGTAGAAGCAGCTGATCCAGTGTCTAATCCTAATGTGGGATCAGCTGATACATCAACAGAGAGTTGTTTTTTTACTTCTGGTTGACACAGGGTTGCACTCAGCTGCCGTAGTCTGCCGTTGGTTAAAATCAGCCATGGGTGTTTGCTCCACCGGCGTTGTTTCCTTTCTTACCATTTTTGTTTGCAGAAATGCATTGAGAGTGATATCATCATCAAGTGCAACTGCTGTTTTCTCATTATCACCATTCTCACCATCATTATTATCACCCTAGTCGTCGTCGTCATCATCATCATCATCAGATTTTCCACTTTTTCATCAGAAGTCTGATGCCTTTTTCCCTTGGCCGCATCTATCATGTCCCAAAATGGTGATTCATCAAGTACACCTACGAGGTTTGTAATGCCTAGGAAACCAAAGAACCAATCTTCTTTTGCAAACATATGCTCAGAATTGGGAAGTTGAAGTCTGGAATCTCCCTGCCTTTGTATAACAATGTTTTTTGCGTCAATGTACAACAGCAGCCTGTAATCTTCTCTGTAATGATTGGATTTCTTATTTGAAAGCTGCAGTCATGGATCTATGATACATTGCTTGCTGTCACAGTTCTTCAACCCATAGATCTTCTGCTTTTTGAAAAGATTCATTAGATATGCCAGTAGGAAGTTGAGCAAATTGTTGCCTGATATCAGGTGGCTCTGGCTCTGTTTGTTGTTCTCTGTCCTGTTGTGGCAAAGTGGGAAGGACCAATGTTGGTTCCTAGTTTTGTGCTATCAGTTGAGTAACATCAGCTTCACCGATTCCTTCTTCAAGTACCTGAGTTTTGGAGATTTCAGGTTCAACATTTTCTCATGTTCCCCCTTGCTATTTGCATCCCTTCTCTTTGCTGGGAATGGACTTGGCTGGAGTAGAAGCAGCTAATCCAATGTCTAATACTACTATGAGATCAGCTGATACATCAATAGAGAGTTGTTGTTTACTGCTGGTTGACTCAGGGTTGCACTCATCTGCTGTAGTCCGCCGTTGGTTAACATCAGCCCGGGGTGTTTGCTCCACCGGAGTTGTTTGCTTTCATGCCACTTTTGTTTGCAGAAATGCATTGAGAGTGATATCATCATCAATTGCATATGTTGTTTGCTCATTATCACCATTCTCACCATCATTATCATCACACTGGTCATCATCATCATCAGATTTTCCACTTTCGTCATCAGAAGTCGATGCATTTTTGCCTTGGCCGCATCTATCATGTCCCAAAATGGTGAATCATCAAGTATACCTATGAGGGTTGTGATGCCTAGGAAACCAAAAACCAATCTTCTTCTGAAAACATATGCTCAGAATTGTGAAGTTGAAGTCTGGAATCTCCCTGCTTCCATTTGAGATATACAGCAATTCTGTCATCTATATCCCTCTCAGGTAAATTTGCTGGTTCTTCAGTAGGCTCATCATTCTGTTCCTCATCATCATCTCCAGTTTCCTTTTGTTCTTTTGATTGCTCTTCTTGTTCATGTTGTTCCTCATCATCATCTCCAGTTTCCTTTTGTTCTTTTGATTGCTCTTCTTGTTCCTGTTGTTCCTCATCTTCATCTATCAACTGCCCAAATGATTCCTTGTCCAAATTTCTTTGAACCTTTTTCTTTTTTCTTTGACTGGTGGTTTTTCTGGTGGATTGTTTTCTTTTTCCACCGCCTTCCAACTTTGACTATTTAACATAGGTAAACATGACTTTGGAGTCATGTAGTTTGTGAGATGCCACAAAGGGAACATTAAGGCATTTCAGCTGATAGTAAAGTTGAATACCGTAGGACTTGTTTACCCATAATATCCCCTTTTCTTTCTTCCTGCTGCTATTCCTTTCTCAGCGGAAGATCTTTCTCCTTGAATCTATTCTTTGATGCGTTTGAAAAAGTAGGTTGCTCAATTGAACTCCAGGCCATTGTAAATAATGCCTATAAGTCGCATTCTAGCCTCTGTCGTGGCATTCATCGCTCCTAGCTTTCCTTCAAAGTTCCATCCAATTAGAGCACTAAAGTCATTGAAGGGCTTCTTTAGGGCAGATCTAAGACAGTTGAACTTTTTGGTTCCTGGGGTAGCTGCTTTAGCAATTTCCGACCAGAATTTATCCATATCTTGTGAGACGAGCCCCACTTTTGCATATCCTTCATTTGAGATTTTAAGATGTTGGTGAATTACCTTTCTGTTATGACTACTTCTGTGCCATTGACGGATGCAACTATCTTATCATCTCCTTCAAGGAGGCCTGAGACATATTTGGCAGTTTTCCAAAAGGATATGAGACTTTCATAACAGATGCCACTGATTGGTGGATTGAGAAAGGTCATCAACCCTAGATTGACGTAGCCATCTGCCAATCTTTTTGCTTGCTCATCATCTTGACAGAGTTTTAGGTAGTGTTTTTCTTGAAAGAAGAACCCGGTGGCAATCGATTTTTCGTATTTCTTTCTAGTTTGTGTGTTTGAAGAAGATGAAGCCATTGTTTTGGGAATTTGAAAGAGGAAAAGCTTCAATTTTTCTGAGCAATAGGGTTTTGAGATTGCAAGATAGCGTAAAGAATTCTGAAAAATCTCTAATTGTTGGTTATATAAGAGAAGATTGATAGTGTGAATGCGGTTGAATATGGAAGGATTTGTGAAGTAATGGCGTGATTTTGTGTATATAAATCACGGTTTTTGATTGTAGTGGGGAAGTGGATTGAGGTATGTAATGATAAATCTCGGGAATCGAGGCGTTGCCGTCATAACCTCCACGATATGAAATAATATCCACAAGTGTATTCTTCCATAAAATAATTCTCCATAAATTCTCATATTTTCCACATGTATAAAATTGATTTTGTTCCTACTCAACTTTGATGTTTTCTCCAAGGCATTTAGCGGTGAAGTAACTTGGCTGGTCACTAATCCGATGTAGTGGCTTCTTTACTGAGCTTCTGTATAAAACTATTCCTAACAATCAGTGAAATGGACTTCGCTGGTTACCTGTGCTTTACCTGCCAAGTGAGCGCACCTAAAATGGAAAAGGTTCAATCAGCTAGTGAAGTCACTCAACTGATTACTCCAGTTAGATGCTTTTTAGAACTTAATCAATTTCAATCATCCCTAACTCAGTTCTTAATTTACAGAATCTTTCATGACTGAGTGGTTTTGTGAATATATCAGCCAATTGATCTTCTATAGTTATGTATCTCAAGATAACATCTCATTTTTGCATATGATCTCTGATAAAGTCATGTCTCACATCAATATGCTTTGTTTTCGAGTGAAGTAATGGATTTTCTATGATTGAAATTGCACTTGTGTTATCACACATTATTGGAATTGTTTTCTCCTCTATTCCATAGTCCCTTAGTTGTTGTCTGATCCACAACACTTGTGCACAAGCAGCTGGCTGTTGCTATATATTCTGCTTCAGCTGTTGAAGTGGATATAGAATTTTTCTTTTTGCTAAACCATGATACTAGTCTGCTACCTAGCATCTGAGTAGTTCCTGAAGTGCTATTTTTATCAATCTTGCATCCATCATAATCTGAATCTGAATAGGATATTAATTTGAATCCTCCATCTTTTGGTTACTAAATTCCTGCATTGATGGTATTCTTAGATATTTGACGATTCTCTTAGCGGCTAGTAAGTGAGATTCCTTAGGTTGAGCTTGGAATATTGCACAAACTCCTACTGCAAATGCTATATCAGGTCTGCTTGCAGTTAAATAGAGTAGAGATCCAATAATTCCTCTATATAAATTTTGATCAACGTCTTTTCCATTTTCATCCTTCCTAAGAATAACTCTTGCACCATTGATGTGTCTGATGTGCCACTTGTATCCATACCATATTTGTCTATCAAGTCCTTTGTATACTTGGCTTGATTGATAAATATGTCATCTTCCATTTGCTTCACTTGTAAGACAAGAAAATAATTGAGTTCTCTCATCATGCTCATTTGAAATTTGCTTTTCATCAGATTTGCAAATTTCTCACACAGCTTTTCATCTTCTGATTCAAAGATGATGTCATCGACATAGATCTGAACTAACAAGGTGCTTGTTCCTTCTTCTAGCTTGAAGAGAGTCTTGTCAATAGTCCCTTTTTGAATCCATTATTGATTAAGAATTGTACAGAGTCTCATACCATGCTCTAGGTGCCTGTTTGAGTTCATATAGAGCCTTTTTGAGCTTGTATACTTTATCTTCCTTCCCCTTGAGTTGGAAACCTAGGGGTTGTTCTGCATACACTTCTTCTTCTAGAATTCCATTCAAAAATACACTCTTGACATCCATTTGATATACTTTGAAATCCTTGTGTGCTGCAAAAGCTAGAAATAGTCTGATTGGCTCCAATCTTGCTACTGGTGCAAAGGTTTCATCATAGTCTATGCCTTCAGCTTGAGAGTATCCCTTTCCAACTAGTCTTGCTTTATTTCTGACAACAGTTCCTTATTCATCCATTTTGTTTCTAAATACCCAGTTTGTTCCAATGATGTTTGCCATATCTGGTCTATCCACAAGTTCACATACCTCATTTCTCTCAAATTCATTGAACTCTTCTTGCATGGATGTAACCCAATCATCATCTTGAATTGCATCATCTATTGTTTTGGGTTCCCCCGTGATAGAAAACAAGTTAGCATACTTTCCAGTTGTCTTCTTGTTCTAACTCCTGCATGAATATCTCCAATGACTTGTTCTTCAGGATGATCTCTCAGCCAATTCAAATTAGGTTGAAGTTGCTCTTGATTTGGTTATTCCACAGCTCCTGCTTGTGCATCAACTTCATGATCTTGTGTTGGTGCTTCTTGTGTTGTAATGACTGGTACATCATAATGATTGCCAAAGGTGTGATCCAAAATAGTTGCTGGTACTATTGTATTCATATAGACTTGTCCTTGTGTAGCTTCTTCTTCGAGGTTGTATAAGCTTTCACAATTTGTGTTTGGTTCATCAAAAACTACATGAATTGATTCTTCAATCACCAAGGTTCTTTTGTTGAGTACTCTGAATGCTTTGCTTGTGTCTGAGTATCCCATAAAGATTGCTTCATCATCTTTTTCATCAAATGTATGTAGCTGATTCTGTTCAAAACAAAACATTTAGATCCAAACATATGTAAATGTGAAATGTTAGGTTTTCTTCCATTCCAAATTTCATATGGTGTTTTCCATGGTGTTTGTTGATGATAGATCTGGTTTGAGTATAGCATGATGTATTTGGTACTTCAGCCCAAAATATTTTTGGTAAGCATGCTTCTACTATCATGGTTCTAACAGCTTCTTTGAGTGTTCTATTTCTTCTTTCTGATACACCATTTTGTTGTGGAGTCCCAGATACTGATAGATGGTGTAGTACACCATATTCTTCACAATAAGATCTGATAACTTCATTTAGGAATTTTGTTCCTCTGTCTGATCTTATCTTGATGATCTTCAACTCCTTTTCATTTTGTATTCTTCTCAGTAAATCTGGTAGCCTATTGACTGTCTCACTTTTCTTGTTCATGAATATGGTTCAAGTAAATTTGGAAAATTCATCCACCACCACCAAAGTGTACTTCTTTCCACTTACACTTACTGGTGTGACTGGTCTAAAAATATCCATATGCAAAAGATGTAAGATCCTTGTTGTTGACTGATAGGGTTTTGACTTGAAAGAGCTTTTAATCTGCTTCCCTTTCTGGCATGCATCACAAAGGCTTTATTTCTTGAATGTGATGTCTGGAAGGCCTTCAACTAGCTTGTTCTTTGACAAATTGTTGATGGTCTTGAAGTTGAGATGGTTCAGTCTTCTATGCCAAATCCAGCTGGTTGATTGCTTATTCTTGACAAGCAAACAAGTTTCTGCTCTTGCTATTTTCCAATCCACCACATACATATTGTCTTCTCTTTTTCCTGTAAGTACAACTGTGCTGGTTTGATTGTGAATCACTTTGTATTCTTCTTTGTTGAAATGTACATTATAGCCTTTGTCACAAAATTGACTGATACTTAGAAGATTGAAACTCAATCCTTTAACATAAGCCACATTTTGAATCATCAAGTTGTTTTTAAACATTGTGCCTTCCCCCTTAATTTTGCCGGGGTTTTATTTGCCACCAATTGTAACTTTGGGTCCATCAAAAGCTTTAAAGTCAGTCAACCATCCTTTATGGCCTGTCATATGTCTGGAACATCCACTGTCTATGTACCAGACATCCTACAAAACAAATTAAGCAAGTTTAGGTACTCAAAACTGTTTGGGTCCATACCTGTTAGAAATCATGCCTCATACTCCAAGTAAAATTCCAAAAGATCTTCTTCTTGGATGGTTGAAGTCATCAACTTCATATGTATAAGGCATGGTAGAATATCTCTTGATAGAATTATTCTTATACAATTCTCTATCCTTTAGGTGCATTTGCATCCTTTTCCACTCTCCAATATGCAGGAGGAAACTTATTTTCATATTGCTTCTTGTGTCCAGGAATATGCCTATGTTGGCTTTTCCTAACCACATGTTCATGACATGAAATGGTTTCTTCTTGTATTTTGGGGATGCAATATTCCAATCATCCTCTGAAGGGTAAAGTCTTCCCTTACCTTTCAGTAAGCCTTTGCTTTTAATGGGTTTGTTTGATGATTTAATATGATGTTTCACTGCACTGGGATTGACTTCACTGGTGCAGGATGTGTAGTTGAAACTATGGTCTTTTTTTCTGAATTTGGGTCCAGTTTTGGTCTTTGATTCAGAATTATGTTGTCCATTGTTTCCTTTCTCATTTTGATGTGTAGTTGAAACTATAAGTGGTTCGTTGATGTTCTACCGGTTGAACAATTAACCCATTCTTTAAATTGAAAATCAACAAAAATTGCTTCTACAACTACGAAAGACATTTTATAGACCTCGCTGGTCAGTTAACATCAGATGAGTGATCATCTGCTGCTTGTTGATCAGTTGAGTGTACTTCCTTACTAGTCGATTCAGCTTTCAGTCCATCAAGTTCTTTCTTTAATCTTTTAATTTCCTCTATCGATTTGGTCTTTGATTCATGATTTGTTTGAATTCTTCAAATTTACTCATGAGATTTTGAATTAGGTTTGCAAAATCTAATGGAAAAATATGTTGTCCAGTTGTTTCCTTTCTCATTTCTTTTTTCAAGCACGTACATGCCTTTTCATTGTCCGACGTTGTAGAGTCAGTCGAGGAATCCTCATCATCTTCTTCGGATCCAAACCTTATTTTTTGGGGTTTGTAAGTGTCCTTTCTTCTTGCAATTGAAGGTATATTAAGTGGTTCTTGTTTGATGATGAACTTACCTTGATGCTCTTTAACATTTTATTAGTAAAGCAATTGTTCTTTTAGGGAGGTTTTCTTGCAACCAGTAATCGGTACGCGGCCTTGTGTCGTTAACATCATGAGCCTTTAATTGAGACATCGTAGAGTGATGTAACGATCTTCCATCTTTCAGGTAGACCTTTCAAGATTTTCAGACAAACTTCTTTCTGTGGGTATGTATGTCCAAGTTGTTGCAGTTCGCTGATGATGCTTGAAAATCTGTTATCCATTTGATCAATGAATTCACCAGTCTTTATCTTAAAGTTTTCAAATTTCTATTTTGCAACAGACAATTTGTTTTCACTGACTGCCTCTTATCCTTCATTGATAAGTGCTAATTTATCCCACATCTCCTTTGCCATTTTGCAGTCTTTTATCCTCATGAACATATTACCATCCCGAGTCTTCAAGATCATGTCTTTTAACAAAGTCAAGATTTTCTCTTCTTCTATCATCCTTGGTCCAATCTTTCTTAAGTTTCTCTATTTCCTTTCATTGATCATGATCTTGATTGGGCCATCATTGATAACATCCAGCATCTCCTAATGAGTTGCTGCAATATGAGATAGCATTATTATTTTGTATTCATCAAAATTATTAACATTGAATATGGCCACTTAAGACATGAAATTTGAGGAATCCATAATCACAGGTAATAGATTTAATTAGAAATCACAGATTAGAAAACTACTTTGAAAATATGTGATCTCCTTGTTACCAGAAATCAGATCTGAATAGGTTCTGATACTAGGAACTCTGCTCCGATACCAATTGTTGGTCTTAGAGAAGGGTGAAACTATAGTCAGGGGGGGTGAATGACTATAGTGGAGTTTCAAAAACTTTTCTCGTTTTATAAGCTTTTGGGTAGCGGATAAGTCCCTTCTTTTAATGTTGTTTCAAAGTAGGTTATGCAAACACAGATATAGTATACAATAAAATAGAGTGCTGTAAAGTAAAGTGCTGAAAGTAAATAGACACAAAGGTTTATAGTGGTTCAGGGTGGTGTAATCCCTTAATCCACTCTTATCCTGTGATGATTGGAGGAATTCACTATTGTCTTTCACCAATACATTAGTAAGTAAGATTGTCCTTGGCTACACAATCTTCACAATCTACAAGACTATCACTCCCTGGCTACAAAAGCTTCAGTGACTCAGTTTTCAACACTGCTCTTTGAGAACAAATCCTTCAGCAGCTAGTACAAAGGGTTGCAAATCCTTCTCAGATTTCGCTGATTCAATTGCTGCAAACTAGTGTGAATTGGATTCACAAATTTGTTGATCAATCTAAGTGCTTGATTTGGAATTGGAGCTCCGATTTCTGAGTTGATCTCTAGATATATCCTTTTAAGTTCAAATTGAAGACTTAGGATTTAGATAGAGTTTCTACTTGTTCTTGTATATATCAATCGTTATTATTCATGTCTGTCAATGCCTTCTATGTATAGCCTTGATGATCGATCCTTGATTTGTATTTAACTCCATTGGCTATTTAATTTGGAGAATAATCCTTGATTTAAACTTTGATTCCCCTTGATTATATTATCTTTGATTTCAGTGATCCGGATTTTATTCAAACGTCTATCATAAATTCCATCCTTGATTGATTCTGTATTTAATGCTTGATCTTATGAATCTTCCTTAATTCTTCACGCTCTGAGTAATCTTGAATTGTTTTGCTATTCCTTCACTTGTCTGTTACTTGACCGGTTAAGTGTTCCTGTTGACTTAGCTGATTAGTTCTTCCTTCACTGATTTTCCTTTACTTAGCCGGTAGAAAGTTTACTTTGCCGGTTCACCGCTTTCTTGATTTCTTTGATCTTTCAGGCATTTCTTGCACTTCACTGATCTTGATTTGTGTGAGATCAGTGTACACCATATTTAAACAATGAATTCATCACTTGTAATATAACTCAGACTTATCCAAGGTCATCTCAGACTTCCTTGGTTATAAGTAAGTCCATATGCCTTCATGCGTCTCTGCTGGTTGACGCGAGTCAACTTGACTCTGTTTTCCAATGTGTTTTATACCCTATTTTGACTCGTTTTACATCAATCCGGGAACATTTGGCTTGATTTTGACACGTATCGCACCGTTTTGATGTTTACGAGATCAGGACATATAATCCGGAATTCTCGAAAAAACTTTCGGTGTATTTATTATACTCTCGGTCACCCTAGTGTCCTGTAGGGGTAACGTGTGGTATTTGTTGTGATTTTGTCTAGAAATTAGGTGTTCGGCATGTCCAGAAGGCGGATACGGGAGATGGGCTAGATACGGTCAAGTACCAACTTACTAAGTCGGCAAAAGCATATATATATAAATATATATGTTATAGTTATCTTAGCAAAAAATAAAAAGAACAACTTTCCATATATATATATATATATATATATATATATATATATATATATATATATATATATATATATATATATACCTATCATCATCTTCTTCATCTCATTCTCTGCGTTTTTTTCCATTTTTTTAGATTAGCTTAGTTTTTGTAAATAGTTATCCTAGATTAGCTTTAATTTGTTGTAATCCTAAGACTCGTGCTACTGGCTATTGCTATTTCAGTTTGGATTTCGTTTTCTCTACGGATTTTCTTCATCTCGATCCCCATATTTCGGTACTTCGATTTCTTGTTTCGATATTTGATGCTTGTTCAATTTCATTTTAATTCATTGTCTTTTGATTAGATTAATGGGTAGCTAATTTTCCGATAGTCGAGTTATGCGATAATCTTCGAAATCGAATCATAGTTTGTTCTTGAGGTGTTCTTGTCGTTCCGATTGTTGATTTTCGATGTTACCGTAGTTCTAGAACTTATTCTTAAACACGTTTGTTGAATTGGCCATTTGATAATCGTATTACACGTATCATCTTATATATGTATTTTGCTAAAGGATACGGGAACCGGGGTTCTAGGATCACCCTGTAAAACCGACTGAGTTGTTTAGATTCGGTTTTGTGTGTGAGGTTTGTATCAACTTGTTGAGCGTTTCATTGATCGTAGACTATGTTAGGTCAGTTAAATCCTGTCAGTGGACTATTGAACCTGACATAGGAGGGTAGATTATTGAAATAATGTCTATTCTCGGAATTAGGAAATGACCTCCTTCGAGTGACATCCAGAACGTTTAGGTAAGTCAAAAACACTTCCGGATTTAGCTAGGGTTTGTGAGTATTAGATTGGATCATAGATCGGCTATCTCTTTTTTCATAGTTTAAACTCTTTTCTTTTGTGTATTTTTAGTTGTTAGAATTAGTGATCTGACAAATCACCCTTTTCAAAGACTGTGTAGACCTAAACTAAGAACGAGACCGGCTTTAATGTTTAACCAGATTCCCTGTGGGATACGAACTTACTCTCCATTTATAGTACAACCGACTCGGTACCCTTCCGGTTAGAGTTGGCTTACTGTAAAACGGCCATCAAGTTTTCTGGCGCAGTTTCCGGGGAATCCGGGCGATATCTTGTAAGTTAGTTAAGTTCTTAGGATTATTTCGTTTTTCTTATTTTTTTTATGTATAGTTTGTTTTAATTTTTGTTGTTAAAGTGTCACACCACATACTCCGGTAGTGGTAGTGACAAGATACCGTGATTGTGTTCGTGTTTTCTTCCCCTGTTTTGTAGTTGATGAATCCATACTACCATTACGGCTCATATCCCTACACATTCAGAGGCTACAACTACGGTGCTATGGGTTGCAGAACACAACTCTATTACCACTTCAACCCATACATCTCATCATACAGAAATGAGTAGGATAATGCCCTAAGTTACTTTGATCAACAACTGGATACTTCTCCACCTCCGGAAATAGAGATCTTAACGGATAAACAGGTGCCACTTGGGCAAACGGTTGAACAGTTGAGTAAATTGGTCCAAGATCATATCAGAGAGTTTCGTAATGGCTTCGCAATAATGCAAACAGCCATACGGAACTTGGAACATCAAGTGCAGCAACTGATAGAAAGGGATGAGGTTGAGAGGAGAGAATGTGAAACTTGGTAAAAGTCACCCCGGAGGAATGCTACGAGGATGGTATGAATCTTGTTTCCATTGAATCATCTATTTCGTCTTCATTTAGCCCTATTGTTATACCTACGGGGGTGCACCCTATTGAGTTTTTTGTGAATGTAGAACCTTATTGTTATTACTTGGTTATAGAGTCGTTATTGGTTGGGGTATGTTTTCGTTCAGGGAAAGTGAATCGTTGTTCTGTGCAATGGATTCATCGAACCAATCGTGGTGGCGGGGATTGAGCCCTATATTGCTATTGTTTCATTTTCAGGGGGTGCTCAATTACTACGATTTTGGTAGGGAGAAGCAACCGTTTTCTCTCCTTTGGTACAACTATCCTTGACCTAGTTGGGGGTAGAAAGCCGAGCAGAGGACTCTAAACTCAGAATGTGTTTATTTGTTGTGTTGTTTTTTTTTTTCTTCGTGTTTCTTTAGTTTGTATTTTGATATTTTGGGTAAGTTTTGATGTTATATAACCCAAAGAAGTGTGTTTTGGGGGCTAGTGTGGTGGTTGGTTTAGCTTCAATGTTTCATTTTCATGTCGAACGAGTTATAGTGAGTGATTATTATCCCTTTGGTGTAAATGAGTCGGTTTTTAGAAATTTTGATGCCTTTGAGATTGGTTTAGATACATTGAGCCTATAGTACTGCTTTGATTAAACATATAGTGATTATACGAATGCATTTCATTTGAGTTGGGATCTTATATTGAGAATGGAATAGTTCAATCATGTTAGCTTCGACTACACGAATCACCTTGACTAGTGAACGATTATGGTAGTTATTAATGACCCGGTTACCTAGAACTTATATTAGTAACTTCGAGGCAAAATAGAAAGGTCATTTTGGTTAAGTAGGGGATGACGGTTATGGCATTTCTTTGACCTGATCAGAGCCAAATTCCATCCCTTATGTATATATCCCTAGTTCCCCCTCTAAGCCTTTTGTAGGGTGGTTAGACCGCCACCCGAACTAGCCGTTCGTGATGATTAGCTCGTAATTACCGGTACCCTAGCCTTAATTTCGGTCTACGTTTCTTTGACCACCTTGCAAGTGAGCTCAATGTTTACGTATTTTTTGAATATAGTGTGGGGTGATTATGAAACGTATCTTTCATGTGGTGTTGTAAGCACGAGTGTATCCCGAGAGAGGTGGAATATTGTGTTGTTTCGATTTTGACTCGTGATCGTTTTGTTGAAAAAAAGAAAAAAAAAGGAAAAGAAGAAAGTTGAAAAAATGATGAAAAGTGTTGAAAAATGCCAGGTTTTGGAACTCAAGTTGAGTTGTGTTACGGTAATGTTGGTGACATGTACTTCTTCTAATCTAGTGCGGAGAAGGGGATGTTGTTGTGTTCTGTAGCGGTTTGTTCTGGGTTGATGAGCTTAGGTACGAACTAGGCCTGGATGTGACATACGTCTTCGACTTGAGGAATGATGTGGAGATGTGGAAGGTGAGGCGAATTATAGGTTGAAGCTTGTTTGATGGTTCGTACTTTTCGGGCGAGTATCCTTATGAGGAGTTGAGTCTTCCGTTGCTACGAAGGAAGAGCTTATGGTTTGTGTATTTTTGGTTTGATTAAGCTCACTTGCACTTTCTACTTTCTATTTTATCATAAATATCCCTTTCGTTAGCCCCGACCCTAGCCTAACATTACAACCTATCAAGTCCTACCTGACCCTACATGACTTCGATTGACCTCGATTAGTGGAGATGTTTATGAAGTATAAGACTATGGTGTAACCTCGGTACATTATATGTCTATAATCTAAACCAGTCGTAGGTGACGAATGATGAAGAAGCAACAAACACAAACATTCTTTTCTTAATACAAGGTAGAACTTAAATCATATGTATTTGTATAGTTTCTTGTGTTATATCATTGCAATGCTTATAAACTAGATGTATGATAGCAATGTTGACTTCATCTTTATTTTTGAATCGCTCATTTTGCTCGAGGACGAGAAAATGCTAAGTAGGGGGTAGTTGATGAGTGTCAACTCGACTCTGTTTTCCAACGTGTTTTATACCCCGTTTTGACTCGTTTTACTTAAATCCGGGAATATTTGGCTTGATCGTATCGCACCGTTTTGATGTTTACTAGATACGGACTTATAATCCGGAATTCTTGAATTTTTTTCTGGTTCATTTATTATACTCTCGGTCACACTAATGTCCTGTAGGGGTTACGTATGGTATTTGTTGTGATTTTGTCCAGAAATTAGATGTTCTGTATGTCCAGAAGGCGAGATACGAAGAGATGGGCTACATAAGGTCAAGTACCAACTTACTAAGTCGGCAAAAGCATATATATAAATATATGTGTTATAGTTACCTTAGCGAAAAATAAAAAGAACAACTTTCCATATATATATTATTACCTATCATCATCTTCTTCAGCTCATTCTCTGCGTTTTTTTCCATTTTTTTTAGATTAGCTTAGTTTTTTGTAAATAATTATCCTAGATTAGCTTTAATTAGTTGTAATCCTAAGACTCTTGCCACTGACTATTGCTATTTCAGCTTGGATTTCGTTTACTCTTCGGATTTTCTTCATCTCGATCTCCATATTTCGGTACTTCGATTTCTTGTTTTGATATTTGATGCTTGTTCAATTTCATGTTAATTCATTGTATTTTGATTAGATTAATGGGTAGCTAATTTTCCTATAGTCGAATTATGCGATAATCTTCGAAATCGAATCCTTGTTTGTTCTTGAGGTGTTCTTGTTGTTCCGATTGTTGATTTTCGATGTTACCATAGTTCTAGAACTTATGCTTAAACACGTTTGTTGAATTGGCCATTTGATAATCGTATTACACGTATCATCTTTATATATGTATTTTGCGAGAGGATACGGGAACCTGGGTTCTAGGATCACCCTGTAAAACCGACTGAGTTGTATAGATTCAGTTTCGTGTGTGAGGTTTTTATCAACTTGTTGAGCGTTTCATTGATCATAGACCGTGTTAGGTTAGTTAAATCTGGTCATTGGACTATTGAACCTGACATAAGAGGGTAGATTATTGAAATAATATCTATTCTCGGAATTAGGAAACGACACCATTCGAGTGACATCGAGAATGTTTAGGTAAGTCACAAACACTTCCGGATTTAGCTAGGGTTTGTAAGTATTAGATTGGATCATAGCTCGGCTGTATCTTTTTTCATAGTTTAAACTATTTTCTTTTGTGTATATTTAGTTGTTAGAATCGGTGATCTGACAAATCACCCTTTTCAAAGACTGTGTTGACCTAAACTAAGAATGAGACCGGCTTTGACACTTAACCAGATTCCCTGTGGGATACGACCTTGTTCGCCATTTATAGTACAACCTGATATGCCTAAATCGTAATTCGGCCCGCGGATCCTTATTCGGGTCCCTCCGACCCTTAGAATAGTGGATAAATCCACCGGCCACCACAATCCACGAACTCGCAAGCCGTCGGCCACACTCCAAGCCTTCGGTTCTATGCGACGCTATCAGGCTAGGGGGCCGGCCCGCAAACCCCAGTCACTATCTCCGCCAAAGACCAGAGCCGCCAATATAAAGAAGATAAAGCTATGACCTCCAGGCCACGAGGCCATAAGGACACGAGGCCCTCAAGCCGCTAAGTTTTCAACTCACCAAAGGCTTTCAGGCCACTAGGCCCTCCCGACAATCAGGTCCGCCAGCGACCTTGCCCATGACACTTAGAGGAAGAACTACATCTAGTTTGGAAATACGATGATATAAAAGATACAAGGTTCGGTGAGGCCATTAGGAGAGCCACCTATTGGCTCCGCTGCGAGCCCGCTACTGTAGATAAATATCTACTTGTAATATATGTCCTCATTTGTAAATAAACCAACTTTAGTCGGTGGCTCCCCTAGAAATAGGGCAGCGTGTAACCCATTATGGGGAACTAATTTATAAAACACAAGGCAAAGCCAATTTGTCCACTCTCTCTTCTCTTATTAGCACCACCACTGGAATTCCTCGGCAACACCGTGTGCCAACACTTTCATACTCTTTTTATAGCCGGATATCCACAACACTAACACCGCTAAAACAAGATGATAATTTTGAATCGTCACAACCGACTCGGTACCCTGCCGGTTAGAGTTGACTTACTGTAAAACGGCCATCACTAGTACTTGGCTGTCTTTTCTCTGCCGAAATTCTGTTTTACTTAGCCATCCTACCAACTAGTACATTACTTGTTTGACTCAACTTATACAACATGTCAGAATCTAAGTAAATATTTATACAGAGATTTCTAACTTATTTCAGGCTTGCTATAACAGCTAGTATGGCCATCATCAAAACATAATAAAATTTTCCTAACAAGTTGGATGACATTGTTTTGGCACAAAGTTGAGATGATATCTTTTCAAGTTCGGAGTCCATTGGTGTTAGTTCAAAAAAAAACAAAAAAATGAAAAGAAAAAGAAAAAATCCAAAAAAGTTTCCAAAAATCAAATGAAGTTCAATAAAGTTGTAAATAAAGTTTAATAAATGGTTAGTCAAGAAGATCCATTTGAAGACTAGTTTATCAAAGTCAAGTAACTCAAGCTTTGGGAATTTTGTTGATTTGAGGCGGTGTTTCTTTTTTCTTTTGTTCTTTGTTAAGGCGGCGACCTCGACGATTTTTGCAAAAGAAGAAGAAGAGATACCAATTCGATTTTTTTGGAAGTGAAGGTGTGGAGGCTTGCTATCTTGCTTGTTCTCTTCGATATATCATTTATTACCCTTCGCTTAGCCAACTACCCGAGCCTAACGTTACAAGCTTGCAAGTCATACCCAATCTAACATCTTGACTCTGAATGACTTGATTAGTGGAGATTGGTATTATTCTTAAGCCTATGGATTGCACCTAATAAGTCTTACATGCATATTTCATATTTGATTGCTTGGTAACAAATTTGAGGAATATTCACACACACACACACACACACACACTCCACTACTTTCTTAGATTGTGGTTAACATGTCGTTATAGGTACGATTGGTTGCATCATCTAGTTGAGCTCTTATTTCTTGAGGTTGTATGACCTTATCTCTTGACTTGAGTTGCATTGTCGCTTTATTTGCTCGAGGAAAGGCAAAAGCTAAGTGGGGAGTTGTGATGTAGGTCAACTTGATGATGCATTTCATGATGTTTTGTCCCCATTTCGCATGCGTTTATTGATTTTTTCATATCAATTCGAGTCATTATTTGCTTAGTTTCATCCAAATGTGTAGATAGTAATTATTATATAAAATATCATATTTTGATAGGTTTTGTATCGGTTTAGTAACCAGAGCGTCGTTTCGGGTTTACGCTTGGTATTTTGGTGATTTATTGCAGGACTATAGGTTGATCAAGAGCTCGAGTGATGACACTTTTTGAGCATAAACACGTCTTTTGAGCGCTAGAAGAGTGTGCCGGAAGCTTACGAGTTCAAACGGATCATTTGTCATTAGTGCTTCTACCGTAACCTATCTTCAAGCGATATTTGACTCAACTTAAAAGCGAATTCGGGTTAGCCTTCTTCACAAGAGTTGTAGATCTTCAAACAAGCTTTCGAACGCATCTTGCATCACTCAAATAAGAGGTCTACACGCAAAGTTATGATCAATTTACTGAAGATATACTAGTATCGAACCACCTGTCGAGCCGAACTTCAGGCAGCTCGGCTCGTAACGCGTTTTTCACCATAAGAACGCGATTTTGCAGCATTTTTCAGCATTATTCATCTTCTTCCACCCCTCTCTTGGAAGCTTGAAGACATCTTCATCTTCAAGGCTCTTCTAGCCAAATTCCACCACAAATTAGCATCTAATTCCATTTGTAAACATTAAAAATTCTTAGTTTTGATTTCTAGAAATCATTTAATGGAACCAAGTTTTCATCTTTTTGGGTATGAACACCATTGGAGCACTTCTAGATCTTGAATGCAAGTTTCTCTTCTTAAAGTTGATAGCTTTTGGTTGGGTGAATTATTAGCCTTTACTTGTGATTTATTTGTTGTCATAACTATGAAATCCATTCTTGACATGTTGGGTTTCATAGCTATTAGTGGCTAGTTTTCTACTAGCCAATATAATATTTTTGTGATAGTTTTCATCTCTATTGGTTGATTGGGAATGTTAGTTGCGTTTCATAGCTTCATGTGTGTAGTATATCTTTTCATATCTACATTGTATTGCTTGTTTGTGTTGGATTGATCACCTAGCACATAAACACACACTTAGTTGAGACCGAAAGAAGATGCCTTGTGTGGGAGAAGGATAGGAAAACCAGAAGGTAAAACCGACCTTAAGTAGAACTCGATTTCTTATCCGGGGGTTATTGTTTATTCATTGCACTCAAGAACTTAATCATGTTGAATCATTAGGTCTAGGGTTCTTAGACCAAGGAGGAGGCATAGATCAATTTCATACACTCGTATGAGAGGGAATTGCTAGCTTAGGAGTGCACCGATAACACACACTTGAACACTATTGGAAGGTTGGTAGGTAGTTTATTCCCATGATACTAGTAGAGATATACTTGATCATTGCATTGTTTTGGCTAGGCTTTTTTTTTATCATTTATCACCCTTTGTAGTAGTAGATTTTTAGATACATTTATCTTCTTGTATTATTGCGACTTAGATCAAGATAATAATAGCTTTTCGGAGTTCAACCTCACAATCCTCGTGGATACGACCTTGACCACTAGACTAGACTACAATTGACCCGGTACACTGCCGGTAAGATTGGACACCTAGAAAAGTTTGATCAATTTTTTTGGCGCCGTTACCGGGGATTGTGTAACACTTGATACTTATACTAGGTTAAAATTCTTGAGAATAGGTCAATCTATCTCTAATATCATTTCTATTTTATTTCTTTGGTGCTTACCTCTTTGGTAAGTTACCAAGTGTTGTTTGATTGTGTTCTTGTTGTTTCTATCTTGTAGTGGATGATCCGTACTCGACGGAGAAAGGACCCACTTACACCTCACGTTCCGTGTATTAACACATATATTAGGGAATGAATTATGGAAAAGAAGGTTGGTCAAGCTCATCCTAGTTTGGAACTTAGTGAAGAATCTTCACAAGAGTCATTACACCAAGAAGAGGAAATGAATAAGGTACAAGGAATGGTAGAAGGAGGGCATAGCCATGAAAATGCCCAAGTTGAACAAAATCCCTTAAATCTAAATAACTATCCTCCACCATCACCACAAGAACCATATCCACAAATTCCAACACCTCCACTAATTCCTCCGCCACCCCAAGAACCATATCCATATGATCCACCCCCAAATCCACCGTACCAAGATAGACCATTTTGTGAGCAAGCCATTCAAAGAAAAAAAATCAAGTTCATAATCCTATTCCGCTACCTCACATTGATGCAAACAAATTTTCAATCAAGTCTCATATGTTCGGTCTAGTGGAGAGTAGAGCTCAATTCCATGGAAAGGCCCATGTTGACCCGCATTCAAATCTTTATAACCTTGAAGAATATGCAATACGGGATTCCAAAATAGTGCTTGTCAAGAATTTACTCGTCTTGCATTATTTCCTTTTTCATTGAAAGGTCAAGCAAATGAATGGCTTATGTCACTTCCCTACCATCACTTGCAATCATGGGATGACATAAAGATTGAGTTTGTGAAGAAATACTTTCTTCCGGGTAGATATTCGGAGTTGAAGGTACGAGTTGCTACTTTCAAGCAAGATTTAATTGAATCTTTGGACAATGCTTGGGACCTTTTTAAGAAGCTTTTGAGGGTGTGTCCAAACCATGATTATACTTTGGACATGCAAGTCCAATTATTTTGTAGAGGCTTGCATAAAAGGTCAAGGGCACAAATTGATTCGGCATGCTATGGATCACTTATGATGAGCACGGCCCAAGAAGTTTATAAGGCTATTGAAAGAGTGACAAGAAATGAGAAATTGTGGGATCCCGGCCCAAGTGAAACGGAAGTTGCCATTAGGGATGATCATAATTCGAATGAGGAAGAAATTTTGAGAGAAATGGTGGTGATAAATAAGAGGGTTTATGAATTACAAGCGAGGAACAAGGATTTGAAGCATGGAGCATGTGATGATGTGCCATTGGGTGTTTTTTCATATCGAAGAATTATCAAACTCCGATGTATCTACACAAGAAGAAATGAGTTTATTGAGACAACGTCGGGATTCGAACAACACTCACACCAATGTTTTTAATCCACCTCCTATTGACCAACAAGTTCCTACCCAGCATGCCTCTATTCAACAAAGTTCTCAATCAACGGAGGAGGTTTCTCATTTGAAAAGCTTGATGGAAAATTTGATGGGGGTCGTTGCTACTCAATCCGCCAATATGCAAACAATGATGACTTCTATTGGTATGATGTCTCAAGAGGTTGATACTTTGAAGACATCTATGAGTGGGCACGATAAAAGAATCAGAACGATAGAGGCATCAATAAGAGTTATAGAAGACCTTTTGACTAGGAAAGGCGAGAGAAATAGTAGTAGGCCACCGGGAGGATTACCGAGCAACACCGAGAGGAACCCGAGAAGGATAGATTCAATAATCACCCGGAGTGGAAGAATGTGAGGAAGGAATGAGGTTGAAAAAGACTTGGAAGATGGAGAGAAAGAGGAGGATTTGAGTGAAGAAGAGGAAGAGATTGTTGATGGTAACTTGAAAAATGATGGCTATGTTGAGGTGGAAAAAGAAGAAGAACTGGTAAAGGTCCCAAGAATTTTGAAGAATTGATGACGGTTAAAATAGTCTATCCTACGACATCAACATTCTATCCATTATGAGCTAAAAATAATTGTTTCGACCTATAAATATGAACCATTAGAGTTGAATAGCATATGTCGGGTTCATGAGTCGAGAAATCTGCACTTAGCGTTTATTTTCCCTGTTTCGATATTATTTCATGCATTATTTGATTATTTTCTGGATACCAAATATTGGAGAGAGCATCATGGATGAATCTAGAGTGGAGTGAATGAAAGGAAGCCTAAGGTATCCAGAACCTTCCAAGTTAGGTCGGCTGAAGAAAAAGGACAAAAATACCCCTGGTTTACCGGGAGGTGCCGCCGGTTTACCGAGATTCGAGATCCTTCCGAAACTCGTTTTCTTTGACGAGGGGTAGAACTAGGTGTTTCTAAGTCGGTTTAGATAGATATAAATAAGAGGCTTCACCTCAGAATTCAATGTACCCAAATTATTCAAGCCAAATGATGCAATAAAAGTTCTTTGTTCTTTATTTTATGAGTTCTAGTCGGAGAGACGACGGAGTCGCCGCCTAGGGAGAGATCTGATTCGTTGGTGAAGAAATCATGAAATTGTAGTTGCGTTCTTCAGATCTATGATGGTCTATATCGCTAGATCTAAATACCTAGTAAATTACTAATTCATGATAATCGGCGCTAGCTACGTTGATCGATCGATTTAATTTACATGTTAGTAGCCTGATCAACTATTTGCATGTCATCGTAAACTAGCATGAAATACGAATAGTGAAGTGCTATTTGGACATTATCTTGAATGGACCCTAGGAACGTGTTGATCAGTGTCGACAGCTGTATAGGCGGGTTTATGGTATGAGTTAGCGCTCAATATCAACAGCTCTAGTTCTTTATGCGTATGGTCTATTACGGACCAATTAAGGAGGGTAGCTTGTGTATAGATTGTCTACTACCATTGTTGGAGTAGATAGGGTTAGGAGTTGTACCCGTAGCTGAACAATGAATAAATTCATCAATGGGGAGGATTGTTGCATGTGTGGGGTGAATAACTAATTGCTCATAATTGAACTAATACACTAGAAACTCGTTTTTGCTTCGTGTGAACTAGCATAACCTTGATAGTTTGAGGCACCAAATTTACTACCGTCTATATTATAGTTGGTCGTAGACCATAATCATGACAAGCTCAATCTTGATAATTAGACATTCTTACGAGTATGTGGGATCGACCTTGACTCGCCAGTACTCTACTATGATAGACCTAGTCCTATTGCTAGTAAGAGCTTTGCACGCGACCAAGATTTTCTGGCGCCATTGCCGGGGACTCGTGTCAAGAATACTTTTTATTTAAGATTGAGTTTTCTGTATATATTTGAGTCTGTTTAATTGAGTCTTTTTTATAGTCTGTTTATATTAGAGTCGTACAGAATCAGTTCTATTAAATCTAGAAAAAAAAATAGCATCTGGTTTACCAGGGCTCTACCGCGGTAAACCGAGGGTTCCAATTTTGGCAGTATCGTTTATGTTAGTTCAACGTCAAGTCAGTAGTCTGAGTCTGTATTTTTTGAGTCTGCCAGGCGTGCGTAACAGCCGCCGAGGCAAGTCACTAACCCTTTTATTTTCTTTTTGTGTCTTGTAGTACGCTACACGAAGTTCTACAGCCAAACTCGAGAGATTCATACTTGAGATTGAAAAGTTTTCTAGGCAAAAGAGAAAGGAAGCTTGAGAGAAATCTGTTAGGCTAACGGACGACGTGATTTCGCATGAAGGAGATCACAGCGAAAGGGAAAAAGAGATTCGACCTTTAGAGGATACATAAATCGACATGGCTCAGAACGGACAAAACGTTGCTATTGGACAAAATGGAGCAGGAGTTGTGGTACAAGCAAATAGGAGAACTCTACAGAGTTATGCATTGCCGACGATTGAGCACTTCGTGCCAGAAATTGTTCAGCCAGAGAATGCGGCCGAGGTATTTCACCTGAAACCAAATGTGATACAAATGGTGACTAATTACACTACCTTTCATGGAGTACCAAATGAAGATCCTAGTGTACACGTCACCAATTTTCTGGAGATAGTCAGCACGGTCAAGCCAGCAGGAGTACCTGAAGACAACCGTAATTTGAAATTGTTTCCATTCACTTTGAAGGACAAAGCGAAGATATGGTTATAGTCTCTAGCACCCGTATCTATTGGTCCCTTGAAAAGGCTTTGGTTAAGTATAGGGGGGTGAATAAACTTAACACTTAAAACTTTTGGAGTTAACAAACTTAGCAAGGTCAGTAGCCGGCTGACTGCTCAGTGGTTTGTTGACCACTCAGTAGTCTGCTGACAAAAGATATTACTGAATTTGTTGCAGGAGAATATATTCAAATTAAACCTTATTACTTGTTGTTTAAATATGATACTAAGTATTAGATACTTAGTAGTGTAAGTGTGTGATTCAGTTCCTAGTTTCAGTAAGTTGATGTGATCTGTATGCTAAATGCAGAAAGTAAGTGCAGAAAGTAAGTAGGAAATTTTTATAGTGGTTCCAGGTGGTGTAATCATGTAAGTCCACTCTTATCCTGTGATGTTGGAGGAAATTCACTAGAGATCTTTGAGGTTGCAGTTACAAATATCCATAAGTTGTATGTCCTTCACCAATAGCTATGGCTTCAAAAACTGAATATTTGAAACAGGTAGGATTGCTGCTCCAAAGTATTCCACTAGTCCTTGAAGGAATAGTTCTTGACACCTAAGTGCTTCTCTGTCTTCAGCAGGTTTCTTGTAAAAGAAAGTTTGAATCAAGTAATTCAACAGCCAGCAGCTTGATTAGGATGAAATGATCAGCAGCTTGATGTCTTCAAGTGTGTGTTCTTGATGTAACTTGATAGTAGGTTACACTTGAAGAGTTTTCTAGATCAGTAGCTTTAAGCTCAGTGATGTCAGTAGGGTGATTTTCTAGATAAGAAACTTGATAGCTTGAGTTGATTATTTGTTTTTCATCACTTGTATCCGAATCAGGAGTCTTCTATTTATAGGTGAGAATCCTGTGACTTATGTTTGAAATTCAAACATAGCCGTTTTAGATTTGTCCCCATCTTGACTTGCTTTCTGTCCCTGTACATAGTACTGACACTGTCAGTTTGCTTTTTGACAGTTTGCAGTATGTCCACCCTTTGACTTATGTCCAGGGGTTAATCCTCTGAATATTTCCAACGTTCTTTTCATCTTGGCCATTGATTTGTTGACAATATCAAGCCATGTAATCAATCCTTATCCTTGTAATCCATCCTTATCCTTGTAATCTTCCAATATAACCTTTTATTAAATCGAGATTTATACTCAGCAGATACCTTTGTATATTGGTCTGCTGATGTTCATGTCAGTCAGCTATTTTAAGTCTGTTGTGTTTATAAAACACTTTAGCTTATGCTGTCTATTCATCTAACTTTTTATTGTGATGTTAAAGTACACCAATTTGAACATAACTAAGTTCCAATCACCACTTAACATATAGAACATTGACCTTGTACACAAGGTATATGTAATCAGTTTAGGTCATCACTGACTTCCCTAAATTCTGATTCCATATCCTTGACTTTAAATACTAGGTTTGATCCCTTAGCCTTCAATAACTGAGTTTGAACCTTTAGCCTTTAGTCTTCAGCAGGTTCCTAACTAGTCTACTGACCTAGTTACCTTAGTGACCTCGACAGGTCGGCTAATAAAGTCAGCTGACCTAATTACAGTGCTTGTTTGATCAAACCTATACAAAAATCAAACTCTAATAAACCTATACATTTGATCTAGACATCTTTTCGCCTTTGCTCTATAACATCAAGTCTGGCACTCATCATTAAAACTTAAAATAAGTCCAACAATTTCCCCATTTATAGTGATGATGCCAATACCCTCCTTACAGCAAAGCAAAAAGATAAAAACACACATAAAACAAATATAGTCATGTCTCATTATAAACAAATTTGTTAAAACTTATTACAAACTAGAATGAGCAGAATGAAGTGATTATTGTAAGTGTGATGATCTAGTTTATGTCTTTGTCTTGTTCCTTCTTCTCATAAAACTCCTTGATTTCTTTGACTACATCCACCATCCATTGATTTTCAATTTGGGAAAAGTCAACCCAAGTATTCAGCTCTTTCCACCACTTCCAGGCTTCAGGTAGAGTTAACTTATGTTGTGAACATCAAAGTCTTGTCTCATGTAAAAATGTTTGAATTCATCCAGTGAATCCCTTGCTGATTGGGCAGATCCCACTCTTCCTCTTCCAGCTCTTCCTCCTCTTCCACCTCTGTAAGAAGCTCTTAGTGCCTTGACCCTTGTTTCCCAAATTTTCAATCCCAAAAAGGAATTTAGTCCCTCATGAAATCCCATGTGATGATAGGGTCTCTTCCTTCCATAGTATAGCTTCTTATACTCTTTCAGGAGGTCATCAGTCAACTGAATCCTACCAGGTGCAGGTTTCCTGTACTCATTTGTATCATCCTCCCATCTCTTTTTAGCAAAAATTCTTGCAGCCTCTTTTGCTTCTGTTGTAAGACCCTCTTCCCCCTTATTGACATCATCAATAAACCGGGATAGTAGGCCATGAACACTCTCTTGTGTGATCACTAAGTTAGAAAGTTGACCTTCCATAATCTTTGTCCTTGTGTCAACTGCAGTGATCCTTCCTTCCATAGTTTGCTCCAGCAGATTGATCCACTCAGTAATCTTAGGATCCAATGCAGCAGGTTGAGGTGTTCCAACAGGGTGAGCCACAGCAGACTTGGGTGCCTCAGTAAGCTTGTCAAGCTTTTTGTGTAATGAGGCAAACTGTTCATTCAAAAATTTATCTCTGTGTGCATTGCCTTGTTTTATACAACACATCTTTGGTCAGGTCAGCAAGAGCATATTGAGTTGAAGTGATGTTGGATGCAACTATTTCAGTGGTTCTTCCTCAATTTTCAAGCAAAATCATCAAATCTTCAAACATGTGCTCATGTCTTTGAGTTGAGTCTTTAACTATGTAATATCATCTCTGACTGCCCTCAACTCATCCAGAACATGTGCTGGTACAGCACCAGCCATTCCTCCACCCATATGTCCAGTAGCATCATCAGCAGGTTCTTCAACATTATAGTGTGCCCTTTGTGTGCTGACAACCAAGGCTCCTGTTTATCCCATCCAGCAAGATCAGGACCTTCTTCTATCACATCTCCAAAGATTTCTTCCATGATAGGGTCTTGTGCAGGTTGACGTTCCAAAACATGTTCCTCATCACTGAAATCATAGTCCAGCACTTGTTCATCCTCATCAACAACAGTCTGCTGACTATCTCTTTCTTCAGTAGACTTGACTTCACTGACCTGTACTATAACAATAGGTTCTTCAGCAACCTGTTCTACAGCATTCTCTTCAGAATGTGTGGGGATTCCTCCAATCCCATTAATAGTTCCAACATTTGTCCTAGCACTGTTTGTTCCTCAGTGATTAAGACCCTCTGTTCCAACCTGTATTCAGGTGATGTATGATCCTATGCAACCTGAACCACCTCTTCAACAAACACTTGAGGAAATATGGCTAAGTTCTCCTCTAGCATTCCTCTAGCATCAACAACCTTTTCCAACTGATCTGTAACTTGTGATAAAGTATCATGAGTGTCAAACCACTCCTGATACCGAGCTGAGTCTTCTGAACTTTCAGCAGCTTCTTCAAATACAACAACATCATCAAGAGTAAATATGATGGCCTCTTCCAAAGATGTTGCTACATCAAGCTGTCTCTCTAAATCTTCATTGAAAGCAGCTCTCAGCTCTTCATTTATCATCTCAGTCTGATGATTCTCTAGAATGTGCATTAGACTCTACAACCAAAAATGTGTCAACATACTAATCAGCCTAATATCTCCAAAGTTATCCCATCATTTATTAGAGCTTCCAGATCATCCATAGTTAAATCCTCCATGTCTTCATCCATATGATCAGTTTGCTGGCCCTCAGTAAACTTTCCAACATCAACAGATTGATCTTCAGTTGTGCCTTTAGATCCCTGTCCTACATCCTCAGTAGGTCTTTCCGATGCAGTGCCACTGGGTTGGCCTGGGAAAGAAGGGTGATCATCATCAGAATCAGAGGATGATGTATCATTATCATCAGGTCCAGAGTGTGGTTCATTGATCTTAATGCTTGCACTTTGTTTTTCACTTTCAATGAGATTTAGCAGCCTTACTTGTAACTCATATGTATCAATCAAACAAAGTAAGTTCTCCACACCCAACTTATTAAATGACCACTCTTCAAAGTCAGTCATTGGCTCTGCAGCTGATTTCTGTCTCTTATAAAAACCAAATTTCCAAGCAAAGTAGTCCTGAATTTTCTTGATGTTGGGATCTACATTTTCTTTCCTTGATTTCTTCTCTTTTCTTTCAAAAGGCATTGTTGGCCTTGTTGGTGCAGATTGCTCAGCTTGTTGTTCTCCAAAGTCTTCAACAAGATGGGCCAATGTATCTATGGCAGATTCAACCAGGTCAGTAGTTCTTCAGGTTGTACATTTGTACCTACCACCTCCAACTGTTCCACACTAGGTTCCCCCTAACTTATATGTATATCAGTAGGGTCTGCAGTAGTGTGTTCTTCCCCCTGAGTTGTAGCATCCACAGCAGGGTCAGGAACGGGTTCAACAAATTCCACAGCAGGGTCAGGTACATCAGTGTGATGTGATTCTACAGTTTGTTGCTCAACAACAACCTCTCTAGCCTCAGTAGGCTCAACAGCCTTTTCTTCCATTTCTCTCTGTTCCTCAAGAACTCTTAGCTCTTTGCCTTTACCATGAGCTTTCTTCTTTACAACCTGTTTCCTTCTTTTTGCAGGTTGTTCTTCAATCTCAGCAGCCTTCCTCTTTCTTTAGTCTCCTTTCTATTGTTCTTTCAAAATCTCAGCAGCAGATTTCTTCCTTATAACTTCAGTGGGCTCAGTAACTACAAATTCAATTGAACCATCAGAAGACTCAGTAGTGTCTACTGGTTGCTGCCTTGTCTTCTTAGGCTTTAACATTTCAGTAATCTTCCTTGTATCAGCAGCCTTTTGTTTCTTAGCAGCCTTCTTAGATGCAGCAGGTTGTGTAACTTGCTTAACCTGCTCAACACCAGCATCATCATCTCCATCATTGTCACTCTATGTTTTTCAGTATCTAAATTTTCATCATCATCCAAACCAGGGACGAGATAACTGATTTCAGGCTTATATCTAGACTTGTTGAATTTTGCAAGTACAACATCAGCAATCTTCAAATGTGTCAGTAGGGCTTGAACCATCAAACATAAAGGTAGTGTCTTGGACTTCCTGGTCCATCTATATCCTCTATTATCACCTTCTTCATGTAATGGACAAAGAATCCGGCCCAATCAAACTTCATACTCTTGCATATGGTTATCAACATATCAATCTTGGGTCCAGAAAATGTGTCAAGGCTTCCACTAAATCCAAGCATGTTTTAAGCAATAATATTGCTCAACAAATTATAATTTATTTGGATATGCTTCACATTGATGCTCAGTGATGATTTTATGGATTTGTTGGTCTTGATTGCATCAACAAACTCCAATCTAGACAGCTCTATTGATTCAGGATTGGTAGGAGCACCATTTCAGGCCTAAATCTGAATATTTCCCTTAGCAAGTTTGAAGTGATTTGAATCTGATGACCATGTACAGTGGTAGTAAATGCCTCTGTATCATCAATAATTTCTATATTTCTCCAGAAATCAACAACATTTGTATAAGAGATGCTCTCCAATCTCAAATTCAGAACATCTCCAATCCTTCATATCTTCTGATTCTTCTACCAATGTTGATAGTTAGCTCAGTCTTGTTTGCATCAACCACGAACCCTCTAACACTTTGGCTCGTTCTAATGTGAACATCACATTTATCCGCCATTAGAAATTTGAGAAAGATGAAGAGAAAGATTTGTAAATCTTTGTTCACACGGTGTATTTCTAGAGATAATCGATCTGAAGACTGTAAGTAGTTTCAGTGTGTATATGTCTGTATATATATAAGAAGAAAGTAGGTAGTAACTATCAGGAAAGTACTGTACACGTATTGTAGCATTTAAACATGATTAAGTTGGAATAAATGTGATGTTGCCACGTGTCCCAGTAACTGATCCCATAAGAGTTATAACCGTTGGATATTTATAATCACAGTTATAAAGATATGAATAATATCCAATTACTATTGACTTTCATTTAAGTTTGACTGTCTTGTAACGTATAACTCAGTAGGCTTGATCTTCAGTAGGCTTGGATCAGCAGCCTGTTGATAAAGATGGCTCAGCAGCCTCCTGATAGGGTAACTTTGCTGATATTCTTAAACCCTTGTTTTGTCCAACTGATAATACAAGATGAAGTTTAATACCAATGACTAATCTGTCAAGCGAGCTCACCCAACATGACAAAGACCAATCCCCTTGGAAACTTCATTTGCTCAATTGTCCAAACTTATTTAAGTACATGGAATTGTTGATACCAATGACTAATATGCTAAGTGAGCTGACCCAACATAGCCAAGACTAATCCCCTTGGTGAATTCCAGTACACTGCTGATTATTAGTATCTCAGTCAACTTTTATGATGCCAAGTTCAATTCTTAACTTAGCAAATCTTTAACTATCCAATGGTTTAGTGAATATATCAACAAGTTGATCTTCAGTAGGGATGTACAGAACCACCACATCTTTCTTCTCAACATGATCTCTTATAAAATGATGTCTCACATGAATGTGCTTGGTTATTGAGTGTAAAAAAAGATTTTCTGTGATTGCAATTGCACTTGTGTTGTCTCACATTATAGGAATTTCTCTTTCTTCAATTCCATAATCCCTTAATTGTTGTCTTAACCATAGTATTTTTGCATAGCAGGTTCCAGTAGCTATATATTCAGCTTCAACAGTGGAAGTAGATATTGAATTATGTTTCTTACTGAACCAGGAAACCATTCTATTTCCCATCAACTGACAGGTTCCTGTGGTGCTTTTTCTATCAATCTTGCAACTAGCATAATCAGAATATGAGTAGGATATAACTTTGAAACTTCCATCTTTTGAATACCATATCCCTACTCCCAAGGTCTCTTTTAGATACTTGAGAATCCTTTTGACTGCAGCTAAGTAACTTTCTTTTGGTTTTGATTGAAATCTTGCACAAACACCTACAATAAAGGATATATCAGGTCTGCTGGTAGTGAGGTACAACAACCGCCTATCATCCTTCTATATAAAGTCTTATCAACATCTTTGCCTTATTTATCTTCATCCAATCTAATGTTGGTACTCATAGGAGTTGATACTTTGGTGCTATTTTCAATGCAAAACTTCTTCAGTAGCTCCTTGGTATATTTAGTTTGATGAATGAAGATTCCATCTTTCATTTGTTTGACTTGTAATCCCAAGAAGTAGTTCATCTCTCCCATCATACTCATTTGGAACTTGCTTTTCATTAGATTAGCAAACTTTTCACATAGCAATTAATTTTCAGAACCAAAAATTATATCATCAACTTAAATCTGTACCAGCAGGGTGTTGTCCCCTTCATTGATTCTGAAAATAGTCTTGTCAATGGTACCTTTGGTAAAACCATTTGTCCACCAAGAATTGAGATAATGTTTCATACCATGCTCTTGGTGCTTGTTTCAAACCATAAAGTGCTTTGTTGAGTCTGTACACTTTATCTTCTTGATCTTTAACTTCAAAACCAAGAGGTTGCAGAACATAAACCTTTTCTTCTAGAATGCCATTTAAGAATGCACTTTTGACATCCAGTTGGTAAACTTTGAAGTTTTTGTAAGCAGCATATGCCAAGAATAATCTTATTGCTTCCAATCTTGCAACTGGGGCATATGTCTCATCAAAATCTATTCCTTCAGCTTGAGAATATCCTTTTGCCACTAGTATGGCCTTAATGGTACAAGATTCATCTAGTTTGTTTCTTCCCATTTAGTTCCAATTATATTTGCATGATTAGGCCTTTCCATTAGTGTCCAAACTTGATTTCTTTCAAATTCTTTCAATTCTTCTTGCATAGCAATTATCCAATCTGGATCAGATATAGCTTCTTCAACAACTTTAGGCTCCATTTGAGATAGAAAACAAGTAAACATTGCTTCCAATTATCTTATAGTCCTTACACCTTGCTGTATGTTGCCAATAACTTGCTCAGCAGGGTGATCCCATAACCATTGTGGATTTTTGTTAGTTTAGTTCTCGGGAACCTCATCTTCAGTAGGTTCTGTTGTTGCTTCAGTAGGGGGTTCAGCAGATCCTTGAACTGCTTCAGTTGTTCCATCGGTAGTGTTATGTTCGGTAAAAACGAGTTTTAAATTTATAAACCGAAACACCCCAAGTATAAGGATCGTAGTATAGGATGTTAACGGGTCGTCCTAAGGGAGTGGAATGTTTATCGGATTCAAATATAAATCTATATCAATTATGTCACAATTATCTATCTAAACTAAAGCTGGAACTAACTAAAACCTAAACCTAAGAATTAAAACTAAAACAAGAATAAAAACAAGCAGAAAATACGAAAACAGAAAGACGGACGAGCGTTCACTAAAGTGAATGAGCGTCTGGAAACTAAACCTAATGGACGGGCGTCTGCTATTGCGGACGAGCGTCTAACTACGAACTGAAACAGAAAAGTGCAGGAAAACAGCAGGGACTTAGGGTTTATAAAACTAGAACTTAAACTAAACTTAATCTAAGCGATTTGATTAAAACAATTAAAGGAAAACACAGCAAGGCAACGAATCCACCCATCAACCAACAACCCCCAACTAGATGGTGATCTAAGATGTAGTTTTTAGTAGTGATCTATTCACGAATTCAATTAAATTTCTTCAACCAAATTCTAGGGTTCCGTTTATTTTTTCAAATAAACTAAACATGCAATCAAAACGAAATCACGAGGTTGTTTCCAAACTCTTACTCAACTAATCATGCATAATCTCTTAAAACACAATTAGATGCATTACTTTGAATAAAAGAGAACTTAAATAAACAGACTTTCGTAAATTTATTCAAGCATAAATTAAACATAGATCGTTTCATCAAATCTTAATTCAATAAAACTTAAACAATACAAAACAGATCCAAAGTAATGAAAAACTACGAAATAAACTCACTACACATAAGCATCGAATTCTCTAGTTGGTTGTGTTGTTGATGGGCTTCCTCCGTCGACTTACTGCAAGGCTTTTAGCCAACAATCATGTTGAAGATGACTGTTGGATTGGAGAAATTCATCTCTGTGTAAAAAGGCTTGTGGCCGCAGCTTTTTGGTGTGAAAGTGCGATCTCAATGATTTTTTGTATATATTCGGGTTGAGAGGCTGCTGCTATATTTATAGGAATTTGATGTCGGCTAGGGTTAAGTCGGCCTTGAACGCCCGTCTGGTCTCGTGGACGCCCGTCCAGAATGCCTGGACGCTGAGTAAACGCTCGTTCATCCTCCGTCCGAACACTCGAATGTAAAATACGATTCGGACGCCGCATGGACGCCGGTTCACTTACGGATGCTCGTTCAAGATCGGTAGACGCCCGTTTGAGCTGGCGAGGATCGGATCTCTTCATCTTTATCCAATTTCTTCAAGCCAATTCCAACTCTATCTCTTATAATTCGACTTGAGCTTCATTTATCCTCATTATATGCACGAAAATTAACTCCTACATGATAAATAAACAATGCAAAAACGTAATAAAATCCAAATAATAATAATTCCATTAAATCAACACTTAAAATCATCAATTCTGCATACAACCCTCTTAAAATCATCTTTATTCAATATTCACACTTAAACCCTTAATTCTCATGTAAATTACGCAAATGTGGGGAAAATAATAATGAAATAAACCTTTAATAATCATATAAATATGGCCTTAACATGTTACCAGCAGGTTCTTCCGTAGGGGCAGAGTCAAAAAAATTTAAGCCATTTATCCTTTCCAAAACTTCAACACATTCTAGATCAGTGACTTAGAGATTTTCAACATGTTTAGAAACTTCATCATTTATTCCAGTGAACTTTGGTTCATCAAATACAACATGTATTGATTCTTCATGTTTCAATGTCCTTTTATTCAGTACCCTGAATGCCTTGCTGACAGAAGAATATCCCAAAAAGATTCCTTCATCTGATTTTGGTTGGAATGTCTTCAATTGCTCCTTATGATTCAAAATAAAACATTTGCTTCCAAATGGATGGAAATAAGATATATTTGGTTTTCTTCCATTCCATATCCCATAAGGTGTCTTTAGCAGCTTCTTGTTCACTGAGGTCCTATTCTGTGTATAGCATGATGTATTAATTGCTTCAGCCCAATATCTTTCAAGTAATAATGCTTCACAAAACATAGTCCTTCCTGCTTCTTTCAAGGTCATGTTTCTTCTCTCAGCAACCCCATTTTGTTGAGGTGTACCAGTAGATGCTAATTGATGCAGCACACCATTCTGTTCACAATATTCTCTTATGACTTTATTGAGAAACTCAGTACCCTTGTCTGATCTGATCTTCACTACTGTCAAACTTCTCTCATTTTGCAATCTCTTCAAAAGTTCAGGCATCTTTTGAAGTGTTTCACTTTTCTTGTTCATGAATACTACCCAAGTGTATCTTGAATAATCATCCATAACTACCAGAGTGTATTTCTTTCCTGTTACACTTGTTGGTGTTATTGGTCCAAATAAATTCATGTGCATCAGCTCCAAAACTCTTTTTTTTTATTGCTTAGTCTTTGACTTGAAGCTTGACTTGGTTTGTTTACCTTGCTGACATGCATCACATATAGCATCCTTTTTGAATGTAATCTCAGGTATACCAATCACCAACTTCTTTTTCACCAACTGATTGATATCATCAAAGTTAAGATGATTCAGCTTCTTATGCCACAACCAATTCAGTTCTGACTTAGTATGCACAATCAGGCACGTCTCTTGAACAGCAGTAGACCAATCCACAACATACATGTTTTGTTGTCTTCTTCCATCCAACACAACTTGTTCACCTCTTTCACTAATGACAACACAGTAGCCTTTGTCAAAAGTGACCTTGTAACCCATGTCACAAAACTGTCCAGTGCTCAGTAGGTTGTAGTCCAGTCCTTCCACAAATGCAACATTCCTGATAGTTAATCCATTCCTCACAAGTGTACCATATCCTCTTGTGTATCCTGGTGTATTCTTGTTTCCAAAATTCACTCTTGGACCGTCATTTGCCACATAATTTGTCAAACAGTGCTTACTCTTTGTCATATGTCTGGAACATCCACTGTCAAAGTACCAGACACCCTACAAAACAAAGTTAATGTATTTTAGGTACCCAAAACTGTTTGGGTCCATAGTGGTCAGTGGTAAGCATGACCCTTGGCAAATTTCCATAAGGTCTTCTTTGAAAAGTATTATACTTTTGTTCGTACATGTATTCTACATTTCCATAAGGTCTAACATTTGGTTGTGTAGGATTCACATATGCTTTCTGGCCTTTTGGTACCTAATGCTGTTTGAAGTGATTTCTATTGTTAGAAGCACTAGCATAACCATAGGTTTGCTGTCTGTTAGGAGCAGCCCTATGATATGGAGTTTGTTGAGGTCTCTACTGAGGTCTTGAATAAGTCCTCTGCTAAGTCCTCTGATGATTCCATTGCTGAGGTCTTACCCTAGCATTATGGTTATGTCTATTGTTTCTAGCAGTGGGGGTAGGAATATTCCAATCATCATCAGTATGGAACAATCTACCTTTCCCCCTGAGATGAGTATCCCTAGAATGATTAACATTTTTAGGTTTAGGATTCTTATCCTTGGAATATTTCTGATTTTTGCCCTTTTGTGGTCCACCAGACTTGGCAGCATGTCAGCTATCAACAGTCCTACTTTTGGATTTACCCTTTTTGTTAGGTACCGTTGACTTTTTTGACTTCTGATTTTGCTTCTTTGAAGTCTTCTCAGTAGCCTTTTCTGCCTTAACAACCTTTTTAGGAGTTGGATCTAGTGCAGGCACAAACTTAGGACCAATTCAGGTACTAGGTTCAGTAACCTTACTGGATCCACTCTTAGTAGATTGTTGATTTCCAAATCCAAGGCCTGTTCTATCACCATAAGGATTTCCAGATTTGTATGAGTGGTGGAACTAGATTGTTCAGCAGATTCAGTAGCTACTGAATGTACATCAGACTTATGCTGATTTTGCTCAAATTCCTTTTCCTTTCCTTTGAGAGTTCTTAATTCAGCTTTTAACCTTTCAAGTTCTGTTTGAAGAGCTTCTTTTCACCCTGCACAATCTCATAACCAGATTGTATTTTCCTCAGTTGATTAAGGATGGCATCCAAAGTTTCTTCATTGTCAGAATTTTTAGGATTTGAACCACAAGTTGATTCACAATCACTTTCATCAGGAGTATTTATAGATACAGAATTGTATACCTCCTCAGTCTCATCCATATTTTCCATCAAAGCATAATCTTCCATGTCAGCAACAAGTGCAGTATCATCATATTCATTTCCTTTTTCTAATTCAACTCCATAGCCTAATTCATCATAAGCAACCATTGCTTTCTTGCCAGGTCTTCTTTGCCGATTCTTATTCTTTAGTAGGTCTGGACAATCGGGTCTGAAATGTCCAGGCTTCTTGCAGTTGAAGCATAGATAATCATGTTCCTTTTTTCTATTTTAGATCAGGACAGTCAGGTTTGAAGTGTCCTGGTTTCTTGCAATGAAAACACAAATAATCATTATCTTTATTAGATTCTTCCTTCTTCTTTTCACTTGATTTCTATGTGAAATTCCTTGGAGAACCCCTTCCTGTTTTCATCATTCTGATTTTCTTACTCAATAGGGCAATTTGCTCTTGCATCTCATCCAGTAGATCATCTTGACCTCCTGATGATTCTTCTTTATGTGCAGCAGCCAATGCAGTAGTCTTTGGTTCTTCTTTTTCAGTCTTAGGAATAAGTTTCTTACTGAATTCATATGCTTTGAGATCTGAAAATAGTTTGAAGGTGTCTTCTTCATGTAGACTTATGGATTCTTTTATGGCAGTAACCTTTATCTCCCAAACTTATTTTACAGGTAGGGCTTCTAAGATTCTTGTATTGATCTATTCTTTTGTATAGATCACATTCAGTAGGGTGAGTTCATCCATGATAGCATTAAATCTTGACTCCATTTGCTCAATGGTTTCATTTGATTTTATCTTAAAATCCTGGAACTTCTTTTTGGCTACACTGACCTTGTTTTTCTTGATAGCATCAGTGCCTTCACAGATTAGTTGTAACTTATCCCAAAGTTCCTTTGCAGTCTTGCAATCCTTCACTTTCATGTACATATTGCTATCCAAGGTTCTGTATATGATATCAATAGCAATATTGTTGAGGTTTGATCTTTTTCTATCTTCGGCATTCCACTCTCTTTTTGGCTTTGGAACATAGTGAGTTTCACTTCCCACAGTTACCGACTTAGTGATCTCCATTGGTCCATCAGTTAGCACATCCATCATTTCATCAAGTGTTGCAGCTAGAAAAGCCTGCATACGACAAAACGAACTAATGAACACATCAACATAGTTCTAGCATACTGGTTATTATCCATGATGCAAAGCTTTGAAAATCAAAAACTTGAAAAAGTTTTCAAAGTATTTTCACAAGCACAACAAGTAGGATTACTTCAAAACAAAAACCTTGCTCCGATACCAATTGTTGGTCCCTTGAACAGGCTTTGGTTAAGTTTAGAGGGGGGTGAATAAACTTAACACTTAAAACTTTTTGAGTTAACAAACTCAGCAAGGTCAGTAACCTACCGATCGCTCGCATCTCGTCGACCACTCGTAGTCCGTCGACAAAAGATATTACTGAATTTATTGCAGTGGAATATATTCAAATTAAGCCTTATTACTTGTTGTTTAAATATGATACTAAGTATTAGATACTTATTAGTGTAAGTGTGTGATTCAGGTGCTAGTTTCAGTAAGTTGATGTGATCAGTATGCTAAATGCAGAAAGTAAGTGCAGAAAGTATATAGGCAATTTTTATAGTGGTTCCAGGTGGTGTAATCCTGTCAGTCCACTCTTCTCCTGTGATGTTGGAGGAAATTCACTGAAGATCTTTGAGGTTGCAGTTACAAAAATCCCTAAGCAGTCTGTCCTTCACCAATAGCTATATATGGCTTCACAAACTGAATATTTGAAACAGGTAGGATTGCTGCTCCAAAGTATTCCACTGGTCCTTGAAGGGTAGGATTGCCTCTTCACTAGATCCACCACAAACAACAGTTCTTGACACCTAAGTGCTTCTCTGTCTTCAGCAGGTTTCTTAAAAAGAAAGTTTGAATCAAGTAAATGATTCAACAGTCAGCAGCTTGATCAGGATGAAATGATCAGCAGCTTGATGTCTTCACAGTGTGTGTTCTTGATGTACTTGATTGCAAGTTACACTTGAAGAGTTTTTTTGGATCAGTAGCTTTAAGCTCAGTTATGTCAGTAGGGTGATTTTCTTGATAAGAAACTTGATAGCTTGAGTTGATTATTTGTTTTTCATCACTTGTATCTGAATCATGAGTCTTCTATTTATAGGTGAGAATCCTGTGACTTATGTTTGAAATTCAAACATAGCCATTTCATATTTATCCCCATCTTGACTTGCTTTTTGTCCCTGTACATAGTACTGACACTGTCAGTTTGCTTTTTGACAGTTTTCAGTCTGTCCACCCTTTGACTTATGTCCATTGGTTAATCCTATGAATCTTTCCAACGGTCTTTTCATCTTGGCCATTGATTTGTTGACAATATCAAGGGTTGTAATCCATCCTTATCCTTGTAATCTTCCAATGTAACCTTTGATTAAATCGAGATTTATACTCAGCAGATATCTGTGTATATTGGTCTGCTGATGTTCATGTCAGTAGTTGTTTTAAGTCTGCTGTGTTTATAAAACACTTCAGATGATTGTCTTTTCATCTAACTTTTTATTGTAAAGTTAGAGTACACCAATTTGTGTTAGGAAATCTACGTGGGAACGCAGCGGAATTCAAAATTTTGATTTCCTTTTACCCAAGATCAACTTTGTTTAAGCAATAATCAAATAAGCTAGTAGACGGTTGTTACCTTGGTTGATCTAAAAGATCAACGCTTTGACCGTTTAAGGAGAGTAATTCTGCATAGAGCCGCCCAAGTGTTCAGCCTCTACCGCTAGTCCACACGAATAGCCCGCCGGAATCCCATCATGGATTGCTATTGGAAAACTCCGGTTGCTAGACCGGCCTTTTTCCCCTCTCTCAAACTCTCTATAGGATACTCTCTATTTTACACAAAAACTATGAGATTTTGCAATTGTGATGTATAAAAGAGCTTGACACCCACCTCCTATTTATAGTGAGAGAGGCGCCACATCTAAGTGTGGAGGAGAAGAAAACATTTTCCCAATAAAATAAGGAAAATATAATTGATTGATTTATCTCATTAATATTCAATATCTTATATTAAATATTTCCAATAAATTGTCAATAGCTTATATTGACTATTGTTATCTTATTACCAAAAATCAATTTACACATGTGTGCAAATCTATAGTCATTAATATCTAATATTAATATATGGTAATCTTATTAATTAAATTGCACAAACCAAATGTATCTTGTACACTTCAATGTGACGCCCCATATAGCCAATTATTGGCTTACGGAATATTCTTTAATTAATATAATGCTATGATTAATTAATTTACAAAATACATGTATATCATATATATATTTTGAAATTATATGTATCAATATACATATTTAATTAATCAACATAATTAATATCTTGTATTGAATTTATTCATAATAAATAAATACCACCATATTAATTTACCAATATAACCTTTATAGTATGAGATAAACTTTCCTTATTTGGTTATCATCTATAACCACATTTTAATCCGGCTAGATGTTCATATGCGTGTGACCCGATAGGCTTCCGAATATGTTGGCCGTAGACACAAAGTGCAAATTACGAAAATGCCCTTCATGCCTAACGATCACGGGATAGCGTCTAGCAACACACCGTGACCCCCAATCATTGAAAGAGTCAAATGCAATGACTACTACCTTTCATGTGAAACAGTTACCGTGTAAATTACAATCCTATCGCTGTAATAATATCCATACGATCGTATCTCGAGTGTCGATACATTAACGATCGTATCTTATCATCTGGATATCATGCTCTCTCGAAGTAACTCATTTATTCCCACTTTGCAAAGATTCACGAGAGCTAGACATTCCTCATAAGAAGGCCATTTCGGATATTCGATCCCAATCATATGATACGCGATTCCCGGACGACCAATCATGTATACTCCGCATGCTTCAGTATCACACCCAATCACTACCGCATGATCGCCCCGTGGCTAGGGAAACCTCAATAGTGTCAAAGCATGATAATCCGCACCGTGATGCCATGAAGACTCCGGTCTTAAGGATAATTACACAACCGCCAAATAGTGTGACACTTAATGTAAGTGGGTCAGTCTAACGTACGCATTCTCTAATACACGCCCACGTATAGTACAATTGTCAGTACACTTCGATAGACGAGATCTATCCCTGCCCTTAAAGACAGAAGACATCTAATACGTGCTAGCATGTTCATACTATCAATGCCCTGTTTAATAGTACATCAGCCTAGAGACATTTAAGTATCAAACTTTTTAAAGTGATTAGAGATCTCATCAACCATAATCGCCTATCATGGTTTCTCTATCACAGTTTAATACTAAGGACGTTATCATATAAAAATTCACAATTGGATCTTTAAAAGAACAAATATATGACAACAGAAAAACCATTTAATATATGTATAAACATAAAGAAATAGTAGAAATGATCCGACCCGGTCGGATCTGGTCCAACCCGATTGGGTTTAGGACACTATTCCAACAATTTAAACATAACTAAGTTTCAATCACCACTTAACATTTGGAACTTAGACCTTGTACACAAGGTATATGTAATCAGTTTAGGTCATCACAGACTTCCCTAAATTCTGATTCCATATCCTTGACTTTAAATACTAAGTTTGATCTCTTAGCTTTAATAACTGAGTTTGAACCCTCAGCCTTCAATCTTCAGTAGGTTCCTAACTAGTCTACTGACCTAGTTACCTTACTGACCTAGACAGGTCTGCTGATAAAGTCAGATGACATAATTACAGTGCTTGTTTGATCAAACCTATACAAAAATCAAACTCTAATAAACTTATACATTTGATGTAGACATCTTTTTGCCTTTGCTCTATAACAGCTAGTCTGACACTCATGATTAAAACTTAAAATAAGTCCAACAATATATGATTGCCTCTAACCTTCATAAATAGAAATCAAACCATTTGAAGTCTCTAACATCAAAGCAGAAAATAAGGAAGAAAACAACTTGGTATCAACCAGTTGAGAAATCGTCGAGATTTTGGATTTGCATCATTGTTTAATAACAAAAACCACAAAACGGTAACAGAAAACCAATACATATATTCCTACCTGTCGGATAAATCTATAACAGCTAAGAATTTAAGAGATAGAGGATAAAGTCGAAGCCTAACAATAACAATTTCTAGTTAAACTGCTATTATGCAAAGGGAAGCAGATCCAAAATTATACAGTAAATCAACCCAATAAAATCAAGGGACAATTATTGAAAAGGACACATATTGGACTTAATTAGGCAAAAAGGACATTCAAAACAAATACTTATTTATAAGGACAAAAATTAGGTAGATAGACACAAATACCCTTAATGAAAAAAAAAAAAAAAAGGGAGGACACGCCTACGTTGAATGGTTTATTTATTTATTTATTACAATTTCAAGTTGTTCTTGTGTTTTGTTTGTTTTGTTTGGTTTTTATTTTTTATTTTTTTCCTTAAGGATGGACGTCACTTTTTTTTATTTTAATTTTAATTTTTTTGGACGGTGAAAGTTTATTTTTCCTTTCTTTCATTGACCACCGTGATACATGGACCATCCCGATGCATTGACTACCGTGATGCATTGATCACCGCGATGCATTGACCACCGCGATGCCGTGACCACCGTGATGCACTGACAATTTATGCAATGACATCGGCAATCAGATATACAGTGACATCAACATTTTATGCAGTGACATCAGCAATCATATATGAATGACATCAATAATTTATGTAGTGACGTCGGCAATCATATATTGTTGGACTTATTTTATGTTTTAGTGATGAGTGCCAGACTAGCTGTTATAGAGCAAAGGCAAAAAGAAGACTAGATCAAATGTATAGGCTTATTAGAGTTTGATCTTGTATAGGTTTGATCAAACAAGCACTGTAAATGGTCAGCTGACTTACATCAGCAGACCTATCCAGATCAGTAGGGTACCTGAGTCAGTACACTAGTTTAGGAACCTGCTGAGGACTGAAGGCTGAGGGCTCAAACTCAGTTATTGAAGGCTAAGGGATCAAACTTAGTAATTAAAGTCAAGGATATGGAATCAGAATTTAGGGAAGTCTGTGATGACCTAAACTGATTACATATACCTTGTGTACAAGGTCTAAGTTCCATAATTTAAGTGGTGGTTGGAACTTGGATATGATTAAATGGTGTAATCTAACTTCATAAATAAAAGTTAGATAAAAGAAGTCAACTGCATTGTTTCATAAACATAGCAAAATATGGATCAGCTGACTGATATGTAATTCAGCAGACTCATGATCACAGGAACCTGCTGATACATATACTTCGAATTATTCAAAGGTTACATTGGAAGATTAAAAAGAAAGGACAGCTAACAACCTCTGATTTTATCAAACAAATCAATAGTTAAGATTAAAGGGACGTTGGGATGATTCAGACCTTTATCAAATGGATACAAGTCAAAGGGTGGACAGACTGTATACTGTCAAAAAGGAATATGACAGTGTCAGTCCTAGGAACAGTCATAAAAAGCAAGTCAAGATGGGACAAATCTGAAACGGCTATGTTTGAATTTCAAACATAAGTCACAAAGATTCCTACCTATAAATAGAGGACTCATAATTCAGATACAAGTGATGAACATAAAAGAAATATTAAGGATCTATCTTGAGCGATCAGATTTATAATCGATCAAGCACCCTGCTGACCCTACTGAGCATAAAGCTACTGATCCAGAAAAGTTCTTCAAGTGTAATCTGCTTTCAAGCTACATCAAGTTTACACACTTGAAGATATCAAGATGCTAATCATATCATCCTGATCAAGCTGCTGAAAGCTGAATCACTTACTTGATTCAAACTTTCTTTTACAAGAAACCTACTGAAGACAGTGAAGCATCTTTGGGTGTGAAGGACTGTTGGTTGTGGTAGAGCTGGTGAAGAGGCAATCCTATCCTTCAAGGACCAGTGGAAGACTTTGGAGCAGCAATCCTACATGTTCCAAGTGTTCAGTTTGTGAAGCCATAGTTATTGGTGAAGGACAAGCAACTTAGGGATTTTTGTAACAGCTACCTCAAGAATCTCTAGTGAATTACCTCCAACATCACAGGAGAAGAGTGGACTGACAGGATTACACCACTTGGAACCACTATAAAATCTGCCTACTTGCTTTCTGCATTTATATTCTGCATTTACGATATTTAGCACATCAATCTACTGAATCTAGCAACTGAATCACACACATACACTACTGAGTATCTAATAATTTGTATCATACTTTAACAACAAGTAATAAGGCTTAATTTTTTATATATTCCGCTGCACAAATTCAGTAAACTCAACAGTCAGTAGACTATTGAGTATCAGCAGACTACAGACCAGTCAGCAGGTTGTCGAAGTTGCTGAGTTTGTTAACTCCAAAAGTTTTAAGTGTTAAGTTTATTCACCCCCCCCCCCCCCTCTCTAAACTTAACCAAAGCCTTTTCAAGGGACCAAAAATTGGTATCAGAGCAGTGCTTCTGTTCGAAGTAATCCTACTTGTTGTGCTTGTGAAAACACTTTGAAAACTTTTTCAAGTTTCTGATTTCAAAGCTTTGCATCATGGATAACAACCAGTATGCTAAAAAAATGTTGATGTGTTCTTTAGATCATTTTGATGAGTATAAACGTCGTATGCAGGCTTATTTCGCTGCAACACATGATAATATGATGGATGTGCTGACAGATGGACCACTGGAGATCACCAAGTCAGTAACAGTGGGAGATGAGACACAGTACATTCTAAAACCAAAAAGTGAATGGACTGCTGAAGATAGAAAAAGAGCAAATCTCAACAATATTGCTATTGATATCATATACAGAACTTTGGATAGCAATATGTATATGAAGGTGAAGGATTGCAAGACTGCAAAAGAACTTTGGGACAAGTTACAGTTAATCTATGAAGGCACTGATGCTATCAAGAAAAACAAGATCAGTGTGGCAAATAAGAAGTTTCAAGAGTTCAAAATGAAACCAAATGAAACCATTGAACAAATGGAGTCAAGATTCAATGCAATCATGGATGAACTCACCCTACTGAGTGTGAAGTACTCACAAGAAGAAATAAATTCAAAAATCTTGGAAGCATTACCTGCAAAAGAAGTCTGGGAGATGAAGGTGACTGCCATAGAAGAAATGAGAAGTTTACATGAAGAGGACACCTTCAAATTATTTTCATATCCTAAGGCCTATGAATTCAGCAAGAAGCTTGTACCTGAGACTGAAAAAGAAGAACCAAATACTACTGCATTGGCTGCTACACATCAAGAAGAGACATCATGAGCTCAAGATGATCTACTGGATGAGATGCAAGAGCAGATTGCCCTACTGAGCAAGAAAATCAGAATGATGAAAACAGGAAAGGGTTCTCCAAGGAATTTCACAAAGAAATTCAGTGAAAAGAAGAAGGAAGAATCAAAGAAAGATAATGATTACTTGTGCTATCATTGCAAGAAACCAGGACACTTCAAACCTGACTGTCCTGAATTAAAACAGAAAAAGGAACCTAATTATCTTTGCTTTAATTGCAAGAAGCCCGGACATTTTAGACCTGATTGTCCAGACCTACTGAAGAGCAAAAGCCAACAAAGAATAACTGGATTCAGAAAATGGAAATGAAGTGGATTCAGAAAATGGAAATGAATCTGATGATACAGCACTTGTTGCTGATATGGATGATTTTGCTTTAATGGCAAATATGGATGAAACAGAGGAGGTATACAATTCTGTATTTATTAACACTCCTGCAGGAAGTGATTGTGACTCAACTTGTGGTTCAAATCCTAAAAATTCTGATAATGAAGAAACTTTGGATGACATCCTTAATCAACTGAGGATAATACAATCTGGTTATGAGATTGTGAAGGCTGAAAAAGAAGCCCTTCAATCAGAAGTTGTAAGGTTAAATGCTGAAATAAGAATTCTCAAGAGTAAGGAAAAGGAAGTTGGACAGAATCAGCATAAGCCTGCTGAACATTCAATAGCTGCTGAATCTACTGAACAAACTTGTTCTTCCACTGCATTCAAATTTGGAAAGCCTTATGGTGATAGAACAGGGCTTGGATTTGGAACTCAACAATCTAATAAGAGTGGATCCAGTAAGGTCAATTAACCTAGCACCAGAATTGGTCCTAAGTTTGTGCCTGTACAAGATCCAACTCCCAAAAAGGTTGCTGAGGCAGTAAAGCCTACTGAGAAGACTTCAAGGAAGCAAAATCAGAAGGCAAATAGGTCAATAGCACCTAACAAGAAGAATAAATCCAGAAATATGACTGATGTACCTTCTAGACTTGCTGATAACAGACCTGCTACCAAGTCTGCTAGACCACAAAGAGGAAAAAATCAGAAATATTCTAAGGATAAGAATCCTAAACCTAAAAATGTAAATCGTTCTAGGGATACTTATCTCAGGGGGAAAGGTAGACTGTTCCCTACTGATGATGATTGGAATATTCCTACACCTACTGCTAGAAACAACAGATATAACCATGCCGCTAGGGTAAAACCTAAGCAATAGAATCAGCAGAGGACTGATACAAGACCTCAGCAGGAACCTCAGCAGACTCAACACTACAGGTTTGTTCCTAACAGGCAGCAAACAAATGGTTATGCTAGTGCTTCTAACAAAAGAAATCACTTTAAACAGCATATATACCAAAAGGCCAGAAAGCATATGTGAATCCTACACAGAATACATGTATGAACAAAAGTATGACACTTTTCAGAGAAGACCTTATGGAAATTTGCCAAGGGTCATGCTTGCCACTGACTACTATGGACCCAAACAGTTTTGGATACCTAAAATACATTAAATTTGTTTTGTAGGGTGTCTGGTACTTTGACAGTGGATGTTCCAGACATATGACAACGAATAAGCACTGTTTGTCAAGTTATGTGGCAAAGGATGGTCCAAGAGTGAATTTTGGCAACATGAACACACCAGGATACACAAGAGGATATGGCACACTTGTGAGAAATGGATTAACAATCAGGAATGTTGCATATGTGGAAGGACTGGACTACAACCTACTGAGCACTGGACAGTTTTGTGACATGAGTTACAAGGTCACTTTTGACAAAAACACATGTATTGTCATTAGTGAAAGAGGTGATCAAGTTGTGTTGGCTGGAAGAAGACAACAAAACATGTATGTTGTGGATTGGTCTACTTCTATTCCAGAAACATGCCTGATTGTGCATACCAAGTCAGAACTCAATTGGTTATGGCTTAAGAAGTTGAATCATCTAAATTTTGATGACATCAATCAGTTGGTGAAGAAGAAACTGGTAATTGGTTTACCTGAGATCACATTCAAAAATGATGCAATATGTGATGTTTGTCAGCAAGGTAAACAAACAAAATCAAGCTTCAAGTCAAAAACTAAGCAATCAACTAAAAGAGTTTTGGAGCTGATGCATATGGATCTGTTTGGACCAGTAACACCAACAAGTGTAACAGGAAAGAAGTACACTTTAGTAGTTGTGGATGATTATTCAAGATACACTTGGGTGATATTCATGAACAAGAAAAGTGAAACACTTCAAAAGATGCCTGAACTTTTGAAGAGATTGCAAAATGAGAAAAGTTTGACAGTAGGGAAGATCAGATCAGACAAGGGTATTGAATTTCTCAATAAAGTCATAAGAGAATATTGTGAACAGAATGGTGTACTACATCAACTGTCCGCTGCTGGTACACCTCAGCAAAATGGGGTTGCTGAAGGAAGAAACAGGACTTTGAAAGAAGCAGGAAGGACTATGATTTGTGAAGCATTGCTGCCTGAAAGATATTGGGCTGAAGCAGTTAATACAACATGCTATACACAAAACAGGACCTCAGTGAACAAGAAGCTGCTGCAGACACCTTATGAGATCTGGAATGGAAGGAAACCTAATATATCATATTTCCATCCATTTGGAAGCAAATGTTTTATCTTGAATCATAAGGAGCAATTGAAGACATTCCAACCAAAATCAGATGAAGGAATTTTGTTGGGATATTCTTCTGTCAGCAAGGCATTCAGGGTACTGAATAAAAGGACACTGAAACATGAAGAAACAATACATGTTGTGTTTGATGAACCTAAGTTCACTGGAATGGAAGATGAAGCTTCAGAACCTGCTGAGAATCAACAAGTCACTGATCCAGAATGTGTTGAAGTTTTGGAAAGATTTAATGACTAAAAGATCTCTGTTTCTGCCCGTGCCGAACACCCTGCTGGTAACACTACTGATGCAACAACTGAAGCAGTTCAAGGATCTGCTGAACCCCCTGTTGAAGAAGCAACAGCAGACCCTACTGAAGATGATGTTCCTGAGAATCAATCTAACCAGAATCCAAAATGGTTAAGGGATCACCCTGCTGAACAAGTTATTGGAAATATACAGCAAGGTGTGAGGACCAGAAGACAATTAGAAGCAATGTTTAATTGCTTTCTATATAAAATGGAACCTAAAGTTGTTGAAGAAGCAATATCAGATCCAGATTGGATAATTGCTATGCAAGTAGAATTGAATGAGTTTAAAAGAAATCAAGTTTGGACACTAGTGGAAAGGCCTAATCATGCAAACATAATAGGAACAAAATGGGTATACATAAACAAATAGGATGAATCTGGTACCATTGTGAGGAATAAGGCCAGACTAGTAGCAAAAGGCTATTCTCAAGCAGAAGGAATAGATTTTGATGAAACATATGCACCTGTTGCAAGATTGGAAGCTATAAGATTATTCTTGGCATATGCTGCATATAAAAACTTCAAGGTATATCAGATGGATGTCAAGAGTGCATTTTTGAATGGCATTCTAGAAGAGGAAGTCTATGTTCAGTAACCTTCTGGTTTTGAAGTTAAAAATCAAGAAGATAAAATGTACAGACTCAATAAAGCCCTTTATGGTTTGAAACAAGCACCAAGAGCATGGTATAAGACTCTATCTCAATTCTTGGTAGACAATAGTTTTACCAAAGGTACCATTGACAAGACTCTTTTCAGAATCAATGAAGGAAACAGCACCCTGCTGGTACAAATTTATGTGGATGACATAATATTTGGTTCTGAAAATGAATTTCTATGTGAGAAGTTTGCAAATCTGATGAAAAGTAAACTCCAAATGAGTATGATGGGAGAAATGAACTACTTTTTGGGATTGCAAGTCAAACAGATGAAAGATGGAATCTTCATTCATCAAACCAAGTATACCAAGGAGTTACTGAAGAAATTTGGTATGGAAAACAGCACCAAAGTATCAACTCCTATGAGTACAAACATTAGATTGGATGAAGACAAAGATGGCAAAGATGTTGATCAGACCTTAAACAGAAAGATGACAGGTAGTCTGATGTACCTTACTACCAGCAGACCTGATATATCCTTTGTTGTAGGTGTTTGTGCAAGATTTCAATCAAAACCTAAAGAAAGTCATTTAGCTGCAGTGAAAAGGATTCTCAAGTATCTAAAAGAGACTTTGGGAGTAGGGATATGGTATTCAAAAGATGGAAGCATCAAAGTTATATCCTACTCAGATTCTGATTATGCTGGATGGAAGATTGATCGAAAAAGCACCACAGGAACCTGTCAGTTAATGGTAAATAGACTGGTTTCCTGGTTTAGCAAGAAACATAATTCTATATCAACTTCCACTACTGAAGTTGAATATATTGCTGCTGGAAGTTGCTGTGCACAAATACTGTGGTTAAGACAACAATTAAGGGATTATGGAATTGAAGAAAGAGAAATTCCCATAATGTGTGACAACACAAGTGCAATTGCAATCACAGAAAATCCTGTTTTACACTCAAGAACCAAGCATATTGATGTGAGACATCATTTTATAAGAGATCATGTTGAAAAGAAAGATGTGGTGGTTTTTTACATCCCTACTGAAGATCAACTTGCTGATATTTTCATTAAACCAGTAGATAGTGAAAGATTTGCTAAGTTAAGGACTGAACTTGGAATCATAAAGTTGACTGATATATCTTTGATCAGCAATGTACTGGAATTCACCAAGGGGATTACTCTTTGCTATGTTGGGTGAGCTCACTTACCACACTAGTCATTGGTATCAACAATTCCATGTACTTATTTATGTTTGGACAATTGAGAAAATGAAGTTGCCAAGGGGATTGGTCTTTGTCCTGTTGGGTGAGCTCACTTGACAGATCAGTCATTGGTATTAAACTTCATCTTGTATTATCAGTCGAACAAAACAAGGACGAATAGAAGATCAACAGAGTAATTCTGTCAGCAGGCTACTAAGACAAATTTGTCAGCAGGCTACTGAGCCAAGTCTACTGATGACAAGGCTGGTGAAGGAAACGTTACACAGTCAAACTTACAAAAGTCAAAAAGCAAATGGCGGGATATTTATTCTATCTTTGTAATCGTAGTTACACGGTCTGACGGTTACAAAACGTTATGGATAAGTAATGGGCCACGTGTCAAGACATCATTCACTCAGATTTAATTGTGGTTAATACCACAGTTCGTGCTCTGACAGTTACAACTACCTCTGTCTATATATACATACATATACACAGAGTTCACACTCACAACTCTCAATCTGCGATTTCTCTACAAATACCTTGTGTGAACACAGATTTGAACACTTTCTTCTTCATCTTACTCACTTAAAATGGCAAACAAGGATGATATTCATATTGGCACCAGTCAAAGTGTAAGAGACCTTAACGATTATCAAACCTACTGAGAAAGAACAGGTTGTTGTTGAGCAACCTACTGGAGCATCACAGCAGGCTGCTGAACCTGAGCCTGCTGAAGAAGAAGAATCCTCCCCTGTAAAGGCTGCTGAGCATACTGAAGCTGCACAAGTTGTTGTTGAGCAACTTGTTGAAGAACCACATCAGACTACTGAGTCTGCACCTGCTGTGGAAATTGAGACTTTGGTACAAGACCCTGCAAGTTTTGCAAGAAGTCAGGGGGAAGAGCAGTTTGCTGCTAACCCTGCTGATGAGCATGTTAGTCAGGGGGAACCCAGTGTGGAACAGATAGGTACAATCTGAGCAACCTACTGTCCTAGAGGCATCTGTTAAATAAACTATGACTCTGCTGGTTGAGACCTTTGGAGGTCAGCAGAGTGGACAGACAGTTCCTAGAAAGCCAACCATGCCCTTTGAAAGACAAGAGAAAAAGAAGAAATAAGGGTATGTTGATCCAAAGCTCCAGCTGGTAGCTGATTACTTTCAGTGGAAGTTTGGTTTTTATAAAAGATAAAATCCAGCTGCAGAACCAATGACAAATTTTGAGGAGTGGGCTGTTAACTGTGATTTTTACGATATATATGATATTATTTCGTAGCAATTTCCTTCGTGTTTTATTACTTTTTATAGAAAAGTAAGTGTTTAAAGGATTTATTGAAAGAATGAAGTTTGAAAGATGTTTAAGTGCAAAATTGAGTTCTTTACGTGACTTTATTATCTATTTACGTGATTTTACATTTTGCATGTTTTTGTCGTGTTGTAGGTACGCTTACATGTTATGGAGGAAGCTAAAACGACGTTTAACTAAAGATTGAATAGAATGAGAATGATGCATATTGAAGACTGAACGCACGTTTGCCATCCGTCCAACCTGGTCTGGCGTCCAGAAGCATGGACTGGCGTCCACTGGAGCTACTCAATTCTGGAAAACATGACTTTTACCCAAACGGGCATCCAGAAGATTGGACTGGCGTCCAGGAGGAGAAGTTGGATCAGGATGTTCAGATTTTTAGTGAACGAGCGTTTGAAAATGTATAGGACGGGCGTTTGAGAAGACTCGGCCCGACTCGAATATTTTTGACACTATGGACGGGCGTCCAGCCCTGTAGACGGGCGTCCAGCCACCGTCTTTGCTGAAACCGACCTAAAAACCTATTTATAGTCGCGTTTTTTTCAACCCTAAGCACCACAATTCGACCCTAGACGGCCACAAGCCCCTTGGGGGCGCCCTGGCTGCGTTTCCCTGCTACCAAGAACACAATTTCTTCTACTTTTTATTTATATTATTTGCATATCAACGATGAATAGAGGCTAAGCAATTTGAACAAGCCTTGTGAAGCCGATCGTGCAGCGTTTTGATTTCGAATCTTGGATGTTTTGTGAGTTTTAAATAAAGTTTGTATCTTTATTATGCTTTTATATTGTTATGCAATTATATCGATGGATTGTTTCTATTTGATGTTTAACGTTTGATGAGAATCGTTGTTAGACCTAGATCACCGTAGTAAAGATTAGATTTTTAACCTAAAAATAACGAGAGTTGCTAGGTTAAATTTCTAGGTTGCTAGATTGACAAATCTTACACCTTTGTTATGGAAGCGTTAATCTTTAAGATCGAGAGATGAAAGATTAATAGGCGAATTATCTACGAGAGTAGGAATTCATACCTTTGATAGGTGAACCACATCTTTATTAAATCTTCACTAAACGATCTAGAGTAGAAATTGAGGGTTGCGGGATAGGTGGATCAATGCTTGTTCTTCGTTAAAATTAATTTAAATTATCTTTGTGCCTTGTCTTCATTGCTATTTTAGAATTTTATTTTTTCTTTTTAGTTATAGAATAGATTTATTTAGTTAGTTTAGGTCCGCAACTATATTTCCTGGCTTTGTATTGACAACCCTCTGTCCAGTTTATTGTTTCTTCGTTTTCGTTTTTAGTTATTTTTCGTGACAACCTTTAGAAAAATTAAGAACTAGACCAATCTCGATTCCCTGTGATTCGACTCCGGTTTTTAATCGCTATACTACGATCCCTGCACTTGGGGTAAAACGGATTATTTTATTACTTGTTTGTTTTTCATTAGATAAAATCCGAGACATGGGCTTTTGGGAAATTAGGAGTGGAGAATCTGCTGGATTTGGTTGATACCTCTCTATTGGAAGAAAGACTGATGGATCTTATTGATGAACAAAATAAGGAAGAGGGTATCAAATTCAAAGATCCCAAAGATGAATCAGACAGTGATGACTCTTCATTGTCTGATTCTGGTGATGATCATCCATCAGGTCCAGGAGGAGTCAGTGGGACTGCATTGATTATTGAACCAAGAGTAGAGCAGTCTATTGGTGCTGGAAAGTCTACTGAGAGGCAAGAAAATGAACAAATGGATGAGGATCTGGAGGATCTCACCATAGATGGTCTGGAGGCCTTGATAAATGATGGGATAAACCTTGGAGGCAACAGACTGGTTGGTGCATCAGATACTTCATTTGTTGTAGAAGCTGCTGAACAACCTGAGGATCAGCAGAATGAAGATTTGGATGATGAGAGGGTTATTGATCATAGTAAGCCTGATGTCAGTTCTGAGGATTCAGCTCAATATCAAGCATGGATTGACACTTAGGACACTCTATCCAAAACTGCCAAATTTCTACGAAGGGTTGCAGATGATAGGGAATTTCAAAGAGATAACATGGCTGAATTCCCTGTAATTCTGGTACAGAGAGTGCTAATCACTGAGGAAAAGACAGTGATTGCACAGAGATTGGATATGGTGATGGGATTTGAAGGATCACCTTTGATTGAGGAGGTTCAGGCTGCTGAGGATCAGACAGCACCTGAACAAAAGTTGGAACCGGTGGTACAGATTGCTGAGGATCAAACAGCACCTGGACAAAGGTTGGAACTATCTTTGGGTTTGGAGGAAACCCCTGCTGTTGATGTTGAACAGGCTGTTGTAGTAGAGCCTGTTGGAGGAAAGGTCATTGAGGGTAAGAGTAGTCAGCAGATTGTTGTTATTGATGAGGATGAACAACTGCTGGACTATGACTACAGTGATGAAGAGTTTCAAGTGCCTGAGGAAGAACCTATTGATGATGAACCTCAACAGGCATTTGTACCAGTTTTTGAAGAACCTGCTCTTGATCCTATTCTGGAGGAATTCCAAGGACCTAACCCTGCTGGAAGGGATATGAACTATGCCTTGGTTATCAGCAGACAGAGGCAACAGTACAATGTAGAAGAGCCTGCTAATGGAGCTGCTGGAGAAATGGCTGGTGGAGTACCAGCACATGTCTTGGAAGAGTTGATGGCTGTCAAGAATGACATAACATAGTTAAGGACTCAACTTGACAGACAGGAGCATAGGTTTGAAGAACTGATGAGCCTTGTGGACAACAATAGAAAGTCTACTGAGACAGTTGCTTCAAACTTCACATCTACACAGAATGCTATTGCTGATTTAACACAAGATGTGAGAGGGATTAAACAGGGCAACACACTGAAAGAGAAGTTTTTGAAAGATCAACTTGCCTCTATTCATCAAAAATTGGATAATCTTGCTGAAATACACAGACCTGCTGAACCTGCTGCTGCACCTCAACCTGCTATACTAGATCCTAAACTAACTGAGAGGATAACTCTGCTGGAGCAAACAATGGAAGGAAGGATTACTGCAGTAGATACTAGAACTGAAATCATGGAGGGACAACTGAGTAATCTAGTAATCACCCAGGAGAGTGTTCATGGCCTGCTGTCCCGTTTTGTTGATGATGTCAATAAGGAGGGAGAGAGCCAAACAGCAGTAACAAAAGAGGCTGCCAAAGAAATTATGGGAAGATGACACTAATGCATTCAGAGAACCTGCACCTGGCAGACTTCCACTCACTGATGATCTTCTCAGAGAATATAAGAAAGTTTAAAACAGCAAGAGGAGACCTTATCATGACAAGGTCTTTCATGAAGGGTTGAACTCCTTTCTGGGACTCAAGTTTTGGGAAACAATAGTCAAAGCCTTGAGAGCTGCACATAGAGGTGGAAGAGGTGGTAGAGGTGGAAGGAGTTTACCTACCACATCAGCAAAGGAATCACTAAATGAATTTAAAGAAGTATACATGCACTTAGGCTTTAGAGTACATCAGATCAACCTTACTCTACCTGAGGCATGGAAATGGTGGAAAGAAGTGAATCCTCACATTGATTTCTCTCTTATTGAAAAGGAATGGATGAGAGAAATGATTAGATAAATAAGAGCTTATCAAGAGCAAGTAGAGAAGGCAAGAGAAGAAAGAGAAAGAAGGCACTAGATCAGCAAAACTTATCTGCTTTATTCTTGCTGATTCAACTGTAATAATTTTGAACAACTGATTATAATGAGAAATGTCTTAGTTTGTTCTATTTTTGTTTTTAATCTTTTTGCTTTGCTGTAAGGAGGGTATTGGCATCATCACCAAAAATGGGGAAATTGTTGGACTTATTTTATGTTTTAGTGATGAGTGCCAGACTAGCTGTTATAGAGCAAAGGCAAAAAGATGTGTAGATCAAATGTATAGGCTTATTAGAGTTTGATCTTGTATAGGTTTGATCAAACAAGCACTGTAAATGGTCAGCTGACTTACATCAGCAGACCTATCCAAATCAGTAGGGTACCTGAGTCAGTAGACTAATTTAGGAACCTGCTGAGTACTGAAGGCTGAGGGCACAAACTCAGTTATTAAAGGATAAGGGATCAAACTTAGTAATTAAAGTCAAGGATATGGAATCAGAATTTAAGGAAGTCTGTGATGACCTAAACTGATTACATATACCTTGTGTACAAGGTCTAAGTTCCATAAGTTCAGTGGTGGTTGGAACTTGGTTATGATTAAATGGTGTAATCTAACTTCATAAATAAAAGTTAGATAAAAGAAGTCAGCTGCATTGTTTCATAAACACAGCAAAATATGGATCACTCGATCGATATGTAATTCAAACAGACTCATGATCACAAGAACTCCGCGATACATATACTTTGAATTATTCAAAGGTTACATTGGAAGATTAAAAAGAAAGGACGACTAACAACCCTCGATTTTATCAAACAAATCAATGGTTAAGATTAAAGGGACGTTGGGATGATTCGAGACCTTTATCCAATGGATACAAGTCAAAGGGTGGACGGATCGTATATCTTGTCAAAAAGGAATATCGACAAGTGTCGATCCCTAGGAACGAAGAAAAAGCAAGTCAAGATGGGACAAATCTGAAATGGCTATGTTTGAATTATTTCAAACATAAGTCACAAGGATTCCTACCTATAAATAGAGGACTCCTAATTCAGATACAAGTGATGAAAATAAAAGAAAGATTAAGGATCTATCTTGAGCAATCATATTTATAATCGATCAAGCACCCTGCTGACCCTACTGAGCATAAAGCTACTGATCCAGAAAAGTTCTTCAAGTGTAATCTGCTTTCAAGCTACATCAAGTTTACACACTTGAAGATATCAAGCTGCTGATCATATCATCCTGATCAAGCTGCTGAAAACTGAATCACTTACTTGATTCAAACCACAAGAAACCTGCTGAAGACAGTGAAGCATCTTTGGGTGTCAAGGATCGTTGGTTGTGGTAGAGGAGTGGTGAAGAGGCAATCATATCCTTCAAGGACCAGTGGAAGACTTTGGAGCAGAAATCCTACCTGTTCCAAGTGTTCAGTTTGTGAAGCCATAGTTATTGGTGAATGACAAGCAACTTAGGGATTTTTGTAACAGCTACCTCAAGAATCTCTAGTGAATTACCTCCAACATCACAGGAGAAGAGTGGACTGACAGGATTACACACCTGGAACCACTATAAAATCTGCCTACTTGCTGTCTGCATTTATATTCTGCATTTAGGATATTTAGCACATCAATCTACTGAATCTAGCAACTGAATTACACACATACACTACCGAGTATCTAATACTTGGTATCATACTTTAACAACAAGTAATAAGGCTTAATTTTTATATATTCCACCGCACAAATTCGGTAAACTCAACGGTCGACGACTACGAGTATCGACGGACTACGGACCGGTCGCGCCAGGCCGTCGAAGTTGCCGAGTTTGTTAACTCCAAAAGTTTTAAGTGTTAAGTTTATTCACCCCCCCCCCCCCCCCCTAAACTTAACCAAAGCCTTTTCAAGAGACCAACATATATGCAGAGACATCGCGATGAAGTGGCCACCATGATGTAGTGGCCACCCCTGATGCATAGACACCGCGATGAAGTGGCCATCCCCGATGCTGAGACACTGCAATACAGAGACCATCGGGATGAAGTGATCACCGGGATGCAGTGACATTTGATTAAGCAACACCGTGATGACATTTGATATTTTTCCGACTTAATTTCATAAAATCGATTTCTTTTCTTCATAAAATCGACTTCAAATGGCTATATCTTTTGATATAAAACTACGATCAACATAAATCTTTCACCTTAATACATATGTTTATGCAGTGACATCGGCAATCATATATGCAGTGATATCAACATTTTATGCTGTGAGAGAGGCAATCATATATGCGTGACATCAACAATTTATGCATTGACATCGGCAATCAGATATGCAGTGATGTCAACATTTTATTCAGTGACACCAGCAATATATATGAATGACATCAACAATTTATGTAGTGACATCGGCAATCATATATGCAAAGACATCGCGATGAAGTGACACCGCGATGCAGTTGCCACCCCCGATTTAGAGACACCGTAATGAAGTGGCCACCCCCGATGCAGAGACACCGTGATGCAGAGACCATCGGGATGCAGTGATCACCGGGATGCAGTGACATTTGATGAAGCAACACCGTGATGACATTTGATATTTTTCCGACTAAATTTCATAAAATCGATTTCTTTTCTTCATAAAATCGACTTCAAATGGCTATATATTATGATATAGAACTATGATAAACATAAATCTTTCACCTTAATTCATATTTTTATGCAGTGACATCGGCAATCATATATGCAATGACATCAACATTTTATGCAGTGACATCGGCAATCATATATGCGTGACATCAACAATTTATGCAGTGACATAGGCAATCAAATATGTACTGACATCAACATTTTATGCAGTTGACATCATCAATCATATATGAATGACATCAACAATTTATGTAGAGACATCGGCAATCAAATATGCAGTGACATCAACATTTTTGTTGAACTTTTTGTCCAGAAATTAGGAAGATTTTTCAGGGGAAATCGAGCTTATGAGCCTCGTCGAGCTATATCGAGTACTTAGCCAGTCAAGTTTGATGTTTCATTTTTATGGCTCAATCGAGCTTGAACTTTTTAGTCAATTCGAGCTCGAGCCCTAGAGAGTATCGAATAACACACAATAACACCAACATTTTATGAAGTGACATCAACACCCAATATGCAAAAACAAAAACTTTGTAAATTGTATATGCAGTGACATCGATGTCACTGCATCAATTCTCTAACTGTAAATGCAGTGACATCAATATCACCGCGTCAATTTTATTCCAAATCATACACAAACCCACCATCAACGTATAGATTTTCTTTCTTTGTTTCAAGGTGGTGCATGTTAAACTAATTGATCATTATTACATCATGATCAACGGTGTCGATACACGATGTGAGACTAGTTGTGTCACAACGGTTGTGTCCGGATCACTACTCAAAGTCGGTTCTCACATTGCACCTACGAAAAATCGGTTCTAGACTCCAAAACCTACTTTCACGAAGTCGGTCCTAATGTGATGCACATGTAGAGTTGTGAACGAGTTGATTTGGTGTGGTGCAAATAATAATCCACTTCACAATGTCAATGTGTCTATAAAAAATCAAAAATAGCCTTAATGGCATTATATGTCCTTTCAATAACATTATCATCCCAAATATCTTCTACGATACACTCATATTTAACACCCAAATTCTAACCAGACTGCATTTTTTCTATTGAATTCACCAATTACCCATTTAAGTACTAAAAAAATTTACAGATGAACCAATTAACAAAGCTAAAATCTGCATGTAAGAAACTAATCAATTCATTCATCCGCGGGTCGAACACATGAAAGAGTGATTATATGTAAGATATCTAGCTCAATTAGATTCAATTAGCAATCAAGAAGGAACATAATGCAGCAAAGAAATACAGAGAGCAAGAAAGAAGAACGAATATAACTTGAAAGTTGAAGGAATAGATCAAAAAGGAGAGAACTTTATCATCAACTTGCTTAAGAATGTTTTAGAAGCACTAATTACAGATTAAGTAAAAAGAATCAGCACACAACTAGAATGTAATGAGGTCATTTGTTGCTGTTGTTTGTGAGCTGAGCTCAAAGGAGCTCAGACTCAGACTGAGTTCAAACGAGCTGAAATCTAGCTCACTCAGCTCGGTTCTTGACAAATTAGCCACTTTTGAATAAATAAATAAAAAAAATCTTATAGAATCGAAGAAGCATCAGAAACTGAAAAACTAAAACTATAACAAAAATTTGTTGTTGTTAAATGAACAACAAAATCAAATAAATGTTCTAAAAAAAGATATCACCCACACTTAATTATAAAAAGGAAGTAGATGAAATTCCAGGAAGATCTAGGGAGTACATACGTAAATCCTTGATTGCAGATGTCGATCGAAACGGAGACGCCTTCGACGCCGGACTTGAGCCTGGAGAGAGTACCCTTTTTGTGAGCGACGATGAAAGGTCCGTCATCGGTGGATGCAGCAGGTAGGGAAAGTAGAGCAGCTGCCGCTGCAAATAGTATTAGTGCGGAGAAGAGAGTTTTCATCATCATCGTAATTTCCACACTGTCGAACTAAGAGAGAGAGAGACATGGAAGGTCGATGAAGAAGCCAGACATGGAAGGTCTTTTTTTCCAGCAGAGTTATTGTCTAAGGGTAAAATAGGAAAGTTGATTAAAATGAGTACTTATAACTAATGATCTTCTAAATGTGTCCTAAGTGCCTAATTAAGACCCAAAACACGTCCTTATAAACAAATAACAATAAAATGAATTTGTCTTAAGCTTGTTGGGAAAAGTGTATTGTGTGTAGAATGATTTACGGAACAGATCCGTAATCAACGGAAGTAATTACAGATTATTAAATTTTGCATTGAGTTTAGTTATTAAAGGGTCTTTTGGGCCTAAATTGTAGAAAGTTCCATCAAAAAATGCGTTTATATCATAGTATATTGGGTTAAGTGTTTGTCTTTAGCAAAATAAAGTCATTTGGGCTGATTATAGTCAATTAGGCCCAATAGGAAACAAGGTGGCGAAAATTACTAAGTAATTTGTCTCACATTGCTTAGAAGTTTGTTAGTCTTTTATTTTGTAGCATGTATAAAGGCATTCTATACGTAATTTTATAAACAATCAATTATGAACAATATTATTATTCAGATTGGTCGGATGACTTCTTGAATTCTGATTGGTCCGACGGCATAGTCAAATGCCAAAAATTAATTTATGGTTAATTTCATAAAGAAATTTTGTCCAAAAATTAATAGTAGCATTTCAACCGAACCGAACCGAGATCGAGCCGAGCCGTAATTATCTAAGTCCTCCCTCCAGCACAAAAGTGCTTTGCCACTTGGGGCACATCCATAAGAGTCACACTATCTCTTATTACTTGAATTCCCACACCTCAAGTTTCCAATGTGGTTGATCACACCTTCAACTCCTCTCCCGCACATGTTTTACACCGACTTTATGCATTAATTTCTCAATCACCCGATATCCGAATCGAGTGATTCCATAGCCAAACATCATTTACTCTGTGAGTAGTTGATGTGATCCAGCCCAAGAATACTGAAGAGCAGAACAAAGATGTGCTTGGATGGGTCAGTAATTAGTTATTGGACTTGTTTATTTTATTTTGCATTGAGTTTAGTTATTAAAGGGTCTTTTGGGCCGAAATTGTAGAAAGGTCCATCAAAAAATGTGTCTATATCATAGTATATTGGGTTAAGTGTTTGTCTTTAGCAAAAAAAAATTCATTTGGGCTTATTATAGTCAAGTTAGGCCCAATAAGAAATAAAGTGACGAAAATTACTATGTAATTTGTCGCACATTGCTTAGGAGTTTGTTTGTCTTTTATTTTGTAGCCTATATAAAGACATTCTATACGTAATTTTATAAACAATCAATTATGAACATTATTATTATTATTTGAGTGAAAACTCTTATTTGATTAAGTCGATTTAGGCTTAATTGGCAATCACTTGCGAGTTAGTGTCTTCTTCATCGTAGAGGATACAACCCTTCAAGAACGAATCAGCGTTTTCGAGCGAAATATTGTAGTATTCTTGGCCTACGTCTAAGAGTGGATTTTTGAGGAGTAGGTTTCATAGCTCGCCATTGATCCCTTAGTACCTTCCTATGCAAAATATCACATCAGTTGGTAGCAGAGCAAAGCAACTAAGGTATCAAATATCTCATTCATTTGTTTTTCTTATTTTCATACTATTCAAAAAAAAATTTGTTCTTGTTTTTCTTTATTTCTTCCCCTTCCCTGCCGTATATCTTCAATTCTTCAAACCTTCATCCCAAAAACTCTAATTATTTTCCAGACCGTTTTTATCTCAGTTCCGTTTATACCTTAAACCCATCCAAATATTCTAAAATTTGTACCACATCTCAAACACATCACGATCTAAAATTTACAACTTTGCACCCAATCCGAATTCGACGTATATCTTGCCTAAAACTGCCGATCAATACAAAAGATATGTCCAGAAAAACTGCAGCCGTAAATCGTCGATCGTTTTAGATTTCTGTGGGTTAGATTATTACGAATCTAATGAAAAGTGGTGAACTTATAGGAAATAATCTGATCTACAACTTGTGTCTTTTTAAGGTTTCCAAATTCGCTGTAGATTGGTCACAATCGGCACCTTAAGTCACTGCTATCAATCTAGAAATTTATGACAGATTGCACCAGTTGCCGAAAAATGATTGTTTGACCGACTTCTCTAACTCCAAAAAATCTGAAATTTTGACATCCTTTATAAAACTCTCTGTTCTACAACTTTTGTCTTTCGAGATTTTCCAGATTCGCATTAGTTTGGTTATTAAATACGTGGGGTTCACACCCACGGTGTGAAAATTTTCACACTTGTGAAATTCTGTTGTCAATATAATTGTGAAACTAAGGCATCTGTGAGGGTATGAATCATTGAAAGGAGAGATGTTAGTGGTAAAGAAAGCCTTGAGTAGTGTTGTGAAGGTGGAGAATGATCTGCACCGAGAAAATAATTTTCATACAAAGTGGAAGCTTTGCTTAATGAAAATTAATGCGGTAAGTTGTGCCAATGTCATAAGTGCTGGTTATTTCTCCAATTTAGCTATTCGTACGACACTCCATCCTCAGTTGGACAATCTTGTTCATAAACGAAAGAAAAATTACAAAGAAACGAATAACAACAAATTCGAATTACAATTGCAAAGGAAACGAAAAAGGATATATGATCCGAGCCCTGTGTTGCACACAGTTTCCTTAAGACTAATTCGTCCCCTCACCTTCGTGTGCCGTGAGCTTCAGCGGGACGTTAATCTCCCAGATAGAACGGATAGCAATGACAGGAAGCACAACGCCTTCAATTGCTTAAGAACCTTGTAGTTTGAACTCTCAGTTTTCATAAGTAAAAGAAGTAAGAAGAATGTTCGTGTTCGGTATGAAGAACTCGATCAAGAAGTTCGTTTATATAGGCTTTATTCATGCAGAGAGAGCCGGGAACCGATGGAATACGAAAGATGAAAGCCTCAATCATCATTATTTCGAAATGAATGTCATCAAAGCTCGGGATTGGAAAAAGCACACGTATCGCATCTTGGATGCCATAAGTGTTGTCGGTTGGAAGGTCTCGAATTTTTCGCATTCGCATTCGAAAAATAAAGGTTCAGGTTGCAAAACCGAACCTTCACTCGGGAGCCTTTGAATCGAGTTGCATTCGTGTCCGCAGACGCGCGCTCGCACACAAGTTCAAGCCGAAATCCGGATGGATTTGCACCCCCCCTGCGCCCGCGCGTAGAGAACGGTGTATAAAGTTGGTAAATTCTTACCACTACACTAATACAACATCATATATATGTTGGCTCTTTTCCTTCCTTCCTTCCAATGTGGGAGAAATTGGTTTCTCCAATTTTCCCTTTATTACTAACACTTTCCATTCACCACTTAGGCCCAATAGGCCCAATATGACATATCATTTAACATATCCATTTTAACCATCATTTTCCAACAATCCCCCACATGAATGGAATAGTGTTTAAACCCTAGCAAAGGCTCTAAGAATGAAATTGAGAGTTCGGCGGTAGATCAATGCATAGGATAGGTAGGTGTGACCCTTTGAACCTTCCCTTGATTAAATATGTTTACTTTATCGGGCCGACTAGTAGACGCGATGTCCTTGAACTATTCTGCCGTTGATGTAAATGATGACATATCAACCACACTGCATCTACCTATCAACATAGGTTCTTGCGGTTATGTCCATTTTGGCCGTGGACATCTGCCTGGTTCAGCAAGAGTTTCTAAGAATTGCGCCCTCACAATTCCCTTTGAAGCGGCCCCTCTTCTCTCTTACATAGGTGATTCGTAATTCGAATTTTCTCAAAATATTCTTCTTACACAAATCATTAAAAGCTCTTCTGTGAGCTTATCCTCGTTCAATCTCACTGTTTCTTCATCTTAGGAATGAGCTTGAGGGTTACCCCCCCACAGTGACTTTACTTCGGCAATTAGGTTTTCCCATTGAACCAAGATCTTGGGATCTCCAATCTACAAGGTTGGGTTTTCCTTCGCAAAAGTTTTATTCCATGGGCTTTAGTCCCATTCCTCTTGATGATTTAGCAACTACCTCTCTATTTAACCCTTTGGTTAGCGGATCCGCAAGATTATCCTCTCGACTTAACATAGTCTAAGGTAATCGTACCGCTTGAGAGTAGTTGTCTAATGGAATTATGTCTTCGGCGTATGTGCCTAGACTTACCATTATACATTATATTATCGTGCTCTTCCAATCGCCGATTGATCGTCACACGTTGAATACATATTCCCGGCACCGGCTTCGGCCATCGAGGAATATCCTCTAGAATTGATGCAACCATTCGCCTCTTCCCCACATTTATCCAATGCCACAAACTCGATTCCATTGTGGATCCGGTTATCACGGTTTGTTTGGAAGATTTCCAAGACACGGCTCCACCGCCTAACGTGAATACAAAGCCACTTGTGGATTTTGAATCCTTTGAATCGAAATCCAATTTGCATCAAGATATCCTTCTATAACAATTGGTTCTCTTGTATAGTGAAGGCCATACTTACGAGTATATCTTAAGTATCTCAAGAACCTCACTATAGCTTTCCAATGTTCATGACTCGGATTACTAGTATATCTACTTAGCTTGCCAACAAGCGTAAGCGATATCCGGTCTAGTACAACTCATTAAGTACATTAGACTTCCAATGATCCTTGCGTACTCTAATTGAGATACACCCTCACCTTTATTTTTGAACAAAGGTTGACTTTGATCTATTGGAGTTCTAGCTTCATTTGAGTCATCTTTATTGAATTTTTCCAGGATTTTATCAATATAATTAGATTGACTCAAAATGAGACCATTAGAATTTCTTGTAATTCTAATTCCCAATATCATCTCTCGCTAAACCCATATCTTTCATTTCAAATCGGCGTTTAACATATCTTTGGTAGATTTGATCATCTTATCATTACTACCAACTATCAAGATGTCATCCACATAAAGACATAAGATGACATAGCCATCTTTTGTTTCTTTCATGTAAATACATTTATCACATTCATTGGTTTTGAACCCTTTTTCAAGCATAACATGATCAAACTTTTGATGCCATTGTTTTGGTGCTTGTTTTAAGCCATATAATGACTTAACCAATTTACACACTTTCTTATCTTGTCCCGGACTAGAAAAACCCTCAGTTGTTCCATGTAGATTTCTTCTTCTAAATCTCCATTTAAGAAAGCGGTTTTCACATCCATTTGATGTACTTCTAAATTACGCAAAGCGGCTATAGCAAGTACCATCCTAATGGAAGTTATTTCTCACACGGAGAATATGTGTCAAAATAATCAAGACCTTCTTTTTGACTATAACCTTTTATTACTAGTCCGGCCTTATATTTATCAATAGATCCATCAAGTTTCATTTTCCTCTTAAAGATCCATTTTGATCCTAGTGGCTTACATCCCGGAGGTAGATCAACTAACTCCCAGTATGATTTTGCAATATAGAGTCTATTTCACTATTTATTGCTTCTTTCCACATTGGACCTTCGAAGAAGTTGTCGCTTCTTTAAAGCTTTGAGGATCCGTCTCTATCATATAAGTGATAAAATCTTCACCAAAAGATTTTTCAAATTCCTCGACCTTTGCTTCTTCTTGGCTCAACCTCAGCTTGGCTCTTCTTCATTTACTTGTTCGAAGGGTGATCCTGAACATGAACACGCTTTAATGAACTAAGTTCATTTGTTTTAGCCGGAAATACATTCTCAAAGAATGATGCATTTCTCGATTCCATTATCGTATTTTTATGTATTTCAGGATTATCTGACTTATACACAAGAAATCGATAAGCACTACTGTTGTGTGCATATCCAATGAATATACAATCAACAGTTTTTGATCCTATCTTTACTACTTTGGGTGTAGTACGAGCACCTTTGCAAGGCACCCCCACACTTTCAAGTATTTGTAAGAAGGTGGTTTACCTTTCCACAGCTTCATAAGGAGTTTTCTCTTGTTTCTTTCGGGGTATCTTATTTAAAAGATAATTGCTAGAAAGGATAGCTTCCCCCACAAGTTTTGTGATACTCCCGAACTCAACAACATTGAATTCATCATTTCTTTCAATGTTCGATTTTTCCTTTCAAAGAACTCCGTTCGATTGTGGTGACCATGGCGCGGTTATTTCATGAATAATCCCATGTTCGGCACAAAAATCACTTAGTGGTGCCAAATATTCACCACCTCTATCGCTTCGGAGTATTTTGATCTTTTTTCCATGTTGATTCTCAACTTCTTTTACGAATAGAATAAATTTATCTATCGCTTCATATTTTCCTTTTAACAAGTATACATAGCAATATTTAGTGCAATCATCGATAAAGGTAATAAAATAATTATTTCCGCCTCTCGATTGCACAATTTTAAGATCACACACGTCGCTATGTATTAGTTCGAGTGGTTGCGTATTTCTTTCAACATTTTGAAAGGACGCTCTTGTTAATTTCGCTTCAACACAAGTTTCACACTTATGTTCTTTATCAATTTCGAATTTGGGGATATATTTTAGACTTATTAATCTACGCAGGGAATCGTAATTAACATGTCCTAGTCTACCATGCCATAAGGAAGGTGACTCAACCAAGTAAGTAACCAAGAATATTATTATTGATATTGTTTGGCCTAACAACCATTACATTCGGCCTTGACCATGCCATTACATGCATACCCCTTACCGACATACATACCACTCTTAGTTAAAGTAAACTTGTCGGACTCTAAAACAAGACGGAAGCCATTCTTATTCAACAAAGACTCCGTACACCGCATTCTTGCGCATATCCGGGACATATAGCACATTCTTCGAGTTAGATGCTTGCCGAAGTCATCTTCGTAATCACTTCTCCTTTTCCCAAATATAGCAGAAGTAGCCGAGTTTCCCATGAACAAAGTCTCATTACCTTGAACCGACTCGAACTTAGTAAACACTTCCGTCGTCGAGCATATGTGCCTTGTAGCTCCCGTGTCTACCCACCATTCTCTAGGATTTGAATCCACCATGTTCACTTCGACACAACAACACAAAGATCAATATCTTCCATGCCTTGAACAATATTTGCTTCAGAAACCTTCTTCTTTGGTAGCTTGCAATCAGCAGATTTGTGACCAATCTTGTCACAATTGAAACATTTCCCTTGGAACTTAGGTTTTTCAATGCCACCTTTCGGTCCCAATTTAGCTTTTGGTCCCGTTTTTGATTTCTTAACAAACTTGTTCTTTTTCGAGCTTTGGCCATGTTCTACCACGTTGGCCCTTGCAAGATTCTGAGAGTAATTTCCTCTTTTATCAGACTTCTTATTGTCATCTTCAATACGAAGCCTAACAACAAGATCTTCCATGCTCATTTCCTTTCGCTTATGCTTAAGGTAATTCTTGAAATCTTTCCACGCATTTGGTAATTTCTCAATAACACAAGCGACTTGGAAAGTTTCACTAAGCTCCATCTTTTCAGCTTGAATCTCGTGAAGAATCAACTGAAATTCTTCCACTTGTTCCATGAGTGGTCTAGAGTCCACCATCTTGTACTCCAAGAACCTGCCAACGACAAATTTCTTTGTACCTGCATCTTCGGTTCTATACTTTTTATCTAGTGCCTCCCACAATTCTTTTGCACTTTTTTTCTCACAATATACATCATACAATGAGTCAACTAAACAATTCATTATATAATGTCTACAAAGATAATCAGATTGTTTCCATTCATCCATGGCAAATAGAAAATCTTGATTCGGCTCTCCTTCCACTTCCGGTGTTGGTGGATCATCGGTTTGGAATTTAGCCATACGCAAAGTTGTGAGATAGAACATCATCTTTTGTTGCCATCTCTTAAAATTCAAGCCATTGAATTTTTCCGGCCTCTCATGCTGATTCATAGGAGCAGGACCTCGATTTGGCACTTGTTGCACCATAGCCAAAGGCTGAGTCTGACCATCAGCACCATTCTGAGCCGCACTGGTTGACATTTCTGAAATTTAACACACAAATTGATTAAATTTCCTTTCAACAATTTATAGAACAATTTTTAATTGAACTATACTCAATTAAACAAATGATTCGTTTAGAACTCGTTTTATTGAACCACTGTCGTTTCAAACCCAAAAAACCTTGGTTTTAATAATCACTCATTTTTCAATAAAAACTCGTTTAATAAACTAAACAATGCTTGTTTGAATTCAAGCTCGTTTAAGAAACTCGTTTTAAATGAAATTTCGTTCGTTTTAGACTAAAAACCAAATTTCGTTTATCAAACAAGTCAAATCAAACTTGTTTAAACCCACCTTGATTCAACCAAAACTCGTTTTTACACACCTCGATTCGCTTTCTTCAAGTACGGAAAATCGAATCACAAAACTGTTATGAACAGTTTATTAAGATCGAAACTGTTCAACACAAGAACCACCTCGATTCAACACAGTTATTTGAAACTGTTCGTTCTCAATTTCTTCGTCAATGAACAAGAATTATCAGACTTAGTCTTAAGATTGTTGGACAATCTTGTTCATAAACGAAAGTAAAATTACAAAGAAATGAATAACAACAAATTCGAATTACAATGCAAAGAAAAAGGATATATGATCCGAGCCCTGTGTTGCACACAGTTTCCTTAAGACTAATTCGTCCCCTCACCTTCGTGTGCCGTGAGCTTCGGCGGGACGTTAATCTCCCAGATAGAACGGATAGCAATGACAGGAAGCACAACGCCTTCAATTGCTTAAGAACCTTGTAGTTTGAACTCTCGCTTTTCATGTAAAAAAGTAAGAAGAAGCATTGCTCGTGTGTTCGGTATGAAGAATCGATCAAGTTGTCCGTTTATATAGGCTTTATTCGCAGAGGAGAGCCGGGAACCGATGGAATACGAAAGATGAAAGCCTCAAGCATCATTATTTCGAAATGAATGTCATCAAAGCTCGGGATTGGAACAGCACACGTATCGCAGATGCCATAAGTGTTTACGGTTGGAAGGTCTCGAATTTTCGCATTCGTTCGAAAAATAAAGGTTCAAAGTTGCAAAACCGAACCTTCACTGTGAGCCTTTGAATCGAGTTGCATTCGTGCCCGTAGGACGCGCGCTCGCACACAAGTTCAAGCCGAATCCGGATGGATTTGCACCCCCCCCCCCCCCCCCTGCGCCCGCGCGTAGAGAACGGTGTATAAAGTTGGTAAATTCTTACCACTACACTAATACAACATCATATATATTTTGGCTCTTTTCCTTCCTTCCTTCCAATGTGGGAGAAATTGGTTTCTCCAATTTTCCCTTTATTACTAACACTTTCCATTCATCACTTAGGCCCAATAGGCCCAATATGACATATCATTTAAAATATCCATTTTAACCATCATTTTCCAACAGTCCCTATGCATGCCTGTCATATCCTACTTGGGAGAACGTGGAAATATGATAGGAGATTTATGTATGATGGGTATTTGAATAGCTACACCTTACGCCATAAGGGGAAGAGACTTAAACTCCTTTCTTTATCCCCCGAAGATGCCCACAAAGATCAACTCAAATTGGCAGCCAAACGTGAGGAAGTTCGTTTGAAACTTGAATCCGAAAGGAAAAAAGCTTTGGTTGAAGCAAACAACGACGAGAGTGTTAAGATTCGAGAGGAGGTAGTCCAAGAGTCGATGGTGGCAGATGCAATCACCGAGGAGAATAAGAGTGTGGCAGAAGTAGTTAACGATGATGAGGCAATTGTTGTGGACGAGATAGTGCACGGGGATCATACAGTCATTGATGGTTATGTTGCGAGTGATGTTGAGTGTCGAGGAGTTTCATGATCCTTGTGATGAGTTGGAAAGCGCTGCAAGTGGTCGTCAAGTTGTTGATGCGAAAGTGGAATTGTCTGAAGCGTCTATTGTGGAGAAGGAAGAAGATTTTATGTTACTAAACTCTAGTTCCAGCCTTGTTGAATCTTCATTGCAGGTACATGGCGATTATCCAAGTGAGGAAAGCTCATTTCCTTTAGTGGCTCTTGACCGTGATCACATTAGTGGCAAGCCAAAGCATACGTATTCTAATCCATTTTCAGCGATTATTGACACTTGTTCGACTACAATTTGGTCTCATTAATATTTATATTCCTTCACATGCAGTTATCCACAGGTTTCTCAACTCGAAGTCTCAATATTTTGCTGATATGATTTTGATGCATGACTCCGCAACAAAGCATGTCGTTGATTAGAATTTATATATTCAACTCAAATTTGATCCCGGTGTTCGTTTGGTGATCTTTTGTCTGTGTTCGCGTTTGATTGGTGATGGTGCTCGCTTTTATGACGTTCTATTGATTTGAGGACGAATCCTTTCCAACCGGGAGGAAATGATGTGATCCAACCCAATAATATTGAAGAGCAGAGCAAAGATGTGCTTGGATGTGTCACTAATTAGTTATTGGACTTGTTTATTTTATTTTGCATTGAGTTTAGTTATTAAAGGGTCTTTTAGGCCTAAATTGTAGAAAGTTCCATAAAAAAAAATGTGTTTATATCATAGTATATTGGGTTAAGTGTTTGTCTTTAGCAAATAAAAGCCATTTGGGCTTATTATAGTCAAATTAGGCCGAATAGGAAATAAAGTGGCGAAAATTACTAAGTAATTTGTCCCACGTTGCTTAGAAGTTTGTTAGTCTTTTATTTTGTAGCATGTATAAAGGAATTCTATATGTAATTTTAAAAACAATCAATTATGAACAATATTATTATTTAGATTGGTCGGTTGACTTCTTGAATTCTGATTTGTCCGATGGCATAGTCAAATGCCAAAAATTAATTTATGGTTAATTTCATAAAGAAATTTTGTCCAAAAAATTAATAGTAGCATTTCAACCGAACCGAACTGAAATCGAGCCGAGCCGAGCCGTATGGCAGCGCGTGGAATTATCTAAGTCCTCCCTCCTGCACAAAAGTGTTTTGCCACTTGGAGCACATCCATAAGAGTCACACTAGCTCTTATTACTTGAGTTCTCACACCTCAAGTTTCCAATGTGGTTGATCACACCTTCAACTCCTCTCCCGCACATGTTTTACACCAACTTTACGCATTAATTTCTCAATCACCCGATATCCGAATCGAGTGATTCCAAATCCAAACATCATTTACTCTGTGAGTAGTTGATGTGATCCTGCCCAAGAATACTAAAGAGCAGAGCAAAGATGTGCTTGGATGGGTCAGTAATTAGTTATTGGACTTGTTTATTTTATTTTGCATTGAGTTTAGTTATTAAAGGGTCTTTTGGGCCTAAATTGTAGAAAGGTCCATAAAAAAATGTGTCTATATCATAGTATATTGGGTTAAGTGTTTGTCTTTAGCAAATAAAATTCATTTGGGCTTATTATAGTCAAGTTAGGCCCAATAGGAAATAAAGTGACGAAAATTACTAAGTAATTTGTCGCACATTGCTTAGGAGTTTGTTAGTCTTTTATTTTGTAGCATATATAAAGGCATTCTATATGTAATTTTATAAACAATCAATTATGAACATTATTATTATTATTTGAGTGAAAACTCTTCTTTGATTAAGTCGATTTAGGCTTAATTGTCAATCACTTGCGAGTTAGTGTCTTCTTCATCGTAGAGGATACAACCCTTCAAGAACGAATCAGCGTTTTCGAGTGAAATATTGTAGTATTCTTGGCCTACGTCTAAGACTGGATTTTCGAGGAGTAGGTTTCATAGCTCGCCATTGATCCCTTAGTACATTCCTAGGCAAAATATCACATCAGTTGGTAGCAGAGCACAGCAACTAAGGTATCAAATATCCCATTCATTTGTTTTTCTTATTTTCATACTATTCAAAAAAAAATATTTGTTCTTGTTTTTCTTTATTTCGTCCCCTTCCCTGCCGTATATCTTCAATTCTTCAAACCTTCATCCCAAAAACTCTAATTATTTTCCAGACCCGTTTTTATCTCAGTTCAGTTTATACCTTAAACCCTTCCAAATATTCTGAAATTTGTACCACATCTCAAAACATCACGATCTACAATTTACATCTTTGCACCCAATTAAAATTAGACGAATATCTTGCCTAAAACTGCCGATCAATACAAAAGATCTATCCTGAAAAACTGAAGCCGTAAATCGTCGATGTTTTAGATTTCTGTAGGTAAGACGATTCCGAATCTCCTGAGCATTGGTGAACTTATAGGAAATAATCTTATCTACAACCTTGTATCTTTTGAGTTTTTCCAAATTCGCTGTAGATTGGTCACAATCGGCACCTTAAGTCACTGCTATCAATCTAGAAATTTATGACAGATTGCACCAATTGCCGAAAAATGATTGTTTGATCGACTTCTATAACTCCAAAAAATCTGAAATTCTGACATCCTTTATAAAACTCTCTGTTCTACAACTTTTGTCTTTCGAGGTTTTCCAAATTCGCATTAGTTTGGTTATTAAATACGTGGGGTTCACACCCACGGTGTGAAAATTTTCACACCTGTGAAATTCTGTTGTCAATATAATTGTGAAACTAAGGCATCTGTGAGGGTATGAATCATTGAAAGGAGAGATGTTAGTGGTAAAGAAAGCCTTGAGTAGTGTTGTGAAGGTGGAGAATGATCTGCACCGAGAAAATAATTTTCATACAAGGTGTTTGATTAGTGGGAAGCTTTGCTTAATGAAAATTAATGCGGTAATTAAGCTGTGCCAATGTCATAAGTGCTGGTTTTTTTCTCCAATTTAGCTATTCGTACGACACTCCATCCTAAACCATATACGTTTCAAGGGCTCAATGATGTTGGTGAAATGCGAGTTACCAAACATGCCTTAATCTCTTTTAATCTTGATAAGCTCGATGATGAAGTTTTATGTGATGTAGTCCCTATGCATGCCTATCATATCCTACTTGGGAGAACGTGGAAATATGATAGGAGATTTATGTATGATGGGTATTTGAATAGCTACACCTTGCGCCATAAGGGGAAGAGACTTAAACTCCTTTCTTTATCCCCCGAAGATGCCCACAAAGATCAACTCAAATTGGCAGCCAAACGTGAGGAAGCTCGTTTGAAACTTGAATCCGAAAGAAAAAAAAGCTTTGGTTGAAGCAAACAACGACGAGAGTGTTAACATTCGAGAGGAGGTAGTCCAAGAGTCGATGGTGGCAGATGCAATCACCGAGGAGAATAAGAGTGTGGCAGAAGTAAGTAACGATGATGAGGAAATTGTTGTGGACGAGATAGTGCACGGGGATCAAACAGTCATTGATGGTTATGTTGCGAGTGATGTGAGCGTGAGGAGTTTCATGATCCTTGTGATGAGTTGGAAAGCACCGCAAGTGGTCGTCAAGTTGTTGATGCGAAAGTGGAATTGTCTGAAGCGTCTATTGTGGAGAAGGAAGAAGATTTTATGTTACTAAACTCTAGTTCTAGCCTTGTTGAATCTTCTTTGCATGTACATGGCGATTATCCAAGTGAGGAAAGCTCGTTTCCTTTAGTGGCTCTTGACCGTGATCACATTAGCGGCAAACCAGAGCATATGTATTCTGATCCATTTTCAACGATTATTGACACTTGTTTGACTACAATTTGGTTCATTATTATTTTATTCCTTCACAGGCAATTATCCACAGGTTTCTCAACTCGAAGTCCCAATATTTTGCTGATACGATTTGAATGCATGACTCCGCAACAAAGCATGTTGTTGATGAGAATTTATTTATTCGACTCATATTTGATCCCGGTGTTCGTTTGGTGATCTTTTGTCTGTGTTCGCGTTTGATTGGTGATGGTGCTCGCTTTTATGACGTCCTATTTATTCGAGGACGAATCATTTCCAACCGGGAGGAAATGATGTGATCCAACCCAATAATATTGAAGAGCAGAGCAAAGATGTGCTTGGATGAGTCACTAAATAGTTATTGGACTTGTTTATTTTATTTTGCATTGAGTTTAGTTATTAAAGGGTCTTTTGGGCCTAAATTGTAGAAAGTTCCATCAAAAAATGTGTTTATATCATAGCATATTGGGTTAAGTGTTTGTCTTTAGCAAATAAAAGCCTTTTGGGCTTATTATAGTCAAATTAGGCCTAATAGGAAATAAAGTGGTGAAAATTACTAAGTAATTTGTCTCACATTGTTTAGAAGTTTGTTAGTCTTTTATTTTGTAGCCTGTATTAAGGCATTCTATATGTAATTTTATAAACAATCAATTATGAACAATATTATTATTATTTTAGTGAAAACTCTTCTTTGATTAAGTCGATTTAGGCTTAATTGTCAATCACTTGAGAGCGAGTGTCTTTTTCGTCGTAGAGGATACAACCCTTTAAGAACGAATCAGCGTTTTCGAGCGAAACATTGTAGTATTCTTGGCCTACGTCTAAGACTAGATTTTCGAGGACTAGGTTTAATATCTCGCCATTGATCCCTTCGTACCTTTCTGGGCAAAGTATCACATCAGTAGTATTTTTAGATGTAATAAGATCCCGGCTAACCTCACCGTAGCGTATCAGAAATTTGCGCTAGTTGAATGTTTCAACACATGTTTCAACCCCCAATTCCATGGGTTTGGCTTATATCTCCAACAGTTGATGCATTTCACTATATTTTATCCCTATTTTTGTTACTTTTTTGAACATATATGTAACATATTGAGTCAATGATTTCTTAGTGTTATGATAGTATAACAATAGTATATAGTACGTAAACTAGCTGGTAAAAATGTTCCATACCCGGAAATTATGAACATAACAATTTTTTTAAAGTGTACAATATGCAACAAAAACTAAACATGATTCTTTTGAAGAATAGTCTTAACATAATAACAATTTATAAAAACAACATTTAACGAAAATTAAGCAATTTTACCTTTTTGACAATTGGATATCAAAAGTCAACTGATTTATATAACATCAATCAAGTATACAAATTTCATGTATACAAAAACCAAACAAATAAATTAATTTACACCAAAAAAACAAATCTACCGGGCTCCAAAAAATTGAATTTCAACCTTCAATAACATAAATTTCAGCCCAAAATCCAAAATAGTTTATGAGAAGATAACCATCAGATCGGGAGGACCTCTCAACAACCACTAGTAGGGTGGGGGGTTGAGGAAGGAAATGTTGGTTGTGAAACTAGAGAAAAAAATGAGTTTAAGAATAACACTACATGCCTACTCCAGGCTGAAAAGAAAAATTAAAAGTACTAATTAATTGATGTCTGGGAAGAGAAAGCGGTGGGGATGAGAGGACTTGTTTTAATTTATCAAAATCGATCTATACACATATATTGCTCAACACTAGTTACGTCAGATAAACATCATCAATGATTGACACATATGTAACATGCAACAAATCACATCATATAGAGGCTACATGACATAGATATATAAATAAAAATGAATAAAATTTATTGCAAATAAAATTAGTTGAGAGATACAAACAAAAGGATAACAAGCACGACTCTCCAGCCGTTACCACTTATTTTCATGTGACAAAAAAACAAAAACTAGGATAATAAACAAGATTGACCATCCACAACAACTTCTTTCAATGTGGCGGTGCAACTGATTTATATGACATCAATCAAGTATATTAGTGAATTGAGTTTTTCTTTTGCAGAGGTACATACAACAACACAATGAGGTTGAACTTTCTGCCTTAGGAATGGGTAAATATTCTTTTGGATTTTTCTTTCTTTTTGGTGTAAACTGTGATTTGAACTAATAACATTAATGTAAATAAGCACGCACTTTACCAATTGATCTACAAGGACACAAATGCTAAAAATGTTCGAAATAATATACATACACATTGTTACTATTATTAGAAGGGTATATAAGTAATTTCGCACCGAAATTGAGTGGGGCCGTGGCCCCTCCCTAACCAATGTGGGTCCGCCCCTGGTCCGAATATGTTAGGTTTGATAGTCAGTGTATTTCCATGATATTTGTTTCTATCAATGAATATGAATTGATTACTGCTAACTGATACGTCTGCCTTTCCAACCATCACCACTGTTGTAACTATTGCCGAAATTCTGAAGAACACTGGATTCGCTACTGAAACGAGTAAGTACCTATCTCTCAGTAATACATTTTTTTTCCAAAATGACCAAAAAAAAATGGAATTGTTGTAAAATTAAGTTCATTGAATTTGGACAGAGATTTTAACATCAACAGTTGAAATGAAAGATGAAACGAAGAGTCGTGTTGTCCAGAAGGCTAGGGTAAGCATCAACTTCTTGCTCTTAGAGCCGACAATAAATCACTGAATCCTACCACAATTAACGGACCTAATACGATCAACGAGCCTTAATGATTACCGCGTCTTTTATATGTAATAAATGTTTTCGGCCACTCATTTTCAATGGCAATTACCTTCTTTTACGAAGAAATAATGCAGTAAATAGCTAATTACTGTGATTGTTCATAGATAGAGATAATCCTTGGAAAGACGGACAAATTCGACTCTTTGATGAATGTGAACAAAGGAGCAAGCAGGGGGAAACAATGACACTCAGACTGATAGCAAGCAAGAGCCAACTTCTTAATTAAGAGGAGAAAGAGTTCATCACTCCTTTAGTTGAAATGCTACAACTAATAAGTTCTCAAAGAGTGTGATTTCACAGACAAAAAAAAAAAAGCAAAATATGGATATTGATGTGGAAAATATGTGGTAGTTACGTGCATATGTTTTACATGTTATTCTTTGCAGTTTCTTTCAAACTTGTAATTTTTTCAAGATATACAACACATTTTTTTTTTGTTATGTTTCATAGTGGAGAAAATTTACATAAAAATTCCATGTTTCTATTTTTTTTAAGTACTCCCTCCGTTTTATAATAACTGAGGTAGTTGTCAAAAACACGCAGATTAAGAATGTGAGTTAATGCTTTAATTTGAATGCCAAAATGACTAAAAAACCCCTTAGTCTATAATTAATACAATTTTGTATTTATTCTCTAACTCCTTAATAAATAAGGGTAGATGTAGGAAAAACAAAATAAATGTTGCATTGGAGATATAACTGCCTCATTTTGGAACGAATCTTTTTATAGGAGGAGTTGCTTTATGTAGAGCTTCGCCTTGAAAACTTCTACTTTTTATAGGTACATATTGCTCAGTCATTACTCTGAGGCATAGACCCTGAGAAAAAAAGTCTATGATACTGAAACTAATTCATATTTGATTGCGAAAGAACTAAACGGGTGAACATAACCTAGTAAAACTAGATAAACGAACACTTAACGAGACAAGAACTCTTGCTACAACATCGAGCCATCATTGTAACATTGGAATTTTGTCCCCACAAAAATAGATACAACTCCGAAATCTTGATGCCAACTGGAAATTCCAACACCTCATCAAGACATGGTTCCACAAAAACATACCTATCGCAGCAACACATTGATGTGAGTCAACTAGTTAATGCATTTCACTATATTTTATAACAATAGTATATAGTATGTAAACTAGCCGGTAAACCCGTGTCATGCACGGAAAGTATGAACATAACAATTTTTTAAAGAGTACAATTTGCAACAAAACTAAACATGATTCTTTTTAAGACCAGTCTTAATCGAATAACAATTTATAAAAACAACATTTAACAAAAATGAGCATTTTTACCTTTTGACAACTGGATAGCAAAAGTCAACTGATTTAAATAACATCAATCAAGTATACAAATTTCAGGTATACAAAAACCAAACATATAAATTAATTTACACCAAAAAAACAAATCTATCCAGCTCCAGAAAAATTGAATTCAACCTTCATAAACATAAAATTTCAAACTAAAATCCAGAATAGTTTATGAGAAGATAACCATCAGATCAGGTGGACCTCTCAACAACCACTAGTATGGTGGGGGGTGGGGTTGTGGAAGGAAATGTAGGTTGTGAAACAAGAGAAAAAAAGGAGTTTAAGAATAACACTACATGCCTACTCCAGGCTAAAAAGAAAGATTAAAAGTACTAATTAATTGATGTCTAGGAAGAGGAAGGGGTGGGGATGAGAAGAATTGTTTTAATTTATCAAATCGATCTATACACATGTATTGCTCAACACTAGTTACATCAAATAAACATCATCAATGAATGACACATATGTAACATGCAATAGATCACATCATATAGAGGCTACATGACATAGATATATAAATAAAAATGTATAAAATTTATTGCAAATAAAATTAGTTGAGAGATACAAATAAAACTAGGATAACAAGCACGACTCTCCAGCCGTTACCACTTATTTTCATGTGACAAAAAAAACAAAAACTAGGATAATAAACAAGATTGACCATCCGCAACTGCTTCTTTCAATGTGGCGGTGCAACTGATTTATAGGACATCAATCAAGTATATTAGTGAATTGAGTTTTTCTTTTGAAGAGGTACATAATACAACACAATGAGGTTGAACTTTCTGTCTTAGGTATGGGTAAATATTCTTTTGGATTTTTCTTTCTTTTTGGTGTAAACTGTGATTTGAACTAATAACATTATTGTAAATAAGCACGCACTTTACCAATTAAGCTACAAGGACACTAATGCTAAAAATGTTTGAAATAATATACATACACATTGTTACTATTATTAGAAGGGTATACTAGTAAATTCGCAACGAAATTTGAGTGGGGGCCATGGCCCCTCCCTCACCAATGTGGATCCACCCGGACCGCCCCTGGTCCAGATATGTTAGGTATGATAGTAAGTGTATTTCCATGATATTTGTTTCTATCAATGAATATGAATTGGTTACTACTAACTGATAAGTCTGCCTTTCCAGCCATCAACACTGTTGTAACTATTGCCGAAATTCCGAAGAACATTGGATTTGCTACTGAAAAGAGGAAGTACCTCTCTCTTAGTAATACATCTTTTTTCCGAAAACGACCAAAAAAAATACATGGAATTGCTCTAAAATTGAGTTCATTGAATTTGGATAGAGGTTTTAACATCAACAGTTGGAATGGATGATGAAACGAAGGGTCGTGTTGTCCATAAGGCTAGGGTAAGCATCAACTTCTTGCTTTTAGAGCCGACAATATATCACTGAATCCTACCACAATTAACGGACCTAATATGATCAACGAGTCTTAATGATTACTGCGTCTTAGCTACGTAATAAATGTTTTCTGCCACTCATTTTCAATGGCAATTACCTTCTTTTACAAAGAAATCAAACACAAAATAGCTAATTAGTGTGATTGTTTATAGATAGAGATAATCCTTGGAAAGACGGACAAATTTGACTCATTGATGAATGTGAACAAGGGAGCAAGCAGGGGAAACAATGACACTCAGACTGATAGCAAGCAAGAGCCAATTTCTTAATTAAGAAGAGAAAGTGTTCATCACTCCTTCAGTTGAAATGCTACAACTAATAAGTTCTCAAAGAGTGTGAATTCACATACCAAAAATAAATAAAAGCAAAATATGGATATTGATGTGGAAAATATGTGGTAGTTAGCTTCATATATTTTACATGTTATTCTTTGCGGTTTCTTTCAAACTTTTAATTTTCTCAACATATACAACACATTTTTTTTTGTTATGTTTCATAGTGGAGAAAATTGACATAAAAATTCCATGTTTCGGTTTTTTTTAAGTATTACTATTGTTGAAGCATAATCTTGATCCCCGTCTATTTCCTAGCTAGGAGGATTGCTTTATAGGTACATATTGCTCAGTCATTCCTCCAAGGCATTGACTCTGCTCTATCATAAACGAACACTTAATGAGACTAGAACTCTCGCTACAACATCGAGCCATCACTGTAACAGTGGAATTTTGTCCCCGCAGCAGTAGATACAGCTCCGAAATCTCGATGCCACTAGAAATTCCATGAATTTTAAACAACCGTTACCTCCGACTCGCACTCCCTGCATGCGCCTTGTTGCACTTAGAACATACGCGGGTGGACCACTTTTCGATTAACCGTCGCCGGTGCCGCGGTCTTCTTAAAGTCTCCGCCGCGGTGCCCCACGATTATTACTCGGAAAGATCCAAACGGCCTCTTATTCCCGACTACAACAGTAGCTTTCTTCCTAAAAGTCTCAACCTCCAAAGCCTTGTTCATAAGCTCAGCCATATTCCTGGCTGTAAAACCCAACATACCTGACTGTATTTCATAAGCCAACCCATCCTTGTATAGTGCCATCTTTCTTTCTTCAACTCTCATCAGTTCGGGATAGAACCTCCCCAACTCATTGAACTTGTTGGTGTACTGAGATACCGTATACTGTAATCCTTGCTTGAGTTTTAAAACCGACCGGCCTTGTCTGTCTGTACTGTTGTTGGAAAATACTCGTTGTAGAACATAACCTTAAATCCTTCCCAATCAGTTACCTTTCCATTACTACTCTGAATGGCATCGATCCAAGCTTCAGCTGCCCCCAAGAGAAAAGCGGCGCCAACTAGGCCATCTCGGATTCGGGAACATGAATATTCCCGTGTGCCTTTTCGAAACTCCTTATCCATTCTTCGGCCTTTGAATGTTCCACATTCCCGAAGAAGTCCCGAACCCCGTTCCTTCTCGATCCGGTGTACCAATCCACTGGTGGTGCTTGCTCAACTGCTGGTCTAACTGGAGGATATCCAAAGTGTATCTCTCACTGATGAGGTTGTTGATATGGGGGTGGTGGATATGCTTGCTGAGGTGGAAACCCTGAGTGACCAGTCCCATACTGATGAAACTGCTGATGTGGCTGAAACTGCTGTTGTGGCTGAAACTGCTGTTGTGGCTGAAACTGCTGGTAAGCATAACCTGGTGCCACAAAAGTATTAGCTCCGCTCGGCGGTGGAGGAAGAACTGTAGGCTGTGGTGTGTAGTCATAAACTGGTGGCGGATAAAAAGCTAATGCAGGTGGACGACTATAGATCGGTTGTGACTGATGTGCTCCTGATGGAGGAGGATATACCGTAACAGCTGGAGTCACATGAATCAGGGGTATCTCCCCAACCACTGTCACATACAACGGTGTATCATAGTCAGGCGCTGTTGTCTGCTCGAATCGGGAACGTCCTATTTTTTGAACACGTCCCACTGTAGCTGACTCCGGACCCGTAGTATTAGCATTCACCCCCGAAACCACTGGCTGACTAACTGTAGGTCCTCTACCTCTGCCCCCTCCTGCAGTCGGATTCCTTGAACTTCCCTCCTCATTATTGGCACCTGAACCTCTGCGTGTAGCCACCATTCTATAGAAGAAGAGAGAACTTACGGATTACTAAGGCTCTAAACACTTATCTCAAGAAAGTCAAGTCCTAAGCAGCAAGGAAACATTGTCTCTGATACCAACTGTGACGCCCCGTTCCCGGACACCGAGTCCTTATCCGGAAACGAACGCCCGGCATGTATAATATTAAATATAATCTAATATTATACACAAGCCTTACGTCATATATCATAAACACAATGCGGAAACGAAACGACTCGGGGAAATAAATTCCAAAGACCAACTAAACCAGATTCAATGCTGCACTAAAATCCAAAAAAAATGGAAAATGAAACGTCTTACATCAATTCCAAAACAAAAGAAACCAAAGGTCTAGGCTTACAACAAAGGCCACTAAAACGAGCCAAAAGAAAACAACATTCAAAAGTAATGACAACATAGTTTATACTTAAACTTGAAATAAATAAAAGTCTTCAAAACTTCAACACAAGTTAACTTCGTATCCAAAAGCATCAAACATCTTCGTCATACTCATCTTCATCAAATACCTGTTCATCTTCTCATCCCAAAACATATAACGGGTAAGTACATACGTACTTAGTAACGAGTAGAAGCTATTGAAATCATGCGTTTTATAACGGAAACTATTCAAACAACAACTTGTTATTAGGCCAAAAGAACATGATCTTACATCTAACTATCACATTATATTCATGGTATAATATGAGGTCCCTAGGGTTACTAGCTTAGCTTATCTTTGTTACATCATGTTTGCGAGGGCACTACACTTAGTGAGGAATGCACTAAGACAAAAGACGCAACCCTATAGAGATAAATCTCTAGCGGTCCCGAAACAATCACCTCACTTTGACTGGCTAGCTTTATAGGCTATCCGGTGAATGACTATCTCGTTCGTGAGGTTGTCCGGCGGTATGATCACTACTTTAACTGGCTTTGTCTAGAATCCGGCAGTGACCATCACCACTTTATCTGGCCAACCAACACATTGCCGATGTTGTACTGTGCCTATTCAAGCTCTCATGATGCTTAATCTTTTATCTAGTCAAGTTCGTTTATTAAGCGATTAACTAGCCACCTAGGTTCATTCAGTACAAAAGCTCCCTACTCCCTCTTCTTAGACTTCTAGACTCAATCTAGGAAATACACAGACATTGATGAATACTAATTCACCAAAGCACAAGGCCACTCCTATTATTCCTACGGTCCCGAACTTCAATTCCCTTTAAGAATACACTCGGTGCAGAACCAAACGCATCGGAAGATTATTCATGGCTTTGTCATGTTCATTAGGGGTTATAACATCAAAAGGTAACATTTAGAACTCATCTCATAGCTTAAGACACATTATAAAGGAAAACAAAGACTATCCGGACGGACAAAAAGATATCCGGACGGACGGTTAGCTAGTGTCCGGACGGATAAATTGACCCGGCCCGGACGGCTATATCTCCGGTTTACTCTGCGCCCGATTAGTGAAATATCCGTACGGATAACGGTTCTATCCGTACGGACGGGGTCCGACCGCATCGAGAAAACCGATTTCTGCCCTAAAACCAACACCTAACGATTTCTAAACGATTCTACTCCAAGCCACTTCATTCTAAACTCAAAAAAGATGCAGTAAGAACACAGGAAATACATCATAAAACAACAATCCTTCAATATGAAAACCCCGTTACCTCAATTGCGAGCAACAACGATCCAACTCCAACAAATACCTAGCTCTCAACTCAACCTTCTCCAAACTTGGAGAAACTTGTATCCACACGATCCTTGTGTCACGTGGAGTCTTTTCTCCTTGAGATGTCTGCACAATCGAGCAATGGTTAGCCTTCGATTATCGAAAGTCTCCTTTTTCTCCAAAGAGATGAAAGTGGCGCCTCTTGCCAATTTCTCTGATGCTAAACGCAAAACTGAAAATCTGATTAGGTTATTAGGAGTATTTCCTTTTTAATAACTCCCAATAATTAATCAATTTCCTTAAATATCCTTTTATTTCCAAAAATTAAAATAAATCTAATATTCTGATTTCCGTTAAATGACTGAAATGCCCTTTCTCAAAAATCAGGATATTACATTCCTCCCCCCTTAAGAGGCGTTTCGTCCTCAAAACTTGAACGTACCTGGAAGATCCAGAAACTCTGGGAACTCGGCTGTCATCACATCTTCCTCTTCCCATGTCGCTTCACTTGGTGAATGATTGCTCCATTGCACCAAGACCAAAGGAATCATCCTTCTCTTGACCATCTTCTCTTTCCTATCAAGAATCTTCACCGGCTTCTCAACATAGGATAGGTTATCTTGAAGCAATTCCGGATCAAACTAAGATTCCACATCTGTAGAAGAGAGACACTTCTTAAGCATGGATACATAGAAGACATTATGTACCCTAGACATCGATTCCGGTAACCGAAGTCTATATGCTAACTTTCCAATCCTTTCGATGATGTCAAAAGGCCCCACATATCTCGGACTCAGTTTCCCGGATGTTATTGAATGTCCAAGTCATAGTCTTTCATAAACTCCAACCATCTTCTTTGCCTCATATTCAAATTCTCTTGAGTGAAAAAGAACTTAAGGCTCTTATGATCCGTGAATATTCTTGCCTTAACTCCATAAAGATAGTGTCTCCACTGTTTCAAAGCAAAAACCACCGCCGCCAACTCCAAGTCATGTGTAGGATAGTTCTTCTCATGAACCTTTAACTCGCCTAGAGGCGTAAGTCGTTACCTTTCCCCGCTTGCATCGAACACATCCCAAACCTTGACTCGAAGCATCTGTATACACGTCATAGTTATCAAAGACCTCTGGCAAAGCTAACACAGGTGCTGCAGTCAACTTATCCTTCAACGCCTGAAAAGCTTCCTCACACTCCTTTATCCACTCAAACTTGATGTTTTTCTGAGTAAGTCTAGTGAGAGGAGTTGCTATCTTCGAGAAATCTTGTACAAACTTCCTGTAGTAGCCCGCTAAACCCAGAAAACTTCTTATCTCTGTCACTGTAGTAGGTCTAGGCCACTTAGAAACGGCTTCTACCTTCGCGGGATCAACTTGAATTCCATCTCCAGAAATTACATGGCCAAGAAAACTAACTTGTTTTAACCAAAATTCACACTTAGAAAACTTGGCATACAATTTCTTTTCTCTTAAAGTTTGCAAAACAATCCTTAGATGCTCCTCGTGCTCCTTCTCATCCTTAGAGTATATCAAGATATCAACTATGAATACCACCACAAATTTATCAAGATAAGGCATGAAGACTCTTTGCATTAGATCCATAAACGCTGATGGAGCATTAGTGAGTCCAAAAGGCATGACAAGGAACTCATAATGTCCATACCTTGTACTAAATGCTGTCTTCGGCCTATCTGCAACCTTGATCTTCAACTGGTGATAACCTGACCTAACGTCAATCTTAGAAAACACCTTCTTTCCTTGCAACTGGTTAAACAAGTCATCAATCCTAGGCAAAGGATACTTATTCTTGATTGTCAAGTTATTCAAGGCTCTGTAGTCGATGCACATCCTCAAACTACCATCCTTCTTCTTCACAAACAAAACCGGTGCTCCCCAAGGCGATGTACTTGGGTGAATCACATTCCTTTCTAACATGTCCTTAAGCTGTACTTTTAACTCTTTTAATTCAAATTTGGTGCCATCCTATAAGGTGCCTTGTTTGTAGGTCTTGCTCCCGGGATTAATCGTATCTCAAACTCTATATCCCCGTCGGGCATATTTCCTGGCAACTCATCTGGAAAAACTTCAGGGAAATCCTTAACTATAGGAGTTTCTTCTAACTTAGGAGTATGCTTCTCTGTGTTCATAGCATAAAGAACATACCCTTCACAACCCTTCTGCAAAGCCTTCATGGCTCTAACCGCTGATATTATCGGATGCCTCTTCTTACTTGGCTTATAGACGTTACCCTGAAAGGTCTTATCTGACTTACCTGGAACTCGAAGACCACTTTCTTACCTCTACAATCCACATGAACAAAATTCGGGATAGCCAATCCATCCCCGAATTACATCAAAGTCCGTGAAGTCCAAAGCGTCAAGTCGATTTACACCTATAAGTTCCAACTCTAACGTCGACTTGAGGTAAAACTTGTTCAAATTTAGTAACTCTTCCCAAAGGTGTAGTGATACTTAGAGGTTTCTCCAACTCCTGAAGTGGTAGACTCAACTTCCTAGCTATCTTAGAAGACACAAAAGTACCAGAGGCTCCGGTATCAAACAAGGCCGATTAACCGCTAAGCTATCTATGATTATGGTACCTAGCAAGTGGATCAATTTAAGTACAATAAATAACATCATATGTGTCCATATAATATTAAGTATTCATAATAAACACAAACACTTAAAATGTACCTGTAACAACAAGATCATCAGGCTCTTCTGGTTCCACATCAATAGCAAAGACACAAGTAGGTCTGCTAGAGGATCCACGGTTTGCATTCTGATTCCCTCTGTTATCTGCTGGGTTCCGCTGAGATAAGTTCTTAGGACAGTTCTGGAGAAGTTCCCCGTTTCTCCACGCTAAAACAACCGTTACCTCCGACTCGCACTCCCCCGCATGCGCCTTGTTGCACTTAGAACATACCTTGCGGGTGGACCACTTTTTCGATTAACTCGTCGCCGGTGCCGCGGTCTTCTTAAAGTTCTGCTGCGGTGCCCCACGATTATTACTCTGGAAAGATCCAAACGGCCTCTTATTCCCGACTACAACCGTAGCTTTCTTCCTAAAAGTCTCAACCTCCAAAGCCTTGTTCATAAGCTCAGCCATATTCCTGGCTGTAAAACCCAACATACCAGACTGTATTTCATAAGCCAACCCATCCTTGTATAGTGCCATCTTTCTTTCTTTAACTCTCATCGTTCGGGATAGAACCTCCCCAACTCATTGAACTTGTTGGTGTACCGAGATACCGTATCCGTAATCCTTGCTTGAGTTTTAAAAAGCGACCGGCCTTGTACGTCCGTACTTGTTGTTGGAAAATACTCGTTGTAGAACATAACCTTAAATCCTTCCCAATCAGTTACCTTTCCATTACTACTCTGAATGGCTTCGATCCAAGCTTCAGCTGCCCCCAAGAGAAAACTGACTGCCAACTGGGCCATCTCAGATTCAGGAACATGAATATTCCTGCAGGCCTTTTCGAAACTCCTTATCCATTCTTCGGCCTTTGAATGTTCCACATTCCCGAAGAAGTCCTGAACCATGTTCCTTCTCAGTCTGGTGTACCAATCCACTGGTGGTGCTTGCTCAACTGCTGGTCTAACTGGAGGATATCCAAAGGGTATCTCTCGCTGATGAGGTTGTTGATATGGGGGTGGTGGATATGCTTGCTGAGGTGGAAACCCTGAGTGACCGTCCCATACCGATGAAACCGCCGATGTGCCGAAAGCCGCCGTTGTGGCCGAAACCGCCGTTGTGGCCGAAACCGCCGGTAAGCATAACCCGGTGCCACAAAAGTATTAGCTCCGCTCGGCGGTGGAGGAAGAACGCGTAGGCTGTGGTGTGTAGTCATAAACTGGTGGCGGATAAAAAGCTGATGCAGGTGGACGACTATAGATCGGTTGTGACTGCTGTGCTCCTGATGGAGGAGGATATACCGTAACCGCTGGAGTCACATGAATCAGGGGTATCTCCCAAACCACTGTCACAAACAACGGTGTATCATAGTCAGGCGCTGTTGTCTGCTCGAACCGGGAACGTCCTGTTTGTTGAACACGTCCCACTGTAGCTGACTCCGGACCCGTAGTATTAGCATTCACCCCCGAAACCACTGGCTGACTAACTGTAGGTCCTCTACCTCTGCCCCCTCCTGCAGTCGGATTCCTTGAACTTCCTTCCTCATTATTGGCACCTGAACCTCTGCGTGTAGTCACCATTCTGTAGAAGAAGAGAGAACTTACGGATTACTAAGGCTCTAAACACTTATCTCAAGAAATTCAAGTCCTAAGCAGCAAGGAAACATTGTCTCTGATACCAACTGTGACGCCCCGCTCCTGGACACCGAGTCCTTATCCGGAAACGAATGCCCGGCATGTATAATATTAAATATAATCTAATATTATACATAAGCCTTACGTCATATATCATAAACACAATGCGGAAACGAAACGACTCAGGGAAATAAATTCCAAAGACCAACTAAACCAGATTCAATGCTGCACTAAAATCCAAAAAAAATGGAAAATGAAACGTCTTACATCAATTCCAAAACAAAGAAACCAAAGGTCTAGGCTTACAACAAAGGCCACTAAAACGAGCCAAAAGAAAACAACATTCAAAAGTAATGACAACATAGTTTATACTTAAACTTGAAATAAATAAAAGTCTTCAAAACTTCAACACAAGTTAACTTCGTATCCAAAAGCATCAAACATCTTCGTCATACTCATCCTCATCAAAAACCTGTTCATCTTCTCATCCCAAAACATATAACGGGTAAGTACATACGTACTTAGTAACGAGTAGAAGCTATTGAAATCATGCGTTTTATAACGGAAACTATTCAAACAACAACTTGTTATTAGGCCAAAAGAACATGATCTTACATCTAACTATCACATTATATTCATGGTATAATATGAGGTCCCTAGGGTTACTAGCTTAGCTTATCTTTGTTACATCATGTTTGCGAGGGCACTACACTTAGTGAGGAATGCACTAAGACAAAAGACGCAACCCTATAGAGATAAATCTCTAGCGGTCCCGAAACAATCACCTCACTTTGGTCGGCTAGCTTTATAGGCTATCCGGTGAATGACTATCTCGTTCGTGAGGTTGTCCGGCGGTATGATCACTACTTTAACTGGCTTTGTCTAGAATCCGGCAGTGACCATCACCACTTTATCTGGCCAACCAACACATTGCCGATGTTGTACTGTGCCTATTCAAGCTCTCATGATGCTTAATCTTTTATCTAGTCAAGTTCGTTTATTAAGAGATTAACTAGCCACCTAGGTTCATTCAGTACAAAAGCTCCCTACTCCCTCTTCTTAGACTTCTAGACTCAATCTAGCAAATACACAGACATTGATGAATACTAATTCACCAAAGCACAAGGCCACTCCTATTATTCCGACGGTCAAGAACTTCAATTCCCTTTAAGAATACACTCGGTGCAGAACCAAATGCATCGGAAGATTATTCATGGCTTTGTCATGTTCATTAGGGGTTATAACATCAAAAGGTAACATTTAGAACTCATCTCATAGCTTAAGACACATTATAAAGGAAAACAGCACTATCCGGACGGACAAAAAGATATCCGGACGGACAGTTAGGTGTCCGGACGGATAAATTGACCCAGCCGGACGGCTATATCTCTGGTTTACTCTCTGCCCGATTAGTGAAATATCCGTACGGATAACGGTTCTATCCGTACGGACAGGGTCCGACTGCATCAGAAAACCAGATTTCTGCCCTAAAACCAACACCTAACGATTTCTAAACGATTCTACTCCAAGCCACTTCATTCTAAACTCAAAAAAGATGCAGTAAGAACACAGGAAATACATCATAAAACAACAATCCTTCAGTATGAAAACCCCGTTACCTCAATTGCGAGCAACAACGATCCAACTCCAACAAATACCTAGCTCTCAACTCAACCTTCTCCAAACTTGGAGAAACTTGTATCCACATGATCCTTGCGTCACGTGGAGTCTTTTCTCCTTGAGATGTCTGCACAATCGAGCAATGGTTAGCCTTCGATTATCGAAAGTCTCTTTTTTCTCCAAAGAGATGAAAGTGGCGCCTCTTGCCAATTTCTCTGATGCTAAACGCAAAACTGAAAATCTGATTAGGTTATTAGGAGTATTTCCTTTTTAATAACTCCCAATAATTAATCAATTTCCTTAAATATCCTTTTATTTCCAAAAATTAAAATAAATCTAATATTCTGATTTCCGTTAAATGACTGAAATGCCCTTTCTCAAAAATCAGGATATTACATCTGGTCTCCTTCTGAGTTAAACCTTTTAGTAGGATGCTTATAAAGCTAACGTTATAGTTTCTTTTGCAGTGTTAAACGAGAACCAAGATGCTATCCTCCAGCATGCCAGGTTTGATGCTAGGACCCTTTTCGTGCCCTTTTGTAGTTATACTTTTTCTGGTAATTTATTTCTCATGTAATCCCTCACTTGATATCTTTAAACTGAACAAATCCTCTCCGCTTGTTGTCATGAATTATCTCCGAAACATATCTCCATAAGCCCTTATTTTGAACAAATTCATTCTTTCTTACTTTTCAAATCAAGAAACAAATTCTCTTCAAAGTTCTAAATTGTTGCACTCCCATCATTCATGCAAATTCAAAGTTTGCTGAACCTTTTATTGTTAGAACATTCTTTTTACTTGTGTTTATTCTCAGCTCCCCTCCTAAGGGTAGTGTCGATATTGTAACTATTGCACCTAATGCTGCATGTTCCTTTAAGGTATGCATATCTTCTTTTGCTGGTCAAATATTTAAGCCTATCATGGCATTCCTCTTCAGTTACTTATCTTTAACCTTCTATCAATTTACGCTAAACTAGTTTCAAGCAGAAGGCATAATTTTTCAAGATGCCTTACGAACCCAACTAGCCAACCGACTTTTGAGTTCCTAAACTTTTGATCTCCATTTCAGATTATTTTACCTTGTACCCTTCAGTTTTAAATCTCTTTCGGGCCATTTAGAGCCATGAACCGCCGGACACCCTTTTGATATTTCATCTGCTATTTTGGCATTTCTATTCCAATTTTGTTACACCGGTCGAAAGTCTATTTCATTTTAACCTTTTCATTCCCACACGAGGAATAACCTTGAGCATTTATTCTTTGGTAGTATACTATTCTTCTCGAGTAGTGCAACATTGAACCTTTGATTTGGATCGTCAATGATCGTTTAAACTTCTTTTGAAGGTTTGAATTAATTCTTTGAAATCAAACCTCATTCGATAATTTTTAAGTATCGTTTCCTCTTCATTTAAAATCTTGTTTGCCGCTTACTTATCCAAACTTTAGATATTCCCTTACAATTTGTTGGGGAAAATTTCTATTTCTTTTAAATCTTGAAATAACCTCCCTTTGACCATTGTAAACTCGGACACTTCCTGACAAGTGTTTAATTTCATTCTGAGACCTTTTGATGTGCTCGTTTTCCCTCCATAGCTACTTCATGTTGATATTCTTGCTCTCTTTTGATTTCTAAATTCTTTCTAGTCCTTCTGGTGCTCGACCTTGCACCTTTACTTTGATTTTCTGTTGTGTGATGTTCCCTCTACGGAACTCATGCGAACTGAATATTTTTCCTAGTTCGCCAACATCCATTTTTTTGTTAACCAAGTTTTTAACAATCAAGGTCATCTGCCTAATGTTCTCAAGTCCAGTATTTCCTTCCTTCGCAGTTAATGTTTCCAAGTCCATCAGATGATGTTTCCTTTAACGTCTCCATTTTCTAAATGCTTATATGAAAGCCTATTACCATCCTTTCAAGTTGCCTCTGAAGTATTTGTAGATCACCGTATCTTGCAGAATTCCACTCTCTTAAAAGAACTTCATCTGCAAGGTGTTCTTTTGTTTTCCTTCTGGTGGCTATCTTGTGTATTACGATACAATGCCTCATTCTTCATCCTGGAACCAACTTCAACTTTCCTCAACGCGGAATCATCTTGTTTTGCTTGTAACCCAAGCGACCTTCCTTATTTCAATTGCATCGTACCCTTCCTTGGCTTACCTAGTTGACATACCACCCTGGTACTCAACTTGTCACTTTTCAACTTCTTTTACTTTCCAAGTTAACCCTAATTGGCACGAGGATTGGATCAGACCGTCAAAGAGAAAGGATGGCAGATGCATGTTCTCCATCCCCAAGGAGTCTCAGGGGTCCTTCAACTGGGATCATTGAAGTTCTTCAGCAAGCTTGTCGGGCCATGAGGGAAGTTGAGATCGAAAGAAGTCAAGTGTGCCAGAAGTGCAGTTTCGGCTGGGAAGATTCAGCTTTCCGGGTATAGGTCAGCAGGAGCAATCAAAGAGTGTTGAACCGATGATTGCAAGATTCGAGGCAGTCGATGAGTTCCTAAGAGAAGCAAGACAAAGATCCAGTTGTTTCCGGTTACAAGTGTGTGGCTGGAGCCCAAGCAGCCATTGGTCATGAGTTAGATGAAGATAGCAACCGTTGGTAGCGGAATCAGCTTTGGGATTCCGATTGCGGAAGATTGGGAAGGACAATGAAGAATGGAAAACCTTGAGATGGTAATTGCAGTCCCTCTCGGAGCGACCAAGAAGTACAAGAATTGGAACAGTACTGCTGGCGATCTTTCATGAAGATAGAGATAGAAGAACGCGAGTTTCTGCGATGAAGTGGAGCAACAACAGAATACGAGACCAGAGTTGATACAGCAAGCCAACAAAAGATTGAAGTAGATCGTCGCCACCTCGAGATAGCTCAAGACAGGTGGAAGGGTTGGAAGATGGAAGAAGAAGAAGACTGTACGAGTTAGGAGACGAAACGCTTCGCAAGTCCAGAGTTCAAGTACCTCTCGGTTACATTCGAGTTTCGAGGATGAAACTCCTCTTAAGGGGGAAGGAATGTAACATCCCGACTTTTCGTAAAAGGGTAAAATAGTCATTGGGTGTATTTACTACGACCTAATTATTATTTGTCCCATTTATTTAATTAAAAATGAATTAATTAAGGGATTTAGCTATTAATTATAAAGGATTTAATTATTGGCTATAAAAATGAATTAATCCCCAAACTAATTCATTAGTTCACACGCAATTTCTGAAGGAAAAAAAAGATGGAACGGCAGAAAGGAAGAGGCAACGCGGAGAAGAAAGCGAAATAAAAGGGAGAACCGTGTGATCAATCCGTTCATCTGTTCAAGATGCCGCAGGAGAGAAAGTGATTAGCGCGAGGAGACGCAACTTTGGAAAATAACATATCTCAATTTCGTAAGTTTTCAGTTTAGCCCCAGTTTTTGGTATTCGTAGAGTTCGATTCTTGAAAATTCGTATCTTTTAATCCGTAGCTCTGTTTCGCAGCCATGAGTAGTCGAAACGATCGTCTTGAAGCATAGAATAATCTAAAAATAGTTTCACAGCAGTAAACCCAGGTAATCTTCAGTTTTACAGGCTTTTTCAGTTTCGGTTTTCTGCAAAGAAATAGGATTTTAGGGTTTCTTGTTGATCACATAGGTTTTGGGGTTGAGGGTCAACAATTGTCGCAGCTGCTTGGCGTGTTGCTTGCGGTTTTGCTGGCAATTGAGGTAAGAGGACCTTCCTATGATCTCAATTATCCTTTATAGGGTTTTGATCATGTTTAAGGAGCTGTAATGCTAAAAAGATGCGTTTTTCGTTTATCAAAGGATCATAGATGCTATGATATGATTAGATATAATTTTCTGTGTTTTACTGTGTTTAATTCGATGTGATTTGGGTTAGAATCGTTTAGAAATCGCGTTTTGAAGATTTTAGCGTTTTGGGAAAAACCCAGGCAAACGGGCGTTTGCATTAGGCAAACGGGCGTTTGCGATCATAGCTGCTCAAACGGGCGTTTGCACAAGGCAGATGGGCGTTTGAGGTTAAACTTTTGATTCAGGATGTAGCCTTTTTTGACGGACGGGCGTTTGGGGTTAGTGGACGGGTGTTCGATGTCGAACGGGCGTTCATAGGATGTCAAATGGGCGTTTGACCTGTTTTACCTTGTTTTTACTGTTTTGGCGTTTCAGTTTGGTTTTCGGCTTCATAATCATGTTTTCACTATTTTAAACCCTTAATCATGATATGTTAACATTAATTAAACATGAACAAGCCTGAATTGAGCTTCTGATTCGTTCAGTTAAAACACCGAATATACTCTTAAAGGGAGTTGAAGTCCGGATCCGTCGGAAGAGCATGATAGGCTTGTGCTTTGATGGATTAGTATTCATCAATGTCTGTGTAATTTCTAGGCCTTGTAATGTCTAGTGGTCTAGGAAGAGAGTAGTATTTGTGAGGGAGATTAATTGAAAACACTTAGGTGGTTAGTTAATCATTTTAATAAATACGTACTTGACTAGTAAAAGATTAAACAACATGTCTCTCTTGGATAGGCACCAGTATATATCGCGATGTGTGTGCTACCTCTGAAGGTGGAAGAACCCGTAGGTCAAAAAAACCACAAGTTCGGGTGACTCCACTGAGACGCGCGTACTATCGGAGTTTACCTATTCTAGCCTCCGTGGATATTGGTGTGATCCACTAATATGTTGCCAAACGTTTAGTCAATTCATGTTGATGGACATGGAATGAACCCCAGGTTGAGTCGGTCACACATAAATAACTAAACGATTAAATATATTTTCTTTATAAATCTTAATTGTTGTCATAGCTTCTCACTTTTACTAAGTGCTTTGTACTTACCTCATTTGCATTTTCTTTTGTATGCATTGTGGGATGAAAAGACGAACAGGTTGAACATGTTTACGAGGAGGATTTCGATGACGACGTTTCACGACGCCTCGTTGAAGATTTATCTTTTATTTATTCTGTTATTCATTTAATAGACTTTTTAGTACATTTGGAGTAGGCTTTTGGTCTTTCGAGACTTGTCGTACGTTTATTTTGAATTTCATATTTTCATTTTAATGTAATAAAGTTACATTTCCATCTTTAGTACGGTTAACTTCTATTCATAGTAGCTTTTACGTTTTTATCCGAGTCTTTTTAGCTTCCGTTTGCTTTTATTTGATACAACGACGTAGAAGCTTGCGTATAATATTAGATTTATTTAATGCTATACGCGCCGAACGTTCTCTTCCGGATAAGGGCTCGGTATCCGAGAACGGGACGTTACATTGATCGACTAACTCTCAAAGTCAAAGAATTGATTCAAATAAGTAAAATTAGAGAACTTGAAATATCGTTAAATTTCCAGCTTAGAACTTGAATACATCAAACAAAACACAGCAATCCCCATAGCCTTAAAAGCAAAACATAATTCCAACAAATTCACCGTCACTTTTGTCAAGAAAAACTAGCCCATTTTACCCTTGGGAAGAAATCGTTAAATTTCCAACCCAATGGGAAAATTCCTCAAGTAGTATCCCCTCATAAGTTTTTTCCTTTACTAGTACTCCATAATAGAGAGGCCTTACAAAATAAATGAAAAAACTTGATGACCGGAAATGACAAATATACCCCTCCATCCAATTCTATATAAACTTCTATCTCCTCCCCCTTTACCCCTCTTTTACGCTTAATCAGTCTTCGGCATCCTCATTCCCTTTGTGTTCCCCTTCTTCAGAGTGAGGAGATCATAGCCCAATTTTAGAAGCCTTCGTCATCACAATCGCAAGAGATGAGGAAGTGATCTGGCGGTGGTGATGGCAATGGATATGGTGGCTGGCGCTGATATCGATGCTTTCAGATGGAAAGTTTACCAATTGAATGAAGGTAACTCCTTTTTCTGTTTTTCTTGAACTTCTTTTCAATTTCTGGGTTGTTGATTTCTCTCTGGCTTATGCTGGGATTGAGACGAGATGATGGCACTTTGAGGAACTTGGTGGATGGATCTGTTGAACGGCGGTTTAGCTCCGGTGGATGGATCTATGGCTCCTCTTTTTGCTGATGAAAAAAAATAAGGGAAAATTCTGGGTTTATGAAAGCAACAATGTAAAAATTGTGAGGGATAATCATCTTATTATCTATAGGGATTGAGAGTGTAAGGGAGAAAGGAAAGAATGAAGATTGATTGAGAGGGTAAATTTGCAGACTGAGCGGGAAATTAAGAGCCAACCAAGGTGACTGTGTTTGGGGGGTGAAATTGCGTTTCCTTTTCTTATCGGTTACCTATCTTCTTATTATCTATACTACATTGTATTAAAGGAATTTAACATGAATTTTGCAATATATTTTTACTAGCATAATTAAAAATATAAAATTGAGCTAAATGCTGACACGAGTGTTCCTGTGATTCCTTCCTTTCTAGTGTGGGTAAAGATTGCTTTTTTCTTGTTCTTTTTTCCTCTCTGTAATAATAAGTGAATGAGTATGCGTTGGAAGGAATTTTAAACCATCTTCGTTTACTATATGGTCCTACCCGGCTCGAACGGAATAAATGGATATATGGTCCTACCCGGCTCGAATGGAATAAATGGAATGGTGCTAGACGAAGGAGGATTTCTAAGTGTAAAATGAATGTTGTTTTGATATGCATATTTTTTCTAGAAGACAAAAGTTAATCGTCTGTCCTCCTTAAAGATAAAGTTCTTATGGACTCCCAAAGCCGGTGAGTTCAATTTTTTTCTCTCTCTCTCCAAAACCGTCAAATTCGTTGCTTCTTCTGTTCACTGTGTTCATTGTGTGAAAAATTACGGGGGGGATTGAACTTGGAGCTGAGCTGTGTAAGGTGAGATGAAATTGGGGATGTGACTTGTGTTAGACGAATTTGTAATTTTTATTTTAATTTCTACTCGAGTGTTATTATTTTCATACGAGCCATATATAGACCGCTGATGTGGATTTTGCTACACAAGAGGGGGTTGGAGATATTTTGCAATGTTCCATGGATGAAGATTAGCATTATTGTTGTGGCTTGGAGATTGAATTTGCATCACATTTTAAAATGATGATGGTGAGGAATTTGCAGGATTTGGAGAAATCTTGATCCGACTTCTCTTGACTTGGGTTTTCTATGCTTTGAAGAATGATCAAAGATTGGTGATTCTGATCCTTGTAGATTCATAGTTATGCACTTAAAAGAAAATTAGGGAAAGAAAAAAAAAACACAAAATAAATGAAGAAGCAATAGCAATAGAAACGAACAACTAATATTTTACAATAGCAACTAATATTTTACCTTGTAGATTCAATAGCAACTAATATTTTACAAAAATTGCAATAGAAACTAATATTTTACAAAAATTGCAATAGCAATAACAACGAACAACCAGGGCCGGCCCTCCCCTAAGGCCTTCGAGACCCGGGTCTTAGGCCCAATTATGTCGGGAGGCCCAACGGTACATGTTTCGCTAAAGAAAAAAAACATGTACATTTAATCCAATCCAACCTAAAAAAATATGTTAATTTTCTTTTTTGAAAAAGGCCCAAATTTGTTTTTATTCTAATTGATAAAGGTCATAATAAAAAAAATTTACTTAACCTAAAAAAAATAGATATATACAAACAAGTTTTATTAATTTTTTGCATATACGGATGTTAAAAATGCGATAAGTGTTGGAAAAAATGTAGTACTTAGGATTTGACAGAGAATTAGAAACTCCAAGGCACGTTAATAACGTTGTCTTTTAAGAGATGTTTTGTCCAACACGATTTGTCACTAAGGGATCAAATGAAAATCTCTTTCAGGATACAATGGGGGTGTTTGATTCAAACAGTGACTTGTTTGAATCAAACCCGAGAACACTCAAAGTTTTTCTAATGATGTTGTCAAATTTATGGATTTTCGTCTTCATATTTATGTCTTTTATAGGTTGCAAGTACCCCACAAATGAATGGATGTACTCCTTGCACCGGATGAAAGCATGCAACCCTTACACAAAATGGTAAGTACATATCAGTTCGAAAATGCGTGTATCTGAAAATGCATATCCCTTCATGAACTGATGCATGCATTGATTTAGGTTTCGGGGGCGTTGCCCCCGAACCCCCACGAGTTGGCGCTGCCCCCTCGACCCCTGCGAGGGCCGGCCCTGGCCCCCTCGACCCACTGCGACCTGACCGGGCAGGTCGAACCCCGTTTCGTTGCGATAACATTAATTCGTACGGCAACTCGTAGCAAACGATAACCAAAATATTTATTTATGAAAAAATATCTAACAATAAGTATGTTTAAAAAAAACAATTTCAACTAAAAGGCCCAATTCGGGAGCTTGGTCTTAGGCCCAATACAAGCGAGGGCCGGCCCTGCGAACAACAATATCAACCAAATCTTGTTATCCCTCGTATCCATCTTCGCATCAATTCTTTTGAGAAGAGTGATTGTTTCATCATCTCTTCCATTAATCACTCTTCCACCATTATTCACATCACCTCCATTATTGTGGCGGTCAATTTTTTTGAGAAGGGTGATTATTTCATCAACTCTTCCATTAATCACTCTTCCACCATTATTCACATCACTTCCATTATTGTGGCGGGATGAAACTTCGTCACTAGCGTCATTGTCTATTGGGTTACACCATGCAAAATGAGCACACAGAGGACATTTAAAATACAGAAAACCTTGCTTCTCATTATTAGGGTCCTTCACAACAAATATAGGTGCATCTCTTCCACAGCACTGTTTATTTGCAAATCGGTTCTGTTGTTTGCATACATAATAGCGACTTGCACTGCTAGTAGACATAGTGTGTTGATGTGTACAATCTGCAACAAAAATTCATTTCAGAGCAAACAATATGAGAAACCAGTTGATGAAAAAGGAAAAAAATAGAGGTTCAAGAAACAGATATCTTAAGAAAAAACATACAATGACAATACCAATACCAATCGCAACACGAGGTGCCATAATACCAATCGCAATTTATTTGGTATGCTCAATCAAAGTCATGTAACTCACTACCATTTAAGAGCATGGGGCTAAGTGTTATATACTATACTAGCTAAGAAGTCCTGGTCTAAGCAAATCAAGCCTGTTCAGCTGTTGATACACGTAATAACTGCTAAAAAATCCATAATAACTGCTAAAAAATCAGCCTGTTCAGCTTGTTCAATCATGGTCTAAGCAAACCAAGCATGTTTAGCTAGGCTTGGTTATCACATTCTCAGAATAAGTTGGTGGGAAATTTATATTTTGATAAATAATTAAATAAACAAAAAGTGCATCTTTTGAGCCAATCTAATGAAGAATAAGTCACAATAAGATGAGCACAATCACAATTTTTGCTTTTACCATAAACCAGTGTCAAACGTATCCAAAGAAAATAAAAATTAAGAGGGGAAAAAAAGTCACAGATCATCCTATGAACAACACTTAGTTCTATACAACTCTAGATCATCTGTTTCCATTACACTTTATCATCAACCCCATGAGCATAACTAAAAGATAAAAAAGAAGTGGAAGACTGTCATTATCAACAACCACAACTATTTTCAGACTAATGGAAATGGAAATGGAATCTAGTTCTGAAAATTTAGACAGCCCCGAATTCTAGCACACCGAAAAAAAATGCAGGTTTCTATACCATCGATGAACACCACGATAATTGTACACATGGTGATATTTCAGACACCAACCAAGACAATATGCCTAAGTTTCAAAATTGGATACAAAAACTAGAGGAGAAAGAAAGTGTGCGTATATATATTTGAGTCACTAAGTCGAATTCAATAAAAACTCACCAGCTCTTTCGACGCCGGATTCAAGCCCGATATGAGGATGCCGTCTATGGAGGGAGAGGAGAGGAGAAGAGCAGCGGCGCTGAGATGGGAGAAGTGAAGTCACCTAAGTCGAATTCACTAAAAACTCACCAGCCTCTTTCGACGCCGGATTCAAGCCCGATATTAGGATGCCGTCTATGGAGGAGAGGAGAAGAGAAGAGCAGCGGCGCTGAGATGGGAGAAGTGAATTTGTTGAGTTAGGGTTCAGGGTGTGAAGCATTATATAGGGGTATAAGCGATCCGAGTCGAATCATTATAATATAGAGGGCAGGGTTCGAGCTTGATATTCATTCTGATTTTTTTGGAATTTGAACTCGAATTGATTATCATACGAATCGAACTCAATTTTGGCATAATTATAAAACATTTAATCAATTCTAAAAGATGTTCGAGGTTCCAAAAGATGTTCGATGTTCGATTACACATGATAAGATTTTAAATCGAAGTTCGATCAAGGCGATTACTCTGATCAGGGTTAATTAGACATAATAAGATTTTAAATCGAAGTTCGATCAAGGCGATTACTATGATCCGGGATGATTACACATTATAAGGTTTAAGATCGAGATTCGATCAAGGCGATTACTCTGATCCGGATGGATTATACATAATAAGATGTTAGATCGAGGTTAATCAAGGCGATTACTATGATCCGGATTGATTAGACATAATACGATGTTACATCGAGGTTCAATCAAGGTGATTACTGTGACCAGGGGTGATTAGACATAATAAGATGTTAGATCGAGATTCGGTGAAGACGATTACCATGATCTGGGTTGATTACAACATAATAAGGTTTAAGATCGAGATTCGGTCAAGGCGTTTACTCTGATCCGGATGGATTATACATAATAAGATGTTAGATCGAGGTTAATCAAGGCGATTACTATGATCCGGATTGATTAGACATAATAAGATGTTACATCGAGGTTCAATCAAGGCGATTACTGTGACCAGGGGTGATTAGACATAATAAGATGTTAGATCGAGATTCGATGAAGACGATTACCATGATCCGGGTTGATTACACATAATATGGTTTAAGATCGAGATTCGATCAAGGCGATTACTCTGATCCGGATGGATTATACATAATAAGATGTTAGATCGAGGTTAGATCAAGGCGATTACTATGATCCGGATTGATTAAACATAATGTCACGTTAGATCAAGGTTCGATCAAGGCGATTAATGTGATTCGGGTTGATTACACATAATGTCACGTTAGATTGAGGTTCGATCAAGGTGACTACTCTGATCCGGATTGATTAGACATAATAAGATGTTACATCGAGGTTCAATCAAGGCGATTACTGTGACCAGGGGTGATTAGACATAATAAGATGTTAGATCGAGATTCGGAGAAGACGATTACCATGATCCGGGTTGATTACAACATAATAAGGTTTAAGATCGAGATTCGGTCAAGGCGATTACTCTGATCCGGATGGATTATACATAATAAGATGTTAGATTTAGGTTAGATCAAGGCGATTACTATGATCCGGATTGATTAAACATAATTTCACGTTAGATCAATGCGATTACTATGATCCGGATTGATTAAACATAATGTCACGTTACATAAAAAAAAGAAAAAAAACAACTTCTCCTCTACTAAGATACACTTGAGATGAAAAATATAATTTCTCAACAGAGTACATCTTGATATGAACAACCAAAAAAAACAAAAACACTTCCTTCTTGGCCTTTTATTACTTGTCGTTAGCCCGGTTATTTGACAAATCTGCAAAGCAAAAATATTCAATGTCATTGCATTACAAGTACATCGCAATTACCTTATCAAGTCAAATTTTGCAAAGTGAAACCGTAAAACTGTTTAGAAGGACGAAAAGGATCCTTTTACACATAAGAATTTAGGAAAACGGAATTACCTTATCGAGGTGGAGGATCAAGTAAAGCCGAGCAAGTACGAATATCATGACCCTCAGATTTTTCGCAACGACCACATTTTTTAACTCTTCTTGGCTCTCCGGCTCCTAGCTTCCTTTTTTTATGGTGGTCGGCCACTTTGATTTTTATCCACCAATGGAGCCAGGACCTTACCAAGCACTTCATCGGGAAAGTCATATACATGTTCAGTTATCAAAGGATATACGGCTTCAGAATATGATTCCCTCCAATATGCGGTGGTATAATACGGGGTACAATAATCATAACCGGTCTTTCTTTTCTCCTTTCCCGCAGTGATCGCATGTTCGCATGGAAACTTGTCTAGGTCAAATTTCTTACATGAACATTTCATTTCCTCCAAGTCAACAACATGACTCACCGAACCCTTGCACACTTCATACTTTGGATAATAAACCTCCCCAACGGTTAAACCCGCGGCCTCATTGTATCTTCCCACCATTTTTTCCTCAAAAGGTGGGGTGAGAATGGAGTGCCAAGAGTTAGATTTATTACGCCTTTCAGCAAACCACCTTTGCACAGTCGCACGAATTTCTTCAATCAAGCTAACTATACACAACTCTCGAGTACGTAAAAGCAGAGCATTTAGTGACTCAGCATGGTTTGTGGTCATAATATCGTATCTCAAACCATCACAATGTGCTCTAGACCAGTAACGAAAAGGCGCATTCTTAAGATACTCCTCAACGGGATTAACTCCCTCAACTGTTGGTTTAGCGCTGCATAACGCCGTAAACAACCTTTGAAATTCATGTTCGGTATACGCCTGTGAAGCTTTCCAGAACATGTCTCCAATACAACATCTTGGAAATTTGGTCTCCAAATTAGACCTTATGTGATACGCACAATAACAATGATGAGCATTCTTAAACACACTCTCAAAACCCCTTTTTATGCTACTAGCTCGGTCAGAAACTATCACAACCTCATCCGTGTCACCTGTTATCCTCACTAACTTTTGAAAAAACCATGTCCATGATTTATTATCTTCCGCATTCACAACACCACATGCAAGTGGAAATATCTGTAAGTTTGCATCTTGACATGTCGCCACAAGTAATGTGCCTTTGTACTCAGATTTTAAATGCGTTCCGTCCACACAAATAACTCGGCGAATCGACGATTTAAAACCACTTATAGACGCACCAAGTGCCATAAAAAAATATAGGAAACGGCCCGTTTTTTTATTGGTCCGAATGCATGTCTTGGTGCCAGGATTTTGCACCTTCAACATATGGCAATACTTGGGCAATTTTTCATAACTTTTTGATGCCTTGCCATGGATCAACTCAAGGGCAAACCATTTAGCCTTATACGCCCTACCTTTTTCTATGGTATACCCAAACTCTTCCCGGAAGTCCCTAATAATATCCTTGGCTCTATAAATACAATTGACGTCTCGAAATTTATAAAGATAATGCATTCCAATGAACGTGTAGGATGCATGTTTGTGATCTTTTTGCCGAACACTAAGTGAGCAAGAATGATTACCTTTATAAATTCGTACTTGAAAGTCTTTTGACTCCGGATCATCCTTCTTTACCTTCGTTGCACGCACCCGCCACCCGCATTCTTTCACAGCACATTTCGCTTCATAAATTTGCTTGGTTGACACTGGTCGTATGAATTCAAAATGTGCCTTCAACGCCATCATCTCTAACTTTCGTATCAAGTGGCCCTTCGATTCAAACAAGTCACCCTCACAAATATCCAAGTTTTCTGGAATTCTCACCGAAGAAACGTGGCCGCTATCGGGGTGACTTGGAATTAAATCAAGGCTTCCGGTTGATTGCACAATTGGAATTAAATCAAGGCTTCCGGTTGATTGCACGATTGGGTCTTCATACGAAGAATCATCACTATCAATATCCTCCCCAAAATTACCGTCATCCGAACATTCATCTCTATTAATATCCTCCCAAAAACCGTCATCATCTATATTGTTGGTCGCCCACGGATACAACTCGACACCTTCACCAAATGACAACAATAATGGGTCAACCGCGGCACTATCTCTCCGAGGACTTTTTTCACCGAGACAATAAGTACCTCCGCCAATACCGCAAGCATCTATACCATCATCATCAATCACAACATTCTGAGATTCTTCAAGGCAATCTATAGTGGTACCTGTTTTTTTTTATTAGAAGCGATGACTTTATTATAATGGCCCTTGAGGAATGGAAAATCAACAATAAGAAAATCTATTCTAAATTCCAAGCAAGACGAAGATGTACCTGATTGAACAACATGAGGTTCTTCAATTCCAATAACTTTTTTCTTCAACGTTATGTTTAGCCTGGTTCTATCAGAAACCGCCACAAGCCACTCCACCGACCCGTCACTATCTATCTTCATTGGTAGCTGTGGATAATTGGACAATATATGGTTTTCACATCGCATCTCCAATTCATATAGCATAGAATTTATTTTTAGCTTCTCAGCTACTTTCTTGTACAATTCATCATATGAAATAGATTTTCCCACAGATGTTACTATCATGTTTTCTTCATCATCCACATATTTCCTTGTCCACATTCCTTCGCCATTCTTCTCGAAATTCAACAAAATAACATATTTGTATCCACACCTTATCCGTTCGCAATAGCCATTTACGATATCCTGTTCCAATATCCCAAGTTTAGTATACCACTAATGTACCTTATAAAACATGAATACTAGTTATATGGAAGACATAGATTAGTTAACATGCAAATTTAGGTGTATAAATACGTGCTACCTCGCTTTCTTTCGTTTCTCCCATGTTATGGTACTTGGCTCATATAACAGTAGTCCTGATCTTTGTTTTCTGTTTACCGCATTTTGCAGTCTGGAAATTTGGTATCTTAATGGAGATCGCTAAGGCCATTGCAGGCGATTCTTCAAGTCTGAAGAGTATTGCCATAAGAGCTGAACAGAAAAGCTATACATACCATGAAATCATCTCATAGCTCAAAGTAAATTCATGAACTTTAGGAATAAATAACAAATTTCTAAGGATACAATAAATAAACAGTGATCGATCAATCCCTCTAGAAAGCTCACACGCAGCAAAGATATCATAGCACATAAATGAATAAACTACATAACAGGACGAATACCAAGTCACTTCTAAGAAAAAGATCATTCAAGTAAGGTCCATCATAGAAACTCTGTTGCAAAAAGCTTAGCTAATACACTTACAGGAAGAGGAGAGCCTGATTTTGCATAGCTAATAAAGTTACAGCCGGAAACGTTTACACTGGAGTCAAGAATAAGATCCCGCCAATCGACACAGGAAGAGAAGAGAGCCCGATCGGAATTTCCATTAGCGACCCACGGGGTCTTTTTTTCAAATTAACCCGGAAAAATTTCCAATTCTTGAACTTGAATACATCAAACAAAACACAGCAATCCACATAGCCTTAAAAGCAAAACATAATTCCAACAAATGCACTGTCACTTTTGTAAAGAAAACTAGCTAAATTTATCCTTGGCTTCCCAACCACCACCTGAAAATGTCCCTACTTTTGAGTCGAACAAATTCCAGCAATAAAACCCACTTGAAACATACAGAAAACCTGCATTTTGAACTTCAGACTAACAAATCAAATCAAGGGGAAGATCCTGTTTCCTTTACATTTCCAAATAAATGGCTCAACCAAGGCTATTTACTTGAGCGGATAGGCCTTTGCTCTGTACCAACCACAGAAATCAAACCTCTTTCGATAGCCTCATTTTCGTTTAAAAATAAATCCTCCACCCCACGAAAAGCCCCATGAACACCCACAATCACAACTCCAACGATCAAACCCACCAATACATTCAGCCCCACATGAGTAAGAACAAGTGCACCAATCGTTACCAATCCCAAAACAATAATCACCGTTCGATCATCTACGGTTCTTCCAAGGACATTCACGGGCTCCTCACGGAGAAAGCAAAAGTAAAGCCAGGCAACGAAGATGATCAAGAAGATTATCATCGAAAAGGGATGGTAAATTAGGCTGAAAAAGAGTACGAAGAGGATTACCAGGGCGTAGTTAAGGCGGAAGTTGTGAAGGTTGCGACGGACGCGAGAAATGGCTTCGGCGTAGCTGTAGGGAAGGGAGAAGTAGGTGGGATCCACAAGCTCTTTCCATGGACGGAATGTTGCGATCTGAAATCTGACAGTTGAGGGGAGGGTTTTGGATTCTAGATCTGGTGGCGGACGTGGATGTTCTCGGACGGAGGAGTTGGCGGAGACGGTGGCGGCGAGGGATGGTGGATGAGGGGCGGTGGACGTGGGCAGTAGTGAACCGTAATTTGAAGAGTCACCGGAGGGCATTTTCAGAAAGGTACTGTTGATTTCAGATTTTGAAGCGGTCACAAATGAATGATGTTTTTGTTGTTGTTGTGTGTGTTTTGTTTTTTTTTTTTAACCCAGGAAACGAAAGATTTTATTAAAATCCGGACTAACGCCGGTAAATACAACGACAATGCCGGACACCGCCGGGAAAAGCCGGATCACAACCGGACAAAACAAACAAAGGTTACAACAACACAACTAAGCCAGGTACAGACTGACGGATAGAGGGTGCTGGACAACAGAGAATATACTCTCTAAAGGAAGAGGACGTCCAGACACATGAATCCCCTAATAGCACTCTAATACCTGACACACAAAACCAACAAACTAGGACATACAGACATAGACAAAAAACTGTACAAAACAGAAAAACTAAAACAATAATCACGAAAACTAAAACTAGGGGAGCCAAAAGCTCCGGCAGCCAAGCAACGCCCCAACATCGCCACCGTACGATACAGAGAAATCCGAAAAAAAAGACCGCTCTTCCCGAATGAGCGCGCGGCAAATCAAAGATGACGCCGGAGAGCCACCACTACAGCAAGAGGTCCGACACCCCACCTCCAACGGAGCAGGGACAAGAAGCCCTGAGAAGAGGGAATATGGCACCGGAGAGCCAAGAAGCCCGCAATGATGCAGCACCACCAAGGAGATGAAGCAAAGCCGACATACCGAAGAGCCCCATCCAAAACGAGATCACCGTCGCTGCCATCGCAATTTTGAAGGCAGCCGGAGAAGGAAAAATTAACAAACAAAACCGCAAAAATTGGGAAAAACCCAGGATTCCTTCTCCAAATTAAAGATAGAGATTAAAAGACAAAAGAAAGGGATAAAAGGGTGAGACGCCGGCAGCCGGAGGCCACCGACGTAGAAGGTTTTGCCTGCAGAAAGGGTCAAATAGAGAGAGGGAAACTTCCAGAGAGAGAAAAGAAAAGAAAATCAAATTGTTGTGTTACAATTTACAAAACATTTTTCATATTTACTCTCATTTTAGATACAATGTGTTATCAAAATTTTCATATATGCTCCAACACTCCGACGAAAAATTTCTATGAATGATAGTAAACAAGAGTATTGCAAACGTATATGTGTACCTTGACAGTAAGGATGATGATGCTTTATCTATTATACCATCATGAATGGTAGTTATTGAGCAGTAATGTCGTGGTCAAGATTGATTCCCACGTTTATAATAGTGGAGCTTGTTACGGAGCAGTTAGATCTCGGGCTGTAACGGAGCATATATGTCGGGGCCATCACCATTGCATTAACTATCGTGGAGTAATGTATGCGGGAAATCCGGAACGATAGCTTTATTGATTCCTAACCGTAGTTTGAGGGCAAGATTGATTCGCATGTTTATAACGGAGGAGCTTGTTATGGAGCAGTTAGAGACCAGGCTGTAATGGAGCATATATGTGAGAGCCATCACCATTGCATTAACTATTGTGGAGTAATGTCTGTAGGAAGTCCGGAACGGTAGCTTTATTGGTTCGTAACTGTAGTTTGAGGCCGAAGATGACATGTATCGAGGTGAACATACGTGACCAAGGTGAGCATGCACCATATTGGTAAGATGAGACAATAGACATCGTGCGTCATATCAGAGTTTATGAGACCGATGACGAACTTCGTCATGCCGAACAGAGGACGACTTGCATCATGTCGGATGATCGTTATAATGGCAAACTGCATTGTGCTGAGTCGAGCCTCATTGAGGTCTAATGATATGAAGCCCAATATTGACCTGATCTCATGTCGGCCCATTTAATGAGGTGGCCTTCGATATATTGTTCGAGATCCGATTAGTATCATATGTATGGTGACCGATCATACTTATGGAAAGAGGCCCTCAGATTTGAGCTGGAATGTATATCGTAGGTTAGGTCTGTGATAAAAACACTACATTATATAGGTGTTCAATGTTTGAATAATGACATATGACGATGCTGGAAACCGTCTATACGTAAATACGTGCCAAAATAAACCTTAGTGACAACAATCCAAGAATAAACACCAGAAAAAGACCTAAAACGAGGGTGGTGTTTTGTGATTTTAGACTGAGCCTGGAATAAGTGGTATCCCAAGTTGCCTACGACCCTGTAATTGTTCAGGAATCAAGTCTCTCGTAGTTCCTTGGGATCGTTTATATATAGGACCTCTCATCCAAGGCAATCATGTGCCGTGTCCATCAAGGACTCTAAAACGTGTTAATCCCTTTAATTTAGGAGATAATCACGAGTAGTTTAAATGATAGGATCGGAATCCTAATGGGTAAAGAATCTTTAGGATCTTCCCATAATTATCTTATATTATAAACACGTACATATTTCGGATAATGGAGGCTCTGGCCGACCTGTGTCGAGCCTCTTTAGGCCGTCTCGGCCCGAACTGCTTTCACCCGTCCTCCCCGATGACCGAGCCGACCTGCGGTGGTCTATATGGGAGAACATGTCAGACCTCTCTCCTGGGTTGTAGGTCTGCCCTTAGGCATGAAGTGAGGCTCCTGGCCCTTAGTATTATATTTTCTATCTTCATTTAATGTTCAGTCAATAGGGAGATGACATGTGGCGAGGGCTGGTCCGACCTCCGTCATAAGCCCCCCAGACACGGCTGAACTACTCGTTGTGAGGTCAGATCTGCAAGAGGTGCTGCCCGGCCTCTGTCATCTAGACTTGTAGAATCTCAAATGACCGAGTTTTCGCCTCCGGAAATTGAGGGCGTAGTTAATGCTGAGGACGACGCTATCATAATTGCTCCGGAAATTGAGGCATTTACTCCCATGTCGTTTGAAGTGGAACGGTTTGAGGACGTAAGGTATATTTTACTAAAATATAATGGTTTTCCGTTTCGGGGGTTTATAACCCCCATCATATCAACCGTCCTTTCTATTTGTCTTTTAAATCTCAACGGATCAGAGCCTACCTCCGATTCCTCTTCAAAATATTTTTCTTCCATGAGTTTTTGTGGGACATTGGGCCCACAAATCTCTGACAAGGGAATATCTACTGTGTAGCCGGCATTGATGTAAAAGAGTTGCTATTTCCGGAGAGTACAACTCTGAAGCTTCAATTGTAATCTGGTAACTTTTCTAATGTATTTATGTTGTTATTAGTATCTATATATTAATTATAATGATATTAGGCTAACTTAATATCTAGCCAAGATATGAAATTGGATTAGTTTTATCTTTTTAGGGAAATAGATAACGACTATGTTAAAAGTGATTAAAATCGGTTATAATGAATCTCTTTCTATGTTTGAATTGAAGTAGCTAATTGATTTGAAAGAATTCATAATCTAATTATAAATTGACGCCTTGTAGTTAGTTTATGAACTCGTTAATAGAAAGACCGGAGGGTAAAATTGGCCGAGTGAAAAACGTGACAACGGAATCCGATTTCCTAAACCGGGGGTAGATTTGTTTCGGGAGAAACAAACTCTTATTGAAATTTATACTCGAGAGATTATCACGTTAAATTCGCCTGTTTAATTGACATTTCTTAAAATTGGCCGTATGACAAAACGGGAGTGACCTATGCTTGAGGATGACATTGGACAGAGGACAGGACATATGACAATTTCATACGCTCGTGTGAGGAGAAATTGCCTAGCTTAGGAGTATACCGTTTCGTATAATTGATTGGACCTTGGAAAAAGGAAGATCTGTCTTATCTAATTTCCACTAAAAAGATATAATAATTCAATAACATATTCTTGGCTAGTCTCTAATTATAATATCTATCTCCCTCCCTTAGATATTGTTTTGGTACCTATATATACTTATATATATATATATATATATATATATATATATATATATATATATATATATATATATATATATATATATATATATATATGTATTGCTATATATCTATATATATATATTTATATACTTATATATATCTGTTTTAGTTTTATGCTTTTATTTATTGTTTGTTAGTTTAGAGTTTGGTTGGATGATAAAATTGCGCTTAGATTGAGATAATAATAGTTTCTCGGTGTTTAACCACACGGTGAATTACCAAGTTTTCCACGAGGATCGACACCGACTCACCATACTATCACTACAATTTGATCCGGTACACGCCGGTAAGGATTGATAGCATAGAAAAGGTCCGTCGCTTTTTGGCGCCGTTGCCGGGGAACGACGCTAATTCATTGTGTTCGAATGATTTCTACTTATATTAACTCAAAAGTCTCGAGGATAAGTCAACACTCTTCTTACCTCATTTCTATTTTCTTTTTCGTTGGTACTTACCTTATAAGTAAGTTACCAATCTTTACTTTTATCGATTTCAACTATTTTCGGTTTTCGTTAGTTGATGACCGTAAAGAGTAAGGCCCCACTTACTCCTTATAAGCCCGACATAGATACTTACGAAAGGCGGTTAAGAGCGAGAAAGAAAACAAGGTCATACTAGTCGGGGAAATCGACGGAGAATCATCATCAAATCAAAATACGAAAATGGTCGAAATCGGTGATGATACACACGAACAAGGGCTAGATCATGCTCGAGGGCATGGCCAAAATCTTAATCGGGATCTACCAATACCAAATAACCGAATAGAAATAATCAAAATCGGAACCGAGAACAATCGTAATAATAACCCACCGAATCCGAGACCTATTTGTGATCGGACCTTAAGAATAAACCGGACTAATAATCCAATTCGTTTACCCAATGAAGGAGCAAATAATTTTGAAATAAAATCTCATCTTTTTGGTCTAATTGACGCAAGAGCCCAATTTCTAGGAGAGGATGATGAGGATCCACATCACCATCTCTATCTTTTCGAAGAATTGTGCAATACGACCAAAAGTCAAGGTGCTCATCGTGAATTAACAAGGATGTCTATGTTTCCTTTTTCTTTAAAAGGAAGAGCACGAGATTGGTTTATGTCACTCCCACATCATTCATTGACTAGTTGGGAGGAAATTCAAACCGAGTTTTTAAAGCAGTATTTTACTCCGGGTAGAAATTTGGAATTGAAGGTCGAAATTGCCAACTTTAGACAAGGATGCGAAGAAACGCTTGGGAATGCGTGGGAGAGATTTAAAAAGTTGTTAAGATCTTGTCCCGATCATGGTTATTCCTTAGATATGCAAATCCAACTTTTACGTCGTAAATTAAGGAAAGATTCACGTGCGGATGTAGATCATGCATGTGGTGGTTCATTAATGATGAGTGAAGCCCAAATAGTTTACGATGCTATAGAAAAGATTTCCAAAAATAACGAGAATGTGGGAAACCGGTTCTAGCACCGGGAAAGTAGCATTTGCGGGAGAATGCACACCGAATACGGAAGTTCTAGCACACTTGGAGAATTTGAGTAGGAAGTTTGACAACCTACGAGGCTAGTAGGATCAGTAAAACCGAAACTATCATACCAAATGACTACTCAAGTCATGATAATGTGTCATTAGGGATAGAAGAACCGAAGGATACTCAAGGGAAGAGGTGAGTTTTTTACAACAAAGCATAGGAATTTGAACAACGCGTATTCAAACTCCTTTAATGCTATTAGAAGAGAGCACCCAACTTTTAGATGGTTAGAAAACCCTAATAAGCCAGGACAACCGCCATATCCAGTTCAGTATAAGAATCCATATAATAATCAAGTTCATCAAGGAAATACATCAAATCAGAACCTACAACCGTTACTTAAATCTTATCCACAACATACTACTCAAACTATACCAGTCACTCAAAGTTCAACCCAACCTGAAGGAGTTGATAAATGGGATAAATTAATGGAAAATATGATGGGTGTAGTATCTACTCAAGCTCAGAATATGGAAACTATGATAACTTCTATAGGTTCAGTCTCTAAGGATATGACTATGTTGAAAACGTCTATGGGTGGACATGATACGAGAATGAGAACTATAGAAGCATCATTAAGGAATATGGAAGATCATTTGAGTAGAGAAGGAGAACGTAACAACGGTAGACCTCGGGAGGATTACCAAGTAATACTGAAAGAAACCCGAGAGAGGTAAATGCTGTGATTACGAGAAGTAGGAAATATTGTGAAGATACTAGAGCAGAAAACGCAGGAAACAATGAGGTAGAAAATGATTTAAATGATAATATCGTAAAGGAAAAGGACGAACTTGAATTTACTGATGAAGAGGAAGAAATTATCGAAGAATTCTTAAAACAGAATAATGTTGAACATGAAATTGAAGGTGAAAAATGGGTAAAAGTCCCTAGAATTCTGAAAGATCCTATGGATAAGGACCTAAGAACCCTATTTAAGGAACATGTCAGAGACAATCAGGAAGATTTAAAAGTAACTGAGAAGGATAAAGTTGATACAGGGGATGTTTTAAAGGAAAAATCTCAAGATAATGAAACTTGGCGATCAAGTAATGCTCAAAGATTCAAGGAAAACGGAAAAGAGAAAATAACTTCGAACCAAAGGTTATAGATTTAGAATCTTTGCCTTATCCACCGAAAGATCAAATTAAAAAGATAAAAGCGATAAGAAATATGCTCGTTTCCTTGACACTTTTCGTCATATTCATGTCAATATCCCCGTTATAGAAGCTTTAGTCAACATGCCTGCCTATGGAAAGTTTCTTAAAGATATCCTATCTAACAAAAAACGATTAGAAGAATATGAGAATATATGCCTTAATGAAGAATGTTCTGCAATACTCCAGCATCGACTACCTCCTAAACTTAAAGATCTTTGGTAGTTTCACTATTCCATGTGAAATTGGAGGATTTCTGTTTAAGAAAGTATTGTGTGATCTAGGAGCGAGTATCAATCTCATGTCTTATGAGGATTATAAGAAACTAGGAATATGAGAGCTTACGAATACTGAAATGACCCTTCGGATGGCGAGATAGATCAATTAAACATCCTAAGGGAATAATCGAGGACGTGTTGGTTAAAATTGATAAATTTTACTTCCCGATAGACTTTGTAATAATGGAAATGGAAGAAGGATATTCGGCGCCAATTATTCTAGGTCGACCATTTCTAGCTACGGGAAGGACTTTGATAGATGTTCAAAAAGGTGAACTAATGCGAGAGTTAATGAGGATAAAGTTTCGTTCAATATCTTCAAAGCTATAAACCATCCATACAAAGAACCGAATCATGTTCTTTTATAGATAAATATTCTACTATACGGGATGCCAAATTTAAAGGTTATGAAAATAAATTAGAAGAATGTTTGGCATTTTCTATCTATAAAGAAGATGAAAATGATGCGAAATGAAAGAAGTAATCCTTTATTTAGATAAAGGAGGGTTTGTTAAACATCCATGGCATCAAAATTTGAAATTGGAAATGGAAGGACCGGTTTTAAAACCATCGGTAGAAGATCCACCAAGGAATGCGGAGTTGAAACCACTTCCTTCGAATTTGAAATATGCTTTTCTTGAAAATGATAATCTGTTACCAATTATTATTTCATCAACCTTAACAAATGAACAAGAAGATCAATTATTAAGAATGTTAAGACAACATAAGAAAGCTTTTGGATGGACAATGGCGGATATCAAAGGTATTAGCCACGAGATTTGTGTTCACAAGATTATTTTGAATGAAGGAGCTAAACCTTGTATTCGGCCACAACGCCGCCTCAACCCGAATTTGCAAACAATCGTTAAGAAAGAGGTCATTAAGCTATTAGAAATGGGAATAATCTTTCCCATATCGGATAGTGAATGGGTAAGTCCAACTCAAGTAGTTCCAAAGAAAGGAGGTTTCACGGTAAAAGAAAATGATAAAAATGAATGGATTCCGACAAGGGAAATTACGGGATATCGAATGTGTATTGACTTTCGGAAGCGAATGATCATACTAAAAAGGATCATCATCCACTTCCATTCATCGTACGGATGTTGGAAAGATTAAGTGGACATAAGTATTCTTGCTTCTTAGATGGTTATTCGGGTTATTTACGAGATATTCATTGCGGCGGGAGATAGAGAAAAAACTACTTTCACTTGTCCCTATGGAACTTTTGCTTATAAAAGAATGCCGTTTGGATTATGTAATGCACTGCTACATTTCGGCGATGTATGATGGCAATATTTTCTGATATGGTCGAGAAATTCTTAGAAATCTTTATGGATGGCTTTAGTGTTTATGGAGATTCTTTTGATAAATGCTTATCACACTTAGAACGCGTTTTACAACGCTGTGAAGATACCAACTTGGTACTAAACTGGGAAAAATGTCATTTGATGGTATCTGAAGGAATTGTACTAGGTCATAGAATCTCTGAAGTAGGAATTGAAGTTGATAAAGCTAAAGTCGAAGTAATTGAAAAATTACCTCCACCAATTAATTTGAAAACGTTAAGGGGATTTCTTGGACATGCAGGATTTTATAGAAGGTTTATTGCGATTTCTTCAAAAATAGCAAAGCCCCTGAGTCATTTGCTAGAAAAAGAAGTACCTTTTAACTTTGATGATAAATGTGTGGAAGCCTTTAAGACCCTAAAAGCGAAATTAACTACTGCACCAGTACTAGTAGCACCAGATTGGGATTTGCCATTTGAAATTATGTGTGATGCAAGTGATTTAGCTGTAGGAGCTGTTTTAGGTCAACGGTATAACAAAATTCTCAAAGCTATCTACTATGCTTCTCACACATTAAACGCAGCTCAGCTTAATTATGCAACTGCGAGAAAGAAGCGTTGTTTGTAATATTTGCCTTAGATAAGTTTCGATCATATATTGTTGGTTCTAAGGTAATAATCTACACGGACCATTCGGCTACGAAGTATACGTTAAGTAAGAAAGATGCCAAACCGCGTCTTCTTAGGTGGATTCGTTACTTCGGGAATTCGATATTGAAATTAAGGATAAAAAAGGAAGTGAAAATGTAGTAGCGAGATCATCTAAGCGGGATGGATAATGATGAAGGAAAAGAAATTCGGGATTCGTTTCCGGATGAGAAAGCTGTTTAAGATAGATACTCCTCAACCATGCGATTATTAAAAAATAGAATACCATCAAAGGAAGATTCGCCATGGTTTGGGGATATTGTTAACTACATTACCCGTAAGTACATCCCACCTCATTGGACTTGGCAACGAGAAAAAGAAATTCTTTTATGACTTAAAGTTTTATTATTGGGATAAACCGGATCTTTTCCGAAGATGCTCGAGATGGAATAATTAGGAAATGTATTCACGATAATGAAATTTTAAGTGTATTATCATTTTGTCATGATCGTGAGGCGGGGAGGTCATCATGGAGGATGGAAAAGCGCTTTCAAAGTTTTACAATGTGGTTTCTATTGGCCTACACTATATAGAGATGCATATAAATATGCAAAATCTTGTGAATCATGTCAAAAATGGGGAAACATATCGAAAAAACATGAAATGCCTATGCAACCGATATTAGAATGTGAGCTATTTGATGTATGGGGCATAGATTTCATGGGACCTTTCCACTATATCTTTTGGAAAAAGATTTATTCTAGTAATGGTTGATTATGTTTCTAAATGGGTAGAAATTTGAAGCTCTCCCTACTAATGATACCGAGTAGTGCTAAGGTTCCTTAAAAAGAATATATTCACACGATATGGCATTCCGAGGGCTATCATTAGTGATAGAGGTTCACATTTTTGTAACCGACCATTTACTAAGGTAATTGAAAAATATGGTGTAACTCATAAACTTGGAACACCCTATCATCCACAAACAAGTGGACGGGTAGAGGTGTCAATAGAGAAATTAAAAGAATCGTGGAGAAGACAGTGGACTCGAATCGTAAAAGCTGAAGGCGAGAAAGACTTGATGATGCATTATGGGCATACGAAATGACCTTTAAAACACCGATTGGTCGTTCTCCTTACAAATTAGTATTTGGTAAATCTTGTCATCTCCCTGTTGAATTAGAACACCGAGCTTTATGGGCTATTAAATTTCTAAACTTTGATCCTAAAATTTGTCGGTGATCATAGATTACTTCGATTAACGAACTAGAAGAATTTCGACTCGATTCTTATGAAAATGCTCGATCTACAAGGAACGCACGAAAGCTTTTCATGATAAGAGAATCTATAGTCGTGAGTTCCATGTAGGTGATCGAGTACTTTTATATAATACACGTTTGAAGTTGTTTCCGGGAAAGCTTAAATCTAGATGGACGGAGTCCATATGACGTAACAAAAATCTATAAGTACGGAGTACATTGAACTAAGCGATGGAAGAACAACTTTTATAGCCAATGGACACAGGGTGAAATTGTTCGTGGAAGCTGAAGGGATACCTCAACCAGAAGAAGTATTATTGCTTATCGACCCTCCAACGAAGTAAGGAAGCAGGAATTTTAAACTCAGCCGATTACAGGTACTATCTTTCTAATTCACCTTTTAATATACATTTTAAAGTAGTTTCGTCTTTTACCGGATAGACGTAAAAGAACTGGATGCCTTTCATAGATAGGATAAGAGTTTTTATTTTTCTTTTAAGATTAGGTCTGAATAAGGATGTCGCGTTTAAGATAGAAGCCTTAGTTTCTAAATTAAATAAAGAATTGCTAATCGAAGTCAGAGAAAGAGAACTTTGTAATGGAAATTCAAGGAGTGCAATAAAAAGAAGAGCAAGGTTTCTAATGAGATGTAGAATCTGTGGAAAAAGTGAACATGATGGACAATGTGGAAGAAATACAACCATATCCCGGGATGAGTGTTTGAATGTTATTAAGAAGGGAACGATTAGGTGGTTATCCGAAAATCCCGAGGGAATACAAAGAGATAATTCAAACGCATCACTCCACAGGAGAAAGGTTAAGGGATCGTTATGATAACAATCTTGAGGATCTGAGATCGAGGGAGTTAGCAAAAAATCCTAAAAATTATAGTGTGTGCTTTTAGTCTTTTAATTGTTTTTAAAGTTGTGTTAATTCTAAAAATTAAAAGAAAATATTTTTATGAAAAATTTATAATAAACCTATTTTCATCTCATGTGATTTTAAATAGGTATATTATATCAAAAATATGTGACTTCAATATTATATTAGTTTTTATGTATTTTATCAAGTTTTATATAGAAAAATCGTATTGAACTTAGATTATATAACATAAATCATTTGATTAACATCAAATGATCTTTATGTAGTATAATTAGAGCTCATTACACAAAAGATGATAAAAATTTCGATTTTTGGGGGCCATGTGACCGGCACGCGCCGGTACACTACCGGCACGCGCCGGTAAACCTATACACTTAAACCTAATCTCGAATGTTAGCCTCATTTCACCCATTCCCTCAAAATTTTAGAAGAGCGACCCGACTCCACCCCATTTTCGCCCAAAAATATATCAAATTTCATCACTTTTTCATCACAAATTCAACAATCCATCATCTTCTCTTCATCTAAAACATCTAAGAAGATCAACATTGAAAAAAAAGTTGAAGCTTGGCAAGTTCAAAGCTCTCTTTTCTCTCATTCCGGCGACCCACCATTAATTCCGGCGACCTAGCTTTTCTTTCTAGCATATTAAGGTAATATATATATATATATATATATATATATATATATATATATATATATATCAAATATTTCAAATTTTAGTTAAATTTCGAAATTATTTTGAATTTATTTTGATTTTATAGCCTAAGTAATTGTTGGTTCTTGTTGTTGGTGTTGTTTGTTTGTGTTGTTGTATTGTCATACCACTATCGTAGATGGCCTCATCATCTCGAAGCAATCCTAAGAGGAAAAAGACTGAAGTACAATCGTAGTACCGGTAGTTCAAACTAGGCCTTTAACCAAAAGGGAGAAAACTTTAACCTTTGAAAAAACCGCTAGTGCAGAAACTAAGCGGGCACATGATGAGTACTTTAGTAAAAGTAAGGTTTGGTTAGAACGAGGGATTGATTTTTCGAAGATTGGGAAAGAAGTGAAAGAAATTTTCAAGGATAGAGGATGGTTGGATATAGCTATGGATAGGAAAGATAAGATTAATGTTTCTATGGTATCGAATTTTATTCGGTATTATCTACTTATGATGCGATACGGTTGAGGAGATGACCTATATCCCCTAAGAAGTGTTAATGTTACTTTTTACCCCGCTATGATTAATGTATTCTATGGTTTAGGTGAAATACCGAAGAGGAGGATTATCAGAATGTTTGGGGTTTAGAACATCCTATGGCTCTACAAACCAAAGCTTATGAAGCCCAACAAGCCTTTGACCCCACTGCTGAATGGATAGAAAATAGGTTTGCTTATGGAAATTGTATTAGGGACATAAGGGCAATAAAACAGTTCTTAGGCCATAATGTATGTCCTTCCACACATGTTTGTGCATTTGGTCGAGAGGAAGTGGTTATTTCTTGGGCCATGGTTAATGATATTATTATAAATCTGGGGAAATTGATCTTTTCTAAGGCATGTGAGTTTGCAAGCCCTCGTTATCGGGGGACGTCTCCGTTCCCTAGTCTCATTTACGCCTTATGTGAGCTTGCGAAGTCCCTGTCTTACCCTCGGATAGAACCGTGTCTCCCTACATTCCTCCCATTGGTCTTAAGCCGAGAGCCTTACCTACCGGAATAATATATTACAATAATCCTAATCGTCGACCACAACAACCGCCACCTCCACCTCCTTTTCACACTCAAGTACCAGGCCACCACAGACGGTCACACCGGCCACGGAGAGCCAAGTTGAGGCTATGTTTCGGCATTTAGTTCAAGCCCAGGCTAGAACTGATGCTAATATAGCTTTAGCTTGTGAGAAGAATAGACAGTGGGCAGAGGACATTCGAGTTGGTCAAAGGGGATATCGAGATGCTATGAGTGAGTTTGATCCTAGATTTGCTGAGATTTCTGCTAGACACCCCTATAGTCAGCCTGACCCATATACTCTGCCTGATTGGATTCCGCCGATTCCACCACCTATTATATTTCAGGACTATACGCCGTCATCCATAGGACATGGTGGTATGTTTACAGGTACACCAGGGACATCCTTGGGCATGGGAGGAGTGACTTCTGTAGCAGATGTGACAGCAGGATTTGGTTCATTTGGTCTTCAGGGATCAGTTTCTATGTCGACGATGAGGACTGAGACATCATTTCGAACTTCTGTATCGGATCCACAGCAGTTCAGTTATGGTATTCATACGACGCAGTCGCAAGGAGCGGATTATACTTCGATACTATCTACATTTGGATCATCGTCATCTCAGTACGACCCTACTGGTGACATTGATCTTAACTATGATGAGGACGAGTGATTTTTTTTTTCTTTGTTGTATAACTATCTACTTTTGGTTTGACTTAGTATCTTTTATATTTGTTGTGTACGTTAAACGTTTGATGCACTCTCGGGGTAGTGCACGTTGTTATTTTGTATCTTTTTCATAGTTTCGGATGTTTTTAGATCTTTTTCACCACGTTTTAGAAACCATACAGAACTCTTGATGCAGAAAATTGATGCTGGAATGATCTGAAAATAGAAATATCTCTGACTGAGCACTATTTGACCGGCACGCGCCGGTTGGTGTCCGGCACGCGTCGGTGTAGTGGGCTGCAGAATCTTCTCAGGATATTTTCATTTCAGTCCACCTTTGTCTATAAAAGGAAACAGATGCAGCATTCCTAAAGTGCTCATTCTCTTCCTTTACCTTTAATTTTCTTGCTATAAAGAGTTTAAAATGTCCGATCGTTTGTCAGTTAACAGTTATTCTCCTCCGCATACACCAAATTCTGTCATTCCAAATCCATTTTTTCATCAAATCCCTTACGAGCCTATGTATGCTTCGGCTCACAACCCTTATATAAGTAATTTCAATCAGTCACCGGTGTTGATTGAAAGGGGTTTAAATTTCAGAAAGGTTAACAATTGGGCATTTACGAGGATGGAAATAGATGGGTGGGACTATTTTTGTCGTATGCCGAGAGGTAGGATTAATGTTACTATGGTAAGAGAATTATATTCAGTACTTTCAGAAGCTAATACTGTGTCGTTAACACAGTCTGTTACAGTGAGAGGAGTTGTTGTTCCTTTCACTTCTACCAACATAAATCAAATTTTCCTTATTCCACCGGTCCCACATCACCAAGTCATTTTGAGTATCAATGGAGATTGGATACCGGCGACGGTTTTATTACAAAATATTCGGAAGCTTGTCCACTCTTGTTCTACAATTATGATATTGATCAAAATGTCTCTACGACTGCTTTGCTTCCCCATCTTAGAACGTGGAAACGATTCATCAATTCACGAGTATATCCAACTGTTAATTTCTCGGAAGTTAGTGATGATGAATTGATGCTTATATGCGATTACTACGGAGTTGTTATAGATTGGGGGAGTCGATTCGTAAATCACATTTGTGAGTTTTGCGTTCGGGAGAAGCCCGAATTATCATCCTTTACCATTTGGATGGTTGATTTCTAGGTTATGTGTTCGTTTGGCAAGGGTTCCGGAAAGAGCGACAGATGAATATTTTCCAGCTCGCATTCCTCGTGTTGGGCTTTTACCAGTCGATATTCCGGGAGGATCGTCAAGTGGTGAAAATTAGATAATTGTGTTGGTAGTCAGGAAGAAATAAAAATCATAAAAGTATTACGGTACGTTAGTATAAGTCACAATAAATTAAAATAATTTAGTTTAATTAGTTTAAATTAGTTTAACTTAATTTATGGTTTTCTAGTTTAACATTCCTAGTAGTTTTAATTTGTATTTTAGTATTGTAATATATTTGCATGTTTTAACTTATGTTTTTAAATGTTTTTCTTTTATATTATATAAACGCTCGTCTATTTGACACCTAAAATAATCTAACCATGATAAAATTCATTTTATTTTCTAATCCAAATTTTTACTACTCATTAGCCATCGAGACGATGCCAATTCGTAAGTGGGGAGTAGGGATTGGTTAGTAAATAAACTGAATTTAATACATCAAATACTTACACACTTAGTTTAATTTTTCTTAAGGGAATAAGTGAATAATATATAATTATTATGATAAAAATGATATATTTGGATAGAACAAAATTTTTAATTAAGTAAAGTAATCTTGATATATTATTTCTATATTAATTATGTCTATTTTAGATTTTTAATAAGATTTGTAGTATATATATCTTGATAAATATTATGAAATATTTTTTTTTATGAAATTAGACAAAAGTTACTTATAATTATAATGAAATTTTAGAATAATTTTCTTTTCAAGACAAAGTATGAAATTGGAATCGGATTAGGGATGATGAGATTTTTGGCATAACTTTGATAAACCGAGCCAAATAAGCCTACCCGAACATGATTTCTAATTTTTGTCCCCACCTCGGCCTTGTAGAGTGATTAAGACCTCACTCGAAATAGCCATTATTATTAACTAGAAATTACTAACCCTAACTTAATAATGGTCTACATTTCTTTGAAAATCCCGCAAGTTTAGTATGTATTTATGAATAGCGGTGACGACATCGAAATTTGATATATCCGAGATTGAAATGAATGTTATTCGGAAGGCGAGTTTGTTATCAAATATGGTTATTAAAATAAAAAAATATATATATATATATATATATATATATATATATATATATATATATATATATATATATATATAATAAGAGTATTATAGGTATCTTTTCGAGTTTTTGATCGACAAACCAAAAATAAAATATCGATATATATGCTGATGATAGTATTCCGGCTAGGGTATTATCACGAAATGTCCTATTCTTTGGTAATGAAGGTATATGCTACAAATCTGGTGAAAAAGAAAAAGTCGAATCAAAACTATCAAGAATTATCACGAGTTTAAGGAAACCGGATTCGTGATTTTCGATCGAAAGAGTAGTACTCCGATCAATCTTGATAAAGCAATGCCTATGTTCTTAAGTTCTTAAAAAAAAAAAAAAAAAAAAAAAAAAAAAAAAAAAAAAAAACCATATTTTGAAAATTATCAAGGAAAACAGTGCCAGGAGTGTTACCGATTGAGAAATTTTTTATCAGAAGATGAAAGTGTAAGTACGTACGACTTGCTTCTACCTCTTTTGATTTTCCTTTGTTATCCTTTTCGATTAGCCAACTATCCTAAGCCTGAAAGTTACAAGCCAATTTGCCAACTACTTGACTTAGTCTTTGATTCCGATAAATCATACAGTGGAGATTAAAAAGTTGTTCTAAATATTTTATTTATACTTATAAAGTAATTCATGTAAAATTTCATTTAAATAATATTTTATAACTAATTTATTACGTTATATACACTTCTTATCTTTTTAAAATATCTTAGATAGATGAAATTAATATAATTATAATGTTGACAACATACGTTACTAAGTTAGGAATTTAATCTAGAAGAATTATATTTTTATATATTATCGCTTATTTTGCTCGAGGACGATCAAAAGCTAAGTGGGGAGTTGTGATGTATAAAAAATATATCATTATATTATAAGACTTTTTATTATTATTTTATGATATTTTAGTATAATTTCATATAAATGCATTGAAAACTTATAAAAATCATAGTTAGTTATAATTAGATGCATAAGTTATAAAAACGATAAAAATGATGGTTTTTTTGTCAGATTTACGTTTGGTGTTTCGTTGATTTTATTGCAGGATCAGATGTTTACCGAGATCCCAAAATATGACATACTTTGAAGTATAAATCATGAGTTTTTGTGGGATAAAAGATTATGCCAAAATCTAACAACTTTGAACAGATCAACTGTCCTTAATGTTTCTACCGTAACTCATCTTCAACGGACATTTGACCTAACTTAGAGGCATTTTCAAAGAAAAAGTCCTTGATGAAAGTTGTAGACCTTCAAGAGAGCTTTCCAACGAATATTAAATCATGTCAATCCGAGGTCTGACTCGAGATAGGTTTTTACGAACATCCGATATGTTGGATGGCCGGCACGCGCCGGAGAAGGCCGGATCTTGCGAAAAATCTCGACATTGGGCCCACAAATCTCCGACAAGGGAATATCTACGCGTGTAGCCGGCACGCGCCGGTGGTGCTCCGGCACGCGCCGGTCAAGTTATGTGGCCTATAAATAGAGCTCAAGTGCAACCATTTTGAAGTGTACCAATGCATATATCTCTCTTCTATATCTATCTATAGTCTCTTTTGTTGTTTTTAGTTAAATAAAAGCTGTAAACGGCACTCTGTCGGAATAATGTTGTAGTATAAAGTATCGTTATAATACTTCGAAGATGTATCAAGGCTCATTGATGTAAAAGAGTTGCTATTTCCGGAGAGTACAACTCTGAAGCTTCAATTGTAATCTGGTAACTTTTCTAATGTATTTATGTTGTTATTAGTATCTATATATTAATTATAATGATATTAGGCTAACTTAATATCTAGCCAAGATATGAAATTGGATTAGTTTTATCTTTTTAGGGAAATAGATAACGACTATGTTAAAAGTGATTAAAATCGGTTATAATGAATCTCTTTCTATGTTTGAATTGAAGTAGCTAATTGATTTGAAAGAATTCATAATCTAATTATAAATTGACGCCTTGTAGTTAGTTTATGAACTCGTTAATAGAAAGACCGGAGGGTAAAATTGGCCGAGTGAAAAACGTGACAACGGAATCCGATTTCCTAAACCGGGGGTAGATTTGTTTCGGGAGAAACAAACTCTTATTGAAATTTATACTCGAGAGATTATCACGTTAAATTCGCCTGTTTAATTGACATTTCTTAAAATTGGCCGTATGACAAAACGGGAGTGACCTATGCTTGAGGATGACATTGGACAGAGGACAGGACATATGACAATTTCATACGCTCGTGTGAGGAGAGATTGCCTAGCTTAGGAGTATACCATTTCGTATAATTGATTGGACCTTGGAAAAAGGAAGATCTGTCTTATCTAATTTCCACTAAAAAGATATAATAATTCAATAACATATTTTTGGCTAGTCTCTAATTATAATATCTATCTCCCTCCCTTAGATATTGTTTTGGTACCTATATATACTTATATCTATATATATATATATGAGGATTGATAGCATAGAAAAGGTCCGTCAGAAAGCAAGCTGCTAAAATTCTACTGGGTCTTCTCCTTTGGTTTCCCCTCCTCTCCCTCCATTTCCTCCACCTTAAATCTTACCAAACACTCCAAATTGAATCCCACTAAATCATCTCTTTTCCTTTCCTCCATATTCTCTCAATCCAAACAGGGCCCCAGTCTTCAATCTTTTGCAAGTAAGTTACTTCCTCCTTATTATTGTTCCTATTTCTTTCATAGTCGTCTCGTCTTCTTCAGTAGAGAGACTATCTGTATCCGAATCTGAGGTAGAGGAATCAGTAGGAAGGCTATTTGAGTTTGACCCAGAGCTAGGGGAGTCAGTAAATAGGTTAGAGATAAAGGAAATCTCTTGGGTCCCCCTTCCCGTTTCTTATCCTTCTACTTCTCGTCCTTTGTTTGGGACTTCTGATTTTGTTTTAAGTTTAAAGCTCCATAAGGCCACTATGGCGATTATAGGAAGCCATGAGAAGGACTACATTCTTTCCCAGGAAGTAATAACCAACATTTGTAGGGAATATGGCTTCCTTCCCTCATAGTACAACCCTACCTGGTAAAATCTAGAAAAAAAATATAATACATGCAGAAATTGCTATGTGTGATCATGCTTGGAAAATGGTTTTTTTACATATGATACCATTATGGCCATCAAACGATGATTACTGTTCAATACCTTTCAAAAGAGTTCAGTTCCCAATATGGTTATGTTATGCAATGACCATAACAAAGCACAAGGACAAACTTTGGATTTTGTAGGCTTGTATCTAAAGAAACCCGTGTTCTCACACGGACAAGTATATGTTGCCTTGTCACATGCTAAGAAACAAATAGATTTGAAAGTATATGTAGAACCTGTTTTCTTTGACAAGAAATCCTCGAGAATTACGAAGAATGTTGTTTATAAATAAATTTCGACTGATGATTAATATAATGCTATCGAAACAGTAATTAGAATTTAATTGTATATACTACGTTTCTTGATATGTTATATGCCTTTCTAAATGTGTACTGTTAGATGCTTGCTGTGTGTGTGCTATTTAGAGCGATGAAAAGTTCTTATTAAGTTGACAAAGCTGACATTTGACTCCTTATAAAAAAATAGACTGATGGTGGTAGGGAGCTTTCGTATGCACTCGAGGTTGACGACAAGAAGAACTTTTGGACTGTTATTGTCCAGCTCATGCGAAAGGATGACATCCAAATAGGGAAACACGGTAAGAAGTATCAGGGCTATGTTTTTATTGGCATGAATGTAAGTATATAATTTTTCATAGCCTTATATCTACAATATTCTAAATGTATTCTTTCTTTCTATGCTCTAATTGTTACAAATACCTTGCATGGAACTTTGGTTGGTGCTGTTAGCTACGAGTAGAGTACAGAAACATTTGATAGGATATTGCCCCCCCCCCCCATGCTCGATACTACGTGTCGAACGCTCCTATCAAAGCTTTCTTGCCAGTTTTTCAAGTTAGTGAGTAACCTTACTCATGGACACTCTCGAACATGACTCATGTGGATCCTATTCATGACTCGATCCCATACAACGTGCCATGCAATTTTAACTTCTTCACAGCACCAACCATGGGGGCGCAATATCCAATCAAGTGTTTTTGGTACTCTACTCGTAGCTAACAACACCAACCAAAGTTGAAGAAGTTCACAGGTTTATTGACCACGGCGAAGTATTTGGTAAGTTATGCTCCGTAGGTCTGGTGACATCTTTTTTTACCTTCTTCACTGTAAATGGCCTCTTATTAATTCCAGAATACACCTTCTTTTGCTCTTCACAATAATGTGCATGAATTGCTCCTTACTACCTCTATAGATTGAATCCAACAATTTACAAATTAAGGAACATCATTAGTTAAATGAATGATTATGTCTTCATGTTCACTTATCTATAGCAGCCTTTTCTCCTAAGCATGCTGCCACGACTTGGAATACACATTAATGGAGTAAAGTTCGTATCCCACAAGTATGAAGATGTTGGTTCTTCACTCATATCTCGTCCTAGATAGATCCAAAAAAACAGGGCAACTGAGTACATTGTTGTCAGCAAAGAGTTAGTTCTCGTTTCTTTTAATTATATCTTGGATTAGAGATGTCATTTTTCTCCTAAATATTCATATTACTCAATGACAAGTCATTATTGAACAAGAAAAAAACTAATGATTATTCGTGTGTGGGGAGACATGGTGGATAATTAGCCGAATCCAGTCACCAGGATGCTCCCGGAACCTACAATGCTGGTTGTTACTAATATTAAGGTCACCACACACCATGGTAATTTTTTGCACTTATGATTTCTTGACTACTTATATGCAGTTCAACCAACATTAACGTGCATATTGTTGACATCGGCCGGATAGTTAATTCTCTTGCAAATTGTCTGTTCTATGCCTTTCTTGTTCTACAGGGGCGCTCTCTGTATACAAGGACTAACAGTTGCGTCTTGCATAATCCTCCGTTGGAAGAAGTTAAATATTTTCTTCAGTGGTTAGCTTTTTTAGTTTCTTAAAATGCTATGTAAATTTGTTGTCACTTGTAGAGTGACTCAATACCCAAACATGTGTTGTATAGGTATCCAAAGCATGCCGAGGAACTTGTACTAAGCTCTACTGTTTCCAGATCAAGACAGCGTGGGTTTCTGCCACAATGAAACTTATGCCTGGTCAAAATATATTGTGGTATACCTGTTGTAAAAGCTGTAACAAAGCAGTTACCGCGCATGTAAACTGGAATTTTCCATGCTCATCATGTGGCTTTCAGACATGTTTTCACCCCGGTAAAATACCCTCTGCTAACTCTCCTTGTTATTTTAAGAAACGTTTACTTTTGCTTAAGTTAATGTATGCAATTTTATACGCATAATATGCATATTTGTTTACTGAAAAAAGAAATTCTTAAATACCTTCATGCTTTCTTATAGGTGTCACATAAGTATTCACTTGGATGATGGTAGGTCAACTTTGTGTGCTACTTTGTTCAGCCCGATGCTAACAAACTAATCAAGCACACAGCTGCTGAGTTGAAAGAACTAGATGAAAAGGTATATGTAGCTGTTGTCCTTCTTCAACGTACATCCTACTCCATATTTCGATTGAGATTGTGTTTACATGTACTAAGCTTATACGAACCTTTGTATACAGGTCACACAACAAACTTGATAAGCACTTTTTTCTTTTTTGTAAACCCTTTTGGTGTCCATACTATTAGGTCACTTGTCTAATCATGTTCTACTTATCATGCCTGCTTCCATGCCTTTGTTTAATTATTAAAACATCCATTTTCTTCGGTTGTTCCTTTGCTTGTACTCATTACCATATAAATATGGCAGCTGGTATGGCCACAGCATTTTACTTCCTGCCAGGGCCTCTTTTCACCTCTTTTTATTAACTCTCCATTCTACCCTTTGTGTGTATACAGCAATGGGCCAGCTATTATTGTTTTATTATAGTACCACAACAATCAAATCACTTGGTTCTTTTTATTAAAAAAAAAATCACGGCGGCTGCTTTATAAAATATTATTGATAGGGTTAATGTTAATAATAAGAATAATATTAAAGACCTTTTTGTTTAAGAAATTTATATATTTATTGTTTATTTAAAATTCATTAATTAATTAATCTCGGAAACTGCATTGATTAATGACATTTGTATTGTTATTATTATTATTATTATTATTATTATTATTATATTGTTAAAGATCAAGCGCTTACCATTGTACTAAAACCAATTGGTGCCAGTAAAGGCGCTACTTTATTTCTTATACATTAAGAGTGTGGGCAATCTGTCCCAACACCCCCCCCCCCCCCCCCCCCTCAAGTGTTGGCTTTCATTCAAGAGTGTGGGCAACCGTCCCAACACCCCCTCAAGTGTGAGCAATCTATCTCAACACTTGCATTTTTTTTTTTTTATAAATAATGTTTCAACCAGGGTTCGATCTCGTGACCTCTGGCTCCGATACCATGTTAAAGATCAAGCGCTTACCATTGTACTAAAACCAATTGGTGCCAGTAAAGGCGCTACTTTATTTCTTATACATTAAGAGTGTGGGCAATCTGTCTCAACATATATATATGTATGTATATGTATATAACTTCCACAATTTTTTTATGACAAGTTAAATATTAAAGATTTATCAAGGTTTAATGGTGCAGTTTTTAAAAAGATTTATAATGTTTTGGTTTTATATATATATATATGTATATAACTTCCACAATTCTTTTATGACAAGTTAAATATTAAAGATTTATCAAGGTTTAATGGTGCAGTTTTTAAAACTATTGTTTCTCAAAAAAAGTTTTTAAAAAGATTTATAATGTTTTGGTTTTTTAAAACTTTTTATAGGTTTGTTTTTAAAAGAAACAATATTAAAAGACGAAAATAGCATATCATTAATAATGACGAATAAAGTTTATTAATATAAATGTCATTAATGGATCAACTATTAATAAACAGTAGAGACGCAATTTTTATACCTATAATTATTTTTTTCTCAGGCATCATCATTAAAAATTATTATTATTATTATTATTATTACTATTACTATTATTATTATTATTATGGCAAAGACATGTGGTTTTTTTTTTCTAGACAGACATGATGACGTGATGCAACTAAAAAAATAGCTGGCCCCATTGGTGTATACATTTAAGGGGTTAAAGGGTAGAATAGAGAGTTAATAAAAAGAGGGGGAAAGTGGCCCTGGCAGGAAGTAAAATGCTGTGTCCATACCAGGCGCCTATAAATATCCATGACGTGTAAGGCTGATTTGTGGTTATAGAAATGCAGGATATTTCTTTGGTCCATGATATTGAGAAAGACGTAAATGGCAAAGCAGTTGTCTTCTTCCTTAAGTATATTGTTAAGAAATTTATGGGGAGCAGTGTTTGTAACTTTCCCGTCCTGAAATTGTACATGGGTGATAAGATTAGACTTCGTGTTGCTGCACCAGGTAGCGAGATGGAAGGCTGCCAAAGTAATTCCAGTACTAATGATGCAGATGTACATGCTAAGCAAATCAACAATCAACTCTTCAGCCCAACTACGAAGAATGTTCTCGATGAAATTAGTTCTTCACTTGATGGATATGGTTTTTCTAATCAACCGTCGTCCATGAAGAGGCGCCTTGACTTTAATAAAGTGTGCCCAGAAGCAGCTCAAATAGATACATCCAAGACAAGCAAAGAAGATGTTGATGAGGGTGTTGAGCTAATTGTTACTGGTGAAGTTGTTCCCCCTGCTAAGAAAAATGTAGTGCTGTGGTTGTGAAAGTGGAGAAGAAACCAGATGCTCCACATGATTTGGCAATTGGATCAGCCCAGTTGTTGAGGAGTCCAATGAAGAAAAGTAAGAAGAAGGAAAAATGAACTAAATTCTGCAACCTTCTATCAGCAAGGATAATTTAACTGAGGTTTTGCATCTTTTGTTTAGAACAAGTACTTCTGGCTTCTGATATTTACGTAATTATCTAGGTAGTGTATGCACAACATTTGTTTATTGTAGGCATTAGATGTTGTGATGATGTCTAATGTCTACAAAATACACATTTGTTAGGCATAAGAGGTGAAACAATCCTCTCTTTTGTGTGTAACCATGTGCAAAAAACAAGCTTTATCCATATATTGTATTATGCTATTCTCTTCAGGTGTGCCTACAATCAGCCATCCTTTTATGCTTGATGTTGGTTGTGGAACAACTTCCAAGCTATATAAAAAATGAATAACATACACCTAAATGTTTAAAGTCCGATTCATTTGTCGATGTATGCTCTAGCTCATTTACTACACTCTGAAATGACTAAATTAAATTCATAGTATCTTTTCCATTGGACACACCGTGCATTGCACGGCTTCCTCGGCCCCTAGTTTGGATGATTCAAATGTCTATTTTACTTGTCTACCTTGTTTTACAATTTTCAACCATAAGTCATTTAAGATCTTGATCTAAAATATAAAAAATCTCTATGTGCACACTACATATCATACATAGTAGTATACATATTAAATTTGCATACGGCTTTTTGCGACGTTTTTGGTCGTCCGCCTTTAGCGACGTTTTGGTCGTCGCTATATTCCTTTTTTTTTCCCTGGGAAAAGCAAAACGACGCCGTTTTTATCAAATGTTTTCTTTCCCTGTCCTCACACGCGTCCTTTTCTCAGCACACTTTCTTTTTCGTCGTCCACTTCACTTTTTTTTGGGGGGGGGGGGCAAATTCGAGTCGACACGTATATCACCACCACCGATATTTCGGCCCACTAATTTCCTTCCACATTTATTCACAACTTCAAAACCCCCCATTTCTCTCGCAAATCGAGTTTATACGGTGAAACACCACCTCTCTCATCTGCTAAGCTCTTTCACGCTTCAATTCGTCTCCCAAACTCGGCGCCGCCACCGGCGACCTTTCTGCTTAACCACCTCCTACCTTCCGCACTCTTCTTCTTCATTCTCAAATTTTGTTAACAATTATTTTTTGTACACCGTTAATAAACCGAGGTTAATACCAATTTTTTGTTTTTGTTTTACCCCTTGCAGAATCGGATATAAATATTGGTCTGGTTGGCCAAATCTCAGAACAAGGCATCGGATCTCGCCATTTCCATTCTAGATGCGGCCATATTGCGGATGCATGTGCTGGTGTCCGCCGTTATAGAAGCCGATGTCCGCTATTGGGTGGATTGATGTTGCCACTTCATTTACGAATTCTGAGCTCTGCGGTTAGGTTTTTGAATGTTTGTGTTTATTTTTTTTATTTTAAAATATTTATGCTTAGAAATTTCTGATTTATCTTTCCAACGAACAATTCCATTTTATGTGAAGCCGTTCTTGTTTATTTATCCAGAATTTCTGAGCTCTATGGTTAGGTTTTTGTTTTTTTGTGTTCAACACTGTATCGGATTGTGACGGAGAACTACTCGCAATGTCCGAAGGTGGCGAAGACGAGAAAAAAGCCAGGTGACTTCGTCGTGTAACCTCTCGGTTTCTCTCCTCTACTTATTAGGTTATTAGTCTCTCTAATAGCCGCGTACATACGCCTAATTTTGATGTAATGACCGATTCTCTATGGCTCAATCATGCTCCTTTATTTTCTCCACCTTTCATGCTCTACCATCACCGGTAATTCCTCTTTTGTTTTACTTCCTGCATGTATTATTAGCATTTTATTTATGTGTGTACGTTTATTTTTTCAATTGGCATCTCATTTGTTTACTTAGGTATATTTTGCTGCTTCCTTTGCATGCTGTGAAATTGGATTCATTGCATTTGATAGGCATGTATGAAAACTAATGATTTTCAAGTTTGTGGCTTCATAGGCTTACTGGTAGGGTAGGGCGAGAAAATAAGAGCTCTGGTCTTCATATTGCTAATTTGTTGCTAATCTGTTGATATTGCTAATTTGTGAGTGGTTGATCTTTCGCTACATAATGTAGTTGATCAATAAGTAAATTTTAATCTGATTTTGACTGTTGCGGTGCATTGCTTCCACAAGCATGTATTTGAAGAAGAGAGAGAAGGAATTGAAGAAGGAGCCTGAAGCCTGCCCGTAATTGCCTTTGGGAAACACGACACCGTGACCGCCACCGATCTCGTACGTGGCTGGGGGGGATGATCTGATTCCGTCGTGATGAAGGCGAAGTACGAAGCCGATGCAGAGATGGAGAGATTCCTATAGTTAAACCTCACCTCCAAATTCTCATCGATTGATCAGTGCAATTACTATGCAGAACCTTGCAAGGAGTTGGTGTTCATTCTCAAGCATGTTTACTCTGTTTCCCCAAAATGTTTGCAGCCATTGATCTTCAAAGAAGTTTTAGCTGCCTTTCGCCTTCTTCCTCTACTCCGTAATTGATCTTTCCTCTTTCTTTCATTTTTTGTTTTTATAATTGTTAATGCTTGCCGTTTGCTTGTGATTGATCTGTTTGTTGAAGCTCACGCCATGGCAGCTTGCTTTCGATGCTACGAAATTGCGATGACACGATCTTTATATTGTGTCAATCTGTTATTTTTCAATTGTTGCAGCATTTGTTATAAAGAACATTGAAAATGAACTTGACGTCTAAATTTGCTTAAATTTTCTGTGTAGTGTCCTATATTAAGGTTTTGTTCTTTAATCACAAAAGTTCACGAATTTGAGAGATTCTGAAATTGTGAAGCCATGTTAAACTCAAACATATAAATTAAGTTTATCTTCATGTAGATTGTAGTAGGTTCATCTCTTCATGTAATCCTTATTTAAGGAACCGGTCGATGTACAAAATTCTCGCAAGAAAGTCATAAAAAATTCTCAGATTAATAACTCTTAATTCTATACAAATTTGGATAGGGTAAAGGGATTCATTATGTAGCTTCTAATGCTTTTCTTTGTAGATATTTGTGCCTTGTTTAGTGTTCTTGCTATTCACGGTTGTCATTGATAGTTTTGTCTTCGTTGCCTCTGAAGGTTTATGCATACTGTTCTTGATTCTTCAAAGTGGAATTTGACTGCACTCATTTTTTTATTATTTTTTTAATTTTTTTCACATTGGTTTGTTATATGCTTTTTGCCCATGGATGAAATTTGCGGTCTTCTTTTATGTTATAGAATTTATTTGGGGATACAAGTATCTTTGAGAATATTGCATTCAATAATTTAAAGTACTTGTAGCTATTGACTGTTACCGAAAATTGGACGTGCTTGGCCTGGAATTGTGTCCAAAGCTAGAGACTTTGGAATTGGAATTGTGCATAAAGACTTTGGAACTGGAATGGTGCGTTGAAACATGTGCAGACCCAGATGATTTGCAGTTGAAGCATGAATTGTTTCCAGAGGTTAGGCTAGATGATTTTGTGAGGGCACCATTCTTTGGCATTTAGTTTCTTTAACTTATTTGCTTTCTTTAGCATGTAAACAAGATCTGTTATCTTATGTGGTTAAGTACTGTTATTTTTAGGACGATTTGATTGAAATAAGCCGATTATCTTGCAGATGCAGAACCTTACACAAATAATGCTTAGAAACTTCAAGGGAACGGGAAATGAGTTATACGTTGCAGAGCTTCTCAGTGACATTCCAGGGAATTCCACCAAAACCACCGACAACTCGCAATAAGAGGAAGAAAACAGCACAAAGTCACAAACCATGCATGATGGGTGCAGACAGGATTTGCTCATCACAGACGCCTAGGGATCATTCAAAGCTACCATTTTCGACAGGCTTGCTGAGCGAACAGGAGGTTAGCTCATTTATCTTCTATGGACTTTTTTCACCCTAGATTTGTCGTATTTAGCAAAATTAGTCATCAATTCAGCAATAGGCACATGTTCCAGCCAGATTATTCATATGAACATGCTTAGTTTAAAACCTTTGTTTTGTCTATATGCACAATTCTCTGTTCTCTAGCCTTTGTTTAGAATAATCGGTTTGATCAATGTCTAATTGCTTGTGATTGCTTTGTTATTGATCAGTGTCTCATGTTGTTTGCAGGAGTGAGAAAGACACAAACTGTCACAAAGACTCAATTTAAAATTTGAGATCAAAAGCAAAGCAGATGTCTACCACTTTGAATATGCCAAACTTTGGTACTAGGGACAGCTTGCTTGGGCCAGAAATGAAGCCGACATATGGTCTGACGCTGATGACTGGCCTTGATAATCATGGGATTGTTGGTCTTGAATGGCAAACAATGTGTTGGTCCCCTTGGAAAGGCTTAAGACAAGTTTGGAAAGGCTTAAGACAAGTTTAGAAGGGGGTGAATAAACTTGTCAACTTTTAAAACTTCTTAGACAACTTTAAGACAGAGTTACACACAAACAGACACTGCTCAGTAAGCTGAGAAACTCTGATGTACTAATAAGTATGCTGAAGGTGTAATGCAGCAGAAAACTTAATTTAAAAGCCTTTGTAACAGATGCTATGCTAATTCCAACAATATGTGAATGTCAATATGGTGCAGTAGGTTTATGTTGATATGATTAACAATGCATTTGAATACCTAAACATGCCCAATTAAATGTGTGAGGCCGGTCTAACTACAAGAAATAAGGACAGAAACGAGGGCCAAAAACGTGCAGCGCACGTTTGCCGCCACTAGTACTCTACTAAATATATACGTGGTGGGGATTCGGATGCATTTCATCGCGAGCAGAGTCGGTAAAATAGATGAAAATTGTATTTGATAAAGTGTAATAAGTGTTTTACTTGCTAACTTGTCCCCTTGTGTTTCTTTTTTCTTATTCTTAAAGCCTCTGGTATCCGGAAGCAACTGGCTCAACTAAGCTGGAGTTCGGCACGAATCGTGCCTGTAGAGTCTAACTCTTACTTGGGGGTAATGCCTAGCCAAGTTCTCTTTCAACATGATGCTTCAGAGGATAATCGAACCGGCGACATCCCTAGATATTCTTAAATCAATTACCACTAGAGCCAAACTACTTGGTTTTGTCCCTTATATTTCATGCTTGCATAGTGCATTGGCTTGTCTTCCAGACGGGTTGAAGATAAAATTGGTAGAAGCAAAGGACAGACTAAAAGAATTTCAGGATTTGCACAAAATTGTAAATGCTCTTTTAACTGAGGATGTATTGAAATCATTAATTCCATGACAGCCCAAAAGGGACAATCATATAGAAGGAGGGAAGATTATGCAAAATCAAGCTTCCAAGCAAAAAGATTTGGACAGCCAAAGTCCCCATAAAAATTTGTAGAAAATCATGTTTGTGGAGCTCAAGTCACTTATTTAGAATCTTTTGCGTTGAATATATGTAAGCCACTCGCGATTCTTTTATGATATGCGTATGTTGGGCCCCGGATTCCTTTCAGCTCTAAGCGAGTGGAAATACTTGTAACGAGTTGTTCTAAGATCTTCGATCTCAAGTTTATAGAGAATGAGCTATAGGGTGGTGTTTGAGCTCACTTCAATTCCTAGCATTTTTTTAGGGACAAATCCTATCAGATAAGTATGAATACAATGTGTATATTCTTTTCGTTTAGAGTTGGTTAAATTCTATAAGAGCATGGATTTTCGTTTTCTGTACTTAAACTGTACAAGGAAGCTTAGACTGTTTTATTTTTCTCTTTTTCTTCCCTTTGTATTGAAGTGGAGAAAGCTGGTTTTGATCACCAAATACCGCAAAGTAACGATTAAGATTTTGAAAAATGAAATGGTTAATCTTCAAGAACCTAATTATGCTTTGTTTATCAATGCAGGGCTCAAATGGGATCTTTTAATTCACTCAAAACAATGAATACTGGGAAAGCAAACACGGTGATCATTCAAATAAGCAACAGAAAGAGAAAATGTAGAGTAAGTTAGCTATATCAAAGCCTAGAACCGACTTTTCGTAGGTTAATGAACAAGAATCGACTTTATCAAAGTCAATTCTCACAATGCATCTACGAAAAACGGTTATAGGCTCCATAACCAATTTTCACAAAATCGGTTCTACTGTAGTGCAGATGTAGAATGGTGCATGAGTAGATTGAGTGTGATGCAAATAATAGTCCTTTTTTATCACAACCCAAGTTATTTTTATCCTTGTAAATAATTCTACCATTTAACGTATCATTTCATGCTATATCAAAGAAATGTTTCTCCACGTCAATGGCCGTGCCATGACGGTTGTCCCAGGAATTTGACTTCACACCAGAGACTGAACATTTATTATATAGAATTCAGTCCCTTTACTTTCAATATTCACATACGTCCCATATGTACTCACATAATATATTTTAAGAAATTTCACAACCTCATATCTCGTATCCACATATCTATAAGTTATAACAGACACACTCTCTCTCTCTATATATATAGTACCCTGACATCACATTTACGAGTACATATGAAAGAAGGAGGTGGTGTGATTGTGTGTGCTAACATGTTTGTTCATAAAAATAAAAATGCTCAAAAAAGAATGCTATTAATGTCATAGAGAAAATTCACAGTAAATAGTATCTTTCAAAGCATCATACAATAGTGCAGCTAATGAACAACAACGAGTACATGCTCAATATGTGCTGAGATTCTTATTGGATCATATGGTTTTCTTAAACAATTTGAAATGCCTATTAGTGTTTTCAGCTATATCTCATTACAGTCTTTGGAGTTGAATGGCGGCATTTCCGCGTATCTGCTGCAATTGTGGTTTGCCTTCCAAGACTTGAAAATCTAAAGCTTGCTTCAGTCTATTTTGAGTCTGAAGAAGCTTGTGAAAAACTTATAAGCGGATGTCCAATGCTAAATTATCCACACCCATGTATAGACACTACAGATGAAAATGATTTTACTTGTATCATTTCTTCAACATCTTTGAGACTATCATATCTCTGGTTAGACTTTTATGCCCGAAAATATCAAACGTAAAGCGAACTAGCTTGAGGTACTAAGTAAGGAAGCCCCAACTCCAGAATGCAATAATATTGATACTCATTTTCAAGTATTTCATACACGATACATAGCTGAAGACGTCTTAAGTATGTTGAAGAGATCGTAAGCGTAAAATCACCATCTTATTAAAAGTCTTCGGCCATATGTAGGGGCACCTAATTTAGTATTGGGCATCTGCTTATAAGCTTTACAAAAGCTTCTTTAGACTCGAAATAAACGAAAACAAGCTTTAGACTTTTAAGTCTTGGAAGGCTAATCACAATTGCGGCGGATACATGAATGCCGTCATTCAACCCCAAAGATTGTATCGATACACAACTGAAAACACCCGTAGGTGCTTTAAATGGAATGGAATGCAAGAACAGTCTCGACACCGAAAAAACTCACGGAAATACACTCGGGTTACCAGACCAAATGAAATCTATTAGTAATCCAGATCCAGCATCATGGTGAAGCAAAACATTGTAAACATGTCGGACAAATCTCATACTTTCACCTTCATCTTCTTTGTCCCAATGAACAATCAAGATTACGGACTATCATCCACAGTAACTTCCATCTATTCAAAAGAACAGTTGTGCCTTCAAAATTCTTTGTTGGAAGAAAAGGAAGAATAATACCCAGAAATCAGAATGGAGTCTGGTAAAAATCTAATCCTATCAGCCAAATCAAGAGATTTGTTTCTCCGTCTCCCGGAATAATTATCGACATAGGTTGTGGCTTTTCTAGGCTTCATCGGAAGGTTAATACAATAAGTTTCAGCTGATTTGAATACTTTAAACTAATGCTTATCATGAGTTCTGACAGAAAAATAAGTGAACAGAGCTATTTGAAAATGAAAATCAAAGCAGAGTAGTAGAGCACTCAGATACATTAATGAGAAATTGAGAGAAGGAACTTAGCTGTACAATTATACTGGATAAAAAAAAAAGGAACGGACTCTGCTGGCTGCTGCATCTCAATTCATTTGACAACCTATTTTTAGCAATGACCTGATTCTCAAGTACTCCTTTTATACCCACTTCTTTTCCGGACCGCACTTCTATGCCCACTGCCTCGCCACTAACGGAAATTTTATGGTGGTCCTTGACTAAGTATGACTTGATAATCCAGAATCAATAGAAATCCAGAAAAACACACGGGGCCCAATCATGTAAAATATAAATGCCATGTTTTTACAAATTTGCACCTCTTTTAAGAAATCCTATTGGAGGACCAAGTATGACATGGTGGTCCTGAACCACTATAAACCTACTGAGATATAAGTTGCTTTCAAGGACGTACCCAGGTTCGGGTTGTGGTAGTCACCCGATTTTTATTTTCGGTACATTAAAACTCTTATATAATCCAATCCAACACGGTTAATTATTTAATCACCCGATCATACGATATAGATATAAGTTGCTTTCAACTAAAAATAAAAGATAAATAAAAAAAAATTGCAAATGAACCACATAATACTTGGATTTTTTTTTTTTTAACGGCAATTGATATCAGATTTTAAAACGACTAGTTTTGAGGTTGTTCGATTACGGAGGAATATCTTTCAAAGTGTGTTTGATTGTGCACAAGATCGGACCTTTGTCTTGACTGCTGGACCGTGGAGCTTTGACGGCTATTTCTACTTCCTGCGGGAAGGAATTGGTTCCATATCTGTGAGGCACACACTCCTCACTCATTCCAGAATAGTGCCAACGTGAAAATGATTCAGACCGCGCCTCTTACGATCCTTAACGAACACATCAAACCCTATCTTGAAACAAGCAGGCGTCTGCAATCACTTTAGGACTAAGGTTAATCCATATATGATCATCTTGTGATTTAATGGGATTTCTCAATCACGGAATTATATGAGAAAATGCAAATCAAATCGGTCCAGTCCTATATGACTACATCATATATAAATGCCCCACTTAGATAACCAATATCGACGGTCCGGATAAGACGGTCACACCTTAAAGTGTTCTGGGCGCATTAAGGGTGGTTTAATCAATAGACCCCATACTTTGATTAAGTTCACCATAATAGTTCAAGTTTATCACCATCAACTTAATCCTCGTGTGTGACACACACTAAGTTATATGGCTAAATATGATACAACTAGAAGTTTTCAGTAGTGTATTATTCACAAGCACGAAACAAGTAATAAGATGAGGATAAATCTGTCATTTATTAATTATAAAAACAATTACAGAAATTGTCTTTCGGGGGCTACTTCCAACAATCTCCCACTTGCCCGCAAGGACAAGTAATGATTGTCTTTCGGGCACTACATCTAACAATCTCCCATTTGCCTGTAAAGTCAAGCAACAATTGTTTTTAGAGCACCACACCCTTATTCTTTCTATCCACAACATTCTCCCACTTGCTTTAAATTAGATGAGACATATCTCCCAATCTCATACCCGCCAAGCGCTTATCCGTGACAGTAGATGCCACGCGTCTTGGTAAACTGATCAGCTGGGTTGTCGGCTCAAGGCGATCTTTTAGTACCGAAATGTCGCCTCTCTGCACGGTCTGTCTGATCAGGTGGTACTCTTTCTCAATATGCTTTTGACCTCTTGTGACTTCGAAGATCATTTGCATGAGTTACCTCTCAGCTGTTTTCACAGTAAAATGGTATCGGCTCATCGAGACCTGGAATTACTTCCCGATCCAACAAAGAACTTCTCAAGATACACTACCCCTTTAGCTGCTCCAAAAGCTGCTATGTATTCGACTAACAGAGTCAAATTGGCAGTGTTGGATTGCTCCAGACTATAGCTCCATCACTATGAGAAAACACTGAGCCTGAGATCGATTCACGATCATCCTTAATCCGACTTAAAATCAAAAACAGTGTAGTCAACGATACTCAGGTTGCACCCGAATACTCAAGCATACAACTCCTCGTTCTCTAAAGGTACTTGAGGATGCACTATAGTGCTACTCAACGTCCGAATCCAAGATTCGTCTGTTATTGTCTTTTAATAACCTGACTTTCTCTATCCAAAAGAGAGTATGTTCCATTTTCTCTATATCCAAAGACTAAGAGAATTTTTCTGTGAGGGGTTGGGTAGGAAACCTCTCGTTGAATATAGCATGCAAAGAAATGTATTATCATCTTAACCAAAAAGATGGATGGGATACTGCCACAACTTGTTCTCATGAACTCGACCGAATCGATTTCTAAGAACATAGTCAACTTCTCTAATTCAGAGAAGCTTTGGCTCGTCAGTTCCAGACTTCAGATAACACACCCATGTTGATCACAACTGTTGTAATGTTACCTTGCATTTACACTAACGTCTACACTTTACCAATATTGATTCTATGGCCTACAAAAGATTCATCAATATTCTGGTTAAGCCCATATATTTCATGTTGAAATAGTTTCCTAAACCCAATCGGGTTGGACCGGATCCGACCGGGACGGATCATTTCTACTATTTCTTTATGTTTATACATATTTTAAATGGCATTTTTTGTTGTCATATATATGTTCTTTTAAAGAACCAATTATGAATTGTTATATGATAATGTCCTTAGTATTAAACTGTGAAAGAGAAACCATGATGGACGATTATGGTTGATGAGATCTCTAATCACTTTAATAAATTTGATATGTAAATGTCTCTAGGCTGATGTACTATTAAATGGGACATTCATATTACGAACAGACTAGCACGTATTAGATGTCTTCTATCTTTAAGGGTAGGGATATATCTCGTTTATCGAAGTGTAAAGACACTTGGACTGTACGTGGACGTGTATTAGAGAATGCGTACGTTAGACTGACCCACTTACATTAAGTGTCGCACTATTTGGCAGTTGTGTAATTATCTTTTGACCGGAGTCTTCATGGCATAACGGTGTGGATTGTCATGCTTTGACACTATTGAGGTTTCCTCTAGCCACGGGGCGATCATGCGGTAGTGATTGGGTGTTTGAAGCATGCGGAGTATACATGTTTGGTCGTCTGGGAATCGCGTACCCTATCAGTAGGGGTGAATATCCGAAAGGGCCTTCTTATAAGGAATGTCTTACTCTCGTGAATCTTTGCAAAGTGGAAGTAAATGAGTTACTTCGAGAGAGCATGATATCCAGATTATAAGATACGGTCGTTGATATTTTGACACTCGACTAACGACCGTATGGATATTATTACAGCGATAGGATTGTAAGTTACACGGTAACTGTTTCACATGAAAGGTAGTAGTAATTGAATTTGACTCTTCCGATGATTGGGGTCACGGTGTGTTGCTAGACGCTATCCCGTGATCGTTAGGCATGAAGGGGCATTTTCATAATTTGCACTTTGTGTCTACGGCCAACATATTCGGAAGCCTATCGGGTCACACACATATGAACATCTATCCGGATTAAAATGTGGTTATAGTTGATAACCAAATAAGAAAATTTTATCTCGAGACTATAAAGGTTATAGTGGTAAATTAATATAGTGGTATTTATTTATTATGAATAAATTAAATACAAGATATTAATTATATTATTAATTAAAGAATATTCCGGAAGCCAATTATTGGCTATAAGGGGCGCAGATTTATAGTGTATAAGATATATTTAGATTGTGCAATTTAATTAATAAGATTACCATAATATTAATATAAGATATTAATATTTATTTAGATATATATGGACATGCGTGACATGCATTTGCATGTGCACAATTGTAGACTACAATTTGTAGTAAATATGTATGGATTTATATTTGTAATATATATTTGTGAAATATACACATGTGCAAATTGATTTATGGTAATAAGATAAATATAGTCAATATAAGATATTGACAATATTTTGGAAATATTTAATATAGGATATTAAATTAAATGAGATAAATCAATCAATTATATTTTCCTTATTTTACTAGTAAAAGTTTTTCTTCCTCTCTACTCTACATTGGGGCGCCACATCCATTATAAATAGGAGGTGGGTGTCAAGCTCTTTTGTACATCACAACTCCAAGAGCTAATAGGTCTTGTGAAAAATAGAGAGAGTTTTGAGAGAGAGAAAAGGCCGGTCTAGCAGCCGGATTTTTCTAGTAGCAATCCAATGGTGGATTCCGGCGGGTTGTTCGTGTGGACAAGCGGTAGAGGCCGAACGCTTGGGTGGCTCCGTGCATCGCTACTCCTCTTAGACGTTCAAAGCGTCGATCTTTTAGATCAACCAAGGTAACCACCGTCTACTACTTATTTGTTTATTGCTTAAACGAAGTCGATCTTGGGTCGATAGGACATACATTTTAGATTCCGCTGCGTTCCCGCGTAGATTTCCTAACAGTGGTATCGGAGCTAGCTTCGAGCTTAAGCAATAAGCATGTTATTTTGCGTAGTTAATTTTATCGTTTAAATCACGTAATTAAAAGATGAAAGATTTTTTATTCGCAAAACGATACACGAAAAAAAAAAAAGGGAGATCTGGTTGTGCTCGGCCGACTGGCGGTGGCACCATCACCGGCGGCGGCTAGTCGGCGGCGGCGCGCGCAGGGCAACCTCCTGCCGGCGTCGGTTGACCGGTCAATGCTGGCGGATCTCTAAATTTTTGTTTTGTTTATTTTGTGATTCAATATGGTTCATAGTTGTGATTGATAATTCTTCTTATGTTTAGTTGTGTCATGTGGCTAACCAATGGTTCAAATAGTTTAGGCCATTGGGATGCCACATGGCAATAAAATAATAATGGACTTTCTAAACTTTGTTTGGAATAGGCCTAGGCCCTTTCCAAATATTTGATTTGGGAAAAGGCCTACGCCTAGGCCACTTCCAAAATTTTGATTTTGGAAAGTGACCAGGCATATTAACCAAAATATTGGCATTTCCAAATTTTGTTTGGAATAGGCCTAAGCCATTTTCAAAATATTTGATTTTAAAAAAAGCTTAGGCCTAAGCCCTTTTCAAAATTTTGATTTTGGAAAGGGCCAAGGGAGATGCATTTTTTGGTTTAGGAAACCAAATGCATCCCTTTTGATTAAGAATCAAAAGGCTAGAAACAAAAGAGAATTAATTTTAATTTTGATTTATTTTTAGAATAGTTCTAACTAGTTAAAATTAAAATTAAAATCGTTTAAAATTAATCGTTAATTTTATTTCGATTAAAATCATTTAATTAATTAAATGTTAATTAGTTAAGTGATTGGATAAAACTATTTAATATATTAAATGTTAATTGATTAATTAAGACGCAAGTAGTTACATTTTAATTTTATCTTTTTCATAAGATGTTATTGTATGGATTAGATATAGTAGATATAATATGATTATATGGACCCCGATTGATCATGGACTCGACCGATCGGATAGATGTGAATGATTTAATTTTATGTTGGTTTAAAATTGTCCTAGGCCGTTATGAAGAACGTGACTAGTTTATTTTATGCATTTATCCTATTCCCGTTAGGTCCCTCCGTGTGCGGCGGGTGTATTTATTTTATTAGATTGAATTAAATGTAACAAGAATGGAGCAGAAGATGGAGGCCAAAGAAAGAAGAATAAAGATCCCATTGGAGATGGCGCATTAAAGATCATATTGGCGGTTGCAGCTACCCTTAGATTGTGACCCGCGGTTTCGTCAGTTTGTATTCGAAACCGCACCTAGGAAAAGTCCATGATCATACCAGTTACTTTACGCATTTATTTATTTTGTGCTTGTATTTATTTTATATGATACGATAAATGCATGACTAGGCACGATCTAGATAAATGTGTAAGATGTATGTCGATAGAGATAGATATATTTCATGAGACCGTAATTAAAATTAATTAAGTGAATTAATTTACGTAAATACTCCCACAACAAAAATCAAGTCGAAATATTGTCTCATAATATTATAGCGACGGTGAAGAGCCTTTGTTCGGATCCAACTGATCGGCCCTCGTCGGGAGTTCACCTACCACATGTATATCGTCGTTATTGAGATATGATCATATGAGATCTCGTGAATATTGGGTTATGACTTGACTAGAGTATTGCGGTGATTGGCCCTCATCAGGACCGTCTTATTCTAGAGGCAAGGGGTTGACTACCACATAAAGGTGTGTATTGTCAAAGAGTTGACTAGTCAACCACCAAGAGTCACATAGAGATATGATTGGTAAGTGTTACCTACCTTTCAAATTATTCCAGTTGATCGGCCCTCGTCGGGAACCGGGGTAACCAGATGGGATCTTGGCCACTAAAGAATTTTGAAAAGATTCTTGAAAGTCAATTGGGAGTAGTTAACTAGTGGGAGCAAAATCATAAATCAAAAGACCATTTTTTATTTTGCGTGTATAAAAAACAACACTCTTTTATCTTTATTCTTATGTTGTAGTTTTAGAAAACTTTATATTTATGTTTTATTCTCGATTAGTAAAACCAAATTATGACTGTTACCTTTTGAGAAACGTTCTCAAATATGGTTAAGTAATTTTAATCCTTTAAATAAGCAATGACAAAGCATCCCCGTTGTAGTAGTTAGAGACAAGGAGACTACATATTTGATGCAGTGCTCCAAGACTTTAAAGAAAAGCTGAAGTTCATGATATTGGATACGATCCAATATGATCATTCAGTCATACGATGACAATTAATTCAAACGTTGGATAAGAGTGACCAGACCGAATTTTGGAAAGGTTGTTTTCAAAATTGTAAGATTTAAGTATCGACTTAATTCTATCATTGCTTAAAGGTTAATTAAATAGTCAATGTTTTGAATACGATTCAAAAGGTTAAATAAACTATTTAATAAACTTTAGATTTTCTTTATGAAAGGAAATTAAAGACATAGCTCTTGTGATCTTTCTTAAGTCTTATGAAGACTACACTGAGAAATATTTACAAGTGCTTAAAGGATTAAAAAGGAAAGTTAGGGCATGTGCTTAAATAGAGGACTTATTGAAGCCTCTATCCCAAGCAAGAATGTTGAGACAAATCTATCTAAGTACAACGTCGACTCTAAGATATATGATATCTTACGAGTGTGATTAAAATAGAAAGATTAAATACAGATATGGAAGGTGAAGCAAACGTTGTAACACTTACCATATTCTAGATCTAGTAAACTGATAAGGGAACTAAATAAATGTTATTATGTTCCGGTTCTTATGAAGAACATGATTTTCAGTTACTTGTTAGGATTTGGTATTCAATTGTAAGGAATAAATATTATTCCGATAGAGTTGAAAGGTCACTGAATCTAACATACTAGATTGATGCCACTATAAAGTTGATATATGTGATGAAATCTCAACTAAATATTTGTATGGTTGTTATCCTTAATATTTGGTGGTCGTTATAGACATAGTCTCTATGGAGGGGAATCGTGTGATCAGATGGCATTCTGATGACGTCTGAACCATGTGGTTATGAATCATATGGGCAATACGTATCTTATCTAGAGATGTCTGAAATACCCTTTTATGAAAAGGTTATTAAAATCTAGAAAGTTGTCCAAAGCCTAAACATACGGATGTTTGTTGGCTTATGGCAATTAATGCCACAAATAATTGTTCATTAATCTCTATGACTATTTTAGAAATAGTTGAATGTACTTATTGAAGTGCGACAATTCGGAAAGCCCGAAAAGTTCGAGCTAGCATGAATATGAGATTGATGAACTACTTAGGAATTAATCTTCAATTGGATTGAAGTAATTAATACCTGAAGGGTGTTTCAGAAGTCGTCTGAAAGGAATAAGATTCTCCCTTGAAGGATACCATCTTTGGGATACACAATTTGATTGTGCTCCTAAAATGGAAACAACACTTTATATGATAAAGGTGTGACGCAAGCCATACGAAGTATCCCTTACCCGTTTCGGGATAGTGCCCTTATACTTAACCGAGTTCCAAAGAATAAAGGTTGAATAAATTCCATATTAGATATGGAAGGGGATAATGTCGAATCTATCTTAACCGATGATTTGAAGTTGTCATAGGCAAAGTCAGAAAGTCTTGGAGCCTAGTATGACATATGCAACTTTGTGGAATATCTTAGCAAATACGCTAGATATTATTTACTTGACCGCGGAGCAAAATGTTTGTCTCCAAACATGCTGTCTTCGAGAGGAAGTGTTTCTTCCAAAAGAAGCAGTGTGAGTAGATTTAGATCTCAAAGGTAGTTTGAGAACCACAAGGAGATATTCAACCATAGGAACGTAAGCAAACGCCACATAGCGATGAGGTGTAGAACATTGCTCAGTGCACACAAAAGTTCTGTAAGTTTGTGGATAACCTCAAGCCTGAAAAGGCTGATGGTATGTTCATCTTGAAGAATGAATATCTCACGAGTAATGAAAGAATGTTTAAAAGGAAAGATTGAGAGATATGGCCAGGAGCCATAATATCTGAATTAGATTCCATCAGTGACAACTAGGTTGTGAACCTAGTCTGTCTTACCTAGAGGGAATGTCCCTGAAAGGCTGACATGGATAGTAATATGATTACCATAAGGCTATAGTGATGGCTGAAGGGTACGGGGTAAACCTTGTAATTATCTTTATGCTGTCAGTTGAGCCCAGTTCTATTCAGACGATGCTTGTTATAACTTGATATCATGGCTATATGATAGTGTTGAAGACATTGCTCAAACAACTCGATGTTCATAGATGATAACATGATATGTGAGCCCACGAGATCCATTTAGGGACTCAAACAAGTTTCTCTAGACGATTTCTTTGTTTGATAATCAAAGGATTTTGATTTAGTCAAAAGAAGGATATGCCCAATGTGCAAGAAGGACAGTGGGAGTGTGTTACGATTTTTGAGTAAGGTATTGTATATCTCTCTCGAGAATTATCACCCCATGTCACAGTCAATCAATGTTTGGTAGTTCAATGTCTTTACGAAAGCACTTGGATTGGTAGTTCTTATTTTTAGAAACAAGAATCTATAGTGATAGATTTAACTGCTGTTAGATTATAGTTTACCTATACAGATGTGATGCTAAAAAAGTTTAGCATAGATCGTGAAAAGAGATACTGCTAGCCGGTGTTCCCAAGATCTATCTATGTTAGGACGTTAGTCCTAAAGATGAGGTGAAAGATGATGCTTATGAAAGGTTTCCTTCGCTACTGCGATAGGAACCATCATAAAGGTAATGCCGGATGTTCATAGTCCATGAAGAGTCATGAGCAAGTATGAAAGTAAATCTGGTGAATGTCTAGAATATCCTTAAACAAGTTAAGGAAGATTTCTTAGTTTATTGAAACTTGGAAATAAATAAATATAGTTATACAGACGTATATCCTGAGTCTTATGAAGTCGATGTTAGGAAATCACTAGTTTAACGCAGTGGAATTTGAAATTTGATTTACTTTTACTAGATCGTTCTTCGTTTAATGCAATAAACACGTTAAGTAGTTTGACGGTTATACCTTGATGATCTATAAGATCGTCGCTTTGACCGTCAACGGAGAGTAGTACAGTGCGCAAGCCATCCACGCGTCCGGCCTCTATCGCTAATCCACACAAACTCCTCGCTAGAATCCTCCTTGGATTGCTATTTGAAAACTCCGGTTGCTAGACCGACCTTTTTCCCCTCTCTCCAACTCACTCTTGGATGCTCTCTATTTTACACAAGAACTATGAGCTCTTGCAATTGTGATGTACAAAAGAGCTTGACACCCACCTCCTATTTATAGCTAGAGGTGGCGCCCCATATGGTGTGGAGGATAAGAAAACATTTTCCCAATAAAATAAGGAAAATCAATTAGATTGATTTATCTCTTTTATTATAATTAATTTTGCCAATATCTTATATTGAATATAATTATCTTATTACCATAAATCTAATTTTTCAAAATCAATTAATATCTTATATTAATATTATGGTAATCTTATTAATTAAAGTGCACAATCCAAGTGTATCTTATACACTTATAGATGGCGCCCCAAATGCCAATTAATTGGCTTCCGGAATATTCTTTAATTAATATATATTTTGTATATAATTAATATCTTGTATTTTATTTATTCATAATAAATAAATACCACCATATTAATTTACCACTATAACCTTTATAGTCTAGAGTTAAACTTCCTTATTTGGTTATCAACTATAACCGTATTTTAATCCGACTCGATGTTCATATGTGTGTGACCCGATAGGCTTCCGAATATGTTGGCCATAGACGCAAAGTGCAATTTACTAAAATGATCTTCATGCCTAACGATCATGGGATAACGTCTAGCAACACACCGTGACCCCCAATCATCGGAAGAGTCAAAAGCAATGACTACTACCTTTCATGTGAAACAGTTACAGTGTAACTTACAATCCTATCGCTGTAATAATATCCATACGATCGTATCTCGAGTGTCAATACATTAACGATCGTATCTTATAATCTAGATATCATGCTCTCTCGGGATAACACATTTACTCCCACTTTGCAAAGATTCTCGAGAGCTAGACATTCCTTATAAGAAGGCCATTTCGGATATTCGATCCCAATCATAGGATACGCGATTCCCGGACTACCAATCATGTATACTCCGCATGCTTCAATATCATACCCAATCACTACCGCATGATCGCCCCGTGGCTAGGGGAAATCTCAATAGTGTCAAAGCATGACAATCCACACCGTGATGCTATGAAGACTCCGGTCTAAAGGATAATTACACAACCGCCACATAGTGTGACACTTAATGTAAGTGGGTCAGTCTAACGTACGCATTCTCTAATACACGTCCACGTACAGTCCAAGTGTCTCTACATTTCGATAGACGAGATCTAACCCTACTTTCTATAAGATAGAAGACATCCAATACGTGCTAGTCTGGTTATACTATCAATGTCCCATTTGATAGCACATAAGACTAGAGACATTTAAGTACCAATCTTGTTATAGTGATTAGAGATCTCATCAACCATAATCACTATCATGGTTTCTATATCACAGTTCGATACTAGGGACGTTACTATATATGTACAACATATAACATGAAGATAAACAATATATAATAACATAAGTGCTTTTTATTAATCATAATAAAGTTATTACATGAACTAAATAGACTTTAAATGACCCGACCCGGTCGGATCCGGTCCAACCCGATTGGGTTTAGGACACCTTTCCAACAATCTCCCACTTGGCCTAAAGCCAATCAACCATATGCCTAAGCCCGTGCAAGTGAACATGTTTCTCATGCTTTGCTTGAGACAATGCCTTGGTTAACGGATCAGCTATGTTATAATCCGTGTGGACTTTCTCTATTTTTACATCTCCTCTATCTACTATCTCTCTAATCAAGTGATAGCGCCGTAGCACATGTTTGGACTTCTGATGAGACCTTGGTTCCTTTGACTGAGATATCGCTCCATTATTATCACAGTACAGAGGCACTGAACCTTCAATGGAGGGAACCACACCAAGTTCAGTAATGAGCTTCTTCATCCAAACTGCTTCCTTTGCCGCATCCGAGGCTGCTATGTATTCGGCTTTCGTTGTAGAGTCTACAGTAGTCTCCTGCTTGGAACTCTTCCAGCTCACTGCTCCGCCGTTAAGCGTGAAAACAAATCCAGATTATGACTTAAAGTCATCCTTGTCAGTTTGGAAACGGCATCTGTATAACCTCGTAATACTAAATCATCATTCTCAAAAACCAGGAACATATCCCTAGTACGTCTCATGTACTTGAGGATATTCTTGGCAACAATCCAGTGACCATCACCTGGATTGGACTGGTACCTACTAGTCATACTAAGAGGGTACGAGACATCTGGTCTAGTGCACAACATGGCATACATGATAGACCCGATTGCCGAAGCATAAGGGATCTTACTTATTTGTGCCCTTTCCTCCTCTATCTTATGACTCATTCCCTTCGACAGGTAGACCCCATGTGACATGGGCAGCAATCCTTTCTTGGGATCGCTCCATCGAATCTCTTGACATCTTGTCTATATAGGTGGATTGCGACAGACCAAGCAACCTCTTAGATCTATCCCTATAGATCTTTATTCCTAGAATATAGGCTGCATCACCCAAGTCCTTCATTGAGAAGTTCTTGGATAACCAAGCTTTGACTGATTGTAACATAGACACATCATTCTCTATGAGCAATATGTCTTCTACATAAAGCACTAAGAACACAATGGCACTCCCACTAACCTTCTTGTAAACACAGGGCTCATCTTCGTTCTTAATGAAATCAAACTGTTGGATTATCCCATCAAAGCAAAGATTCCAACTCCGAAGAAGCTTGCTTTAATCCATAAATGGATCTTTGCAGTTTACACACCATCCTGGTGTCATTGGTTGTGAAACCCTCAGGTTGTGTCATATACACTTCCTTAGACAGGTTCCCGTTAAGGAAAGCTGTTTTCACATCCATCTGCCAGATTTCGTAATCATGGTATGCTGCAATAGCGAGCAAAATTCTAATGGATTTTAACATGGCAACAAGCGAAAAGGTTTCGTCATAGTCAACTCCTTGTCTTTGCTTATAACCTTTTGCCACTAGCCTAGCCTTGTAGGTAGTCACGTTACCGTCCATGTCGGTCTTTCTCTTAAAGACCCATTTACACCCTATAGTAACTATTCCTTCAGATGGATCAACTAAGTTCCAAACTTGGTTGTCTTTCATGAATTCCATTTCAGAATTCATGGCTTCCAGCCATTTCTCTTTGTCATGCCTTAATAGCACTTCCTCATAAGTTATAGGGTCCTCATCTTCCATGAGATAAACGCCAGTGTACCTTTCGGGTTCACGGCGTTCCCTGGTGGATCTTCGAGGTGCTAGTGTGTCCACGGTAGAGGTTGATGTCACATCTGTGTGTGGCAAGTCCTCTACTTCCACCAACTGACTGTTATCCGTAAGTGGTTCTCGAATTTCTTCAAGATCAATCTTACTCCCACTGACCCTATCCAGAATAAACTCTTTCTCTAGAAAGTGGCCAGTCCTGGCAACAAACACCTTTTGTTCCTCAGGATGGTAAAATTGGTATCCTCTAGTTTCTCTAGGATAACCAACAAACAGACATTTGTCAGATCTAGCCTCTACTTTGTCAGGCATCATCCGCTTCACGTAAGTCGGACAACCCCAAGGTTTAAGATATGCTAGACTCGGTTTCCTCTTGTGCCATACCTCGTATGGTGTGGATTCAACCGTCTTTGATGGAACTCGGTTTAGTGTATAGAATGCGGTTTCTAGAGCATACCCCCAAAACGATTTTGGGAGAACTGCGTAACTCATCATGGATCGCACCATGTCTAACAAGGTGCGGTCCTTTCAGACACCCCATTCATCTGTGGCATCCCGGGAGGGGTCCATTCATGTAGAATCCCATTATCCATCAAATAGTCTTGAAATTCTCCATCTAGGTATTCTCCACCTCGATAGGATCGAAGTGTTTTGATTTCTCTACCTAGTTGTTTCTCCACTTCACTTCTGAATTCATTGAAATTTTAGAAGGCTTCAGACTTATACTTCATTAAGTATATCTAACCATAACGAGAATGGTCATCAGTGAAAGTGATAAAATAAGAGTATCCTCCTTTGGCTTGAATTGACATTGGGCCACACACATCAATATGTATGAGCTCAAGCAATTCATTGTATCTTATCCCTTTGCCACTAAAAGGTGAATTTGTCATCTTGCCAAGTAAACAAGTTTCGCATGTATCAAACGATTCATACTCAAATTGATCCAACATTCCATCTTTATAGAGTTTGGAAATGCGATTCTTATTTATATGGCCAAGTCTACAATGCATAAGTAGGATTCATTCAAGTCATTTGTCTTGGCTTTCTTGTTATTTATATTAAGTACGTCAACATTCATATCTAATATGTAGAGACCATTGCTAAGTATGCCAGTACCATAAAAGATTCCATCACGTGAAAAAGAACAACATTTATTCTCAAACGTAAATGAAAAACCATCAACATCTAATGCGGAAATGGAAATAATGCTCTTCGTAAGAGCAGGAACAAAATAACAGTTACTAAGTTCAAGTACTAGGCCACTGGGCTGTTAGAAAATCTATGCGGGAACGCAGCGGAATTCAAAATTTTGATTTCCTTTGACCCAAGATCGACTTCGTTTAAGCAATAAACAAATAAGCTAAAGACGGTGGTTACCTTGCTTGATCTAAAAGATCGACGTGACCGTCTAAGGAGAGTAGTTCTGCATAGAGCCGCCCAAGTGTTCGGCCTCTACCGCTAGTCCACACGAACAGCCCGCCGGAATCCCATCATGGATTGCTATTGGAAAACTCCGGTTGCTAAACCGGCCCTTTTCCCCTCTCTCCAACTCTCTATAGGATGCTCTCTATTTTACACAAGAACTATTAGTTCTTGGAATTGTGGTGTACAAAAGAGCTTGACACCCACCTTCTATTTATAATGAAAGTGGCGCCTCTTAGTAGAGTGGAGGAGAAGAAAACATTTTCCCAATAAAATAAGGAAAATATATTTGATTGATTTATCTCATTTAATTTAATATCTTGTATTAAATATTCCCAATATATCGTCAATATCTTATATTGACTATATTTATCTTATTACCATAAATCTATTTTTCCAAAATCTATTAATATCTAACATTAATATTATGGTAATCTTATTAATTAAATTGCACAAGTCAAATATATCCAATATATTTAAAACTTGCGCCACATGCATACGTGCACATATTTAATTACATGATCAACTAGTTTGGCAAAGTCACGTGTGTCATACACACAATTTTTCGGCCACATTTATATATACTATATATATATATTTAATTAATCAACTTAATTAATATCTTGTATTTGATTTATTCATAATAAATAAATACCACCATATCAATTTACCAATATAACCTTTATAGTCTCGAGATAAACTTTCCTTAATTGGTTATCATCTATAACCACATTTTAATCCGGCTAGATGTTCATATGTGTGTGACCCGATAGGCTTCCAAATATGTTGGCCGTAGACACAAAGTGCAAATTACGAAAATGCCCTTCATGCCTAACGATCACGGGATAGCGTCTAGTAACACACCGTGACCCCCAATCATCGGAAGAGTCAAATGCAATGACTACTACCTTTCATGTGAAATAGTTACCGTGTAACTTACAATCCTATCGTTGTAATAATATACATACGATCGTATCTCGAGTGTCGATACATTAACGATCGTATCTTATAATCTGGATATCATGCTCGCTCGAAGTAACTCATTTACTCCCACTTTGCAAAGATATAAGAAGGCCCTTTCGGATATTCACCCTACTGATAGGGTACGCGATTCCCAGACGACCAAACATGTATACTCCGCATTCTTCAGTATCATACCCAATCACTACCGCATGATCGTCCCGTGGCTAGGGGAAACCTCAATAGTGTCAAAGCATAACAATCCACACCGTGATGCCATGTAGACTCCGGTCCTAAGGATAATTACACAACCGTCACATAGTGTGACACTTATCCGTGTAAGTGGGTCAGTCTAACGTACGCATTCTCTAATACACGTCCACGTACAGTCCAAGTGTCTCTACACTTCGATAGACGAGATCTATCCCTACCCTAAAGACAGAAGACATCTAATACGTGCTAGTCTGTTTATACTATCAATGCCCTATTTAATAGTACATCAGCCTAGAGACATTTAAGTATCAAACTTATTAAAGTGATTAGAGATCTCATCAACCATGATCGCCTATCATGGTTTCTCTATCACAATTTAATACTAAGGACGTTATCATATAAAAATTCATAATTGGTTCGTTAAAAGAACATATATATGACAACATAAAAGCCATTTAATATATGTATAAACACAAAGAAATAGTAGAAATGATCCGACCCGGTCGGATCCGGTCCAACCCGATTGGGTTTAGGACACTATTCCAACATGGGCAGTGAAAGAAAATAAACTCATACGGCTAGTGCAGCAACACTTGCTCCATTCCCAACGCGTAGGTCCACATCTCCTTTTTTCAGATCTCTAGTTCTTCTTAGTGCCTGCATATTCGTACAAATATGAGAACCACAACTAGTATCTAATACCCATTGGTTAGACTTAGAAGAAGTAATGTTGATCTCAATCATAAATATACCTGAAGTTGAAGCATCAGAATGCTTCTTCCTGGTACTTAAGAAGCCTTTGCAGTTTCTCCTCCAATGTCCGGTCTCACCGTATTGGAAGAAAGCATCCTTGGATTTGTCTTTCGCTATTTTAGGCGTTGGCTTAGGTGCAGCCTTCGCCTTCTTGGACTTTTTCTGGGCTTTTGCCTTGCCCTTGCTCGAAGTGACCAGCAACACTTGCTTTCCCTTCTCTATAGTGCCCTCGGCGGTTTTCAACATGTCAATAACTCCGCAAGGGAGCAATCTATCTTGTTCATGTGATAATTCATCACGAAGCGTGAGAATGAATCGGTAGAGATTGCGAGAATCAAGTCAATACTCAACTCTCATTCCAACTTGTGGCCCGACTTCCCAAGCCTCTCTATGTACCCGATCATTTTAAGCATGTGTGACCCCACAGCAGTCCCGGATGCCATCTTACAACTAAACAGGGCCTTCGAGACCTCGTACCTCTCAGTACGAGACTGAGAAGCATAGAGCTCCTTTAGGTGGACCATGATTGTGTAGGAGTCCATAGACTCATGCTGTTTCTGCAGCTCAGTTGTCATAGAAGCAAGCATGATATATGTAGCATCAGTACTGTCAGAACAGTGCATGCTTGTTATACTTCTCCACAGCATCCGTAGCCGAACCCTCAGTGGGTTTTTCCGGTAGGCCTCGTCCAAGACATAGCCAATCTTCTCGTGCCTCAAAATGATTTTGAGGTTTCTTTCCCAATCGAGAAAATTAGTTTCTCAAGCTTATTGTTGATGATAAAACGAAGGTTCAATTTGTTTGATATTTTCTACAACAATAAATAAAGATAGAATAAGTAAAGCTCGTGTATAAAAAAAACCTAAATCTGCACTTAAAATTTTATAAGGTTTTACTCCCACTAGCCAACTATTTCCAATTGGCTTTCGAGAATTTAATTCATTCTTTAGTGGCTAGGATCCCTTCTAGTTATCTCGATTCCCGACGAGGGCCGATCAACCGAGATAATTTCAAAAGGTAGGTACTCCTACCAGTCGCATCGTATGCGGCTCCCAATGGCTGACTAGTCAACCCTTTGACGTATCACATCTCTATGTGATAGTCAACCCCTTGTCTCTAAAATAAGACGGTCCTAACGAGGGACAATCACCGCAAGATTCTAGTCGAGTCGTAACCCAATATTCATGAGATCTCGTAACGATCATATCTTGATAATAACGATATACCCGTGGTAGGTCAACTCCCGACGAGGGCCGATCAGTTGGATCCGAGGGCTCTTCACCGTCATTATAATATTGGGAGACAATTTTGGCTCGATTTTTGGCGTGGGAATAATTTTAAATTAATTCACTTAATTAATTTGGTTTAATTATGGTCTCATCTACTATGTGCATATTACTACGATATCATATAAAGTAAAACATACGCAACATTCCGTGCATAAAATAACCGGTATGATCATGGACTTTTCCTAGGTGCGGTTTCGAATACAAACTGACAAAACCACGGGTCACAAACTAAGGGTGTCTGCAACCGCCAATAGGATCTTTATTGTTGTACGCCAATGGGTTCTTTATCTATCTTTGGTCTTCACCTTCTTGCTCCATTCTTGTTACATAATAATCTATCTAATAAATAATACACCCGCCGCACACGGGGGGGGGGGGAGCTAACGGGAATGGGATAAATGCAAAAAGTTAACTACGTCACGTTCTTCATAACGGCCTAGGACAATTTTTCAAAAACCAACATAAAGAAAACATTCCCATCTATCCTATTGGTCGAGTCCATGATCAATCGGGGTCCATATAATCACATTATATCTACACATCTATTCCATACAATTTTATCTTATGAAAAAGATTAAATTCTAATTTTAACTACTTATACGTCTTATTTTATCACATCAAATAATTAAATAACATTAAATTAATTATATGACTTAATCGAAAATAAAATTAACATTTAATTTTAATTTCCATTTTATTAAATTTGAACTATTCAAAATAAAATTTAAATTATAAAGGTCTCCAATTTGTTTCCTTTCCTTTTTGGTTCTTAACCAAAAGTGATGCCTTTGGTTTCCTAAACCAAAATGCATGTTCCAAGACCAAATTTGGTTTAGGCCTGGCCACTTTCTAAAATCAAAATTTTGGAAGTGGCCTAGGCCTAGGCTTTATACAAATCAAATATTTGAAAAGGGCCTAGGCCTATTCCAAATCAAAAATTGGAAAGGCCAAATAGTTTTTGGTTTAGCCTAGCCACTTTCCAAAATCAAAATTTTGGAAGTGGACTATAGGCCTAGACCTTTTACAAATCAAATATTTGAAAAGGCCAATATGCCATATGGTTCTCCAATGGCCCAAACTATTTGAACCATTGGTTGGCCATATGACACAACTAAAACAAACGAGATATCTATGCACAATAAATATCACAAAACGAAAAGGGTCGATCTCCCCATTGGAATAGGACAGCCGACAGACGGCAGCCCTAAAGCCGCCGCCGCCGCCGCAGAGGAGGGGGCCACCGCCAGTCGGCCGAGCCCCCCAATCAAACTTTTTTTTGTTGTTTTAAACGTTTCGTGATCACAGATCTTGCATCTATCGATTAATTACTACGCAATTAAATTATTCTTATTGCTTAAGCTCGAAGTCTGTCTCTGATACCACTGTTAGGAAATCACTAGTTTAATGCAGTGGAATTTAAAATTTGATTTCCTTTTACTAGATCGTTCTTCGTTTAATGCAATAAACATATTAAGTAGTTTGACGGTTATACCTTGATGATCTATAAGATCGTCGCTTTGACCATCAACGGAGAGTAGTACAGTGCGCAAGCCGTCCGCACGTCCGGCCTCTATCGCTAATCCACACGAACTCCTTGCCGGAATCCTCCTTGGATTGCTATTAGAAAACTCCGGTTGCTAGACCGGCCTTTTTCCCCTCTCTCCAACTCACTATAGGATGCTCTCTATTTTACACAAGAACTATGAGCTCTTGCAATTGTGATGTACAAAAGAGCTTGACACCCACCTCCTATTTATGGCTAGAGGTGCGCCCCATATGGTGTGGAGGAGAAGAAAACATTTTTCCAATAAAATAAGGAAAATCAATTAGATTGATTTATCTCTTTTATTATAATTAATTTTTCCAATATCTTATATTGAATATAATTATCTTATTACCATAAATCTATTTTTTCAAAATCAATTAATATCGTATATTAATATTATGGTAATCTTATTAATTAAAGTGCACAATCCAAGTGTATCTTATACACTTATAGATGGCGCCCCAAATGCCAATTAATTGGCTTCCGGAATATTCTTTAATTAATATATATTTTGTGTATAATTAATATCTTGTATTTTATTTATTCATAATAAATAAATACCACCATATTAATTTACCACTATAACCTTTATAGTCTAGAGATAAACTTTCCTTATTTGGTTATCAACTATAACTGCATTTTAATCCGACTCGATGTTCATATATGTGTGACCCGATAGGCTTCCGAATATGTTGGCCGTAGACGCAAAGTGCAATTTACTAAAATGCCCTTCATGCCTAACGATCACGGGATAGCGTCTAGCAACACACCGTGACCCCCAATCATCGGAAGAGTCAAAAGCAATGACTACTACCTTTCATGTGAAACAGTTACCGTGTAACTTACAATCCTATCGCTGTAATAATATCCATACGTTCGTATCTCGAGTGTCAATACATTAATGATCGTATCTTATAATCTGGATATCATGCTCTCTCAAGATAACACATTTACTCCCACTTTGCAAAGATTCTCGAGAGCTAGACATTCCTTATAAGAAGGTCATTTCGGATATTCGATCATGTTGGTCCCTTGGAAAGGCTAACACAAGTTTAGAGGGGGGGTGAATAAACTTGTCACCAAAAACTTTTACCAAACTGGAAAAGCCCCAGGAACTGAGTTTCTGTCAAACTCAAACTGATACTCAGCTCAGTTTTGTTCCTGTCCTGAAACTTGTGCGGAGTTCAGCTAACTCAACTGAGTATAAGTCAATACTGACTTATATTTAGTCTTGTTAACTGGCAGCGGATAAAAACTAGCCTTTAGTGCAATAGATGTGTCAATAAGAATCTAGACCTTCTATGTATCAGTAGTGGTGACTCAGTGTCTAGTGTTTGCTGAGTGATAATACAACAAGTAAAATAAACATAAGTGCATAAAGTAAATCAACACAAGATTTGTTTATGGAAGTTTCGGGTGGTGTAATCCTGTACGTCTCCCCTTCTCCAGTGGTGTAGGAGGTATCACTAGAATCTGAGATAACCATTACACAATTCTAGCACTATGACAGTCCTTCACGACACCCTAGTTTCACTGTCTACACAAAATGAAGAAAGGTGAGATTGCTCCCTTCACTCTGCACACTGATCTTTCGGAGGTGGAATTGCTCCTTCACCAGCTCACCACTATCACAAACACAGTCCGCAGACTGCACCAACAGCTGTGGCAACCAAGTTGCAACCGTATGAAGAAAGGTGGAATTGCTCACTTCAAACTATGCACAGCTAACCCTTTTCACAAAGGTTAGGTTTAGAATTAATCAAGAGATTAATTCAGTGAGTTGTCTGACTCTTCTGGATCTGGCTTTGTAGCTCCAAGATGCCTTCTTTCCCCCTTAATGGGTTACTGGATCTTTCTTTTAAATCTTCAAGGCAATTCTGTTGGCTTCCCCTTTTCTAGATATATATGATCTGATTTTCTAGATCTGGATCTTTGCATATGTGCTTGTAAAGCTCTTTTTCTGATCCTCTCTATCTCTCTTCTTCAAGTGATTTTCTTGTGTATTTATAGGGGTGATGCAACGGTCACTAGCTCTTGTAGCCGTTACATTTGTCGTTTAGCCAACGTTCATATGTACGATCTTTGTCGTATTGTCAGTTCAAATTCAGCAAGGCCTTAACTCAGTTTTCTACTCTTCTTCAAAACTGAGTGCCTTGTGTACTTGACATCTGACTTTAATTGACTAAGTCAGAGTACACCATTCAGTTTCTTCTTGTCCTGTTAACTGATAATCTTTGTCCTTAAGATTATTCAGTTTTACATGATCTATAGTTCAGTTCCAGGTCACCACAGACTTGCCTGAATCCTGACCTATAGTCACGACTTAATCAGCTCCTAACTGAGTTTGCTACCTCAGTTCTTCAGTCTTCTGTAGCTGAGTCTGTGTCCCTCAGTTCTTCAGTCTTCTAGATAAGCCAACTGAGTCTGTGACCCTCAGCGAACTTATCTTCTTCAGTTCTTGCATAACTGGGTTTGAACCCTCAATTCTTCATGTGCATACTCAGTTTTCTTGTTGTGACTCAGCTGTTTGCCTTGTTCCTATTCTATTACAATGCTTGTCTGAAACAACCTATACAAGGTTCAGACTCTAGATAGAACTTATACATTTTATCTCTAGACCATTTCTTGCTTCTTCTTTCATTATGCACTATAACAGTTAGTTATGACTTCATCATCATGGTTTGTAAGTGATTTGTTTAATTACGTGATGAATCATCATCAAAACACAAATAATATTTCCAACAGATCCCAATCATAGGATACACGATTCTCGGACGACCAATCATGTATACTCCGCATGCTTCAATATCATACCCAATCACTACCGGATGATCGCCCCGTGGCTAGGGGAAATCTTAATAGTGTCAAAGAATGCCAATCCACACCGTGATGACATGAAACTCCGGTCTAAAGGATAATTACACAACCACCACATAGTGTGATACTTAATGTATGTGGGTCAGTCCAATGTACGCATTCTCTAATACACGTCCACGTACAGTCCAAGTGTCTCTACACTTCGATAGACGAGATCTATCCTTACCTTCTATAAGATAGAAGACATCCAATACGTGCTAGTCTGGTTATACTATCAATGTCCCATTTGATAGCACATAAGACTAGAGACATTTAAGTACCAATCTTGTTGTAGTGATTAGAGATCTCATCAACTATAATCACTATCATTGTTTCTCTATCACAGTTCGATACTAGGGACGTTACTATATATGTACAACAAATAACATGAAGATAAACAATATATAATAACATAAGTGCTTTTTATTAATCATAATAAAATTATTACATGAACTAAATAGACTGTAAATGACCCAACCCGGTCGGATCCGGTCCAACCCGATTGGGTTTAGGACACCTTTCCAACAGGCGAGTGGGAGCTAAAGTCTGGGTTTGCAGTCACTTTGATTAAGTGATACAGTGAGCTGGAAATGTTCTAGCCTATGGGTCACTGTAAACTCTACAACTTAGCCAAAACACAGTAGTGCCTTGGAGGCACAGCAGGAGAAGTACATAGATCTAGAAGGTTCTTTCCTGAACCTTATATGGTTCTTCCACCTTTTCTGTATAGCTGATATAGTAAGTGGATTCATTGCTTGAAGCAAGGACCAGGGTCTCATCGGAGATTCATGTGTGTGTTGAGGCGGTTCCTTTGACTTGGTCATTTGGAACATGATATGAAGATATTCTGAGTCCCCACGGATAGCGATCCATTCACGGCTAGGGTTGGTTGTGAGTATTGCATGAGATTCTTGTGTTTCAACTTGGTCTTGTGTGTGCGAGTGATTGGTTTTAGGCCAAGTGGGAGATTGTTGAAATAGTGTCCTAAACCCAATCGGGTTGGACCGGATCCGACCGGGTCGGATCATTTCTACTATTTCTTTATGTTTATACATATATTAAATGGCTTTTTTTGTTGTCATATAGATGTTCTTTTAAAGAACCAATTATGAATTGTTATATGATAACGTCCTTAGTATTAAACTGTGAAAGAGAAACAATGATGGGTGATTATGGTTGATGAGATCTCTAATCACTTTAATAAGTTTCATACTTAAATGTCTCTAGGATGATGTACTATTAAACGAGACATTGATAGTACGAACATACTAGCATGTATTAGATGTCTTCTATCTTTAAGGGTAGGGATAGATCTCGTCTATCGAAGTGTAGAGACACTTGGACTGTACGTGGACGTGTATTAGAGAATGCGTACGTTAGACTGACCCACTTACATTAAGTGTCACACTAGGTGCCAGTTGTGTAATTATCCTTTAGACCGGAGTCTTCATGGAATCATGGTGTGGATTGTCATGTTTCGACACTATTAAGGTTTCCCCTAGCCACGGGGCGATCATGCGGTAGTGATTGGGTGTGATATTGAAGCATGTGGAGTATGCATGTTTGGTCGTCTTGGAATTGCGTACCCTATCAGTAGGGGTGAATATCCGAAAGGGCCTTATTATAAGGAATGTCTTACTCTCGTGAATCTTTGCAAAGTGGAAGTAAATGAGTTACTTCGAGAGAGCATGATATCCAGATTATAATATACGGTCGTTGATGTTTTGAAACTCGACTAACGACGGTATGGATATTATTACAGCGATAGGATTGTAAGCTACACGGTAACTGTTTCACATGCAAGGTAGTAGTCATTGCATTTGACTCTTTCGATGATTGGGGGTCACGGTGTGTTGCTAGACACTATCCCGTGATCGTTAGGCATGAAGGGCATTTTCGTAATTTGCACTTTGGTGTCTACGGCCAACATATTCGGAAGCCTATCGGGTCACACACATAAGAACATCTAGCCGGATTAAAATGTGGTTAGTTGATAACCAAATAAGGAAAGTTTATCTCGAGACTATACAGATTATAGTGGTAAATTAATATGAAGTTATTTATTTATTATGAATAAATTAAATACAAGATATTAATTATATTATTAATTAAAGAATATTCTGGAAGCCAATTATTGGCCATAAGGGGCGCAGATTTATAATGTATAAGATACACTTGGACTGTGCAATTTAATTAAAAAGATTACCATAATATTAATATAAGATATTACTATTTATATAGACATATATGGACATGCGTGACATGCATTTGCATGTGCACAATTGTAGACTACAATTTATAGTAAACATGTATGGATTTATATTTGTAATATATATTTGTGATATATACACATGTGTAAATTGATTTATGGTAATAAGATAAACATAGTCAATATAAGATATTGACAATATTTTAGAAATATTTAATATAGGATATTAAATTAAATGAGATAAATCAATCAATTATATTTTCCTTATTTTACTAGTAAAAGATTTTCTTCCTCTCTACTCTACATTGGGGCGCCACATCTATTATAAATAGGATGTGGGTGTCAAGCTCTTTTGTACATCACAACTCCAAGGGCTAATATGTCTTGTGAAAAATAGAGAGAGTTTTGAGAGAGAGAAAAGGCCGGTCTAGCAGCCGGATTTTTCTAGTAGCAATCCAATGGTGGATTCCGGCGGGTTGTTTGTGTGGACTAGAGGTAGAGGCCGAACGCTTGGGCGGCGCATCGCTACTCTCCTTAGACGTTCAAAGCGTCGATCTTTTAGATCAACCAAGGTAACCACCGTCTACTACTTATTTGTTTATTGCTTAAACGAAGTCGATCTTGGGTCGATAGGAAATAAATTTTAAATTCCGCTGCGTTCCCGCTTAGATTTCCTAACATTTCAAAACATGTGGCTTTTAATGACCTAGAGGTTTGATTTAATCCACCAATGGATATTAGCATATGCAGTCAATCTGCCATTGGCTTTGAGAAAAAACCATGATGTTCCGAATGAATTCAAGTTCCGTTGTTGGGAAAGAAAGTTCCAGGGTATCACCCCTGGTAATCTTTCTGCTTTCCAACAGATCAAAAAAGTCTGAATGGTGAGAAAGTTTCAGGGCATCACCCCTGTTTAACTCTCTACTTGTCAGGGAATTACCCCTAGACCACTTAGCTTTGCTTTGAAAGATAAACTTTCTCATTCATTCATCTATTCTTCACATAGATCCAATTACTCCCACTGGGCCTGAGACACTCAGGTGGTTCTACAAGACTGTGAACATAACCGGGGTATCAAAACTCCATTTACAGGTTTATGGCATTAAACCAACCTCTATTTATCAGAATCCTATACAGGCCTTCCAGAGGACCATAGGTTATCAATCACCCCCAGCAGGCTGTAAAGTCTATATAATCACAGCGGGTCAATGGTTGAACCATACTCCCACTGCATTTGGGTGGATTGACATTCTGATCTAGTTTAGTAGTATTTATCAGCGTAACCTAAACAACCAATGTTGGATGTGGTCTGATTAAATCAGATAGTAACTCCTTGAATAACTTTACTTCAAGGTTCAAGGTTCTAGGTTGTTATTTAAACATTCTATTAGAAAGGATGCAACAGTGTAACCGTCACTATCCGATCTTAAGAATCTTATAACCAACCTATGCTCTTTGCATCAAGATATTTCACGAACAGTCACCATCTGAACGTGTATGTAAAATCTCCAGTCCTACCTTCAAGCACTTAGTGCTAAATGCCTCTATTTGTGGAAGTGGAGTAATTGTACTTCACTCTTTATCCACAAATTCATAAGCATCTTTTAGGTAGACTTCTCGGTATTACATAATAGTGTAAACCGTTATTTTGCAACTAATATCTTAATTGAATTAAGCAGTGTAATGTAGCATATCAATAACTATACAAGACAATACATGGTTTATCCTTTCAGTGAAATCATTTCACTCGCAGGTAGGCCAAGCATCAGTGCCAAGAACTATGCTTTAGCTTATATCTAAGCATGGAATACTCGGTTCTCTGGTAATATATGAGATTCCTCCAAATATTCAGATAAACTAATCGGCGTTTCGAGCAGCTATCAGACAAAAGGTCCACTACTCAAAAGCTCCCACTAGCTCGTATCTTCATAAGACCCCGAAGGTCATGTTAGGAAATCTACGCGGGAATGCAGCGGAATTCAAAATTTTGATTTCCTTTTACCCTCGACTTCGTTTAAGCAACAAGCATAAAAGAAGTAGACAAAAGAATACCTTGGTTGATCCAATTGGATCGACGCTTTGTCTACGATTGTAGTTTCTGCACGAAGCCACCCAAGCGTTCGGCCTCACCGGTGATCCACACGAACACCTCACCGGAATCCCATCATGGATTGCTACCAGAAAAACTCGGTTGCTAGACCGACCTTTTCTCTCTCATAATCTCTCTCTAAGAAGCTCTCTATTTTTCACAAGAACTATTAGCTCTTGGAATTGTGTTGTACAGTAGAGCTAGCCAAGCCCTCCTATTTATAGGAGTACCTGCGCCCCTAGTGATTCCCAATCTGATTGGGATTATCTTCCTAGTAGATGGAGGAGAAAGAAAATCTTTTCCTAATAAAATAAGGAAAATATCTTTTATTGAATTATCTCATTTAATTTAATATCCTATATTAAATATTTCCAAGATATTGTCAATATCTTATATTGACTATATTTATCTTGTTACCATAAATATATTTTTTTCAAAATCAATTCATATATAATATTAATATTATGGTAATCTTATTAATTAAATTGCACAAGTATCCAATACATTCTAAGATGGCGTCCCCTTTTCCATTAATCTGGGAATTGAGATTTTCTTTAATATAATACTATGATTAATTAATTTACAAAATCCATGTGTATTAATATACACAATAAATTTCGACACACATACAATATGTGTATATTTAATTAATCAACATGATTATTATCTTGTATTTAACTTATTTGAGTCCATAAATGGATCTCGTGGGCTCATATATCATGTTATCGTCTATGAACATCGAGTTGTTTGCCTTTGACGGCTCTATATTTGAATTGTGTTCCATTGTCTAAGATTAAAACCTTTGGTATGCTATATCTGAATATGATGTTTTTCCAGAGAAACTTTTTGATGGGGTTAGCTATGATCGTCGTCAGGGGCTCAGCTTCCACCTACTAGTGAAATAATCAACTTCGACCAAAAACCTGTTGTTACCCGGAGCTCGGGGCAATAGGCTGATTAGATCCACTCCTCATTGATTGAATGGCCAAAGGGACATGACCGGGACCATTGGTTGAGAGGTTTTGATGTGTGATTTTCAATATAATCACTAAATCCTACCGCAAGCGCACGGCTTATCGAGTAGTACTTAGGATGTCGATCCCACAGGGACTTGTGGTCAATCACCAAACAATTCCCGATTTATATTAGCTAGACAAATCAAATATTTGTAGGTTTTTCTCTAAAAATCCTAAAAATAAAGAAGATAAAGAAAATATAACTACAAGCCAAGAACTTCAAGATTTAGGTAATAGAATTCAAGGTTTAGAGGCATTTCTTGGATTTCGGATCCACCACGGCGTTGTTTACATAGAATTTCAACAATCTTTCTATCAATATGAATCTTCCATTTATGAAGACCAATTATCAAATATTACACGTAAACATTCTTTCGAACTATTATCGTGATTGTACCTAGTTTTATCCAACATTCGGTTTCCTACAATGATGAATAAAATTAGATCCATTGAATTACCATAATTAAAGGGCCGCTTTAGGTTTAACCTAATTTTCATTCAAGAAATCCCTAAAGATTCGATCTTGGTTTCTAGGTTATCGATTAATTAATACTTTTTTCGTCATCAATTAATCGAATGAAGTTTCTCATGCAATCCTACGGTCATTCACTCCTTCGAGATATTATTTCCGGAAAATTACATGAATAAGCATACAAGATAAAATTCATAAACATGACAAAAATCCTATCATTGAAAAGATTGTATCTTTAAAACTATATAATCATCGCCGGGCTTTACCTAATCCAAGAAACCAATATTACTCTCGTAACATATCAAGATTCCAAGATTCAACCATATAATTCATACTTTGACAAGAAAAATAAATAAATAGAATAAAGGAGAAAGGAGATAGAAAGAAACCGTCAAAGTATTGCATAAATAATCAAACTCGAAAAAGCCTCGTTCTTGAATTCTTAAAACCTAAAATCCTTGTTCTTGGGGATGGGAGATGATGATGATCAAAAGAGGAGGAAGAGTCGACTATGTTGATGAATGAGGCGCTGATGATGAATTTTTCAATTTAAGGAAATTATTTTAGGATAAATAGGAATTTTCCTTAATTCAAATTGTGTAATTTATCTCCTAAAATAAAATTCCTAGAAAATAGGAAGCAAATAGCGTGTAAATCTTCTTCCTTCCTCAAAATCACGTTGCTTTCAAGATTAATTCACATGGAAAGCTCTCCACCAATCAGAACATTTCGTTGGCCTGCAGAAAATCTGAATAGTTTCTGCATTTTTTCACACCCTGTTCCATTCTTTCACACCTGGGTGTGATTCTTCATGCCTTCATGACTTTGACTCCTTTTTAGCTCATTTTCACAGCATTTTATGCTCGGATTCATCATATCTACAAAATATCAAAGCCACAGCAGTAATCTAGTCCAAAAAGGCAATTTATCATAAGAAAATCATAAAATAGGCATTAAAACAGGCCAAAACGATCCAAGAATAACCACATATGGTGGACTTATCAAACTCCCCCAAGCTTAAACCTTGCTTGTCCCCAAGCAAGTCAAAATACCAACACAAGACGAAGCACTTAGAACACACATGGAACAATCTCAATTAGGATGCAAAGTACACGAACCTCGATAGATTATACTTCAATAGTTCAAATGCATAATATAAACATGGTCAACCTCTTTCAAAATACCACACTTAAACACGAACAAAGACTTCCACTAAGAATGAGATCAACCAAACAAGTAGACCCTCACGGGATAAAATCGCTCAACACTCATATTTGTGAGGTGGTTAATCTCTCAAGCTCATTCCAATGAAATTGCCCTACTATATGCTTGTATATTATCTCATGTCAATTGCCAAAGCAACATGCACCACACAAATCATAAGGACTTAGAAGAAGGTATGGTAGAAGAGAATAGCCCGGAATGGTAGGAAAATGACTGAAATGGTGGTAAAAATGGTAAGTGTATGATATATATCATGGTAGGTGGTTCAAGGCCTTTAGAACTAGTGAAACATGTAACTACTAATTCATCAACTCGTGTGATCTCAGGGGGGTTTATCCAACAACTACACAATTCTCCAATAACGAACCACTAACATGACTTTATACTTTGGGAGGATAAAGACGTCACTCCCTTTTTATTACACAACAAAAACTAAAACAACATAGGAGGCTATTTTCGGATTGCACTCCTTTATTGACTCTTTTTTTTCTTGAATTTTTTTTTTTTGAAATAATATTCAAGACACAAAACGGACTCCCCCAAGCTTAATTTCTTTGCAATCGAGTTTTCAGAATTTAATAGTCAACATCCCATTAATCTTAAGGCCGGGCAAAATAGAATTTGGGCTATTCAATTTTTTTTTTTTTTTTTTTTTTGTGTGGGGTGAGGGCATAATATATGGCTAGTAAGGGTGTTAAGTGTGGGTAAAGGAAGAAACGAGTGCCTTAGTCATTTTAGTATAGATGCAAGTACCATGGTAATATCAATAAGATGCAACACAAGTTCTAAAGGAACAAAATCATGGAAGAGAAAAATAAACGCTCATTTTTGGGTGAGACCGAAGTAGTCGGTCATTATGGCCGGAACATCTCACCGGGACGGGTTGTCTACCCACTTAATCTCAATCATTCTCAACAAAAATCAATGCACATTTACATGTGGTTTATCAAGTGGAATCAAACATATTATATCCCGCATCTTTCATATCAAAGTAGTCTCTAACAATTTTCATGCATTTCGAATCATACTCGAGATGACTATGTGTAATCTAAGCAAGACACGACTCAAAATGACTCGACTCATAAACTCTACCTAAGTGACTTTTATTGACCCTAAGACAAAAGACTCGAATAACAACCAAGGAAACTACACAAGTGACCCTCCCCCACACGTAAATATTACATTGTCCCCAATGTAAATAAATGAAAAGCAAGTGAGGGTAGGAATGAAACTCACCGAATCATGATGCTGGAAGGTCAGATGGATCAAGGAGAGAGCACGAGCAATCAGGGGGGCAAGCACGTCGTTCAGCTCTCGAAGAATCTGTGTTAATGATTGTCATTCACCGGACTCCGGCAAGAGGTGGTGGTCGGAAAGGCGGGGTGGTCGTTTTCCGGTACCGGAGTGGTGGTTGGCCGGAGTTGTGGGAGGTGGTGGTCCATGGGTATGAAAGTTGAAGTGAAAGGTGAGGAAGAGGGAAAGAATTAAAAAGAAAAAGTTTTTTTTTTTTTTTTTTTTTTTTTGGACAAGAGAAATACAGGGTGTGAAAATAATCACACCCTGGTGTGATTCCCTCGTTTTTTTTTTTTTTTTTTTTTTTTTTTTTTTTTGGACAGGAGAATCACAGGGTGTGATAAAAATCACACCTGGGTGTGATACCTGCGTCAATTCTAGGCACTTTTTTTTTTGGACGGAAGAATCACACCTGGGTGTGATAAAAATCACACATGGGTGTGATATCTGCGTCATTTTCAGGCCTTTTTTTTTTTTTTTTTTTTTTTGGAACCGTCTCCCCCGTTTCGCTTTAAAAGATGGCCTCAAATCGCAACTCGAAATTTCCTTTCACCTCGATCGTGGTTTTCTCCATACTAAATATTCCACACCATGGCATCAAAATCCGCAAGTTCCTCTTGTGCAAAGTTATCGGCCGCAAACCGACACCAAAAACAAAACAAACCAAAACTAAAGGACCGAGAGGACAACTCTCTTCCTTTATTTATTCATTAATCAAGAAAGAAAAAAATAAAAAAAATAAAAAAAAACATTCTGAATTTATAGTCTTCAGTTGGACTATCTTTAAACATCATTGTCAAGGAGGACTAAACCAAAGAAGGGCATCCCTTTGCATTTTTCTCCACATATCAAGGATATTAACAAGGATTTTCAAATATAGCATTGGGAGCCTATAATCATGCCTTCTTAAAATGCGATTAATCAATTTAGCTCTAAAATATGAAGTGCCACTTAACAATTTATAAATCTCTTTATCAATGCTCATGACAAATCTAAGAGAATTATGGACTATTAGAGGTGCAACATCTATATACTCTACATGCTCAACATCCATAAATTCAACATCATTATACAATGAAGGGGGTTATCATTATCAAATGCATTCAAATCAAACGCAATATTTTTACCTCCCTTTTCATCCTTTTCTTGGCTCATCAATGTTGAATCCGGAATTATTGCACCGTTATCTTGTGGAGATGGTTCGAATTTCCATGTGGCTTCACTCTTGTTAATACGAAGGCCCAAACACTCGCAATCTTTGAGAAAGAATCACCGAAAACATTTAGATCAAGACAATGTGGGATCTCATAAGGATCACGAGTTTTCATCCCCACGACTTTCAAGGTCGGCCTCCTCGCTCTTGAATCGCCTTCTCCATTTCCCTTTCATCTTCAAGAACATGGCGATTACGTGCAACTAATTCTCCCAAAGTCGGTTCCCTTTTTGTGGAGCGGGACACAATAGGTGTGCCATTTCTCTAGAAAATTTCTCTCTCGCTCTCTATAGATTTCTCTAACAAAATTTCAATGTTAGACTTGGACTCTGAGTGAGGGAACACTTGTTGTTTCCAATTGCTTTGATCTTGACCCCACGGAGAATAAGGATAGTTACTCCTCACACCATTGTATGTTGATGCATAGTTGTGGCTATATTGGAATTGATTCTCATGACTTGCACCATAATTGTCATAAGTATTCCATTGGTGGGATGAATAACCTCCATTGCACTGAGCTTCACAATGGTTTCCACCACAATATGAACATCTCACTTTAAATTGGTTAAGTCTATTTCCATACATCCTCTCATCGAGTTGGTGTCACTTGAGCACCGAATCTAGAGTAAAATGAATCCATGAAAGCCTGGCACTTCAAATTTCTGCACAAGAAAAGAAAAAAATCAAAAGCAAAAAGGTCTCACCGTAGCAAGGTGCAGCTTGCTATGGTGAGGGAAAAAAAAAGTCTAGTCTAACAAAATCAAAAACACGTTCGATGTTGACACCGAAGTCCCCGGCAACGGCGCCAGAAAACTTGATGTGTGATTTTCAATATAATCACTAAATCCTACCGCAAGCGCACGGCTTATCGAGTAGTACTTAGGATGTCGATCCCACAGGGACTTGTGGTCAATCACCAAACAATTCCCGATTTATATTAGCTAGACAAATCAAATATTTGTAGGTTTTTCTCTAAAAATCCTAAAAATAAAGAAGATAAAGAAAATATAACTACAAGCCAAGAACTTCAAGATTTAGGTAATAGAATTCAAGGTTTAGAGGCATTTCTTGGATTTCGGATCCACCACGGCGTTGTTTACATAGAATTTCAACAATCTTTCTATCAATATGAATCTTCCATTTATGAAGACCAATTATCAAATATTACACGTAAACATTCTTTCGAACTATTATCGTGATTGTACCTAGTTTTATCCAACATTCGGTTTCCTACAATGATGAATAAAATTAGATCCATTGAATTACCATAATTAAAGGGCCGCTTTAGGTTTAACCTAATTTTCATTCAAGAAATCCCTAAAGATTCGATCTTGGTTTCTAGGTTATCGATTAATTAATACTTTTTCTGTCATCAATTAATCGAATGAAGTTTCTCATGCAATCCTACAGTCATTCACTCCTTCGAGATATTATTTCCGGAAAATTACATGAATAAGCATACAAGATAAAATTCATAAACATGACAAAAATCCTATCATTGAAAAGATTGTATCTTTAAAACTATATAATCATCGCCGGGCTTTACCTAATCCAAGAAACCAATATTACTCTCGTAACATATCAAGATTCCAAGATTCAACCATATAATTCATACTTTGACAAGAAAAATAAATAAATAGAATAAAGGAGAAAGGAGATAGAAAGAAACCGTCAAAGTATTGCATAAATAATCAAACTCGAAAAAGCCTCGTTCTTGAATTCTTAAAACCTAAAATCCTTGTTCTTGGGGATGGGAGATGATGATGATCAAAAGAGGAGGAAGAGTCGACTATGTTGATGAATGAGGCGCTGATGATGAATTTTTCAATTTAAGGAAATTATTTTAGGATAAATAGGAAGTTTCCTTAATTCAAATTGTGTAATTTATCTCCTAAAATAAAATTCCTAGAAAATAGGAAGCAAATAGCGTGTAAATCTTCTTCCTTCCTCAAAATCACGTTGCTTTCAAGATTAATTCACATGGAAAGCTCTCCACCAATCGAACATTTCGTTGGCACTGCGCGAAAATCGAATAGTTTTCGCATTTTTTCACACCCTGTTCCATTCTTTCACACCCGGGTGTGATTCTTCATGCCTTCATGACTTTGACTCCTTTTTAGCTCATTTTCACAAAGCATTTTATGCTCGGATTCATCATATCTACAAAATATCAAAGCCACGGCGATGTAATCTAGTCCAAAAAGGCAATTTATCATAAGAAAATCATAAAATAGGCATTAAAACAGGCCAAAACGATCCAAGAATAACCACATATGGTGGACTTATCAGGTTTGATGCGAAAAATTATCGTGGACCTGGCAAGATCTACATTTCCGTACCAATTCCATCTTTCAAGTATGAAGTGATGGGTCCATCCATGTGTTTTTTGGCTAATCGGTTGGACTTCATGCATGTCATGGCTCCAGCAGCTCAACCAGCACTTTCTTATCCGACAAGAAATTTGAGGTTAACTTAGAGAGTGAGTCTGCTCACTTTATTTTGAGATCAGGAAATCTGCTCAATCTGATAGCTTTTAAACCCTTTCAACAAGGTCTGAACCTTAGCTAGGTATTCCTTCATTGGTTCCTCTTTGTCTTCGTACTCTCCATTGACCTGGATTACAACCAACTGGGAATCATTGTATACTTGTAAGTCCTGCGCCCCGAGCTTAGCCGCCAAGTTAAGTCATGTAATTAGTGCCTCGTATTTTGACTCATTATTTGAAGCTTGAAATCTAAAATGTAGTGCATAGAGAAATTCTTCTTCTTTTGGACTGATAAGCAGGACACCTGCCCCTGATCCCTCCTTAATTGAAGCTCTGTCAACGTATAGTGACCACTATTTTGAGGTGCATCTCAGCTGATCTTTACCGATAGTGATGGACGTGCCATCGGCCAGAAAATCCGCTAGGACTTGAGCTTTGATTGCCGTTCATGGACGGCAGTCCAGATCGTATTCCGTCAGCTCTACTACCCATTTAGCTAACCGGCCTGAAGTGTCAGGTCGGCCCAATACTTGCCGAAGTGGTTGATCAGTGACCTAACGGGTGGGCATGAAAATAAAGCCTCAACTTCCTTGAATCATGTACCAAGGCCAAAGCCAATTTCTCTGCGTTAGAGTATCGGACCTCGGGTCCATGGAGCACTTTAGTGCATTGTCTTTTTCTTTGACCAGGACATCACTAATTGCTTCTTCGCAGACGGGTAAATAAACTAGCAACGTATCTCTATCCCGAGGAGAAGTGAAAGTTGGTAGCTTTATAAGATAGGTTTTTAGCTCTTCAGAAGCTCTCTAGCATTTCTTATCCTACTAGAACGAGGTTGCTTCCCTTAAGATTTAAAAAAATGGAAGGGCACACGGTGCCGATGTAGACATAAACCGGTTCAGAGCTGCCAGATGGCCCGTTAGCCTCCGAAATTCCTTGATGCTTCTTGGTGGAGGTATAGTCCTCAAGGCATCTATTATATCCAGATTTTTCTTTATCCCTTCTTTCAAGATCATAAGATCGAGGAATTTTCCCGATCTGACCCAGAATGTACATTTCTTTGGGTTGAGCTTCATTTGGGTCTGCTTGAGTACCCCGAAAACTTCTTTAACATCTAGCAAGTATTGATTGAGAGTCCTGCTCTTAATTAGGAGGTCATCCACATAAACCTCCATACACCTGCCGATCTACGACTTGATGATTTTGTTCATTTCCCGTTGATACAAATGAAATAGTGTCCTGAACTCAATTGGGTTGGACCGGATCCGACCGGGTCGGATCATTTCTACTATTTCTTTATGTTTATACATATGTTAATGGCTTTTTGTTATTATATATTTTTTCAACGGACCAATTATGATACTGTATATATATATGATAACGTCCTCTAGCGTCAAACTGTGAAAGTGAAACCATAATGGTGATTATGGTTGATGAGATCTCGACTCACTTTATAAGGTTTGATACTTAAATGTCTCTAGTCGTATGTGCTATTAAATAGGGCATTAATAGTATGATTAGACTAGCACGTATTATATGTCTTCTATCTTATGGAAGATAGGGGTAGATCTTGTCTATCAAAGTGTTGAGACACTTGGACTGTACGTGGATGTTTATTAGAGAATGCGTACATTAGACTGGCCCACTTACTTTATTAAGTGTCGCACTATGTGGCGGTTGTGTAATTATCCTGAGACCGTAGTCTTCATGACATCACGGTGTGGATTGTCATACTTTGACACTATTGAGGTTTCCCTTAGCCATGAGGCGATCATACGGTAGTGATTGGGTGTGATACTGAAACATGCGTAGGATTCATGTTGTTCGTCCGGAAATCGCGTATCCTATGAATAGGAGTAGATATCCGAAAGGGCCTTCTTATAAGGATGTCTTACTCTCGTGAATCTTTGCAAAGTGGAAGTAAATAAGTTACTTCGAGAGAGTATGATATCCAGATTATAAGATACGGTCATTGATGTTTGACACTCGACGTACGACTGTATGGATATTATTATAGGGATAGGATTCTATTTACACGATAACTGTTTCACATGAAAGGTAGTAGTCATTGCATTTGACTCGTCCGATGATTGAGGGTCACGGTGTGTTTCTAAATGCTATTCCGTGATCGTTAGGTATGAAGGGCATTTTCGTAATTGCACTTTGTGCATACGGCCAACATATTCGGAAGCCTATCGGGTCACACATATAAGAACATCTAGCCGGATTAAAATGCGGTTATAGTGATAACCAAATAAGGAATGTTTATCTCAACCATAAAGTGTTATAATGATAAATTAATATGGTGGTATTTATTTATTATGAATAAATTAAATACAAGATATTAATTATGTTGGTTAATTAAATATACATATAATGTATATGTATCTGGCGCATGTATGTACATTAATACACTTGTATTTGGAAAATTAATTAATCATAGCATTATATTAAATAAGAATATTCTGGATGCCAAAATATTGGCATATGGGGAGCAGGTTAAGTGTATTAAGATACACTTGGATTAGGGGTGTACATAGTCCAGTCCGGTCGGTTTTTTACAATTTTTTGAACTGAAATGTAGTTGCGGTTTTGATTTTTTCTGAATTGAACTGAATCGGTCATTTTTCTGAATTGGACTGAACCAATACAGTCCGATTCGGTTCAGTTTCGGTTTTCAAACTTTATTTTATTTACCATAAAATTTTGATTTTTTTCTTCTAAAAATGAGACAAACACCATTATTGGCACCACAAGCCAGCGGGTGGTCGTTATCGGCGGCTGGGAAGCATTTTAGGTTTAGGTTTAGGTAGAAACGGCAGAAGTATAAGGTTTAGAAATTTAGAGTTGTGTGTGGGGGGTTTTTATAGTAGGAGCTAGTGAATAAATTAAATATATATATATATATATATATATATATATATATATATATATATATATATATATATATATATATATATATATATAATTAAAAATGAAGTATAACCGGTTCGGTTCGGGTCATACCGGTTTTTATGGATAAAACCGAAAAGCTGAATTGGATTTCCGGTTCGGTTTTTCTTCAATGAAAAAACCGATTGGAAAACCACGGTTCATCATTTTCCGGTCCGGTTCAGTCGGTCAGTCCAGTTTTTCAATTTCGTTGTACACCCCTAACTTGGATTGTGCAATTTAATTAATATTATTACCATATATTAATATGAGCTATTAATAGATTTGTATAAATTGATTTATGGTAATAATATAAAGATATTGTCAATATATATCATGGTAATATATTTAATATAAGATATTGAATATTAAATGAGATAAATCTAGAACATCTATTTTTCTTATTTTACAAGTAAAAGGTTTTTTTTCTCCCCAATCTACTAGGAAGCTTCTCCCAATCAAATTGGGATTGACAAGAGGCGCATCACCCTCTATATAAGAGAGGGTTTGGCTAGCTCTTTTGTACATCACAATTCCATGAGACTAATAGTTCTTGTGAAAAATAAGAGTGCTTCCTAGAGAGAGTTTTGAGAGAGAGAAAATGTCGCTCTAGCAACCGAGTTTTTCAGGTAGAAATCCATGATGGGATTCCAGTGGGCTGTTCGTGTGGATCACCGGTAGAGGCCGAACACTTAGGCGGCTTCGAGCAGAAACTACAACCAGAGACAAAGCGTCGATCCAATTGGATCAACCAATGTATTCTCTTGTCTACTTCTTTTATGCTTGTTGCTTAAACGAAGTCGATCTTGGGTTAAAAGGGAAATAAATTTTAAATTCCGTTGCGTTCCCGCGTAGATTTCCTAACAATGGTAGCAGAGTGAGCTTCAGCTTAAGCAATAATCATTAGCTAATTTGCGTAGTAATTAATTTATAAAAGATGCAAGATCTAGATTCGTGAAACGAGAAACAAAAAAAAGGAGGCCGACGTCGGGTTTAGGGCTGGGCCGAAGCGGCCCCCCACCGTGTTGCCGCCTGCAGCGGCGGCGGCCCTAAGGCTGCTGCTGTCGGCCGGCCATATGATGTGGACCCCGATCTTCTTTTTATCGTTTTGTGATGTTTTATTGTGTATTGATATCCCTTTGTTTAGTTAGTGTCATGTGGCTAACTAATGGTTCAAATAGTTTGGGCCATTGGCATGACACATTGCATTAAATAATATTGGCTTTTTCCAAATTTTGTTTGGAATAGACCTATGCCCTTTTCAAAATATTTGATTTTGGAAAAGGCCTAGGCCTAGGCCTTTTCAAAATTTTGATTTTGGAAAGGGCCCAGGTTGGTGCCTTTTGGTTTTGAAAACCAAATGCATCATTTTGATTAGGAATCAAAAGGAAAGAAACAAAAGAGACTTAATTTTAATTTTGATTTATTTCGGAATAGTTCTAATTAATTAAAATTTAATTGAAATCGTTTAAAATTAACCGTTAAGTTTATTTTGATTAAAATCATTTAATTAATTAAAAGTTAATTAGTTAATTGATTGAATAATAAAATATTTAATTGATTAAACGTTAATCGATTAATTTAGACGCAAGTTGGTAATTTTAATATTTATCTTTACATAAGATTTTATTGTATGGATTAGATGTGCTAGATATAATATGATTATATATAGACCCCGATTGATCATGGACTCGACCTATATGATAGATGTTAATGATTCATTTTTTCGTTGGTTTAAAAATTGTCCTAGACCGTTATGAAAAACATGACCTAGTTTATTTTGTGCATTATCACATTCCTGTTAGCACCTCCTGTGTGCGGCGGGTGTATTTATTTTATTAGATGGAATTCTATGTAACAGGAATGAAGCAGAAGACAGAGACCAAAGAAAGACGAATAAAGTGTTGGAATCGTGTCCTAAACCCAATCGGGTTGGACCGGATCCGACCGGGTCGGATCATTTCTACTATTTCTTTATGTTTATACATATATTAAATGGCTATCATGTTGTCATATATATGTTCTTTTTAAAGAACCAATTATGAATTGTTATATGATAACGTCCCTAGTATTAAACTGTGGTAGATAAACCATGATAGGCGATGATGGTTGATGAGATCTCTAATCACTTTAATAAGTTTGATACTTAAATGTCTCTAGGCTGATGTACTATTAAACAGGGCATTGATAGTATAAACAGGCTAGCACGTATTAGATGTCTTCTGTCTTTAAGAGCAGGGATAGATCTCGTCTATCGAAGTGTAGAGACACTTGGACTGTACATGGGCGTGTATTAGAGAATGCGTACGTTAGACTGACCCACTTACATTAAGTGTCGCACTAGGTGGCAGTTGTGTAATTATCCTTTAGACCGGAGTCTTCATGGCATCACGGTGTGGATTGTCATGCTTTGACACTATTGAGGTTTCCCCTAGCCACGGGGCAATCATGCGGTAGTGATTGGGTGTGATACTGAAGCATGCGGAGTATACATGTTTGGTCATCTGGGAATCGCGTACCCTATCAGTAGGGGTGAATATCCGAAAGGGCCTTCTTATAAGGAATGTCTTACTCTCGTGAATCTTTTCAAAGTGGGAGTAAATGAGTTACTTCGAGAGAGCATGATATCCAGATTATAGGATACGATCGTTAATGTATTGACACTCGAAATACGATCGTATGGATATTATTACACCGAAAGGATTGCAAGTTACACGGTATCTGTTTCACATGAAAGGAAGTAGTCATTGCATTTGACTCTTCCAATGATTGGGGATCACGGTGTGTTGCTAGACGCTATCCCGTGATCGTTAGGCATGAAGGGCATTTTCGTAATTTGCACTTTATGTCTACGGCCAACATATTCGGAAGCCTATCGGGTCACACACATAAGACATCTAGTCGGATTAAAATGCGGTTATAGTTGATGACCAAATAAGAAAAGTTTTATCTCGTACTATAAAGATTATAGTGGTAAATTAATATGGTGGTGTTTATTTATTATGAATAAATTAAATACAAGATGTTAATAGTATTATATTTATTAAAGAATATTCCGGATGCCAATTTATTGGCTAAGGTGACGCAATTTGTGTGTATAAGATACACTTGTATTGTGTAATTTAATTAATAGTATTACCAAATATATATATATATATATATATATATATATATATATATTACATGCGTGTGGGGCATCAATGCAAATTGGTGATTTGCATGCGCACCAACTATGTGTATATATATATATATATATATATATATATATATATATATATATATATATATATATATATATATAATATAGATTTATTTGTGTAAAATATATGTGATCTATACACATGTGTAAATTGATTTATGGTAATAAGATAAATATAGTCAATATAAGATATTGACAATATATTGGAAATATTTAATATAAGATATTGAATATTAATGAGATAAATCAATCAATTATATTTTCCTTATTTTATTGGGAAAATGTTTTCTTCTCCTCCACACCAAGTAGGGGCGCAACTTCTACTTTAAATAAGATGTGGGTGTCAAGCTCTTTTGTACATCACAATTCCAAGAACTAATAGTTCTTGTGTAAAATAGAGAGCATCCTATAGAGAGTTGGAGAGAGGGGAAAAAGGCCGGTCTAGCAACCGGAGTTTTCTAATAGCAATCCATATAGGATTCCGGCGGGCTGTTCGTGTGGACTAGCGGTAGAGGACGAACACTTCGGAGGCTTGCAGAACTAGTCTCCTTAGACGGTTAAACCGTCGATCTTTTAGATTAAGCAAGGTAACCACCGTCTTTATGAAATGAATCTGAGTCCAAGTTTTTTCTCAAGATCCACTAGTAATTCGGGTTGGGCCTGAAACTCGAACACAACGCAAAAAGAGGATCGAAACTTTGGGAAAATTATCCCAATTAACAATAGAGGAGATCATGTCCAAGAAAGAAGAATGTGCGTCCAATAAGTCCATCATATTTGCTTGTGGGCCTGCTGAATAAAAGCCCAACATTTTTTGCCATTATTATACTACTTTACTATATATTATATTGGTGATATTAACTAAATAAAATCACTAGTATTATTCTGATTTTCAAGTGTTGGTGGCGCCAATTCCATGTGAAGAATGCAAGAAGACAAGTTTTGGAATAATCAAGTTCATGCACAAAAATTAAAGGTTGCAAGCATTAAACAAGATACATTGAATCTAGATTCAATGAACCTAGATAAGTCTTATAAGGGCCGAAAATTATAGTTCATGAATTTAGAATTTGAAGTGTTTTTCTTGCATGTATCTAAGTATCCTAAGTGTATTCTTGTATCCTATAAATAGACCACCACTTGTAACTTGTAATACAACTTGTTATCAATATACATCATATTTTATTCGTCACTTGGAAAATTGTTGTGTGAGTTTCTCTAGAAAGGGAATTCAAATCTTGGATTATCAAGGACTTGAGCAATCCTTGTGGTTATCCATATACCAAGGTGCTTAGAAACGGGTTTTCTAAGTGTTGAGGTTTATTCCAAGGTGCCTTCACACGAGTTGTGATTGTGTCGCGGAGCTTATTATTCCAAGGTGCTTCCACACAAGTTGTGGTTGTGTTGAGGATTAACAAAATACTTCAATCCACGATCCTAAGATTCATTTGATTTGAAGCCTTCCTCCGGACGGTTTCGCATCAGTTGGTATCAGAGAACAGCAGGTTGACGGTATTATATCCAATTTTCTTTCTTCTTATAAAAAAAATTAAAAAAAAATTTAGAGTATAAAATAAATAAAAAAAACAAATTATTTCCTGTTGCATATGATCGTATGTATTTGAAGAACCATAGTATGCATATGATCGTGTGTATTTGAAGAACACTTTATTTCGCACGAGCATCTATATATTTATATATTTATATTTTTTTTAAAAACTGCACAAGTAAATCATGTGTATTTGAAAAATAATTTGTTCCGCACGAGCAACAAGTGAAAAAAAAAAGGGAAGAAGGAAAGAAAATTCGTTTTATACACTTCACAATTTTTGTGTTACATCTTTGAATATCTTCTCTAAAACACTTCACAATTTTTGTGTTCACTTTGGAATTTCAAAACTCTTAAAAAAAAATTCTTGATTATTCACTCTTGGTATTTTGGGTAACTTGAGTATCGCTGATTACTTGAAATCCGAATTGATTCTCTACTTGAGTTAAATAAACACACCCTTGAGAGGAAGAATGGCTGAATATGAAGGTGAAGAAAGAAGGCATCAAGCACGGCTTCAGGCCATCGAACAAAGGCATCAACAAAACCTTGAACAAATGACTCAAACATTGATTGAGCGAATAGATGCACGTTTCGCACAAATGAATGTTGGTCAAGGTGTACAAGGTACCGAGATTGAGCCAAGAAATTATTACGAACATGAGGATGACGATGAGGAAAGCGAAGCAACACCAGTTGTAGCACAACCGAGAACACGGGTACCACGAGAAAATCTCCAAGGTATCAAACAAAAGATTCCAGCGTTCAAAGGTAATTCTAATCCTGATGAGTATTTTTCTCGGGTTCTTAAAGTTGAACAAATTTTTAATTGTCATGATTATTCAGAAAGAACTAAGGTTAAACTTGCTACTTGTGAATTTGAGGAACGAGCTAAGCTTTGTTCCAGAAAACTAATGAAAACCGCAGGAAATCGAGACAGCAAGCAATTTCTTCTTGGGAAGTTCTTAAGAATGAGATGCATCGGAAATGGGTTCCCGAATCCTACCGGCGTGAACAAGTAAGAAAGCTGCAAACTCTTCAACAAGGCGAGAAATTTGTTCAAGCCTATCAAGATGAGTTGGAAATGGCACTAATTCGCACGGATACTGACGAGTCCGATAAACACACCATGGCTCGGTTTTTGGGAGGTTTGCGGCCCGAGATTGCAGACCCAGTTGAAATGATGAATTGCACTACATACGATGAGATGGTAAATACAACCTTAACTAAGAAGAAGCAACTCAAGAAAAAGAAGGCACAAATTTCAAAAAGTCATTCAGATACCACAACATCTAGGTCCACACCTTTCCAACCCAAAGGTGAAGGAGGTAAGTTTCCTTTTAAAAATTATGTTGTTAAACACACCCCTCCCCAAGTCTCTAACGACCATTCTAATAAAGAAAAATATGAAAATATTTTGCGTTGTTATAATTGTCAAGGAATGGACACAAGGCTAATGAATGTGTTAAAAAGAGAGTTTTTATCTCAACCGGTGATGGAAATTATGAATCAGCCTCAGAAAATGAAAATGAACAACCTTTAATTGAACAAGAGTCGGCTGAAACTAATGAAGAAAATGATGAGGGAATTTTATTTGATGAACGAGTGATGTTTTTAACAAAAAAAAGTCCTTAGCACCGTAAATCAAATTAATAATGATGAGGTACAGCATGAGAATATTGTTCAAACTCGTTGTCTTATTGGTGGTAAATTATGCATAATGATTATTGATTCTGGTAGTTGCACTAACGCCATTAATAGTGAGTTGTTGAGAAATTAAGCATTCCCACAATTAAGCATCCCCAACCTTATAAATTGCAATGGTTAAATGATTGTGGTTCTGTCAAAGTGACTAAGCAAGCATATGTGAACTTTAATCTTTCAAAATATGAGGATGAGGTTCTTTGTGATATAGTTCCTATGCATGTCACTCACATCTTACTTGGCCGTCCAGGGCAATTTGATAAACGTGTCACCTATGACGGTTTTCTTAATAAATACACTCTTTCGCATAAAGATAAGCGTATCACTTTGAGTCCTTTGGCACCACATGAGGCTCATTCTGATCAAGTTAAGTTTGCCAAGAAAATAGAGGCTGAGCACGCTAATGCACACGCTCCCACTAATTTTGAATCTTCAAAATTGGGAACATCTTCTGATTTAATTAAAATGGATTCCCTCACTCGTGACAAAAAAGGGAATTATGTGATGTTCGATGCCCTTTATTGTTCATTTACAAGGATTCATTTCCGTTACTTCTTCACTCGGAAAATTATGGGCATTTTTCTACTCCTTTTCCTTGCTATATGCTTATATTTGATCTTGTGGGAACTCTTCCCGATATGGTACTAACCTTCTTGCAGGGATTTGAATATATATTTCCTAAAAAAGAGCCAAGTGAATTACCACCACTACGAGGAGTGGAACATCAAATCGATTTTAATTCCGAGGAGCTGAGATGTTAATTGCAATACGATATTGTTAAGATTGAAGAGCCTAAAATTGAGAAGATGGTGAAACCATGTGAGCAACCAGTTGACGAGTTCCTTAATCTATTTTTGTTGGTATATGATGACGATCTATATGAGGAGGAAACCGGGCGGTTGGATTCACCAAATGCAGCCCCTATATTGACTTTGGATGATCTATTTCTGATCGGTAATGGTGAAAAGACGATGCACACTTTGAATGATCCTTTTGCTGGATATATTACTGACTATATCCTATATTGCAATGCAATGATTATGTTGCTGTCACATGGAACTTCATTCACATTTATTTCAAGCCGAGTGAATGACCTTTTGATGCATTAGTGAAGCAAGGATTACGATATCAACGTGTAATTCATTTAAAATTGTGTGTTCGCATGATATTTGATACCAGTATATCCTTGATAATTTTTACAAGTTGTTCGAAATTGGTGAATGATTCTGAAGAATACGACAAACCACATGATCTGAGGACAGATCCTTCGCAACAGGGAGGGTCTGATATGAATCTAAGTCCAAGTTTTTTCTCAAGATCCATTAGTAATTCGGGTTGGGCCTGAAACTCGAACACAATGCAAAAAGAGGATCGGAGCTTTGGGAAAATTATCCCAATTAACAATGGAGGAGATCATGTCCAAGAAAGAAGAATGTGGGTCCAAAAAGTCCATCATATTTGCTTGTGGGCCTGCTGAATAAAAGCCCAACATTTTTTTCCATTATTATACTACTTTACTATATATTATATTGGTGATATTAACTAAATAAAATCACAAGTAAAATGCTGATTTTCAAGTGTTGGTGGCGCCAATTCCTTGTGAAGAATGCAAGAAGACAAGTTTTGGAATAATCAAGTTCATGCACAAAAATTACTTGGAAGGTTGCAAGCATTAAACAAGATACATTGAATCTAGATTCAATGAACCTAGATAAGTCTTGTAAGGGCCGCAAATTATAGTTCATGAATTTAGAATTTGAAGTGTTTTTCTTGCATGTATCTAAGTATCCTAAGTGTATTCTTGTATCCTATAAATAGCCCACCACTTGTAACTTGTAATACAACTTGTTATCAATATACATCATATTTTATTCGTCACTTGGAAAATTGTTGTGTGAGTTTCTCTGGAAAGGGAATTCAAATCTCGGATTATCAAGGACTTGAGAAATCCTTGTGGTTATCCATATACCAAGGTGCTTAGAAACGGGTTTTCTAAGTGTTGAGGTTTATTCCAAGGTGCCTTCACACGAGTAGTGATTGTGTTGCAGAGCTTATTATTCCAAGGTGCTTCCACACAGGTTGTGGTTGTGTTGAGGATTAACCAAATACTTCAAACCACGATCCTAAGATTCATTCGATTTGAAGCCTTCCTCCGGGCGGTTTCGCATCACTTTAGCTTATTTGTTTATTGCTTAAACGAAGTCGATCCTGGTTAAAGGAAATAAATTTTTGAATTCCGCTGCGTTCCCGCGTAGATTTCCTAACAGTGGTATCAGAGCGAGCTTCGAGCTTAAGCAATAAGCATGTTATTTTGCGTAGTTAATTTTATTGTTTAAATCACATAATTAAAAGATGAAAGATTTTTTATTCGCAAAAGTAATACATGAAAAGAAAAAAAAATGAGATCGGGTGGTGCTCGGCCGACTGGCGGCGGCACCACCACCGGCGGTGGCTGGTCGGCGGCGGCGGCAGGGCAACCTGCTGCCGGCGTCGGTTGACCGGTCAATGCTTGCGGATCTCCTAAATTTTGTTTTGTATATTTTGTGATTCAATATGGTTCATAGTTGTGATTGATAATTCCTCTTATGTTTAGTTGTGTCATGTGGCTAACCAATGTTTCAAATAGTTTCGGCCATTGGGATGCCACATGGAATTAAAATAATAATGGTCTTTACAAATTTAGTTTGGAATAGGACTAGGCCATTTCCAAATATTTGATTTGGAAAAAGGCCTAGGCCTAAGCCACTTCAAAAATTTTGATTTTGGAAAGTGGTCAGGCATATTAACCAAAATTTTGGTCTTTCAAATTTTGTTTGGAATAGGCCTAGGCACTTTTCAAAATATTTGATTTTGGAAAAGTCCTAGGCCTAGGCCCTTTTTCAAAATTTTGATTTTGGAATGGCCAAGGGAGATGCCTTTTGGTTTTGGAAACCAAAGGCATCCTTTTTGATAAGGAATCAAAAAGAAAAGAAACAAAAAGAGACTTAATTTTAAATTTGATTAATTTTTAGAATTGTTCTAATTAATTAAAATTAAGATTAAAATCGTTTAAAATTAATAGTTAATTTTATTTCGATTAAAATCATTTAATTAATTAAATGTTTGTTAGTTAATTGATTGGATAAAATTATTTAATAGATTAAATGTTAATTGATTATTTAAGACGCAAGTAGTTAAATTTTAATTTTATCTTTTTCATAAGATGTTATTGTATGGATTAGAGATAATAGATATAATATGATTATATGGTCCCCGGTTGATCATTGACTCGACCGATAGGATAGATGTGATTGACTTAATTTTTCTATTGGTTTAAAAATTGTCCTAGGCCATTATGAAGAATGTGACCTAGTTTATTTTCTGCATTTATCCCATTTCCGTTAGCTTCCCCCGTTTGTGGCGGGTGTATTTATTTTATTAGATAGAATTAAATGTAACAAGAATGGAGCAGAAGATGGAGACCAAAGAAAGAAAAATAAAGATCACATTGGAGATGGCGCATTAAAGATCCTATTGGCGGTTGCAGCTACCCTTAGATTGTGACCGCGGTTTCGTCAGTTTGTATTCGAAACCGCACCTAGGAAAAGTCCATGATCATACTGGTTACTTTACGCATTTATTTATTTTTTGCTTGTATTTATTTTATATGATACGATAGATGTATGACTAGGCACGATCTAGATAAATATGTAGGATGTATGTCTATAGAGATAGAAATACTTGATGAGACCATAATTAAAATTAATTAAGTGAATTAATTTACATAAATGCTTCCACCTCAAAAGAATCAAGTTGAAATTGCCTCCCCATATTATAATGACGGTGAAGAGCCCTTGTTCGGATCCAACTCATCAGCCAAAGCAGGGGGTTGACCTACCTCGGGTATATCATCATTATCGAGATATGATCGTATGAGATCTCACGAATATTAGGGTTATGACTTGACAAAGAATTCTCTCAGCCACCAGCCAAAGCGGGGTCGTTTGGATTTTAGCGGCAAGGGTTTGACTACTTCATAAGATGAAAATTGTCAAAGAGTTGACTAGTCAAACAACAAAAGTCGTATAAGATACGATTGACAAAGAGTTGTCTACCTATTAGACTATTTTCGGCCCACCAGCCAAAGCGGGGGTCGCGATAGTTTAGTGGGATCTTATCCACTAAAGAAATTAATAATTCTTGAAAGTCGATTGGGAGTAGTTGACTAGTGGGAGCAAAATCATAAACCAAAAGACCATTTTGATTTTGCGTGTATAAACAACTACACTCTTTTATTTCATTTTTACACTACAAGAAAAAGGGGATTCAATGAGAGGAATTTAATGAGGGGTCAAAACTTCGTCATTAAATGGTAGTTATAATGAGGGGATATAAATTATTTGACAAGTTGATGACCAAATTTCGATTCCGGTCATTATTAATCATATTTCCCCTCATTAAGTGATCAATAAAATAAATTCCCCTCATTATTATTGGGGTGGTTCTCTCGGCACCCCCATTTTTACTACTGACACCCTATTACTCACAGCACCACAAACAATTACTCCGACACCACCCTATTATTTTTAATGAACATAACGACAGTGGCACTTATGTTGCTATTGAAAACCAAAGTCAGTGATACTGACGTTGCTGTTCAAAAACCAAAGTCATTGACACCGACGTTTACGTTATAAAAGTGAATCACTACATAGTAACGTCAGTCCACTGACGATGTTATTGAAAAGGAACGTCAGTGACATTGACGTTTTTAGTGTGGTTCCGGAAGTAAAAACAAAATATATGTGTGATGCCGGAAGTAGAAAAAAATAATAAAAAAAAATGCCGATAGAATTTTTATAGTGGTAGTATTTTTTTATATAAATTTTATTATTTTCATAAACCAACCGAGTCAAAAAAATATTAAAAAAAATTAAAATTTCCCTGCTAATGGGTATACCGTATACCCTCTTCATTTCTTTCATCCGCTTAACCTAAGTCCAAAATCCCCCCCACCCGCCTCCCCAGCTCACTCCCTAGCAACCCATCTTTTTAGCTTCCGATTCCGGTGGACGATTCAATACTCTCAGGCAAGGACAAGAACTGAGCAGGCAAGTAGGTGTGAGCACAACGACGGCCTTCTGAAGCCTGAAGAGAAAAGACGCAGCACAACTCCACCACCGGACCACCGTCCACCGCGTTGCACTTTTTGCTGCTCGAAGAATGCAATCAAAGATTCACGAGCTGCTGCAACTCTGTTCATCTTCTGAGTTCTGTGAGTAATTTTTTTCTTCCCCTGTTTTCTCTTTTTGTTCTTGTTGTATCATTCCAAACAAAAGACGATATCTTATCATAGAGGCTGAAAGTGTCCATATGTATATACGTATAGATGGAAAAGCTGAAAACTTGATTTGGTTTAGTTATGACCTTTTTGCCCTTGTTAGAGGTTTGTCTAGATGATAATCTCGGTGTGTGTCCCGCTAGATTTAACATTTTCAATTCTCTCGCTCGGCTTATAATCCGAGTTCTTGCATCGTGTAAACGGCGCGATTGCTCTTCCTAATTATGCCTAGTTGTTGTGAATCAAGAGATTTGGTTTATAAAGTATGGTCCATACACAGTCTACGGTTTTGTTGCATTTTTACTTGCTATCTTGGTAATTTCACTTATGATATGGATCCCATTCTATATCCGTTTTATACCATTGTGAAGAGTAAAATCCCCAAATTTGGTTGTGGGAAAAGAGCTGTCTCATGCTAATTATCTGTAAAGAAGAAGTGATTGCTCCTTTTTTGCGCCTGAACTTTTTGGTACTCTTTAATTTCATTTGCCAGGCCAATCAAGTTTTGCTCTTCACTTTTGCTAATTTGTTAGTTATTAAATTATGTAATTTGTCTTCTAAATAGATGAAAGATCGATTGGACCAATTAACAATAATGCAACAGATGTTTCTATCAGGTGAATATCAACAGCATTTTTATTACTCAGATTGATGATGATGAGCGCCTAATTGATAGCATTTATGTTTATTACTATGAATCTCTATAGACATGAATCTGTTGTAGGCATATGTGATATTGGTCATGTCACAAAATCCTTGACAAATTTGATCCATGTTTAGCTTAATCTTGAAGGATATTAATGCGCGGTAAATAATTTGCTTTAATAACTTTGGTCACAAGAAGGTTGGTTAGGTGATTATTATTGACAAAGAATATAGGATTCACAAATTTCGATAACTATTTGTTTTATATGCCATAAATAACTTGAATCAGTCCATTTGGTGTATAACTGCTGCTACACCTACTACTTTCAAGGCTACTGTCATCTCTATTGTGCATTTTGATATTTTAATTTTGATAATATTCTGATATTACTAATGCTTCTCCTTAGGTCATTAGTTTGATATCTCTTGTGCAGCTCGGACATGTAGTAATAACATGAAATGCTATTGATTGTGTGAATTTCTTTTCGGAGTGATCATATGACTTTTTACCGTGAAGATCGAGACTGGAAGACTTTTGGGTCATTCGGTGGAATCAAAACTGAACATGCGATTGGTAAGCATATTGAGTATATATGATTTAACTTATATGCTTCTTACATGTTGTGTTGGTTTTGTTTTTCTTTTACTGTCATTAGTAAAAGAAACTGCTCCGTTGATACGGTTTTTTGGCAAGATTTGACTTAATCTTAACAGATTATACTTTTGTGGATTTTAGAAAGATCCATTTTTGAGTGGTTTATCAAACCATTTTTATACATAACCTTCGTGATGATTATGCAAATGAAATATGTTCTCACAAACTACTAATTTTCAGGTTTGGTAAGACAAAATTACCTTAGAAAACTGTTAAAGGACAAAGAGCAAGCATAAATTTTTTTCACTTTTCATGAATATAGATCAACTGTAAAGCGCACCGGTTTAGATAGAGGCAAGGGATGTGAATAAACATTACATTGCCAAGGTGATTTGGTGTATGTCACGAGGATGAGGTATATTATGCTACGATCCAAATCTGATTATTTTGTCCTTGTATTTTTATTTCTAGTTAATGCTCGAGAAGGGAAAAGTACATTGGAGGCATGTTGTAAATTAACGATAAATTCAGAGTACCTTAATAGCGGAAGAAATCATCAGAATCGTTTCCTACATCCATTGTTATTCGACTTCTACTCCGTTGTTGTAGCCGCCTTGATGAGGATTCCGATATCTCTCTCCTTGCCTACAACCGTTATGTGTTGGTTTCTTTTGTATGCTTTATGATGGAGTAAAGCATTGCTTTTATAGGTGGAGAGAGGGCCGAAATCCGAATGACTTAGTGTTTAGCTTTAATCTCGGCCGTCCATCAAAGCCGAGTTTTAATCGGATTAAAACTCCTTTTAAATAACCAATAAATAATAAATAGCATATTTCCTAGGGAAAACGAATTTCCTATAAGACCACTATTACGGGGAAGGAAATTAATCGGGCTCTATAAAAGCCACGACATATTTTTCTTACATTCTCCCACTTGGTCGATAGGAACATTTCATCAGTGTTTTCCTTTTAGAGGAACATAAGGCGCGCATTATATGCTAAACAATTTATTTTAGTTGGTTAGCGTAAGTGTCATCATTAATCTAGCTGTCAATGAGAGTCATAGCGGTTACACATCATTCTGCAACATGCTTCCTTCTATGTACCACAACACGGACAACCGTCTTAACTAGACCATAAGCGAAGATTACATAAACGGTCCCGTTATGTATTTGCAAGAGACAATTTTTGTTTTAATAATTCCATTCGTAAGGTGTGTACACAATGGAAAACAGAAAACAATAATGATGTTGAAAAGTGACATTAAGAGCTCAACAAATGTCAAACGTAAGTACAAAATAAATGGCAGAACATGCTAATTGGGAGATATCCTCAAGACTCATGCTTTCAGTGTCTCTCTGTTATGTCTTTGGGGGTAGTCCTTTAGTAAATATGTCTGCAACCATAAGATTTGTCATTATATGTTCAATGACAAACAAATATCTTCAAACATCTTGCTTTAGTAATTGATATTTAAGGTCCATGTGTTTTGGTCCCTTAGATATCATGTCATGCTTAGAGGATCCATGTCCCCTGGATTGCAGCCTTATAACATGCCACGTACTCTGCTTTCATGGTGGATGAGTAAGTCAACTATGACTTCGGTTTTTTCCGTGATACGGCACCTCCGTTTAGAAGATACATGTAGCCAAGAGTACAATGTCTGGTATAGTTCATCCTCCAAAATCCGAGTCTGAATAACCAGTCACCTGTGGGTGTCCTGACTTTCAGTATGTGAGCATGTAATTCATGTTCCTTTAAGTATCTCAGTGCTTTCTTAGCAGCTTTCCAGTGAGACTGCCCTGGATTGCTTTGAAATATACCTAGTATGCCAACAACATAACTAATGTCAGGTCTTGTACAAACCTGTGCATACTGTAAACTCTTTACAAGAGAAGCATAAGGATGTTTTTCCATTTCTTTACGTTCCAATTGATTCTGTGGAATAATATTAGAACAACAATGGAAGAACATGTCATCATGCCAAATCTTTCCAAAACTTTATCAATATAGGCTTTTGAGACAATCCTAAATATTAAGTGCCCTGTCACGGAATATTTCTATCCCTAACACATAGGAAGCCTCGCTTAAGTCTTTCATTTCAAAGTTCTTGAAGAGATCGGCCTTGGTTTCATGGAATACACCAAGATCACTGTTGGCCAATGATAGATCACCAATATACAGAATCAAAAGTATGAACATACTCCCACTGATCTTGAGGTATATGCAAAGGTCGATTGTGTTCTCATTGAAACCGAAAACAGTATTGGTTTCATGAAACTTTAAGTACCGTTACCTCGAAGATTGTTTCAGTCCATATATTGATTTCTTAAGCTTGCAGACCATGTCTTCATGACCATCAACATGAAATCTTTAGGCTGACGCATATAGACTTTTTCTTTCAAGTCTCCATTCAGAAAGGTTGTTTTCACATCCATCTTGTGTAACTCGAGATCATAATGAGCTACTAGTGCCATGATAATTCTAAAGGAGTCTTTCCTGGACACATGGGAAAAGTCTCATTATAATCAACGCCTTCTTTCTAATTGAAATATTTGGCAACAAGTCGGGCTTTATATCGTTCAATATTTCCATGACAGTCGTGCTTGGTCTTGAAGACCCACTTACAGCCAACTAGTTAGTGTCCTGAAGGTAATTGAACGACTTCTGATAAGTCCACCATACGTGGTTATTCTTGGATCGCTTTGGCCTGTTTTAATGTCTATTTTGTGATATTCGTATGATAAATTGCCTTTTTGGACTAGATTACTGTTATGGCTTTATTATCTTGCAGATATGGTGAATCCGAGCATAAAAGGCAATGAAAATGAGCTAAAAGGATCAAAGTCATGAAGGCATGAAGAATCACACCCAGGTGTGAAAGAATGGAACAGGGTGTGAAAAAATGCAGAAACTATCCAGAATTTCTACAGGCCAACGAAATATTCTGATTGGTGGAGATAATTCCCAGCGTGATTTCAATGATTGATGGCGCAAATTTGAAGATTTACACGCCATATTAGTCCTATTTTCTAGGAATTTTATTTTAGGAGATAAATTACACAATTTAAATTAAGGAAAATTCCTATTTATCCTAAAATAATTTCCTTAAATAAAAAAGGATGAGGAGGGACGCATTTTATTCATCAAGTTTTAGGCGACTCTTCCTCCTCTTTTCATCATCATCATCTCCCATCCCCAAGAACAAGGATTTTAGGTTTTCAAAATTCAAGAACGAGGCTTTTTCGAGGTTTGATTATTTATGCAATACTTTGACGGTTTCTTTCTATCTCCTTTCTCCTTTATTCTATTTATTTATTTTTCTTGTCAAAGTATGAATTATATGGTTGAATCTTGGAATCTTGATATGTTACGAGAGTAAATATTGGTTTCTTGGATTAGGAAAAGCCCGGCGATGATTATATAGTTTTAAAGATACAATCTTTTCATTGATAGGATTTTTGTCATGTTTATGAATTTGATCTTGTATGCTTATTCATGTAATTTTCCGGAAATAATATCTCGAATGAGTGAATGATTGTAGGATTGCATGAGAAACTCCATTCGATTAATTGATGACGAAAAAGTATTAATTAATCGATAACCTAGAAACCAAGATCGAATCTTTAGGGATTTCTTGAATGAAATTAGGTTAAACCTAAAATGGCCCTTTAATTATGGTAATTCAATGGACCTAATTTTATTCATCATTGTAGGAAACTCGAATGTTGGATAAAACTAGGTACAATCACGATAATAGTTCGAAAGAATGTTTACGTGTAATATTTGATAATTGGTCTTCATAAATGAAAGATTCATATTGATAGAAAGATTGTTGAAATTCTATGTAAACAACGCCGTGGTGGATCCGAAATCCAAGAAATGCCTCTAAACCTTGAATCCTATTACCTAAATCTTGAAGTTCTTGGCTTTATCTTTATTTTCTTTAATTTTAGGATTTTTAGATAAAAAAAAACCTACAAATATTTGATTTTTCTAGCTAATATAAATCAGGAATTGTTTGGTGATTGACTACAAGTCCCTGTGGGATCTACATCCTAAGTACTACTCGATAAGCCGTGCGCTTGCGGTAGGATTTAGTGATTATCTATTGAAAATCACACAACAACTTCCCATACTTGACTTTCATCCAAAGATTTCAATTATTCTTTCATGGCATCAATCCACTTACTAGAATTAACTTCCTTAATGGCTAGTGAAAACGAAACCGGATCTTTACTTGTCCCTTGTTCATATTCTACTTGATAAAGCATTTAATCATCAGAAATAGCAGATCTCCTTTGTCTTTGAGATCTTCTTAATTCTGGTTCCTGTGATGCTTTATTACTATTTTCATTGGCGATGATCTCATCATGGAGTTGTTGATCATTTATTGGATTTTCTTCATTGTTCAACGGTTCAACAATGGAGAGATTCCCAATACTTTTCGGAGTAGGGTTAAAAGGGACGGGTACCCTTATTTCCTTTATGATCACATCACTAATTTTATCACTCCCACTGATTTCGCCATTCTCATAGCATTACCGGTTTCAACAATTCTCATAATATGGTTAGTACAATAAAACTTATATCCTTTGGATTTTTCTGGGTAACCTTGAAGTAACCACTAACGTTTCTAAATACAATTTCTTTACTTGTGGATTCTAAATTCTAGCCCCAGCAAGCTGGACATCCCATATTTGGAGATGCTTCAAATGAGGTTTCCACCCTTTCCACCGTTCAAAAGGTGTCTTTGGAACTGCCTTACAGGGAACCTTATTTGCAATATAATCAGCTGCACGTAAAGCATCCATCCACATTGATATAGGCAAGTCACTATGACTCATTATAGATCTAACCATTTTCATATACGTACGATTCTGCCTTTTTGCTACACCATTCCGCCATGGAGATCCAGGCGTTGTGTATTGAGCAATAATTCCAGCTTTTGGAGAATTTTTGCAAAAGGTCCAGGATGTTGTCCTGTTTCGTCATACATTCCATAAAATTCACCACCTTTATCCAACCTTATGATTTTCACCTTTATATCTTGTTGTCTCTCGAATTTAGTTATGAACATTTGTAAAGTGTCCACGGATTGAGATTTGTCATGCAACAAGTATAGATAACAATAACGTGAATAATCATCAATAAGGGTGATAAATACTTTTCTCCTCCAAAGGTGGGATCATCAAAGGTCCACAAACGTCTATATGTATTATTTCAAGAAGCTGGGTACTTCTTGTGGCTAAATTGAGATACAAAATATTTAATGAGGCTAATTTAAACAACACTTACATAAGAGTAGAGTATAGACAAGAAAATAAGGTGCTCCTGTGGGTAGTCACCATAAATTTTTCACATAATGTCGTGATACTCACACATAATTGAGTGATATTTTTGTAAAGAAGACGAACAAGGTATCTGTGGATATCCTTGACCTTCGTAATATACACTCCATTTATCTTTATGTTGTGATGATAAGTTGAGTTTTCAGCAAAATGGTATTAAGATAAGTTTAATAAAGGGCTACACTTAAAATCTAAAAACTGAATACAACATAAAAGTTGCTTATACCAACTAACTATGGTCAAATACCAATGTAATCCTTAATTTGACATATCCCTTAATTTGAACCATTTGTCAATTTAGCTGAATATCAATAAAATTTTCAATCACTTCACATAATGTGATAAATATTCATGCATCATCATGTTAGGCTGCTGTGGCAATACCCAACATTTGACACCATTGACATTCAAGTATCGGCAATCATACAGAGGTCAACTAAACATTATGTTGACATAAACATGTGCAATGTAATACTTAAAGATGGTTCAAGTATACATGTTTATTGTCTTACTAAACTTACAAAATAAATATTTCACGATCTAATCACTAAACATAATGTGAATAGTCTTTATATGTCAAGAATTTGAGCTGTTGTGACAATACTCTAAACTTGACAACACTATAAGACATATTTATAATCTTTACAATAATTCAATAATTTAAAGGCCAAAACTTTATGACATGTCAAAACTTTTATTATGAACCCAATATAAACAAAAATATGTAATTCACACTTTAATCATATTCAGTCACTTTATCAATATGCGACTTTGTAGATTCGGATGTCATAACTTAATCATCAACAATAAATGATTTAACACATAATATGTAAGAACTAATATTCAAAAGAATTAATAGTCCTTCCAATTCATGACAAAAGTATGTACATACTAAGTACACAAAAAGAAAGTAAAAGCAGAAATAAACTGCTATTATAAAAGGGAGCAACATCATTAGTCATATATTATTTATCACTTAATGTGCTAAATCATCATTTATTTAAAAGGAAACTAATATACTAATCAATTAACTTTATGTGACTACCTTACTATGTGTTATTGTTTATCACCCATATAATGTGATAAATCGCTAATTATGTGAAACCAAAGTACTTCATTAATAGTCTTTCAAACAGATTATGTACAAACAAAAGTACATAAACAATAATAGATAACAGATAATGTTAGTAAACCTAAATGAAAGACTAAATGGTTTACTTTATTAAACACATATATTTAAATGAGCACAAAAAGTATAGATATGACAACTAAAAGTGATCAAATAACATATAACACATTGGATTAGCAACCTTTCTACACAAAATTATCAAAATAACTTGTAAATTGATACCGTTAATAGCTTATTGAAGATTAGTTCAATCTTCAATCTTTATCAAACAATAAATCAAGTTCACGTATATTTAATAATTTTAGCGCATTTAACGTGGTTGAAAGGCCTACCAAACAACTATACATTCAGAATATGTCATAAAATAAATAAATGAATTTCTTTTTCTTTTTTTTTTTTTTTTTTTGACTTATCCAATATGTTGCCAAGGCTGTCCAAAAGGTTATAATTGTCAATATCAATTGGTTTAATGGTCTTAAAGAAAATGCAAAAACCCTAATGCACTTCTAATTCTTTCATACAGCCGTCATCTAATGAAGGTATGCTTCGGCACTAAAAAGAAAATTCCATATAATTACAACCAATTGTCCAAAGTTCAAGTGGGCAAACAGGTTATAATATTCATCACGAAGTGCACAGTAATTTATCCATTATAAAGAATTATTTCAATTGATGGCCAACGGAAAAGCTACACAATCACACAATAATAAAGTATTCCCTTTTCAATATATACTATGGCCACCAACGTGAACAACAAAGGTGATTGACAATTGGGATCTGAGAATTGCCGGAAACTTTTTTTTTTCTTCAACACAGTACCGTAAATATGAGGAATCGATACAGCATCCGTATAGTTAATAAACGCAGATCAAAATAATAGACGAATAACATGAATCGTAGGTTTGCTCTGATACCACATGTAAATTAACGATAAATTCAGAGTACCTTAATAGCGGAAGAAATCATCAGAATCGTTTCCTACATCCATTGTTATTCGACTTCTACTCCGTTGTTGTAGCCGCCTTGATGAGGATTCCGATATCTCTCTCCTCGCCTACAACCATTATGTGTTGGTTTCTTTTGTATGCTTTATGATGGAGTAAAGCATTGCTTTTATAGGTGGAGAGTGGGCCGAAAACCGAATGACTTAGTGTTTAGCTTTAATCTCGGCCGTCCATCAAAGCCGAGTTTTAATCGGATTAAAACTCCTTTTAAATAACCAATAAATAATAAATAGCATATTTCCTAGGGAAAACGAATTTCCTATAAGACCACTATTACGGGGAAGGAAATTAATCGGGCTCTATAAAAGCCACGACATATTTTTCTTACACATGTATGTGCACTAATTTTTTTTTGCTAAGCTTAATGTTAGGATTTTCAACCCCACCCTTTAACTACCAGATTGGTTGTAAATTTATTTGGAAAATGCAGATTGTACGTGTTCATTCTGATATTTGTTTTTGTGATCGAAAATAATCGCATATGCAACAATAGATGTTGTCGGCTATCTTAATCATTTTTTGTCTGAACATCTGAATTTTATTCTTGTTTAGAGAAAGCTGTGGCATCTTATATTAAACAAGTCAAGTTCGATTTAGTCTTTTTATTACTTTGTCACGTTCAAGTGGAGTTTGGAGCCCAAATTTCTTTAGTCGAGTCGAGCCCTAAAGACTAAGGAGTATCAATTTGTCTTGGCTTGATTACACCATAGATTATGGTTGTTATAGACTAATGTTTTCTCTTATATTCAGAGACCTAACCAACTTCTGGAAAGCACGACCTATGGAACACTGGGCTCGGTGGGAGGTAAAGTGGAAGAATCATTAGTGATATGTGTGCGGCCCGCTTTATTTTGGCGAGGTTAAGAGAATAGCTCCCGAAAATAATAGAACTTCTGAACCCCCCTTGTGTTTGAAGCAAATTGATTTTCGTAGGCTTCCCCTTTGTATGGAATTAGGGTGATGGGGCTTTGTTTCAAATGATAGATAATGATAGTTTGTACATGTCTGCACTTTATTTTGAAGTTTTGAAAATTCCAATATGGGGCCCCCTAGCTTCTTGGCGAGTCTGAAACGTTGGGCTCGCCAGAAATTTAAGGGGGGACCACCTCAACCCAAGATTTTTCACTTATCCGGCCCACTTGTTTTAAGCAAGGCGATGGTGAGCTTGGGTAAAACAGGACTAACCTCCGTGATTGGATGAAAAATCCTCCGGCCCAATTGTTTTGAGCAAGGTCGCTATGGGCTTGCTTCAACTTGTGTTCCTCTCATTCTAAACAAGACTGATTGTGACCTGGCCTGAGGCAAGCAGTGGGCGTGCTTTGGAAAAGCTGAAGCTCTGACTTGATTGCATAGTGCATTGGCAGGCTTTTGACCCGTTCGATAATTGCGTGGTCAGCATGGCCTTGAATTTCATGCTGATAGCTTTCAAGCGCTTAAATACGTTCTTTAGATTTCAAAATTAGGATATACCGCGTGAATGCTGACCGTCTGATCTGATTGATCCTGACCGCTTGCCCGTTTGTATCCTCTATAAAAAGAGGGGGTTTCCCTGGCCCTCTTTCATTCCTCTCTTGAACAAATCTTTACTTTCTGGTCATGTCTTTTCGATCCGGAGAGGGTAGTTCGGTACAAGTGTGGAAGACCCGCCCTATGCGCGACGTGTCTCCTTTCTTCCTTACTGCCTCGGATACCGCCAAGTCCTATTTCTGTCGTTACGTTGATGTAGTCAAGCCTATGAAGGAGATGGTCTTGAACGAGGAGAGAGTTGAAGGTGATGGCTCACTGCTGCGTATTCGGCTTTCCGTGTGGGTGGATTTCGTCTCCCCACCTATGTCCCCCTTCAACCTTACGATGGTGAGGGAGTTTTATTCCGTTATGTCAGAAATTTCTACTGGTGAAGCTGTTAGCTTCGTTCTCCTGCGGGGTGTTTCTGTCAATTTTACCCTAGAGGTTATTAACGTGCTTCTCCGTATTCCTGCTATCAACTCCTCTGCTCACTATGAGGTCGTTTGGGATCTTGGTGATGAGGAAAGTAGGCAAGTCCACCTGCGCCATGCAATTCGCGAGCTTTTTCACAATTGTCAAAGTCCTCGCACACTAGGTCCTGCGTCTGAATTGTCTCGTAGTACCCGAGAGTGGAAAAGGTTCATTAACTCACGAGATCTTCCTTCTATGGATTTCGAGGTCGTTAGCGAGGCTGAAGCCTTCCTTCTGCATACTATCCGTAACCCTCGGGTGGATATTGATTGGGGGATCCTGATTCACCGCGAGGCTGTTAAGTTTGCCGTTACTATGGATCATGATCGCCGTATTCCTTTTGGGTCACTAATTTCTCATCTATGCACTGATGTATCTAGGGTGCCGACTCATCCATTGGATCACTGTGGATTTGTTTGAAATAGTAGCTTTTGAAAATTTTATCCTCGGCCCCCTTGTTCTTGGCTGAACCGGAGGCATTGGTAGCTTGTAGGTTTACCAAGAACAAAACAGTCGGTGCCTTTTATTGTAAGCTAAGATGGACTTTATCATTCGATATGCTCTTCAAAATTTGCTAGTTTTTGTATAAAATGGGTATGGCTTACATGTAATATTTCTTCAAGTTGTCTGCGTGCCAAGTTCTGTTGTATTCGCGGCCTTGATTGTCCTTCAAGACATAAGTTCCTTTTTTTACAATCCTTACGACCTGAAGTGGTCCTTCCCAGTTTTCTGACAGCTTTCCTTTCTGGGCCTCATGCCCCGTGGCTTGTCTTTTTCACAGAACATAATCTCCTACGGCGAAGTGATGATTACGAATATGCTTGTCGTGGTATCTTTTGGCCGCTTGTTTACAGTTGAGCAAGCGTCCGTACGAATTGATTCGCTTTCCTTCCAACTGATCGAGATCGAGCAGCCTGGTCAGTAGGTTTTCGGCCTCGCTGAAATGAGTGACCCTCAAGCTTGGTAGGGCCATTTCTACCGGTGCCATTGCTTCCGACCCATAGGTCAAAGCGAAGGGAGTTTCCCCAGTGGTTGTTTTCCTCGATGTTCTGAGAGCCCATAAGGCCGCTTGTAAGTGATCCGGCCAATTTCCCGCTTTCTCGTCCAGACTCTTTTTAAGCACGCTTAGCACCTGTTTGTTGGCATTTTCGGCCTAACCATTGCCTTGTGGGTAACATACCGACGATTACCAATGCTTGACGTTATTCTCTCTGCAAAATGTGTCAAATTCCTCCCGGAACTGCGGCCTATGATCTGATACTTTCACTCTTGGGACGCCAAATCTGGTCCAAACTTGATCGAGCAAGAAATAAGTTATATTTCTAGTGCTAATTTTTACCAAGTCTTTGGCCTCGATCCATTTGGTGAAGTAATCAATGGCGACCACAACGTATTCGTATCTGGAGCGACCTCTTTTGAGTGGCCCGAGGAGATCAATCGCCCACATGTCGAAGGGCCAAGCCGCGACGACGATGCTCTATTCAACCGAGGGCAGCCTAGGAATGTCCGAAAAATTTTGGCACTTGTCACACTTTTTAGCATATATATGAGCATCCTCTGCGAGCTTAGGCCAGTAATAGCTGGCCAATAAGATTTTCTGGGCGAGTGTGCGGCTAGCCGGATGGCCGCCACACATCCCCTCATACAACTTTACAAGAATTCCTTCGACCTCTTTAGGCCGCACACATTGTGACAAGGGTTTGGAGAAGGATCTTCTGTATAAGACATTGTCTAAGACGGTGTATCGGGCGGCATTTCGGATTAGGGCTTCGGCCTCCTTTGGATCCTCCGGGAGCTTCCCTAATTCGATATATGCCTTCATTGTGTCGATCCAGCATGTATTAGTGGTTTGTAGAACCATGATTTCGATCCGATTGATGGCAGTTCATGATAGGTGCTCCACCAGGATTGTTGGATTACTCACTTCGTCATTGTTCGTTAGTTTTGACAAGTAGTCCGCTCGATGATTATCTGCTCGAGGGATGTTGGTGAATTTACAATATTTGAAGCTTCCCTCGAGCTTCTTGACGAGGTCGATATATTTTTGTAAGATTTCGCAATGGATCCCGAACGACTCTTTTACTTAATTGACCACCAACTATGAATCGTAGAATACTTCCACATTTTTTACTTTTATGGCCCTGGCCAGCTCAAGTCCTGCAATGACCGCCTCGTACTCTGCTTGATTATTCGATGCAGTAAAGTCAAATCTCAAAGCTTTTTCAATTTCTTCTGAGGTGCTTGGTTCCAATAGGATGATCCCGGCCCCACAACCTTTGTGGCTGGAGGCACCGTCGATGTAAAGCTGCCAGCAGTGACTTGGCCTCTGGGGCTCATCCGATGTGGTCGCAATAACGTCGTCGCTAGACTCCGTATTAGATTTTCCTGGTTGCTCTTCGTTAAATCTCATTTCTGCTATGAAGTCGGGCAAGGCTTGAGCCTTGATAGCTTTTCGGGGCTCGTATCGGATGTCAAATTCAGTGAGTTCGATGGCCTAACGCAATAAGTGGCCAAATAGATCTGGCTTGTGAAGGACTTGGCGTAGAGGCGCGTCTGATAACACGGTAATAGTATGCAAAGAAAAGTAAGCCCTTACTTTTCGGGCAGCGATGACAACGCATTAGGCCAACTTTTCGATATTATAATAGCGACTCTCAACTGGACTGAGGGCCTTAGAGACATAATAAACGGGCCTTTGAAGGGTACCATCCTCCTTGATAAGTGCGGCGGCGACTGCCCGGTCTGAGGCCGCTAAATACAGAAGTAACACGTCCCCCGTCGTAGGACTGATCAGCAATGCTTGACAGATATGCCTTGAGCTCTTTGAAAGCCTGCGAGCATTCCTCAGTCCACGAAAATGATTTGTTCCCTTTGAGGATTTTGAAGAAGGGCAAGCTTTTTTGCGCAGATTTTGAGATGAATCTTCCCAGAGCGATTATCCTGTCGTTTAGCCGTTGTACCTCCTTGATCGTTGGTGGCTCGCTCATGTTTAATAGAGCCTCTATCTTTTCGGGGTTTGCTTTGATCCCTCTTTGGCTCACCATAAAGCCCAAAAATTTCCCTTCCGGGACCCCAAAAGTGCATTTTGTGGGGTTTAGCTTCATCGAGTGCTTTATTACGTTTGCGAAGGTTTCGCGAAGGTCCACCAGGTGATTCTGGCGACTTGATTTCACGACCATATCATCAATATAAGCTTCCATGTTTTTGCCAAATTACCAGTTGAATACCCTGTTCACCATCCTTTGATATGTTGTACCCGTATTCTTCAGACCAAACGACATCATCTCATAATAGTAGAGTCCGCCGGCTACCCTGAAGGCGGTTAGCTCTTTGTCGTCGTCAGCCATCTTAACTTGATGATAGCCTGAATAGGCATCTAAAAAACTCAACATCTCGAAACCTGAGATCCCATCTACCATTTTATCGATTCGTGGCAGCGTATAAGGATCCTTGGGACAGGCTTTATTCAGGTCGGTGAAGTCGACGCACATCTGCCACTTGCCGTTATGTTTCTTCACCATTACAACGTTTGCTAACCAAGTCGGGAACTGAAGCTCCTTGATTATGCCCGATGCCAAAAGCTTTTCGACTTCGCCTTTTATTGCGACTTTCTTTTCTTCAGAAAATTGGCGTGCTCTTTGTTGGATCGGCCTGAAGTTGGGATCAACGCTTATATAGTGGAGCACGACCTCCGACTCCACACCTTTCATATCAGTTACCTCATAGGCGAAGGCGTCTACATTCTCTTTTAAGAGCTCAATCAGCTCCTTCCTTTCCCTTTCAGTCGTCTACGACCCGATCTTTATTTTTTGATTGGGGTACCTCTCATTTACGATAGCCTCGACTAGCTCATCTTCAGCTGTAAAATCAGGCTGTTCCCGGACCTGCAGTGTCTCAACCTCCACAACTTTATTTGCGACCTCTTTTACCATGGCGACCATACCGAATCCGTCGACTCGGGGTCTTTTAGAATCGACCCTGTTCTTGGTCATATATTCGAGAAAAAATCCATGTAGGCTTGTGGCGACTCCAATATCATCTCCCACATGAAATTTGACTCGTTGATGCGGGATAGACACCACCATTTGGAATTTTTTAATGGCCGGAATTCCTAAAATCATATTATAGTAAGATGGAAGATCAACGACCATAAAAATTATTACCTCAGTTCGGCAAGGTTCATAGCCCAGGGTGATGTTGAGGTCAATTATGCCTTTTACTCTGACCGTATCATTGGTGAAGCCCTCTAGCATTCCGAGGTAGGGCTTTAATTTTGCTTCTCCAAACCCAATTTGTTTGAGACGGTCAAAATAAATGACGTCGCGACCTGCTCCCGTGTCGACCATAACTCTGTTGACACCATGTTGGTCGTTGATGCCGACTTTGAGGATTATTGGTATTTCTATAGGACCTTCCACAGTGGTGAGCTCGCTTTTAGTGAACGTGATTCCTTTCTCTGCTCCTCCGAAGACCATTTGCTTCTTGAAGCCGCGAGTATTGATTGAGTGTATCTGCGACTTTAACCGGCTGTTGCCGGGGAGGCTCCCATGAATGACTTGAACCTCCCTTTGATAAACGCGAGGTTGCCGCCCTTTATTGGTGCTGGTGTCCCTTTCGCGTTTATACTTAGCCGCGGGTCCCTCTCGGACCAATCGCTCAATTTCTCTTCTCAAAGTGAAGCATTCATCAGTGAGATGGCCGTGATCTTTGTGGTAGTCACAATATTTCGATTTATCGCGATTCTCAGGATCTCTTTTCATAAGCCTTGGTCTCTCAAAGTGCTCACGAATCTCGAAGAGTATCTGGGATGCTTTAGCGTTAAGCGGCACAAAATCATTTCCGTTGAATTTGTATGGATTCTTTGTATCGCGATCATGGTTCACGTCTCTGCCTTTTTCTTTCCTACGATCATCCCCACGCTCCTCTTTCTGCGGTTGCTCTGGTTTGGATTTTGACATTCCAGGAGACGGTGCCTCGCTCACCCCGATCATCCTAGCCCTTTCCAACATCTCCCTTAGGCCCTATTTAGGTGGTCGTAGATTAAACTCGGTTTTCATCAGACCTTTGGCTATTCCGGTGAGAAAGTAGGTTATGATGGCGTCATCCGGAATGTTCCTGGTTTGATCGTATACTCTGACGAACCGCTCATAATAATCTTTTCCGGACTCATTGTCCCCCATGCGAACCTCATACAGATCCTCAATGATCTTTTTAGGCTGGTTTGCTGATTCGAATTTTTGACGAACTTTTCAGACAAGTCCTCCCAACTGTCAACTGACCCCGCGGAAGCCTGCGGACCCATGAGGCGGCCCTGTCCTGCATGCTACCGACTAAAACGATGCACCAAGAGGACCTGTTCTGAGTTGCCAGAGTAATGCGACCTTGGAATGATGTGAGCCAATCAATTGGGCAGGTGTTCCCAGTGTAATAATTATAGATGGGGTTAACTGACATTTCTCTACTGGAGGGCAATGTCTCGGTGATTCTCTTGGCGAGCACACCGATCCCAGAGATCGGGATTGCTTTTTCAGCGGGCCTCAATTTTTTCAGCTCTGCGATTTCCTTCTTCATTACCTCTATTTGTTCGGCCATGATGCTCGGTTCAACGGCCGGAGTCAGCATGGTGTTGCGACTCCTCTTGATGGGCTCATTTTTCCCTTACGATTGTGCGAGCATCCCTCTCGACCCTCCCCTCTTGCCTGGGAACTGCCCCTTTTTCTAGAAGGCTGAGATGACTTAAGGCCGGGGCCCTGTCTTTCTCAACCAATCTTTTCAGAGCTGAACCCCTTTCTTGGGTTTTTCTTTACGACTATTGTGGCCCGATGAATGAACACACTCTTCAATCTCTATCCTTTGAGGTTGGGGTTGTCGACTGTTGGTCCCTTGGAAAGGCTAACACAAGTTTAGAGGGGGGGTGAATAAACTTGTCACCAAAAACTTATCTTAAGTTGTAAAAGCCCCAGGAACTGAGTTTCTCTGAAACTCAAACTGACTTCCAGTTCAGTTATGTTCCTATCCCTTAACTTGTGCGGAGTTCAGTTAGCTCAACTGAATATAAGTTATTACTGACTTATATTTAGTCTCGTTAACTGGCAGCGGATAAAGAAATAGCCTTTAGTGCAATAGATGTGTAAACAGAAATCTAGACCTTCTATGTATCAGTTTGTAAGAATTCAGTGTCTGGTGTTTGCTGAGAGATAATGCGATAAATAAAACAAACACAAATGCATAAAGAAAATCAACACAAGATTTGTTTATGGAAGTTCCGGGTGGTGTAATCCCGTACGTCTCCCCTTCTCCTGTGGTGTAGGAGGTATCACTAGAATAATGAGATAACGTTACAAAATCCTAGTACTATGACAGTCCTTCACGACACCCTGGTTTCACTGTCTACACAAAATAAAGAAAGGTGAGATTGCTCCCTTCATTCTGCACACTGATCTTTCGGAGGTGGAATTGCTCCTTCACCAGCTCACCACATATACACACAGCCCGCAGACTGCACCAAATGCTGTAGCAACACCGTAAGAGAAAAGGTAGAATTGCTCTTCTCAAACTATGCACAGCCAACCCTTTTTCACAAAGGTTAGGTTTAGAATTAATCAAGGATTAATTCAGTGAGTCGTCCGGATCGACTTGTAGCTCCAAGATGCCTTCTTTCCCCCTTGATGGGTTCTTGGATCTTTCTTTGAAGTCTTCAAGGCAATTTCGTTGGCTTCCCCTTTTTCTGGATATATATGATCTGATTTTATAGATCTGGATTTGGATCTTTGAATATATGCTTGTAAAGCTCTTTTTCTGATCCTCCTCTCTCTCTTTGCTTTAAGTGATTCTCTTGTGTATATATAGGGGTGATGTAACGGTCACTAGCTCTTGTAGCCGTTACACTTGTCGTTTTGCCAACGTTCACATGTACGATCTTTTGTCGTATTCTCAGTTTGAATTCAACAAGCACTACAAGAAAACTGGGCTTTAGTTACGGGAATTTAATGACAGGAGGCAAATCCTCTCACAGTATGAGTGTTTTAATGGGAGGAAAAAATGTGCATAGTTATAGAGTACACAATTAATTAGAAACTTAAAATTCCTCTCACTTTAGATGATAAATCCCGACACTAAGCATTAAAAAAGACTATCCTCTCACTCTTTCTATCCATTTTAATCCCTTAATAATTAAATCTATAAAAACAAACCTTAAACTTAATTTCCATTTACTAAAGCACAAAACAAATCCTTAATTAGTCCTTACCCACGAAATATCCTCCCCAATTCACAAATCAAACACACACAAGCAAAGCATTCGCCATCCCTATTTCTCATCTCCGCCGCCACAATACCTTAGCACCACCAGTCCGCCACCATCATCGCCAAGAGAAACCCATCAACGGCATGCTTCTATACTCTTCCATTGATGCTACTTCACGCCTTTGCTTTCAGATCGACTTATTTCCTCGCTTGTACTTCAATTTGAGCCCACAGAGAAACGGGGCATAGAGCAACGGGTAAAACCCTGCTCTTTTTCATAAATCTTGTGCGATTTATTTCATATGACTTATTCCCAAGAAGTGGTAACCTGCGTCAACAACCCCTAACCTTGTTTTTTTTGTAAATCATTTAGGTTTTGCTTTTAAATGGTTTGTTGACAAAACCACAAAATCCTTTGCTTTAGAATTCGAGTTGATGTTTTGCTTTAATTGAGCGAAGGCGATGAAGACGGAGAAATAGGAAAAATAGGATGCGAAGGTGGGGATTATTGTGGTTTCCGAAGATTATAGTGGTTTGGATTACATGGATAAATAGGTGACATTGTGTGATGTACATAGATTGATTTTTTATTGCTATTTTGTTCTTCTTGTGTAATATTTTCTTTCCATGTCTGTACATATTTGTCTATTACGTGTTCGGAAGTCAGTTTATTGATGATAGCTTCATGTTATTAGTCGAATGCTTATCGGTTTGCTAGTAAGCTATCTATTTTCATTTGGGATATTTGCAGCCGAGTGGCTAGCGTAGATTAATGTATATATTTCATGTTGTTACGTTTTTCGGGTTCAACTCATGTTGTTACGTTTTTCGGGTTCAACTCATGTTGTTTCGGTATATATTTCGAGTTTTCTTTTTCTTGTTGTTTTTGCATTCTTTCAAAGTACTACACAATTAAGAAAAAAGAAGGTGATAGATGTTTACTAAATTTGAATCTCTTACTTTCTTTCTTCCATGAAAGGTGTTTTTAGGCATTTTAAGTGGCTGACTTACACATTTCAGAGCTTATATGGTGATAAAGCTATCTGCGGTGACAACATTTGATTGGTCTTTCTTTCATTCAATTCCCAAGTGGCCACCATGATTAATCTGTGTGTTAGTAAAACATTGGTGGCTTAAAGTGGTTTTGTATTTCACACTCTTTTATTCTAGCAGGTTTCAATTCATATAGCTAGATACATTGTGACTATGACGAGCACCGGTGTTGTACTGTTGACTGGATTTCAGTTATCAGGTAAAATGATGTTGTTTGGAATATACTGTAAAATGATAGGAAAAAAATGAGAATCTGAATGTATCTTTATCTTTGGACTTTGTTGTAATGTGTAAAGGTGGGGATGTCCAAATGAATGCATTGATATGGTATAGCTGGCTTGGAGGGATCATTATTGGGACTATGATTGGTTCCAATATGGTTCTTGTTGAAGTTAGTCGAGCTGTTCCTCGAAAAGTTGTTATAACTGGAAGGTAAAGTATTTTCCTCTTTGGTCCTCGAAGATTATGTTGAAGCCATTGATGTGTGTGTCTTCAACTAAAACATGGTATTTGAGTACGATTTTATATGAAAAAGATGTAAGATTACTGTAGGGAACTTATTCGGTTTACTTCTCTTTTTTATAAATGGGAATGTCGGCCTACGATGAATGTCAGCCTGTTTTTTCAGAGTCTTATGAATGCTGAGTTGCAAAATGGTCTTATATGCAATTTGGTATTTCCTATATTTGTATGGATCTGTCTAGTGCTATGTAAGAGTTTTGATCAGATTTATGTATAGTCTGTTAAGTACCAATATACATATGGTTTGGTCCTACATCTTTCTGGTCTTATGTTTCTCCATCAGGCATGTCTTAGTCTGGATTTTTGTTCATTCAGATTTGAGCTATGTCTGAATAAGTGTATGTCATGTGGCTTTGGTCCAGCTCTGTTGTTGACTGTGTGTCTAGGTTCAGGCTTTGAGTCTTTGTTCATCTGAGTTTGATTCATTGTTTGTGCTTAAGTGTATGTCTTGCATCTGGTTTTTGGTTCATGTCTTCAAGCTTAGCTAATGTATGTCCCTGAAGCCAGGTCCTTGTCTCATGACACTTGAGGTTGCATCTGCCAAGTCCAACAGAATTCTGCATTATTTTGAGTCTCTCGCATCCATCTTTGTGTGGATTTGATCAGCAGATTCAGTTGCATCAAGTATGTTCTATCTCTAGTCTTAGTTCTCTACTTCAATCCTGGTATTGTGAATAATGTCTTGGTCTTGCATCGGCTTTTATTTCATGTTCAAGCTCTGTTGTTGATGTCTGACCATGTCCTGATCCATGCTCAGGTTTGTCCTGAGTCTATCCAGGACATGTCCGGACTCGTCCAGGACATGTCCGGACTTGTCCAGATAGGCCCAGATATTTCCAAGGCATGTCTAGCCTAGTGTCCAAGGATGTCCTAAGACCTGCTATGCATGCTCCATGAATGCAATATGATAGATGATGACATGTGGTGATTAGTTCATGCTTTGGGCATGTGTGGTTTCTATTACCTAATTTAATGGCGATAATTAGATCATGTCAGGACTCATCCAAGACATGTCCAGACTCGTCCATTGTTGTTTTTCCCAAAAAGGTTGATAAATAAGCTTGTGTTCACGTATGTCGACTGTTTTAGTTGCTGTAGAGTCTAGGACCGAAGTTCGGGTTGCACGGAATGTCTAAGTTGTTGTATAAGATGTGTTTATCATGTGAGTGTGCTATCTGCTTGACAGCTTGTTTGATGAACATGAAATGTGAATGCCTAAGCTATTTTTATGCCAGGTTAAGATTTTCCATGATCGGTTGTGATTTTCCAAGATTTTTTGTGCTGTATTATCGCATGGTTTTCTACTTGAAGTTGTCCCCATCCACCTTGGTCTTCGGTCTGCGTACATTTGAATTGTCTGTGTTGTATTAGTGTATTATCGTGGGCTTTTTCCTTGAAGTTGTGTCCCCCTCCCTTCTCTTCTAGCTTATCCACATATTGTAGCATTGCACTTGCCTGCTTGGTTTCGTATTCTTTCTCATCCATGTGATGTACTATCATTTATCAAAGATCATGACATTTATATTCTTGTCCCCATCCACTCTTCTTTTTTGCTCGTTTTGCCTTAAACATATTGATATTCTTATGCTAAGAATATGCTCGAAACTAAGTTGCTAATGGTACCTGGGTAGTAAAAAAGGTATACATTTGAAGCGTTATTCGATCAAGCATAGTCTCTCTATTAGAAATTAGAATTTTTAGCTTTTATACGAAATTGAAAGTGGATGATGCTTTATTGATCTTTGTACATGGGGTCACACCCATCGCATGTGCTACATTATATCTAAAGGGTCCTTGTATTTTGGGTGTCCGCTTAGTGCAATATTGTAATAAGATTATGAAATAAGTTTTTAATTTAATTTGTGACGATCCCTTTGTTAATATCTTATTAACTATTTTGCTTTATGCATCTAGGATGAATTGCAAGATCTCGTTTTGCTCTTGGTTTATAATAAGCAATATCTACCTAATTCTATGAATACCGTAGAAATTACCGAAAAACTTGGTGTCTTTTATCTCCGTCAACGTAATTGATATGCTTGTGTGATTGATCTTGATTTCACTCTAACATGAGAGTAAAAGAGCGTACGCTTATTGACCTATCCTTGTTTTTTTAATTCATTGTGTATGTAATGTGTGTGCATAAGGAAGGCAAGGTTGATCAACTTATTAAAGACCTCTAAGTTATGTTGTTTTTGGTTATATGCGGGAAGGACTCAAGGACACCGAGTTGCTCGTGTTAGAAAAGAGGCGTAATCTTCCTAATTATATGTATGTACCTAGGTAGAAAAAAGGCATACATTTGATGTATATTAATTATTTGTTCAATTGTACCAAGATTGGAACTTTCTTAGTAATGAGAAATTCATATGATTGTGTTTTAACATTATTATCTCGTCACTAATTTTATTTTAGCAATAGTGTCGGCCTTATGTAGAGAGGGGTTCATGATTTATAATGGTGGTAATTGTCATCAATAAAAAAATTATTGAGGGGCGAATGACATGTAATGAGAGGCTATGTAGTTATTGTATCATTATTTAGTGAGGGCGAGTTAAGCTATACCAAGGGGATGTTTGGTCATTAGATCATGATTTACTGAGGGGTAAATGGAGTTTTAGTGAGAGTATATCCCGTAATAAAAACAATATTTAATGAGGGGCAAACGAACTATTGTGACAAAATATGTCGCCACTAGAACAATTTTTAATGAGAGTAAAACACCTGTCACTAAATGAGAAACATCAATAACGATGGGACCTTTTACTCTCACAATTTACCTTTATATAGAGAAGCAGTAAGGACGGGCGATGAGAGTAAATGTCCTCTAATTAAAAGTCTTTGGTGACGGGAAAGTGACTTTTAATGACTGGATTTCCCCTCGTTAAAAATCGATTTTCTTGTAGTGAAGGCTTTAACTCAGTTTTCTACTCTTCTTCAAAACTGAGTACCTTGTATACTTAATATCTGACTTCAATTGGCTAAGTCAGAGTACACCAATCAGTTTCTTCTTACTTGGTAGCTGATAATCTTTGTCCTTAAGATTATTCAGTTATACATGATCTATAACTCAGTTTCAGGTCACCACAGACTTGCCTGAATCCTGACTTATAGTCACGACTTAATCAGCTTCTAACTGAGTTTGCCACCTCAGTTCTTCGGTCTTCTGTAACTGAGTCTGTGTCCCTCAGTTCTTGAGTCTTCTAGAAAAGCCAACTGAGTCCGTGTCCCTCAGCGAACTTATCTTCTTCAGTTTCAGCATAACTGAGTTTGAACTCTCGTTCTTCAAGTGCATATTCGCTTTTCTTATTATAACTCGGTTTCCTTGAATTGACCCAAATTGTTCGTCTAGTTCCTATTCTATTACGTTGCTTGTCCGAAACAACCTATACAAGGTTCGGACTCTAGATAGAACTTATACATTTATCTCTAGACCATTTCTTGCTTCTTCTTTCATTATGCACTATAACAGTTAGTTACGACTTCATCATCATGGTGTAAGTGATTTGTCTAATTACGTGACGAACCATCATCAAAACATAAATAATATTTCCAACAATTTCCCTCTTTTTGATGATGTATCATAACCCTCCCTAAAAGCAATAATAAAAGAATAGTGCAAGAAATCATAACAAAACAAATGAGCAAACTAGAACGGCTGAGTTTATTACAAGAGCCAAACTGAGTTATAATTAAATTACATCTGTTTTTCAAAAGCCAACAGTTTTTCACCAACAAAGATACTCCTTTTAGTTTCTAGGAGCCTTCTTTCTTTTCCTTCTTCTTTTGTTTCTCCAACTTTAGGCTTGATCTCCAGATAATCATTTAGCAATTGATTTGCTTCTTCATTGTTGCCAGCTTTAGACTTTGCTAAGATTTCTTTGATTATCTCTTCCATCAGTTTCTCTTCTTCTTCTGAAAGGAGATTTTCTTTTTCCACTTCCCTTTCTGATTTCTCTTCAGTTTTAGCTTCCAGTTTTATTTCAGCTTCCCCCTTAGTTTGTGTCTCCTTATCTGCCAATTTCTCAAGAGATTTGACACAGATTACAATCTTCTTTCTGATGCTTAATACTGCTTTAACTGAGGCTTCCTCATCATCCTCAGTTCTTGTTTCTTTAAAGTCTCCTTCTGCAATCAGTTCTTCAAATAAACTGTCAACTGCTTCTTCATCAAGTTGGGTAGTTAGTAGATCAGCATCTATTTGTTTGTCCTGATCTTGCATTAGTTGTTTGGCATAAGCCTTTTCAGCCTTTTCTTCTTTAGTTGCATCATCACCTACAGCTTTATCTTCCCCCTTGTTTGAAGATAAGCGATAGCAATCTTCAAATAACGTACGTAGAGTGATGATGTTTGAATATTCAAATAGGCCTGAGTAGTGTACCCTTCCAATGAGATCATGTAGGTTGAAAAGTTTCTCTTGTAGATTTTGTATTTAACATTCAATGAATTCTTTCAGATTTTTCAGTTTCTCAGCTTCAGTTTCTTGAACCAGAGATTCTCCAAATGCTGATTTGCTTGTGGATGTCTCATGAGCTTGGGATGAGATGCCAGTTTCAGGATAGTAAAAGTGAGTATCATGATCCGTCGGTTCCTTTTCATACTCGGTTTCACAAAATTCGTGTCTTCCATGACTTCTCTCTCGTTTTTCGGTGTATTCCCCAAACATAGTAGTGGGAAATTCACTCTCTTCAGATTCTTCACACTCGATTTCTTCAGATTCTTCATCAACTCTTTCTTCAGTTTCTTCATTGTCTTCGTATCATCCTCGATCTGGATTACATTCTCAATTTCAGTTTTCTTTTCTTGAAATTTGTTCCACATTCTCTTCTGCCTTCTTAGAGTCCTTTCATCTAAATTCACAGTTCCACTAAGACTGGAGTCTGAAACTTCACTCAATTCCTCTTCTTCAAGGATTTTTCTTTTCTTTAGTCCGGTGGATGTTGATTTGAGTTTTGCTTTGGTTACTGTAACTTTTGATATGGAAAAATGATCTAGTATCCTTTGCACTAGATAAGGAAATCCTTTCCTTAATAAAAATTCTTCTCCACTGGTCTTCTTTTCTATGGCTTTATCTTTCTCGTCCTTGATTTGCTTGATTAATTGATTGACAACAAATTTGTTCCAATCAAATCTCTCTTCGAACCAAATGGCATAAATCATCTTCATTTTGTACGTTGAGAGAGTGTAGAAATTTCGAGCATGACCAATGACGTTTTTGGTCGAAGAATGGTCGGGAATGCAAATTCTCCTTTCTGCCGATATATGGAGCCACCGAAATTCTTCTCCTTCTTATTGATTCTTTGTGATATTCCAAAGTTTGTCTTTTTCTTCTTTCCCAAAAGTAAACGAAGAAGAGCCTCCAATTATATCTAGCCGGAATACCGGGGAGCAAGCGAGTTGTTCATCAATGATGAAGCTTTTGTCTTGAACGGTCGTTTTGAAGCTTCTTCCATTGTTGATGATTTCAGCATTCCTGTAGAAATTTCTAATGCCGTCTGGACACAAAGTAGTGACCTTTGTATCAATCAAATTCTCCAAACCTCGAATCTTTTTAATCTTCTTTGCAATTTGAATTGAAAGATTGGAGTTTGAGAATTTTTGACAGAATGCGTCCAGGCTGGTTGTGATTCCTTCGTCAATGTTGTATTGCTCCATTGATTTTTGAATCTCGGATTCTTGAATGCTTGATTTTGGGTGAGCAGGATTCCGTCAAGATTTCGTTTTTCAAACGTTTTCAAAGTGAGAGTCGTGTCACAATCAATGAGATTATGTAGGGATGTACATCTACTTTTTCTCCCAGATTGACACGTGGCTTTGAGTGATTTGTCATGTCAGCCCAAACGTCAGATGGTAGCTGGAAAGTTTTTACTTCTTTGACAGTTTTGTCCTCCATCAGCTTTTTATTATCTCAGTTTTGTACAGAAGTCAGTTTTCTGAGGATTTTGTAAAGTGAACTGACTTTTCCTGCAAAACAGTTTTAAGTTTTCTTCGGTACCCATATCTTCTTGGGTCCGGCTGAGTTAGTTACTGAAATATATTTTTCAGTTCCTTGGTTGAGAGAATTAAGCATTCTCAACTCTTTTCTAGATAAACCATTACGCTCAATCTTAGTTGATTTCACAAGGATTCTTTTAGATTTATCATTTTTAGTTTCCTTGTGTAATCCACTAGATCTTCCAGTATATGGATTTCTAGGGTTTATACTTTTTGAAGTCTCAAAACTGGGTAGGGGTGGGGGATTATCATTGCCTTTGTCAATCTTGCTGAGTATTAATCTTTCAGCTAGATTTAACACCTCGATTTCAAGAAACTCATTCCAACCTTTTGCTTTGCCAAGTTCTTTGTCTTTTTGTTCCAACTCCAAGGAGAGTTTTTCGGTTAACTTGACAAGATCGAATTTCTCCGACCGAGTTCGGCAAGTGATAAGCGAGTAGAAGAATGTACCTTTCTTTGATGATTTGATATAGTTTGCACATTCCCTTGTTGCTTTGTGATGAGTCTTCTATATCAACAACTATTTGCAACAATTCCTTTCCTTCTTCTTTTGAGAAGTCTCTCAGTGATGGAACTCCTCTGGATTCGTCAGTATTAACATTTAGGTTTGTATCCACTTCATCACTGAGTTGGGGTTCTGAATTTGTATTTAAGTTTGTTGCACTGAACCTCTCGATCATTTGATCCTGAAAATCAGATATATTATGCAAGCAATTAGTCAGGGGGTGAGTAAGCCAACTTCTAACTCTAGATGTAGACATTGAAACTAGGTGAACTGATACAGTGAGGGGTCAACAACAACTGGTTTGAAATGTATCTTGGATCTCTTCCAGAAGGAAGATTTGCTCTGATACCAATTGTTGGTATCAGAAACAACTGAACCTTGAAGCGGTAAACGATTTGGATCACCTTCAAAAGAAGGAACCGCTCCGATACCAATTGTTGGTCCCTTGGAAAGGCTAACACAAGTTTAGAGGGGGGGTGAATAAACTTGTCACCAAAAACTTATCTTAAGTTGTAAAAGCCCCAGAACCGAGTTTCTCTGAAACTCAAACTGACTTCCAGTTCAGTTATGTTCCTGTCCCTTAACTTGTGCGGAGTTCAGTTAGCTCAACTGAATATAAGTTATTACTGACTTATATTTAGTCTCGTTAACTGGCAGCGGATAAAGAAATAGCCTTTAGTGCAATAGATGTGTAAACAGAAATCTAGACCTTCTATGTATCAGTTTGTAAGAATTCAGTGTCTGGTGTTTGCTGAGAGATAATGCGATAAATAAAACAAACACAAATGCATAAAGAAAATCAACACAAGATTTGTTTATGGAAGTTCCGGGTGGTGTAATCCCGTACGTCTCCCCTTCTCCTGTGGTGTAGGAGGTATCACTAGAATAATGAGATAACGTTACAAAATCCTAGTACTATGACAGTCCTTCACGACACCCTGGTTTCACTGTCTACACACAAAATAAAGAAAGGTGAGATTGCTCCCTTCATTACGCACACCGATCTTTCGGAGGTGGAATTGCTCCTTCAACGGCTCACCACATATACACACGGCCCGCGGCGCGCACCAAATGCCGTAGCAACACCGTAAGAGAAAAGGTAGAATTGCTCTTCTCAAACTATGCACTGACCAACCCTTTTTCATAAAGGTTAGGTTTAGAATTAATCAAGGATTAATTCAGTGAGCTGTCTGGATCTGACTTGTAGCTCCAAGATGCCTTCTTTCCCCCTTGATGGGTTACTGGATCTTTCTTTGAAGTCTTCAAGGCAATTTCGTTGGCTTCCCCTTTTTCTGGATATATATGATTTGATTTTATAGATCTGGATTTGGATCTTTGAATATATGCTTGTAAAGCTCTTTTTCTGATCCTCCTCTCTCTTTGCTTTAAGTGATTCTCTTGTGTATATATAGGGGTGATGTAACGGTCACTAGCTCTTGTAGCCGTTACACTTGTCGTTTTGCCAACGTTCACATGTACGATCTTTTGTCGTATTCTCGGCTTGAATTCAACAAGGCTTTAACTCAGTTTTCTACTCTTCTTCAAAACTGAATACCTTGTATACTTAATATCTGACTTCAATTGGCTAAGTCAGAGTACACCAATCAGTTTCTTCTTACTTGGTAGCTGATAATCTTTGTCCTTAAGATTATTCAGTTATACATGATCTATAACTCAGTTTCAGGTCACCAAGACTTGCCTGAATCCTGACTTATAGTCACGACTTAATCAGCTTCTAACTGAGTTTGCCACCTCAGTTCTTCGGTCTTCTCGAAGCGAGTCTGTGTCCCTCGGTTCTTCAGTCTTCTAGAAAAGCCAAGCGAGTCCGTGTCCCTCGGCGAACTTATCTTCTTCGGTTTCGCATAAGCGAGTTTGAACTCTCAGTTCTTCAAGTGCATATTCGGTTTTCTTATTGTAACTCAGTTTCCTTGAATTGACCCAGCTGTTCGTCTAGTTCCTATTCTATTACAGTGCTTTTCTGAAACAACCTATACAAGGTTCAGACTCTAGATAGAACTTATACATTTATCTCTAGAGCATTTCTTGCTTCTTCTTTCATTATGCACTATAACAGTTAGTTACGACTTCATCATCATGGGTTGTAAGTGATTTGTCTAATTACGTGACGAACCATCATCAAAACATAAATAATATTTCCAACATCGACCCTTCCTTGTTACCTCAAGATTAACCTCGCCTCTTGGTGGATTCGGAGGTCGGACCGGTAAGGGTACCCGGCCCAAAGCTACTAACCTTAAATTAAGCAGATACATTGTCTCGGCATACTTGGCGTATTCTCTCATTTCCGCGACCTCAATATCCTTTGGGAACCCTGGTACCTTTTCCTGTGTTATCTCTTGGCTGTGATGCGGCCTGGGCGTTCCTACCGCGGTCTTTCCCCTGTGAGCTTCTTCTAAGGCCTCTTTAGATTTAGTTTTTTGGTTCAAGATATTTTGGACGTCTCCCACGGCCAGAACCTCCCTCTGTGATCTATCACAATCCGCGGTGGGATTGTCGAACGTCTCGTCCCCGCCCTCCATGCGGGCCTGATGCTGTGTCCCCCCTTTGCCGGGGTCTGTGGTATTAGCAGTGAACCCTTACTCCCTGCCATCGCTGGGTTAGCGAGCTGATTCGGTTTGGAGATAATATTTGCTGATTGGGCCGCAACCGACTCTCTGACAACCTGCTCCTTTCTGACACCTTTAACCACTTGGTACTTTCTTTGACTTTTGGGGGTTTAATATGAGATATTTTGGTGGGTCTTTTGAGTGACCTGGAGGGAGATCTTTTAGATAGTGACAGACTAGGTGATGTGGCGGTCAGAAATATGAATTTCGGGGGTAAAAGGTGATGGTTCAAACGCAAATAACCCCAGAAATTTGTATGGTTTCCTCTCGCAAACACACACGAACACAAAGGCGATTAACCAAAGTGTTTCTATTGACAGCGTTGTTCAAGGTGACCCGAAAACAAAGGCAATAAATGGGGTTATTCTGGTAAAACGATGAGGCTTTTTAACACACACGAGCACAACGCTCTCCAAAACTATGAGTGCTTAACTAAAAGCACGAACTCGAATGAAAAACACCACGAGAGAGGTGATTTCTCCAACGCTAACTCGTGAGTCTCGAGCAAGCTATGCTAAAGTTACCTTCTTTCTGGCGAGATGAGCGCTGAGATGAGAGCTCTCAGCTAGAGCCAGCAGATCGACGAAGGTGATACTCCTTTATTTTTCCGTAAGCTAGCTTTCCCGGTAACGGAGCCAACTGATAATGCGGATTATTATCACGGAGGTTCAGCGGTTGTTGTTGATTGGATATCTGTCTTATTTGAGTGTGTTTATAGTGATATTAGCCGGTGGTGCTCGGAGGTGATATGGTGGCATGTATGAAGGCTTGAGAGAGAAGGTTATTGCAGAGTTTAGTCCTCTTTTTTCATTAGATTCCTCTTTTAGTGATTACACAAGCTCTCCTTTTACAGGAGGAGGGAAGCTTAGGGGCTAAGTATGACAGGTAAGCATAAAATATCTCAAGGGTCAAGTAGACTAAATATCTTGGCGGCGTCCTATGTGGTCGCATGGATCGCACACCCACACGGGACCGCATGCGATCCCTGCCTCATCATTGCCCTTCATTGCCTCCCTTCACGTCTTGTGCGGTCTCTTGTAGACCTATCGTCTGGGTCGCAGGTCGGCCCCCCCGAGCCTCTAGGGACCTTATAGGTTTGAGTGCTCTTGGCGAGGATCTAACTGCGGTGACCTTGACTAAGATAGCGTCGCGGACGCTATGGTCGCGAGCTTATGACCACGAACCTTCCCATCTCGGGGGCCGCCAATCACGGTGGCCGGCTAGACCATTTCCGGGACTCATAAATGGCGATGCTAATTAGACATATCAGCCCCCACTCAAATTTATGTGCGAAATTACTAATATACTCTATGAATGATATTATAAAACATGTGTATGTATATTATTTCGAACAATTTTTAATTCAATTGTCTTTTTAGTTTAATTTGTAGAATGCATTATTTATGACCTCATGGACATCGGATCAAAACCTGGCAGCTATATTTCTTTTGGTGATTAGCTTTCATATCATGAGTTGTATGCACCTATCATTCATCATCATAATATATCATAAACTCACATAAAACTTTTTGGTGTTTAGCTTTTATAACATTTGGTGATTAGCTTTCATATCACGAGTTGTATGCACTTATCATTCATCATTATAATACATCATAAACTTACATTAAACTTTTTGGTGATTAGCTTTCATAACATGTCTATTAATTCATCATTCTAATTTGGTGATTACCTTTCATATGAGTTGTATGCACCAATCATTCATCATTATAATATATCATAAACTTACGTAAAACTTTTTGGTGATTAGCTTTCATAACATGTCTATTAATTCACCAGCGTTGTTCACTTGTCGGATGTCTTTTTTCCGGTCAAATCATAATTTTATAGTGTTACTTTGTTCCTATAACTTCTTCAAAGACTAAGTGAAATCAGAAAATAATCAAATCTATTTGCATATTGGTAAATTAATGTATTTTTTCCTTTTGTAAATTGGTAAATAATGTTGCTTCTGCCATCTTGTATCCACACTCCAATACAGCAATAAAGGATGAACTACAGTTTGTACAGAGCCTGTAAGCAAAAATGAGACAATTAGATGCCTTTATGACATATAGCTCAAATAAGAAAACCAATGGACAAGGTTAATCAACTCAACCTGTAAATTATGAGAAGGAATAGACATTGTCTCTATGCATGCCTGAACATATAATTATGAATAGTTCTGATAAATTATGATCGTCAGTGCTATAATCATGACTGCTGAAGGCAGTTTCTGAAGAAACGAACACCCTGTTGAAGACAGATTACGTGAGCATAAATCTCGTGTTTCATTCAGCTGAGGATATAGCTTATAAAGAATCAAATATATACCTGCAAGGCAAATGTGATGTCGGTTTCATCTACCTTTAAGGCTACTCTTCTTAGTTTGTCTTCACGTGATGCACTCAATTTGATTAGTCCCTGCACCACAAAATAATTAACTTAATCAGCAGATTCGGTACTTGGATTCATTAAAGTCAAATATAGACTATATTACGGGCCTTTAAAAAGTCGGTCATCATAGATGACTTTGCGAAAAGTGGATTTTCATCGGGATGCATGGTAGGTGGAGTGGCCCAATAAGTTTGATGTGGTGCATTTAAAGACTGCCTTTATTAAATACAAATGGGAAGCACAGGATGGTTACCTGGTCTGCAAGGACTCTGCACATGCCTGAGAGTTCCACCATCCCAACTGGAGGAATAGAAGTTGATTTGCAAACATCAATGTAACATTTATTTAACTGCAAAAATGAAGCAATTGATGGTATAAGGCGCCTATAAGGGTAATTCCTCAGTCAAAACAGTCTTAAAACTTATGAACATACTTCGCCTATTGTAGTATCCTTCTTTCCCCCACGGAAAAACTTGACAGCAGAGCAGAGTATAATCTGCAATACGATTAAAAAAAACAAAGGTGAATAAATTGACATGTTTTCATGTACAGCAATTACTAGGCATAAGCAACTTTTATACAACACAAGAAAGTAGGGAAGTATATTAGCTAAATCATCAGATTGAACTTTAAAGACATCTGATTTGTATCCACTCATCCTTATCTCTGAAAAAAAGGGATAATATGTTTTTACAAAACACTATGGGTCACATTTTGGTGTATCCACAGTCCAACTGTCATACATACAGCTGTGAACATTTTCATTGAGGAGAATTTAGTCCTACAGATATTGCTAGTGATGGATGTCAGTCTGTCAAAGGTCATTTAACATTAATTCAAGTGAATTAGTTCCTCCATCATCAAGATTTTTACCACTGTCAAGGACCAGTGAAACAAATATGTATCTCTCTATTACCCTAAGTGATAGTTTCAAAATTTTATACAGGTACATAAAAAGCCAAACTCAGCATGCATTACCAGATTTATTTGTTACGCCAGGCTCGCCACCAATAACCATATTAAATGTTTGCTCAAGTTTGGAGGCAATAGAAAAATTATCTGCGATGTTGCTACTAGGTTTTTTTCTCAAGATGTAAAGTTGCTAATACGCTCCTTGTCTTAGTATCATACATGTATATCTGTTACCCTAGGCCAACGTGATACTTAAAGCTAGCATGTTGAACACAAAAAATTCCATGCATTATGCCATTCTTCTAATGGTGAAGCTTTTTTAGCATAAACCAGTTCAAATTTTTGCTAACATTTTTCTGAGTTGAGCATTTGTCTATAGAACTGTACGGGAAGCTACTAATAAATGCTACATTAAACTAATAAGCTTTCACCATAGCAAGAAGACAGTAACTGGTTATTCCTTCCTAGTTGGTCCAGTCGACAAATTGGAAATGTGCACACTCAAACTAAGTTCACTTAAGGATACATCTACCACTCAAGGGAAATCAAGCAACAGGGATGCCCAAAATTAGAATTAGCCTGAAAATATTCAATAGGAAAAGGGGAATCAGATGAAAGCAAAATTGCTCAGAATCAAAGCATCAGCTTAAACGTACCTGTTGATGTTGTGGGAGAGATTGTATTGTGTCCACCACTGGTGATTTATAAGCCTTAGATAAAGCTAAAGCCATATGATCAACTCTCACCTGTTAGAAGCAACATTAGCCAATCTAAATAATCCCATAATTTGACATATTATCTTCATAATCCATACATACACAAAAGGAGTACTGTTGCCGCCTCTTTTTATCAGTTTAACCTAAAAGCATTGACAATAATCTCCATACTTACGATATCAGTATCTTTCTTTGCCAATATGCTACAGTTAGCAATTATCGGATTGGTAGGGCACAACAAAACTTCTGTTGGTTGGTCCAGATTGTCAATAGATTCCCTTAACTCAAATTCTAGTATATCAATTGCACTCCTGTCAAGATATAAGAGAGCAGACACAAAACAACTAAGGTCAGATATGATTTGTATACACATGACATATTCAAACATTAGACCACTAAACACTTGAGACAAATGGCATGTAATGATATGGTAAAATCAGACAATACAGGACATGTTTAACGCCAAAATATGAAAGAGTTCTGTGATAAAATGTAATATAGCAATATCCAGAAAACTGGGGAGTAGGAACACTATATGAAAGCAAAGAATAAAATCATTGCCACTTCGGTAAAACACAATTATAATCTGACAATCATGAAAAGAAAATTTACAAACTCTAACCTCCCGACAGCATTTATTGCTTTATAACAGAGTAATACTTTAGTCTCATTACATCATAAAAAATCAAAAGCCAGGTCATGTCTCATTATTCGAATAGGTTAAGTTACGAGTCATTCCCATAGGGCTTTTCATTTATGTGCATGCTATGTTAAGAAGTTTACTTCAAAGACAAAATCCTATCTTCTGATTTAGTTTGCGACTAAGAAAAGGGAATTCCCATGTTTTTAAATTAGTTCAAAAGCAATTACAATACCAACCTACAAATCCATAAAGCCTTCCGCATATCTCCAGACGCAGCAGCAACTCTCTATCAAATAAACACAGTTAGAAAACTCCTTTGCTTTTCTAGGTGCACATGAACAAAATTATAATTCATAAAATTAAAGAGAGAATCAATCTACTTCTAACTAAATTAAGCAGATAAGTCTATACCCTGGCACAAAGTTCCAATGCTTGTGGCTGAAAGACAATATAAGGAAGTTCCTGTACAAATGCAAAGAGAAAGGCCAACTTAAGCATTGAGGAAAGACAAATAAGTAGTAGTTATAAGAAAATGGCACTCCAACCCAACCATCAACCCAAAAGAATAACTTGAAAATGCAAATGATATATAGAGTTGTTAATCAACGAGAAATGGCCCCATCCCAGATTTGGTGTTTCAATTCAAATAATGAATTCTAATAAGAAAAATCAACCATTTTCGAAGCTCTGGTAACTATATATGAACGACAATAAAATGATAAAAGAAGAATTCACTAACGTCAGACTCTAAACTGATGGTTTTATCTACATAACTCAAAAAAGGTCAGATCCGTGAAGCAAATAGTAGAACCAATTTTAGCTAAATCAAACCTTTTTGCCAAAAAGAAATTTGATTAGACATTATTTTAAATAGATACTAAATGCAAGATAAAATGATAGACTAAAATTAATTTTGCTACGTAGAATGTTGTGACTGCATCAAAGAAATTACCGCTAATCTCTGTTGAAGAATTTTTACAATCTGCTCCTTGGAGTATGATCTGAAAGTTATCACGATTGGCTTGCCTAGACCAAACATACCCAAAAAATTAATAAATCATAACAAAACAGAATATCTTATGCTACTGACAGGCAAATAATAATTATGCATCCTGTTTAATAAGCATATGATGCACACCCATAAGATGAAACTAAATGAAACATTTAAGGTTACCTACTATAAGATATGTAAAAGCTATAGTAACTACTTTGACTAGCTGAATCTTAACTAGTGCTCTCATCAATGGTATAGCAAAGAATTAAAGCGATTCAGCAGCCAAAAGGACATCAGTATGTCAGTGGTGTGCATTAGTGCAGAATCATCCATAAAACCTAGATTTAAAGATTAATTTGAATGCAATGCTGCTGATGGCTAAATGAAATACTCACAGTTCAGTGCTTGTAACTTTGGAAGAAATCTATCAGCTAGATCAATTGCATTGGCTATTCCTGCAATAGTATAAGCCAGTAACAAGTTTAACTCAAAGAAAATGAAATGGATGCCTCAAGCTATACCAGCACCTTTGCAAAACAAAGGAAAAATTAAAATCAAAAGGAAAGTAAGGCTGGCACCTATTAAAATGCATCTGGAGAATGGCAAAGTTGTTAGCATGAAAAGGTCATGAAGTACAGCTCGATCTCTTGTTATCAAATAATCCAGTTCATCCGCGATGACCAATCTATTGATGATCAGAATTAATACAGTATTGGGGAGGAATAGATGATAAAAATACACAATAGGAAGATGCAGCTGTAGACACGATTCATTCATATTAACGGTTCATACATAATGAAAATTCTCTTACGTCATCTTGGTTCCAGATGAGAGCTGCTTCTGAGAATATTTTGTCTGAAGAATCTTTAAAGGTGATGGAGAACCTTTGGATTTCTTTTTTGGCGAGCTATCCCCAAGTATCTGTACAACTTCCCCATTTAGTTCATATAATTTCAGATCACTGTTAAATGCTTGAACAAGCCAACTATGTACCTTGCTAAAAATTTCTGAAGTGTTTGTGAGAGAAGTGCAAATGACTGAGACTACATCAGGTGGTGTGAATGCGTCCTGACATTTGTAGCAGAATTTTGGTTAGTCTAGTACTCAAACAGAGAAAGAAGTGCATCACATAGTAAAACAAACTTATCAAGCAAGCGTTTTAGGATTTCATAAGAGAAACAGTTGTAGAATTTAATGAGCTTGTCCATCAATAAGAATTTGAACGACAAAGAAATATATGTCCTATAAACTACATCAAATTGATTACTTCCATTTTTGCCTAATCAGTTACTAATCCTTAAAATTTCAATCCATATTGTCATTATGGACATGAAATATCTATTTGATCATGTTTGCCCAATGTCATCCCTGGATACTACAGTACTTGCACAAAACAGGTTTAGACCCTGAATATTCTATAGGGAATGAGGCATTGTCCGCATTTGTTTCGTTTGTTTTGTGTAGCTTAAATTCCCAAACATCTATCACAGAGTCCATATTGAAAAGTGCATACAAACCATCACAGAGTCCATATTGAAAAGTGCATACAAACCATTAAAGACAACATGAGCAAACTAGTATAGATCCATTCCTATCTGATAAGATACAAGTGCATAAAAATTACCTTTTTCCCCCAATCAACTAAAGCCTCTTTAACCTTTTCCACTGAAAGCGATTTTCCCGTCCCCGGACATCCACACACGTATAGACTTCCGGCTTTCTCTTGCTCTACGCAATTCTTGCGGAACTCCAACACTTTATTTTGCTCTTCTCCACGGCAAAGTATTGTAGAAGGAGAAGACGATATATGCAATGCTTCTTTAGCGGCACTCAACTGCTCCACATCTATTTTAAAATTACGCCATTAAACAATTGTCCAAGATGAACACAATTCAAGCGCCTCTTTCACCCATAAATACCAATACTAAGGCATATGAGCGATAGTAGATTTAGTCATCTATTTATGCATAAAAGTGTTTCCAAACCAAGCTCATTTTTTTCCAAACCAATTATTAATAATAGCACTCAATAATCAATTCAGTAATGAATGTACTTGCCTCGAGGATTCCAAGTAGGTTTCTTATTGAAACAATCCGATAGCTTCTTCTTCACAGGTGACTTGCGTACCGTCATTCCTTTAACAGCAGAATCCTTCACAACGTCCTGATAAATACGTTCCAGAACTAATTAACTTCATCAAATTATTTGCCGTCTCAAAAAAAAACAAAAAAAAAAAAAAAATCAATAGCTGAAAAGTTCAACTTACCTTAGGTGGCGGAGTATTAGCTAACGGACTGTCGACGGAGCACCGACGAGGTGATTTCCACTTCACCGGCGAATTCTGCATCGGCTCTGAGATAGAAAAATCCGGACTATTCTCGCAGGACGACGTTGCAGATCTCAATTTGCGCTTTTGAGGAGTTAAATCTCCTCCGGTAGAGGCAGCGACGGCAACGGGAGTAGATTTTCCGCGAGTAATCGTCGGCATTTTCTCAGGCCGATGGGAAGAGTGAAATGGGAATAGTCGCAACCAATGAAGAAGAAAATTATTTAACTGTCTGATAAACTATTGGGTTGCGACTGTTAAAAGGTAACATGCTAAAAGGTAGATAGATTATAGATGGATGAGAGCGCGGCGAATCCTGTGACATTTTAGCGGGAAAATAGAATAGGTGTGTTTCCGCGCCATGATTCAAGTCATTTCTTTTTCAACATTTTTTTTTTTTTTTTGGAGGGAAAAGGAGGAAGATTGAGCCCATTACCGAGTGCAAAAGTACAATATTCTGTTACATTATGTATATTATGATGAATATTGATCAACGGATATTAATATAAACCACAATTAATGTTATAGATAATTAGGAAATAGGACAATTTTTTATATATTTTTAAATAAACGGATATTTAAACAATTTTTATAACAAGAAAGACAACTATTACAAATTACAATATTTGTAGTTTGAAGGACTAAATGATAGACAAAAGTAAATTTAGAAAAAATTTCCAACGATGCTTTCCTGTTTTTTTTTTCTTTTCAATTTATTTTCTTGTTGTTAAATTATCATCTCTTCTAAAAATTTAAGTTTATGGAGAGATAAATAATTAAGGAGAGAAAGTGATTCAACACTAGATTGATTTTTTTTTTTTTTTTTTTGAAAATTTTGCTTGGAGTGGGGTTTGAAAAATTGAACCCATGTTGAACTATAATTCCTCCCAAAAACTTAACCTTACGGGGAGATAGATAATTAACATTATATCTCAATACATTTTTCTCATCCATTTTCAAACATTCATATCTTTTGATCTAGATCTCCAAATGTGATAAAAATTTCACCGAATTTCTTATTTTTTTAATGCTTCTCATTTTGAGATTTGGTTCGATATCATTACATCATTTTTCGTAAGATTCACTGTCGAAATTCACTTAGTAAATCTCATTCGTTCTAAACCAATATTGGGGCTCCTGTTAGAACAAAACAATGCATGTGAATCGCGAAAAATAATGAATCTCGCTAGTGAAATTCGAATAATAGTGAATTTCAACAATGGATTTTGGAAATTACGTCTGAATATTGTGGATATGGTCTCGAAATAAATAGCATGAAAAAATAAAAAATTTAGTGGAATTTTTTAAGTATGGAATTGTAAATTGAGATTAAAAATGATATATCACCCTAAAAAATTGATTGATGAAAAAAAGAGTGCTGTATTTTTTCTTTTTGGGAAGGCGTCCAATTCCTTTTTTTTTTATAATAATTTTGTAATTTATACAAAAGTTTTGAAATTTTGTCATATCCAATAGTTTAAAAAATAATTTTGGCATTTTCCCTAATTTCCTCTAAATATATATTATACAATGAGACGGTCTGGTTTAGTTAGTTTAAACCACAAACTTTTTTTTAAAGTTTTTTTACAAACTTTTAGATGTTATCCTGACCGAATTTGAGTCAAGATTTTAGATTGAGTTAGAAAATAATTTTTATCCTGACCGAATTTGAGAGTCAGGATTTTGGTTTGAGTCGGAAGATAATTTTTATCCTGACCAATTTGAGACAGGATGTTGGTTTTTTCTAGACTTAATATGGGTCAAAAAACACAATTGATACTTCATGAATGAAATTCGGTCCGTAAACTAATCAACATCCCACCAACTGAATTTGAGTCAGAAAATATTTTTTTTTACTGAATTTGAATCATGATGTTGGTTTTTTTACCCCAATATCGGTCGGAAAACACAGTTGACACTTCATGACTGAAATTCGATCTGTAAACTAATCAACATACCGTCTATAATCAAGCATGAATCAATTAGTGAAAAACTAAATGATAAACTTAGAAATAAAGATTAAGTGTGTTAAGAATTTTATAGGTATGAAAAGACTTTACATTTAATCTACCCAAACAAATTTTTTTTTGTCTTTAATAAAAGCTCGAATCCAAGATTGTTTGCTCCCGAGGCCTCTCGATCAATGTCTTTGCGTTTGTTTGGACGGGCCTTTTCCTTTTATTATAATGATAATGATACCAAACTTTAATTTTTTAATTTAAGGGTACGCATCCATTCTACGATAACCATTTTTTCTTTCGCAATCCAATAAACACATGATTAATCAAACAATAAAGAAAATTCGTCTATTTCTTAATTATATGTTGCAGTTGTCAAAATCAAATTTTTTTTTATATGTCCTAGTTACATTTTCAATACATATTTTAATATCATTTCGGCTTTTCAATATTACTTTACAACTTTATAGGCTCATTCAATCAATCAATCTTTCATATTCAATACACTACTACACATTTCAAGATTTTTTAGTACTTTGTAATGAAAGTCAACACAATAAATCACTTTCTTAATCAATGTGTTTTTCTTAAACGCGACATATAATTAAGAATGGAGGGAGTACTTATGATAAATAAAATTGTCATTTTTTAAATATAAAAGAAATTACAATAAATTGTATTTCGGGTACTACACGTAAGTTGTGTAAGTCTAATTCTCACTAGCTCTAAGCGGTGGAGTTCATATACGCCCTTGGATTGGATTTTCACAGTAGGGGATCCCAAAAAAAAGTCAATGCAGGCTCGTCGTACACCGGATATAATTTTTAAGAAAAATAAACTATTTACAATAAGCATAGCACCGGGGACGGCCACCACCGGTGCGGTGGGTATGGCTCCGCCACTGGATTTTCCTGCATAGATTGTGAGCTAGAATACAAGGCTCTTATTATGAGGATGACCCCGATAAAAAATACAAAACCTAGGAAAATGACACATTTTGAAATATTTTTAAGTAACATGACACACTAATATTTTTTTGCAACTGCGACAATTAAAAAGTAACGAGGGAGTATATGCGAAGGATCGCATTTTAAGTTTTAACAGATTAGGAACTTACATAGGTTTCAAGAAAAGATATGAAATGCCTTATGTATCCTATCATTAGGTTGTAAGTAACTAAAATATTAGTTTTACTGTTAAAAGTGATATAAGGAAATATAGTAGCGCCTTTACTAACACCAATTGGTTTTAGTACAACGGTAAACGCTTGATCCTAATATGGTATCCTCAAAATGGCTTCTTGGCTTCCTTAGAATTGTGTCGAGTGTTTGTTGGCACAAAACATTCGCAACTTCTCCTCCGCATCAATCTGCTATCTACCGTTTGAATCTGCAATTGATGATTTTTTTTTATAAAGAGATTTGAAAAGAATGGATATAGAAAGTTTAAAAACCGAAGAGGAGAGGACGAAATATTCGGAGTGAAAACCCTAAATAGAATTATAATAGAAGAATAATAGATTATGACTTGTTGGGGAGCCATTGGCGAAGTTGTAAAGACGATATGTAGACAACGGGGGCAGATGCAGCCATATTAAATGGTGGTAATGTGAAAAGAGGATGCTAGAACTGAGTGAATTGTAGCAAGAAAAAGAGAGAGGGAACACGACGACTTTAAATTTGGGAAGAGGAAATTCCAACAAATAGCCATGGATAGAAGCAATAGAGCAACATACGTACATGTTCACTACTAGAGAGAAATCTAAGACGTAAGATGATGGCCATATGAATGATTGCTAAGATTTTGTTCTTGAAAAAAAAAAATACCAACCAAAGAAGAAGCAAAGAGTTTATTTAGACAATTGAGATAACATAAAAAATAATGAAAAAAAATATATAAAAGTGGAGGGGTGAGGGTTCGTTTAGATTAATGTTACGAACCCCCACCCAAACGAATTCCCTGCAGAATTCCTCAGGATCCAAAAGACGTTAGTTGAAAAGCTCCGATACCATGTAGAAAACATAGACCCAAACCCATATAAGAGGAGGGGCCTCATCCTCAAAACCTAGGTTTTGAGGTGAGGGAAGTCCATCTCTTAATATGGTGGGTGAAACAACCACAAGTTCCCAATGTGGGACACTTTAACATTTACAACAAAAATGTCCCAGATAAACATTTTTACGGCATTGACCATGGAAAGACCCATATTAAACAATAAGTCATTCAATGTTGGGAGATATTACCCACTCTTGAATATATATAAGGAAATATAGTAGCACATTTCCTACCATCAATTGATTTAGTAAAACGGTAAGTGCTTGATCTTGACATGGTATCCGAGTGAGAGGCCATGAGATCGAACCCTAGTTGGGAGAGATTGCCCACACTTGAGGGGGGTGTTGGGAGAGATTGCCCACACTTGACGGGGGTGTTGGGAGAGATTGTCAACATAGTAGCATCTTTACTACCTTCAAATGTTTTAGTAGAACGATAAACGCTTGATGTTAACATTCAACATGACTAATACTATCTCCAATAATAACACTTTATATCACCCTCTAACTACATCGTTTTCTGTTCCAGCTACTCTATTTAAACACTTTATAATCAATCTACTCCAACAAATACCCTTCATACAATCACTTGAAATATTTTTTCCTCCTCTCAATTAACAAACATAATTATCAATACATATTCCTTTTTCCCATATAAATAAATAAATATTAACAAGATAAATGGATTTTTCTTCTTTCAAACAAAAATAGTCCATCAAATTTCTAGATTTCTATTTACTGAGAATGAACGAACCCATTTTGCCAAACCACTTTCAACTTTTAATTTCTGGGAGACTTTTTTTTGGACCACCGAACAAATGGTTTGAAGTAAATTATAATTCTCCTTTATGTAAATTAGTGTTTGGGTGGAAAGTTAATGGTGTTGGTGATAGGTGATTTGTTGGTACTACAATTCTGGTAGCCGCAGGAGAAATAGTGCAGAAAAAACTAAATTAGTGAGAGTACTATTCACTCCAAGATGAACTCCAGATTTGAAGGTATGTATAGAGTGATAGCGTTATAATTATCTCAGGCGGTCAGCGGTGGTGTTATGGTGGATATCTGGCTATTTTAGTGGTACTAATTATGATGGCTCATGGAGGAGCTATGTATGCAGGTGGTGGTGCCGTGCTGTTGAAGAAGAGAGTGGGAGAATTTGGCTTTGCCTTCTCTTTTATTTATCAGAAAAATGCTCATCCTTTTGGAAGGGTTACATATGGCCCTATTTATAGGGAAGTTGTTATACATTATCAGATAATTACGACAAAGGACATAGATGGTGCGGACACATAGCAAATGCTCTGTCCGCCGGCGAGGTAAGGCGGCTCCGAACTTGGGGTTTGTGCTTCATGCTAGCAGATTATCCCGATGGTGGCCGATCCCTTCTCTTACCGTGGACGAGCAGCCGGTCCTATGAGTATTCAGCCGGTACCGCAGTGATCGGAGCGACAGATCCGAGCCGGAGGTAGGAATATCCCTATCATAGAGGAATTAATGAATAGAGGGGAAATACAGGGTCTCAGTGTGAGTCTCAAGGAGGGGCATATTACTTTAAAAAGCTTTTAAAGTGTATGGTCAAGAGACCATTATGGACAGTCTTGCAGCCAAGGCTCAAGTAGCTTAACTTTGTCTACCATTGATTGGATTGGATTGGATGTGAGTCCTTTTCACAAATTGTTATTCACAATAGCCATGTTGATATAAAAAATTTATGTGACACGTTGTATATGTCACATACTACAAATATATTAAAACAAAGTTTATTTTATATTATCTCCTACGCAAAATACTAAGGAATAATATAATAATAAATAAGTCATTAAATTCTCTTAAAAATGATAATTAGAGATTTAATTGATTTATAATAATTAGCTATGTTTGTTCCCACCTTAGGGACTCTCAATTCCTTTCCGAATTTAATATCTCATCTGATTTCCGTTTTAGCGGCTTCGAGACGTCGGAGAACCGAGCCGGTCTGAGGTTGAAGAAGGACGGCTTGGTTTTGTTCTATGATCACTTTGTGGCGGGCCTTAGGCCGCCTTTTGACCTCTTCTTTGTCGAGGTCATGTGGAGCTTGGCGGCCCTCCCCTGTGATTTTACTCCCGGCGCCGTCAGGGTGGTCATGGAGTTCATCGTTCTCTGCCGGATTTTGGGCTACGACCCCTCGATGAAGGTGTTTTTGAAATTTTACACCTTCAGCAAAGCGGCCACAAATAAGGCCGATTTAAGCAATTTTCTAGCGACAAGGGCGAAGAAGTGTCGCCTGTTCTACTGGACTTCGAATAAGGTTCGCGGCTGGAACACGAGGGCCATGATGGTCGAGTCGAAGTCTGGGTGGCCTTTTCCGAAGTTCGAGGCGCGCCCCCACAAGAGATAGAATAGTGTTGTCGTGTCCAAAACTCTCGATCATGCTGAGCAGGAACTTATTGATAAACTTCATGCGCTTCTCGGCTGGGATGAGGAGAGTGAGACTCAGAAACGGACTTTTAGTTGGAGAAGCTTGATCGATCCTAAGGCCCCTTTCTGCTGTGTAGCCGGTATTCCTGGGCCGATCAACGCTCAGCCCGTAGTGAAGGCGTCAAACCTGGGTGTTTACAAGGATTGGTATGCCGAGTGTCATCATGGGAAGTGTTTCCCTACCCAATGCCCGATCTGTACGGGGGTTGGAGAGCTGCGGCCCGCTAGTAATTTGCCCCCTTGATTTTGTTTTTCTTTCTCTTACTCTTTTTTGATAGCTTTATCCATTTATTTTGGGATTCTGACCATTTTTCCCTTGTGTGTTGCAGGTACCATGGTGCTCGCCAACACGAACAGGAATGCTGTGATGACTCGTCTTAGGGATGAGAGGAAAGCTAGACAGGCCCTGTTGGGTGCCAGTGAGCCTATGGATCCTCCCCACGCTGTGAGTATGGAAGACCTTCCTGTTGTTGAGGGATCCTCTGCTACGGCGCCGCATGACGTTGTGTATGCAGGCAGCGGTGCCGTTGTTGCGAAATCGACCAGATCTACCGCGGCTTCAGAGGTGAAGAAAAAAATGATGCGGTCAATAAGGCGAAGAGAAAAAGACCTGCCGGGAGGAAAGATTCTATCCTGGTAGACGAGGAAGAGCCCTCGATTGATGTTTGTTCCGACCCCTCGTCCAAGGGACCTAGGGCTGAAGGTGATCGGGGTTCCGGCGAGGTAGTGGCCGCTGTTGATCTGACCGAAAGGCATGTGAAGAGGGTCGGCTGCTGATACTGAGCATGCCGTTACCGGGCCGGTGTAGGGAGACTTGAGCAAAATAAAGGTCCCCGCGGGATTCAAGGGGAAGCCGGCCCTATGGTTGGACCATGATTTTCTCAAACAGCCCCTTTCTTCAAAGACGGCTGGGGAATTATCTGCTTCTATTTCTGATGTGATTCCCCTGCGAAATAAAGTTAAAGCTGCCTGATGCCCCTCAACTGATGGTCGGTCACGGCGTTGTCAATCGGATTGCCCAGGCCGACGTGGTGGCATCGACAGCCTCCTTGGGGCCTTCTTTCAGTCGGCAGCTCTTGTTCGAGACACATGGCCTTTACGGGACTACGGCTAGCACGGTAACGTACCTTTCTCTTTGAGTTTTCTTTTTTGTCGAGTTTTCTGGTTCTGAACCTTTTTCTTTTCAGGTTGCCACCAAGCTTAAGCAGATCGAGTGGGCTTGTGATGAAGATGCGATGCAAATGGCGAGTCAGCTGGCTGAAATGAAAATGAAGATGATTGCTAAAGCGGATCGGGCAAACGCGGCAGAGCAGAGGGAGAAAGAGCTTGCGGCCGAAGTCCAGACCTTCTCTCGAAAAGCTCAATCTGCTGCCGATCTCCAGAAGTCTGCAAAGTCGGAGAGGGAGAAGGCTCTTGCTAGGGTGACAGAGGCCCATGAGCTTGTCGACCGGCTGAAGAGCGAGTTGAATGAGTCTGAGGCCGCTGCTGCTGACACCGCTCGAAAAGTTAGTGATGTCCTGCTAGACTGATTTTATCAGGGTTTCTACCATGCCTCGAGGTGTCTGAAGGCGTTTTGTGAAGATGCCCCGGACCTTGCAGGATTGGCTAATCATGGATCAGGATGACCCTGAGTTGAGAGTGTTTCATCCCGATCTTCCTTATACTGCCGTTCAAATTGAGGATTTACGAGTTGAAAATCTGAAGTATGGTAAGCCGGTTTGGGATCCCCCTGCGGTCAACGAAAGAAACCTTCGTGGCATGATGTTGAAAATAGAGAAAGAAGCTCTCGAGCTTGCTGCGAATGAGGCAGGGGCCGCCACTGCTGTTGCTGGAGCCGTCACCATTAGCGCCGGCGAGGGTAAGAGTCCCGAGGAGGATTGCGATAAGTTTTTGAATTTGACTGGGCCTCATGCTGAAACTCCTCCTTCAGATAAACAATCTTGATTTGATACATTTTGGTTTTTGTTGTATTTTTGAATCCGACTGCTATCTTTCGGCTCCGGCCCTTTGCCTGTATCTTTTTTATAATGACTTTATATTTTGAGCGGTGCTTGATTTTTGCTTGTCCTGCATTTTTTCGAGTCCATTTGCTTTGTTAATGTATTGTATGTACGCGGGCCCCTCGTCTTGGTGAGGCCGGTAGCTCTCGTATCTGGGGTCGCCGAGATGAATAATTGAAACAACTTTTATCCAAATTAAAAATTCCAAAGCGTGACCCTCTTGTTTCAAGTAAGGTCAACGCGGGCTTGGTTGAAATAGAGGTAGATTGTAAATAACCCGTCGTCGTTTGAAAATTTTCATCTCCGTTCCTCTTTGTTTCGAACAAGATTGAGGACGAACTTGGTCAAAACAAGTTTTGAGTCATCGCACTCGTTCCCATTGTGAAAAACTCCTCTTGGTTCTTCGGCTCTGGCGGCTTGATGAATGGTTGAAAATTCCAATTATGCGGCTCCCTTGTTTTGAGTGGGATCGCGGGCTTTGTGCCTGGGTCCGACTCTAAACAACGTTCTTGTGATTTGACGGTTCGACTTCCCCTGTCATGTCCCGTCATAAAGCTGCGATGTTTGGCCACCTTCCATTATTTTCCTGTTGCTGACGCTTGGGAAACCTGCTGCTGACGCTTGGGAAACCGTGAGCACGCCAACCTGCTCAGATAACTGTTCCCGCGTTAATGAGATTTCGATTTTCAAAATCTGAACAGGCGTCTCGCCCTTGCCATTGGATCAGAATTTTTTTCTCCGTTGGATTATTTATTTTTTGCTATAAATTGAGGGTTTTCTTTCACCTTTCTTCCATATATCACTCTGTTTTAATTTTCCCCCACCAAAATTTGTCTCTGACTCAAAAAACCTCCACTTTCTGATTATTCTGCAATCATGGCCAACTTTGGGGATTCAATTTTCTTTCAGACAGCCTCGCCTCTTGCGATTTCCAATTTTCTGTCTGTCTTTAGTGATCTTCTTTTCCTTCCTGAAAGGGGTTTGAACCGCCGGAATATATGTTATGCTCAGCGCCAGCGTACTGCCCGGATGGGGTGGTCTGATTTTCTGAGGGCACCCAGGGGGGTGTATAACGCCACCATTGTGCGGGAATTCTATTCCGCATTATCGGTGGTGGTTCTGCCTAACGCCTCCTCCACTGTTGTTCCTCTCCGGGGGGTTCATGTTGTTCTCTCCCCGAGATCATCAATGAAGTCTTCCATTTACCTTCCCCTCCGGCCTATGCACATTATGAAACGGCTTGGAGCCTTGGGTGAAGAAGTGAGGAGGCGTGTTTACGGGGCCGCTGCACTTAGGCGGTTGATCCCTGGTGATTGGAATCCATTGCCCGAGGGCTATGCTTCCGAGATGTCCCAAGCTAATCGGGAGTGGAAGAGGTTTATTAATTCCAGGGTTTTTTCCTTCTTTCGACGCTGAAGAGATTTCTGAGGTCGAATCGCATCTTCTTTATGCGATTCTGGAGAGAGGTGTGGAAGTGCGCATCGACTGGGGGCGGTTGATCTATCGCTCCATAATTACATTTGCTGCCCAGACAGACCTCCATGGACCTATCCCCTTCCCGAGGCTGATCTCGCACTTGTGTGTTGGTGCTCCTGGGATGCCTGCGTCTCGTGATGATGTTCTTGTGCCGCCCCGTGCCAACGTCGAGTTCGCCCGTATTGATTCGGACACGTCGACGGATTCCGAAGCTAATTGAGTTTAGATTTTCTTTTCGTTGTGTCTTGTAAATAATCGGCCTTGTAGGTCTTTGTTTGAATAAAAAATTTCTTTATGCACCTCGTTTTTGTTTTGCTTATCCGGCCTCTTATTCTTTGGCGAGGTCGAAGTCGTTTGGAGTCTTGCGACCTTTGACCTAATCCTTGCGATTATGAATCGCGCGCATTTCGTTGGCCTAATCGGCGCATTAATAACCGTTGTTTTTTCGAAACGTCGGCCCCATTAATGTTGGGGTTGGCGTCTGAATTCAAACGTTCATGACCCCTTATCTTCCCGCCTCTTTGGTTTCTTGGCCTATAAAAGGGGGTCTTCTCCTCCCCCTTTCTTTGCTATTTCTCTGCGACTTTTTCTTTATTTTGAGAGTATATCTTCAAACTCTGTGTATTTCTATTATTTTGTTATGTCTTCTTCGTCTGAGAGCTCTGACCTAGAGTCTTCTGTCTCTAACCCTACTTAGATGAGGGGCTTTCAGTATGCTTCCGTCTGACTGCCTCTCCAATGGCCAAACGTTACTTCCATAATTTTTTCAGCAACTGTCCTCTTATGCAGGAGAGAGGGCTGAATCAGGATCGTATTGGTCCACGCCACCGGGCTAGAATTCTTGCCAATGGTTGGGAAAGATTCGTGGCTCCTCCGGTTGGGGAGTACAACCTGACATTGGTGCGTGAATTCTATTCTGCCTTGTCGGCGGATAATGATGTTGAGGATACCACCACCGTTGCTGTTCGTGGAGTGATGGTGAACTTTACTTCGGCCGCTATCAATGATTTTTATGGCCTCCCTAATCCTGCTGAGGATTATGACGTCCTTTGGGACCTTGAAGATCCGATCAACTATTTTGGCACTCTTGCCGAAGCATTTGAGTCTCTGTTGCGACACGAGTGGGTGAATGATATGGAGGTCGAGTCCATATGCTCAGTCGCCCGGAGAGGGAATGGAAACGCTTCTTAAACACTCGGGTTTTTTGCATGCCCGATTATAAGGTGGTCACTGAACCTGAGGCGTTTGTTCTTCACGCCCTTTCGTTGCCGGACGTGCCAATTAACTGGGGTCGAGTGATTCACCAAGAGGCGATCAAGTTCGCCCGGTTGAGGGATGGCGGTCTGGTTATGCCATTTTCTTGGATGATCTCCAACATGTGTATCCGAAGCCTTGGCATGCCGGTGTGTCCGACCACTGATGTGTACATAGCGGCTCCAGCCCCCGAAGCATGATGATGATTTTTTTTTTTTAATTTTTTTTTGGGGAATTTCCTCTTGTACAAATTTTTCCTCAATGAATTTCTTATTTTTGACCGCGTTGTTCACCCCGCCCCCATACGTGTCGGACGGGCTTTGCTTGTCAGAGATAGGTTTATAATAAACAAAAATTAAAAGAGGCTTAGCCTTTATATTATCATTGCTTTTTAAAACAAAAATACAAAGCTGGTGCCTCCGGTCTTACATGTAATATTTCTTATTGTCAGCGTGCCAGGGCCTGTTGAATTCACGGCCCTCTCTGTCTGAGAGAATGTAGGTTCCCTTTTTGACAATCTTTGACACTCGCCAAGGACCTTCCCAGTTTTCGACCAGCTTTCCTTTGTCTGTTTTTTGGCCTGTGGCCTGCCGCTTTCGGAGGACAAAATCCCCTACCGCCAGCGAGTGATCTCGGATACGCCGATCGTGGTATCTTTTGGCGGCTTGTTTGTAATTAACCAGTTGGGCTCGGGCTCTTAGGCGTTTTTCTTCGGCCAGATCCAATTCGATCTGTCGATTTTTCTCATTGATGGCTTCGTCGAAGTGAGAGACCCTAATGCTTGGCGAGTGCCATCTCTACCGGTGCCATTGCCTCAGAGCCATATGTTAGCGAGAACGGGGTTTCCCCCGTTGTTGCCTTTCGAGTTGTTCGCAAAGCCCAGAGGGCTTCTGGCAGGTAATCCACCCACTTGCCTACCTTATCATCTAGGCTTTTCTTCAGCACTTTTAGTACCTGCTTGTTGGCATTTTCCGCCTGTCCGTTTCCCTGGGGGTAGCACACCGAGGACTGCCAATGTTTGACATTGTGCTCTTTGCAAAAATCGTCGAACTCGTCCCTAAAATGTGGACCGTGATCGGACACAATGGCTCGCGGCACTCCGAATCGAGTCCAGATTTGGTCCAGCAAGAAATATATGATGTCACCGGCGCATATTTTTACGAGCGCTTTTGCCTCGATCCACTTTGTGAAGTAATCCACGGCGACGACCACGTATTCGCATTTTGATCTCCCCCTTTTGAGCGGACCGATGAGGTCGATGGCCCACATGTCGAAGGGCCAAGCAGCGGTGACTATGCTCTGTTCCACTGAAGGTAGCCGGGGAATATAGGCGAAGCGTTGGCATTTATCGCAGCTCTTGGCATATCTTTCAGCGTCTTCCGCAAGCTTCGGCCAGTAGTATCCTGCTAACAGCACCTTTTGGGCAAGGGTGCGACTGGAGGGGTGGCCGCCGCATACTCCCTGGTGTAACTCTGTGAGAATTCCCTGTATTTCATCTGGCCGCACACACCGTTGTAGCGGTTTTGAGAATGATCGCCGGTATAAAATTCTGTTTAGTACGGTGTACCGTGCCGCCCTCTTTCTCAAGGCCTGAGCTTCCTTAGCGTCTTCCGGTGATACCCCGTTTTCTATATACGCTTTTATTTTGTCTGTCTAGGATGGGGTTGATGATTGGATGTCCATGATTTCGGCCCGACTGACGGCGGGTTCCTCGAGATATTCGAACATGACCGCAGGGTTGCTGAACTCATCCTTAGAAATGAGTTTGGATAGGTAATCCGCTCGTTCGTTCTGTTCTCACGGTATGCCCTTGAATTCACAATATTTGAAACCGCTCCTGAGCTTTCTGACGAGGTTGAGGTACTTCTTGAGTACTTCGTCCCTTGCTTCGAACTTGCCGTTAATTTGGCATACTATCACCCGTGAGTCGCAGAACACTTCTAAGCTCTCAACGCTCATAGATTTAGCCAGCTCCAGGCCTGCGATGACCGCTTCGTACTCGGCCGGATTATTGGATGTGGTAAAATTGAACCGCAAGGTTTTTTCAATCTCCTCGGATGAGCCTGGCTCTAAAAGTATTATCCCAGCACCACAACCGTTTCGGCTCACGGCCCCGTCGACGTACATCTGCCAGCAGAGGGTCGGTCTATTCGGCTCGACCTCTACTGGGGTGTTTGATTTGTCGACGCTTGGCGAACTAGGCTGCGTGGTGGGTCCCTCCTCTGCGAAGCTCGTTTCAACTATAAAGTCCGCTAGGGCTTGGGCCTTTATAGCCTTTCTGGGCTCGTATCGAATGTCGAATTCGGTCAGCTCTATGGCCCATCGTAGCATTCGGCATGAGAGGTCTGGCTTGTGTAATAGCTGTCGTAGAGGGCTATTTGTTAGGACCACGATTGTGTGTGAAGAAAAATAAGCACTGAGTTTTCGGGCGGCGACAACAAGCGAGTAGGCTAACTTTTCTGCATTAAGATAGCGGCTCTCAACGGGACTGAGGGCCTTTGATACATAATAAACGGGCTTTTGGAGGGTCCCATCCTCCTTGACAAGAACAGCTGCAACGGCCCGGTCCGAAGCGGCCAGATACAAAAAGAGTTCATCCCCAATGCTGGGCTGACTAACAGCGGAGGGCTCGCCAAGTACTCTTTGACGGCTTTGAAGGCCTGAGAGCATTCCTCTGTCCATTCAAAAGTCTTGTTCCCCTTGAGAATTTTGAAGAAAGGGAGACACTTGTCTGCGGATCTGGAGACGAATCTTCCCAAAGCGATGATTCTTCCGTTTAACCTCTGAACCTCTTTCACACATCTTGGCTCCTCCATGTTAGCTAGAGCCTGAATTTTCTCAGGATTTGCCTCGATCCCCCTCTGGGTCACCCTGAAGCCTAGGAATTTTCCGGCTTGGACTCCGAAGGTGCATTTCGCGGGGTTGAGCTTCATAGAATGTGACTTGACATTGTCGAAAGTTTCCTGGAGGTCGGCCAGATGGTCATTGCTGGAAGATTTGACCACCATGTCGTCGATGTAAGCTTCCATGTTCTTGCCGATCTGGGAGTCGAATACTTTGTTAACCATCCTCTGGTACGTGGACCCAGCATTCTTCAGACCAAACGACATCATTTCATAGTAGTACATTCCGCCCCCGGCTCGAAAAGCTGTCAACTCTTTTTCCCTGTTGGACATCATTACTTGGTGGTACCCTGAGTATGCATCCAAGAAACTTAACATTTCAAAACCGGCTATTCGGTCGACCATTCTGTCGATTCTGGGCAGCTCATAAGGATCCTTAGGACAAGCCTTGTTAGATCCGTAAAGTCGACGCACATGCGCCATTTTCCATTATGCTTCTTGACCATGACTACATTGGCCAGCCAAGTTGGGTATTGAAGCTCCCGGATGATCCCAGCCTCAATTAGCTTATTCACCTCGACTTTAATGGCGTCCTCCTTTTCTTTGGAGAACTATCGGGCTTTCTGCTGGATGGGTTTGAAGCTAGGATTCACATTCAGCTGGTGCAGCGCTATTTCAAGCTCCACGCCCCTCATGTCCGTCACTACCCAGGCGAACGCGTCCAAGTTTTCTTTCAGCATCAGGATCAACTTTTCTCTTTCTTCTTCACTCATCTGAGCGCCCACCTTTATCTTCTGGTCAGGGTATTTTTCATTAACGATTACCTCAACCAACTCATCTTCGGCCGTGAAGTCTGACTCGTCCCTGACCTGAAGGGTGTCGCAAATGACCGTTTTGGGTTCGATGTAGGTGTCCTCCTCGACCGGGCGCGGCTCGCTTCGAGCTTTCGTCGCCTCGATAGTGTCGATACGGATTCGTCTCGATGCTGACTCAGACGCCTCCCCTTGGGGCCTTTTGCCCATTCCCCTGGTAGGGTAATCATCTTGGTTCGTGGTGACATGACTCAGCAGGGTTTGAGGACCGCTGACGGCCAGCCCGATCCCTTCATTGGTGTAGAATTTTGTCCTCTGATGAGGAATTGAAACAGTCATTTGAAATTTTCTTTGAGAGGGGACTCCTAGAATTGCCGTATAGTGGGAATGCAGATCGACCACTAGAAAGTTCACTTTTTCTTTTCGGTATGGTGGGTGGTCGCCGACCTCCACCTCCAAGTCGATGACGCCCAAGACGGATACTTTGTCGTTGGAGAATGCCGATCTTGAGCTGTTTCAATGTTTCCAAATAGATGATGTCGCGTGCGGCCCCCGTATCCAAGAGTACCCGGTTGACCCCAAAATCGTTGATTCCGACTTGTATCACTATTGGCAACTCCATTGCCCCTGGTGGGCCCGCTAACTCACTCTTGGTGAACGTTATCGCCTGTTCGTCGGGAGCTAGAACGATTGGTTTTCTCTACCCCTGACATTGATCGCATTAATCTGGCTTTTGATGAGATGGTTGTTGGGGAATTCCTCTATGATTACCTTAATCTCATTTCGGTATCTTCGAGGCCCCCTATCATCTTTGCCTCCGCCCCCATTTTTCTTGTATTTGTCTAATTCCCCGTTTCTTATCATTTTGTCGATGATTCTTCTCAGGGTAAAGCATTCGTCTGTGAGGTGGCCGTGATCCTCATGAAAATCACAGTACCTTGTGTCGTCTCTTGAACTCGGCTCGGACCTTATAGGTCTCGGCCGCTCTACCCTGTCCTTGATCTCGAACAGTATTTCAGATAGACTCGCATTGATGGGGACAAAATCGGACTCGTCAAACTTGAATGGTTTTCTGACTTCCCTGTCTCGATTTTTCCCTCTCTTTCGATCATCCTTCCGGTCCTTCTTGGGTTCTTCCCCTGTTTTCCTCGCCCGAGTGTCTGGACTCATTTCGATTTTTTCCTTTTCCGGAAGACGAGGGAACCGCTTCCGTTAGCCCAAAGATCCGGGCTTGATTGAGGAGATCGCGTAGATTTGAGGGGGGGCTCATGGCGAAGTGTGTTTTCATAGGGCCCTTGGCGATACCGTTTAGGAAACCCCTCTGAACTTCGTTCTCAGGTAGGTTTTTCGTCTGTTCATACACTTTGACGAATCGATCGTGGTAGCTTTTGTAGGATTCTCTATCTCCTTGTCGTATTTCGTATAAATCCTCGATGGTTTTCCTAGGCCGTTCTGCTGTTTCAAATTCTTTTAGAAATTTTGCCCTCAGCTCCTCCCAAGTTTTATTGGAGCCGCGGGCAAGCTCCTGAGCCAGGCAGCGGCTCGATCATGCATACTCCCTACGAATGCTACACACCATGCCGACTTGTTTGATGTGGCTAGGAGTGTCCGGCTCTGGAAAACGGCTATCCATTCCAGCGGGTAGGTGGTTCCCTTGTAGTAGACGTACTGTGAGTATTACATGCCCTTAAGGGGTAATGATTCCAGTATATCATCCGCGAGAACGTCAATTCCTTGGGTTGGTTCAGGTTTTCCCCCGGATTTGGCTTTCTTCAGTTCGGAAATTTCTCTTTCCATTTTCTCCATTCGGTCGTCCCCCGCCGGCGCGGTGTTTCTGGCGGGTACCATTTTTCTTTTGACGACGTCGTCTGAGTCCGCGTAATATGCCGACTCCATGTCTTTCTCTGCCCTTTTCTTATCTATGATGAGCCTCGCATCATGGGGATCCCTGCCCTCATAGGGCGATGCAGCGTTTTTCTCGGAGTCGGGGGACCTAACCGTTGATGCACAGCTTTTTTCTCGAGGCGTCCTAGCCGTTCTAGGACTGATGCTTTTTCACCGCTTTTCTCAGGCAAAAGCTTTCTTTTTTGCCCCGCCGACGAATACACGCTCCCCTCTACTTCTTCCCTCGCGGTCCCGGGTGCTTGGGTGGGTCGCACTTTTTGGGGGGCCGTTTCTTTACGTTCAGGGGGAGAAGGGATATGTTCCTCGATAGCTATGAAGGGTAAGTTACATGTGGCCAGACGTAGATTAGCTGCATACATTTGTTTTACGTATTCTGCATATGCTATAGCCGCCTTTGCCTGTGGAGATCCTGCCCCTAGGGTCTCCTCTGCCCTCTGGGTTTTCTCGATGAGTTGCTCTTTACCCTTGCGCTGTTTTGAAGTTCCCGCCATGTTTTTTCTCACATGCTCGCTCGGAGAAAACCGATGTCGAGTTCCCCGTGTCATTCCCAGAATTAGACCTTCTCCGGTTTATTATATTTCTGGCGTCCGTCTTTGTTTGTGTGTTATCCCATTCTGCGGTGGGGTTTTATAGAGCGGGATCCGCCCCACTATGGCGGTGAGGATCCCTTGCGGATCCTTTTCCTGGGGTAGGTGGAACGTGGACTTTCTCTTTGGTCCCTGCCATCTGTCAAACTTTGACTGGGTAGTTATATGAAAAGTCAAATAATATCCTGACTCCCAACTGCTTTGACATTCACCAACTCTGTACTGTTTGTGATAACGAAATATCTGCTGGATTTATCGTCGGGACCGGTGTACGGACGTCGGAATTCGGGGAATGACTGCGATTTCTCAAGCGTGAAGTCCCAAAAATTCCGGTATCCTACAATGTAGCATATAAATCTTTATTCCGATGTGTTACACAGGGGCTCGAGGCGAACATGCAGTGACTTTTGAGACAACGTTCCATTGACAGTCTAAACAACGAGTACGATTTCCGCCATCTTTTTTAACGCGTAAATGATGCGTGTCTTATTTTCTTAGGAGCATAATCGGCATTTTGATGCGTGTTCAGCCTTATCCGAGATTGAGCAACTATCAAGGACGTAAAATGAAAGTTCTGAAACACAGCTTCCGGCAAGGAAACCTACGATGCCAACTCCGGTGAACTTCTCTGTACGAAACCACGAGAGAGGTGATGATTCAAACGCAAACTCGTGACGGGACGGGGAGTCGAGGAGGTTACCTTGTAGTGATGTTATTTTGATTGAATCGAAAGGAAGTGTTAAGCCGAGAAGTGTCGGGAAAGAAGAAGACGGTTGTTGTGAGCCTGTTGAGAGGTGTTGAAGGTGATTTCCCGGGAAAGCCAAGAGCTTCATCCACGGTTCGATTTTTGTGAGCCTTAGCAAATCGTAGACGATTAATGGTGCACCGGATTAATTAATAGGCTAAAAATAGATTTCCCGGTAACGGAGCCAAGCGATAACGTCGAAATTATCTCGGGTGGTTTTTTCAACGGACATCTCAAGAGAGAAAGGATCACCGCGAGACGAGGATCGTTTTGATATCAACAATCCCTAAATCCGTTAACGTAAGTTTTCCCTCATCGTTCTTGATACTAGGGTTTGTTTATCATCGTCGTTAAGCTGCGTTTTTCTGAGTTTAAACACCGTAGTGATCGTCTTTGGATTGATCATTTATAGGTTTGGAGTTAAAGGTTAAACTTTTGACGGGTTGAAGCTTTGGATCGTTGTACCACGCAAATTAAGGTAACGTGGTGTTCTTATCGTATGACTAAGGTGTCGTAAGGCTGTAGAGCAATTTGTATGTTATTTGCACTGTTTTTAGTCTGGTTATGTTGGAGTTTGGGGCATAATTGGGTTGGAAATCGCGTGTACGCAGTTGCAGATTTTCTGGGTAAATCCCAGGCAGACGGGCGTCTGCATAAGGGCAGACGGGCGTCCGTGGTAGCGGCAGATCAGACGAGCGTTGGTGTATTTCGGACGGGCGTTTGAGGGTTCAGTTTAGATACAGGATATGGCTGATTTTCATGGACGGGCGTATGGGGGTTGGTGGACGCACGTCCAAGTCAGACGGGCGTTCACATGGAGTCAAACGGGCGTCTAACCTATTTATTCCGTTTTTCACTATTTTTCATGTCAGCTTGGTTTCAGGCTTCATAATCATGTTTTTACTGTTTAACCTTATGTGACAAAGCCTTGAATTAGCTTTTGATGCGTTTAGTTTCGGCACCATATGGATTCCTTAAAAAGATGAAGTGTGGGACCATCGAAAGCTTTGGATTTGCCTTGTGCTTCGATAAGCTAGGGTTTATCGATGTCTGTGTACGTGCTAGGTTTTGTTAGAGTCTAGTGGCCTTAAGAAGAGGGAGTAGACTGATAGGAGAGCCTTTTATGTGAATCAACTTAGGTGGCTAGTTAAACATCTAATCAAACATATGTACTAGAATAATAAATCTTAACCATCATGCAATGCTTGGTAAGGCATAACAATATCGCGATGTGTTTTTTTGACCAGACAAAGTAGACTATACCCACGCCGGTCAATCGATTGGCTAGATAAAGCGTCTGGTGCATTCTGCCGGTTATCACTCTATCGGGACTCAGATATTCCCGGGGCTACTAGAGCATGTCTCTACGTAGGTTGCACCCAGTTGTCCTAGTACATCCTATTACTAGGCGTAGTGCCCTTGTTATTCATGATGTAACAAACTTGAGCTAAGCTAGATACCTTTGGAATCTCATGTTATGCTATGAACATAATATGATAGTTAGCTAGGGTTAATAACGGAATGAATTAATAAAAGACGGCGTTGCTTTTATTACTTTATGAGACCGATGTTATGCGATCTTCTACGCGTTACTAAGTACTTATGTACTTACCCCGTTACTTTTTGTTTGTCTTTCTCTTTCCCCAAAGAAGATGAACAGGTTGCAAATGCTGATGAGTTCTTTGACGAGGATGTGTGAGATGGAGCTCTTGAAGACTTAGTTCTTTTACTTTTGATTCTTTCAATGATGTTGTTGACTTAGTTTCAAACAATGTTGTCTTTCTTTTGGATTAGTTCCATTTGAATTCTTTTGGATTTAATGTTGGATGTTTTAGTTCTCTTTAATTGATTTAGTTTTACAGCATTGAAAACCGTGTGTTCGATCTTTTGTTTTCCCGAGTCGTTTTATCTTCCGCATCATTTTAGTTCTGATGTATGACGTAAGACTTACATATATTATTGAATTTATTTGATAATATTTGTGCCGAGCGCTCTTTCCGGATAAGGACTCGGTGTCCGGGAACGGGGCGTTACATCAGCGGTGGTGTTATGGTGGATATCTGGCTATTTTAGTGGTACAAATTATGATGGCTCATGGAGGAGCTATGTATGTAGGTGTTGGTGCCGTGATGTTGAAGAAGATAGTGGGAGAATTTGGCTTTGCCTTCTCTTTTATTTATCAGGAAAAATGCTCATCCTTTTGGAAGGGTTACATATGACCCTTTATAGGGAAGTTGTTATACATTATCAGATAATTACGACAAAGGACATAGATGGTGCGGACACATAGCAAATGCTCTGTCCGCCGGCGAGGTAAGGCGGCTCCGAACTTGGGGTTTGTGCTTCATGCTAGCAGATTATCCCGATGGTGGCCGATCCCTTCTCTTACCGTGGATGAGCAGCCGGTCCTATGAGTATTCAGCCGGTGCTGCAGTGATCGGAGCGACAGATCCGAGCCGGAGGTAGGAATATCCCTATCATAGAGGAATTAATGAATAGAGGGGAAATACAGGGTCTCAGTGTGAGTCTCAAGGAGGGGCATATTACTTTAAAAAGATTTTAAAGTGTATGGTCAAGAGACCATTATAGACAGTCTTGCAGCCAAGGCTCAAGTAGCTTAACTTTGTCTTCCATTGATTGGATTGGATTGGATGTGAGTCCTTTTCACAAATTGTTATTCACAATAGCCATGTTGATATAAAAAAATTTTGTGACACGTTGTATATGTCACATACTACAAATATATTAAAACAAAATTTATTTTATATTATCTCCTACGCAAAATACTAAGGAATAATATAATAATAAATAAGTCATTAAATTCTCTTAAAAATGATAATTAGAGATTTAATTGATTTATAATAATTGGCTATGTATATATACAAAAATATATGTGACATATTATATATGTCACATTCTACATATACCATTAAATCTAAATATTTTATTATTTCCTACATTAAATATTAGGAGATGGTATATAATTATTATCATAAAATCTTGAAATAAATTATCTAAGAGATTTGATTGATTTGTAATCAATGTCAAATTTCTACATATGGTGAGACTCAATCAAGAGTATGGACGCATTAAATGCAAATCAATTTAAATGCACTCATCCAGCACTATAAATAAGAGGACATTGGTTATTTGCAAAGACACACAGAAAAACACATAAGAAGACACATTAGAAAGACATAGAAGTTGGTGAGAAGTCTTCGAGCAATAAGCTTCAAGAACTCTAGAACAACACCAAAGCATCGAATATCTTCCAAGAAGAACTCGAAGTTATTGAACAAGGCGTCTTCAACACTTGAAGATCAACTCAAAGTCAAGAAATGAGAGAAGATCAAAAAGCATCATCAACACGGAGTTGGTTCAAGCGTCTACACTGAAGATGTTGGTGAAATCATCAACACATTGAAAGTGTTGGTAACATCATCAACACACTGAAGAAGTGGTGATTGAAGACCGGAGGAAAAAGCTTCAAGCACAACAACACCAAGGCATCGAAGATCTTCCAAGGAAAGCTCAAAGTTTTTCAAGAAAAAGAGGAAGATTGAAGAGCGTCAGCAACACTGGAAGAAGTCATCTCAAAGTTCTCCAAGAAGATGAAGAAGGTTAAAAGATTCAAAGCGCCAAGAAAGATCGTCTTCAACAATCGAAGATCTTTCGAAAAGTTCAGATTCTTCAACTAGGAGATTGAAGGCAATACAATGTATTCCTTCAAATCTTCGTCAAAGTCAAAACTCTTACGCCATATACCGGAGTTCAACAACATCAACACAACACAACAATTGGTGAGGAAGTTAGATAGAGAAAGCATCAAGCCCTCCGCTCAACCTCCGTGGAGAAGATTGAAGGGGTAACAAAAAAGCCTCCAAGTCATCTCCAACAAATCGAAGATCATCCGCCAAATCCGGAGTTTATCAACAAAGAGAAGATTTAGGTTGCAACAAACAAGCCTTCAAGTTCTTCAACATCCGAGAATCATCCGCCACATCCGGAGTTCTTCACCACAACATTTGAAGCTCTTCCGCCATATTCGGAGTTCTACAACAAATCGAAGGTCGCCAAGAAACCCGGTGCTCTTCAACAACAAACAAAGGCCCTCTTTCCAACGAATCGGAAGAGTATCGACAAAGTCCGAGAACAAGTCCCGGCGACCCTCGGAGAAATCAAAGGAGAAAATCAATGAAGCACGAAAGCATCCAAGTCATCTCCAACAAATGAAGGCTATCCTCCATATCCGGTGCTCTTCAACAAACATCGAGGAACATCCACCATATCCAGAGTTCTTCCACAAATCCAACATTCTTCCCAACGAATTGGAAGATTATCGAAAAATTCCGAGAACAAGTCACCGCGACCTTCGGAGAAATCAAAGCAGAATGCCAAGGAAGCATGAAAGCATTCCAGTCATCTCCAACAAATATGAAGATTATTCGCCATAACCGGAGTTCTTCCACGAATCCAGCATTCTTCTCAACAAATTAGGAAAGTACCGACAAAGACCGAGAACAAGTCCACACAACCCTCGGCGAAATCAAAGGAGAATCAAAGGCGTCATGTATATTTAGGGATTTTGCTAGAGATTGTACTCACTCACGTTTTGAAATTAATAAAATCATAAATGTTCCAATTTTCTTGTTTTTCTTTTTTTATATTTAATTGCACGACAGCGGAATTTGTGTTACAAGTCCTAAAGTTGCACTGTGTAGAAGCCAAGAGTGTGGGTGAACTAGGGAGCTATGGAACCGTCACCGTCCCCGTCCCCGTCCCCATCCCCGTCCCCGTCTCCATCCCCATCCCCGTCCCCGTCTCCGTCCTAATTAATGCTAAGTTGGCTATATTTTTACTAGCTTGTTATAGGGTAATACCAGGGTGGGGGCTTCGTTTCAGTAGGGAGGATTTTCTAGTTTGTGGAATATATATTGGTAATTTTCAGCAAACTTATTTGTATTTTGTTTGATTCTGGATTTTGGGGTATTAGGGGCATGTTGACGACTAGCTTATCTGAACCTCTTTGATGATGCTGATGTTTTTTTATTTTTATTTTTATTTTATAACTTTGCCTCCAATGCTGGCTGGCTTGTTTAATTTAGATCTGGTTAGACTACAAACTAAAATGAGTTTTATAATCTTCTAGGTTTTAACTTTGCGGCCTAAGTTATCTCCCATAAGTATCAAAGTGGTCTATATATATATATGATCATCATTGTCCTCTTGTGCTTATCTTCAATGAGCCTTTATGTTTTGGGTTATTATTTGCATCACACTCAATTTACCGGTGTACCACACAACTTGTGTATCATATCAGAACAACCTTCAGAAAGTTGATTTTTGAGAAAGTTGATTTTTGAGTCAAGAATCGACTTTGAAAAGATTGATTCTCACAATCTTGACTCAATCGACCTTCAGAAAGTTGATTATTGACTAAAGACACGACTTTCTAAAGACTCGACTATTCGACTAAATTCGAAGTCGTTTTTTAGTGTGGTGTCTATTCAAATGACTCTTTTAGACCTATGGAATACTGCTCTCCTTTTTTGTTATTTTTTATTCATACCTTCAACAATTTCATTCAGCCTCTATATAAACCAAAAAATTTATGTAGAAGAGCTGCTCAAAACACATGTAGTGTCTCTGTATCTTTTTTTTTTTCCCATCAATTTCTCTGATTTGAATTGAAAGTCTCTCCATCATTCTCTTCAATGATTTGCTCCAAATTCTTTTTGATTGAATCAATATATTCGATTCATCTATGAATAATCGGTCTCTCGTTGAATCATGTCTGATCACATTCTACCTCGATGGCTGAATCTCAAATTTTGATTTTTAAGCCATTAGTTCTCCGGGCGGGCCTTTGAGTTTTTAGAGAGGAGTTCGTCTCTCTGGTCTCCTCTGTTTTTTTGTTTTCAGATCATTTAAATATAAAAAAAAAAAAAAGAGCCATATTTTACCAAGAGGAAGCAAGCACACATACATAAATTTTTTTTAGTTAGGACTAATATAAAGCATTTTTACCAGTGTCAATAGATGAAGACGATAGTAATCAATAAGCTAGCATTTACTGGTTGCAAAAGATAAAGGCGGCTAGGCTAGGCTAGGCTAGGCTAGGCTAGTTAACATTTGCCAAAAGGCAAGAATTCGTAAATCGAAGTTTTCTGACATATGGCTCGATCAACAAACAACGGGGCACGAGATCAGCAGAAGAACATACTGCTGCTAACATGATCCTCCAACTTAGGTAGCTGAGTAAAAGCCCTTGAGGTAGAAGTCACCCCACCGTGGCTCGATGTGCCTTCAGATAGGTCATCATACTTGATAAACTGAGACACTTGACTTGCTGCCAGGTGCGCATAAGCTATCGGAGCAACTGTGTACAATCCCACCCCCCAACAAACACACACAATCAGTCAATCACTATATATATACTTCATCTATAAACATAAAAAATAAACAATTTAATTCATATAAAGCAGAAATCTTCATTACCTATGGAGATGGCAGTGGTGCTCCTTTGGTAGCTGCATATAATAATAAAAATCAAATAAGGATATTTACGATACGTAATAGCCGGCATTTGAGAATTATTATATATTAGAAACTTACACATAAGATAGAGAATTGACGAGTTCTTGTATTTCATCTGCCGAAAATCCTATCTCATCATGCAATACATGATAATGCGTAGGCCTGCTGGTTCCCTGTGTATTTTACAAATACAGAGTTGATAATAATTTTAACGGTTTTAAAAAAAAAAAAAAAAAAAAAAAAAAAGATCCAAAATGAACATACAATCATTCCTGCATGCGGACACATGTAGAAATCGTTGTTTCTTGTGTGGCAAATTCCAGTGTCAACAACCGTGCCTACAAAAAATTCAGATCCCATTATAATAAACGTTAAAACAGAGCAGAACGACACGCGTGTAATCGTCAAAACACATGGAGTTAATAGATCAAACCAGGAGGAACATTGTCAGGGGAACTGGCTTGGAAAAATTTGGTATGGTGATTCTTCTGTGCTATCAGAATGGTAAACTTTGGAGACCAAGTCTCATCCAGATGTTTGCATGCCTATATATATATATATATATAGAAAACCAACAAGAATCTACCATCATATATACAGTTTTTAAGACATAATAACATGGAATAATGGAGGCGATATTTTATGAATGGACGAACCCGAAGGATTTGTTCAAACTCGATATTCAAGACTTGATTGAATTGAGATTCACTCACTCCGTCTCTGGAATTAACATCGAATAAGCATTAGTACGTATTACTCAGACATGATAAATAGAGGACGTGGGTAAATTATCTTTAACACACACAAAAAAAATAAAATATCAATACCTGAAAATGATTATTTGTTCTGGTCTCACTTTCGGAGTAATACTGTTGTAGAAGTCAAGAAGCAGCTCCCTGAATTTATTTTTTTCACAAAAAATAGGGAAAAAAAATCCATATAAATCATGGACTAAATGAACTTTAATTATGAATCTAGCTACTAAGTAACATCACATCATCCAACATACCTAAAAATCCCCTCATCCTTGTCTCCTACTTTCTGATACAATGTGTCAACCATTTCAGTCTTTGGTGACTGAGCACGAACAACAGCTCGGTAGCGAGAAACGAGAGGCCACCCTCTAGAACTAACAATCTGTTAAAAAATCAAATGAGTGTAAATGCATGCCAATCGAGCATTATCGCAGACAGTGCCGACAGTTAGAATATCTCATTATCGCTATGGCCGTATAATTTTAGAACTTACTGCTGCAATGGAGGGAACATCAGAACGGCCAGGAGATCCATGGGAGACATCCATTCCGACTATTAGAGTAGGTACGCGAGAAACAATAGGAAGACGTCTTTGTGTCTCAAGTGATAGAATGGAATTCAGGCCACCCATCTATGGTTTACAGAAACACGAAACGAAAAAACAGTAAGTATGAATGTGATCAAAAAAAAAATCTAGCTATATAGACAGTTGAAGTGACAAACCTTTGCATTGATTTTTAGGATAACATTGGTAAGGTATTGATCGTTAACCTTTGTCGGGGCAATACACTGCGTAACAATCCCCATCTCTGAAAGATTCTTCCTCTTCCATGGTCCTTTCAAAACAGCAAGTAAAAATATTGAAACACAGTTCATATCCGTTTTTTACAATAAAATCGCATATCCGTTTTTTTTCTTTCTTTCACAAAGAAGCAAGGAAAGTACCATAAAGGTCAGAATTCTTCCTCTCAGGTAGTATGCACAGGAGGAAATCAGGTACTTTAGGAAGTGTTTCCATAATCTCTTCAAACATCTTATCTACTCTGTGTGGAGCAGGGGCACGCGTAAATCTGCGTTCCTCTTCAAAAACACAATAAGGTTGCAAGAGAGTCTGCATTACAGAACCAAAAAAAAAAGTTATGCAAATTGATTTCAAAGAAGAAGAAGAAGGGCATATGTTGGGCTTAAACAAAATACAACTTACTATCCCCTTCGATTCCGCACATTTTCGTAGGTCGAAAATCAGTTTCTCAATGTTCACGCGCGCTGAAAAATTTACAACTGCCCAACGCTCGATCTTCACAGGGGCAGCCAATTTCTGTGCGGTTGAATTCAACAGTTAGTTACTATTACATGTAGTAAAAAATGGTCTCTCTGAAAACATCAATACCTTGTTGTTGAAATTCCAACGCCCATTTCGTGGGAAGATTTCATCATTTCCAGCTTGCAACTAAACATATAAGGAGGAAAAACGAATCAGCCGTGTTCTAAGATTTGTAGAAGGATTATATGGTAATACAAGTCGTAACAAAATTTTCACCGCAGGAGCAGGAAGGACTCGGCCATCTAACGAAGTGAATTGATTGCTAATGGACATTCCAGCTGACCCTAGCATAGGGTCTGCATTATAGTTGCTGATCCTCAATGCCTAAACACGCACCGACATGTATTCAGAATTAATTCGAAGAACAATGCTATATAAAAGAATCATGTAGCCTTTTACCTCATTCAAGGTCCTCATTCTTTCTTGGGGCTTCTGTCTAGATTTCTCCACAAGTGAAGCTCTTTGCAGATTGGTCAGAGCTTTTGTGTAACGTTGCAACGAAACCAACACGCAATGCTGGAAATTAAAACCGAATACATCAATAAGGATATATATAACAATTTGCATAAACATGCTTTGCTGAATAGGTAAAATGTACCTCGATGGGTATAAAGGTTGGACGCTTTGGTTTGCCAACGTTTATGCACGGTAGATCCTTAGAGTACCCGAGAGGAATTTTTCGGTGAGTAACAAAGTACTCATAGACGGTTAGCTCAATGGGAGGATGAGAACTGCCATCCTCTTTTCTTTGCTTCAAGGTGAATCTAAATCATTACAAACATTTAACACAAGTTATTATATCTTCTTCAAATCATGACTTTTCATTCAATATGAAGAAGTCAGTATCTTACGTCTCCTCTTTGCAACTTCTCTCACTCAAGCCAATGATTTTATGTTCAGCATTTGAAGTTGTATTTCTTATTCTCAGACTCTTAAGCATTCTTTTAGCCTGCATATATATAGATCACCCAACAAAAGTAAAGTTCAAGCGGCGTACGGAAAAAAAAATAATTCAAGAAAAAGCTTAAAGATGGCTTAAATACGGCATATATATATACCTTGACCCAATCAATATATTTAGGATCTTGGACATTTTGGTTGGCAAGAAGAAAATCAATCACCGGACCGGGCTTTACGATCATTGTTGTGGATGTATCTATTTAAACAAGAAAATTAAGCCAACCATGAGATTAGCTTCCATTTGGTAAAACAGATGAACTCTGTAACATATATATATAATATTTTTAGAGCTTTACCAATGTTTAGAGTAAGACCACTTTGAGTGGCTCTGAAGCTCGAGTGGAAACCTCTGCATCCAACAACTCCGCCTCCCAAATCAGTAAAATTGCGCGGTTCATTATGGAAGAAGGATTGACGGACAATAAGGCATCCCCTGAAAAGACATCATCGATCATCAATTCAATCAGCAGTAAATAACAAAACCAAGAAAATAAACACACAATAGGGGATGCCTTACTGTTTGGAAGCATGCTGGCGGAGAATGATATCCAACACCCTTACGGCATCCTGAAAGCGTTCACATTCGTTTCCATTCAGTGCATTGACAATTGCATTGATCGGAACCTTGGCAGCATAGTTAATAGAAACTTTGTAGGTCTTAGAACGCTGTTGACGCCGAAACCTTTTCTTATCACTGTTTTGTGGGCTACCAGTACCATCAGCTTCAGGGCTCCCTTTACCAACAGCCCTATATTAATTATATATTACAGAAGAATGAGTAAAGTAAGTAATCCCATATGCCACGCAAAAACAAAGACCAACTAGTATGTGTATTAGTATTACCTGTGTGAAGAAACTTCTTCCAATAACACAGTGAAATCAAGTATATTCCCAGGCAACGGGCCGACGGTAAACAAGCTCTTCTCGCCATCATATGCAAAATCTTTCCCAGAAAGTTCAGATTCATATGTTTCCCACACTTTGTCTACTATTTTTCTCCCAATACCTTTAGCTTCCACCGGACTGCCATCTTCGTATGTTATAGATACCTAGATGCAGAGATATATATATATATATATAAATATATATTCCAACAAATGAAATTATATATCATAGAAAGAAAAAATTGCCAGTTACATTGTAGTGGAAGAAGTGGCCATCACTTTTAGCCACAACAGCTTTGACATGGTTGGTAAGCAGTTTTATCGGTTGCCCTTTTCTACCGACACCAGGCCTCGCCATGGGTGTTCGTGTCGTCATCGCATCCGCAGCAGGTAATGTGTCTCGTGATCCTCTTTTAGCAAGCTCCATTTCTCTAGATAATAAACAAATATCAAATGTGAATTTAATTATATAGATAAACCAAAGAGCTAGCATAGAAAAAATTAATTGATGATTTAGAGTACATAGAAAATCTAACACAAACATCCAACTCCATTTTTCCTTGCTACGTACGTATCTAACTGGAAAATAAAAAGACTTTTGGAGAACGAAATTAATGCTGTAAATCCATGAGGGAAAGCCTAAGCATATAAAGCATCAAGGGAGATTTTAATTAACTTAAAGCAAATCAACTACCCTGCTACTTTTTTTTTTAATAAAATATCATGTAACACTTTAATGATAATACAAAGAGTCATAAAAATAAAATAAAAAATTGATTCATGGATCTATCTCTTGAATTTGGTTGCATGTGGCAAACTTTATTATTATGTAGCTTGCACGAAAAATATACAGGATACATAGCAGGGGAATATACCTAAATAAAAATAATAAAAATAATGATTAAATTATAGACATAAAACGAAAGTTTCTGGTGTTGATCTGTGTTTGATACATATCACTTGCTAACCCAAAAATAAGGAGTTATACATCCTACACTAATATCAATCAATATAAATAAAAATAGGCATACAGTGTGGCTCGCTGCAATCTGCACATTAATCAAAATCAAAGAGAAGGGGTGGGAAATCCCTAAAAAAAATAAAAAATAAAAAATAAAAAATAAAAAACGTTGCAAAATGGCTACAAATAATAATAATAATAATAATAATAATAATAATTATTATTATTATTATTATTGTTATCTTATTAGTTATTACTTTTTCGTTCAGTGGGGTGTTGCAAATCCTAAAATAAGTAAAAATTTAAAAACAATTCAAGCAAAATCTGCAATTGCTTGGCATAATAGAACCAAATCATCCTCCAGATCGATATTAATAATGCAAGCTTTTATTTAGCTTAACTCCACAAAAAAATAAAAAATAAATAAATAAATAGTAACCACAATGAGATATCCCGTAAAAAATAATATCAAAATAATAATATTAAAAAACAAAATAATTAATGAGCACATGGAAATAAATAAAAGATTTAGGATGAAAATATTTGTCTTATTATCTAGTGGTGATAATTACTATCTTTTTGTCTTCCCCACTGCTAGCTGTTACTCTTCCGTTCACAAGACCCCATATATTGCCCTAAAATGCTAAAACGACTACTTTTTCTTTGAACAGGCAGAAAAGCAAAACCCCCAGAAACCTAAACGAAAATAGTACTATATGAACACGCCGATCAAGAATGTAACTTTCAGAGCTCGTGAAAAGAGGGTAATACGCAAACATAATTTTCCTTTTGCTTAAAATTCAAAGCACTGAAAGGGACATCATTTGAGCATTTAATTATCTCATATATAGTGGAAGCTAAATAAGGCAAAAACTTTAAACCGGGCAGATGCAACTCCTGTGTTTTCAGGTCTCAAACAACGATAATAATAATCCTACAAGAAACAAAGAAAACTTTTTTTCAAACCAAAATCAAAGAAAGCCACTGGTCTTCCTTGACTATATCTTCTTGTTTTCTATAACTGGAAATAATAAAAAAAAAAAGTGCAGAAAAAAATTAAAGGTCTTTCTTTTCTTTTCTTTTGTTTCTAGTTACACTGCATATCCACATAGTGGTCTTATAATAGAGAATCAAAAACAAAAGAGAAGGAAGAGGAGGGGCTAAAACATCAGCCAAAACAAAAACAAAAACAAAAAACCTTGAAAGGTCGGATCTTGTGGTGAAAAAAAGACACCAGCATAAAAACTTCTTGGTCATATATACTCATAATACACAGGCGCATGCAGAAGGTCAATGCAAAGAAAAAAAGAAAAAAAAAAAAAAAAAAAAATTTATTCGAGGACAAAATATTTTACCTAAAATCAAAGGAGATCGATCGTGTGGTGGCAAGGAAACCCTAGGAGTAGGTAGGGAGGGGAGTACAGAATAGGAGGAGACAAAAGGGGACAAATAATTAAAAGGGGAAAAGAGGGGGTTTTAATAACAAGGGGGTTGGATCTGGATTAGGAAGATGCAGAGAAAAAATAGGTTCAATGTTACTTACTATCTATCTACTATCTTACTATCTTACTACTACTAATATACGAGTAGTACATATGTTGCGCCGACTCATCCTTTATTTTCGCTTTTGTGTTTTATTTTAGACCTGTGTCTTATTTATTTTTTTTTTTTTTTTTTTTGAATTAACCTGTGTCTTTTTAGTAACCCGATCCCAATAATAAACGTACACTCTTCTCACAAACAAACAAACAAACAAAAAATAAATTAATAAACGTACATTACTACCACTTCATTAAATACGTTAATCAATTTTCGTTATTTTTTTATCTTTCAGCGCACACTTAATGATATCGATGATTATATCTACTTGTTCTTTTTTTATTGATCAACCCTCTTTAGTTGTGGCATCTTTAAGAACATTGCATATGATTTCAAAATTATTTATCGAAACTATTTTTGAAAGTAAGTACTGCATCCGTCCCAAAATATAAATCCGTTTAGGTTTTTTTTATAAAGATTAAAAAAGTAGTTAAATGTCATTAATTTTAGTGTTAAAAGTCAAGAATACTCTTTGATTCTTATTAATATAATAGTTATAACATATGTGAATGCATTATAAATTAGATGTAAAATGAAGAAGAAATGTAATAAATACTCTATTGGTATTCTAAATGGATTTATATTTTGAGATAAATTCAAAAAGCTTAACGGACTTACATTTTGGGACGGGGTACTATTTATTAACAAATTTCCTACCTTTTACACATATTTACTAGCACTAGCTAAAAAGCGACTTTACATTAATGATATTCAAATGCTTTTTTAGTCATTATATTGTTAAAAACATGTTATTAACCCTTTTTTTTTGGAAATTAACTCTTTTTTATGGGTAAATTAGTCGTATTCATTCAAGATCTGCACTTAAGGCAGAGAGGATTACTAAAGGGGGTTTATTCCTCAGTTACATCGACCATTACAATTAGAATATAACGTAAACCCTAATTTGGCCAAGAGATCGGCGGTTTTGTTACAACTGCGTTCACAAAAATAAAATTGCAAGAACTAAACCCTAATCGAGCATCATGAAAGAGGAAATCAGAGATCCAAAAGTGTTGAGATCTTCCTTTACATCAAAATCCACAGAAGTGATTCTCGCAATCAAAGAGAGCGAATCCGTTTCAAAGATGATGTCTCCACTCCATAGCTTCACCAATTCAGTGAGACCCGATTTGATGGCAAGCAGCTCTGCCATATCAACCGAAGTGCATCTTCCCAGGAAAAAGAGAAAGCAACAACCAAATCGCCAAGGTGATTTCAAATTACAACTCCAATCGAACTAGAGTCATACACAAAACCTGCATCTACATTGATCTTTATAGTACCCATATTTTGCGTTTACCCAATTGGTAGGAAATGGGGTAGGGCAATGGGCAATTCCAATAGAAGAGGCTTTTTTAGGACTTTGAGAATCCCACCTTTGGGGGGATGTGGCCGGACCGCGACCACCCAAAAATTATGTGTTCTCTTTCCTCGGCGGAATGAGCGGCCGTGATCCGGCCACGTCCCCAAAGCCGGGGAAAGCCGGGATTCTCAAAGCCGAGAATCCGGACCCCTTTTTTAAAGGCATCAATAAGAGAAGTGGCTTGGTTAAGGACACACAAGGGGGAAGCGTGATAAGACTCAAAGACATTCTTGTTCCGGGCATTCCAAATAAACTAGAGAATTAGACAAAAGAGTTCAGCATCTAAGGGCATTCACATCAGAAGCCTTATACGGTGCTCTATCCCTAAAATATAGATAAAATGTAGAATTTTCCTCAAATACATCCACAGCAGAAGCATCATCCATATTTATTTTTAGAGTCAATGATTAGTGTATCCCTATTTGTGGAGCACTATCCCTATTTTAATTGTATTTGGCATAAAGATAGGGATAAGAATGCTGTTGTAGAGTGTTTTGAATTGGATGCTGTAAAATAGGGATATGTATTATTTTATATATTTTATTGATAAAAAATCGGGCATCTGATGTGAATGCTCTAAGTCATTGGCTTTTGAGAGGAGTTCGCAGAGATCAAGGAAGTCAGTGTGGTGCAAATCAATAATGGAAAGGAAATTTGGAATGAGCTTCCAAACTTGTCTTGTCCTTGCAAGCGGCTCTGCGCCCCCCCCCCTCCCCTTAAATTTTTTGAGAAATTACTAAAATATCCTTCTATTTGGTAATATGTTGCAATGGATGTAATATATATTAAATGACCTAATCAACTACAAACAATGTCTTTGATCTAGTGGTCTTGTGTTGGAATTCTTACAAAATAGGTTGGGTTTGAGTCCTTTGTCTTCATTTTTTAAACTTATTTACTATATTAAAGTTTCAACACTTCTTTGTTCAAGATTTCTTAAACTTCATATTTTTATTTTTATTTACTCAATGTTTCAACACCTCTTTTCTCAAGAATTCTTAACATATGACAATCCAAAATTTTGGAAGCTTATTTACTATATATAGCTTTAGAATTTTTTTATAGTCAATTATTAATATGAAAAGAAAAAAATGTAGTCAAGATTTCTTAAACTTGAGATTTTTTATTTTTTTTACTCAATGTTTCAACACTTCTTTTCTCAAGATTTCTTAACATTTTAAAAAGACAATTGATATGACGATCCAAAAGTTTGGAAGCTTATTTACTATATAGAACTTTAGAATTTTTGTATAGTCAATTATTAATATGAAAAAAAATATATAGTCAATATCTTTTTATAATATAAACCCACAACAATTTTCTTATTTGTATCTAGGAGAATTTTTTTAAACACTTTTCCCGCGACAAGTAATTTTTAGAATTCCGCCCCCCGATACCGTTATCCTAGCTCCGCCGCTGTGTCCAAGAGCATCTCGGAAGACAATGTGCCCAGCACTCAAGGGAGGAGTTACTCAAAGAGCAGCTGCCATCAGTGATGCCCGATCATTTGAGATTTAAGCCAAGGGGTAAAGCTACAGAAGCCAGTCTCCAAAGAAAGAGTTTTCATTTTGGAGGAATCTTCAACGACCAAAGGTAGTTCCAGCAATTTTTTTTCCTTCTTGCGTTAGAAGTTTCCCCTTTCTCAGATCCCTTAAGTTTATAGGGATAGAGCATGGTTATAACCGTTCTTCACAAAGTAGACGCATTTAGAACTATAGTGACAAATAAGATGATCTTGGGTTTCAGATGAGTTAATAGGAATGGTCATTATAGCATCAATTTCATGAGGTTGGAAGTCATGTTCAAGAAGGGGTAGGTTCCAATTGTTTTCATAAAGAAGTTGATCTAGAGTAGTATAGGCAAGCGACTGCTCCTTTGTTGAGATCTTGAAAGAGGGCTCTAGGGGTATCTAAGGATCCTTCCAAATATTTATATATGTGCCATTACACACTGACCATTTGATATCCTTTGACAATAACTCTCTGCCAACTAGAATACTATGCAAAACAAAAGTGCAATTGTTTTTTGCAGTAGTATCCAGAAAATGGGAGGATTTGTGATACTTTTCTTAGGAACAGAAGGCAACAGGGAGTTATGATGAGAAAGGATTCTCCAAATCTATTTAGAAAAGACGGCCCTATTGAAGATGTCAAGATTTTTAAAGCCCATACCTCCCTGATTCTAAGGGGTGCATATGATGTCCTATAAGATCCAAGCCATTGACTTCTTGTCAAGGTTGTTGCTCCACCAGAAGTTTTTTTAAGGAGAAAAAACATTGCATCATATAGATAGGGGTTTGCTTGAACCACAACCTTGATAAGGACCTCCTTTCCAGCCGTAGTTAGGTACATAGTCTTACAACCATTTAGCTTTCTCCAAATTCTATGCTTGACATATTTTAAAATTTCATACTTGGATCTACCAATCATAAAGGGGAGGCCCATGTATAATCTATTCGAAGTGCCAACAAGGACATAAAGTGTAATCAAGATAAAGTTCTTGAGATTAGGATCAAGAGCCTTATTAAAATAAGCATTACATTTATGAAGATTCACCTTTTGACCAGTGACTTGTTCATACTTATGGAGAAGGTTCATGATCTCAGTGGCATTCTCCAAAGAGGCTTGGGCAAAAAGGATACTTTCATCAGTAAAAAGAAGATGAGATAAGAAAGGCCCTGCCTTCAAAACCTGAAGGGTATTAGATTCCCAGAGAGGATTGCCTAATTAATGAGGGTAGTAAGTCCTTCAGAGCACAGAAGGAAAAAGAAAGGGGACCACCCTGCCTAATTCCCCTGGTTGGGTGAAAGGAAGTGGAAGGTTTTCCATTAACTAGAACTTTAAATGAATTAGTAGTCACACATTTCATAACAAGGTTAATAAATTAGTTATGAAACCCCATTCTTAACATCATCTGAGATAGATAGTCCCATTCAACCCTGTCAAAAGATTTTTTCCATATCCAATTTGACTGCCATAAGCTTGTGACTGCATTTTGAATTAGATTTTAAGTTGTGAAAAGCCTCAAAAGCAATGATAACATTGTCAGTAATCAGTATCCATTTGATGAAAGCACTTTGAGTGTGGTCAATTACAGTGTCAAGAGCTGATCTCGGTCAGTTAGCTTGGGTTTTAGTGATAATCTCTTAAAGTGGTACTGATGCTAATGAGCATGTAGTCCTTGAGAGTGGTGGCATTGTTGGATTTAGGAATAAGGGTAATGAGAGTATCATTGATAGCAAAAAGGTTTGTCCCATTGTTAAGAACATTAAGCATAAGGGCCATTGCTTGTGAAGAAAGGCTTCTTGCATGTCATTTGGCCCGGTGTTCTTTCTCTCAGGCAATTGCCTTAAAGCTTTGAACAGTTCATCCTTTGTGAAGGGAATTTGCAGAAAATCCTTTTGCATGTCAATTTGTTTAAGAGGTAGGGAATTCAAAATGTCAGCTATGTAATTCCTTGAGTTAGGACCTGCAATAGAAGCAAAAAGGTTAGTGTAAAAATCCTTTACATTTTATAATTTATTCACCAAGAGAAGAGCATACTTTGTCCTATTTTGGGTAGGTAGCAGAGAGGCTAGACATGGTGCATAGTGAGCAAAGCCGAGCAAGAGGACGTAAGAAAGAAGAACAAATCGAGTAATAAAATTCATGGAAGAGGCTTTAATAGATATCAAGTTGAGTCTAAAGCTGATTGAGGCAAGGCAGAGGTCTATGGGCTCGAAAACCGGAAATTCAAGTGGAATGGGATTGGTTCGTAGTTATTTAATCTATAGGGCTTATCTGTCGATTAATCTACAACCCAAAATCATTTTAAACCCAAAATAGTTATGTGACCGACACAACTCTAAGGTTCACTTCATGCTCATCAAAATGTTGTGACTATTGGTTTCTAACTTAGCTTATCTTTGTTACATTAGCATTCAAGGGCACTACGCATGTTGTAACTCACCACGGAGTAGGTGCGACATATTGGTGGATCACACCAATAACCACGGAGGTCTATTCTTGTAGACTTCGATAGTGTACATGTTCAGCGAAGTCCTTCCACACCTAGAGTCTATTCTGGTAGACTTACGGAGTTGTTCACCTTCAGAACGCCCACACATCACGATATGGACTTGTGCCTTACCAAGAATGACAAGATATTTAGTCTTTTACTACACAAGTACATTTGTTATTAGTTTTTAACTATCCACCTAAGTATTTTCATGTAAGCTCCCTCACATCTCCTACTCTCTTACTTAGACCACTAGACACGGAGAAGCCCTAGCACATACATAGACATTGATGAAGTCTAATTCATCAAAGCACAAGCCAATCATACTCTTCCGACGGTCCCGAACTTCAACTCTTAGGAAGAGTACATTTGGTGCCGGAACTAAATGCATCAGAAGCTCAATCATGGCTTGTTCATGTTCATTTAATGTTATTAGATTAAGAAACGACATTTAAAACTCATCTCATAGCTTAAAACTACATTTTTTTTCCAAAAGTGGGGTCAATGCGTGCGCATTGAACGAACAAAAAACATTCATGATGCCTTTGTCCAACCAATGCGTGCGCATTGCTCCTGCACAAAATAGAAAGAGACCATCATGCATCAGCAATGCATGCGCATTGCTAACCAATGCGTACGTATTGAGCGCAGTAAAGGCCCTAAACACATTTTTCAACACTTTTATGATTCCTACTCGATTCCAAACATATTCAACATCAATTGTACTCCGGAAATAGCAGAAAACTCAACCTTTAAAAACCAAATCATCCCATACTCCTTTAATAAGGAAACGACATGAATTCCAACATCTAAAACACATCAAACATCAACCTTAACATCATAAAACCTAATTACGCATTAGGAAGAACCTCTTACCTTTTAGCAAGTAAATCCAACCCAAAACCTTCAGAACATCTACAGAACTTTCCAAGGTTTCACTCAAAACCTAATTGATCACAATCAAACTTAGATTAATTGATGATCACGAGCTTCTAAACCAAAAAAGACTACGATTTAACCCTTTTTATCACATCAAACTTGATCAAACCATGATAGATCTAAAAGTTAGTGCTAAATCTCATACCTTTGTATAACTCCAAGCTTTTGCTATCAAAACGATCCTCTTTTCCTGCTGATTCTGGATCTTCAATCCGTTCTGGAAACCGTTAAGAATTTGATGAGTAATTGGAAGAACTCTCTTTGGCTTTTCTTTTTCTCTCAACGTTTCTCTAGAGAACGTAGAAACCAAATTCTGATTTTGCTAATAGGTTATAAGAATAATGGGGATTTGTTTTCTGATAATGCTGAATATTATCACGGTGGCTTAATGACGGTCGTGAAGACGGATATCTGGCTATTTTTGATAGAATTGTGGTGGTGGTAGCCGGTGAGGCATGGCGGTGAAGTGGTGGAGTGAACAAATGCTAGAGAGAATGAACTTGACAAAAGTTTTGTCCTCTTTGTCTATTTTTTGCATATCTTTTTTTATGAAGTTACACAAGCCCTCCTTTTATAGGCAAGGGAAAGAGATATGGGCGCGGGATAGGGATAGATAAGCACAGTATATAATGATGTTAAGCGGACAATACAACTGGCGACATCGTTACGAAGTTGATCGGGTCGCGGTCCGCGAGCTCGCTTCCTTGCCCTGTCTCGACTTCCCCTCGGTCGCTCCTTTCCCGGACTCGTGCGATCTCCTGTTGATCTCCGACTTAGGTTGCAGAACGGCCCCCTGAGCGACTAAGACCTTGTAGGCTTGAACGCTCATGGCGGGATCTTCAGCCCGCGACCTTAATCAGATTGTCGCTGCCGACACTGTGGCCGCGGCCCTGCTCCATCCTGGTGGCTAGATGGGTTGTTTCCGGTGACTCATAGGTAGCGGTATATTTAGACGTATCAATGGCCCCCTACTCTATGTCTTAGGCATTTTTTCATGGAGGCCAATCATAGAGTAAAGAGTACAAAGGTCGTCCAGCTTGCTGGAGTTTTCCGACTATTTGTTCAGGATCACGCTATCAAGCGGACGACCTCGAAGTGACTTCGGGTCTAGTGACCTTATCGACTGAAGTGACTTGTTCACTAAGGGCCACGCTATTCGTGTGTCTTGCCTCGAAGCGTTTTTGGGTCTGGCGACCTTGTCGACTGAAGCGACTTGTTCACTAAGGGCCGCGCTATTCGTGCGTCTTGCCTCGAAGCATTTTTGGGTCTGGCGACCTTGTCGACTGAAGCGACTTGTTCACTAAGGGCCGCGCTATTCGTGCATCTTGCCTCGAAGCGTTTTTGGGTCTGGCGACCTTATCGACTGAAGCGACTTGTTCACTAAGGGCCGCGCTATTCGTGCGTCTTGCCTCGAAGCATTTTTAGGTATACCCTGTTCATATCGCGCTATTAAACGGATGGATTTTTGTAGGAGTCACGGTGGTGGCGAGCTTGAATAGGGCGAGCTTGTGTTTGGCGACGTTGGGTGTCAAACGTGGGTAGTAGAGTAGTTGAACCGTCAGATCGTGGTCCTTTCGGTTTATAGGTAACTGCAGCAACGTGGATGTTGATGGCGTCTCGGTAACTGCCCTAGTAATGGCGTAGTCATTGATTGACGTGCGTTATTACGTGGGCATTGATTGACCCGCCGTAATGATGGCGATTTTGAAGTTTGAAATCCCCAAGATAACTGCCCGAATCTGGACCGTTGTATGGATCATATCTGGACCGCACGATCAAATCCCCTTGTCTATATAAAGATCCATCCCCCACTCCTTCAACACTTTTTGTTAGGAAATCTACGCGGGACGCAGCGGAATTCAAAAATTTATTTCCTATCGACCCAAGATCGACTTCGTTTAAGCAATAAACAAATAAGTAGTAGACGGTGGTTACCTTGGTTGATCTAAAAGATCGACGCTTTGACCGTCTAAGGAGATTAGTTCTGCATAGAGCCACCCAAGTGTTCGGCCTCTACCGCTAGTCCACACGAACAGCCCGCCGGAATCCCATCATGGATTGCTATTGGAAAACTCCGGTTGCTACCTCTCTCACAAACTCTCTATTGGAAGCTCTCTATCTCACAAGCTCTCTATCTCCCATCAAGGAGATTAGTTCTGCATAGAGCCACCCAAGTGTTCGGCCTCTACCGCTAGTCCACACGAACAGCCCGCCGGAATCCCATCATGGATTGCTATTGGAAAACTCCGGTTGCTACCTCTCTCACAAACTCTCTATTGGAAGCTCTCTATTTTACACAAGAACTATTAGCTCTTGCAATTGTAATGTACAAAAGATCTTGACACCCACCTCTTATTATAGTGTAGGGGCGCCCCAACCTAGAGTGGAGGAGAAGAAAACATTTTCCCAATAAAATAAGGAAAATATATTTGATTGATTTATCTCATTTAATTTAATATCTTATATTAAATATTTCCAATATATTGTCAATATCTTATATTGATTATATATCTTATTAGCATAAATCAATTTACACATGTGTATATATCACTTATATTTATTACAAACATAAATCTATATAAATATATATTTTGGAAACAAATGTGCACATGCACATCATATGTGCAACACGCATGTATGTATATAATTATAAATATTAATATCTAATATTAATATGGTAATACCATTAATTAAATTGCACAATCCAAGTGTATCTTTATACACTAATATTGGCGCCACCTTTAGCCATAAATTGGTTTCCGGAATATTCTTTAATTAATATAATATTATTAATATCTTGTATTTAATTTATTCATAATAAATAAATACCACCATATTAATTTACCACTATAACCTTTATAGTCGTGAGACAAAAATTTCCTTATTTGGTTATCATCTATAACCACATTTTAATCCGGCTAGATGTTCTTATGTGTGTGACCCGATAGGCTTCCGAATATGTTGGCCGTAGACACAAAGTGCAAATTACGAAAATGCCCTTCATGCCTAACGATCACGGGATAGCTTCTAGCAACACACCGTGACCCCCAATCATCGGAAGAGTGAAATGCAATGACTACTACCTTTCATGCGAAACAGTTACCGTGTAACTTACAATCCTATCGCTGTAATAATATCCATACGGTCGTTTGTCGAGTGTCAAACATTAACGACCGTATCTTATAATCTGGATATCAAGCTCTCTCGAAGTAACTCATTTACTTCCACTTTGCAAAGATTCACGAGAGTAAGACATTCCTTATAAGAAGGCCTTTTCGGATATTCACCCCTACTGATAGGGTACGCGATTCGCAGACGACCAAACATGTATACTCTGCATGCTTCAGTATCATACCCAATCACTACCGCATGATGGCCCCGTGGCTAGGGGAAACCTCAATAGTGTCAAAGCATGACAATCTTCACCGTGATGCCATGAAGACTCCGGTCTAAAGGATAATTACACAACCACCACATAGTGTGACACTTAACCGTCTAAGTGGGTCAGTCTAACGTACGCATTCTTTAATACACGTCCACGTACTGTCCAAGTGTCTCTACACTTCGATAGACGAGATCTATCCCTGCCCTTAAAGACAGAAGACATCTAATACGTGCTAGTCTGTTCGTACTATCAATGCCCTGTTTAATAGTACATCAGCCTAGAGATCTCATCAACCATAATCCCTATCATGATTTCTCTACCACAGTTTAATACTAAGGACATTATCATATAACAATTCATAATTGGTTCTATAAAAGAACATATTTATGACAACAGAAAAGCCATTTAATATATATATATAAACATAAAGAAATAGTAGAAATGATCCTACCCGGTCGGATCCGGTCCAACCCGATTGGGTTTAGGACACTATTTCAACAATCTCCCACTTGGCCTAAAACCAATCACTCGCACACACAAGACCAAGTTGAAACACAAGAATCTCATGCAATACTCACAACCAGCCCTAGCCTTAAACGGATCGCTATCCGTGGGGACTCAGACTATCTTCATACCATGCTCCAAATGACCAAGTCAAAAGGAACCACCTCAACACACACATGAATCACCGACGAGACCCTGGTCCTTGCTTCAAGCAATGAATCCACTTACTATATCAACTATATAGAAAGGGTGGAAGAACCATACAAGGTTCAAAATGAACCTTATAGATCCATGTACTGCTCCCGCTGCGCCTCCAAGGCACTACTATGTTTTGGCCTAGTAGAATTTACAGTGACCTATATGCTAGAACATTTCCAGCTCACTGTATCACTTAATCAAGGTGATGGAAAACCCAGACTGTAGTTCTCACTCGCCTTCATAAGACTCAGGATATACGTCTGTATAACTATATTTATTTATTTCCAAGTTTCAATAAACTAGGAACTCTTCCTTAACTTGTTTAAGGATGTTCTCGACATTCACCAGATTTACTTTCATACTTGCTCATGACTCTTCATGGACTATGAACATCCGGCATTACTTTTATGATGGTTCCTATCGCAGTAGCAGAGGAAACCTTCCATAAGCATCATCTTTCACCTTATCTTTAGGACCAACGTCCTAACATAGATAGATCTCGAGAACACCGACTAGCAGTATCCCCTGTCGCGACCTATGCTAAACTCTTTTAGCATCACATCTATATAGGTAAACTATAATATAACATCAGTTAAATCTATCACTATAGATTCTTATTTCTAAAATAAGAACTGCTAATCCAAGTACTTTCGTAAAGACCTTGAACTACCAAACATTAATTGACTGTGACATGGGGTGATAATTTTCGAGAGAGATATCCAATACCTTACTCAAAAATCGTAATACACTCCCACTATCCATCTTGCACATTGGGCATATCCTTCTTTTGACTAAATCAAACTCCTTTGATTATCAAACAAAGAAATCGTCTAGAGAAACTTGTTTGAGTCCATAAATGAATCTCGTGGGCTTACATATCATGTTATCGTCTATGAACATCGAGCTGTCTGCCCAACGTCTTCAACACTATCATATAGCCATGATACGGAGTTATAACAAGCATAGTCTGAATAGAACTGGGCTCAGCCTTTCAGGGACATTCCCTCTAGGTAAGACAGACTAGGTTCATAACCTGGTTGTCACTGACGGAATCTAATTCAGACATTATGGCTCCTTGCCATATCTCTCAATCTTACCTTTTAAACATTCCTTCATAAGTTATGAGATATTCATTCTTCAAGATGAACATACCAGCATCCCTTTCAGGTTTGAGGTTGTCCACAGACTTACAGAACTTTTGTATGCACTGAGCAGTGTTCTACACCTCATCGCTATGTGGCGTCTGCTCATGTTCCCCAATGGTTGAATATATCTTTGTGGTTCTCAAACTCTTTTGAGATCTAACTTACTCCCACTGTTTCTTTTGAAAGAAACACTTCCTCTAGAAGACAGCATGTTTGGAGACAAACATTTTGCTCCGCGGACAAGTAAATAATATCCAGTGTGCTAGCTAAGACATTCCACAAAGTTGCATATGTCGTACTAGGCTCCAAGCCTTTCTGACTTTGCCTATGACAATTCAAATCATCGGTTAAGATAGATTCGACATTATCTTCTTCCATATCTAGTATGGAATTTATTCAACCTTTATTCTTTGGAACTCGGTTAAGTATAAGGGCACTATCCCGAAACGGGTAAGGGATACTTTGCATGGCTTGCATCACACCTTTATCATATAAAGTGTTGTTTCCATTTTAGGAACACAATCTAATTGCATAACCCAAAAATGGTATCCTTCAAGGGAGAATCTTATTCCTTTCATACGACTTCTGAAACACCATTCAGGTATTAATTACTTCAATCTAGTTGAAGATTAATTCCTAAGTAGCTCGTCAATCTCATATTCGTACTACTGACAGACCTAAACCTAACCTTGGAAACGGCGCCAGAAAGCTGACGGACATTACCTAGGCTATACAGATCCTAACCGGCGTGTACCGGGTCAAATTGTAGCTCTAGTACGGTGAGTCGGTCGTATTCCTCAGGGAAAACATGGTAATTCTTTTAAGTGGGGTTAAACACCAAAAAGCTATTATTAACTCGATCTAAGTCGCAGTTTTTACTTTTTCCTGGGTTAGATTATGTTAGTAGTTAGATTGTTAGTAAAGCAGTAAGTAAATATAAAAATATAAAAATAGATAATATATATGTTTTTGGATCTAGCCAAGAATACTTTACTGAATCAATATCTTTTAGTAGAAATAAATGAGACAGATCTTCCTTTATTCAAGGTGTAAATTATATATGAATCGGTGTACTCCTAAGCTAGACAACTCCTCCTCACACGAGCGTATGAAATTGTCATATGTCAAATGTCATCAGTCCAAGGTCCACAACTGCCCCATGCTAATCTTAGTTAGTCCGAACAGTACCGAGTACAAATCTACCCCGGATAAAAGAGGTTATTCCGTTCGTCGACGGCCGATGTTATTCAAGAGGCTCCGGTTGTCAAGCGGATCGATTTAACACAAACGGTGTAGTTTCAATTAAAGCGTGATTTTAACATTATTAAGATCTCGAGTACAAATTTCAATAAGATTCATCTTTCCAGGACAAATCGCCCCCGAGTAGGAAATAGGATTCCGTTAATCAGACGGCCATTTTTACCCTCCGGTTTTTCTATTTTTACTCATATCCTGACTTCTCTGGTCAGTTCATCGCCAGGTTATATGTGGTATTCATCATGATTGATTACGTCATTCCGAATATATTATCGTTACGTAGTGAAATAGAAAAAGATTCATTATAATTAGTTTTAATCATGATTACCAGAGTCGATCATTCATTTTACCAAAAGATTAACTAATTCAGATTCATATCTTGGCTAGACATATTTTTAGTTTAACATAGTGATAGATATAATATATATATATATATATATATATATATATATATATATATATATATATATATATATATATAAACAACAAAAGTAATAACTTGATAAAATTACCCGTTAAGTGCAAATCAAAGCCGTATTCTCTCGAAAATAACAACTTCTTCAATAACAACTTTCTCGGTAATTCTCTCGAGCATTACAACAGTACTACTTTTATTTATAAAAACATATATACATACATAGACATATGTATATACGGGCCCGAAAATAAAATAAAACGAGAAAAGAGATGAAGAACGGAGAAGAGGGGAATGGAAGAAATGGGAGGAGGTGGAGAAGAGAGATCTTGGCCAAGAGTGGCCAAGATGGGGCAAGGATTTTTTATGGATATGGGGAGGTATTTATAGGGGGAGTTGAGGGAGGTTGTAATGAGGGAGGTGATATTTGAGGGAGATATTTTTGGAGAATATGCTAAGTATATGCCAAGGAATATGCTAAGCATATGCCAAGTTTGTTACAAGCATGTGGGAGGTATTGATCGATGAGTTTGTTATGACTCATCATCATCATCATTAGTTAGCACATGGAGTAACATGCAACAAGTTGAGCCAAAAATATCCGGTTCGACCCGAGATATCAACTGTTCGGTAAAAAATTCATAACTTGAGTTGTAGACCTCCGATTGACGTGATTCAAAATGCGTTGGAAAGCTCATTTAAATATCTACAAATTTAGTCAAGAACTATTCTCCAGAAAATGCCTCTAATTCGGGTCAAATTTCCATCGAAAACAGGTTACGGTAGAAGCGCGTAGGAAAAATAATTTGATCCGTTGAACTCGTAAGCTTGTGGCATTTTCTTCTTTCCCTCAAAATCCATCTTTTAGGCTTCAAAACATGTCGTTACGTGGAATCTTGGTCAATATATAATCCTGCAATGAACCACCAAAATACCAAACGTAAATCCGACACGACACTCCGGTTACTAAACCGGTACAAAAACTAATAAAAAACTTATAAAAATACGATAATTTATATAATAACTACTACTTATACATTTGAATAAAACTTAGTAATTTTGACTTGATTTGATACAATAATGCTCAAAATGGTATCAATATTGGGGTAAAATGTCGTAATAATGATCATAAATTTATCTCTCATCACAACCCCCTACTTAGCTTTTGGTCGTCCTCGATCAAAACAAGCGATAAAACAAAATGAATGAGAGATAAATTCATGAAGATATAAGATATAAGGGACAACCAGATAATACAACCATTAGAATTACGACCAGGCTTTAACCTTAATATAAATGTATAACAGAGTGTGTGTGTGACAAGCCTTTTCAATTTCCACTATCCTCTCTTGAATAAATCAAGCAAAACACACAAATATCCATTCGAGATGTACCCCTAATGACTTTCCTAGGTATAAGCGATATGAGTTCCACACAAAGTTCTTCCGAGTACTTATTAGGATAATCCCTAAAGCATATCATTAAGTTTATACTGGGGATAGTCAGAAGATAGTTAAGTTTTCAACCACGCTTAAAATTTTTTATTTTTTTATTTTTTTTTATTTATTTTTTTTTTTTTTTCTTTTGATGAACTTAATTTCACATGTGTAGCATATGCCTTCATTCCGGCAATAGGACGTTTCGTGATAACACCCTAGCCGGACTACTATCATCGGGCGATCGGGAGCTTTTAAACCTCATAGTGATATAGGACGTTTCATGATAACGCCCTATCGCACTCAAATCATTGGTAGCTACAACCGACATATAGATAGTTCATCTTTATTTTAATTCCACTTAACTTATATCCTTTCTATCACATTCAAACCTTCAGATATTCACAGTACACGTTCAAAAGTTAGGTATTAAGTTGCTGCTATTTCTAGGATAAACCACTAGGACACTGAATGGATACAGTTTAAAATTTTCGCTTCAATATCAAAGGCTTACGTGAAGGAATTCATGTTACACAAATATATTTGGAAATACAATGCACTTACGGTTCACGTTGGTTATACACATCCAAATTGATCATTACATCTTCAAATCCATGAAATATATACCTTATACAGTTTATTTTAATCAACTAAATAATGCTCGAAAAAGATCGAAAACTAAAGGATTTATTGATACAAAATAAACATTAATTCCATTGCTAGACCAACGACTCCACTCCCCACTTACGAACTTACATTGTCCTCAATGTAAAGTGAGTGTAAATAAGTTGTTGGGAAAGCAATGATGCACTAAAACAAGTCAAAACAAATACTCGGATGATAAAAAAGGGTGGGTGGGTGGGTCAAAGTTATGACCGTTGTGTGTGCAAATAAAATAAAAGTATGTGGAGTGTGACAGTGTAATGCAAAAGGGTAGATAAACACACCACATAAACTTTTATTGATTTAAAACACACAATATTCCACAGTAGTTGAACTAATACATGTCACACATTATTTGAAATTTAAAACAGACTAGATCATGATATGAAATGTGTGACAAAGTATTAACTCTGAGTCTTTTATACCCAGATCCTCAAGGGTTATTTCAAATCGTTCTATCAACCTTAGTCCAAGAAATGATGCATTTGAATTTTTCTCTTTTTTTTTCCATCAGGATTTTCGGATAACCACCTAATCATTCCCGTTATAATGACATTCAAACATTCATCCTAAGACTTGGTGAAACAAAATGAAAATCAATCCTAAGTATTAGCAAAGTATCATCCAAAGTATGAGTAATTATTATATTTAACATTTTTACGGGCTGCCTCCCGGTAGCGCTTTTGGTTAACGTCGTTTGCTCGACCAAAATGATAATGATTAACTAATATAATATACTAAACAAAACGGGATACTTCTAACAATTACTCACAAAAGCACGTAACAATTAAGCACATAATCCACTAAAAATAAATGCTTAAGGAGTAAAAAGGAAGGATAGTACCCGTCATTGACTACATTTATAGTCTATAGCCAGACTTTACCGTGCTTCAGTTTTTAAGGCACTGGTGGTGGGTCATCCTCACGCACTGCATCCGTCTTTTTTATCAATATTGCTTTCCAACATATGTTAGACGAATGCCGTCGAATCCAACGGTTCTTGACCTTTTCCTTTGATTTTCGAGCTTTGAGTTTACGAGCTTTCACATTATTCGGAGTCATCTTCTTCAGTTACCTGCGTGTTAGTACGATCCACCACAAGAGAACACAAAGTGTCTACACAAGAACTAGATTCTAGTGTAATGTATGGATATTTCAATGAATTGTAAATGTTGAAGATAACGCGCTCATCATTCACTCCCAAACTAAGCTCTCCCTTACAAACATCGATGAAAGGGGTATTAATAGTTAAGTGCCGAAAAGTGTCAAGAAAATATGCATACTTATTATCCAACTTCATCTTTTTCATTTCATTTCTCGGGGAATGGGGGAGTAATTCAAGATCAGTAGGGTTAGAATGAATACCTCCCTTACCCTTGTCGTTAGATGAAGATGGTAAAGCTTCCTTGAATGATTGTGCCTTTTGAAGACATAGTGTGTCATCATTCAGTACCTTTTTCTTCAAAATATGCAGTGGATGTGGTGATGCCCTTCCAGGTTGAACCGATGTGAATTTAGGTTGAGCCGGATAAGGTTCGGTTTGAAATGGCCCTTTAGATTCCATATTCTTCTTATATTTACCATCTAAATCATCATCTACTTCATTATTCCCGAATTTTTCTAATCCATTACTTCCACAGATCCTTCCACTTCTGGTAATAACAGCATTTACCCCACTCAGATTTCTTTCGATATTACTTGGCAATCCTTCTGAGGGTTTTACTGTTTTTACGTTCTACTTCTCTACTCAAGTGATATTCCAGATTCCTCAATGAAGCTTCTATAATTCTTATTCGGTATCATGTCCACTCATAGATGTTTTCAACGTACTCATATCCTTAGTGACTGTACCTATAGAAGTTATCATAATTTCCATATTCCGAGCTTGAGTAGATATCATACCTATCAGATTTTCCATTAATTTCTCCCATTTGTCAACTCCTTCAGGTTGAGTTGAACTCTGGGTTACTGGTATGCTTTGAGTGGTATGTTGTGGATATGGTTTAGGTAATGATTGTAGGTTCTGATTCGTGGTATCTCCTTGATAACCTTGATCTGGATTCTTATATTGAACTGGATACAGCGGTTGTCCTGGCTTACTAGGGGTTTCAGACCAACGAAAAGTAGGGTGATCTCTTTTAATAGCATCAAACGAGTTTGAATACGCGTCGTTCAAATTCCTATGCTTTGTTTTAAAAAACTCACCTTTTCCCTTGAATAGCCTTACGGTTCTTCCATCCCTAATGACACATTATCATGATTTGAGTAGTCATTCGGTATGATATTTTCGAGTTTACATTTTTATCGGCTAATAAGCCGTCAAATTTCCTACTCAAATTCTCCAAGTGTGCTAGAACTTCCGTATTCGATGTATATTCTCCCGCAAATGCTACTTTTCTTGTGCTAGAACCGGTTTCCCACATTCTCGTTATTTTTGGAAATCTTTTCTATAGCATCGTAAGCTATCTGAGCTTCACTCATCATTAACGAACCACCACATGCATGATCTACATCTGCACGTGAGTCTTTCCTTAATTTACGACAGAAAAGTTGGATTTGCATATCTAAGGAATAACCATGATCGGGACAAACTCTTAGTAGCTTTTTAAATCTTCCCCAAGCATTCCCAAGCGTTTCTTCAGATCCTTGTCTAAAGTTGGCAATTTCGACTATTAATTCCAATTTTCTACCAGGAGTAAAATATTGCTTTAAAAACTCGGTTTGAATATCCTCCCAACTAGTCAGTGAATGATGTGGAAGTGACAGAAACCAATCTCGTGCTCTTCCTTTTAAAGAAAAAGGAAACAAAGACATCCTCGTTAATTCCCGATGAGCACCATGACTTTTGGCTGTATTACACAACTCTTCGAAAAGATAGAGATGATGATGTGGATCCTCATCATCTTCTCCTAGAAATTGGGCTCTTGTGTCAATTAAACCAAAAAGATGAGATTTTATTTCAAAATTATTTGCTCCTTTATTGGGTAAACGAATTTGATTATTAATCTGGTACCTTCTTACGGTCTGATCACAAATAAGTCTCGGGTTTGGTGGGTGATTATGCTTATTCCGATTGTGATTATTTCTATTCCCTTGTTCCGGTGTTTCATTACTGATTTCAGTCATTCTCGTATTTCGATTTGAAGATGATACTTGGTCAGGATTTCCCTGACTGATATGACCGCTTTTACACTCTACTCTTAACTGCCTTCGTGTTTAAATCAGGTTTATAAGGATTGAGTGGGGCCTTACCACTTCTGGTCATCAACTAACAAAAATATAAAATGCTCGAATTTTATAGAAGAATAAAATTGGTAACTAAAAGAAGGTAGATACCAACGGAAAATAAAAATAGAAATGTGATAAGAAGAGTGTTGACTTATCCTCGAGAATTTTGAGCTAATACAAGTAGTAACCCTAGACACAAAGAAAGAAATTAGCGACGTTTTCCCCGGCAACGGCGCCAAAATACTGACAGACCTAAACCTAACCTTGGAAACGGCGCCAGAAAGCTGACGGACATTACCTAGGCTATACAGATCCTAACCGGCAGTGTACCGGGTCAAATTGTAGCTCTAGTCTGGTGAGTCAGGTCGTATTCCTCAGGGAAAACATGGTAATTCTTTTAAGTGGGGTTAAACACCAAAAAGCTATTATTAACTCGATCTAAGTCGCAGTTTTTACTTTTTCCTGGGTTAGATTATGTTAGTAGTTAGATTGTTAGTAAAGCAGTAAGTAAATATAAAAATATAAAAATAGATAATATATATGTTTTTGGATCTAGCCAAGAATACTTTACTGAATCAATATCTTTTAGTAGAAATAAATGAGACAGATCTTCCTTTATTCAAGGTGTAAATTATATATGAATCGGTGTACTCCTAAGCTAGACAACTCCTCCTCACACGAGCGTATGAAATTGTCATATGTCAAATGTCATCGGTCCAAGGTCCACAACTGCCCCATGCTAATCTTAGTTAGTACGAACAGTACCGAGTACAAATCTACCCCGGATAAAAGAGGTTATTCCGTTCGTCGGACGGCCGATGTTATTCAAGAGGCTCCGGTTGTCAAGCGGATCGATTTAACACAAACGGTGTAGTTTCAATTAAACCGTGATTTTAACATTATTAAGATCTCGAGTACAAATTTCAATAAGATTCATCTTTCCAGACAAATCGCCCCGAGTAGGAAATAGGATTCCGTTAATCGACGGCCATTTTTACCCTCCGGTTTTTCTATTTTTACTCATATCCCGACTTCTCCGGTCGGTTCATCGCCGGAGTTATATGTGGTATTCATCATGATTGATTACGTCATTCCGAATATATTATCGTTACGTAGTGAAATAGAAAAAGATTCATTATAATTAGTTTTAATCATGATTACCGAGTCGATCATTCATTTTACCAAAAGATTAACTAATTGATTCATATCTTGGCTAGACATATTTTTAGTTTAACATAGTGATAGATATATATATATATATATATATATATATATATATATATATATATATATATATATATATATATATATATATATATATATATAAACAACAAAAGTAATAACTTGATAAAATTACCCGTTAAGTGCAAATCAAAGCCGTATTCTCTCGAAAATAACAACTTCTTCAATAACAACTTTCTCGGTAATTCTCTCGAGCATTACAACGATACTACTTTTATTTATAAAAACATATATACATACATAGACATATGTATATACGGGCCCGAAAATAAAATAAAACGAGAAAAGAGATGAAGAACGGAGAAGAGGGGAATGGAAGAAATGGGAGGAGGTGGAGAAGAGAGATCTTGGCCAAGAGTGGCCAAGATGGGGCAAGGATTTTTATGGATATGGGGAGGTATTTATAGGGGGAGTTGAGGGAGGTTGTAATGAGGGAGGTGATATTTGAGGGAGATATTTTTGGAGAATATGCTAAGTATATGCCAAGGAATATGCTAAGCATATGCCAAGTTTGTTACAAGCATGTGGGAGGTATTGATCGATGAGTTTGTTATGACTCATCATCATCATCATTAGTTAGCACATGGAGTAACATGCAACAAGTTGAGCCAAAAATATCCGGTTCGACCCGAGATATCAACTGTTCGGTAAAAAATTCATAACTTGAGTTGTAGACCTCCGATTGACGTGATTCAAAATGCGTTGGAAAGCTCATTTAAATATCTACAAATTTAGTCAAGAACTATTCTCCAGAAAATGCCTCTAATTCGGGTCAAATTTCCATCGAAAACAGGTTACGGTAGAAGCGCGTAGGAAAAATAATTTGATCCGTTGAACTCGTAAGCTTGTGGCATTTTCTTCTTTCCCTCAAAATCCATCTTTTAGGCTTCAAAACATGTCGTTACGTGGAATCTTGGTCAATATATAATCCTGCAATGAACCACCAAAATACCAAACGTAAATCCGACACGACACTCCGGTTACTAAACCGGTACAAAAACTAATAAAAAACTTATAAAAATACGATAATTTATATAATAACTACTACTTATACATTTGAATAAAACTTAGTAATTTTGACTTGATTTGATACAATAATGCTCAAAATGGTATCAATATTGGGGTAAAATGTCGTAATAATGATCATAAATTTATCTCTCATCATACTAGCTCAAACTTTTTGGGCTTTCTGAATTATTGTACTTCAATAAGTACATTGAACTATTTCTAAAAATAGCCACAGAGAGAGATAAACAGTTACTTGCGGCATTAATTGTCATAAGCCAACAAACACTGTTATGTTTAGGCTTTAGACAATTTTCTAGATTTTATAACCTTTTCTTAAAGGGGTATTTTAGTCATCTTTATATAAGATACGTATCACCCACATGATTCATAATCACATGGTTCAGACATCATTTGAATGACATTTGATTATACGTTTCTCTTCTAGAAAGTCAACATCTAGAACAACCACAAATATCAAGGATAACCGCCATACTAATATTTGGTTGAGATTTCATCATATATATCAACTATATAGTGACAACAATCTAGTATATTAGATTCAGTGACCTTCCAACTTTATCAGAATAACATTTATTCTTTACAATTGAACATATCTACAAAATCCTAACAACCAACTGAAAACTCGTTCCTCATAAGAACCGGAACATAATAACATTTATTTGGTTCCCTTATCAGTTTACTAGATCCAGAATATGGTAAGTGCTACAATGTTTGCTTCACCTTCCATATCTGTATTTAATCACACTCGTAAGATATCATATATCTAAGAGTTGACTTTGAACTTAGATAGATTTATCTCAACCCACTTGCCTACAATAGAGACTTCAATAAGTTCTCTATTTAAGCACATGCCCTAACTTTCATTTTTAATCCTTTAAGCACTTAAAAAATGTTTCTTATTGTAGTCTTCATAAGACTTAAGAAAGATCACAAGAGCTATGTCTTTAATTTCCTTTCGTAAAGAAAATCTAAAGTTTATTAAATAGTTTATTTAACCTTTTGAATCGTATTCAAAACATTGACTATTTAATTAACCTTTAAGCAATGATAGAATTAAGTCGATACTTAAATCTTACAATTTTGAAAACAACCTTTCCAAAATTAGATGTGGTCATTCTTATTCAACGTTTGAATTAATTGTCATCGTTTGATAGAATGATCATCTTGGATCGTATCCAATATATGACTAATTCGTTGAAACTTATTTCAAATGATTTAATCATATCATGAGCTTCCGCTTTCATTAATAATTAAAGCCTTGGAGCGTTGCATCAAATATGTAGCCTCCTTGTCTCTAATACTATAACGGGATTGCTCGTGTCATTGCTTATTTTAAAAGGATTAAAATTACTTAACCATATTCGAGAACGTTTCTCAAAAGGTAACAGTCATAATTTGGTTTTTACTAATCGAGAAAAAACATAAAAATAAAGTTTGCTAAAACTACAACCTAAAATGAAAATAAAAGAGTGTTGTTGTTCATACACGCAAAATCAAAATGGTCTTTTGGTTTATGATTTTGCTCCCACTAGTCAACTACTCCCAATTGACTTTCAAGAATTTTTCAAAGTTCTTTAGTGGCTGAGATCCAATCTAGTTACCTCGATTCCCGGCGGTGGTCGATCAACCAAGATAATTTCGAAAGGTAGGTAATACCTTTACCATTCACATCTCTATGTGATTCTCAGTGGTTGACTAGTCAACTCTTTGGCGATACACATCACTATGTGTTAGTCAACCCCTTGTCTCTAAAGTCAGACGGCCCTGACGGTGGCCAATCACCGAAAGACTCTAGTCAAGTCATAACCCAATATTCATAAGATCTCATACGATCATATCTCAATAATGATGATATACCCGAGGTAGGTCAACTCCCGGCGGTGGTCGATCAGTTGGATCCGAACACAGGCTCTTCACCGTCGTTATAATATTGAGAGACAATATTTCGACTTGATTTTGTTGTGGAAGTAATTTTCGTAAATTAATTCACTTAATTAATTTTAATTTCGGTCTCATCAATTATATCTATCTCTATAAATATATATCCTACACATTTATCTAGATCGTGCCTAGTCATGCATCTATCGTATCATATAAAATAAATACAAGCACAAAATAAATAAATATGTAAAGTAACCGGTATGATCATGGACTTTTCCTAGGTGCGGTTTCGAATACAAACTGACGAAACCGCGGGTCACAATCTAAGGTAGCTGCAACCGCCAATAGGATCTTTAATGCTCCATTCTCCAATGGTATCTTTATTTTCTTCTTTCTTTGGTCTTCATTTTCCGCTCCATTCTTGTTACATTTAATCCTATCTGATAAAATAAATACGCCCGCCGCAAACGGGGGGAGCTAACGGGAATGAGATAAATATAGAAAATAAACTAGGTCAAGTTCTTCATAACGACCTAGGACAATTTTTAAACCAACAGAAAAATTAAATCATTCACATATATCCTATCGGTCGAGTCCATGATCAATCGGGGTCCATATAATCATATTATATCTACGATATCTAATCCATACAATAACATCTTATGAAAAAGATAAAATTAAAATTTAACTGCTTGCGTCTTAATCAATCAATTAACATTTAATCTATTAAATAATTTTATCCAATTAATTAACTAATTAACATTTAATTAATTAAATGATTTTAATCGAAATAAAATTAACGATTAATTTTAAACGATTTTAATTTTAATTTTAATTAATTATAACTATTCTAGAAATAAATCAAAATTAAAATTAAGTCTCTTTTGTTTCTTTCCTTTTGATTCCTAATCAAAAGAGATGCCTTTGGTTTCCTAAACCAAAAGGCATCTTCCTAGACCAAATTTGGTTTAGGCCTGGCCACTTTCCAAAATCAAAATTTTGGAAGTGGCCTAGGCCTTTTTACAAATCAAATATTTGAAAGGGGCCTAGGCCTATTCAAAATCAAATATTTGGAAAGACCAAATAATTTTGGTTTAGGCCTGGCCACTTTCCAAAATCAAAATTTTGGAAGTGGCCTAAGCCTAGGCTTTTTCCCAAATCAAATATTTGGAAAGGGCCTAGGCCTATTCCAAACAAAGTTTGGAAATGCCATTATTATTTTAATGCCATGTGGGCATCCCAATGGCCCAAACTATTTGAACCATTGGTCAGCCACATGACACAAATAAACAAAGGAGATATTAATCACAACTATGAATAATATTGAATCACAAATACACAAAACAAAATGGGGACCACCGCATCACACCAGCAGCCGCTGGCAGCCCGGAGGCCGCCGCCGCCGCAGGCGATCACACGGTGGTGGTGCCGCCGCCGATCTGCCGAGCACCACCATTGCCGCCCTTTTTTTTTTCGTGTATCAATTTTGCAAATAAAAAATCTTTCATCTTTTAATTACGTTATTTAAACGATAAAATTAACTACGCAAACTAACATGCTTATAGCTTAAGCTCGAAGCTCTCTCCGATACCACTGTTAGGAAATCTACGCGGGAACGCAGCGGAATTCAAAATTTTATTTCCTATCGACCCAAGATCGACTTCGTTTAAGCAAATAAACAAATAAGTAGTAGACGGTGGTTACCTTGGTTGATCTAAAAGTTCGACGCTCTGACCGTCTAAGGAGAGTAGTTCTGCATAGAGCCGCCCAAGTGTTCGGCCTCTACCGCTAGTCCACACGAACAGCCCGCCGGAATCCTATCATGGATTGCTATTGGAAAACTCCGGTTGCTAGAGCGGCCCTTTTCCTCTCTTACAAACTCTCTATTGGAAGCTCTCTATTTTACACAAGAACCATTAGCTCTTGCAATTGTAATGTACAAAAGAGCTTGACACCTACCTCTTATTTATAGTGTAGGGGGCGCCCCAACCTAGAGTGGAGGAGAAGGAACAAACCTTTTCCCAATAAAATAAGGAAAATATATTTGATTGATTTATCTCATTTAATTTAATATCTTACATTAAATATTTCCAATATATTGTCAATATCTTATATTGACTATATATCTTATTACCATAAATCAATTTACACATGTGTATATATATCACTTATATATATTACAAACATAAATCTATATAAATATATATTTTGGAAACAAATGTGCACATGCACATCATATGTGCAACACGCATGTATGTATATAATTATAAATATAAATATCTAATATTAATGTATGGTAATACCATTAATTAAATTGCACAATCCAAGTGTATCTTTATACACTAATATTGGCGCCACCTTTAGCCATAAATTGGCTTTCGGAATATTCTTTAATTAATACAATATTATTAATATCTTGTATTTAATTTATTCATAATAAATAAATACTACCTTATTAATTTACCACTATAACCTTTATAGTCATGAGATAAAACTTTCCTTATTTGGTTATCATCTATAACCACATTTTAATCCGGCTAGATGTTCTTATGTGTGTGACCCGATAGGCTTCCGAATATGTTGGCCGTAGACACAAAGTGCAAATTACGAAAATGCCCTTCATGCCTAACGATCACGGGATAGCGTCTAGCAACACACCGTGACCCCCAATCATCGGAAGAGTCAAATGCAATGACTACTACCTTTCATGTGAAACAGTTACCGTGTAACTTACAATCCTATCGTTGTAATAATATCCATACGGTCGTTTGTCGAGTGTCAAACATTAACGACCGTATCTTATAATCTGGATATCAAGCTCTCTCGAAGTAACTCATTTACTTCCACTTTGCAAAGATTCACGAGAGTAAGACATTCCTTATAAGAAGGCCTTTTCGGATATTCACCCCTACTGATAGGGTACGCGATTCCCAGACGACCAAACATGTATACTCCGCATGCTTCAGTATCATACCCAATCACTACCGTATGATCGCCCCGTGGCTAGGGGAAACCTCAATAGTATCAAAGCATGACAATCCACACCGTGATGCCATGAAGACTCCGGTCTAAAGGATAATTACACAACCGCCACATAGTGTGACACTTAACCGTGTAAGTGGGTCAGTCAAACGTACGCATTCTTTAATACACGTCCACGTACAGTCCAAGTGTCTCTACACTTCGATAGACGAGATCTATCCATGCCCTTAAAGACAGAAGATATCTAATACGGGCTAGTCTATTCGTACTATCAATGCCCTGTTTAATAGTACATCAGCCTACTGACATTTAAGTATCAAACTTATTAAAGTGATTAGAGATCTCATCAACCATAATCGCCTATCATGGTTTCTCTACCACAGTTTAATACTAAGGATGTTATCATATAACAATTCATAATTGGTTCTATAAAAGAACATATATATGACAACAGAAAAGCCATTTAATATATATATAAACATAAAGAAATAGTAGAAATGATCCGACCCGGTCGGATCCGGTCCAACCCGATTGGGTTTAGGACATTATTTCAACACTTTTCGCCCCTTCTACTTTCTTCCCACTTTTCTCTCTCAATTTCTAGTGTTCTTCATCAGCTTCGAGTGCTTTCCGTTGAAGATTTGAAGTTTCCGGCGGCCAATCCTGAGGTTTTCGCTTGCTTTCTACAATTTCCGATCGTTCTTAAGCTAAAATAGGTAATTCTTCACCAACTGAGCTTCTCCGATGGTTTTTCCTGTAGTATTTCCATTCATTTTTCATGCTCGTTCCATCCTTTAGCATATCATGTGTGACTTGGGGTGTTTGGGGGAGTAAAGACTTGAGTTTTTGAGTGGGTGTTCTTGTCTTGGTATGGTCTTCCTTTGACATGAATTGAGTATTTTTTGGGGGAGAAAGTCGGGTTTTTGCCTTGACGATTCGTAATGTCCTTCCTCTTTTGTATTCCCTCCTTTCATTGTTGCATTCCCTCCTGCAAAACCGCAGGGAAGGTGTCGAGATGGGTCTGATCACCTCCCTGGTGTAATCTAAATTATCCCTGGTGATTTAAAGCTCCACCCTTCCTTGTTTTGCAGGATGTCAGATGATGATTTTAGCCTTGACGGCGATTCCGAAGTAGATCGGGAGGCGTACGACTACGCTCTGGAGGATGAGCTCGCCGGCTCTAGCCCCGAGGTGGTTGCACGCGATGACATAGAAGATGAGTTGATGGAGGGGGCACTGTGGGATATGACCCTGAGGATCCTTTCGGCCTAGGGAATCTATTATCCGATCCGGTGCCTCGGCGGAAGAAGAGTCGCAAGGAGGCGGCTCGTAGCCGAGGTGAGACAAGTACTAGCGGCCGCGGAGGTGATGATGATACTTCGGCAGTGGAGGGCGTGAGTAGTGCTGAGGTGCCTGGAAATGATGAAATGTCTATGGAGGATGCCGCCTTGCACATGCTGATGGATCCAGTGAGGACGATTCTGAATCGGTTCCGCGCAAACCATTGGAGCTTCCCAAAAAGCCCAAGAGAAAAATGGCTGATCCTGCGACCATGACGGTGGGGGAAGCGGCGGCTAAAGGGAAGCCTTTAAAGCCTAATAATCCAGAGGCCTTAAGAGAATTTGCCCTCATGAATCTGTATGAGAAGGATGTGGAGAAGCATTGGCGACAGATCCGGAAGAGTACAGACCTCGCCAAAACACTTCAGCGATTTTACAATATTGTCCCCAATCTCTTCCGGTTCTCCTTGATTGACTTTAACAAGGAGGAAGACAAGCTACGGCCCAGTGATCGAGAAGATTTTATTTGTGCTCGCCGCCCTGGGGATACCATAATTCTGCACTTTGATCATTTCTTTGCCGGCTTCCGGCCTCCTTTCGACCCTTTTTTGGTTAAGCTGTTGTGCGAGCTGTGAGTGTTGCCCTGCGACTTGGCTGTTGGGGCCTCCATTCAGATCATGTCTTTCATTGTTCTCTGCCGGACGATGAAGAAAGAGCCTACCCTTTCCATGTTCAAGCAGTTTCATTTGCTCTGTGGTACCTCTTTCCCGTGGTAGGCCAACGTAAGGGCCCAGACTCCCCGTTTATTTTTCCATCTCCCTAACAAGATACACAGCGGGAGGGATCACGTTTTTAAGGTCGAGTCGAAAGTTGGTTGGCCTTTCCCCCGCTTCCCTCCCCACAAGAGGAAATTTTCTATGATTGGTTTTGATGACCCTTTCGTGTCCGAGTACCGATTCCTCAGAGGAATTCTGGCGATTTTAGACTCTGATAGGGCCGCGCCCTCGAAGAGGAATGTGTCCTGGATAGATCTCCTGGACATGGCGGAGCCATATGGGAGTAGAGCCGGAATTGTGGGGCCAGCGAAAGCTCAACCTTTGATGGCTATTGTGTCTGAGGAGGGCGACTCTAATTGGGTTGGAGAGTGCCATATAAATCGTTTATTTCCCTCAGAGTGTGCGGCGTGTCAGGGTGATCCCAACAAGAGGCCTCGCCGTAATTTTCTTTGCTTTCTACTTCATTACTCTTTCTGCCTTATTGCTTTGTTTTTTGCTTATTTTTCCAGCTTTTGATGAGCTTTTTAACTTTCAGTCAGCGAGATGGATGCTACTGAGAGGTGAACTCAAAGGCAGAGGTTGGCGGATGAATCTGCAAAAGGTAGGCAGACGGCGTTGAAGCAAGCTTTGGGAAGGATCCCTCGAACGGTCGACGCTTCTGTCGTCGATGAAGCTTATAATCCCAATCTTCAAGTTCAGACAGCGACCCTTGTGGGTACGGGTTCGAGTCAAACTGGAGGGGCCCAAAAAAGGTTGCCAACTGTCGCACCTGCAAGAGAGGCCCAGGAGCCCAAACGATCAAGGGCCGAGAAATCCAATGTTGTTGGAGGAGATAGCAAAGGTTTTGATCGCACTGATAAGCGAACTGCTATTGTTGAAGAGGTCACTGATGAGGAGAGGGCGCCATCAAGGGGGACGTTGCCTCACGGATTCCAGGGGAAATGGGCCCTTTGGTTAGACACTGAGTTCACCGGAGGTCCGCTCGATATGGCGAAGGCAAGCCAACTTAGAGAGGCTATCGCTGACGTTATCCCTCTGGGCCGCCTCTCATGGGACGCGCCGGCCGGAGTACAGATAGAGATTGGCAGAGGATTTATGAACCGAGTGGTAGTTCGCGACGATGCCCCCACTAGAGATGAGGTCGTTGAGTTGAAGGACCTTGCTGGCGAATTTGGGATCGCATCCTCCACGGTAAGCCATTGCTTTTGTTTATTATTATTTTTTCCTTTTCTTTTTCTGTGAACTCATTCTGTTTTCTCTGTTGCAGCTTGGAACTCACATAATGAAAGCTACCGAGGCCGCTGAGAGGCGCAATGCTGAACCGGTGAAGGCAACGGAGGCCCTTGATGCCTCTGAAAAATCAAGACTCGTTGCTGAGGCCAAGAATGTCAAAGCCCAGGCCGAGATAGATCGCATGAAGATGGCTATGGAGGCAAGCACGAAGATAGATGTGGAGTTGAAGCAAAAAAATGAAGATCATGAGTGATCATTCTCAGAAATCCATGGAGGCTTTAAAGGCCGTTGAAGAGGAGGTTGCGAACTTGAAGGAGCAACTTGCTGCCGCCAGCAAGGCCGCCGAGGAAGCTGGTCCTACGGACATTGCGGCCTATCAGCGCTCGGACGAGTTCTTTTACCATTTGGAGGCAAGTTTTGATCAAGGCTTCAACCATCTCACTCGCTGCCATTGGGCATATCATGGTAGAGAGTCGCTCAGCTTTGAGGAGATGCTCCAGTGGGTTAACATGTCCCAGCGGAATCCCGACTTGTTGGCTCATCATCCGGATATTCCTTATGCTCTGGATCACATTGTCTCCATCCAAACTGGGCAGGTAAGGGATGGCGAGCCGGGTTGGGATCCTCCCCCGGTTAATCCTGTCAATTTTGCTATTTTGAAGAACCCTCCGGTTGTCAACGATGAGGAAGGCGGCGATGAAGAAGGTGACCACACCGATGTTCCTCCTGGCCAAGTTTAAAATTTATGCTTCTGTTTGTGAGCTTTTAGCGATCTGTACTCCATTAACTCTATTTTTGTTTCAAACAATTTGTTGATTTGTAATTTGACTTGTTCTGTGGTTGGGTTTTTGGCCTTTGTATTTTTATGGGCTCTCCTTAGGGCCGCCTTTGGTCCGTTTTATGCACTTTTATCTGTCTTGCTTTCTTGATTCGTTGCCTTTTTCTCTTGCATGTTGTATGTATAAGTGCCCCCTTTTATTTCAGCAAGATTAAAAGTGTTAGCGCGCTAAAATAATAGAATCCCTTTGTCCATGTTTGATTCATAATTCTGATCGTGGGCCCCCTTGTTGCAATCAATGCCTTGGCGAGCCTGATCGGATCAAAGCTAACTTTGTGCGCGGCCCTGTTACCCTTATTGTCTCGAGTGAAGTCTTGGTGGGTTGGTTCGGCAGGAATTTTGGTGTGCGGCCCCCTGGCCGGTTGGATTGATTGTAAAAATTCTATACGACCTCCTTGTTTCTACGAGGTCGCTGCGATCTTGTGTCGAATAGCCTCAAAAATTCAGACCTGCGGCCCCCTTGTTTGGAACAAGGGCTAAGGCGACCTCATGGAAATAGGCCCTTAATTTTGAAAATTTCAAGTTCCGGCCCCCTAGTTTTTGAGCAAGTCGAGGGCGAACATTGACTGGAACAAAAATTTGTTGTCCCGAGGTGAGCAGCGGGCATGCCTCTGGAAAGCTGATGTTCTGACTTGATTGGACAGCTCCTTGACGGTATTTTGACCCGTTCGGTAATTGCACAGTCTAAGTCGCCCTGAATCTCGGGTTGCTCAACTGTCAGACGTTTGACCATGTTTTTCAATTTCAAAATTTTGATAAAACGCGTGAGTGCTGTCGGCTAATCCTGCCTGGAGCCTCTATAAGGAGGGGTGGGGTGACTCTTTTGTTCTCCATTTTCCCTCCACATTTATTTTTGCTCATGTCTTCTCCATCTGGAGGGGGTAGTTCGGTACGTGTGTACAAGACATGTCTTGTGCGTGATGTTTCTCCTTTTTTCTTTACTGCGTCTCCTGCTGCCAAAGATCATTTTTGGCGCTATTTTGATGTTGTGAAGCTGGTGAGGAGGAGAGGTTTGAATGAGGACAAGCTTGAAGGTGATGGTTCTTTGCTCCGGATTCGGCTTTCTGGGTGGTCGGATTTTGTCTCTCCGCCTATACTACTTTTCAACCTCACCCTGGTGAGGGAATTTTACTCCGTTTTGTCGGAGACCTCACCGGAGGAAGCTGTTAGTTGCGTTGCTCTCCGGGGCGTCTTAGTTGACTTTTTGTTAGGAAATCTACGCGGGAACGCAGCGGAATTCAAAAAAATTTATTTCCTATCGACCCAAGATCGACTTCGTTTAAGCAATAAACAAACAAGTAGTAGACGGTTGTTACCTTGGTTGATCTAAAAGATCGACGCTTTGACCGTCCAAGGAGAGTAGTTCTGCATAGAGCCGCCCAAGTGTTCGGCCTCTACCGCTAGTCCACACGAGCACCCCGCTGGAATCCAATCATGGATTGCTATTGGAAAACTCCGGTTGCTAGACCGGCCCTTTTCCCCTCTCTCCAACTCTCTATAGGATGCTCTCCAATTTTACACAAGAACTATTAGTTCTTGGAATTATGTTGTACAAAAGAGCTTGACACCACCTCTTATTTATAGTCATAGGTGGCGCCCCAATAGAGTAGAAAGGAAGAAAACCTTTTCCCAATAAAATAAGGAAAATATAATAGATTGATTTATCTCATTTATTATAATATCTCATATAAAATAAATCTAGGATTTTGTCAATATCTTATATTGAATAATTCCAAGATATTGTCAATATCTTATATTGACTATATTTATCTTATTACCATAAATCTATTTTTCAAAATCCATTAATATCTAATATTAATATTATGGTAATCTTATTAATTAAATTGCACAATCTAAATATATCCAAAATATTTAAAACTTGCGCCACATGCATACGTGCACATCTTTAATCACATGATCAACTAGTTTGGCAAACTCACGTGTATTGCATCTATATATATAATATATGTTTATTTAATTAATATAATACTATGATTAATTAATTTACAAAATACATGTGTATCATATACACACATAAATTTCGACACATACACATCAACTATGTATGTTTAATTAATCAACATAATTAATATCTTGTATTATATTTATTCATAATAAATAAATACCACCATATTAATTTACCACTATAACTTTTATAGTCTCGAGATAAATTCTTTCCTTATTTGGCTATTATCTATAACCACATTTTAATCCGACTAGATGTTCATATGTGTGTGACCCGATAGGCTTCTGAATATGTTGGCCGTAGACACAAAGTGCAAATTACGAAAATGCCCTTCATGCCTAACGATCACGGGATAGCGTCTAGCAACACACCGTGACCCCCAATCATCGGAAGAGTCAAATGCAATGACTACTACCTTTCATGTGAAACAGTTACCGTGTAACTTACAATCCTATCGCTGTAACAATATCCATACGGTCGTTAGTCGAGTGTCAAAACATCAACGACCGTATCTTATAATCTGGATATCATGCTCTCTCGAAGTAACTCGTTTACTCCCACTTTGCAAAGATTCACGAGAGTAAGACATTCCTTATAAGAAGGCCATTTCGGATATTCAATCACAATCATAGGATACGCGATTCCCGGACGACCAATCATGTATACTCCGCATGCTTCAGTATCATACCCAATCACTACCGCATGATCGCCTCGTGGCTAGGGGAAACCTCAATAGTGTCAAATCATGACAATCCACACCGTGATGCCATGAAGACTCCGGTCCAAAGGATAATTACACAACCGCCACATAGTGTGACACTGATCCGTGTAAGTGGGTCAGTCTAACGTACGCATTCTCTAATACACGTCCACGTACGGTCCAAGTGTCTCTACACTTCGATAGACGAGATCTATCCCTGCCCTAAAGACAGAAGACATCTAATACGTGCTAGTCCGTTTATACTATCAATGCCCCTGTTTAATAGTAAATCGGCCTAGAGACATTTAAGTATCAAACTTATTAAAGTGATTAGAGATCTCATCAACCATAATCGCCTATCATGGTTTCTCTATCACAGTTTAATACTAAGGACGTTATCATATAAAAATTCATAATTGGTTCTTTAGAAGAACAGATATATGACAACATAAAAGCCATTTAACATATGTATAAACATAAAGAAATAGTAGAAAAGATCCGACCCGGTCGGATCCGGTCCAACCCGATTGGGTTTAGGACACTATTTCAACAATCTCCCACTTGGCCTAAAACCAATCTCTCGCACACACAAGACCAAGTTGAAACACAAGAATCTCATGCAATACTCGCAACCAACCCTAGCCATAAACGGATCGCTATCCGTGGGGACTCGAACTATCTTCATATCATGTTCCAACCGACCAAGTCAAAGGAACCGCCTCAACACACACACGAATCTCTCGACGAGACCCCGGTCATTGCTTCAAGCAATAAATCCACTTACTATATCAGCTATATAGAAAAGGTGGAAGAACCGTACAAGGTTCAGGAATGAACCTTCTAGATCCATGTACTGCTCCCGCTGCGCCTCTAAGGCACTACTGTGTTTTGGCCTACTTGTAGAATTTACAGTGACCCATATACTAGAACATTTTCAGCTCACTGTATCACTTAATCAAAGTGATTGCAAACCCATACTGTAGCTCCCACTCGGCTTCATAAGACTCAGGATATACGTCTGTATATCTACGTTTATTTATTTCCAAGTTTCAATAAACTAGGAACCTTTCCTTAACTTGTTTAAGGATATTCTCGACATTCACCAGATTTACTCTCATACTTGCTCATGACTATTCATGAACTATGAATATCCGGCATTTCCTTTATGATGGTTCCAATTGCCGCAGCAAAGGAAACCTTTCATAAGCATCATCTTTCACCTCATCTTTAGGACTAACGTCCTAACATAGATAGATCTTGAGAACACTAGCTAGCAGTATCCCCGTCGTGATCTATGCTAAACTCTTTTAGCATCACATCTATATAGGTAAACAATAATCTAACAGCAGTTAAATCTATCGCTATAGATTCTTATTTCTAAAATAAGAACTGCTAATCCAAGTGCTTTCGTAAAGACCTTGAACTACCAAACATTAATTGACTGTGACATGGGGTGATAATTCTCGAGAGAGATATCTAATACCTTGCTCAAAAATCATAACACACTCCCACTATCCATCTTGCACATTGGGCATATCCTTCTTTTGACTAAATCAAACTCCTTTGATTATCAAACAAAGAAATCGTCTAGAGAAACTTGTTTGAGTCCATAAATGGATCTCATGGGCTTACATATCATGTTATTGTCTATGAACATCGAGCTGTCTGCCCAACGTCTTCAACACTATCATATAGTCATGATACGAAGTTATAACAAGCATAGTACGAATAGAAGCGGGCACGGTGGCACATAAAGATAATTACAAGGTTTACACCTCATACCCTTCAGCCGTCACTATAGCCTTATGGTAATCATATTACTATCCATGTCATCCTTTCAGGGACATTCCCCTTAGGTAAGACAGACTAGGTTTACAACCTGGTTGTCACTGATGGAATCTAATTCAGATGTTATGACTCCTAGCCATATCTCTCAATCTTGCCTTTCAAACATTCCTTCATGAGTCGTGAGATATTCATTCTTCGAGATGAACATACCTGCAACCCTTTCAGGCTTGAGGTTATCTACAGACTTATAGAACTTTTGTGTGCACTGAGCAGTGTTTTACACCTCATCGCTATGCGGCGTCTGCTCATGTTCCAATGGTTGAATATATCTTTGTGGTTCTCAAACTCTTTTGAGATCTTATTTACTCCCACTGTCTCTTTTGGAAGTAACACTTCCTCTAGAAAACAAGCATGTTTGGAGACAAACATTTTGCTCCGCGGACAGGTAAATAATATCTAACGTACTTGCTTAGATATTCCACAAAGTTGCATATGTCGTACTAGGCTCCAAGCCTTTCTGACTTTTCCTATGACAACTTCAAATCATCGGTTAAGATAGATTCGACATTATCCTCTTCCATGTCTAATATGGAATTTATTCAACCTTTATTTTGGAACTCGGTTAAGTATATGGGCACTATCCCGAAACTGGTAAGGGATACATCGCATGGCTTGCGTCACACCTTTATCATATAAAGTGTTATTTCCATTTTGGGAACACAATCTAATTGCGTAACCCAAAGATGGTATCCTTCAAGGGAAGAATCTTATTCCTTTTCAGACGACTTCTGAAACACCCTTCAGGTATTAATTACTTCAATCCAATTGATTAATTCCTAAGTAGCTCATCAATCTCATATTCGTACTAGCTCGAACTTTTCGGGCTATCCGAATTATGCACTTTACTGAGTACACTTGACTATTTCTAAAAAATATTCGTAGAGATTAATAAACAATATTTGTGACATTAATTGTCATAAGCCAACAAACATCGGTATGTTTAGGCTTTAGACAATTTTTCTAGATTTTATAACCTTTTCATAAAAGGGTATTTAGTCATCTTTAGATAAGATACGTATCACCCACATGATTCATAATCATATGGTTCAACATCATGAGAATGACGTTTAGTTGTACGCTTCCCTTTCAGAGAGACTATGTCTAGAACAACCACAAATATTAAGGATAACAACCATACAATACTTAGTTGATATTTCATCACATATATCAACTATATAGTGACAACAATCTAGTATGTTAGATTCAGTGACCTTTCAACTTTATCGGAATAACATTTATTCTTTACAATTGAATATGTCTACTAAATCCTAACAAATAACTGAAAGTATGTTCTTTATAAGAACCGGAACATAATAACATTTATTTAGTTCCCTAATCAGTTTACTAGATTCAGAATATGGTGAGTGTTACAACGTTTGTTTCACCTTCCATATCTGTATTCAATCTTTCTAATTTAATCACACTCATAAGGTATCATATATTTTAGAGTTGACTTTGAACTTAGATAGATTTATCTCATCTCATTTGCCTAGAATAGAAACTCCTATAAGTTCTCTATTTAAGCACATGCCCTAACTTTCCTTTCAATCCTTTAAGCACTTGAGAAATGTTTCTTATTGTAGTCTTCATAAGACTTAAGAAAGATCACAAGAGCTATGTCTTTAATTTCCTTTCACAAAGAAAATCTAAAGTTTATTAAATAGTTTATTTAACCTTTTAAATCGTATTTAAAACATCAACTATTTAATTAACCTTTAAGCAATGGTAGAATTAAGTCGATACTTAAATCTTACAAGTTTGAAAACAACCTTTCCAAAATTAGATGTGGTCATTCTTATCCAACGTTTGAATTAATTGTCATCATATGACTGAATGATCATATTGGATCGTATCCAATGTTATGAGCTTCCGTCTTTCATTAATAATTAAAGTCTTGGATTACTGCATCAGATATGTAGTCTCTTTGTCTCTAACTACTATAACGGGATTGCTCATGTCATTGCTTATTTTAAAAGGATTAAAATTTACTTAACCATTCTTGAGAACGTTTCTCAAACAGTCATAATTTGGTTTTACTAATCGAGAAAAACATAACTATAAAAGTTTGCTAAAAACTACAACATTAAAAATGAAGATAAAAGAGTGTTGTTGTCTATACACGCAAAATCAAATATGGTCTTTGGGATTATGATTTTTCTCCCACTAGTCAACTACTCCCTATTGACTTTCAAGAAATTTTTTTTTTCAAAATCCTTTAGTGGCTGGAATCCTATCTAGTTGACTCGATCCCCGACGTTGGCCGATCGACCGGGTCAATTTCGACGGGTAGGTACTTCTTACCAATCGCGTCTAACGCGACTTCCAGTGGTTTGACTAGTCAACTCCTTGACAATTCACATCGTCTATGTGGTAGTCAACCTTATGTCTCTAAAATCAGACGGTCCTGACGTGGGCCAATCACCGCAAGATTCTTAGTCGAGTCGTAACCCAAGTATTCATGAGATCTCATAACGATCATATCTCGATAATGACGATATACCCGTGGTAGGTCAACTCCCGACGTGGGCCGATCAGTTGGATCCGAACAAGGGCTCTTCACCGTCACTATAATATTGGGAGACATTTTATAACTCAATTTTTGTTGTGGGAGTAATTACTTAAATTAATTCACTTAATTAATTTAATTACGGTCTCATCAAATATATCTATCTCTATAGACATACATCCTACACATTTATCTAGATCGTGCCTAGTCATGCATCTATCGTATCATATAAAATAAATACAAGCACAAAATAAATAAATGCGTAAAGTAACCGGTATGATCATGGACTTTTCCTAGGTGCGGTTTCGAATACAAACTGACGAAACCGCGGGTCACAATCTAAGGGTAGCTGCAACCGCCAATAGGATCTTTAATGCGCCATTCTCCAATGAGATCTTTATTCTTCTCTTTCTTTGGTCTTCATCTTCTGCTCCATTCTTGTTACATTTAATTATATCTAATAAAATAAATACACCCGCCGCACCCGGGGGGGAGTCAACGGGAATGGGGTAAATGCAGAAAATAAACTAGGTCATGTTTTTCATAACGGCCTAGGACAATTTTTAAACCAACAGAAAATTAAATCATTCACATCTATCCTATCGGTCGAGTCCATGATCAATCGGGGTCCATATAATCATATTATATCTACTATATCTAATCCATACAATAAAATCTTATGAAAAAGATAAAATTAAAATTTAACTACTTGCGTCTTAATTAATCAATTAACATTTAATCTATTAAATAATTTTATCCAATCAATTAACTAATTAACATTTAATTAATTAAATGATTTAATCGAAATAAAATTAACGATTAATTTTAAACGATTTTAATTTTAATTTTAATAAATTAGAACTATTCTAAAAATAAATCAAAATTAAAATTAAGTCTATTTTGTTTCTTTCCTTTTGATTCCTAATCAAAAGGGGTGCCTTTGGTTTCCTAAACCAAAAGGCATCTTCCTAAACCAAATTTGGTTTAGGCCTGGCCACTTTCCAAAATCAAAATTTTGGAAGTGGCCTAGGCCTAGGCCTTTTTCCAAATCAAATATTTGGAAAGGGCCTAGGCCTATTCCAAATCAAATATTTGGAAAGGCCAAATAATTTTCGTTTAGGCCTGACCACTTTCCAAAATCAAAATTTTGGAAGTGGCCTAGGCCTAGGCCTTTTCCCAAATCAAATATTTGGAAAGTGCCTAGGCCTATTCCAAATCAAATATTTGGAAAGACCATTATTATTTTAATGCCATGTGGCATCCCAATGACCCAAACTATTTGAACCATTGGTTAGCCACATGACACAATTAAACAAAGGAGATTTTAATCACAACTATGAACAATATTGAAACACAAAATACACAAAACAAAATTTAGGGTTCCACCAAAAGATGCACCAGCCGACGTCGACCGCCCCAAGGGGGAGCCGCCGCCGCAGGTGCAATTTCCGGTGGGGGTGCCGCCGCCGATCGGCCGAGCACCCCAAAAGCCGCCCCTTTATATTTTTTTTTTCTTTTCGTGTATCGATTTGCGAATAAAAAATCTTTCATCTTTTAATTACGTGATTTAAACGATAAAATTAACTACGCAATATAACATGCTTATTGCTTAAGCTCGAAGCTCTCTCTGATACCACTGTTAGGAAATCTACGCGGGAACGCAGCGGAATTTATAATTTATTTCCTTTTAACCAGGATCGACTTCGTTTAAGCAATAAACAAACAAGTAGTAGACGGTGGTTACCTTGGTTGATCTAAAAGATCGACGCTTTGTCCGTCCAAGGAGAGTAGTTCTGCATAGAGCCGCCCAAGTGTTCGGCCTCTACCGCTAGTCCACACGAGCACCCCGCCAGAATCCCATCATGGATTGCTATTGGAAAACTCCGGTTGCTAGACCGGCCCTTTTCCCTCTCTCCAACTCTCTATAGGATGCTCTCCAATTTTACACAAGAACTATTAGTTCTTGGAATTATGTTGTACAAAAGAGCTTGACACCCACCTCTTATTTATAGTCATAGGTGGCGCCCCAATAGAGTAGAAAGGAAGAAAACCTTTTCCCAATAAAATAAGGAAAATATAATAGATTGATTTATCTCATTTATTATAATATCTCATATAAAATAAATCTAGGATTTTGTCAATATCTTACATTGAATAATTCCAAGATATTGTCAATATCTTATATTGACTATATTTATCTTATTACCATAAATCTATTTTTCAAAATCCATTAATATCTAATATTAATATTATGGTAATCTTATTAATTAAATTGCACAATCTAAATATATCCAATATATTTAAAACTTGCGCCACATGCATACGTGCACATCTTTAATCACATGATCAACTAGTTTGGCAAACTCACGTGTATTATATATATATATATATAATATATGTTTATTTAATTAATATAATACTATGATTAATTAATTTACAAAATACATGTGTATCATATACGCACATAAATTTCGACACATACACATCAACTATGTATATTTAATTAATCAACATAATTAATATCTTGTATTATATTTATTCATAATAAATAAATACCACCATATTAATTTATCACTATAACTTTTATAGTCTCGAGATAAATTCTTTCCTTATTTGGCTATCATCTATAACCACATTTTAATCCGACTAGATGTTTATATGTGTGTGACCCGATAGGCTTCCGAATATGTTGGCCGTAGACACAAAGTGCAAATTACGAAAATGCCCTTCATGCCTAACGATCACGGGATAGCGTCTAGCAACACACCGTGACCCCCAATCATCGGAAGAGTCAAATGCAATGACTACTACCTTTCATGTGAAACAGATTACCGTGTAACTTACAATCCTATCGCTGTAACAATATCCATACAGTCGTTAGTCGAGTGTCAAAACATCAACGACCGTATCTTATAATCTAGATATCATGCTCTCTCGAAGTAACTCGTTTACTCCCACTTTGCAAAGATTCACGAGAGTAAGACATTCCTTATAAGAAGGCCATTTCGGATATTCAATCCCAATCATAGGATACGCGATTCCCGGACGACCAATCATGTATACTCCGCATGCTTCAGTATCATACCCAATCACTACCGCATGATCGCCCCGTGGCTAGGGGAAACCTCAATAGTGTCAAAGCATGAAAGTCCACACCGTGATGCCATGAAGACTCCGGTCCAAAGGATAATTACACAACCGCCACATAGTGTGACACTGATCCGTGTAAGTGGGTCAGTCTAACGTACGCATTCTCTAATACACGTCCACGTACAGTCCAAGTGTCTCTACACTTCGATAGACGAGATCTATCCCCGCCCTAAAGACAGAAGACATCTAATACGTGCTAGTCCGTTTATACTATCAATGCCCCGTTTAATAGTACATCGGCCTAGAGACATTTAAGTATCAAACTTATTAAAGTGATTAGAGATCTCATCAACCATAATCGCCTATCATGGTTTCTCTATCACGAGTTTAATACTAAGGACGTTATCATATAACAATTCATAATTGGTTCTTTAGAAGAACAGATATATGACAACATAAAAGCCATTTAACATATGTATAAACATAAAGAAATAGTAGAAATGATCCGACCCGGTCGGATCCGGTCCAACCCGATTGGGTTTAGGACACTATTTCAACACTTTTCTCCAGAGACTATCAACGCTGCTCTTCGCATTCCTGCCGTCAGTCCTTCTGCTGATTATGAGGTCGCTTGGAACCTTAGAGATGAAGAAAGTAGGGGAATTCACCTACGACGCGCAATTCGTGAGCTTTTCCCCACCGTCAGTCCCCTCGCGCTCTGGGTCCCGTGTCTGAGCTGTCTCGTGGCAATCGTGAGTGGAAAAGGTTTATTAACTCGTCAGCTCTTCCGTCTGTGGATTTTGAGGTGGTTACCGAGGCTGAGGCTTTACTTCTCCACGCTATTCGCGACCCCTAAGTGGATATTGATTGGGGGATCCTGATCCATCGCGGAGCTGTTGCGTTTTCCGTATCTATGGATCCTGATCGCCGCATTCCTTACGGGTCACTGATTTCTAAATTATACACCGATGTAGCCAGAGTGCTAGTTCATTCATTGGATCACGGTGGGTTCGCTTGAAGTAATTTAATCGGCCTTGTCGATGTTTTCCCTTTATTCAGAATAATGTTTGAAAATTTCACCTGCGGCCCCCTGTTTTGGGTTAAGCTTGCGGGAGCTGTGTCCGCGGGCTTGCCGAAAACAGCGATGAGCCTCTATTGTAGCTGAATTGTATTCGTCTGAACTAGCCTTTTACTTTTCTGAATAAATTTTTTGGGCTTACATATAATATCTTTTTAAGTTGTCAGCGTGCCACGGCCAATTGTACTCGCGACCTTGATTGTCTTTCAAGACATAAGTTCCCTTTTTGATAATCCTTGCGACCTGAAGTGGTCCTTCCCAGTTTTCCGATAACTTGCCTTTTTGGGCCTTGTGACCCATGGCTTCTCTCTTGCGCAAAACGTAATCTCCCACTGCGAAGTGATGGTCACGGATACGCTTGTCATGGTGTCGCTTTGCTGCCTATTTGCAATTAAGCAGGCGACCGTACGAGTTGATTCGCTTTTCCTCCGCTAAGTTGATGTCGGGCTGTCGGCTTAGTGGATTTTCAGCCTCATTGAAGTGAGCGACCCTAAGACTTGGCAGGGCCATTTCTACCGGGGCCATAGCTTCCGACCCGTAGGTTAAAGCGAAAGGGTCCTCTCCTGTAGTTGTTTTTCTCAACGTCCTAAGGGCCCACAAGGCCGCGGGTTAGTGGTCCGGCCCTTTTCCTGCTTTTTTGTCCAAACTCTTTTTTAGCACGCTTAGTACCTGTTTGTTTGCGTTTTCAGCTTGCCCGTTGCCCTGTGGATAGCATACTGATGATTGCTAGTGTTTGACGTTGTGCTCTTTACAAAACTCGTCGAATTCCTCTCGGAACTGCGGCCCGTGGTCGGACACTTCTACCCGCGGCACTCCGAATCTGGTCCAGACCTGATCGAGCAGAAAGTAGATCACATTCTTGGTTTCGATTTTTGCCAAGGCCTTAGCCTCGATCTATTTGGTGAAGTAGTCCATGGCCACGACCACATATTCACATCCAGAGCGGCCTCTTTTCAGCGGCCTTATTAAATCAATAGCCCACATGTCAAACGGCCATGCCGCAACGACAATGCTTTGTTCGACTGACGGTAGTCTGGGGATGCCTGCGAACTTCTGACATTTGACGCATCTCTTGGAGTATATTCGAGCATCCTCTGCGAGCTTTGGCCAATAATATCCGGCGAGTAAAACTTTCTGAGGGAGCGTGCGGCTAGCCGGGTGGCCGCCGTACATTCCCTCGTGTAGCTCCGTGAGTACCCCGTGAAACTCTTCAGGTCGCACACATCACGACAAGGGTTTTGAAAAAGTTCACCTGTACCACACGTTGTTCATGAGGGTATACCGGGCGGCTCTCCTGATCATGCTCCTGGCCTCTTTAGGGTCGGACGGTTGAACTCCTGATTCAATGTATGCTTTTATTTCATCGATCCAACATGGATTGGTGGGCTGGAAATCCATGACCTCGGCCAGGTTGACCGCGGGCCCGGATAGGTGCTCGACCATGATCGCGGGGTTGCTTATTTCGTCATCGTCCGTTAATTTCGATAAATAGTCCGCTCGGTGATTGTCCTCTCAAGGAATGTTGGTGAATTTACAATATTTGAAGTCACTCTCGAGTTTTTTGACGAGATCAATGTACTTTTAGAGGATGTCGCAGTGAACCCCAAACGATCCCGTGACTTGATTTACTACCAGCTTTGAATCGCAGAATACCTCAAAGTTTTTGACTTTCATGTCTTTGGCGAGCTCCATCCCTGCCACGACAGCCTCGTATTCTGCTTGATTGTTTGAAGCGGTGAAGTCAAACCTTAATGCTTTTTCGATTTCCTCCGAGGTGCCCGGTTCTAGCAAGATAATTCCGGCGCCGCAACCCTTGTGATTAGCGGCCCCATCAACATACAGCTGCCAACAGTGAGTAGGCTTTTGAAGCTCGGGTGGTGCGGCCGCGCTTGTGACGGCGTTGGGCGGAGAATCGGATTGTTATCCCGTTTGTTCGTTGAAACTCGTTTCCACAATGAAGTCGGGCAACGCCTGAGCCTTGATAGCCTTCCGAGGCTCGTACCGAATATCAAATTCTGTGAGCTCAAAGGCCCATCACAACAAGCGACCAGATAAATCCGGCTTGTGTAGGACCTGGCGTAGCAGAGCGTCCGATTGCACAATAATTGTATGTGATGAAAACCCTTAGTTTGTGGGCGGCTATGACAACACAATAAGCCAATTTCTTGATATTGAAATAGCGACTCTCAACGGGACTTAGAGCCTTAGAGACATAATAAACAGGTTTTTGGAGGGTGCCATCCTCCTTGACAAGTGCTGCGGCTACAGCCCGGTCTGAGGCCGCGAGATACAAAAGCAAAGAATCCCCTAGGCTAGGACTGACCAACAGTGGCGGGCTGGACAATTACGCCTTGAGATTTTTGAAGGCCTGCGAGCATTCTTCTGTCCATGAAAAGGTCTTTCTTCCTTTGAGGATTTTGAAGAAAGGCAAACTTTTTTCGGCGGATTTGGAAATGAACCTTCCCAGAGCGATGATCCTGCCATTGAGTCTCTGCACTTCTTTGATTGTGGTCGGCTCGTTCATGTTCATTAAAGACTCTATCTTCTCGGGGTTAGCTTCGATTCCCCTCTGATTCACTATAAATCCAAGGAACTTTCCTGCCTGAACCCCGAACGTGCATTGGCATGGTTGAGTTTCATTGAATGTTTTCTTACGTTTGCAAAGGTTTCGATAAAGGTCCGCCAGATGATCCCGATGGCTTGATTTCATGACCATGTCATCGATGTAGGTCTCCATGTTTTTGCCTAACTGTGAGCTGAAGACCTTGTTGACCATCCTTTGATATGTGGAACCTGCATTCTTCAGGCCGAATGGCATCATCTCATAGTAATAAAGTCCACCTGCGGCTCTGAAGGCGGTCATTTCTTTATCTTCGTTGGTCATTTTTACTTGGTGATATCCAGAGTAGGCATCCAGGAAACTCAGCATCTCAAAACCAGCGATCCCATCTACCATCTTGTCGATTTGAGGCAGCGGATAGGGATTCTTGGGGCAAGCCTTGTTTAAATCGGTGAAGTCTACGCACATTTGCCACTTTCTGTTGTGCTTTTTGACCATCACTACGTTATCCAGCCAAGCGGGTATTGAAGTTCTTTGATTATACCTGCAGCTAACAGTTTGTCCACTTCGCCTTTTATGGCAACCTCTTTCTCTGAGGAGAATTGCCTTTCTCGCTGCAGGATTGGTTTTAAGTTAGGGTCGACGCTCAGATAATGTAGCGCGACCTCAGGCTCCACACCTCTCATGTCGGTCACCTCTCAAGCGAAAGCGTCCCTATTTTCTTTCAAGAGCTCGATCAGCTCCTCTCTCTCTTTTTCTGTGGTCTACCATCCGATCATTACTTTCTGGTCGGGATATTTCGTTTATGACTGCTTCGATCAACTCATCCTCGGCTATGAAGTCTGGTTGGCCTCGCACCTGCAGTGTTTCAACTTCTACGGATTTTTCAACGATTTCTTTTACCGTGGCGACCTGGATGATATTGGCGTGGAATTCCTCAATTCTTGGTTTTTTGGAATCGACCCTATTCTTGGTCATGTAGTCGAGGAAAAATCCTGGTCGGCTCATGGCGACCCCAATATCGTCTCCCACGTGAAATTTCACCCTTTGGTGTGGTATAGACACCACTATCTAAAACTTTTTCATGGCCTGAATCCCCAAAATCATGTTATAATAGGAGGGGAGATCGATGACCAGAAAGGTTATTACCTCTGTCCGGCAAGGCTTATAATCGCCAAGGGTGATGCTGAGATCGATGGTACCTTTGACCCCCACGGTGTCATTGGTAAAACCTTCTAACATTCCCAAATAAGGCTTCAATTTTGCTTCTCCGAATCCGATTTGTTTGAGACACTTGAAGTAGATGATGTCGCGGCCTGCGCCAGTGTCGACCATGACTCGGTTAACCCCGTGTAGCTCATTAACTCCGATCTTGAGGATGATTGGCACCTCCATGACGCCCTCTACGGTCGTTAGTTCGCTCTTAGTGAACATGATTCCTTTCTCTTTTTCTCCCAAGACTATCGGTTTCTCGAAGCCTCGCGTGTTGATCGAATGTTGTTGCGATTTCAGCTAACTGTTACTGGGGAGGCTTCCGTGAATAACCTGGACTTCCCTTTGATAGGTGCGAGGTGTTCGCCCCTTAGCGGCACCAGTATCACCATCATGTTTATACTTGGAGGCCGGTCCCTCTCTTATCAACCTTTCGATTTCCCTTCTTAGAGTAAAACATTCATCAGTAATGTGCCCGTTATCTTTGTGGTATTCACAGTATTTTGATTTATCACGAGTGCTGGCATCGCCCCTCATAAGACTAGGTCTCTCAATTTGTTCATGAATTTCGAAAAGTATCTAGGACGGTTTCGTGTTGAGAGGGGTGAAATCATTTTCATTAAATTTGTACGGCGCTTGGGTCTCACGGTCTTGGTTCACGCTCTTACCGCATTCCTTCATGCGATCGTCCCCGTGATCCTTTTTATGTGAGCTAGGCTCGGCTTTAGATTTTGATTTTCCCGTGAGAGACGGCGCTTCACTTACCCCCATCATTCTAGCCCTTTCTAGCATTTCCCTTAGGCCCTCTCTAGAGGGCCACAGGTTAAACTCCGTTTTCATCGGACCTTAGCAATTCCTGTGAGGAAGCAAGTTATGATGGTGTCGTCGGGAATATTCCTCGTTTGGTCATAGATCCTAACGAACTGCTCGTAATAGTCCTTTCCAGATTCATTTTCGCCCATGCGGACCTCATAGAGATCCTCGATGGTTTTCTTTGGTTTGCTTGCTGACTCAAATTCTTTCACGAATTTTTCAGATAGATCCTCCCAACTTTCAATCGAACCACGAAGGAGCCCGCGGACCCATGAGGCGGCCCTATCCTGCATACTTCCGACTAGAGCGATACACCAGGCAGATTTGTTCTGGGTTACTAGAGTGATGCGACCCTGGAAGGCTGTGAGCCAATCGTGTGGGCAAGTGTTTCCACTATAGTAGTTGTAGCTAGGATAACTAACCTTTTCTTTGTTGGTGGGCAAAGTTTCGACTATCCTCTTGGCGAGAACGTCGATCCCACAGATTGGAGCAGGTTTTTCAGTGGGCCTCGACTTTTTGAGCTCAGCAAGCTCTTTCTTCATTATTTCCATATGTTCTGCAAGGATCGGATCGTATCTCAATATAGGTAGGGGCGGATTGGCCGCTAACTCAATCCCGTGCTCCGAGACCGCTTGATTCCGCGACTCCTCATGTTGGGCTCGCTTTTCCCTTATTATCAACCGGGCGTCTCTTTCATTCCTTCCTTCCTGCCTAGGTACCACACCCCATTCTGGGAGGCTCAATCAGCTTAGAGTCCGACCCTTTCTTTCTCACCCAGCCTTTTAAAAGCGGACCCTCTTTCTCCACTTTTCTTCTTGAAATTTTTGCGGCTAGGACGGGTAGGGGTTTGGATGATCTCTTGCTCTCCCCGGCGGCCTTTATGACCTGAGGACTGGATGCTCTCTTCAACCTCTACCCTTTGATTCTGGCGTTCACTCTCTGGCGCCTTGTGGTTGGGGTCGCCCCTAGGTTGGATCGCCTCCCGAACTGGCAAAGGTTCTCGGCCTAGTGCCACTAGTCGGGAGTTGGTTAAGTACATTCTTTCGACATAATTGGCATACTCTATCATTTCTGCGATCTCAGACTCTTCTTGAAGCCCTGGTACTTTTTCTGGCACGTCCCGGCTGCGTTGCGGCCTAGGTGTCCCAATGGCATTCTTTTCCCTGCGAGCCTCTTCCAGGGCTGCTTGGGCTTCTTTGGACTTTGATTTCTGATTTATGATGTTTCGAGCGTCGGCGGCGGCTAGGGCATCCCTTTGCGGCCTTCTTCCCTCAGCAGTGGGACTGTCCAGTGTCTCTCTGGCGCCCTCAGCGCGGCTTTGATTGATCGCGCCCCCTTTATCTGGGGTAGGGGGTATTAGCGTGCCCTTACTTCCTGCCATCGCTAGGGATGCGAGATAGTAAGCCTGAAAATGGGATCGATTCACTGATTGTTACCAACTCTGACAACCTTCTCCGGCCGGTGAAGCGCTGCCGTCGGACGAGTTTAATCGCTCTACACTGTGTTTTCTGCTAAAGTGGTTTGGAGGGTTGTTAGTTGTTGTACTGCCCTCTGAGAGTTGGTGGGAGAATTTTCTCGGACGGTGGTAACTCAGGCGAGCTCCGGTCAATCAATACCAATTTCTGGGAAAAAAGGTGATGATTCAAACGCAATCATCCTAGAGACTGGTGTAACCTCCAGTGGGAGAGGCATACATTGTCGGAATTTCTTTTGAAGAGGAGTATTTCCTGATGATATGACAAAGGCACCAAAGCTTTTTTCTTTTGGTGAGAAGACGGAAACAACCTTTTTCTCAGGTTACAACAGATTTGAAGGAAGAACACTACGAGAGAGGTGATTCTCCAATGCCAACTCGTGAGTCTTGTGCAAATCGTGATAAAGCTAACTCATTCGATGTGATGCCACCTGGGTTATCCTTTTTCCGGGTGAGAACTCTGTTGGATCTTGGCGGATGATGTAGGTGACGTTTAACCTCTCCGCCGTATTTAGGCTTTCTTGGGTGATTTCCTTACCGGAAAGCTGGAAAACTATGGTTTCCCGGTAACGGAGCCAACTGATAATGCTGAATATTATCACGATGGCTTAATGGCGGTCGTGAAGACAGATATCTGGCTATTTTTGATAGAATTGTTGTGGTGGCAGCCGGTGAGGCACGGTGGTGAAGTGGTGGAGTGAACAAATGCTAGAGAGAATGAACTTGACAAGAGTTTTGCCTTCATTGTCTATTTTTTGCATATCTTTTTTTTATGAAGTTACATAAGCCCTTCTTTTATAGGCAAGGGAAAGAGCTATGGGCACGGGATATGGACAGATAAGCATAGTATATAATGATGGTAAGCGGACAATACAACTGGTGACGTCGTTACGAAGTTGCTCGGGTCGCGGTCCACGAGCTCGCTTCCTTGCCCTGTCTCGACTTCCCCTTGGTCGCTCCTTTCCTGGACTCGTGCGATCTTCTGTTGATCTCCGACTTAGGTTGCAGACCGGCCCCCTGAGCGACTAAGACCTTGTAGGCTTGAACGCTCGTGGCGGGATCTTCAGCCCGCGACCTTAATCAGATTGTCGCTGCCGACGCTGTGGCCGCGGCCCTGCTCCATCCTGGTGGCTAGATGGGATGTTTCCGGTGACTCATAGGTAGCGGTATATTTAGACGTATCATCTTCCATAAATAACAAATCCCAAAATAATAATAAATGATATAATATTTCATTTTCGCAAGAATGACACGTCTACTCTTTTACCGAAAATCGGAATATTGCATTCCTCCCCCCTTAAGAGGAGTTTCGTCCTCGAAACTTAGACGTACTCAATCCATTGATCTTCCTTAGAAACTCTTTCTACAACACAAACCAACACCGAAACTTCACTTGTTTCCCACGGACAACCCTTGACATCTCCGTTTTGACTACCCACTGAACCAAACACTAATGATTCCCAAACTGAGCCAACTCTTGTATACTCAACTCAAAACTGACCAACCACTTTCTAAACTACTTAAATCGCACTAACCAAAATTTTATTCAACAAACAGTCCTTTATAAACACTTACCCGGATGGTGTCCAAAAAGTTCCTAAGTGTTGAAAGGGTAAGCTTAAATTCTTAGTTATCTTACTTGACACAAGTTGTTTTTTTTTTTTTTGCCTTCATTGATTAATTAAGGCTGACATAGCTAAGTTATCCATTGTTAATGTATCTAAAAGTTAGTTAATTCGCTTAAATAAAATTACAATGTGAAACTAATTCATGTCATAAGGTACTTTAAGAAAATAAACAAACTAAAGGGTACCTGGTATGACTGCATCCAAAGCAAACACTTTTGTCGGTCGGCTCGCACTTCCCTGCTTGTCTCTTTGATTTCTCCTGGCCTTCCTTGAAGGGCAAGATCTTGCACATGACCCGTATCTCTTCAAAAGTAACATCTATTTGTAACTGCCCGACATTCCCCGGAATGGTTCTTTTTGCATTTTAGGCAACTCGGTAAGGCTGATGTTGTGGCTGCCAGTGGTGTTGAGATCTTCTTTACCTCTTGAGACGGTGCTTCATAGTCATCTCCTTGACTGCTCTCGAAGGTTCTTTTTACTCCAAAAACTATTGAGGGTTAGTTCTTTTTTTGAGTAGAGGGTTTGTTTTTAAACGTCTCAACTTCCAACGCCTTGTTCAGCATCTCCTCCATGGTCCTTGGTGTAAATCCCAACATGCCGGCTTGTATTTCCCATGATAAACCATTCTTATACAAAGTCATCATCCTCTTTTCAACTCTCATAATATCCGGGTAGAACCTACCCAACTTATTGAACTTATTGGTGTATTGCGAGACTGTCATGTAAAGGCCCTACTTGTGGCTCAAAAACTGACTCGCTTGGTCCGTTTGTACCATAGCTGGGAAGTATTCATTGTAAAATAGACTCTTAAACACTTCCCAGTCCGTGATCTTTCTATTGCCACTTTCTATAGCATCTATCCAGCTCTCCACTGTCCCAAGTAGAAAATCCACTGCTAATTGTGCCATCTCTACTTCAGGTACATTCATGTTCCTGTAGGCTTTTTCAAAGCTTCTAATCCACATCTCTGCCTTAGCCGGCTCCACATTACCAAAGAAGTCTTGAACCCTGTTTCTTTTCAACTTGGTATACCAGTCAACCGGTGGAGCTTGTTCTTGAACCGGTGGTGCCATTGGAGGTCTAACCGCTTGAGCAACTGGTGGGTAAACCGGAGGGTAAACTGGTGGATATCCAAAAGGTACTTGCGGCGCTTGAGGTACTTGAGGTGGGTATGGTTGTTGTTGTGTGTATGGTGGTGGTTGAGGCTGTTGAGGAGGAATCACTTGTGGCTCGGTTTGGTAAGGGTGGTATCTTTGATGGTGTTGTGGGTTGTGGTAAGGTTGATGTATACCGTAAGGTGGGTAGCCAAAACCTCGCTGGTGATCAAAACGTGGTGAAGGTGGTATCGTAGGTTGAGAGGTGTGACCTACTAGTGGTGGATAGAAAGTCCACTGATGGTGGTGGAACACTGGAGGAGAAGGGTGACTTACCGGTGGAGGTGGAGGGTAGATGTTGGTCATTTGAGGTACATACACTGGTAGAATCCTACTATAGTCACTCTTAGGGGTTCCTCCCAAGGTCCGCATGGGATGTAGTTATACCTTGGTTCCTGCTGAAACTAAGGTCGTGGTGTGTTGTTTTGATGTGGTGAAGGATTCGGTCGCACAAAGCCACCACCGACCACTGTTGTCGGACTCTCCTGCCGTATCCCTGAACTTTCAGCACCATGAACTCCTCTTCTAGTGGTTACCATTCTGAAAGATCACAGAAAGATCAGTACATTACTAAGAGATCTAAAAAACTTATCTTAAGCAAGGAAGTCTAAAAGAAGCTTTTCTCTGATACCAATTGTAACGCCCTGCTCCAGGATACCGAGTCCTTATCCGGAAACGAAACGCTCAGCACGTATAATATTAAATAAATCTAATATTATACGTAAGCCTCTACTACGTCGTATCGAGTTAAGCAAAACGTAAACTAGAAAGACTCAGCAAACACCATAAATGCTACTATGAAAAGAACTCAACATATTAAAGATAGAAATGTGTCCTTACATCAACGAAAATCCAAAACAAAGTACGAGGTCCCAAACAAAATTGTCTTAAAAAGAAGTATAAACTTCCTTACAAACATCTAGAAATAAAAGAACAACATTTGTCTAATGAACGGAAAACAATAAAGTCTAGTGCAACAAGAAATAAAGGAAACTGGACGCATCCTCAAGCATCATCTTCATCACATATCCTCATCATCAAACTCATGGACAACATGTTCATCTTCTCACCCCACAATGCAAACAAAAGAAACACGAAAATGAGGTAAGTACATAGGTACTTAGATAAGAGTGAGAAGCTAATGAATAATTAAACTTTACAACTAAAAGGTTCATATAATTAATTAAATTATCTTTATGTGACCGACACAGCTCTAAGGTTCACTTCATGCTCATCAAATATTGTGACTATTGGTTTCTAACTTAGCTTATCTTTGTTACATCAGAATTCAAGGGCACTACGCATGGTGTAACTCACCACGGAGTAGGTGCAATATATTGGTGGATCACATAAAACATTCAGGATGCCTTTGTCAGGCCAATGCGTGTGCATTCCTCTGAATGCGTGCGTATTGCTCCTGCACAAAATAGAAACAGACCATCCTGCATCAGGAATGCGTGGGCATTGCTAACCAATGCGTACGCATTGAGGGTAGTAAAGGCCCTAAACACATTTTCTACACTTTTAAGATTCCTACTCGATTCCAAACATATTCAACATCAATTATACTCAGGAAATAGCAGAAAACTCAACCTTTACAAAACCAAATCATCCCATACTCCTTTAACAATGAAACGACGTGATTTCTAATATCTACAACACATCAAACATCAACCTTAACATCATAAAACCTAATTAGGCATTAGGAAGAGTCTCTTACCTTTTAGCAAGCAAATCCAACCCAAAACCTTCAGAAAATCTGTAGCACTTTCTAAGGTTTCACTCAAAACCTAATTGATCACAATCAAACTTAGATTAATTGATGATCACGAGCTTCTAAACCAAAGGGGACTACGATTTAACACTTTTTATCACATCTAACTTGATCAAACCATGATAGATCCAAAAGTTAGGACTAAATTTCATACCTTTGTATAACTCCAAGCTTTTGCTATCAAAACGATCATCTTTTCCCGCTGATTCCAAATCTTCAATCCGTTTTGAAAACCGTTAAGAATTTGATGAGAAATTGGAAGAACTCTCTTGGCTTTTCCTTTTGCTCTCAACGTTACTCCAGAGAACGTAGAAACCAAATTTTGATTTTGCTAATAGGTTATAAGAATAATGGGAATTTATTTTCCTTAAATAACAAATCCCAAAATAATAATAACCAAAATTTTCTTTTTTCCTTAATTTGTCCTTTAATTATAATCAGTCCCAAATCCATAAAATATATATATATATATATATATATATATATATATATATATATATACACTTTAATCCAAAATAAATAAATATAATATTTCGTTTTGTAAAAATGACACGTCTGCCACTCTGCATTTTTTTTTCCGAAAATCGGAATATTACATTTGACTAACAATATATTTATTTATACTCCCCAGGGGATGAGAGAATCTTGCAATTTCATTCTTCGTGTATACAATTGTGCTCTTGACGTGAGTTTGGATATTATTATTTATATCGTTCTAAGTCCAAACTAAAGAACATGGTTTCTTATCCGTTTGAACAAGATTGAAGGTTTCACATCATGAACCTGCTTGATGTATGCCGTAGATCCTTTACAGTGGAAGTGTTAAGAATATTGCTTGATGTGTACCTTAGATCGATCCTTTACGATGGAAGTATTAAGAATATTTAGTAACCAAAGAGGAACAACCGGGATTTTAGGGAGAATAGAGGGAATTGAGCAATAGTGACTTTAAATCAAATGATGGAATCAACAAGAACCAATGCTATGAAAGAAGATCGACCCTTCTTGATGATCCTAAAACCATATATACTCCCCGGGGCAAAATGGAAGTCCGTTTAGAGTTTTTCACACAGATTAATAAAGTGGTTAAATGTCATTAATTTTGACGGTAAAAGTCTAGAATACCCTTGACTCTCGTTAATGTAATAGTTGTAAAGTATATTAAAGTATAATAAATTAGGGATAAAAGGAAGAAAAATGTAATAAATACTCTATTGGTATTCTAAATGGATTTATATTATGAGACAAATTCAAAAAATTTAACGGATTTACATTTTGAGACGGATGTAGTGTGTGTGTGTATATATATATATATATACACTAGTCAATAACCCGTGCATTGCACGGGACCGTCGAACGTCAATGCATCGTGGAATAAAAGAACATCTAAACTCATAAATGTATGTTTTATTGCAATCAGTAAGAGAGAATGAAAGAAATCCAAAATGATATATCTTGTACATAAGTAATAAACTCGATCCTACAGAATAACATCAACCATAAGTTGACACAATGAAATGCTATATAAAACCCACAACGACCAAGCCGCAAAGACCAAACTTTATCATCCACAACAATCAAGCCACTTAATCTTAAGTACCTGAGGAAAATAATTGAAGATTTTGTTACGACGTAAAAAGATATAATTATATCGAAGCAATAACAATATAGGCTATTAAATATTAAAAAAGTCGGGTTTTAAATATAAGTTATTATAACTCTAAAAAAATTACGTTTATTGTCTTTTCTTTTATGCATGCGTTTGAAAGCATGAGCACATGCCTCACCCTAATCCACTTTCAGTATGAATGCGGTTTCTGGACGTTCTTTAGAATGCGGCGTTGGTGGAGCATGTAGCACGAATGTGTAAAAATGACCCAACAATTTAATTATGTACTGATCAAAACACTGACGTCCATCAACCTATACCATTGAAACATTTTTTGATTTTATCATATTTCAGCAAGAGAATCACCTCGGGTTCGACGATTAATTGTTAAGCTAAGTGATAATGTTTCATTACCGTTTTCAAACTATTTTGTAGCGACAAAGGCGTAGAGAGGAGAAGAAACTCAGCACCCACACCAGTCAAGCATATTGGCAGACCACCAGTGGGATCTAATATTTCTGCATGAATGCAATAACTGCAAAATAAAAATCAGAATGCAATGAGTATGTAAAATATAATTTGCGAACAATAATAACTACATCGAACGTCTATTTACCGCACTCCTCTACTGTAATTATCTTCGCATTGGGTATCAATACTAAGTTTCTAGATTTGTGCCCTGATCGTCTTGCCCAGTGAACCAAACGTTGAGCACAAATATCCCTTGTATACCTGTTGTATTGTGTTACATGATTATTCCATAAGGAACGATTGTACAAATCTATAGATATTCTGCATTTAGATTATTTGAAATTTACCAATCACTAACAGACGTGCATAAGTCTGACCGGCAATCAAGATTAAACTTTGTGAATTTTGTTGGTTCCTGCAAAACAACCGAGCGAGAAAATTAAAAAATTTGCAAGTTGAAAAATTATATTTACCACATAATATAGTTACCTTGATAGTTGTTCACAGACAACCCACATGCAAGTATGACTTTATCTTCACGTATATGACTCGCAACATGAAGTGCAAAGTGTCCCCACAATGTCATTCGCATTAGCGTCCGTGTAACTCCCCGTTCCCGGACACTGAGTCCTTATCCGGAAAAGGAAAGTTCGGCACGTATAAAATAAAAGTAAATTCATTTCATACGTAAGCCTCTACTACGTCGTATCAAAAACAAGCAAACGGAAGCAAAAGACTCGGGTAATAAATTTCCAAACATCCAAGAATAGAAACAACTTCTAAAGGTGGAAATGTAACTTATTACATTCAAGGGAAAAATACGAATCCAAAAGAAAAGTACGATATTCTCCAAAAGAAACGTAACGGTGCTACAAGTCTCGAAAGACCAAAAGTCTAAAACAATCTAATAAATAATAAATAATGAATAAATGTAATTCTTCAATGAGGCGTCTTCAAACGTCATCATCGAACTCCTCCTCGTAAACAATATCAACCTGTTCGTCTTCTCACCCCCAAACACATAGAAAACATGCATTTGAGGTAAGTACAACGTACTTAATAAGAAAGAAGCTATGACAACAATTATAATTTATAAAGTAAAGATAATTAAAAGTTTAGTTGATTATGTGTGACCGACTCAATCTAGGGTTCACTCCATGTCCATCAACATGAATTGACTAAACGTTTCTACTTAGCTCATCTATGTTACAACCGCACTCAAGGGCACTACGCATATCCAAGCTGGGGATATTCTTGGCAACATATTAGTGGATCACACCAATATCCACGAAGTCTAGAAAAGGTAGACTCCGATAGTACGCACATCTCAGCGGAGTCCCTCCGTACTTAAGGTTTTGTTGACCTACGGAGGGACTCCGCTGAGATGTGCGTACTATCGGAGTCTACCTTTTCTAGACTTCGTGGATATTGATGTGATCCACTAATATGTTGCCAAGAATATCCCCAGCTTGGATATGCGTAGTGCCCTTGAGTGCGGTTGTAACATAGATGAGCTAAGTAGAAACGTTTAGTCAATTACGGAGTTCTTCCACCTTCAGAGGTAGGCATACATCGCGATATAGACTTGTGCCTATCCAAGAGAGACATGTTGTTTAATCTTTTACTAGTCAAGTACGTATTTATTAGGATGATTAACTAGCCACCTAAGTGTTTTCAATTAATCTCCCTCACATTAACTACTCTCTTCCTAGACCACTAGACCTTAACAAGACCTAGCAATTACACAGACAATGACGAATGCTAATTCATCAAAGCACAAGCCTATCATGCCCTTCCGACGGATCCGAACTTCAACTCCCTTTAAGAGTACATTCGGTGTTTTAACTGAACGAATCAGAAGCTCAATTCAGGCTTGTTTATGTTAACCAATGATACCTTATCATAATTAGGGGTTGAAAACAATAATAGTGTGATTATAAAACCCAAAACCAAACTAGAATGATAAAACCGTAAAAAAAAACAAGGCAAAACAGGCCAGACGCCCGTTTGACCTCCCATGGACGCCCGTCCGTATCAGACGCCCGTCCACTAAACCCACAAACGCCCGTCTGCCAAAAACAGCTACATCCTGAATCAAAAATCTAACCTCAGACGCCCGTCTGTCTATTGCAAACGCCCGTCTGGGCTACTAGGGTCTCGGACGCCCGTCTGCCTAATTCAGACGCCCGTCCGCCTGGGATTTTCCCAAAACGCTACATCATCAAGACTCGATTCCAAATCCATTTCTGACCTAATTGGCATCGAATTAAACACAGAAAAACGTGGTAAAACACATATAAACACCCCAAGAATGCCTAGGATCCTTGATCACTGAAAAACACATCTTTTACTAGCATCTACCCGTCTCAAAAACATAATCTAAACTTTACGAATCATAATCGAAATCATAGGAAGAGTTTCTTACCTAATTGCAGCCACAACCAAATTCAAACAGCCTCTGAAAACTGCCGCACTTCCTTCCCACTGATATCCAAACGATGTGCTCCTCACAACGGTTCCAAATCTCTACTCTGATCTGCAAACGGTCAAGCTTTGCTTCAGTTAATTGAAGAACTCCTCCTAACCTTTTTCTCTTCTCAAATTGCGCAGAGAAGGAGAGGAAAAACTGAATTTTCTGATTAACTAGGTTATGGGAATATTGTGTGAAATTTTCCTTAAATACCAATTTCCCATAAATCCCCTTTTTCCATAATTGTCCTTTAATTACCAAAATCAGAATAATCCCTTAAATATATATATAATTCGAGAATTGCATATATATATCAATAATTACATACTTAACTCCCATAAAAGAAAAGAAATAATAATATTTCGTTTTCACAAAATGACACGTCTGCCCTTTCCCGAAAATCGGAATATTACATTCCTCCCCCCTTAAAAGGAGTTTCGTCCTCGAAACTAGAACATACCTGGTAAATCAACAAACTCTTGGAATTCACTGATCATATCATCTTCAACTTCCCAAGTTGCCTCCTCGGGTGAATGATTGCTCCACTGAACCAAAACCAATGGAATCATCCGCCTCTTAATCATCTTTTCCTTCCGGTTCAAGATCTTGATCGGTCTCTCATCATAAGAAAGATTATCTTGTAAAATTTCCGGATCAATTGTAGTTTCAACATCATTCCTCGTCAGACACTTCTTCAACATCGAGACGTGAAACACACTATGGACCCTTGACATCGATTCTGGTAACTTAAGCTTGTAAGCCAACGGTCCAATCCTTTCCAGAATTTCGAAAGGTCCAACATACCTTGGACTTAGCTTTCCCTTTTGTCCAAAGCGTTTCACTCCCTTCATCGGTGAAGCTCGTAGATACACTCTATCACCGACTTCAAACTCCAGAGGTCTTCTTCTAACGTCTGCCCAACTTTTCTGCCTGTCCTGTGCTGCCTTCAGATTCTTCTTAACCAACTAAACCCTCTCCTTAGCTTGTTCAACCATTTCCGGCCCTGTGATCTGTTTTTCCCCAACTTCATCCCAAAACAGCGGCGTTCTACATCTTCTTCCATACAATGCTTCAAACGGTGGCATGCCTATACTTGCATGATAACTATTATTGTAGGCAAACTCTGCTACCGGTAGATAATCATCCCATGATCCACCTACTTCCAAAACACAAGCTCTTAGCATGTCCTCGAGTGTTTGGATAGTCCTCTCAGATTTCCCATCTGTCTGAGGATGAAAGGCCGTACTCAAATCCAACTTGGTTCCAAAGGCTTCTTGTAAACTCTTCCAAAACCGACTGACGAACCTTGTGTCACGATCCGACACTATCGAGATAGGAACTCCGTGTAACTTCACTATATTATCCAAGTATAGTGTCGTCATCTTCTTCAAAGGCATATCAACCTTATATGGTAAGAAATGGGCAGATTTAGTCAACCTGTCCACGATTACCCAAATCGCATCATGCCCTCCCTTAGTCTTCGGTAAACCGGTGATGAAATCCATCGTGATCTTATCCCATTTCCATTCGGGGATATCTAAGGGCTTAAGCATTCCTCCTGGTCTTCTATGCTCTGCCTTCACTTTCTGACAAATATCACATTCTGCCACGAACTTGGCTATCTCTACCTTCATCGAGGGCCACCAAAACCTTTCCTTCAACTCTCGGTACATCTTAGTAGCTCCTGGGTGAACTGCAAAGGCAATCCTATGTGCCTCTTCCATAACTCTCTATCTCAAGTCACCAACATTAGGCACACACAAACGATCCTGGTATCAAAGGTTTCCATTCTTGTCCAAGACATAACCCACTATAGGATTCTCTCTAGCAACTCGCTTCAAATCAACCAAAGCCGGGTCTTCATCTTGATTCTCCCGAATATTATCCATCAACTCAGATCTTGCTAACATCGGCGCCACAAACTGTCGATCCTCAATCTGACCAAACCTGTTGTCGATGAAACTTACGTCTTGTCGATGACCATAAGTTCACGATTTGGGTCGGCGGCTTTAGGATATTGGCACGGACCAATAGAGACAACAATGCACACAACATCTGCATATTCACATTGTAATAAGCTACGGGATCATGAGATAGTACCATTATTATTATCTAAAATAATAACTAATATACCAATTAAATGTCGCATTCCGTGCATTTCAGTAGTGACGTTGGAAAGTTTCATCAGTGTGTAATTTTTATAAGTAATGCCTTCATAATCATTCATCATGTCTAAAATCCTCGTGTCCTTGGTGAAAAGAAGTTGCAAGTTGTTTGTGTTTGCAATGTAATACCCCGGCCCAAGAGGGACAACACGTACACCGGTGAAGCAGTATACATTTCCTTTATGTAAACATGTAGCAAGGTTGTTTATACTTGTTGCATCGTATATAATCCCTTGCATTAGATATCTCTAAAAAAGACCAAGTAGTATTCCATCTCTCAAATGACAAACTTAAAAGGGCATGCAACACATATGAAAAACGTACGTACATCTTTATCGATGAATAACATGAATATTCCTCTTGGGTGTAGGTTAAATACCCTCAATAAGCGAACCATGATGTGCCAATCATGGTCAGCATCAGCATTTATAGAAGATAGAGGTGAATAATGTTGAATGTGTTCTGAGAAGCAAATTGTCAATTGGTGTAAATATTGAGTTAAGCAACATGTCGCAATTAAACAATATCCAAAAAACGTTATAATTAACAAAACAACACATGTCATTACATTATCCACGAATCAAAGGTTCAATCTGGTAATACAATCGCAAATGAATGAAAAATGAGATATATTTAGAAGGAAAAAAAATTCTATTGTATTACAATGTTTATCAAAAGAATGTTATGAAAGAGGAAATAATCATACACGATTAGAAAAATCCCTAAAAATCAAACACTTCTCTGTAAACAACATTTTGTGTGTAATCCGATGGGTCGTCACTTTTGTTAACTGCTAGTATTTTTTGATCGGAAGGAGCAGTAACACGGGACAGTGCCACATAAAGCTGCCCATGAGCAAAAACCGGGTTTGGAAGGTATACACCAATGTTTTTCAGCGTCTGACCTTGACTCTTGTTTATTGTCATTGAAAATGCAACCCTAAGTGGGAATTGTCTTCTTTTTATGAGGAAGGGTAATTGGCTAGTCAGGGGTGTCAATGTGATTCGTGGAATAAGAACCAGATCTCCAACATTAGTCCCTGTTAAGATTCATGCTTCTAGAACCTTATCACCTAGATGCGTAATTTGTAGATGTTTCCCGTTGCACATTCCTGCTGATTGATTCAAATTTCTCAATAGGATTACAGGAACTCCTTTCTTGAGAGCTAAACAATGGTTTGGAAGTCCTGAAAAATCTAAAGAATTTTGGTATTCTGGTGGGTTTAAGTTGTGCTCCATCTCATGTTCTTCATTGGGAGAAACAATATCGGCACTCATGTATGTGCGGCTAACTCCCGGAATGCTAGACAACATGATTTTATTCAGTTTGTTGACATCGATGTTTTTCGGAGCAAGTATTGCACGATCCGACAAATATGTTGTATCGTTGTAGCGCTGAGAAAGATTTGGACATGTGAAGGCAATCAACTCATTCAAAGCGGTAGTACTGTTTTTAATCAAAAACTCCTCAGGTATTTTTACCCAATTCGTCTCACTAGATCAGAATTGATACGGTAGGGGCATTGCCGTCACCAATTGACAAAACCCAATCCAAAAAATCACGGAGCTGCTGGTGTGTGGTATTTGATAAACCACTCGACAAAACGCGCATGTTTCTTGTTAAGTGTAACACACGGAAATGCCTCCAAATTTTAGACTGAGTGATTGTGTACCATGGCTTCCCGTCTTCCTTCAGGCACTATGGGCAAGGTTTGTCTGAAATCACCACCAAGAACAAACAATTTTCCACCGAAAGGACGTTGTTCATCAAAACCATCTACATTTTTCAAAATATCAGAGAATGTCTTGTCAACTGCTTCAAAATCAAATCGGTGCAACATAGGTGTTTCATCCCATATGATCATCGAGGCTTCTCGGATTAATCCAGCTAAATCAAAGTTGTAATTAATATTGCATGTTGAAGTATCATTTGGATTTAAAGGAATCTTGAAGCGTGAATGTGCTGTTCGTCCTCCTAGCGGTAGTAACGCGGCGATTCCAGAAGAAGCAACTGATAATACAATTTTTTTAGATCTAACCCTAGCAATCAAAGCCCTCCACAAATAAGTTTTCCTTGTACCACCACTCCCACAAATGAATAACAACCCTCCAAATTTATTATCGTAGGTGTTGGAAATAAAATTTATGTTTTGATAATAATTCATCATATTTATTCAAAGTATTATCTTAACCTCATTGATGAAGTGCTGAAGCTAGTTGTTATAGTGAAAAGCTAAAAGATGTCTAGAACTGAATGTTTAGGTTTTACTAGAGTCTGATAATTGTATAGGTTACATCGACAAGCACTGTAATAGTTAGTGTGTCGTAAACTGAAAACTGGAAGTCATTCAGAAAACTGGGAATCGTCAAGATAAACAAACTGACTCAGGATACACCAATATGAAAACTGGAGAAGATAAGCTCGCTGAGGGACACAAACTCGGTTGGCCTATCTAGTAGATTGAAGAACTAAGGGTCACAGACTCAGTTGTAGAAGATTGAAGAACTGAGGGTTCAAACTCAGTTATGAAGACTATGTCGAGACTGTAAAGTTAGACTTCAGGCAAGATTGTGGTAACCTGAACTGACTTTATGGATCTTGTATGAAGACCTAAGAATCATAAGGACAATGAATTCTTAGAAGATAATTAGTCATGGTGTACTCTGATTAAGTCAATTATGATCAGATGAAAAACTGGAGCACTGATATTTGAAAAAGAGTAAAATCTCAGTTAATGCTCCAAGTCAGTCAAGAAACTGACAACTGATAAAAACAGTATAAAGCTGATCAATATACTCAGTTTTATATGTCAGTCATCCAACAAACTGATAGTACAGTCGAACGTTTAAAAGGAAGCGATTTTATTGGATGAGTTACTGACAGATCAGAACAGTCAGAAAATATAGCCGTTACAAGATAGATGTTGATACAATTCGAATTGAAGCCAGATGAACGTTGGACCTCACACTATAAATAGAGGACTTTGCACCAAGGATTAGATTCGAAGATTTAACTGATTTACAAGCATTTTGTGCACTAGTCTTATCTATTCGAATTGCTATCATCTCTGCGCTATAACAAGATCATATCAAGAATTTCTTCAAGTGTTCAAGCTACAAAGAATTTATCAAGAAACAGACACTTTGAAGAACCAAAAACAAGGATCAATTTATTGATTCTCAACCCAACTTTGATTCTACATCAAAGGTTTAGACTGTGAAGCAAACCGGGAAGGTTTTGTCATGGACAGTTGTTACAAGCAAATCGGGTAGGTCGTGTTTGTGGTGGTAGCCGGTGAAGACGCATACGTAACCCTTCAAGGACCGGTGTTCAAGCAATTGAAGAGCGACAATTCTACCCGTTCTACAACTTGTTTAGATAGTGAAGCTAGGGATTAGCCAAGGACTATTGTTTAGGACTTTTTGTAACAGTTCACCTCAAGAAGTTCTAGTGGAATTTTCCTCCGCACCACAGGGGAAGAGAGGACGTACAAGATTACACCACCTGGAACCTCTATAATATCTGCCTTATTTACTTTACGCATTTATTTATTTATTCAACATTTACTTACGCCCATTTGATAGTTGATTGTTATACACTTCACAGTTCACATACTGATATTCACCAGAATTTAGTTTATCATACTCAGCTTTCATAAAGGATAACAAGATCAAGAAAAAGGCTAGAACTTTATCCGCTGCCGGTTGACTCAGTTTTTGCTTAAGTCAGTTTGACTTAAACTCAGCTTAGTCAGCTTAACTCCACACAAGTTTTAACTGAACCATAATTTTTTTTAAATCCAGTTTAGGGAAAGTTTTTGGTGACAAGTTTATTCACCCCCCCTCTAAACTTGTGTTAGCCTTTCCAAGGGACCAACAATTTGTATCGGAGCAGTGTTTCTTTGACAAGATATCATTTGCTCTATATCTCCTCTAGTTGTTCTCATTTGAAAGCTCAATTTCCAGTTAATTTACTATCAGTCTTCACTCACTCACAATGGATAACAATCAATATGCAAGACAGATGCTTATATGCAACATGGACAGATTTGATGAATATAAACGTCGTATGCAGGCTTTTCTAGCGGCTACTCATGATGAAATGATGGATGTACTCACTGATGGACCTATTCGGATCACTCATATGCAACCGATGGTGATAGACAAATTCGAGTTCCAAAGCCTAAAGCTGAATGGACCAGTGATGATCGCAAGCGAAACAATCTCAACAATGTTGCTATGGACTTTATCCTCAGAACTCATGACAGCAACATGTATTTGAAGGTGAAACAATGCACAACTGCTAAGGAAATGTGGGACAAGCTTCAGTTAGTTTGCGAAGGAACTGATTCAATCAAGGAAAACAAAATTTCTATTTCAAAACAAAAGTTTGAAAATTTCAAGATGAAATCTGGAGAGACCATTGACCAAATGGAGACACGATTCAGTGCTATCATGGATGAATTAGATCTACTCAAGATAGAGTACTCAAAGAAAGTTATCAATACAAGAATCTTGAAAGCATTACCAATGTGCTGGAAGATGAAGGTCACTGCTATGGAAGAATCTAGAAGACTTGACATAGAGGATTCATTCAAAATCTTCTCAAATTTGATTATGAATTCAGAGAAGATTTTACAAGTACAGCTACAATAATTAAAGCTCTGGAAGAACCAAAGACCACAGCACTTGCAGCAGCATCAAATGATTCTCAAGAAGCATCCACAAACAATCTTCAACAGTTGGATGAAATGGAGGAACAAATGGCACTAATGATGAGCAGAATCAGAAGGATGAAGAATGGTCATCCTGTAACCCAAAAGTTCATTAAGAAGACTCCTGAGAAAAGAAAAGACGATGATTATCTCTGTTTCAACTGCAAGAAACCTGGACATTATAAAGCTGAATGTCCAGAACTGACCAAGAAGACCCCGCCAAGAAGAGTTGGTAGAAGAGCACTCCTTGTTGGAGATGAGTCAGATTATGAAGCTGGTACTGAAAGATTATCAGATGACACAGCTTTAATGGCACACATGGAAGACCCAAATGAGGTATGTGAATCCAATTCTAAATACTCTTCAGCTCAGATTTCCATGCAAAATGCATGTTCTTCGACTGCTGACTCCAATCCAAAAAATCTAGAATTATAAGAAACACTTGACGAATTGATGAATCAACTAGTAAATATTCAAGATGGTTATGAATCAATTAAAGCCGAGAAAGAAAATCTAATTCTTGAAGTTGAAAGATTGAAGTCTGAACTAAAAATGTTGAAACTGACTAAAACTGAAAAAGAAAAGATTCAGTATCGATCCTCTTGCATCGACGAAAGCAAAGAATCGAATCATTTGCTCAATCAAGTTTAGTTACTGGATTCAAATCAGGAAAGCCGTATGGAGACAAGACGGGTTTAGGATTTGATACACAGAAATCTTCCAAGGATAGAACTACCAAAGCTGCTGAACCTAGTACCAAAACTGGTATTAAGTTTGTAGCTGAGCAACTTCCACAAACTAAGAAAATTGCTGAACCAGTAAAGCCAGTATCACATAGGATAAATCATTTTTCTAAGAAGACAACTGTATCTACCAACAAAGGTAAACAAATGGTAGAACAGCTGTATCTAAAGGAAACCAAAATGGCAAATCAGCTGCCAGATCCACAAAAACCAATCAAGTCAAGAACCATAAAAATTACAATCAATGTAAATCCAAGAATGTCAATCATTCAAAGATTCACACATTCAGGGGGAAAGGAAGATTATATCCCACTGATGATGATTGGAATTTTACTGCATCTACTAATAAAACTGATAATAACAATCAATCCAGACAGAAAACTTATCACAAGTTTCAGTCCAAAACTCAGCAGAGAGCTAATCTCAATTCTCAGAAAAAGTCCCAGTACCAAGGTCAGTCCAGACCTCAGTACAGAAGGAATGATGGTTATTATTATTCAAGTTTTAATATTAGAAAGCATGATGGAAATAAATTTTAGTCAAAAGATCTGAGAGATCATATAAAAAAGACACAATCCAAACATAGATACTATGGGAGTGTGGCTTACATATATGAAAACAAGTGCAACAATATCCGAAGAATACCTAAAGGATATATTCCCATAGTTGTACTGACAATTGACCCCCATGGACCCAAACTGAGTTGGGTACCTAAAAATATTTAGTTTTTATTGCAGGATATGGTACTTTGACAGTGGTTGCTCTTGGCACATGACAAAGAGTAAAGACTGTCTCAGTAATTTTATTGCAAAAGATGGACCAAAAGTCAATTTTGGAAGTAAAGACAAACATGGATACACCAAAGGTTATGGCACCTTAATCAGGAATGGACTTACAATCAAGAATGTATCTTATGTAGAAGGATTGCACTACAATCTACTCAGCACCAGTCAATTCTGTGATATGGGATACAAAGTTACTTTTGACAAAGAATTATGCGTTGTCGTCAGCGAAACAACATATCGAGTTGTCTTAGCCGGAAGAAGAAAAGAAAATATGTATGTAGTAGATTGGACAACTGCCGTTGCTGAAACTTGTTTGGTTGTGCATACCAAATCGGAAATCAGCTGGTTATGGCACAAGAAACTGAGTCATCTAAACTTTGATGATATCAACACACTTATTAAGAAGCAGTTAGTCATTGGACTACCAGAGATCTCATATAAGAAGGATAGCTTATGTGACGCTTGTCAACAAGGAAAGCAAACAAAAGCAAGTTTTAAGACCAAGTCTCAGCATTCAACAACCAGACATCTGGAACTACTACACATGGATTTATTTGGACCTATCACACCAATTAGTATCAGTGGAAAGAAGTATACATTAGTGGTAGTAGATGATTTTTCAAGGTACACTTGGGTAATCTTCTTAACCGAGAAAAGTGAAACCAAGCAAAGACTTACAGAATTGCTCAAGAGACTTCAGAATCAAAAAGGAGTATCAGTTGTGAAGATAAGATCAGATAAGGGAACTGAATTCCTCAATAGTGTGATTATTGAATATTGTGAAGAAAATGGTGTTTTACACCAACTTGCTGCCACAGGAACACCTCAACAGAATGGTGTAGCTGAAAGAAGAAACAGAACACTCAAGAAGCAGGAAGGACTATGATATGTGAAGCAAAACTACCTGAAAGATATTGGGCAGAAGCAATTAACACAGCTTGTTACACACAGAACATAGCTCTCATGAACAAAAGCCATGAGAAGACCCCTTATGAAATTTGGAATGGAAGAAAACTAAATGTTTCTTACTTTCATGCTTTTGGAAGCAAATGTTTCATACACAATAATGGGAAAGATCAACTTCATGTTTTTCAGCCCAAAGCCGATGAAGGAATTTTTCTAGGATATTCAAGTGTCAGCAAAGCTTTTAGAGTACTAAATAAAAGGACACTCAAGCATGAAGAATCAATTCACATAGTATTTGATGAACCAAACTTCCCTGGTGAAACAACTGAAGACAGAACAGAACCAGTTTCTCAGTCACAGTTACCAGTCTTGCCAGAATCAGTTTTTGTTGACATTAGAAGACTACATATTTCAGAATCTTCAGATCCAGATCAGTCTCAGTTTCCAACTACTCAACAAACCACACCTGAACTACATGTTTCTGATCCAACTACAGAAATTCAAGATCCAGTTCTTGAAGAACCAGTTGAACAAAACCCCTTGATGCAAGCACCAGTTCATCAATGGATGAGAGATCACCCTGGAGAACAAGTTATTGGTAATACTCAAGCTGGAGTTCGAACAAGACATCAACTAGATGCAATGATTGCATGTTTTCTATCTCAATCTGAACCTAAGGATTTAGAAGAAGTTTTGAAATATCCAGATTGGATACTAGCTATGCAAGAAGAATTGAATGAGTTCGAAAGAAATCAAGTATGGGAATTGGTGGAAAGACCAGTTCATGTGAATGTCATTGGAACCAAATGGGTTTTCAGAAACAAACTTGATGAAGATGGGAATATCATCAGAAACAAAGCTAGACTTGTAGCTAAAGGAAACTCTCAAGCAGAAGGCATAGACTTTGATGAAACTTACGCACCAGTTGTAAGATTTGAAGCAATCAGACTATTTCTTGCCTTTGCAGCTCATAAGAAATTCAAAGTTTACCAGATGGACGTTAAAAGCGCATTTCTAAATAGAATTCTTGAAGAAGAAGTATATGTTCAACAACCACCTGGATTTGAAATCAAAGATCAAGCTGATAAACTTTTCAGACTAAGGAAAGCTCTTTATGGACTTAAACAAGCACCAAGAGCTTGGTTTGAAGCTCTATCTCAGTTTCTAGTAGATAATGTTGGTCCCTTGGAAAGGCTAACACAAGTTTAGAGGGGGGGGTGAATAAACTTGTCACCAAAAACTTATCTTAAGTTGAAAAAGCCCCAGGAACTGAGTTTCTCTGAAACTCAGCGATCTTCGGTTCGGTTTGTTCTGTCCCTTAACTTGTGTGGAGTTCGTCAGCTCAAGCGAATGTAAGTCAATACTGACTTATATTCAGTCTTGTTAACTGGCAGCGGATAAAGTAATAGCCTTTAGTGCAATAGATGTGTAAACAGAAATCTAGACCTTCTATGTATCAGTTTTGTGATGACTCAGTGTCTGGTGTTTGCTGAGAGATAATACAATAAATAAAACAAACACAAATGCATAAAGTAAATCAACACAAGATTTGTTTATGGAAGTTCCGGGTGGTGTAATCCCGTACATCTCCCATTCTCCTGTGGTGTAGGAGGTATCACTAGAATAATGAGATAACCGTTACAAAATCTTAGCACTATGACAGTCCTTCACGACACCCTGGTTTCACTGTCTACACAAAATGAAGAAAGGTGAGATTGCTCCCTTCATTCTGCACACTGATCTTTCGGAGGTGGAATTGCTCCTTCACCAGCTCACCACTAACACATACACACAGCCCACAGACTGCACCAATTGCTGTAGCAACACCGTAAGAGAAAAGGTAGAATTGCTTTTCTCAAACTATGCACGGCCAACCCTTTTTCACAAAGGTTAGGTTTAGAATCAATCACAAGATTAATTCAGTGAGCTGTTTGATTCTTCTGGATCTGGCTTTGTAGCTCCAAGATGCCTTCTTTCCCCCTCTGTGGGTTACTGGATCTTTCTTTGAAGTCTTCAAGGCAATTCCGTTGGCTTCCCCTTGTTCTGAATATATCTGATCTGATTTTATGGATCTGGATTTGGATCTTTGAATATATGCTTGTAAAGCTCCTTTTCTGATCCTCCTCTCTCTTTCTTTAAGTGATTCTCTTGTGTATTTATAGGGGTGATGTAACGATCACTAGCTCTTGTAGCCGTTACACTTGTCGTTTTGCCAACGTTCATATGTACGATCTTTTGTCGTATTCTCAGTTTGAGTTCAACAAGGCCTTAACTCAGTTTTCTACTCTTCTTCAAAACTGAGTACCTTGTGTACTTACTATCTGACTTCAATTGACCAAGTCAGAGTACACCAATCAGTTTCTTCTTACTTGGTAACTGATAATCTTTGTCCTTAAGATTATTCGGTTATACATGATCTATAACTCGTTTCGGTCACCACGGACTTACTCGAATCCCGACTTATAGTCATGACTTAATCGACTTCTAACCGAGTTTGCCACCTCAGTTCTTCAATCTTCAACAACTGAGTCTGTGTCCCTCAGTTCTTCAGTCTTCTAGATAAGCCAACTGAGTCTGTGTCCCTCAGCGAACTTATCTTCTTCAGTTCTCTTATAACTGAGTTTGAACCCTCAGTTCTTCAGGTGCATATTCAGTTTTCTTATCATAACTCAGTTTCTTTGTTGTGACCCAGCTGTTTGCCTCGTTCCTATTCTATTACAATGCTTGTCTGAAACAACCTATACAAGGTTCAAACTCTAGATAGAACTTATACATTTATCTCTAGACCATTTCTTGCTTCTTCTTTCATTATGCACTATAACAGTTAGTTACGACTTCATCATCATGGGTTGTAAGTGACTTGTCTAATTACGTGACGAATCATCATCAAAACATAAATAATATTTCCAACAGATAATGGATTCATCAAAGGGACTATAGACAAAACATTATTCAGGATGAAGAATAGAGAAAATACTCTACTTGTTCAGATCTATGTTGATGACATTATTTTTGGATCAGAAGATGAACAATTATGTGAGAAATTTGCAAGTTTAATGAAAAGCAAATTTCAAATGAGTATGATGGGAGAATTGAATTACTTCCTTGGATTACAAGTTAAACAATTAGATGATGGAATTTTCAGTCACCAAACAAAGTACACAAGAGAACTTATCAAAAAAGTTTGGTATGAAGAAATCAACTGGAATTTCTACACCAATGGGGACCAATATCATATTAGATGAAGACAAAGAAGGCAAAGATGTTGATCAAAAACTTTACAGAAGGATGATTGGAAGCTTACTCTATCTTACAGCAGGCCAGATATATCATTTACTGTTGGTGTATGTGCAAGATTTCAGTCAAAACCAAAGGAAAGTCATCTCACAGTTGTAAAGAGAACTTTGAAATATCTGAAAGACACAGATGGAGTTGGAATTTGGTATTCAAAAGAAGGAGAATTCAAGCTAATTTCTTATTCAGACTCATTATGCAGGATGCAAAGTGGACAGAAAGAGCACATCAGGCACATGTCAGTTACTAGGAAATAGACTTGTGTCTTGGTTTAGCAAAAAGCAAAACTCAATCTCAATTTCAACAGCTGAAGCCGAATACATAGCAGCTGGAAGTTGTTGTGCTCAAGTTTTATGGATTAGACAGCAATTAAGAGATTATGGGATAGAAGAAGGAACAATTCCCATAATGTGTGATAACACAAGTGCAATTGCAATCACTGATAATCCAGTTACACTCAAGGACAAAGCACATTGATGTGCGTCACCACTTCATAAGAGATCATGCAGAGAAAAAGGATATACCAGTTCTTTATGTACCTACTGAAGATCAGTTGGCAGATATCTTTACAAAGCCATTGGACAAAGAAAGATTTGCCAAACTAAGAACTGAATTGGGGATAATTAAAGTCAGTTGAGTCAGTTAAGCCAGAAATTCGTCAAGGGGATTAATCTTTGTTATGATGGGTGAAATCACATAACAGATTAGTCATTGACATCAACAATTTCAAACTGATTAACTAGAACTAACAGACTTTATTGAAACTGAATGATTTGACGAAACTGGGAGTTATCTCTAAAAACTGACTTCAACATCAGTTTTCATTTCAGTCAATTTTAGTCAAGGGTTGACAAGATAAAAGCGACAGGGGTTATATCGCATTTAATACCGGCAGTTTCTTTTTGTCAGAATATGTTGCGTGTACACCCCATTACTGTCAAAACAGTACATGCCTTGGTTACCCAAACCATCATGGAATTTGAAAAGTTGTACTAACCAACCGTCAGTACACTGCCCCTACATATTCAACCCCCCGTTCACACTTCATAAAAATCAAAATCAGATTTTTCACAACCCAAATTCATCTCAAATTCAATCTCTGTGTTCACACCCAAACATGGCCACGTCAAAGAAATCACAAGAAGAAAGATTGATAACAGAGCTAGATGAGTTTTCATTCAAAATTTATGAAGCTATGTGTAAAAACACTCTGTTAGCAAGTTACATCTGCGAGAAGATTCAGAAACAACCAGGATTAAGAAACATTCTGGAGGTTACCTTCAAAGAAGAACGTGACTTGGAAGGTATTTTGCAGTTCTGGCAAAATATGCGTTTGGTAAGAGACTCTTTAATCACAACAGTTCATGGAGATCGCATTGTCATCAATGAAAGAGTTATGCGGTCACTATTTGGTTTCACAAATTCATCTGTGACATCAATAGATTTGACTACTCTACCATTGGATAGGATTGCATTTCTGAAGCAACTAACTTTTTCTACGGAACCAATAGAAATTGGTATTCATGTTGACAAAATCAAGCCAGAATTAGGACATCTCAGTAGATGGCTCAGCAAACATGTTATTGGAAAATCCAAAGGAATCAGTACACTATCCGAAGAGAATGTTTATCTGATGAACATAATTTGGGACGAAATAGAATTCAATTGGGCAGGTTATGTAGTCAATCAGATAAAGAAGCAACATTTAGCTGAATTAGACAGTGTACAAAGAGCTCAAGCTGAAGGACAGGCAACTGTTGGTAGATTCCGACTGAAGAAAACACTCAGTGGAATCATTCAATTTTATCTCGAAAGACTCAAGGAAGGGAAGCAAGCAAGGGAAATTGCAGCAATAACAAGAACAACTTCCCAACCTAAAGCTAGTCAGAAAACTGTGTCTCAGCAGGAAGCTGAACACAAAGGAATTAAGCGAAAAGCTGAATCAGCAGAGGAAAGATCAGTTGTAAGATGTTTGTACCCAGAAACTTCAAGTAAGACAGCACCAACTGAGGGGAACAACAACAACTGACAACTGAAGTTTCAAAGAAAAACACTCTTGCTGGTGATACTTCTCAATTACAACATCAATCAGATCAAAGCAATCAGCCCCAGTTTTTGAAGCTGATAGAATTGTCAGACTGATGAAGATAAAGCTTAAACCAGAAGATTCTCGTGATGTTAGTCTACAGACTGAAGAAAAGTTACTCTTGCGAGAAATTGGAAATCAGAGATCTATATACTCTATTTCCTATATCAGAGTTTCTTGAAAATTGTTTCAAAAGATTTACCGAACTAGCTCAACGAAGAGAATCAGCCACATCATCTATTCCCAAAGATACATCAAAGGAAAAGGATGATGATGAAGATGATAATACAAGGAAAGAAGCTGATGTGACTACAGTTTTACTTACAGAAACTCAACCTCAACCTCTTGCTACTCAATCTGTAAGTCAGCAAGAAGATTTGCCAGTTGGAAATCAGACAACTGACACTCAGCAAGCAGCTGATGGAATTGATAATCAACAACTTATGATTATTGAAGATATCACTCAGTCTAAGGATCAAACTGAAACAACATATGATCCTTCTGATATCCTAACAAAGGATGAATTGGCCAAAGTTCATGAGAACTTGAAAATTGTGCTCAGTCACAGGGATGTACAAAACGGCCTTCTATCAAACATTTCTGGATATCTAGATTATAGAACTAGAACAGATGTCTCAGTTCATGCAAGACTAGGAATGATCCACAAGTCAAGTTCAAGTTCTGCTTCAGAAATTCTGTTACTTAAACAGAAACTTGAAGACTCAACCACAGTAGACAGGGAAACACATGCTCAGGCTCACTGGCATATGAATCAGCACATCTACGGGTTAGAGAATCAGCTTAAAGAAGTACTTGCTTCTCAGCAACGTATATCAGCTGACCAACAGGCAACCCATGCTTTGGTAGATCAACTGTATGATGCCAAAAAGGGGGAAGCTGAAGAAGAAAAGATGAAGTTACTCAGAGAAATGAAGCGACTTGAAGACGAATTGGAAAGATACAAATCAGATCCTAAGTTCTTAAAGAAAGAGTTAACTAACGAGCAGCTCATTGTGAAATACAGTCAACCCGGAGATCGGAGAGCTACTCTTACAAAGGATCTGTGGATGAAGTTTGTCAAAGATCATAATCCTATCAAAGCCAAGTACAAGGATAAGACTATTGAAGAATCCTTGAACTACTTCTTATCTGATGAACTCCACAATCAGAAAATGGCGCAATACAAGAAGATCAAAAAGATTGAAGACAAAACTGAACAGATGAAAGCTGATGTAGTAGAATTTGAAAATACTACTTGAAAGAATCAGATTTACCAAAGTTATTTCTATGGAGAAAATGGATAGAAGGAAGTCAAGTTGACTACAACAAGACCTTTTCAAAGGAAGACTCCAAGCTAGAAAATGACTATCGTCTGTATGACAAAGAGATGAAGTTTATTTCAGTGAAACAAAAAGCACAGAAATAGCTTAGTCCTCGGTCAAAATTATTTGGACTAAATGTAACTATTCCAGTTTTTGCGTATTCTAATGAAATCCAGTTTTCCAGTTTTACATTGTTTTGATCTTTAAGCTTTTCTTTTAGGGAGAGTTTTGGCATCATCAAAAAGGGGGAAATTGTTGGAAATAAAATTTATGTTTTGATGATAATTCATCATATTTATTGAAAGTATTATCTTAACCTCATTGATGAAGTGCTGAAGCTAGCTGTTATAGTGAAAAGCTAAAAGATGTCTAGAAATGAATGTTTAGGTTTTACTAGAGTCTGATAATTGTATAGGTTACATCAGACAAGCACTGTAATAGTTAGTGTGTCGTAAAACTGAAAACTGGAAGTCATTCAGAAAACTGGGAATCGTCAAGATAAACAAACTGACTCAGGATACACCACTATGAAAACTGAAGAAGATAAGCACGCTGAGGGACACAAACTCAGTTGGCCTATCTAGTAGATTGAAGAACTGAGGGTCATAGACTCAGTTGTAGAAGATTGAAGAGCTGAGGGTTCAAACTCAATTATGAAGACTATGTCGAGACTGTAAAGTTAGTCTTCAGGCAAGATTGTGGTGACCTGAACTGACTTTATGGATCTTGTATGAAGACCTAAGAATCATAAGGACAATGAATTCTTAGAACATAATTAGTCATGGTGTACTCTGATTAAGTCAATTATGATCATATGAAAAACTGGAGCACTGATATTTGAAGAAGAGTAAAATCTCAGTTAATGCTCCAAATCAGTCAAGAATCTGACAACTGATAAAAACAGTATAAAGCTGATCAATATACTCAGTTTTATATGTCAGTCATCCAACAAACTGATAGTACAGTCGAACGTTTAAAAGGAAGCGATTTTATTGGATGGGTTACTGACAGATCAGAACGGTCAGAAAATATAGCCGTTACAAGATAGACGTTGATGAGAGACAAGTTAATGATCATTATTACGACATTTTACCCCAATATTGATACCACTTTGAGCATTATTGTACCAATTTAAGTCAATAATTACTTAATTTTATCCAAATGTATAAGTAGTAATTATTATGTAAATTATTGTATTTTACTAGGTTTTATACCGGTTTAGTGATATGTGATAAAAATATGATAAAAATTACTATATTTTATAAACGTTTTATTTTTCACTATTATGTTAAAACTAAAAATATCATAACTAAAGACTGTAATATTAACCTAAAAAGAGTCAGTAAAATTCAATGCAGTTTACGAACTTTTATTGTCAGATTTACTCGCGGTTCGTTTCTTTGTATTCGGGTAAGAAAGATAAGATTTACTGCGGAGACAGAACTAAAGACTGGATAACGAGATGAGAGTTTTGCCTGACTGAAGAAGGAATACTTGGAGCCCAAGGCCATCAAAATATTCCACGTAACGACATGTTTTGAGCCTAAAAGATGTATTTTGATGGATGGAAGAAGGTGCCATAAGCTAACGAGTTCAAACGGATCAATTGTCCTGAATGCTTCTACCGTAAAATATCTACGACAGACATTTGACCCAACGTAGAGGCATTTTCTGAGGCAGAGTTCTTCATAAAAGTTGTAGATATTCAAATGAGCTTTCCAACGCATTTTGAATCACGTCAATTGGAAGTCTACAACTCAAGTTATGGCTATTTCATCGATAAGCGCCGCAATAGAAACGCCGGGAAAAGTGGAGATATTCTCCCAACTTGATTATATTCTCCTAGGGGTGCATGTGAGGAGTCATGATTGACTCTAACAAACTTCTAATAATATCCAACGCCATGTGCTCTTATATATATATATATATATATATATATATATATATATATATATATATATATATATATTTATCTCTCCCTATAAATACCTCCCCAAATCCATCAAAAATCCTTGCCCCTCTCTTCTCATCTCCTCCCCATTTCTTCCATTTCCCCTCTTCTTCCATCTCCTTTCTTCTCTTTTCTTGTTTTCATTTTGGGCCCATATATATATATATATATATATATATATATATATATATATATGTCGATGTATATATATATATATGCATATGTGTATAAATAAATAGAGTAGTATCGTTGTAATGCTTGGATTTATTATCGAAGATTGTTGTCTCGGAAGCCGTTGTTACTTTCACGAGGATTAGGCTCCAATTCGGCGGTTGTAATCGGTAATTTTCTAATGTTATTATGTTTATTATTTCTATCTATTTATATACATATATATATTAGTAGTAGTAATATCTAGCCAAGATATGAATCGAATTAGTTAATCTTTTTGGTAAAATGGATGATCGACTCGGTAATAATGATTAAAACCAATTATAATGAATCTTTTTCTACCTGAGCTTAATGAAACGTTAATATTGACATAGCTAATCAATATAAACAGAATCGTAACCTAATGACAAACTAAACGGTGAAGTTAGGATATGAGAAAAAAGGTAGAAAAACCGGAGGGTAAAAATGGCCGAGTGAAAACGTGACAACGGAATCCTATTTCCTACCCGGGGGCAGATTTGTCTTGGGAAAGATTAATCTTATTAAATTTGTGCTCAAGATCATAATAATGTTAAAATCAACAGTTTAATTGAAACTAACACCGGAAAGTTAAATCGATCCGCTTGACAACCGGAGCCTTTTGAATAACATCGGCCGTCTGACAAACGGAATAACCTCTTTTATCCGGGGTAGATTTGTACTCGGTACCTGTTCAGACTAACTGAGATTAGCATGGGGCAGTTGTGGAGATTAAACTGATGACAATTTGACATATGACAATTTCATACGCTCGTGTGAGGAGGAGTTGTCTAGCTTAGGAGTACACCGGTTCATATATAATTGACCTCCTTGCATCAAGGAAAAGATCCGTCTCATTCAATTCTACTAAAAAAAGATATTGATTCAAGTAAAGTATTCTTGGCTAGATCTAAAAATATATATATTATTTATTTTTTTACGTTTTACTAACATCTAACTAATCTAACGATCTAACCCGATAAACCGATAAAACTGCGACTTAGATCGAGTTAATAATAGCTTCTTGGTGTTTAACCACACTTTGAATTAGATCTTCATTTCCCTGAGGATACGACCTGACTCACCAGACTAGCACTACAATTTGACCCGGTACACTACCGGTAAGGATTGTATAGCCTAGAAACAGTCCGTCAGCTTTCTGGCGCCGTTGCCGGGGAAACGACGCTAATTCATTGTGTTCGAATGGTTTCTACTTGTATTAGCTCAAAATTCTCGAGGATAAGTCAACACTCTTCTTATCACATTTCTTTTTTTTATTTTCTGTTGGTACCTACCTTCTTTTAGTTACCAATTTTCTTCTTCTACAAAATTCGAGCATTTTCTATTTTAGATAGTTGATGACCAGAAGTGGTAAGGCCCCACTCACTCTTTATAAGCCTGACATAAACACTTACGAAAGGCAGTTAAGAGCAGAGAGTAAACGAGGTCATATCAGTCAGGGAAATCCTGACCAAGGATCATCTTCAAATCGAAATAAGAAAATGGCCGCTGAGAGTAAGGATGAGGAATGGGTCAAGGTTCCTAAAATATTGAAAAATCCAAGAATGGGTAGGACCTTGTTCAATGAGCAGGTTAAAAAGGAATCAAGTTTGAAAGGGCCAATTCAAACCGAACCTTATCCGGCTCAACCCAAATTCACCTCGGTTCAATCTGATAGGGTAGCACCATATCCAGTGCATATTTTGAAGAAGAAGGTACTGAATGATGACACACAATGTCCTCCACATGCACAATCATTCAAGGAAGCTTCACCATCTTCGTCTAACGACAAGGGTAATGGAAGTATACATTCTAACCCTGCTTTGATTGATCTTGAATTACTTCCCTATTCCCCGAAAAAGGAAATCAAAAAGATGAAGTTGGATAAGAGGTATGCATGTTTTCTTGACACTTTTCGGCACTTAACTATTAATACCCCTTTGATCGATGTTCGTAAGAGAGAGCTTAGTTTGGGAATTAATGATGAGCGCGTTGTCTTTAACATTTACAATTCATTGAAATATCCATGCACTACACTAGAATCTTGTTCTTGTATGGACACTTTGTGTCCCCTTGTTGTGGATCGTTCTAACACGCAGGTAGTTGAAGAAGATGACTCTATCAATAATATGAAGGCTCACAAACCGAAAGCTCGAAAATCAAAGGAAAAGGTCAAGAACCGTTGGATTCGACGGCATTCGTCTAACATATGTTGGAGACCAGTATTGATAAAAAAAAAGACGGATGAGGTGCGTGAGGATGACCCACCACCCGTGCATTAAAAACTGAAGCAAGGAAAAGTCTAGCAATAGACTATAAATATAGTGAAATCACGGGTACTATCCTTCCTATTTACTCATTAAGCATTTATTTCTAGTTGATTCGTGTGCTTAATTGTTACATGCTTTGGTGAGTAATTGTTAGAAGTATCCCATTTAGTTTAGTATATTATATTAGTTGCTTAAGTTTGTCGAGCAAACGACGTTAACCAAAAGCGCTACCGGGAGGCAGCCCGTAAAAATGTTAAATATAATAATTACTCATACTTTGGATGATACTTTGCCAATACTTCGGATTGATTTTCATTTTGTTTCACCAAGTCTCAGGATGAATGTTTGAATGTCATTAAAAAGGGAACGATTAGGTGGTTATCCGAAAATCCCGATGGAGAAAAAAGAGAAAAATTCAAATGCGTCATTTCTTGGACTTAGGTTGTTCGAACGATTTGAAATAACCCTTGAGGATCTGCGTATAAAAGACTCAGAGTTAATACTTTGCCATACGTTACATTTCATGATCTAGTCTGTTTTAAATTTCAAATAATGTGTGACATGTATTACTTCAAATACTATGGAATTGAGGAGGTCATAACTTTAACCCACCCACCCACCCTTTAATATCATCCGAGTATTTGTTTTGACTTGTTTTAGTGCACCATTGCTTTCCCAACAACTTATTTACGCTCACTTTACATTGAGGACAATGTAAGTTCGTAAGTGGGGAGTGGAGTCGTTGGTCTAGCAATGGAATTAATGTTTATTTTGTATCAATAAATCCCTTAGTTTTCGATTTTTTTTCAAGCATTATTTAGTTGATTAAAATAAATTGTATAAGGTATATATTTCATGGATTTGAAGATATAATGATCAATTTGGATGTGTATAACCAACGTGAACCGTAAGTGCATTGTAATTCCAAATATATTTGTGTAACATGAATTCCTTCACGTAAAGCCTTTGATATTGAAGCGGAAAAATTTTAAACTGTATCCATTCAGTATCCTAGTGGTTATTCTATAGATAATTGCAGTAACTTAGTACCTAATTTTTGAACGTGTACTGTGAATATCTGAAGGTTTGAATGTGATAGAAAGGATATAAGTTAAGTGGAATGAAAGGAAGAATATAAAAAAAAAAAAAAAATAAAGATGAACTATTTATATCTCGGATGTAGCTACCAATGATTTGAGTGCAGTAGGGCGTTATCACGAAACGTCCTATATCACTATGAGGTTTAAAAGCTCCCGACTGCCTGATGATAGTAGTCCAGCTAGGGTGTTATCACGAAACGTCCTATTACTGGGAATGAGGGCATATGCTACAAATGTGAAAATAAAAAATAAAAAAAAAAATGGAAATATGGTTGAAAACTTAGTTATCTTCTGACTATCCCCAGTATAAACTGAATGATATGCTTTAGGGATTATCCTAATAAGTACACGGAAGGACTTTGTGTGGAAATGTTACTGCCTATACCTAGGAAAGTCATTAGACTCGTCCGAATGGATATTTGTGCGTTTGCTTGAATTATTCAAGAGAGGATAGTGGAAATTGAAAAGGCTTGTCACACACACACACTCTGTTATACATTTATATTGAGGTTAACGCCTAGTTGTAATTCTAATGGTTGCAAGCATACGGTTGTCCCTTATATCTTATATCTTCATGAATTTATCTCTCATTCATTTTGTTTTATCGCTTGTTTTGCTCGAGGACGACCAAAAGCTAAGTGGGGAGTTGTGATGAGAGACAAATTAATGATCATTATTACGACATTTTACCCCAATATTGATACCACTTTGAGCATTATTGTACCAATTTAAGTCAATAATTACTTAATTTTATCCAAATGTATAAGTAGTAATTATTATATAAATTATTGTATTTTACTAGGTTTTATACCGGTTTAGTGATATGTGATAAAAATATGATAAAAATTACTATATTTTATAAACGTTTTATTTTTCACTATTATGTTAAAACTAAAAATATCATAACTAAAGACCGTAATATTAACCTAAAAAGAGTCGGTAAAATTCAACGCAGTTTACGAACTTTTATTGTCGATTTACTCGCGGTTCGTTTCTTTGTATTCAGGTAAGAAAGATAAGATTTACTGCGGAGACAGAACTAAAGACTGGATAACGAGGCGAGAGTTTTGCCTGACTGAAGAAGGAATACTTGGAGCCCAAGGCCATCAAAATATTCCACGTAACGACATGTTTTGAGCCTAAAAGATGTATTTTGATGGATGGAAGAAGGTGCCATAAGCTAACGAGTTCAAACGGATCAATTGTCCTGAATGCTTCTACCGTAAAATATCTACGACAGACATTTGACCCAACTTAGAGGCATTTTCTGGGGAAGAGTTCTTCATAAAAGTTGTAGATATTCAAATGATCTTTCCAACGCATTTTCAATCACGTCAATTGGAGGTCTACAACTCAAGTTATGGCTATTTTATCGATAAGCGCCGCAATAGAAACGCCGGGAAAAGTGGAGATATTCTCCCAACTTGATTATATTCTCCTAAGGGTGCATGTGAGGAGTCATGATTGACTCTAACAAACTTCTAATAATATCCAACGCCATGTGCTCTTATGAATATATATATATATATATATATATATATATATATATATATATATATATATATATATATCATATCTCCCTATAAATACCTCCCCAAATCCATCAAAAATCCTTGCCCCTCTCTTCTCATCTCCTCCCCATATCTTTCATTTCCCCTCTTCTTCCATCTCCTTTCTTCTCTTTTCTTGTTTTCATTTTGGGCCCATATATATATATATATATATATATATATATATATATATATATATATATGTCGATGTATGTATATATATATGCATATGTGTATAAATAAATAGAGTAGTATCGTTGTAATGCTTGGATTTATTATCGAGGATTGTTGTCTCGGAAGCCGTTGTTACTTTCACGAGGATTAGGCTCCAATTCAAAAGCTTGTAATCGGTATTTTTCTAATGTTATTATGTTTATTATTTCTATCTATTTATATACATATATATATTAGTAGTAGTAATATCTAGCCAAGATATGAATCGAATTAGTTAATCTTTTTGGTAAAATGGATGATCGACTCGGTAATAATGATTAAAACCAATTATAATGAATCTTTTTCTACACGAGCTTAATGAAACGTTAATATTGACATAGCTAATCAATATAAACGAGAATCGTAACCTAATGACGAACTAAACGGTGAAGTTAGGATATGAGAAAAAAGGTAGAAAAACCGGAGGGTAAAAATGGCCGAGTGAAAACGTGACAACGGAATCCTATTTCCTACCCGGGGGCGATTTGTCTTGGGAAAGATTAATCTTATTAAATTTGTGCTCAAGATCATAATAATGTTAAAATCAACGAGTTTAATTGAAACTAACACCGGAAAGTTAAATCGATCCGCCCGACAACCGGAGCCTTTTGAATAACATCGGCCGTCCGACAAACGGAATAACCTCTTTTATCCGGGGTAGATTTGTACTCGGCACTGTTCGGACTAACCGAGATTAGCATGGGGCGGTTGTGGAGATTAAAGCGATGACAATTTGACATATGACAATTTCATACGCTCGTGTGAGGAGGAGTTGTCTAGCTTAGGAGTACACCGGTTCATATATAATTGACCTCCTTGCATCAAGGAAAAGATCTCGTCTCATTCAATTCTACTAAAAAAAGATATTGATTCAAGAAAGTATTCTTGGCTAGATCTAAAAATATATATATTATTTATTTTTTTCTTGTTTTACTAACATCTAACTAATCTAACGATCTAACCCGATAAAGCTGATAAAAACTGCGACTTAGATCGAGTTAATAATAGCTTCTTGGTGTTTAACCACACTTTGAATTAGATCTTCATTTCCCTGAGGATACGACCTGACTCACCAGACTAGCACTACAATTTGACCCGGTACACTGCCGGTAAGGATTGTATAGACTAGAAAACGTCCGTCAGACGTTGATACAATTCGAATTGTAGTCAGATGAACGTTGGATCTCACACTATAAATAGAGGACTTTGCACCAAGGATTAGATACGAATATTTAACAGATTTACAAGCATTTTGTGCACTAGTCTTATCTATTCGAATTGCTATCATATATGCGCTATAACAAGATCATATCAAGAATTTCTTCAAGTGTTCAAGCTACAAAGAATTTATCAAGAATCAGACACTTTGAAGAACCACAAACAAGGATCAATTTATTGATTCTCAACCCAACTTTGATTCTACATCAAAGGTTTAGACTGTGAAGCAAACCGGGAAGGTTTTGTCAAGGACAGTTGTTACAAGCAATCGGGTAGACTGTGTTTGTGGTGGTAGCTGGTGAAGAGGCATACGTAACCCTTCAAGGACCAGTGTTCAAGCAATTGAAGAGCAGCAATTCTATCTGTTCTACAACTGTTTAGATAGTGAAGCTAGGGATTAGCCAAGGACTATTGTTTAGGACTTTTTGTAACAGTTCACCTCAAGAAGTTCTAGTGGAATTTTCCTCCGCACCACAGGGAAAGAGAGGACGTACATGATTACACCACCTGGAACCTCTATAATATCTGCCTTATTTACCTTACGCATTTATTTATTTATTCAGCATTTACTTACACCAATTTGATAGTTGACTGTTATACACTTCACAGTTCACAAACTGATATTCACCAGAATTCAGTTTATCATACTCAGCTTTCATAAAGGATAACAAGATCAAGAAAAAGGCTAGAACTTTATCTGCTGCCGGTTGACTCAGTTTTTGCTTAAGTCAGTTTGACTTAAACTCATCTTAGTCAGCTTAACTCCACACAAGTTTTAACCGAACCATAATTTGTTTTAAATCCAGTTTAGGGAAAGTTTTTGGTGACAAGTTTATTCACCCCCCCCCCCCCTCTAAACTTGTGTTAGCCTTTCCAAGGGACCAACAGTAGGAATGAACAATCTCAGTAAATGCTTGTAACTGCTCTTCATTTAACCCCGAATGCAGACGTTCAAACAATTCTGTCTCCAAAGAAACATCATAATCCAGTTCATCCCTGATAAGCATAATCAATGAAACACTGGCTGCATGATTTGAAGGAACCGGCATTGGAGGGAATTCACGTAGGGAGTGCCCATTCTTATTAAGTATTCTTTCAACCTCCGATAGGCCAATGTTTTGCATTTCTTCATCACTAACATTGAGTGATGAACTTTCAATTCCCCGTCGTAGTGTATATTGAATATCTTCCGCAGTGTTTTAACCACAGATTCAAAGGGTCTGAACCTCTGAGAACAACAACATCGTGCAGAACATGTTTCTTAATTTCAATGATGATGCCCAGTTGCTTGCTTCAGATATAGACAAATCCCATTCATTTTCATCTTGTAGTAGACCTAGAGCAATACACGTTGATCTGAATGTTGTATGTGTTTCCCCATCAACAGTTTTGACATGATCAAAGCTTTCTGCCCCTCGTACTTTGTTAAGCAATATTCGAAGATAATAACATTCCCCGGAGGTTGGTTGTGCATATGGAAGCCGTCCAATGCACTTGTGAGCTTGTATTCGGGTCCATGTCTTCATCGTGTTATTCCACACCCATCTTGTTGGAAACTCAACATAGGTCAGTGTTCGAGCATCCACGTTATTCCTGTTAGTTTCAAACCATTTCGTGAGCATTGTATCATGAAGGTTTCGACGGTGAACAACATCAAATAAGTTATCCCCATTTCATAAACTAACCTATTGGTGGTCTGGTAAATGGTACTGCAATCTTAAAACTGAAGGGTATTGCCTCTGAAGCTCAAACTCGTATATTCGCCAGCAAGCCTCAATTGAGGATATATATCGGCAGTCTAAATACTCTTTCACCTCATTTACCGAAACGTCATTGGACTATACACTACTTTGTTCATGGGTTCTACTGTCAACTATCAACACATTTGCCCGGTCAGGACCTTTGGACATGTACTTGTAAATATACTTGGTTAGCTCAGGACGTGCAAGCTTTTCAACATTCACATGTCCTTCGATGCACAGCAATAGAATCGGACTGTAAGGAACAACCCATTGATTGGTAAAAATAAACCCATTAATGAAAACATACTGTGAAGGGTCGTCCCTACCTGTATATGAAACAAAACCATCTTACGTCATGATGGTTTCCCGGCAGAACTTCTTAGGGAAATGTTTGGAACATTTCTTATTAACCATACACGGTGCATTAGGGTAAGCAGTCCCACATGGCCCATGAAGCATAAACTTGAAAACATATTCGTACGGCACATGGTCGGTTTGTTTATCCGGTATCTCAGCACAAATTAATCTATCGATTTCATGTATTGTAGTTGGCTTATCTTCAGCAACGAATGTTAGAGCTATATGTGTGTGGGGCAATCCACGTTTTTTAAATTCAATCACGGAGAAATCTAGAAAGAAGACACAAACATTAACATGAAACACGTGGTAAAAACTTATTAATATGCAGGAGAGTAAAAAAGCAAACGGCATGTGAATTTGTATTACCTGCTTGAACTCTACCAAGCAAAATTTTCTGTTTCAACTCATCCATTAACCGTTTCTGTTTTATACGAAACACCCGTGCGACAATATCAGGTCGGTCCTCAGGACATTGGTCGAGAAACCTTTGTAATTCTTGTGTTATTTCAGTCCATCTTGGATTGCATATGAAAGTAATGAATAGATCTGGAGCTCCGAAATGCATACATATTGCCATCGCATCCTGATAGTGTTGCATCATATTTCTAGGACCTCCGGTAAAGGAGGATGGCAACATTACCCTCCTTCCTACCAAGGATGCATCATCGTCTCCAGCAGCAACAGCATCTTCAATGCCCTGGTACACATCCCCTCGCAAAGTTGCTTGATTAGTCCAAATATAACGTAGGCTATTATGTTCAATAGCAGCCCAACAATCAACTGCAAACTGTTGAAATAACTTCCCTCCTTGGAGTAGATTCGTGCCTTCACCTTCACGGTCTTGTATCCTGTATGCATAGAACTCACGACTTGACACAGATTGTCGTTGTCTCGTAGTATTTGTAGTGAATTGATACCAACACGCCATCCAGTTCTGTATGGGAACAATAACGGGTATTGCAATGGCATGTATGAAGGATGCAACTCTGTGATTCTACGTATATTTCCTTGGTGAGTCTTTATGATAATATCGCGGGTTGCTTCCTCGTTAAGGCCGCCACCTACAATCAAAGAAGCTACCTCACGCCCAGTGGGTTGTATGTATTGACGACCACCTCTGTCACTTATGATTCTCAAATCCAATTGAACCGTGGGGTTGTTACGTAGCTCATCTCGAGCAGTTCTGGAAGTATGCACATACGGGTTGATATCATCTAACATACTTTTCAACATTTCAACAATTACCAAGTCAATGTCTGATGCACGCCCTTCCGTTAACACGTTAACTTTATTTTGTAATTCATTCTCTGTATCATGAATGTACAATTGTAAGTACTTCGCAGGCTCACCAGGAGGTGGTAAAAGTGAACCTATTCTATGGTATTTTCTCCACTTATCCGGAATGCATACCGTCCACGTGTATTTGTTACAGAGTGATCAACCTTTCCTCCTATTGACGTAAAGAAGAACATTGAATCGTATGATCTGATGTGGTGTCTGAAACTGGGATTCGATAGTAATCCGTTTAGATAACCGAAGTTGCGGGTAGCCACGGCAAGTCAACGTGGCCGTCACCACAACACAGTTGATACCTTGGATTCCTCTTAGAACTATTTGCAACCCTCTCCTCCACCCACATTACTGCTTTACATTTGAGACACATGGATGAACGTGGTTCGAATGTCCACCGTAATTCTGGACGACATATACGACGTCCAACGCCTTCATACATACATTCAGTTCATTAAGTTTTTCTTAACAAATCCGATATGCAACTATGTTATGGGTTACATTTGTATGCAACGTAATGATCCCATCTTTGATCTCAGATAGAGCGGTGTTATGTGAAACATAATGCATTAATGATAATTGTATGTTAACACTTTCAGAATTTTCATAAGTAAATCAAATACGTACAAAATTCTTAAAAAAAACGCATACCATCATACCGTATAATATACCTATTTATGATTGCAATGAAATATATCAAACCTATTTGTCGAATAGCTTCCGTGGCCGGATGACCTCACATGATGGGTTCTACTACCGGAGAACGATCTTCTACAATTGGTTGTATATCATGATCATCAATAACTTGAACATCAACCAAATTATTGTCTGCTGGCGTACTAAAAAGGATATTAATGTAGGTAAAAACGATTTTTTTAAATGAAAGTGTGTAATGTGTGTAATAAGGAAATGTTGAAATGAACATGGCATACCTCTAGTTTGATCTGCCTCAGAATGTGCATGAAACGGTGCACGGAGCGGATGTTCAGTGATCGGTTCTTCATCAGAGACAAAAATAATAATCGGAACATCAATTAAGTTTTCATCGGACCCTGCAAAAATAATAAAAACAATGTATCTCACAACTTTCATCATATATGTAATCATACATAATTTCTTGATGATGTACAATAATCTATATGTATATGTAGCTGCGTGTATAAAGAGGATTCAAACAATCAATTTATAATGTATATGCAAGAAGTTTACCTAAATGTTGAATTGCACCCGTCGGAGACGCGGGAACAAATTCATCTGGATCGGTGTCAGAGGAATCTGACACGTACGTTTAATTGACGAATTAGTGAGACAATCATGTTAGTAGTGCAAACAGTAGATGCCTAAGCTACGTCATATGCAATAAGCAATTAACATCTATATATAATAAAGGGAAGGGAGGTTATTTCAACATTATTAAAAAATATAAAATAATGTTAATAAAATCAATTTTATTAACATTATTTCACTGTCTATTCAAACCAATTTTATTATTTGTTATTATTACATTGATGATAAATGATATTTTATATTTTTTCATTTAAAATTACTGAAATTCATTTTAAAAAAATCATTTGAAAATTTCATTTAAAATAAAATGCATAATCAAGTTAGTTATCTCACTATTTTAATAAACATGCAATTTATGCTTGAGGTACTTCTTTCTTTCTTATTCTTTGACATCCTCGCACGTGTAAACAATTAATCATGCGGCACAACATAATTTTTTTTTTTTTTTTTTTTTTTTTTTGGAGGTGCACACACCATATTTTATTAGAAAAAATGGGATACACTAATCTAAACAATATTACATTCAAAATTCAGTCACTAGATAAGAATTAAATTTTTATCTGCAGCAGACACAAAAAAAACGCAAAACTCCAGCTTCCCCTACCACCGCCCAAATCTTAAAGATAACCGTCAAAACAGGCAGAATAGGATAAAATGAATAAAGATAGAAAATAAATTACCTGAGAAGTATTAATGGATTGAGAGATAACAAGAGTGATCGTAAATGTTATATCATTGTGTGTCAATGTGTAGGTTCTTGGCAGCTTCTATGGATGCTTCTGTTCATCAACTCCCAAAAACATAACTTTTAGCTTTGAAGCTTCAAATATGGCCGGCCCAAAAAAGTTAGCAACCTGACCAAAAAATCAAACATAGAAAAAAAAAAATGCACTATTTCAATAGTTTTAATAAAAACATCAGACTGCAAATTTAGGGCTCTAAATGAGGACGGAGATGATAATTTTATAAAAACACATAAAATTAGTAGACCAAGACCATGAAGAAAAGAAATTACCTGAGAATTATTCTTTGATTGAGAGATAGGAAGAGTGTATTGTCTGTTATATCAGTGTGTGAAAATGCGGCAGTTTTTTTTTTTAAGAAATCATGCGGCTGTTTTAAGCAGTCATGCGCCGGTTTTTTTGAGGGCGTAATGCGACGGTTTTTGTTTTTGAATAAATTATGCGGCTGTTTTTGAGGGGAATAATATCTGTTTTCAAAATTCAAATTTATAATATCTGTATGGTTGATTTTTTGTTATGTGTTTGTTATTTTAATATTTTGTTTTTTTTTTAATAAAGGATGCAGCAGTTTTTTTGTTTTTTTTTTTGAATATTCTGCTTCTTTTTTTTTTTTTTTTCTTTATCAGATAGAGTTATGCAGCAGTTTTTTTTTATTAAATGCTGCGGCAGTTTTGTTGTTTTTTTTTTATTTTTTATAATATTTTTTGTTTTCTTACCGGGTTTGGGTCGGGTAATTGAAGAAAAACGGGCTAATGAAGTTAAACGTTGAAACAGCTTGAAATGAAATGAAGTTAAATTGTAAACACTAATTAAAAAAATACAACTTACAAGTAGTATAAAAAGAAATCTTATTCATGAAAAATGGTGTCTACAATGGCGTATGGGTTGGACTATTTATATGCTTAACAAGTTGACTTAGCTAGTAAAGTTTTTATAATAAAAATAAAATGATAGATAAAAGTAATGATTGAGTTATTCCCTCAAAGGAAACTCCAAAACTTGTTTTAAAAACAAAAAACAAAAAAAACAAAAAAATTGATATGTAAGACACAAGAGAGGTGAGAGACCTTCCCAACGCCCAGGGCAGAGTAGGGTTGGAGATGAACAAAATTTGTTTATATGTATGTAAACTTAGTGAAATGCTAGCTTGACTAGAACTTGGGCAAGAAAATTTGTATGAATTGTCCTATAGGTTGTTGATGATAGAGGTCAGGTACAACAGACATGGGATAAAGGAGGTTTTGTGTGATTGTGAAGTCATGCATAGAGATCCATGGCCAAACCTGCTTTGGGAACATACATAACATAGTCATAGATTACATGAATAATGAGCCCGAGATTCTCGGCTGAACCTGCTATGAAGTCATGCATCGATAACCTGGATAATTAGACCAATCTCATATTGCTGGAAACTCATACATAAATAATCTGAATATTGAGGTCAAGGTCCCTTGTCGATCCCCATGGCTGAACTTGCTCCAAGGTCGATTACATGAATAATGAGAGGCCAAACTCCCTTGGCCTTAGCAACAAGGACTTATTACAGATCAAACAGAGCCCGACTATAAACGAATCAGAGACTGAACCTGATGCTTTGAAAAAATATCTATCACCCTCTTAAGAGGAAGATGGTTGAGTGGTATACATGCCATGATGACACAATTATAAATGACAAAGGTAGGTCATGGAATCATGACCCTCAATTTATGCATAATGTCTTCGTCAGTTAGCCACAGAAAGGTGGGGGGGGGGGGGGGGGGGGGGGGGGGGCAAAAAACAAAAACACTTTGTCATGAGGAATGACAACACACTTTTACATGAAAGGAACATTCTTTGTCAAGGAATTGAGGGGGGGGGGGGGGGGGGGGGGGAAGGCAAAAAACAAAAACACTTTGTCATGAGGAATGACAACACACTTTTACATGAAAGGATCTACCGTTCATTCTTGAGTATGGGTTCTTCAAGGAATTCGAGATCAACTCAAATCTCTATTATTTTTAAAAAGCCGCTAGAATCATGTCAAAATACCGTAAATGGACAAGTGAAAAAAGCAGCAACAAGCTATACATACGCAATTCGAGCATTTCTCATGAGTTCTCATCCTTCTGTCATATTTAGAATCATCATTACATATTACTTACTACTAGAAGTAATGTCTTCTACTACGGAACAATTTGTGACAAGATGTTTTCAGGCACAACCTGCACTTTAATACCTGTTTTTGTAGTAAGGTGGATATGAAATTGTGAAAGGGGGACGTTTTGAGAAGAAACTCTTACCACAGTTTGCCCAATCGTCAGTAATTATATGGGTTCCTCCTCATGCAGCCATATCATCATAAAAAACAGGGTTAGCTTCAAGCTGTTCGTGAAATTTCTCAAGAATTTCCTTTAGGAGAGATGCCAAACTCTCTTCAGATACTGCGTTCTTCGTGTCCTCGATATCTGCAAAGACTGCGTCATACAAAAGAACCACCATATCATCTGCTCTTAATGGAGGTAGCCCCAATTCCTTCCCATTTTCTTCAAGGAAAGCCCGAATAATCTCTTTGCTCGTTTTATTCTTCTCTGTATCCTGCTTCAACATTATCTTCTTCGCAAGATCCAATAGCTCCCCACTTGCCAGCAGCTGCAAAAGTAATAATATTCCAGCATTTTCGTGTCATTCATGTTTTGGACAGTGCTAATTTAGCTACCTAATACTATTTCAACTATGTCAAAGTTTTCATTTTTCCTGAAACACAATACAGAAGAATCCATAAAACTAGTGACATATACAAATAAAAATCAGACGCTACATCTTTTGTGTCTTCACGTGGTGGCATTCGTAACTCTTATCCAAAGAAGGAAAAACACACTAAGTAACGTGCTATTCGTTTTGTTCAGTTAGAATGTACGATTTACTTCATCTATGACAATATATATATATATACATATATATATATATATATAGTTTACCATTGTGTCAACCTTGAGTCCGTTTCTATGTGAGATATTTCGCATGTATTTTTATTGATAGAAGCAATTCTGGTTAAGATGCTATTTGAAATTTTGAGTTGCATAATGTATCATGTCGTATGAACTGAATGTTGTGCATTGTGACTAGTGTATTGCAGTGAAAAAAGAAAGTGAAAGAAAATTCTCCTATTCAGAGGAAACAAGTGTGAAGAAAGTGAATTAATTCATCTACAAATGCACCCTTTTTTTCTTGAGATCTAACTCTCCTGGAATACTCTAAGCCAATTTTCAACCTATTGACACCTATAAACACACCGTCTTCGATGCAAAACTAACACAACACTTGCTGTTACCTATTTTCAAGACCACAGATGTGTGTGTGTATATATATATATATATATATAATAAAAAGATTCAAAGTTGTACAGATTTTACAGCAAAATAAAAGACTTGAATAATAGACTTTCACTATGATAATTCTTGAAGGACCGGTGGCAGTGGAACCTAAGGAGATATCTCACCTTTTTAAGCTTGGAACCATTGACAATCTTGATATTCTGTACAACAACAACGCGCTTTACTGCAAGTGCATCAGCCACCTCCAGTAGCACAGGTTGCAACAACTGTGCAAACTGGGCTTGACCCACTTCCTCTTCACCCTTAGCAATGTGCTTATTTATGATGTCATTTAGTTGAGGAAACACTGACAACAGAAAGCATTTTGATATACTAAACATTACTTGTCTGAGATCATAGCATATAAAAATAAGGAGGCAACTAGCAATAATACATGACCTTTAAATATATGCTTCCTTGTATCTTTATATAGCAACACAACTTGAAAAATTGAAAGATACAGTTCAGCACTATGTGAAAGAAAAAGAAGAATTGATTAGTTTCTGTGTAATCCCTAATTGAACTAAATATTTAGAAGTTCACAGGCCACCCTCAAGATGTTGAAGGCCAGCAGTCAAAGTACGTGAATTATGTCAAAAAAAAAAAGTGATTTCTTAAGTCTTGAAAGTTTTGATATGTTTGCTTATTCAAAGATATCTAGAACAACAATAAATCTAAGAAAAGATGTTAACAAATCTACAGTCTTATGAAACAAGCAAATGCTTTAAACACACACTAAAAAAACAAGAGAGGGGTAGTCATCATACTGCCAAAATAAAATTCACAAGACTAAGATTAGAAAAATGATAATTATTATGCACCAACCAATTACAAATATTGGGTCAATCGCGTGAATCTCATTCAGCTATTACTCGACTGATATTCACCATCAATCAGAATACAAAACCACAACTTATGTTTTCAATTTGTACCCATAAGAGTTAGGGAGAGTTTATTACATTAGGAGGTTGGGTCTCAGCTTACGGGTGCACATAAGAGTTAGATATTCTGGTTGTATTAATTACAATTATAGCCGTTTGTGATGTAGGATATATACTTATACAGGTTTTATTAACTAGAATTAGAGTTGTTGGTAATGTAGGATGTATATTTATACTCTGTAAACTCCCCAGAGGAAATCAGAAGAATATTCTTCTCTACTTTCTATTTCTTTAGCAACAAACGCATTTACTTCCATAGGTAAAAATTAACAATCTGAATAAATGCAGTTAAATAAAGTTTCATTACTATGTAACTTTGTATGCAATAAAGTAAAAAGGAGAGAGAAAAAAGTGGGGAGGGGGGAAGATACGGAGGAAACCTTACTTATCAGCAGCAACTATTATTTATTATGAATATTTATACTCTTACCTTTTCTTGATTATCTAAGACAGAGTCTTGGACGAGTAAACATAGTAATTACTTCGTAACCATAATTAGTATCCTTATCTTAATTTTGCAAGACAGAATCTCGGACGAGAAACCATAGGAACTACTTCATAATCTTAATAAGTATCACTCAGTATCAGGTGCACCTTAAATTTCAACAATAACATAATTCAAAACATGAAAAGCATGATTCAAAAATATTTCAAAACTATTTGTAACTGAAAACTGAATCCATTGACAGAGTAAGGAGAAAAGGTTCATTTTCTGGCTAATGAATAAAATATAGGGGATTACTTGTAGGCTGTAGCAGGTCGGCACAAATAAAACGTGTTACCTACAGTTCGCCACATCAAACTACACACTAACATAACTCATGAGGAAAAGAGAAAAAGTTTCTTAATGAAAGAGATATATAACCTGAAATAGGAGGAATCCCCATTTCGATGCCCATATGAAGTAGCGCATTATGCATTTCACTCTTCCCAATCTTTCCTTTATCTTCTGTATCTATATCAGTGAAAAGGTTCTCAGCAAATATTGCAAAATCATCTTCATCCTCCAGTATTAAGCCAAGAGTCCTTCCATCCAAAATTGCCACAACTATTGGCTCATCTAAATTCAAGAAGATTAAACTGTATAAGCAGTTGCTTTCTTCGAATGATTCATCACAACATGAAAACAAATGGTAAGCTCATAGAGGAAAGGATGGTCACTAAGCTCATTTTCTTCTCAAATAGATTGTTGAAGTCAGAACAATATGTTCACATGAAATCAACAACAAAATTCACAGAGATACATACTTCAATGGAAGTGAACTCAAAACCAGCATGCCGCGAGCCACAATATGTACAAGCTATCCTTTTTTTTTAATACGGGACGAGAAAATAAGGGTATTTTTTTCACTAGATGATGTCTTAAGTATTTGTTGCCTAAAGGAAAGGAAGTTGAGTTTTTTTGCCAAATACTGAGACTATTTTGTCATTTGACGATCTCTCTCTCTCTCTCTCTCTCTCTCTCTCTCTCTTTTACACCATTTTCTTTCATTAGATTTCTAGGAGTTTGACAAGAAATCCATTCTGGAAAATAGACTATGAAAATAATCAGATGTGCTTGGAACATCTAGTTTACCAGATGATAGTACCAGGTGAAATTGTGAAACTAATATCGACTGCTTGAAAGATCAGTTTTCACTACTCATCTTGTTCGTTTTGGAGAGCATTAGAACAGAATTGGGACCATTCATACCTCCAGGTTTTTCAAAAATAGATCAACTGGACATTGGAACAAAATAGATCAACTTGCAGATACTCTAGCATAAAATATCCATGATTCATGTAGATATTTACTTGAAGACAAGTTAATAAGCTTGATGACATAGTTAAGTAGGCTAACATAGATTGTCACAACAGAGAGGGAGGGAGAGAGGGACCCTAGTTGTCTGTATTTCTTGAGATTATGTAATTGACAGTTCACAAGGCAGATTCTCTGGCTGTTGCATCTAGACTGCAGTTATTATAACAAATATAATAAGAAAGAGAAAAAAGTAATTCAATTCAGTGGAATGAAATAATACAGTTCAAAGACACATTCATGTTCACCCCAAAAAAAAAAAAAAAAAATTTGTAAAAGAGGATTAAGCAAGCAGAGCTTTCATCTTTGTATCCAACATAATGAAAAGCAGTTTACAACCGATCTGTATTTCTTCAAAAAAAAAAAAAAAAGAGAGAGAAAGAGAGAGAGAGAGAGAGAACCGATCTGTATTTCTTCAAAAATCAAAACAAAAACCAGTAACTACCCAAAAAAAAAATTCTCCCCCAAGTCAACGGCTACCTTTGAGCTCATCAGCCATGGCAGTAACGTAATTCCGGAGTAAAGAGGAGGCCGCTTCGCGATCGAACTCCGTAGCGCGGAAGCTGCTGAGGTCATTGGGAAAACCGAGGCGGTTGAATGCAAAGGACTTAAGTTTATCTGGAAACGCGATACCAAGGAGTGGTTCTGAGGATATGGAATACGCAAGATCGAGAATTTTAGCTCCGGTGAAGATGCCGTCGGGCAACGGCAGAGTTAAGTCGACGTTCCTCAGTTGAGACCCGTCAAGAATTGTCAAACCTCCGTCAGACATTATTGCTTTCTTCCTTTAAGAAGAAATATACTATCTCAACTTTTTTGAGCCTATAAGAATAATAAAAATTAACAAAATGCCGCGTAACGTAACAGCGTTTGACCTTTTTGACGTTATTCAAAAGAAATTTAAGTTACTTTTAACCAAGAAAAATAAATATGGTAGTGTTTGCATCTCCTTACTCTCGGTATTACAAAAAATTATTTTGTCATCATGATTATTTTTAATGAACAGAATGTGAGTGGTACTGACGTTGCTAGTGTAAATCCAAAGTCACTGACACTGACATTGTTGTTCAAAAATGAAAGCCAGTGGCACCGACGTTTACGTTATAAAAGTGTCACAACTTAGAAACGTCAGTCAACTGACGTTGATATCGCAACTGGTCCAGTAGATTTCTCAGTTTGGGGTTCTTGCTCACCAACAAATCTTATGCCAGATTTGACACTAGATTCGGCAACTTTGCTAGTTCATACTTTTGAAATCTGTTGTGTATCAAATCCAAGACCAGTCCTATCACCATAGGGCTTGCCTGATTTAAATCCAACTACAGAACTTGATTGTGTTGTTGACTCAGCTGCTGCTGCTAGTGCTATAGTCTTTTGCGGTGTCTTGGCATAATCGGTTTCCTTAGTTCTCAGAATGTTCAATTCAGCATTTAACCTTTGGATTTCTAAGATGATAGATTCTTTTTCAGCTTTTACAGCTTCATATCCTGACTGTATCACAATCATTTGTTTCATTAGAAAATCTAAAGTTTCTTCCATCTCAAAATTCTTAGGTTCTGAGCCAGCTGTTGACGAACAAGCACTTTGTGCAGAAGTGTACTTAGTGTTAGATTGAAATACCTCAGTTGAATCTTCTATGTGAGCCATAAGTGTCGTGTCATCTGATTCAGCAGCTTGCAAAGATTTCTCGGGTTTAGCTTCATCATCAGTTTCATCTCCAGCTACCATTGCTTTTCTAGCTGGTCTTTTCTCCTGATATCTCTTGGTCTGTAAGTCTGGGCAGTCGGCTTTGTAGTGTCCAGGCTTCTTGCAGTTGAAGCACAAATGCTCATCGTCATTTTTCTTGTCTGGTATTTTCTTGATATACTTCTTGGTGTAAGTTTGGCCAGATTTCATCTTTCTGATTCTTTTCATCATCAGTGCCATTTGTTGCTCCATTTCATCCAATTCATCAGTGTTGTTGGATGGTTCTTCTTGTTGAGGTGCAACAACAAGAGCTGTAGTTTTGGGAACCTCTTGTGCTGATAATTCAGCAAAGTCTTCCCTAAACTCATAAGCTTTCAAGTCTGAGAATATCTTGAAAGTGTCTTCAGTTTTTAAATCTCTGGACTCTTCCATGGCTGTTACTTTCATCTTCCAACATGAGGGTAAGGCTCTCAGTACTTTGGAGTTGATTTCCTTATTTGTGTAGACAATGTTGAGCAGTCCCAGTTCATTTTGAATCGCATTGAATCTTCATTCCATTTTCCCAATGGTTTCACCAGGTTTCATCTTGAGTTCTTGGAATTTTTGTTTGGCTACTGTGACCTTATTTTCCTTAATGACGTCTGAACCTTCACAGTTCACCTTCAGTTTGTTCTATAATTCTTTAGCAGTTTTTCAATCTTTGACTTTCAGGTACATATTGCTATCCAGGGTTCTGTAGATGATATCTACTGCAATGTTATTTAAGTTTGCTCTTTTCCCGTCTTCAGCATTCCACGGTTCTTTAGGTTTTGGAACTCTGACTTGTCATCCACCTTCAACTGTCTGCATGTGCATGATCTGAATTGGTCCATCAGTGAGTACATCAATCATCTCGTCATGTAATGCTACTAAGTATGCCTGCAAATGTCTCTTATACTCGTCAAACCTATCCATGCTACACATCAGCAATCTAGCATACTGATTGTTGTCCATGATGCAAGTTTTCAAAAACTGTGAACTCAGAAAAGTTTTAAAGTTTTCAAGAAGAACAACAAGAGAATGTACGCAGAACAAAAGAACATTGCTCTGATACCAATTGTTGGTCCTTTGTAAAGGCTATGAACAAGTTTAGAGGGGAGTGAATAAACTTGTCACTTAAAACTTTTTCTCTCTTAAGTAAACTAGTACTTAAAAGATTACAGAGTTTGAAATAACTGAGCTGAGAAAAGGTCTGACTGACTTTTTCTACAACTAAGTTAAATGCAACGGAAATATATTAACTAGCCTTAGGTTATGTTGTTCTTTGTTGAAATATGATGAATTGAGTTTTGGTGAAACTCAGTTTTGTGCTTGGTGTGAGTTCAATCAGTTTTGCATGCAAGAAATAGATTGCTTGAATAAAGTAAATGACAGAATAAAATAAGTAAATTTCGTAAAGAAAATGCAGAAATAAAAACACAAGTTTTATAGTGGTTCTAGGTGGTGTAATCCTGTCAGTCCACTCTTCCCCTGTGACGTAGGAGGAAAATTTTCACTAGTCTTATTGAGGATACAACGGTTACAAAAAGCCCTAGTTGATTGTCCTTGACTAATCCCTAGATTCACAATCTAAATACTTAGAAAACATGTATAATTGCTGCTCCCCAAATGCTTCACTGGTCCTTGAAGGGTTGAATCGCCTCTTCACCAGCCCCACCACGAACACAGTCTTCCTGGCTGCAAACAATTGTCCTTGACACCCTAGACCGGATGCTTCACAGTCCAAACCCTTGTTAAAAACAAAGTTGGGTTTGAATCAAGTAAATGATTCGGACTTTGAATCTCTAAGTGTTGGTTCTTGATTGATCTTGAATGCTTGAACACTTTGAAGATTTTCTTGATGTAACTTGTAAGCTCAAATGACAGGAATTACTTAGATACAGAACTTAGTCTTAAACGTGTGCAAAATCAATAGCAAGGTGTGTAGACAAAGTGTTTAATTCTTGTTGCTAAGTCCTCTATTTATAGGGTGAAATCCAACGTTCAAATTTTAAATTCTTCTAACGTTCAAATTGGATTCCAGGAATATGCTATCAGAATGTCAGACTTGTCAGTGACCGTTCTGACTTGTCAGACCATCAACCAATCATATAACTTGATATTCAACGTTCTGATTTCCTTATAGAGCTGATTGGCTGACTTGCTAAGTTGAAACTGAGTATTCTTAGTTTTCAGTTCTAACTGTTAAAGAGCATTAACTCAGTTTTTACTCTTCTTCATAAACCGAGTACTCCTAGTTCTTCATCTAATCTTTATTTGTGAGATTAGAGTAGACCATAAAAATCTCATTAACTAAGTTACATTGTCCTTATGTAACATAGATCTTATCTTTATCTTGTACAAAAGATTTCTACAAGATCTATAAAGTCAGTTCAGGGCATCACAGACTTACCTGAATTCTAACCTTACAATCTCGGCATTTGGTCTTCATAAAATGAGTTTGATCCCTCAGTTCTTCATTCTTCAATAACTGAGACTGGTCCCTCACCCTTCATAACTGAGTTTGTTCCCTTAGCCTTCAGTCTTCAGTTTTAAGATAAGCCAACTAAGTCTGATCCCTCAGCGAACTTACCCATTCACTTTTGGATGTCTTCCGGTTTTAGTTTTGAATCCTATTTATTACAGTTTTTGTCTGATATTACCTATACAATTATCAGACTCTATTAAATCCTATACATTCAGTTTCTAGACATCTTTTAGATTTTCACTTTAACAGCTAGTTCTAGCACTTCATCAATAGGGTTAAAACAACCATTTAAACAACAATAGATGAATCATCATCAAAACTCAAATTTTATTTTTAACAATTTTCCCTTAAAAGAAAAGCTTAAAGATAAACAAAAACAAATAACAAAAACTCAAAAACTTGATTTTTCATTATAATATCCAAAAACTGTCTTTAACTCAGTTGATTACAAGTTGTAAAAGCAACAGACTGACTAGTCAAGTTAACATTTTGTTTAGCTAACTGAATTCTAAATTTCAACTTGTTTTTATCATCAAAAAGATTGTATTCTTTGATCTTTCTTGAGTCTTCGTGTGAGAATTGTCTGTCGTAATCAACTTGACTAAACTTCTTCCATATTGTCCATTCAATCAACTTTGGTAAGCTGTTGTTGTCTCTGTAATAAAGTTTGAATTCTTCAATATCAGCTTTCATCTGTTTCTTCAGATCCTTGATGGAAAATTGTCTCTCTTGAACTCTTTTGGATTTCTTGTATTCCTTCATCTTAAGGTCATGAAATTTGCTTGACAAGAAATAGCTAACTAACTCTTCGTAGCTTTTATCCTTATATCTTGACTTGATATGATTGTAGTCAGCTTTAAACTCATCTCATAGCTCATCTGTAAGAGCTAGTCTTCCTCTCAATGGCTTTCTGACTCTCCTCCCACTTCGCAACAGCCTCCGCTCGTTGAGCCTCGACTGCCTTCAGCAGCTCACCTATCTCGGGGCTTTCTTGGCTTGGGTTTCGCTCTCAGTGCGAAGTTGATCGTTGTCAGCTTGAAGCTGATATTTATCAGTTTGAGAGAGCCCAATTGTACTCAGCCTGCTCAGCCAGCCCTTCGGCCTCCTTCAACCTTTTTCGCTTCTCAGCGAACTCATCAAGCATCCTCTTCTTCTCAGCATTGTGTGCTCATTCAGTTTAAAGAAGTTTGGTGCCGACCTGAAAAGAGAAAGAAATATTAATGCAAAATGTATTATGTAGAAGCAGAACAATAAACTGAAATTAGTTTAAAAGTGATTTACCGAGCTCACCGCGATGCCGAACAACCCTATTGCTTCGGCAAACATCTGAGAACTATCCGACTAGCCTGCCAAAGCCGTCGAAGTCACCAGGTCCTCTTGCACTATCCATGACGTGATCCCTCAACCAACAGTTAGCTGCACCGCATCAGGCACCTTTAGCCTCAGGTTTTTTAGAGGGAGCACGTCAGCGATAGACATAGCTAGCTCCGCCGTGCTCTTTAGGTTTAATGGCTTTGCGGCAAACTCAGGATCCATCCAGAGAGACGATCTCCCCTAGCCCTAACTGGCACTGGTTTCTTCTTGGTGACCAACGTCAAGGTCGATCCGGAAACTTGTTGTTTGCCCTTATCGCCATTTGAAGTGGCTCTCGGTCAAGTCAACGGTCGCACCAGGAGCGACCTCAGTAGCCTTGGCGACCCTAGTAGCCTTGATAGAATTAGCAGCAGCTGCGATGCTTGAACCTTGGCCGTCGTCGCCAGTCTTGCTCTTTTTGGGAGCCGACTCCCCCACTTCGGTTCTGTCTCGTCAGCGAGCCCAGTAGGAGATTTTGGCCTCCCAAAAGGCCCTTTCTTATTCGACTTATAGGAAACAACAACCTCAGGATGAGGAACCGCCTCGCTTGTCCCTTGAGCCGCTTCGCAGGAACGGTGTTCAGAGGTTCACCATCAAAAGCGGCACCCTCAGAAATGTCTCTCGTATCAATCACCGGGGGAACCACACCCGGACTCTTAGCCAACAGGCCTTTGCCAGGCCCTTTTCTGCTCCTTAAGCTTCTAGAGCCTCGCAACCATCTCTTCAGCGGCGTCAGTCATGGTACCTACATAAAGATTTGACAGTTAGTGCCACATACAATAAAAATGAAATAAAAGATAAGCGCAACGTTAAAAAACACAGTGAAACTTGGGCATAAATTTTACTGGAGACCCGCCTGGATGGCACTCTGCCACACGTCGGGCACTTTGAAGGCATATATTTGTGGTGATGACACTCCTCATGCCAATCATCATCGGGTATAACCCTCTCAACCTTAACAATAGGTTGTGCATTAATTGGCCCAGGGATGCCTGCCATGCAATAATAAGGCTAAGATATGTTGAGCAGGATCCTCCAGCTGAAGGACCTCTCCTGTTTCTTGCCATCCTATCCAAGAAGCTCATGGATTTTATCAACAAGTATCTTCTCGTCGGCCTCAAGTTTTTTCGGCACCACGATGGTATTTTCCCTTGCCCTTCGTGGCCCGAATTCAGGAAACGGCCAGCCTACTGCGGACTCGACCTTCATACCCCATAAATCCCAATCCCTAACCTTCTCGAGAAGCCAATAGAACAGCCGAGACTTCTTGACCCTTGTACATATCAAGTTGTTTGGCGGGCTTTTGCTGAAACAATAGAACTGCATAAATACTGTCATCGTCGGCTTGTATTTCAGAATGCGGCACAAAACTATGAATGCCATTACCACCCTCACCGCCCCGGGGGCGAAATCCCAAGGCAAGGCAGCCAACCTCTCCATCACCTAGACAAAGAAAGGGCCAAAAGGTGGGCAAAGCCTAGCAACCAAATGGTCTAGTGCAGAATCAGGGCATCCTTATCCAAATGCTGCCCGGTCTGATCCACGTCGACCTCATTTATAAAGCTCGAGAAGGCATAGTCCTTGGAAATGTTGAAGACAGACAATATTGGCATCGCTAAAACAAGTGTGAATTTTCGCCCATTCAGCCCTGACCTGTTTATCCAAGGCCTCCTGCAACTCATCTTCTAGCGCCGCATCTGGATTGTTTGGCCTCAGAGTTTTGTTCTTTTTCTTAACCGCCTCCACAGATTCATCCTCAACCTGACCGTGGCTAGATTTCCCGGATTTCTTTGGTTTCGGTTTGTCGGTCTTTTTTCGGGCCGTGTCTTTTACCTTACCCATGATGGTTTGACAAGTTGACTTTCAAATAGCTAGGGGCTGCATTTTCTCTTCGCCGATGGCAAACTAGCCAACACCACATCATCGTAGTCAAGCATCCCATCACTACCAGATGTGCTAACTTTCTCCACGTCTCAGAGACATATCCATTAACTCCATCACTGTCGGTCGACATTCTGGATAACAAGAGGGTAAGGTGGAGAATTAATCACCCAATACAACCAAGGTCAGGCTGAGATGAACGAATCCACTCATCTCAACATCTCGTCCCTCCGTTTTCTATACACGAAGGACTTTGCAAGCTTCCCAGAAACTTAAAGAGGAGAACAAGGACTCATAGAGTGAAAGTACATGCCAAAGAGATGAATATGAAGAACGGGTCCAAAAAGCTCAAGCTACCCAACAAAAGACCCAAACTTGGGCATAAAAATCAATTCAAAAAGCATAAGACATGTCCAGAATGCATTCTAAGAAAATGTAATCAACGAGGATCAAAATCAAAGGAAAAACGAGATGATTACCTGGAAATTGGTTGAAGAAGGTGATCGGAAACTGGAAAAATAGCCGGAACCTTCTAACTTCAGCCGGAAACACCTTCGACTTCGCAGGAAAATTATTTCGCTAGTAAAATGCAATTGTCAAAAGTGTACAAGTGAGGGGGTTCGGCCTTATATATAGAGGAGATGGAAATAATCAAAAGGTTTGGATCAAAGAGATCCAACGGTTAGGATTCGGGCAGTCCTTTCAAAATTCGAAACTAAATGGTTATGGCATGGTAATCGAAATGCCCCAACCAATAAGAGCACATGGCATTTCACGTCATCCATCACATCAACCACCAGATCGAGGTGACATTTCGTATCTTGCCCTCAACCGCCACGACCGGCACAATCAACTTACCGGCGTCGCAAAAAGGCATATCTTCACCAACTATAAGCCCATCTGCATAATACCGCAGCACCAAAAGTCCGCCCGCTTAATAGTGCAGCACCATAAGATCATCCGCTTCATAGCCCGATCCCAAAGGCAAATTCAATTCATGACACAAGCCACAAAGGCGAAGTCGATCGACGACATAAAATCCAACAAAGACCTACTCAAAGTATGGCACTTAGGCAAAGCTAATAGGCGATCCGTCATAATGGAAAGCCACCACGGTATTTCAAGGTAATCGATAAGTGAACAGACTTTACTCCCTGCCTAACACTTCATGAAAATGTTTAAGGCACGGAGTAGTGGGCCATTGATATCCCTGAACTGTAATCCGCCCTGAAGATCCTTATTTGGGTCCGTCCGGCCATCGGCCATCAAAGTCTGAACACATATGAGCCATCGTGGGACCGCAGGCCAGTGGCTCTTCCTCAAACCTTCATGTTGTCCATGCGGACCCATGGAAAGGCAAGGGGGCCGGCCTGCCTACCCCCAGGCTATTAGGTCCGCCCAGAGCCCAGAATATCATATGAGCAAGCTACAACTAGACTGCATGACAAAGACCCAGTGAATGGCCAAGTGTATTGGGTCGGCCCCACTCCGAGTCACCAAGAAGCCAGCTAGTTTAATTACAGTCGAATTGTATTATTTATGTCTTATTGTCATTAGCTAAACCCTAATTTGTAGCTAAAGCTGTTAACGAGCTGAGCCAAGTATTAGTGGTTTGAGCTCGAGCTCGTTTAGATAACGAGCTCGTTCGTTTAAATCAAGAGCTCGTTCATTTGTTAAACGAACAAAAAAAATTGTTCGAACTCGGCTCGTTAAACATATTGTTGTCTTCGAACTTGAGTATGGCTTGAGTTCGGTTCGTTAAAGTATAAAACATAAATTGCAAATGCCAAAATAACAAGTTATAGATTAATATTACATATATCACGCTACAATAATCATTATAAAAAATATATATATATTATATAAAATCAATCTATAATCTCAATTAGATTATTGAATGACTTATCCTCGTTTGAGTTAGGGTTACTGTGTAAATTGATGTATTTATATAAGCATGTTCACGAACATAATCGAACGTTCGTGAACCAATCTCGTGTTCGTTCGTTAAGAGAATGAGCCTACAATCATGTTTGAGCTCGGCTCGTTAAGCTAAGCGAACAAACAATCACGAACACTAACAAGCCGAACACGAGATTGTTCACGAGCGACTATGTTCGTTAACAGCTCTATTTGTAGCTTGCCTATAAATAGAGGCTCAATGTAACCATTTACAGATACACAATTTATGAAAGCTAGGCAAACTCTACCGATTTCTCTCTAGATATTGCACCACGACTTTTATTGCTTTCCACCACCGCATTTCAACTTCCACGACCGGCTTTTTACACCAAATCACAGCCATATATCCACCTTATTCCACTTCTATTCACATCGTGATAATTTCGACATTATCATCTCTTACCAGATTGGTTCTGAGTTTCCTCTGGAAGGGCTCCAGACCTGCCTCTTTTCCTAGGCATACCCTCTTGGGGGTTTCATAGCGACACTTGATCGACCTTTCCTTTGGAGCTGGACATCTCCTTCCTCTGGATCAAAGCCGTCCAGAGTGACAAATCAACATCCTCCCTCAAAATAGAGTGCGAGGCTGATCGAGCCGCTGCAACATCAGGGTGTTTAGCCGATGGCTGAGCTCCAGCAGCTTTCAGAGTTGAGCCTGCAGATCGGGCCAGAGGAGTATCAAAACTTGCATTCCTTTGGCATCCAGACTTTGTTCAGGCTAACTCACCTCAGCCTCTTGCATCCCCATGCCGCCACCAATAGTGCAACAAAATCTGCCACTACAAGTAAACAAAATAGAGGCACGATTAGTCAAAAAAGAGAAAAGACAAGTGCAGACGCAAAAAAGAAAGCAGGAAATGAGAACAATGGGATCCTATGAGTATCCTATTCCTCGTCACTAAAATCCACATATGGATTAGGACCAGCATCAGCTAACCGAGCAACGGTGATCAGTTCAGAAGAAAACTCCTTGACATCTAGGGTAATACCCAATTCCCGGATGGCTCATATGATATCCTCACTAACATTGGTGGGGCTGACGTCTTTGAGAAGCTCGTCAGACTTCCAGTGACCTAGATCATGTTGTCCGCCATGACGAATGAAGAAGAACCTCTCATTCATGGGAGGATTCCCCTTTGGAAAGAATCGGAATGCCCTTTCGGGGACCTGTTTGGTGTGGAAAGTAATACCACCCGGGGAATTCTTTTACCATCTTATGTTGGTAAAAGGACCTAAATAAGTTCACAGAGAACTCAACTCCGACCAAGCAAAACCAGATTGCAAACTCTATGATGGTTCTAGCCCCATAGGGGGCTATCTGGGAAGTTCCTAACCCGTAGTGATGCAAAACCACCAAATAGGCCGGACATAGAGGAAAACGGAGTATGCCTTCAATTTTTTCTTTATAAACGGCACAACCCCCCCCCCCCCCGGTGCCCGGTTCACGAAGCTGTGGGGAGCAGAAGGAATTTTGGGGGCATACATCCTTCTATCTACCCCGTATTTGTCACAAATATTGACTATCTCATCCCTAGAGAGGATAGAGGTTACACCATCACTACCTACAACTGCCCTAGCGTCCATATAGGCTTTTAAGGCTATGACTAAGACTTAATTAAACCGTCTATTGATTCAATAGAATCAGACACGGGCAACATTAAAAATGCAGCAGAAGACGGAAAAAAGGGCTTACTTGTAAAAGAGTCAGAGATAAGATGGAAAAGATGAGCAATCGGTGAGAGGACCTCAATCTTCATATTTAATAGCATTGGTAGTGGGAAACGATTGATATGATGGGGGTTATAAACCCCAAACACGCCACGGAAACCATCCCACTTCAACCAAGTAGGTGTAAATGCCTCGACTTACGAGTCAGCTATGACAACGTCATAACGGAACTCTGCCAGCTGGTAGGATATAGGATGGCCTCTGCCAGCTGGCAGGGTATAGGATGGCAAAAAATATACAAGTCAAGATACCTGAGCTGAACTACATCCTTGACAGATTTGACCTGACCTCAAGAGCTCAGCTAGATCTCGGGGGCTTATGACGGAGGTCGGACTGCACCTCACCATGTGTCACCCCCACATTAACCAAACATTAAATAAAGTCATAACATTAAGGGCCAGGAGCCCCACTTTAAGCCAAAAGGAAGATGTAAACCCCGGGCGGGAGATCAGCCTGACTCGCTTCTCTGTCCACCGTAGGTCGGTCAAGGCGCAACGAAGCTGGGGCAGCGTAGTTAGGGTCATAATGGCCTCGGGAGCTCGACGCGGGTCGGCCAGAGCTACTCTGGTATGTATCCCACATGTATAATCTAAAAGATAAGTATGGAAAGAATCCTTAGCAATAAAGGCTCTGATCCTATATTCCAAATATAGTAATTATCTCCTAAAATCAAGGGATTGACGCGGTTTGACCCACTACTTTGAGGATACAAAATGAGAGTCCAACATGGACACGGCACATGCATGCCTAGGGTGTTGAAATAGTGTCCTAAACCCAATCGAGTTGGACCGGATCCGACCGGGTCGGATCATTTCTACTATTTCTTTGTGTTTATACATATATTAAATGGCTTTTCTGTTGTCATATATACGTTCTTTTAAAGAACCAATTATGAATTGTTATATGATAACATCCTTAGTATTAAACTGTGATAGATAAACCATGATAGGCGGTTATGGTTGATGAGATCTCTAATCACTTTAATAAGTTTGATACTTAATGTCTCTAGGCTGATATACTATTAAACAGGGCATTGATAGTATAAACAGGCTAGCATGTATTAAATGTCTTCTGTCTTTAAGGGCAGGGATATATCTCGTCTATTGAAGTGTAGAGACACTTGGACTGTACGTGGACGTGTATTAGAGAATGTGTACGTTAGACTGACCCACTTACACTGTTAAGTGTCACACTATGTGGCGGTTATGTAATTATCCTTTGGACCAGAGTATTCATGGCATCACGGTGTGAATTGTCATGCTTTGACACTATTGAGGTTTCCCCTAGCCACAGGGCGATCATGCGGTAGTGATTGGGTGTGATACTGAAGCATGCGGAGTATACATGTTTGGTCATCTGGGAATCGCGTACCCTATCAGTAGGGTGAATATCCGAAAGGGGCGCCTTATTATAAGGAATGTCTTACGGTTGGTCCCTTGGAAAGGCTAACACAAGTTTAGAGGGGGGTGAATAAACTTGTCCCTAAAAACTGGATTTGAAGCAAATTATAGTTCAGTTAAAACTTGTGTGGAGTTAAGCTGACTAAGCTGAGTTTAAGTCAAACTGACTTAAGCAAAAACTGAGTCAACTGGCAGCGGATAGATTTAGCCTTTATAAAATATAAACTATCAGATAACTTGTTAATTCAGTTTCCTAAGATTGTTGTATGACAGAACTAGATAATTATGACTGTAATGAAGTAAGTAAATGCGTAAAGTAAATAAACAAGAATTATAGAGGTTCCAGGTGGTGTAATCCTGTCAGTCCTCTCTTCCCCTGTGATGCGGAGGAAAATTCCACTAGAACTTCTTTGAGATGGCCCGGTTACAAAATGTTCTAAATTGATAGTCCTTGACTAATCCTTAGCTTCACTATCTAAACACTTGTAGAACAGGTAGAATTGCTGCTCTTCAATTGTTTGTAACACTGGTCCTTGGAGGGTTGAATTGCCTCTTCACCAGCTCATCACAACCACAGTCTTCCTGACTGTACTCAACTGTCCTTCACACCTTCTTGGTGTTTCACAGTCTAAACCTTTGATAGAATCAAAGTTGAGACTTGAATCAATAACTATGATTCAATTGTGATTTGAGCTTTTCTTCTAGATGTATAAGTTATGCATAGCTCTGGATTTCTTCAAATGAGTGATCTTGATCTTTCTTTGATGCTAATGAACACTTGAAGAAATTTCTTGATCTTGCAATTTAGTATTTTAGTAGGAATTCTTTTAGATTGGCTTTTCCCGTTTAATTCGATCATTCTTGACTGGATTAATTCTTAGAATTCCTTTCACTTCAACCCCTTCTTCTTTCTGATATAAGTAGTCTATTTATAGGGGTTTTTCTAACGGTCAAATTTCTGTGAGTTCAAATCCTTTGTAGCCATTAATGGTCCTGCTATCTTGCTTGTACGTTACTTGTTAGAACGGATAGATTATCTTCCAATCATAATCCTTGAATTGTAACGGTTGGATTCTTTTCAGTTCTGCAACTGATTTACTGTGAACATTATCAGTTCTCAGTTTGTAAGAGCTTTAACTGAGTTTTTACTCTTCTTCAAAAGTCAGTACTCCAGTTTTCATCTGATTATAGTTGACTTAATCAGGGTACACCAAGAAATTAATTTGCAAAGACATCATTGTCCTTATGTGTCTTAGCTTCCCATACAAGATCTATAAAGTCAGTTCAGGTCATCACAATCTTGCCTGAAGTCTAACTTTACAGTCTCGACGTAGTCTTCATAACTGAGTTTGAACCCTCAGTTCTTCAATCTTCAATAACTGAGTCTGTGACCCTCAGTTTTTCAATCTTCTAGATAGGCCAACCGAGTCTGTGTCCCTCAGCGAGCTTATCTTCTTCGATTACAAATTGGTGTAGTCTGAGTCAGTTTGACTAAATTCCAGTTTCCCGTTATCTCAGTTTTCTTGTTATCTTAGTTTACAACCTAGAAATATTACAGTGCTTGTCTGATTTAACTTATACAAATATCAGACTCTATTAAATCCTATACATTGATAGTTATGACACTTCATCAATGGGGTCTAAAACAATGACTGAATAAGTGATGAATCATCATCAAAACATAAATTTTATTTCCAACACTTACTCTCGTGAATCTTTGCAAAGTGGAAGTAAATGAGTAACTTCGAGAGAGCATGATATCCAGATTATAAGATACGGTCGTTAATGTTTGACACTCGACATACGACCGTATGGATATTATTACAACGATAGGATTGTAATTTACACGTAACTGTTTCACATGAAATGTAGTAGTCATTGCATTTGACTCTTCCGATGATTGAAGGTCACGGTGTGTTGCTAGACGCTATCCCGCGATCGTTAGGCATGAAGGGCATTTTCGTAATTGCACTTTGTGTCTACATCCAACATATTCGGAAGCCTATCGGGTCACACACATAAGAACATCTAGCCGGATTATAGTTGATAAAAAAATAAGGAAAGTTTTATCTCACGACTATAAAGGTTATAGTGGTAAATTAATATGGTGGTATTTATTTATTATGAATAAATTAAATATAAGATATTAATTATGTTGATTAGTTAAATATACACATAATGTATGTGTGTCCAAATTTATTATGTATATTGATACACATGGATTTTGCAAATTAATTAATCATAGTATTATATTAATTAAAGAATATTCCGGATGCCAAATCTTTGGTGGAGGGACGCCATATTCACGCAATTTACAAGTGTTTATGATACATTTGAATTGTACAATTTAATTAATAAAGATTACCATAATATTAATGTTAGATATTAATTGATTTTGTAAAAATAGATTTATGGTAACAAGATAAAGATATATTCAATATAAGATATTGTCAATATATATCTTGGAAATATATTTAATATAAGATATTGAATATTTAATGAGATAAATCAATCAAATATATTTTCCTTATTTTATTGGGAAAATGTTTTCTTCCTATCCACTCTAATAGATGGCGCCACATACACTATAAATATAGTGTGGGTGTCAAGCTCTTTGTACATCACAATTCCAAGAGCTAATAGTTCTTGTGAAAAATAGAGACCTTCTTAGGAGAGATTTTGAGAGAGAGGAAAAGTCGGTCTAGCAACCGAATTTTTCTGGTAGCAATCCATGATGGGATTCCGGTGGGTTGTTCGTGTGGATCACCGGTAGAGGCCGAACACTTGGGCGGCTTTATGCAGAACTACTCTCCTTAGACGGTCAAAGCGTCGATCTTTTAGATCAAGCAAGGTAACTACCGTCTTTCACTTATTTGTTTATTGCTTAACGAAGTCGATCTTGGGTCGATAGGAAATAAATTTTCGAATTCCGCTGCGTTCCCACGTAGATTTTCTAACAGTGGTATCAGAGCGCGTTTCGAGCTTAAGCAATAAGCATGTTATTTTGCGTAGTTAATTTTATCGTTCTAATCACGTAATTAAAAGATGAAAGATTTTTAGATTCGCAAAACGATACACGAAAAGAATAAAAGAAAAAAAAGCAGATCGGGTGGTGCTCGGCTAACTGGCGGCGGCACCACCACCGTTCGGCGGCCAGCGGCAGCTTTATGGCTGTCGGCTGGCGGCTGTTTGGCGGGTCCTTTCCTTTTGTTTTGTGTATTTTGTGATTCAATATGGTTCATATTTGTGATTGATAACTCCTCTTTTGTTTATTTGTGTCATGTGGCTAACCAATGGTTCAAATAGTTTGGGCCATTGGGATGCCACATGACATTAAAATAATAATGATCTTTCCATACTTTGTTTGGAATAGGCCTAAGCCCTTTCCAAATAATTGATTTGGGAAAAGGCCTAAGCCACTTTAAAAAATTTTGATTTTGAAAAGTGGCCAGGCACATCAACCAAAATAGTGGCCTTTCCAAATTTTGTTTGGAATAGGCCTAGGCCATTTTCAAAATATTTGATTTGGAAAAGGCCTAGGCTTAGGCTCTTTTCAAAATTTTGATTTTGGAAAGGGCCAAGGGAGATGCCTTTTGATTTAGGAAACCAAAGGCATCCCTTTTGATTAGGAATCAAAAGGAAAGAAATAAATGAGACTTAATTTTAATTTTGATTTATTTTTGAATAGTTCTAATTAATTAAAATTAAAATTAAAATCGTTTTAATTTTTTTTCGATGAAAATCATTTAATTAATTAAATGTTAATTATTTAATTGATTGGATAAAATTATTTAATAGATTAAATGTTAATTGATCAATTAAGACGCTAGTAGTTAAATTTTAATTATATATTTTTTCATAAGATGTTATTCTATGGATTAGATATAGTAGATATAATATGATTATATGGACCCTGATTGATCATGGACTCGACCGATAGGATAGATGTGAATGATTTAATTTTCTGTTGGTTTAAAAATTGTCCTAGGCCGGTATGAAGAACGTGACCTAGTTTATTTTCTGCATTTTCCCCATTCCCGTTAGCTCCCCCGTGTACGGCGGGTGTATTTATTTTATTAGATAGAATCAAATGTAACAAGAATGGAGCAGAAGATGGAAACCAAAAAAGAAGAATAAAGATCCCATTGGAGATGACGCATTAAAGATCATATTGGCGGTTGCAGCTACCCTTATATTGTGACCCGCGGTTTCGTCAGTTTGTATTCGAAACCGCACCTAGGAAAGTCCATGATCATACCGGTTACTTTACGCATTTATTTATTTTGTGCTTGTATTTATTTTATATGATACGATATATACATGACTAGACACGATCTAGATAAATGTGTAGGATGTATGTCTATAGAGATAGACATATTTTTTATGAGACCATAATTAAAATTAATTAAGTGAATTAATTTACATAAATACTTCCACCTCAAAAGAATCAAGTTGAAATTGCCACCCCATATTATAATGACGGTGAAGAGCCCTTGTTCGGATCCAACTCATCAACCAAAGCAGGGAATTGACCTACCACGGGTATATCGTCGTTATTGAGATATGATCGTATGAGATCTCGCAAATACTGGGTTATGACTTGATTAGAATAATGCGGTGATTGACCCTCATCAGGATCGTCTTATTTTAGAGGCAAGGGGTTGACTACCACATAAAGATGTGGATTGTCAAAGAGTTGACTAGTCAACCAACAAGAGTCACATAGAGATGTGATTGGTAAGTGCTACATACCTTTCGAATTATTCCGGTTGATCGGCCCTCGTCGGGAATCGGGGTACCAGGTGGGATCTTGTCCACTAAAGAAATTAATAATTCTTGAAAGTCAATTGAGAGTAGATGACTAATGGGAGCAAAATCATAAACCAAAAGACCATTTTTGATTTTGCGTGTATAAACAACAACACTCTTTTATTTTCATTTTATGTTTTAGTTTTAGCAAACTTTTATATTTATATTTTATTCTCGATTAGTAAAACCAAATTATGACTGTTACCTTTTGAGAAACGTTCTCAAATATGGTTAAAAATTTTAATCCTTTTAAAATAAGCAATGACACGAGCAATCCCGTTATAGTAGTTAGAGACAAGGAGACTACATATTTGATGCAACACTCCAAGGCTTTAATTATTAATGAAAGCGGAAGCTCATGATATGATTAAATAATTTGAAATAAGTTTCAACGAATTAGTCATATATTGGATACGATCCAAGATGATCATTCTGTCATACGATGACAATTAATTCAAACGTTGGATAAGAATGACCACTCTAATTTTGGAAAGGTTGTTTTCAAAATTATAAGATTTAAGCATCGACTTAATTCTATCATTGCTTAAAGGTTAATTAAATAGTCAATGTTTTGAATACGATTCAAATGGTTAAATAAACTATTTAATAAACTTTAGATTTTGTTTATGAAATGAAATTAAAGACATGGCTCTTGTGATCTTTCTTAAGTCTTATGAAGACTACAATAAGAAACATTTTTCAAGTGCTTAAAGGATTAAAAAGGAAAGTTAGGGCATGTTCTTAAATAGAGAACTAAATTATTGAAGTCTAGCTCTATTGTAGGCAAGTGAGTTGAAATAAATCTATCTAAGTTCAAAGTCGACTCTAAGATATATGATGTCTTACGAGTGTGATTAAATTAGAAAGATTAAATGCAGATATGGAAGGTGAAGCAAACGTTGTGACACTTACCATATTCTGGATCTAGAAAACTGATAAGGGAACTAAATAAATGTTATTATGTTCCGGTTTTTATGAAGAACATGTTTTCAGTTGCTTGTTAGGATTTAGTAGACATATTCAATCGTAAAGAATAAATGTTATTCCAATAAAGTTGAAAGGTCACTGAATCTAACACACTAGATTGTTGTCACTATATAGTTGATATATGTGATGAAATCTCAACTAAGTATTTGTATGGTTGTTATCCTTGATATTGGTGGTCGTTTTAGACATAGTATCTATGGAAGGGAATCGTGTGATCAGATGTCATTCTGATGACGTCTGAACCGTGTGATTATGAATCACTTGGGTAATACGTATCTTATCTGAAGATGATTAAAATACCCTTTTAAGAAAAGTTTATAAATTCTAGAAAAATTGTCTAAAGCCTAAACATACCGATGTTTGTTGGCTTATGACAACTAATGCCACAAATAGTTGTTTGTTAATCTCTATGACTATTTTTAGAAATAGTTGAATGCACTTATTGAAGTACAACAATTCAGAAAGCCTGAAAAGTTCGAGCTAGTACGAATATGAGATTGATGAGCTACTTAGGAATTAATCTTCAATTGGATTGAAGTAATTAATACCTGAAGGGTGTTTCAGAAGTCGTCTGAAAAGGAATAAGATTCTCCCTTGAAGGATACCATTTTGGGATACACAATTGGATTGTGTTTCTGAAATAGAAACAACACTTTATATGATAAAGGTGTGACGCAAGCCATGCGAAGTATCCCTTACCCGTTTCGGGATAGTGCCCTTTTACTTAACCGAGTTCCAAAGAATAAAAGTTGAATAAATTCCATATTAGATATGGAAGGGGATAATGTCGAATCTATTTTAACCGATGATTTGAAGTTGTCATAGGCAGAGTCCGAAAGGCTTGGAGCCTAGTACGACATATGCAATTTTGTGGAATATCTTAGCAAGTACGCAGGATATTATTTACTTGTCCGTGGAGCAAAATGTTTGTCTCTAACCATGTTGTCTTCTAGAGGAAGTGTTTCTTCCAAAAGAAACAGTGGGAGTAGATTTAGATCTCAAAGATAGTTGGAGAACCACAAGGAGATATTCAACCATAGGAACGTGAGCAGACACCACATAGCGGTGAGGTGTAGAACACTGCTCGGTGCATACAAAAGTTATGTAAGACTGTGGATAACCTTAAGCCTGAAAAGGCTGCTGGTATGTTCATCTTGAAGAATGAATATCTCACGAATTATGAAAGAATGTTTAAAAGGCAAGATTGAGAGATATGGCCAGGAGCCATAATATCTGAATTAGATTCCATCAGTGACAACCTGGTTGTGAACCTAGTCTGTCTTACCTAGAGGGAATGTCCCTGAAAGGCTGACATGGATGGTAATATGATTACCGTAAGGCTATAGTGACGGCTAAAGGGTATGAGGTGTAAACCTTGTAATTATCTTTATGATGTCAGCTGATTCCAGGTCTATTCAGACTATGCTTGTTGAAACTTCGTATCATGACTATATGATAGTGTTGAAGACGTTTGGTAGACAAATCGATGTTCATAGACGATAACATGATATGTAAGCCCATGAGATCCATTTATGGACTCAAACAAGTTTCTCTAGACGATTTCTTTGTTTGATAATCAAAGGAGTTTGATTTAGTCAAAAGAAGAATATGCCCAATGTGCAATATGGAAAGTGGGAGTGTGTTATGATTTTTGAGTAAGGTATTGGATATCTCTCTTGAGAATTATCACCCTATGTCACAGTCAATTAATGTTTGGTAGTTCATGGTCTTTACGAAAGCACTTGGATTGGCAGTTCTTATTTTTGGAAATAAGAATCTATAATGATAGATTTAACTGCTGTTAGATTATAGTTTATCTATATAGATGTGATGCTAAAAGAGTTTAGCATAGGTTGCGACAAGGGATACTGCTAGCCGGTGTTCTCAAGCATTAGGACATTAGTCCTAAAGATAAGGTGAAAGATGATGCTTATGGAAGTTTTCCATTTCTACTGTGATAGGAACCATCATAAAAGTAATGCCAGATGTTCGTAGTCCATGAATAGTCATGAGCAAGTATGAAAGTAAATCTGGTGAATGTCGAGATTATCCTTAAACAAGTTAAGGATGGTTTCCTAGTTTATCGAAACTTGGAATCGGATAAATATATATATACAGACGTGTATCCTAAGTCTTATGAAGGTGAGTGGGAGCTACAGTCTGGGTTTGCAGTCACTTTGATTAAGTGATACAGTGAGCTGGAAATGTTCTTAGCTATGGGTCACTGTAAATTCTATAACCAGGCCAAAACACAGTAGTGCCTTAGAGGCGCAGCTGGATCAGTACATGAGTCTATGAGGTTCATTCTTGAACCTTGTACGGTTCTTCCACCTTTTCTATATAGCTGATATAGTAAGTGGATTCATTGCTTGAAGCAAGGACCAAGGTCTCGTCAGAGATTCATGTGTGTGTTGAGGCGGTTCTTTTGACTTGATCATTTGGAGCATGGTATGAAGATAGTCTGAGTCCCCATGGATAGCGATCCGTACAAGGCTAGGGCTAGTTGCGAGTATTGCATTAGATTCTTGTGTTTTAACTTGGTCTTGTGTGTGCGAGTGATTGGTTTTAGGCCAAGTGAGAGATTATTGAAATAGTATCCTAAACCCAATCGGGTTGGACCGGATCCGACCGGGTCGGATCATTTCTACTATTTCTTTATGTTTATACATATATTAAATGGCTTTTCTGTTGTCATATATACGTTTTTTTAAAGAACCAATTATGAATTGTTATATGATAACATCCTTAGTATTAAACTGTGATAGAGAAACCATGATAGGCGATTATGGTTGATGAGATCTTTAATCACTTTAATAAGTTTGATACTTAAATGTCTCTAGGCTGATATACTATTAAACATGCCGGGCATTGATAGTATAAAGGCTAACACGTATTTGATGTCTTTTGTCTTTAAGGGCAGGATAAATCTCGTCTATCGAAGTGTAGAGACACTTGGACTGTACGTGGACGTGTATTAGAGAATGCGTACGTTAGACTGACCCACTTACACTGTTAAGTGTCACACTATGTAGCGTTTGTGTAATTATCCTTTGGACCGGAGTATTCATGGCATCACGGTGTGGATTGTCATGCTTTGACACTATTGAGGTTTCCCCTAGCCACGGGGCGATTATGCGGTAGTGATTGGGTGTGATACTGAAGCATGCGGAGTATACATGTTTGGTCGTCTAGGAATCACGTACCCTATCAGTAGGGTGAATATCCGAATGGGTCTTCTTATAAGGAATGTCTTACTCTCGTGAATTTTTGCAAAGTGGAAGTAAATGAGTTACTTCGAGAGAGAATGATATCCAGATTATAAGATACGGTCGTTAATGTTTGACACTCGACGTACGACCGTATGGATATTATTACAGTGATAGGATTGTAATTTATACGGTAACTGTTTCACATGAAAGGTAGTAGTCATTGCATTTGACTCTTCCGATGATTGGGGGTCACGGTGTGTTGCTAGACGCTATCCCGTGATCGTTAGGCATGAAGGGCATTTTCGTAATTTGGACTTTGTGTCTACGACCAACATATTCGGAAGCCTATCAGGTCACACACATAAGAACATCTAGCCGGATTATAGTGGATAACCAAATAAGGAAAGTTTTATCTCACGACTATAAATGTTATAGTGGTAAATTAATATGATGGTATTTATTTATTATGAATAAATTAAATATAAGATATTAATTATGTTGATTAATTAAATATACACATAATGTATGTGTGTCGAAATTTATTGTGTATATTGATACACATGGATTTTGCAAATTAATTAATCATAGTATTATATTAATTAAAGAATATTCCGGATGCCAAATCTTTGGTAGAGGGACGCCATATTCATGCCATTTACAAGTGTATATGATACATTTGAATTGTGTAATTTAATTAATAAAGATTACCATAATATTAATATTAGATATTAATTGATTTGAAAAAATAGATTTATGGTAACAAGATAAAGATATATTCAATATAAGATATTGTCAATATATATCTTGGAAATATATTTAATATAAGATATTGAATATTTAACAATCAAATATATTTTCCTTATTTTATTGGAAAAATGTTTTCTTCCTATCCACTCTAATAGATGGCGCCACATACACTATAAATATAGTGTGGGTGTCAAGCTCTTTTGTACATCACAATTCTAAGAGCTAATAGTTCTTGTGAAAAATAGAGAGTTTCTTAGGAGAGATTTTGAGAGAGAGGAAAAGTCGGTCTAGCAACCGAATTTTTCTGGTAGCAATCAATGATGGGATTCCGGCGGGTTGTTCGTGTGGATCACCGGTAGAGGCCAAACACTTGGGCGGCTCTATGCAGAACTACTCTCCTTAGACGGTCAAAGCGCCGATCTTTTAGATCAAGCAAGGTAACCACCGTCTTTAGCTTAATTGTTTATTGCTTAAACGAAGTCGATCTTGGGTCGATAGGAAATAAATTTTTGAATTCCGCTGCGTTCCCGCGTAGATTTCCTAACATAGGTTACAAGCCCCTCTATATAAACTATCTCAAGAACTACGAAGAGACTTGGTTCCTGAACAATTACATGATACGAAGGCAACTTGAGATTCATAATCTCAGGCTCAGTTTAAATCACCACAAAACCATCCCCGTCTTTATACTTTTCTAGGGTTTCACTAGGTAAAACAGGCCCCGGATTTATACTCAAACGATTTCCAGCATCGTCAATGATGATGATGATGATGTTGCATCCATGGATGGTGGTGGGGGCTTGCCAGGATGAGAAATTTACTTTCTGAAACTTGACGAACACAAATTTTGTCTTTGTTTTTTCTTTGACCATCATTATATCATTTCCTCTGTTCATCATGGATTCATGATGCTGAAAAGATGCAGTGTTTGGGGAAGAAATTGATTTATAAGTGATGAAATTGGGGGAAAATGATTTGGAGGGATAAATTCTTTTTTTTAGTCAATGTGGTGAAAATGGGCCAAGAAGACACAAAAAGAGCCAACGTGGTAGCCAAATAAACATTTTATAGTAACTCTGGTGCCCAGTCAGCAAAATCCAGCCAAGATGACTGTTTTTACAACAAAAAATAATAACAAGTTACAGGACTATTTTTTCACCGTAACAAAACTAGGACTAAAATGAAAAATAGGCCAAGTTACATGACTATTTTGCAGTTTTCCCTGATTTTGAATCTACATGTGATAGAAGAGCAATTTTGAAGTAGTAATTTGTAAGTATGTTTTGTGTATACGTATGAAATTGATTTTGTTTCTATGCTAGAAAAAAATATGTTGAATTACTACTTTTTTTTTGTTTTGAAAACCTTGTATTTTATTAATTGAAAAGAGAAAAAAAATACAAAGGTTTTGGGCCACTCCCGGCCTCCTCCAAAAAAATGGCGTTGAATTACTAATTTGCTGGTATATTTTTTGGCTATCAATGAATTAGAATTTTATTTATATAGATGTTAGAATTACGATGTTGAAGTAATATTTTATAAGTACATTTTCGGAGAAAAATACCTTGAAACTAAAAGTCTCCTTCGGTAAGTCACCGAAGGCTCCGAAAAATTGATTATCTGCCGTGGATGACCCAATATCTTTTTGTTACTTTTTCTGGACACTTAACGGATTCGATGTTGGGTTAAACCTTAAAGTGTCCTAATGTGTACAAAAAATATATAGTTTACAAACAAAAAATATCATTATGAAGATATATATTAGTTTTTTTTTATAAATATATTTTTATTTTTGTTTTTGTTTTTATTTTATTTTATTATCTTAACATATGTCGTTAAAAATAAAAAAAAAAACATATGTCGTTAAGATATATGTTAGTTTTGAAAAAATTAAAGAAAAACAAAGGAACAAAGTGTAATTCTTCACTATTATCTTGTCGTCGGTGTAATGTTTTCTAACTTTTTTTTTTTTTTTTCAATATTGACATGGTGTATGATTGAAATTTTTTTTTCCCCTCGTATAACTGTATCATTATCCATTTACTTTCCGCCCTCGTTTAGGTTGTCGCGGATAAACCTATTGAACACAGGATAAGTTTGATCATCTATTTAGGTACGTAGGTGTTGGAGAAAGCTATTGAACAACGATAACAAACCCTAAACATAATAAAGCCCTTCCTGATTGATCGATCTCTCTGCACAAACAAGACGAAAGTATGTATCGTACGTTGTCCTCCTCAATCCTCATACCATCAACCAGAAGCAAAAAAAAGACGGGGAGTCGTTGTCTTCCTGAAGAGATCATTGAGGATATCCTCCTCAAGTTACCCACGAAATCTATCATCCGATTCCAAATCGTATGTAAGTCATGGCTTAATCTAATAAAAAGTAGCTACTTCTCAAACAAGCACCTCATCAAATCCGAGGATGAGAGTTATCTTGCTATGTTTTTTGTCGTTCGGCCTACACCGCAGTCGGACCGTCGCTTTTTATGCACACGTCTTTACCAAGAGTGTAAAGAACCATCACAACTGCGGTTGCCAGAGGGTGTTAATAATGCATCTCTCGTGCTTAATTTTGAGCTCCCGCCCTCTTACGGCCGCACTAATATAAACTTAATAGAGTGTTACAATGGCATAATGTGCGTGATTATAGATTCTAGTATTATTCTGTTGATTAATCCATTTTTAAAGGAGGTGAAAACCCTTCCCATCTCCCCTGCTGACAATTCTATACCGTGTATGAAATTGCTTGGTTATGGATTTGATAACGTGACTATGGATTTTAAGGTTGTTCGAATATTTATGTCACTACGAGCAGCTAATCAAGTTAATGTATATCGGAGAGCTGAAGTGTACAACGTAAGAACAAATGCTTGGAGAGAATTGAATGAATTTCCTTTTGTAAATATTCATGGAACCACTCATTCCACGTTATTCAATGGCGTCGTCTACTGGTGTGTAAAAACTAATTATTTAGACTGGGAAATCCGTGGAAAAACTGATTATTTAGACTGGGAAATCCTCACTTTCAACATGAGTACGGAAGTGTTTCAGCTTCTAGAATTACCTCAACGTTGGAACAATGATGGTAAGTCTTATTGCGAGGATAATCTCCCTACTCTTTTTGTTATGAATCAAAAGTCTCTTGCTTTTGCCTCGTATTGTCACGTCTATTACTCTCACCACCTGGTGGATATATGGACGATGAACAAACATGGGAATGAAGTAGCCTGGACCAAACTCTATTCGATCGGACCTTTACCTGAATTGGCAATGCCGGTGGGTTTCCGGAAGGAGCATGAATTCCTTTACAGCAGATTAGGGAATGGAACATTAATTTTGTATGATCTACTCGGTCATCGCCGGTCTGTGTTTTTCGAACCTGAATCACAACTTAGGCAATTCAATTTGCATGACTTGGACGATTGGTTTGATATGGGATTTTGCAGTCCAAGTTTAGTATCAATCAACATGTGAGGAAACCGAATTAGATTTTGTATTACTTTGTTATGTTCCAGTCAGTTAAAATCGCAGCAATCCATAGAGAAAGAGACGGTTTCTCACACATGCAGCTACACAAGTGTTGATTTTCTCAGCATATTTGTAATGAAGTTTGTGTTCCATTTTATTTATATTGATTTTGGACTAATTTAACTAGTATGCTGAAATTGAAATGTCTAGATTCTACACAATATTTTTAAATGTGCTGCTTCTTTGATTTCTTTAATTCTTTCCTTTCATGGAGAATCATCACGTGTTTTAATCATAGTTATACTAGTGTCGAATGCCTTTGCTAGGTCTCTTTTTTTTTTGTTCTTTCTTTCTTTTTTAAAGACTGTTTTTACGAATTCTTTGTTGTACTTTGATTCATTCCCCCGCCCAAATTTCATTCTCGCACTTACTAAAAAGCTTCAAGAAACATGTTGAATACTGTAATAATATTATGACATAAAAGAATAACTGAATTTAACATTTTCCCTCCTACCAACGTTTTTAACCTTCAAAATGTAGACATATGCTTCTGAGAAGTTTATTGGGGAAATTCGTTTTATACACTGCTTTTGAAAATAAATTCGAAAAATACATCCTTTCAAAATCAAAAACCACTCCTATCCTCCGCCTAAAAGTGGGTTCGAAGTCGCCCAAAAATGGGAGAAACCTCCCATTTATCGCCCGTGGTGAGAGATCCCGCCTTTGATACCTCCCGAATTTCTCCCAAGTTTCGCCCATGGTGGGAGGCCCCACCCGAGAAGATGGGCGACCCCGCCCAGTTTTAAAAAAAAAAATCAGAACACTTTTCGAATATACGTTTTTCGAATAACATCAGCTGAGTGTTTCTGCCAAACACTTTGCATCTCCGAAGACTCTTATATGTTTGTTATAATGTACAAAGTATTTCTGAATCTCAATCTTATCCAAATCACAACTCAATGTAAATATACAGACCAATGCCAATAGCTCAGGCATCTTGATCATCCCGGATGCAACTAGAAAACAGCAAAATAAGGTCTCTTCCAGATTATATAGTAGCAGACAAGATGGGAAAAGATGCAAAACATTAATAACTATAACAACTAAACATGTAGAATCAAAACAACAGTAATCCAGTTATAAGAATACACAGAAAGTAGGAATTTGACAATGCAAACAGCATGAGATTATTCATTTCGAATGTTTCTGAATCTATCATTCTATCAAGACATGATCTTCCATCATGAAAGCCGACAAAAAAGATGGTAAAATCATAAAACCAGATCGAAATTTCAGTAACTGAGTGATTGCCCAACCCCTTATATTTCATTTCATTAATAAAACACAGCAAAATCATAAAACTGAACATTTAAGTGAAGCTGAAAAACAGATTCATTTCTATTTATAGATAGATCAAATCAGCAAAAAATAAAAGGAATAGAAATTCGTATGGATCAATTGAGGCCTAGGCGCGTAGCTTAACATGATGCTCAGATTATTCATATGTTCTGATTCTTTTTTTTTAAAAACTCGGAGGGGTCACCCATTGATGATGCTAAATAATGCACCACCGGTTTAACAGGGCCGCGTATAATATAAGGGTGAGTCAAGAAGAATATGCAAGGCTAGTGCTGTAGTAAAGATGTGTTTTTGGTGTTTTATGGCTGAGTCCAAGAATGTATCTTGGATTGCCTACGTATCCTGTGTAATGTCCAGGAATCAAGCCTTACGTAGTTCCTGGAGCTGTGTATTTATAGGCACATGCCCTTCTTCTGCCCTAAACTTAAGGCGGTTTGGTCTATTGACATAAATAACCCTTACTGGGCCTTGCTCCTTGCCCAAGTAACCCTCTGGATGTTGGGCTTAAGAATCTGGGCTGGGACCAGGGTCTCGACTCGTATAACACCGACATGGGTGTTCGAGATGGGACACTTGCAGAATCTGCTGGTTGCTGCGGACTTCACTGACTCGTCTCTTATTCGACTCGAGGTGAGTACTAGAGGCTTGGACTTTTCATACGCCAGCTGGACCAATCAGATAATTCCACGTGGAGGGGTGAAATCCCGTATCGTCATAAGCCCCCCAGATCGGAGAGAAACTCATCTCGTATGCTGAGCTCGAATCTGAAAATTTGAATTATCTCTTCGATACGTGGCCTTCTTTAGGCGGGAATACAGCTGTCTTTCTAGCCGATGTAGGCTGTCGTAAGATGACGTCACACTGTATCAGCATTAATGGGTGCAGGAAACGAAGCGTCCTCATTGGTCCACACGGGGATTTTATCCTTGATTTTCGCGTTTCAAACTCTATAACTGCCCCCAAATCCTGCCATTTCAAATCATTTGCAAGATTGTGGAGCATAAAAGGAGTCCAAGACTTTGAAGTCTCTCATTTGCCATTCTTTATCTCCGCTTTATCCCTTAATCGCAAGTAAGCCCTAATCTTACTCAAATTCTTTCTTTGTTTTTTTATTTCTTTGCCTTTTCTCAATTCCATGTCTAGGAGTGAGAGCGATTCTCAAAATAGGGAAGAACTTGTTGTGGTAGAAGAGGAATCGGCGGAGAGGACGGTTTCTGAGCCACCACTTGCTTCCGGTGAGAGAGCTGCCGGAGAAGAAGAAGAGGGAGGAGAAGACGAATCGACTTCTCGACTAGCCGTTACCAAACGCCAAACAAGGATGAAAGGCCAAGGACCTTATGGTTGTATATCCAACCTAACTCAGGAAAAATCCAAAGTCGTGTGTCTAAGATATGGCATTCCATACTCTTCTGAAAACATCAAAGTGTCTCACGGTCGATTCCAATACGCCCGTGATCCTCCTAATGGGTTTGTGCCATTTACGAGGCGCAAGCGAAAGAGGGATTAAGGTTTCCCTTCGACCCGTCCCTCATAGAAGTCCTCCGACACTATCAGATCTGCATCACCCAACTCGCTCCAAATGAAGTTAGGAGCGTTATGGGCTTCGTGTTGGCGTGTCGGATAGCCAGGGTCGAATTCACAGTTCGTCTATTCCGACAATGCTATTCGATCCAAGGTCTGCAAGATGCGGGATGGTATACTTCCCAGAGACGTCCCCTGGTGTCGGAGTTTGTGAGGAGAGTGACCTCGTCTCAGGGAGAGTGGAAGCCTCATTTTTTCTTCATACGACACGGGTTGGAAGATATCGACATCCATACCTGGCACAAAAGGCCTAGGAAATGTCATGACAGGCTGGACTCCGATGCCCCCGCTGAATGTAGGATTCTTGAAAGAGTTAGCCCCGATGTCGCAACTCGGAATCTGCATTCCTTATACCCCTTTGCTGATATCGAGACGGCGGGCCCGGGTGCTTATCTGGAACTCGACGAAGACGTTCGAGTTTTGTGTAGGACTTTTATTCACTCTGTCGAGCTGCTATACTTCTGTATTTTTTCTTTTTCTATACTTGTTTCTGTTTTGACAGTGTATTGACGTCGATTTGTCTCTGTTCGCAATGGAATTCTTTTCAAAGTTGGAGGCAGTAGGCAAAGTGCCTGACCCTAAGAAGGTTGATCCCAAAAAGATTCAAGAATTGGCTGGTATCAGGTCGAAAAAGCCAGTGTCCGGTGCAATAATCTCCGGAGGTCAGAGGACCCCGGCCCGATCTTCTACCCCTGTATCGACATCCGACATTCTGAGAGATCAACCTGACGAAGCTCGGGTGACTGAGCAGGCTGAAGGGAGTCTCGTCTCGAGAAAACGGCAAAAGACAACCGAGTTGAGGCATGGAGCCGGGAAGGAAGCTCGCAACCTCCCTCATCAAGGCTCAAGCGGCATCGAGACGATCCCCGGCATGAGTCTTGCCGAAATGGAGGCCATGGATCCTGAGGAGCTGGGTGATTGTTATTCAAAAGTTATCCGAGCCGTAAGTCTTCATTTAACTCTTTTAATTTGGTGATTTTTGTCTACTCCTCGAATTCACATCATTTTGTTTGCAGGCTCGGCTAATGACCAAAGTGGCTTTAAAAAGGATCGAGTCTCCATCCGCTGCCTTGGAGGAGCAGAGAGAAACAATTGCCAGACTAACCTCCGATATCGAGAAGCAGAAAGCTAAGGTGAACAAGCTGGATGATCGGCGTGTCAAACTTGAGTCTGACTTGGCAACCTCTCGGGACGAATTGTCCAGGGCGCACAAGGACTTAGCCGACATGGATGCTGAGCTTGCGAAGGTGAGGTCGGAGCTTGATGAAACAAAAGCCGAATTGGCGGGATCCATTAAGGCCCGAGACGACCTTCAGATTGAGGTCGATAGCTTCACGACTCGCCTGGAGTCGGCCAAAAAGGATTTTCTAGCTTCTGCTGAGCTCGAAAATGACCTGACATTGCTGATGAGTCAGGCTATGAAGGGGGGATTCTCGAACGCTCTCGATCAGGTCAAGATGGTTGTCCCCGACTTCGAAGTGTCCAGCATCGAGAAGGCTCACTTATACGATCCTGAGGCCATCCCTCGTTACGGTCGATACTTCACAGAATTTAAGGCTGGCATTTCTCTGCACGACAAGTATGTGGCCCCTGCCATGGAGGAGGATGAAGAGGAGAACCTCGAGTCGGAGGATCCAGTCGACCCCAACGCCTCTACCTCAAACCAGCCTGCTGCTTGATGATCTTTCTTGTTATCGTTTTTTGGAACAATTTGATTCGATTTGGCTGTAATAACATTTGTTGACCTTTTATTGAACCTTTCGATTCGATCTGGTTGTAATGGGATATCAGTTTTTGAATTTTGAATTTCAATCTATGTTTTTTTCCATTGAACTTCTTTTGTGTTATTGATTATTTGTCTAGGGTGTAGTCTCTTGGACTTAATTCCCTTTCGACATTGTTTTATGGGGTGTAGTCCTTTGGACTTAATTCCCCTAAGCCCCTCGAAGTGTAGTATGAGTATATGACTCATGGTACACTTGAATATGAGTCGACCTAGCATTGTACTGCCTTATCGGCTTGACTTGGCTATTTGGTCGGAGCTCGAGTCGACTGTCGTGCCTCGTCAGGCTTTTGACTTGGTCGAATTGAAAATTCCTTATTCGACTGTCGCACTTCGTGGTGCTTCTGAACTGGTCGAATAAGGTATCCATCGTGGGATCTTCCGACCGCCTCGCATCGTGGCTTATTGGCAGGTCGGGAGTGATATAAGCACTGTCAATGACTTGGCTTTATTCACCATTTTAATCCAATTCCATCGTGTCGAGGCATTGTTGTTGAGGTCGAATTTTGCTCTTTTTTTTCTTCCAGCTTCCTTTTCTTTTTTACATGATCTTGCAAGTTAAGCAAATTAGAAAAGAAAATTACTTAGATAAAAGACATCGAGATTAACTGTCGCATCGACTTGTTACAAGTAACTAGGAAAGTAAAGTTGCAAATGTCATAAAGTGAACAAACAGTTTAAACACAATATTTTCTGAGGTTGGTGGCGTGACAAGTTCGATGCACTGTACTTCCATCCGACCTGCCCAGTTGATATGATCCCTTGGGATGGACTTTCAGAATCTTGTATGTACCTTCCCAATTCGGCTCGAGCTTGCCTTTTGGGTCCTGCCTGCTTGCCTCAGTTTTTCTCAACACGAGGTCACCTACTTGGAAGTATTTATACTTCACTCGAGCATTGTAATACTGCGAGATCTTTCTTTTGTAGTTAGCCACTCGATGCGCTGCGATCTCTCTTCTTTCTTCGACACTGTCTTTCTCTTGCCGTAGATCAGCTCCGTTTGTCTCGACATTGTAGGCCAAGACCCGAGGTGATGCTAACCCGATCTCCGCAGGTATGACTACTTCACATCCATAAGCCATGGCGAAGGGAGTTTCCTGCGTGGCCGCATTGGGTGCCGTCCGATACGACCATAGAATGCTAGGCAGCTGAGTTGCCCAATCTCGACCTTCATCCTCCAGCCGCTTCTTCAAACCAAATTTAATCTGCCTGTTTGTCTGTTCGACCTGTCCATTGGACTGAGGTCGGGCCACTGAGGTTGTTCTGTGCTCAATCTTGTACTCTTCAAGCCAATTATGCACTCTTTCATCTAGAAACTGGGTCCCATTGTCTGATATCAGATACTTCGGAATCCCAAACCTGCATAAAATATTTTCCCAAAGAAATTTTTTGATGGTCGAGGCCTTGATATCGGTGAGAGCTTTGGCCTCGACCCACTTGGTGAAATAGTCAACTGCTACGACCACGAATTTGAAGTTGCCCGGAGCTCGAGGTAAAGGCCCAACTATGTCAACTCCCCACTCATCGAACGGCCATACCGACTCGATGGCATTCATTTCCTGTGCTTGCTGGTGTGTCACCACATCATGCACTTGACAAGCTCTGCATCTCATCACCAATCGATTGGCATATTTTTGCATGGACGGCCAAAAATAACCTGCTAGCTTACACTTCCTTGCTAGCATTCGAGCTCCACAGTGATTGCCACAAACTCCCCGATGTATTTCTTCGAGCAGATATGCCCCTTCATCTTCCGAGGCACATCGCATCCAGGAGGTCACAAAAGATTTTCGATAAAGAACGTAATCAAACAGAGCATACCTGGAGGCTTGCAATCGAATCTTTCTGGCTTGGGACTTGTCAGACGGGAGAATTCCGTCTTTCAAGTATAGAGCTATCGGGTCCATCCATGTCGATCCCTGAGTAAGCGCTGCACATCGACCTCGTTGTAGCTCCGTTCCGCTAACATCTCGACCAGGACCTTCCTTTTTGATTTAAAATTCGATGCGAGTTTGGACAACGCATCGGCCCTTTTATTCTCACTTCGAGGCACCTGTTCGATGCGAACTGTCTTAAACTTCGATATCAACCCTTGAACCACTTTCAAATAACTTTTCATAGCTTCCTCTTTGGCTTCATATTCGCCTCGTATGTGATTGACTACGAGCTGAGAGTCACTATATACTAGGAGATTCTCGACCCCCAACTTAGACGCCAGCTTCAGGCCCGTAATCATGGCTTCATACTCTGCCTCATTGTTGGTGGCCTTGAACTCAAATCGAAGAGCATATGGGAACTCTTCTCCCTTCGGACTGACCAATAGTAACCCAGCTCCTGCTCCCTCTTTACTGGATGCTCCATCGACATGGATGGTCCACTGCTCCTCTGTTGCTTGTTTCCCTTGCTCTAGCTGGATTGATAATCCCTCGGCAATGAAGTCTGCCAGAGCTTGGCCTTTAACAGCTGTACGAGGTAGGAATTCGATGTCGTACTCAGCTAATTCGACAACCCATTTTGCTAATCGACCCGATGTCTCGGGCTTGGCCAAAATTTGTTTCAGAGGTTGGTTAGTTATTACAACAATAGGGTGTGCTTGAAAATAAGGCTTTAACTTCCTCGATGCATAAACTAAACCCAATGCTAATTTTTCAGCAGGTGTATACCTGATCTCAGCTCCATGTAGCGCCTTACTCACAAAATAGATCGGAACATGTTCGTGTTCCCCTTCTCGAACCAACACTACACTTGCTGCCTCTTCACAGATAGCCAAATAAACCAATAGTTTTTCTCCTTCCCGAGGTGAAGACAGAGTTGGTAAATCAGATAAATATTCCTTTAGGTCATCGAATGCTTTCTGACACTTGTCATCCCATTGGAACGGATTTGCCTTCTTCAATATCTTGAAAAAGAGTAGGGCTCTTTGCGCTGATATCGATAAAAAACGGTTGAGGGCCGCCATCCGACCTGTCAATCGCTGTACTTCTTTGATGTTACGAGGTGCGAGGCATATTCTTGAGGATATCGATCTTGTCCGGGTTAGCTCGAATTCCATCTTTCGATATCATATAGCCCAGAAACTTCCCAGATCGAACCCCGAAGGTGCACTTCTTCGGATTGAGCTTCATGTTTGCATCCCAGAGCACCTCGAATACTTCTCTAGCATCGACAAGAAACTGTCCCATGGACTTGCTCTTGATCAATAAATCATCGACGTATACTTCCATATTACGACCTATCAACCCCTTGAAAATTTTGTTAACCGCTCTCTGATAAGTGGCTCCTGCATTCTTTAGGCCAAACGGCATCGTCACAAAACAAAACGTGCCGAACTCTGTAATAAAGGCGGTCTTTTCCGAGTCTTAGGGGTCCATGAAAATCTGATAATATCCCATGTAAGCGTCTAGAAACCTGAATACCTCGAAACCCAGTGTCGAGTCGACCAGCTGATCAATCTTTGGGAGTGGATATGAATCTTTGGGGCATGCCTTGTTTAGATCCGTGAAATCCACACACATTCGCTAGCTCTCATCTGGCTTCTTAACCAAAATAGGATTGGCCAACCAGTCCGGGTAGAATATCTCCTTGACGATTCCAGCAACTAACAATTTATCTACCTCCTTTTTTACAGCCTCTTTCCTCTCAGGGGCGAGGTTTCTCTTCTTCTGCCGTATCGGCTTCTTTTTCGGGTCGACATTTAGTCGATGCGCTGCTATTTCTGCCGATATGCCTGGCATATCGTCGGCCTTCCAGGCAAACACATCTCGATATTCGACCAAGAGGTCGACCAAGGCTTGCATGTCGGGGTGTGGTATCCACTTCCCGATTTGGACCCCTTGGCCTTCTTCCTCCTTCCACACACGGACTTCCTCTGTCGGGTCGATAGAGACCCAACTTCTATCTTCCTCTTCCTTAGGAATTAACTCCTCGACTAGCACTTGTCCGACGCCTTTCCCTTTTATCGTAACCAAACTGCAATTCCTGGCCACCTCAACGTCTCCTTTTACTTTATGAGTGCCATACCAGGTGGGAAATTTCATGCTATTGTGGAATGTAGAAATAATGGCTCTCAGGTCGTATAAGGCGGGTCGACCTAATATCGCGTTGTAACCCGACGGGGCTTTAACTACGACGTAAGTCATTTCCATCGTTCTGCCTTTCTCTCCATCTCCAAATGTAGTCAGTAAGTTTATCGATCCGACAGGAGTGGATGGCCTGCCCTGTGAATCCGAACAAAGGGGTCGATAACGGCACAATGTCCTCATCTCTCAACTTCATGGCTTTGAAGGCTGAGTAGTAGAGGATGTTGACTGCACTTCAACTATCAACACATACCCTCTTTATCCGGCCTCGGCTTATCACTGCCTCTATCACCAATCCTTCACTGTGACTGTGGGAGCTTGGAATATCATCTTTGGGTCCATAACCTACCTCTGTCGTGAACCTAAGTTTTTTTGATTCCCTCGATCTGTCTGTAGACTGTCGACTGGATCGGGGTCGATCTGACTCATGCTCGGAAACAATTGTATTGACATCATACCCGATGCGATTATCCCCGTGGGGGTCTCGACTCTGATCTTCCCTTCGATCATCCCTGCGGTTATCTCTATGAGTCGGCTCGGAGGACCTATCCCGACGTCTCTGATTATCTCGACGTGGAGATCGGTCTCTCCCCCGTTATAACTCTTTCTCTTATATTCTTGACGACCCTTGGGCTCGTCCTTCTCTGATCTATCGACCACCTCATCTAACCGACCCTCTTGAATACACGTATCGATATCTCTCTTCAGGTCGAAACACTCTTCTGTGTCATGCCCCACACATCCTTGTGATAGTCGCAATATTTGTGGGTATTCTTTCTCTTTTCTGGATCTTTGGACATCGGTTTCGGTGTTCGTGCAATGTTTTTCTTGATCATGATGGCCAGCACCTACCCCCGAGATCGGTTGAGAGGGATAAAATCTCGATCTTTTAAATTTCCCTTCTTTCCGAGCCGATCCGTGATCGGTGCGGTCAATCGATCGAACACATTTGACTTTCCTTCTTCGTTCCGACCCTTAGGATGACCCTTGGTCTGGCCTCGGGTATCATTCCTCGAGTTGAGGCCGAGTGAAATGGTGTGCGGATGCACTGCCTCTTCACCTTGGCAAAACTTGTGGACTATGTTCACACATTCGTCCATGTCATTGGGCATCCTCTTAGACAACTTTTCGTATAGCTTCATATTACGCAGGCCTCCGACAAATGAATTAACTTGAAGTGCATCACTGGCGTTATGCACTTTCATAGCTTCAAGATTAAAACGCCTCATGAAATCATAGTTGATTCTCCCTTTTCTTGCTTGATGTTCATGAGATGAGTAGCACTGAGGTGGAACTTCTTGTTCCCGATGAAAGCATCTCAAAATTTCTGCCCCAACTGTAGAAAACTTGAGATCGACCCGGGTCGTAGCTTATGAAACCACTCCCGAGCTCGACCCGTAAGCAAGGTATCGAAGGCACGACACTTCATGGCATCGTTGGCATTTCTTAATCTCATCAGTGATATATATCGATACAGGTGGTCCTCTGGGTCCGTAGTACCATCATAAGGTTCCATCTTCGGTGGCTTGAAGGACTCGGGCATCGTGAATCCCTCTATCTCGGGGCTGAATGGCGACTCAAGCCACTATGTGACCTGGTCTTTTCCTACGATGCGGTTGAACTCATTTCGAATACTATCCTCGATTTGCCTCTGGGGTTTTCCATGTCCGGGATGTTTCTTTGTGCTTGTGACGCTGGCCTCTACTTCGTCCTCACACTCTTTTCGAGGATCGACAGGCCTTTTCCCCCTTGCGGTCTTGATCTCTTTTCGACCCGGTGGGTCTAACAGGTTATGCTAATCAGGGGTGTTGTAAATCCCTTTACCTATGAGTGCAGAGGCTACCACTCTTTTCAGGGCGTCTTCATCCAAAGACGCCAAGTGATCAGCCATGTCTTGCAACTGTGGGGGAAGTTGAGGCCTTGGGGGTTCTACAACTGCGGGTCTAGATCCAGTGGGGATTTCCTGAGCCTCGGTATGAACCCCTGCTGGATCTACATCCGTGTGCTCTTCGACCTGTAGGTTCTTGCTGCTCGTTGGTTTCTGTCTTCTTGCTGGTGGTGCCATTGCGATATCTTTACCAACTCACCGGTAGAAGGCCCTCCTTCTAGTGCCAAATGATGATGCTAAATAATGCACCACCGGTTTAACAGGGCCGCGAATAATCTAAGGGTGAGTCAAGAAGAATATGCAAGGCTAGTGCTGTAGTAAAGATGGTGTTTTTGGTGTTTTATGGCTGAGTCCAAGAATGTATCTTGGTTGCCTACGTATCCTGTGTAATGTCCGGGAATCAAGCCTTACGTAGTTCCTGGAAGTTTGTGTATTTATAGGCACATGCCCTTCTTCTCGCCCTAAACTTAAGGCGGTTTGGTCTATTGACATAAATAACCCTTACGGGGCCTTGCCCCTTGCCCAAGTAACCCTCGGATGTTGGGCTTAGGAATCGGGTGGGACCGGGGTCTCGACTCGTATAACACCGACATGGGTGTTCGAGATGGGACACTTGCGGAATCCGCGGGTTCTTTGCGGACTTCACTGACTCGTCTCTTATTCGACTCGAGGTGAGTACTAGAGGCTTGGACTTTTCATACGCCAGCTGGACCAATCAGATAATTCCACGTGGATGGGTGAAATCCCGTATCGTCACCCATTTTCTCGGGCGGGGCCTCCCACCATGGGCGAAACTTGGGAGAAATTCGGGAGGCGGGGAAAGGCGGGATCTCTCACCACGGGCGAAACATGGACGATCAATGGGAGGTTTCTCCTATTTTTGGGCAACTTCACCCACTTGTAGGCGAGGGATATGAGTGGTTTTTGAATTTGGAAAGGTGTATTTTTCGAATTTATTTTCAAAAACAGTGTATAAAACGAATTTCCCCAAGTTTATTTTGTGCCTTTGATGAATATAACTTTGTTGAAGTAAATTCGTATATCCTCAACTTTCTGTTTTTAATGTTGGCAAATCATTTGTTTCACAATTTTTATTGTTATTTTTTTTATTAAAAAACCCTCATAAACCATATGCAGTTTCATTCTATATTTTGGTTTATTTTTCCTGGATTGCTATATATGGTAGTCTTCGGTAGCTCATAAAATTAAAATGAAATGCCTGTTATTTTGTAATTGATTTTCCTCTGCTCATCTTCTCAATGATGATAAATGTGTCGTCTCCAAGCAACATTTAAAAGCATTTTCCCAGTTGTAACCTTCTGTTTTTAATAAAATTTTCTTATCATTATACAAATTTGAACTAGAGTTACATCTTGTTGAAGGAAAGTCAATGTAAAGACATTACGCTATATAAAACGACGCCTATGCTTAATGCGTAAATAATCAGCATAATATATAGTTGACTTATATCCTCAACCTTGTGCTGCTCATCTTAATCCAGGAAGTCCCTGGTGTCCCCAGTTCAATGATTCTATAAAAGAAAATCCTATCAAATTTTGGAGCTACCAATTCGCCGCATCTTTTTCCTCTTACATTATGATTCCCTTAACACATATACTAGCAACCACATCTAACACATTCAACAACATCTTTAAGAACTTAACTTTGCGCTTTATATTTGATTGCTTTAATAATTGCAAATTTAACATGTCATCATCTTTAACAACTTAATGATAGAACTTGAAGAGATAAAGATATGATTGAAATCTGAAGAGATAAATATGATAATTGTCAAAAAGATATATATGTTATTATATTGATAAGTCCAGATAGATTTATATTGATAAATCCAGATATAGATTTATATTTTGAATAAAAAAAAATGACACCTTCTATTGGCAGGGACGGAGCCAGGATTGTGGTTTAGGGGGGTGGAATTCTAAAAATTAATTGTCATGGAAAAAACAATAATTTGAAGTTTAACAAAATGCAATGAACGGGGTTCAAACTCAGCCCTTTCCATAAAAAATTGCAACACTAAACCACCAGATGAAGCACATGCTTTACACTTTGTAAGGAGCATATAATATATATTACATTAATTGCAACATGTTACCAAATAGGAAGCTATTTTAGTAATTTCTCGGAATATTTAAGGAGGGCACGAGCCCCCCTTGCCCCTCTATGAGTCCGCCCCTGTCTATCGGCACCATTCATTATTATTATTATTTATTTACTTTAACACACCACGAAATTGCTAAAGGCATCACATACATATTAAAACTTCCTAACATTTACATTCTAGTCCTTTATATTTAACAAAATTTATAAATAAACCTTTAAAAACAACATAATTATAAAAACTAAACACTAATACTTAATAACATTCCATAACCCCAACCCTTATCATTCATTTCCCTCTTCTCACATCCAAAAGAAAACCAAAAGAGCAAAAACCGCCGGCGGCTTCACCGGAATCTTCACCGGAGTAGCACAATTTGAGCAAAAATCCTTCTACATTCACTCTTTTACTTGTAAGTTTCATTTTTATCCTCATTAGATCAATGGGTTATTGAAAGATTGAATTATTTGCTTCGTTTGGGTCTCAAATCAATGGTTTTTGTGTGTTGTTATTCGATCCCGCGTTTTTCCGATGGGCTGGAGGTTGAAGACGATGATATGTGCAAAAAGTCAGTGCAGCGGACGTTATTCATGAATAATAACGTCATTTTGGTTGACATTATTCATCAAGAATAATGTTTCATCTGTCACAAGCCGTCATATTTTTTTTTGAAAAAAGTTCCTTAAATGCTAATGCCAAACCATATAGGTGCTGGATATACAAAAACCTGAATCCGGATCCGATCGATAATTGGATTGTCAGATCTGATTCACAGCACCTATCGAGACGCTCGATCATGCGCAGTGGAAGCTACGAATTAAATTCGCACGCGATTTTACCACGATTTAATTCACATGATTAATTAATATTACTACAAGAAAGTTAAAGATTTACCCAACAGAAGAGAATCTGTGATCTTCCGGATTGTATCTCCAAGCGACGACTAGTGGACATCGACCCTCGTAGTAAAACCTCCTCGAATATGCACAAGAAAAACTCCAAGTTTTTCTTCTCCCAATGACTAGAATGAGAAACTAATTTTCTCTTCTTTTTAGTAAAAGTGGCTCCAATTTGATTGTCATATTGTGATGGGAGGAACTCTGTTTACATAGGAAATTAACTAGTCAAGAAAGAGGTATCATTTTTATAATACAATTACCTATTTCCATAATGAAAAGATATTTGCCATAAAATAAGAGATAATTCTCAAAAAATCAAAGTATGAGGTAAATTGATTAAACCACCATTAATGCGCCCAGAACACTTTAAGGTGTGACCGTCTTATCCAGACCCTCGATATTGGTTATCTAAATGGGGCATTTATATATGATGTGGCCACATAGGATTGGACCGATTTAATATGCGTTTCTCATATAATTCTATGATTGAGAAATCTTATTAAGCCACAAGATGATCATATATGGATTAACCTAATCTTGAAGTGGTTATAGACTCCTGCTTGTTTCAAGATAGGGTTTGATGTGTCCGTTAATGATTGCTAAAAGGCGTGGTCCGAATCACTTTCACGTTGGCACTATTCTAGAATGAGTGAGGAGTGTGTGTCTCACAGATATGGAATCCATTCTTTCCTGCGGGAAGTAGAAAGACAATCCCCTTATTTGTTAATCCTAGAAACTGATCGATTGGCCGAGTTCATATTGGTTATGAACTAATTGATCACTAGTGGGTTAATGGTAAATAAGGATAAAATGTAATGAAGAAGGTTTACGGAAACATTCCCGCTTCATTACGGATAGTCTATGGAGGGTTAGTCTGTATGTAATGATTATATCAATGGACACTTATTGACTCGACTTTCTGAGAATAAATTATATCTATAATCGATAGAGTTCAGTTTCGGATTTATGGTGGCGTAATTCCGAAATTAATAAGTTGAGTAGACATGTTTTGTTCGATGAGTATTTTATTCAATTTATTGTAGCTACTGGTTATAGGTCCATGGTCCCCGGGTTGGCTCCTAATACGCGAGTGTTTTCTCATTTTGTGGAACCTCGAGAATAAATTAAATAGTTGGTCTATTTAATGAATATGCAATATTATTTATTCGGTGAATAATATGTAAAATTAAAAAGACATTTTCTATTATCCCATGACAGTAGGGTGGTGCCACACGTGAAAGGAATTAGAAGAAGTAATTTTTCTAGATTATGTCACATGTGTAATTAATTAATTATTTATTTATTTGTTAGATAATTAATGGAAAAAATAAGAGATTGATTTTTTGAGAATTATCTCTTATTTTATGGAAAATATCTTTTCCTTATGGAAATAGGTAATTGTATTGTGGGAAGGATAACTCTCTCTTGACTAGTTAATTTCCTATATAAAGAGAGTTCCACCCAACAATAGGAACCATTATTACTTAACTTTGATTTGTGACATGAAAACTAAATGCAGAGTGTTTTTAAAGATACAATGCGATGCAGTCGGAAATATCACGGTAGTGGTATTATGGATGTCGGATTGCGTGATGAAGGGCGGACTGAATGGTCCCTTGTGCCTCAGGTTGCGCTATGCATGGGGGGGTAAGGGCTTTTATGCTTGACGCCTCTGCTTGGTTGGATTAAGCCCGACCCAGTCCGGCTTACGATCTGTGGACTCATTGGGCCGGGGGCTCCATTCCATTGTTGGGCCTATGTTCAGGCCTAATTTGGATCCGAAGGCTAATTTCCTGGTTTGGGCATACCGATGGATCCCTACTCCTGGACCTATTCATATTTACAAAGGAAAGGCAGGGAGTAAAGTTGTCAACTTTACAGTGTATCGGGCTGACTGCCGTAGAGTGGCCTGCAATGTCTGTATAAGGCTCGTAAGAAAAGTCAGAATGACATACTATAATGCGAACAGGATTTTGTAGCTTTATGACATAAAGAGACTCGTTGCAGGGTGTCGCGCTATAAAGCGGACGGGCTAAGGACGTTGAGCATGAGAGTGATCGGGCTTGAATACCGCGCTATGAAGCGGACAGGTTTTTATGCCGCGCTATGAAGCGGATGGGCTTTGATGCCATGCTATGCATCTGACGGGCTTAAAACGGTTGAAGCCATTCAACGACTGAAGCGGTGTTGTTTGCCACATGTGGTGGTTAAGTGATGACATGAAGCGTTGCCTTCGTTCCATAACTAACGTGACGGTTGACATGATACGCCGTATGCTCTGATTGGCTGGAGGACTTCGAAAACTGTGTCTTGTCATTATTGTGTTTGAATGCCAAATTTTGAACCGTCGCTTCGGTTCCCGCTTTCCCTATATAAGAAGGCCCCCCATTACATGTATACTTTCGTAAACAATGGATTCATTATAGCAAGGAAATTCCGGCGATTATAAGCAGTTTATGGCGATAGCAAAAAGGTTCCGATCAAGATTTTGAGGTTTCCGGCAAAAACAACAGATTTCCGGCCAGATATTCAAGCGTTCAGCCCAATTTTCCTCCGAATCTTAAGGTAGAATCCATCTTTTTTTCTTGATTTTTGTATTCTTATTGTCCAAATGTGTCAATGTATAAGAACACACACGATTTCGGGACTTAGGGCTATTTACTTGATGGAATTTTCCTAGAAATATTTTGGTGGACATATAAACCCCTAAGGTTTGGCCCTGTTCTTAATTTTTTTCTGAGTAGTCAAGTAGATTTTCAGGGTTTTACTTTCCCTACGTGCCAAACGGATGGGCGAGGTGTCGAGGTGGGCGGACATGCTCCTCTCGGCCCGACATCCAATTCTAGGTGACTAACTGCTCCACCTCACCCTATGTTTTTTAGGATGTCTTCAGAATCACACACTTTAACTGGTGAGGAGGCGCGGGCAGCTCTTGGCTATGGTTTTGGGGAGGAAGTCGACATGAGTGAGCAGGAAGATATAGTTGACGGATCTGGCACGGATGATGAGAAAGTGACCAGGATGTGGTGATACCGCGGAGACCCATCAAGAAATCCAAAAGGAAAGAACCTAAGAAGAAAGTCCCCAATGAGCGGTCTCGCACAGCACTTCAAGAGCTGGCAGCTCAAAAGAATTTTGACAAAGTTGTGGGATCTCGATGGAAAGAGTTTCGGGACTGCCCTGATTATACATCGGCCCTGACTGCCTGCGACATCTCTGCCAAGTACCTGTTTGTTAGCTTTTGTAGGAAGGATGAGGCTCGCGTCTGTAGGAGAGAAGGAGATGACTACTTGTGGCTACATTATGATCATCTGGTAGCTGGTCTACGCTCCCCATTTGACTTTTTCTTCATCAAATTCCTAATGGAGATCAATTTGATGCTCTGCGATCTCACACTTGGTACGGTGAGAGTCGTCATGGCTTTTATTGTGATAAGCCGGTTGCAGGGAAGAGAGGCGTTTATTCCGGTTTTGTTGCACTTTCATGGATTCAACAAGCGAGGTAAAGACGGACATATCTTGCCCCGTAGTAAGACTTTCAAATTCTTATTCGATCTTCCAGATAAGGTCTTATCATAGAACTCAAGATACATGAAGGTGGAGTCGTTAATCGGTTGGCCGTTCCCGAAAATCCTAGCGAATTCAACTGATACCGACGGTCTGAAGTGTTGGAATAGTGTCCTAAACCCAATCGGGTTGGACCAGATCCGACCGGATCGGATCATTTCAACTATTTCTTTATGTTTGTACATATATAAAATGGCTTTTCTGTTGTCATATATATGTTCTGTTTGCTGGGAGTACTAGCACCGATCGAGCCACTCGATCTTAGGACAGCGGAAGCTTATGCGATTTAGATATGAAATATAACTAATTAATCCTACGAGAAGGTTGAAGATTTTCCTTATAAGAGAGGAAGAGATAGTCGACCAAAGGGAGATGCCGTAGTCTTCCGGATTGTGTCTCCTAGCGACGACTGGTGGACGTCGATCCTCGCCGTAGAACCTCCTCGAATATGCACAAGGAAAACCCTAGGTTTTTCTTCTCTAAATGACTAAGGTAAGAAACTAATTTTTCTTCCTTTTTAATTGATGTGTGGCACAATTATGAATGTGTATTGTGTTTGGAGGAACTCTCTTTATATAGGAAAATAATTAGTCAAGAGAGTTATCATTTTCACACTATACAATTACCTATTCCCTTAAGGAAAAGATATTTGCCAAAAGATAAGAGATAATTCCCAAAATATCAATCTCTTATTTTTCTATTAATTATCCAACAAATAGATAATTAATTAATCACACATGTGACATAATCTAGGAAAATTTCTTCTCCTAACTTATCCACAAAAGTGGCGCCATTTACCCCATCAATTTTAATAGAAAATATATTTTCTATTTTACATATTATTTACTAAATAAATAATATTAGCATATTCATTAAATAGAACAACTATTTAATTTATTCTCGAGGTTCCATAAAACGAGAAAACACTCGCGTGTTAGGAGCCAACCCGGGGACCATGGACCAATAATCAGTAGCTACAATAAATTAAATAAAATATTCATCGAACAAAATATTTCTACTTAATTCATTAATTCCGGAATTACGCCACCATAAATCCGAAACTGAACTCTATCGATTATAGATATAACTTATTCTCAAACCGTCGAGTCGAGTTTATAAGTGTCCATTGATATAATCATTTCATATAAACTAACCCTCCACAGACTATCCGTACTGAAGTAGGATTATTTCCGTAAACCTTCTTCACTACATCTTATCCTTATTTACCATTAACCAACTAGTGATCAACTAGTTCATAACCAATACGAACTCCCGGGATTGATCAGTTTATAAGATCAACAAATAAGGGGATTGTCTTTCTACTTCCCGCATGAAGAAATGGTTTCCATATCTATGAGACACATATTTCTCACTCATTCCAGAATAGTGCCAACGTGAAAGTGATTCGGACCGCACCTCTTAGCGATCCATAACGAACACATCAAACCCTATCCTGAAACAAGTAGGAGTCTGTAATCACTTTAGGATTAAGGTTAATCCATAGATGATCATCTTGTGATTTAATAAGATTTCTCAATCACGGAATTATATGAGAAACTTAGATTAAATCGGTCCAGTCCTATATGACTCTCATCATATATATATGCCCCACTTAGACAACCAATGTCGACGGTCCGGATAAGACGGTCACACCATAAAGTGTTCTGGGCACATTAATGGTGGTTTAATCAATATACCCCATACTTTGATTAAGTTCACCATGGACTAATAGTTCAAGTGTATCACCATAAACTTAATCCTCATGTGTGACACACACTAAGTTATATGGCTACATATGATACAACTTGGGGTTTTCAGCAGTGTATTAAATATAAGCACAAAGCAAATAATAAGATGAAATAAAATCTGTCATTTATTAAATAAAAACAATTACATAAATTGTGTTTCGGGCACTACACCTAACAATCTCCCACTTGCCCGTAATGACAAGCAACAATTGTTTTTAGAGCACACCCTATTACATTAATTTATCTATCTACTACATATTTCTCCCACTTGCTCTAAAGCAGATGAGACATGTCTCTCACTCCCATACTCTCCAAGTGCTTGTCGAAGACATTAGATGCCAGCGTCTTGGTGAACGGATCAGCTAGCACTACAAGAAAATCGGCTTTTAATGAGAGGAATTCCCATCATAAAATGCTTAATTCCCGTCATTAAAGGCTTTTAATGACGGGAAATATCCCTTCATTGCCGCCTCCGCCGTTAAAGGTAATAATGACGGGAATCGATTCCCGTCAGTAATTGTATAATACATTCAATGACAGTATATTCCTATCATTAAACATTGTTTTTAATAACAATTCATCCCCTTATTATAGGCTCATTTCCCCTCATTAAATAACGAGTTAATCAATGCAAATCTCCTCATTATAATGTCATTTTCCCGTCATTAAATCCGGATTTGATAGTAACATATACCCTCATTATAGGATCATTTTCCCCTCATTATACAATAGTTTAATGAGGACATATCGCCTCATTTTAGAGTCATTTTCCGTTCATTAAATCATGATACAATGGCAAGACTTCCCATCATTATAAGGTCAAATGCCTCTGGTACATTTGTCAAACTACGGATAATCATGAATCGCAAATCCGTTCACTAAATAAGTCCATTATAACAAAAATAAACATCCATCCATTATTCTTAGAATAAAATGAGCCAGGATGAAAATAGAACAGGAACAATACGAAAAAAAATCACAAGCTAAATTTACATGAAATCTTCATTTCTATTTCAAATGTTCATTACTAAGTACTAACTACAGTTTTTACCTGTTGCATTAAAGGCACTATCACAAAACAAAAAGAACAGAACAAGAAAATAATGTATATATCTAAAAGTGTTGTATGTTCAGGGAAGCAATTAAGAGCTTGTAAGCAGACCTTTTGAGTTTCCAAGCTATTTCTCGTTGCTTTGTTGATTTTTCACCACACACATAGCAACAACCTTCTCCTTCGTCATTGCAATCTCATTTCTCGTATTCTTAGCTTCAACCTCCAATGCCTTTGTTAGAGCATCTACTTTCTTTGCTAACATCTATTAAAAAGAGAATTCCAACAAAGCAAACAAAAATCCTTGTATTTAAGGCTTTGATCATTTTCATGATCAGCTCTCCTCAATGTGATTACCTCTTTGTGATGCATTGGATTTAAAAATATCATGTAATAACATACCTTTTGTGGCATGGAATTTACAAATATCCATTTTCTGATGCCCGCATCGATCGAACATTTCCACCTCAGATAACATTTGTCGTCAAGATGCTACACACCTAAAAGTCTTATCTAAGTATATAAATGAGCACACCAAAATTATTTCGTGTATAGTTTCAATATGCTTAGTTAGTGGGGCATTCTGCAAAATTGTAAAGTGATCAATAAGTAACATAGCATAATAGAAGGAAAGTTACATGGAATATATATAATGCACAAAAGCAACGCAGGAAACATAGTAAATTTACAGTACAATGGGATGTTTTACATGGCAGGCCACATATTTTGCTTATAAAGTAATAAAGTTCAAATAAGCCTTCGAAAATTACAGGAAAGAGTTCTAAATCTACATTAGTGTCTAGAAAATGCAATAAAAGGTCTTGCATTTAGCTAATCCAAACATCTAGGCATGCAGTAAGACACGGGCATGAATAAATAGCACACAAAACATTTCATGTAAGATTAGTGGGTGGTTCTTGCATAAGTAGCCAAATACAACAATATAACACTAAATATAATGATTGAAGAATGTGTAAAATCCAGGTTGACATCCAATTATGTGCTTGAAATGCAGAACATGTGAATAATTTAATCTATTACTCTGCTGTCTAAAAAACCCCAACATTTGGATCTTCAGTACAACATATTGCTAAAGAGAGATGGTTATGTAAAACAGAGTATAAAAAAAAGCACAATCAATACAAGTATTGTTTGGTTCATCGCAATGATACCTCGAAAGAAGCCATTTTAGCAAGCGCCGTGTTTGGGAAGGGATTTTCCTGCTTTGAATCATGTAACCACTGTCATGTGTTTCCCAACTTCCTGGTTGCAAAAACATACCAAAAAAAAGTAATTGGCAGACCACAGTGCAAGCAACTATATGTAACATAAAAGTCTCTAACAGAACAAACAACTCAGTTTTAAAAAAAACCATAAATGTACAATTAATCATAGTAATGTATGACTTCTTGTTACATGAATGATTTTCATTTTAATTTGTTACTGAAAAAGGTTTGTCAAAAAAGCAAATACACAACATCTTTGACTGATAGAAAGAATGTCATGTATACCGAACATTGTGCCTATACCCGTAAAAACTAAGTCAAACCAGAAGCAATTCCTAAGTCAAGAAAATAAATGAGGACTGCAGAAGTACGTACAACTAAAATGTATTAAAGAGAACTAAAAAAAGTCGAGCAACTAGCCCTCAGAATTATATTCCACAAATGGTTATAAAATTCGAGTTAGTTGGCATGAAAATCAACTTACATTATGTTAAATTGTAAAAGTCGCAAGAAGAATATAATTCATGAGGGGGGAGGAAGGGGGATGTGATAAACAAGCAATGACTAACCTCACATGGCTGCATGCCAAGAAGATCAATGACCGCATTCACAGCTTCAGACAAGCTATCCCTTGGACCAAGACCATAATCATCTACGCGTTAAAAATCTGGACCCTGGCTTTACCAAGCATTTTTGAAATTGGAAACTCCAACTTTTAGCATGTAATCAGCTTAAACAACTTCCAGATTCTCCAGCTGGTATTCATCCTCTACACCATCGTCTTCTGCCTCCCCGGTTGATCGGTCAACCTATGTGTATCATTCAAATATGAACACAGGGACAATCGTTAATGAAGGTTTAATTCACTCAAGAAATCAACTATCAAAAAACATGCTCAACATGCGAATCAGCATACCGTAGAGCTCCATCATCAACATCATCAACTTTCATTGGAAAACACACAAGTAATAGAACACCTACCGGAAAACAACACAAGCATAAAATTAAATTAGGTCAGCAGCATTCAAGTACATAATTCTCTACAGATGGCTACTAACTAGTAGAAACACACCTGGCGCAAGAAAATGTGTTTCTTGTTCTGTGGCATTGACCCCCCCCCCCCCCCAAGGCGTAGATACAACTAGAATGCCCCCATCTATTTGCACTGCTTCAGTAGTCATATTCTGCAGATTGATCAATGTGGCTACGTAAAATATGAGAAATACAAGTGTATTAGTAGTATGGCTACGTAAAATGTACAAGGTATCGTAAACATTCTCAACTATTAAAATAGCTATTATGTTAAACTGGTCACTTAAATTGCAGTAATATGTTCTGTATTATAATGTGAAACGGGTAGGGGCATAAGAGATGAGAGAGTATCATAGAAGTCAAAGAAAGCTATTATTTAAATCAGGACAATAGGAAGTAATTAGTTAATGACAGTGCTATTCCATCTATCTTTGTGAAGAAAGGACAAAAAAATCTTGTCCTTCAAGCTGAGTCGAATCAGGTGGTGCGATTCGGTAGAAATAATCCTTAGCATTTGTACACAGATCCATGAGAATAAAAAGATGTCATATGACATGTGGATAAGAAATTCAAGTCTAATTCTGTAGATACAACTTGAATGCCCCCAGGTGTTTCTTGATGTTCTTCCCCCACTTCTAATGTGGGATATCACAACTAGTGCCTAGGCTAATACGTTTAATGGGTTCAAGTTCTGTCCCACAACTTAATCCTTTGACACGATATACTTTTGTCTTATGAATCTACACAAGGGAAAGATGTATTGGGCAAATGATACTTTTTTGCTGAAAATATTGTGTCGCCCCCTCCACCCCCACAAATAAAATGAAAAATATCACATAAAATTGCTATAATGGTTAGAAATCTTATTGTGAAACTGCAAAATCAGAAAAAAGGATAAAAGAAATGTAAATTTTGTGGCAAAGGTCCAAAAGATAAGACACCTCCCTACTACTGCAAACATCCGCAATGGTTAAATCAGAGACACAAGTGTTTCCCTCCCTACAATAATTCTTTCCGGCATTATCTTCCCTAGACGTGTTGGAGCAAGCACGATTAGTTGATAACTGATCAGGAATGTTTTCATTGTATATTTCAAACATGGAAACCTGGAATCTAGGAAGAAATGAGACAGCAAAGCAAGCAGCAACACGTGGTATTATTTCATATCTCAAACCAACGCTACCCACCTGCTTATCATACTTCCATCCTTGGGCCTGAAGGCTTTGTCTAGTCTCATACACCTGTTTTAATGTATGGCGTATCAGCCCTTTCTGATTTGAGATTCCAGGTTTTCTCATCATCGTATGTGTCTTCCCAGATCCAGTTTGACTGTAAGGAATAATACAGACCTAAAATATTTGAGAAAGCATCATTATTACTACACAAATTCATTGTAAATGACTTCACCGTCATATTCTAAAATTGCAGATAAAGACAATCAATAATCGAAAACAAGGCCCTTTGTGAGGATAAAACTAAGTACAGCATGCTTACAAGGGACAACATGCTTGTAAACCTCATTAAGCTGACAACTCGAAAGGGAGGTTACTCTTGAGTAACAGGGCATTTGTATACACTCTACATAAATAATCCTAATGGGAACTAACGGACAAATGACAAATAACTAGAATGGGGATGTCATGTTTCCACCTTGTAACCATCCATGGCACTTTGTACAAGCTATGATATTTCAACGAACGCGTCTTCTTGAGTGGAATTAGGCATGAAAACTTGTCAAAAGATAAAGAATGCTTTTGACCTGCAAATAACATAAGCACATTTGGTGAAACGAAGATGAGCTATTATAAAAATGCTTTCCAAGCAGAAAAGTAACATAGGTCATATTAAGGAGCATGGAATAAAATGTTTTGTTGACGAGAAAAAGCGCATACACACCAATCTGATTTAAATCATCCTCTCCCCAATGATTCCATGAAATAGGAAAGGAGATGGAAACTTTAGCTTCAGGTGCAATATCATCATACAAGAAAGGACGAACCCTACAAAATAGTCGAATGTTCCCCTTTAATTCCTACATTAACAAAGGACTGTGAGCCATAATAATTGATCCCAATAAAATAAAATAGCAAGAGCAATTTCAAAATGTTCTCAGCAGTACTGTGTTGTGCATCTTTTTGCGTAATTTCTCACATTTCATAATTTTAGATTCAGCATCAGCAAGCCGATTCTGTAAATCTAATATATAATCCTTTTGCAGCTCATATTCAGTTCTGGTCTCCAGTACTAACATATCAGACATCTAAAAAAACAAAAATAATAGTAAGCAGCTTGCAATTAATGCATATCATAAATCAAATAGCTAAATATTTACCAAAAAAGAAAGAAAAAAAAAGGAAAAAATTTAGTCTTTAACAATATCACTAAGAGATTGATGGAAAGTTCCCATTAACATCTAAAGACATATGAGTGTAATAAAAATTATGATAAGATGAGTCAGACCTTAGGCTTCTGCTGTGTATAATAATAGTAACTAGCTTAATTTTTTAACAAAACAGAAGAACCTAGCACCGATGCTAAAGAGTCAAATAATTCAAAGACATGAAAATACCAAAACATGTTTAAAATAATTACTACCTACTAAGTAAATTAGTCTAACAATGTAATGGTTGGACACAACTTCAATTTTCCTATGCTAACCGCCAACTAAATAATTCTATTGCATCTTAAGTGAACACCAAAAAACAATTGCACTCCCAATCAAGTTTTATGACGACGTGCGTAAAGAATTTGCATCTTAAGTGAACCCAAAAAAAAGCAGAGCACCGTACAAGTCTTCTCCAGGGTCAACCTCTTCTGAACCGATAAAATATTCCTTGAAAAAGCTAGAAACTACAGCAACCTGAGCATAGGATAAAGATCTGAGGGAGAAACGAAAACACCAGTAGAAGTAGAAGGCTCTACACATAAAGCCATTAAAGGTTTCAAAAAGTCGGTAGCTCGGAGTTTAAATTTCATAGAATTTCTGGGCGACTCCATCTACATCGATCCCAAGCAGCTGGAATTGGGAATAATGAAGGAGGAGAGTGGCGAAGATTGTGAATTTACAAGTGCCGGTGGGGGGGAGGGGCTATGTTCTTCGAGTACTTTAGGGTTATGAATTGGGAACGACAAAACTAGAAAGGGCTGGGTTAGTTTTGGGGTTTTTGTTGATTTGTTTTTTTGTTAAAAAAATGCATTATAAAAAAATTCAAATAATGAGAGGAACTTTTGTATTGTATATTCATAATGACGGGAAATAAGATTACTAATGACGGGAATTGAAATTCCGTCATCCATCAACAAATTATTTTGAGTCCCGTCATTATAAGAGCTATTTAATGACGGTTTTACGACCTGTCATTAAGTTTTCGTTATTGAATCACAGTTTTCTTGTAGTGTAGGTTGTCGGCCGAGGCTATTTTTAGGACCGAAATGTCGCCCCTATGCACGATCTCTCTGATCAGATGGTACTTTCTTTCTATATGCTTTGATCTCTTATGAATTCGCGGTTCCTTGGAATTCGACACCGCTCCATTGTTGTCACAATAAAGTGGTATTGGATCATTCATATTCGGAATTACTTCCAAATCACCAAGAAACTTCTTGGGCCATACCGCTTCCTTAGCTGCCTCAGAGGCTGCTATGTACTCGGCTTCCATAGTTGAATCTGCAATGCTTGGTTGCTTTATGATTCTCCACACTACGGCACCACCTCCAATAGTAAACACTGAACCTGAGATCGACTTACAATCATCCTTATCTGACTGAAAGTCAGAATCAGTGTAGCCTACGATATCCAGGTTTGCACCTGAATATACAAGCATATAATTCCTCGTTCTCTTTAGATACTTGAAGAGATTCTTTACTGCTGTCCAATGCTCCATGCCTAGATTTGACTGAAAATGACTGACCAATCCCACGCCGTAACAGATGTTCGGTCTTGTACACAACATTGCATACATCAGACTTCCAACTGCAGATGTGTAAGGAATACGGCCCATGCTCTCTTGTTCCTCGGGTGTTTGAGGACACCGTTTCTTAGAGAGAGCTATGCCATGAATGGTTGGTAGGAAACCCTTCTTTGCATTCTGTATTCTATAATGCAGCATCATCTTATCAATGTAAGATGCCTGGGACAAAGCCAACATTTTGTTCTTCCGATCCCGAATGAGCTGGATCCCGAGAACATAGCTTGCATCTCCTAAATCTTTCATTTGTAAATGCGTGGCTAACCAACTTTTAACATCAGACAACATCCTCTTATTGTTTCCAATTAGCAGGATGTCATCAACATACAACACTAAGAATGCCACCCTTTCCTTAATGATGCACTTGTATACACAAGGCTCATCGGGATTTTGTTCGAAACCGTAAGACTTGATGGTTTCATCAAATCTATGGTTCTAAGACCGAGATGCTTGCTTTAACCCATAAATGGTTTTGAGCAACTTGCTATTGGAATAGTGTCCTAAACCCAATCGGGTTGGACCGGATCCGACCGGGTCGGATAATTACTACTATTTCTTTATGTTTATACATATATTAAATGGCTTTTATGTTGTCATATATTTGTTCTTTTAAGGAACCAATTGTGAATTGTTATATGATAACGTCCTTAGTATTAAACTGTGATAGAGAAACCATGATAGGCGATTATGGTTGATGAGATCTCTGATCACTTTAATAAGTTTGATACTTAAATGTCTCTAGGCCGATGTACTATTAAACGGGGCATTGATAGTATGAAACGGGCTAGCACGTATTAGATGTCTTCGTGTTTAAGGGCGGGGATAGATCTCGTCTATCGAAGTGTAGAGACACTTGGTTTGTACGTGGATGTGTATTAGAGAATGCGTACGTTAGACTGACCCACTTACACGGATAAGTGTCACACTATGTGACGGTTGTGTAATTATCCTTAGGACCGGAGTCTACATGCCATCACGGTGTGGATTGTCATGCTTTGACACTATTGAGGTTTACCCTAGCCACGGGGTGATCATACGGTAGTGATTGGGTGTGATACTGAAGCATGTGGAGTATACATGTTTGGTCATCTGGAAATCGCGTACCCTATCAGTAAGGTGAATATCCGAAAGGGCCTTCTTTTAAGGAATGTCTTTCTCTCGAGAATCTTTGCAAAGTGGGAGTAAATGAGTTACTTCAAGAGAGCTTGATATCCAGATTATAAGATACGGTCGTTAATTTTTGACACTCGACGTACGACCGTATGAATATTATTACAGCGATGGGATTGTAAGTTACACGGTAACTATTTCACATGAAAGGTAGTAGTTATTGCATTTGACTCTTCCGATGATTGGGGGTCATAGTGTGTTACTAGACGCTATCCCGTGATCGTTAGGTATGAAGGGCATTTTCGTAATTTGCACTTTGTGTCTATGGCCAACATATTTGAAAGCCTATCGGGTCACACACATATGAACATCTAGCCGGATTAAAATGTGGTTATAGATGATAACCAAATAAGGAAAATTTATCTCGTACTATAAAGGTTATAGTGGTAAATTAATATGGGGGTATTTATTTATTATGAATAAATATAATACATGATATTAATTATGTTGATTAATTAAATATACATATATTAGATATGTGTATGTCGAATTTATGTGTGTATATGATATACATGTATTTTGTAAATTAATTAATCATAGCATTATATTAATTAAAGAATATTCTGGATGCCAAATCTTTGGGATATGTGGCGCCAATTATAAGTGTATTATGATACACTTGGATTGTGTAATTTAATTAATAAGATTACCATAATAGTAATATTAGATATTAATTGATTTTGTAAAAATAGATTTACGGTAATAAGATAAATATAATCAATATAAGATATTGACAATATCTTAGAAATATTTAATATAAGATATTAAATTAAATGAGATAAATCAATCAAATATATTGCACAAGAATTCCCGCGTAGATTTCCCGCTTAGATTTCCTAACACTTGCACACTTTGTGCTCTTGGCCTTTCTCAATGAAACCTTCTGGTTGCTGCATATATATATTTCATAGTCAAGATAGCCATTTAAAAAACCGGTCTTAACATCCATCTACCAGATTTCATAATCTAAGCATGCAGCAATCGAAAGAAGAATACGAATGGACTTTAGCATGGCCACAAGCGAGAAAGTCTCCTCATAATCGACTCTCTCTCTTTGGGTGTAACCATTTGCCACTAGCCTAGCTTTGAAGGTTTCAACCTTCCCATCCATGCCCCTCTTTCTCTTGTAGATCCATTTACTGCCTATGGGCCGTACACCCTCAGGACAATCCATAAGTTTCCAGACTGAGTTGGAGTGCATAGACTCCATTTCTTGGTTCATTGCGTCACTCTATTTATCCTTATCATAATCATCCATAGCCCTCCGAAAGGACAGCGGATCATCCTCCACTCCATCAGAGACGGCAATATTTGCCTCATCATGCATGCCGTACCGGGTAGGTGGCCGAACCAGCCTTTCGGTACGTCTGAGCGGTCTAGGATTCTCTGGATCAACTGTGGCGTTATTAGTGTTATTTGGGACACGAGGTGTCACCAGTGGTCTGACCGTGTCAGAAAGTAACTCCTCGAGTACTACTTTACTTCGAGGTTTGTCTGTCATATACTGATCCTCAAGAAACATGGCATTAGTTGAAACTATCACCTTGTTGTCTTCTGGATCATAAAACATACCTGCTCTTGTTCCTTCGGCATACCTTACGAACAGACATACTTTCGTACGTGCTTGCTGTTAGGAAATCACTAGTTTAACGCAGCGGAATTTAAAATTTGATTTCCTTTTCTAGATCGTTCTTCGTTTAATGCAATAAACACGTTAAGTAGTTTGACGGTTATACCTCAGATGATCTATAAGATCGTCGCTTTGACCGCCAACGGAGAGTAGTTCAATGCGCAAGCCGTCCACGCGTCCGGCCTCTATCGCTAATCCACACGAACCCCTCGTCAGAATCCTCCTTGGATTGCTATCGGAAAAACTCTGGCTGCTAGACCAGACCGTTTCTTCCCTCACAAACTCACTATGGAAGGCTCTCTATTTTACACAAGAATTATGAACTCTTGCAATTGTGTTGTACAAAAGAGTTTGACACCCACCTCCTATATATAATAGAAGGTGGCGCCCATAATGGTGTGTAGGAGAAGAAACATTTTCCCAATAAAATAAGGAAAATCAACTAGATTGATTTATCTCTTTAATTATAATTTATTTTGCCAATATCATATATTGATTATAATTATCTTATTACCATAAATCTATTTTTCCAAAATCAATTAATATCTTATATTAATATTATGGCAATCTTATTAATTAAAGTGCACAATCCAAGTGTATCTTACACCCTCAAGAATGGCGCCCCATTAGTCAACTAATTGACTTCTGGAATATTCTTTAATTAATATAATTTGTATATAATTAATATCTTGTATTTTATTTATTCATAATAAATAAATTACCACCATATTAATTTACCACTATAACCTTTATAGTCTAGAGATAAACTTTCCTTATTTGGTTATCAACTATAACCGCATTTTAATCCGACTAGATGTTCATATGTGTGTGACCCGATAGGCTTCCGAATGTGTGGGCCGTAGATACAAAGTGCAATTTACTAAAATGTCCTTCATACCTAACGATCACGGGATAGCGTCTAGCAACACACCGTGACCCCCAATCATCGAAAGAGTCAAAAGCAATGACTACTACCTTTCATGTGAAACAGTTACCGTGTAACTTACAATCCTATCGCTGTAACAATATCCATACGATCGTATCTCGAGTGTCAATACATTAACGATCGTATCTTATAATCTGGATATCATGCTCTCTCGGAATAACACATTTACTCCCACTTTGCAAAGATTCTCGAGAGCTAGACATTCCTTATAAGAAAGCCATTTCGGATATTCGATCCCAATCATAGGATACGCGATTCCCGGACGACCAATCATGTATACTCCGCATGCTTCAATATCATACCCAATCACTACCGCATGATCGCCCTGTGGTTAGGAGAAATCTCAATAGTGTCAAAGCATGACAATCCACACCGTGATGCCATGAAGACTCCGGTCAAAAGGATAATTACACAACCGCCACATAGTGTGACACTTAATGTAAGTGGGTCAGTCTAACGTACGCATTCTCTAATACACGTCCACGTACAGTCCAAGCGTCCCTACACTTCGATAGACGAGATCTATCCCTGCCTTCTAAAAGATAGAAGACATCCAATACGTGCTAGTTTGATTATACTATCAATGTCCCATTTGATAATACATAAGACTAGAGACATTTAAGTACCAACCTTGTTATAGTGATTAAAGATCTCATCAACCATAGTCACTATCATGGTTTCTCTATCACAGATTGATACTAGGGACGTTACTATATATACACAACAAATAATATGAAGATAAACAATATATAATAACATAAGTGCTTTTATTAATCATAATAAAGTTATTACATGAACTAAATAGACTGTAAACGACCCGACCCGGTCGGATCCGGTCCAACCCGATTGGGTTTAGGACACCTTTCCAAAATCTCCCACTTGGCCTAAAGCCAATCACCCATATGCCTAAGCCCGTGCAAGTGAACATGTTTCTCATGCTTTGCTTGAGACAATGCCTTGGTTAACGGATCAGCTATATTATCATCCATGTGGACTTTCTCTATCTTTACATCTCCTCTATCTACTATTTCTCTAATCAAGTGATAGCGCCGCAGCACATGTTTGGACTTCTGATGAGACCTTGGTTCCTTTGACTGAGATATCGCTCCATTATTATCACAGTACAGAGGCACTGGACCTTCAATGGAGGGAACCACACCAAGTTCAGTAATCAACTTCTTCATCCAAACTGCTTCCTTCGCCGCCTCCGAGGCTGCTATGTATTCGGCTTCCGTTGTAGAGTCCGCAGTAGTCTCCTGCTTGGAACTCTTCTAGCTCACTGCTCCGCCGAAACAAATCCAGATTGTGACTTAAAGTCATCCTTGTCAGTTTGGAAACTGGCATCTGTGTAACCTCGTAATACTAAATCATCGTTCCCGAAAACCAGGAACATATCCCTAGTACGTCTCAAGTACTTAAGGATATTCTTGACAGCAATCCAGTGACCATCACCTGGATTGGACTGGTACCTACTAGTCATACTAAAAGGGTACGAGACATCTGGTCTTGTGCATAACATGGCATACATGATAGACCCGATTGCCGAAGCATAAGGGACTTTACTCATTTGTGCCCTTTTTCCTCCTCTGTCTTAGGACTCATTCCCTTCGACGGGTAGACCCCATGTGACATGGGCAAAGCAATCCTTTCTTGGATCGCTCCATGCCGAATCTCTTCGACATCTTGTCTATATAGGTGGATTGCGACGGACCAAGCAACCTTTTAGATCTATCTCTATAGATCTTTATTCCTAGAATATAGGTGCATCACCCAAGTCCTTCATTGAGAAGTTCTTGGATAACCAAGCTTTGATTGATTGCAACATAGGCACATCATTCCCTATGAGCAATATGTCATCTACATAAAGCACTGGGAACACAATGGCACTCCCACTAACCTTTTTGTAAACACAGGGCTCATCTTCGTTCTTGATAAAATCAAATTGTTTGATTATCTCATCAAAGTGAAGATTCCAACTCTGAGAAGCTTGCTTTAATCCATAAATGGATCTTTGCAGTTTACACACCATCCTGGCGTCATTGGTCGTGAAACCCTCAGGCTGTGTCATATACACTTCCTAAGACAGGTTCCCGTTAAGGAAAGCTGTTTTCACATCCATCTGCCAGATTTTGTAATCATGGTATGCTGCAATAGCGAGCAAAATTCTAATGGATTTTAACATGGCAACATGCGAAAAGGTTTCGTCATAGTCAACTCTATGTCTTTGCTTATAACATTTTGCCACTAACCTAGCCTTGTAGGTAGTCACGTTACCGTCCATGTCGGTCTTTCTCTTAAAGACCCATTTACACCCTATGGGAACTATTCCCTCAGGTGGATCAACCAAGCCCCAAACTTGGTTGTCTTTCATGGATTCCATTTAAGAATTCATGGCTTCCAGCCATTTCTCTTTGTCATGCCTTAATAGCACTTTCTCATAAGTTCTAGGGTCCTCATCTTCCATGAGATACACGCCCGTGTACCTTTCAGGTTCACGGCGTTCCCTGGTGGATCTTCGAGGTGCTAGTGTGTCTACGGTAGAGGGTGGCGCCACATTTGTATGTGGTGTCTCCTCTACTTCCATCAACGGACTGTTAGCCGTAAGTGGTTCTCGAATTTCTTCAAGATCAATTTTACTCCCACTGACCCTATCCAAAATAAACTCTTTCTCCAGAAAGTGGCCAGTCCTGGCAACAAACAGCTTTTGTTCCTCAGGGTGGTAAAATTGGTACCCTTTGGTTTCCCTAGGATAACCCACAAATAGACATTTGTCAGATCTAGGTTCCAATTTGTCAGGCATGGTCCGTTTCACATAAACGGGACATCCCCAAGGCTTCATGTAACCTAGTGTTGGTTTCTTCCCTTTGAACACTTCATAGGGAGTGGACTCAACCGTCTTTGATGGAACTCGGTTCAGTGTATAGGATGCGGTTTCATGAGCATACCCCCAAAATGATTTTGGAAGAATTGCGTAGCTCATCATGGATCGTACCATGTCTAACAAGGTGCGGTTCCTCCTCTCAGACACGCCATTCATCTGTGGCGTCCCGGGAGGGGTCCATTCAGGTAGAATCCCATTCTCCTTCAAATAATTTTGAAACTCTCCATCTAGGTATTCTCCGCCTCGATCAGATCGAAGCGTTTTGATTTCTTTACCTAGTTGTTTCTCCACTTCACTTCTGAACTCCTTGAAATTTTCGAAGGCTTCTGATTTATACTTCATTAAGTATATATAACCATAGCGAGAATGGTCATCAGTGAAAGTGATAAAATAAGAGTATCCTCCTTTGGCTTGAATTGACATTGGGCCACATAAATCAGTATGTATGAGCTCAAGCAATTCATTGGATCTTATCCCTTTGCCACTAAATGGTGACTTTGTCATCTTGCCAAGTAAACAAGCTTCGCATGTATCAAACGATTCATAATCGAATTGATCCAACATTCCATCTTTATGGAGTTTGGAAATGCGATTCTTATTTATATGGCCAAGTCTACAATGCCATAAGTAGGATTCATTCAAGTCATTTGTTTTGGCTTTCTTGTTATTTATATTAAGTACGTCAACATTCATATCTAATATGTAGAGACCATTGCTAAGTACGCCAGTACCATAAAAGATTCCATCACGTGAAAAAGAACAACATTTATTCTCAAACGTAAATGAAAATCCATCAACATCTAATGCAGAAATAGAAATAATACTCTTCGTAAGAGCAGGAACAAAATAACAGTTATTGAGTTCTAGTACTAGCCCACTGGGCAATGAAAGAAAATAAACTCCTACGGCTAGTGCAGCAACACTTGCTCCATTTCCAACGCGTAGGTCCACCTCTCCTTTCTTCAGATCTCTAGTTCTTCTTAGTCCCTGCATATTCGTACAAATATGAGAACCACAACCAGTATCTAATACCCAGTGGTTAGACTTAGAAGAAGTAATGTTGATCTCAATCATAAATATACCTGAAGTCGAAGCATCAGAATGCTTCTTCTTGGTACTCAAGAAGCCCTTGCAGTTTCTCCTCCAATGTCCGGTCTCACCGCAATGGAAGCAAGCATCCTTGGATTTGTCTTTTGCTATCTTAGGCGTTGGCTTAGGTGCAGCCTTCGCCTTCTTGGACTTATTCTGGGCTTTTGCCTTGCCCTTGCTTGAAGTGACCGGCAACACTTGCTTTCCCTTCCCCACAGTGCCCTCAGCAGTCTTCAACATGTTCAATAACTCCGCAAGGGAGCAATCTATCTTGTTCATGTGATAGTTCATCACAACTGCGAGAATGAATTAGGTAGAGATTGCAGAATCAAGTCAATACTCAACTCTCGTTCCAACTTGTGGCCCAGCTTCCCAAGCCTCTCTATGTACCCGATCATTTTAAGCACGTGTGACCCTACAGCAGTCCCAGATGCCATCTTACAACTAAACAGGGCCTTCGAGACCTCGTACCTCTCAGTGCGAGACTGAGAAGCATAAAGTTCCTTCAGGTGGACCATGATAGAGTAGGCGTCCATAGACTCATGCTGTTTCTGCAGTTCCGGTGTCATAGAAGCAAGCATGATGCATGTAGCATCAGTACTGTCAGAACAGTGCTTGTTGTACTTCTCAACAACATCTGCGCCGAACCCTCGGCCGGGCTTTTCCGGTAGGGCCTCGTCCAAGACATAGCCAATCTTCTCGTGCCTCAAAACGATTTTGAGGTTTCTTTCCCAATCGAGAAAATTAGTTTCGTCAAGCTTGTTTTCGATGATAAAACGAAGGTTCAATTTGTTTGACATTTTCTACAACAATAAATAAAGATAGAATAAGTAAAATTCATGTATGTAAAACCCTAAATTTGCACTTAAAAATCTCCTAAGGTTTTACTCCCACTAGCCAACTATTCACAATTGGCTTTCAAGAATTTGATTAATTCTTTAGTGGTTGGGATCCAATCTAGTCGCCTTAATCCCCAACGGTGGTCGATCAATCTCGGAAATTTCGAAAGGTAGGTACTCCTACCAGTCGCATCATATGCGACTCCCAGTGGTTGACTGGTCAACTCTTTGACAGTCCGCATCTCTATGTGGCAGTCAACCCCTTGTCTCTAAAGTCAGACGGCCCTGACGGTGGCCAATCACCGAAAGACTTTAGTCGAGTCATAACCCGATATTCATGAGATCTCGTGACAATCATATCTCGATAATAACGATATACCCGTGGTAGGTCAACTCCCGACGGTGGTCGATCAGTTGGATCCGCACAAAGGCTCTTCACCGTCATTATAATATCGGGAGACAATTTTGGCTCGATTTTTGGCGTGGGAATAATTTTAAATTAATTCACTTAATTAATTTGGTTTAATTATGGTCTCATCTACTATGTGCGTATTACTACGATATCATATAAAGTAAAACATACACAACATTCCGCGCATAAAATAACCGGTATGATCATGGACTTTTCCTAGGTGCGGTTTCGAATACAAACCGACGAAACCGCGGGTCACAAACTAAGGGTGTCTGAAACCGCCAATAGGATCTTTATTACTGTACGCCAATGGGTTCTTTATCTCTCCTTGGTCTTCAACTTCTTGCTCCATTCTTGTTACATAGTAAGTAATTACACCCGCCGCACACGGGGGGGGGGGGGGGGGGGGGGGACTCGGGAATGGGATAATTGCAAAAAGTAAACTAGGTCACGTTCTTCATAACGGCCTAGGACAATTTTTTTTTAAAAACCAACATAAAGAAAACATTCCCATCTATCCTATTGGTCGAGTCCATGATCAATCGGGGTCCATATAATCACATAATATCTACATATCTAATCCATACAATTTTATCTTATGAAAAAGATTAAATTCTAATTTTAACTACTCATGCGTCTTTATTTTATCACGTCAAATAATTAAATAACTTTTAATTAATTATATGACTTAATCGAAACTTAAAATTAACATTTAATTTTAAATCTAATTTTAATTAAATTTGAACTATTCAAAATAAAATTAAAATTACTAAGTCTCCTATTTGTTTCCTTTCCAAAAATAAATTTAGCTTAGGCCTGGCCACTTTCCAAAATCAAAATTTTGGAAGTGGCGCAAGCTAAGGCCTTTACAAATCAAATATTTGAAAATGGCCTAGGCCTATTCCAAATCAAATATTTGGAAAGGCCAAATTATTTTAGTCTAGGCACTGGCCACTTTCCAAAATCAAAATTTTGGAAGTGGCCTACAGCCTAGGCTTTTTACAAATCAAATATTTGAAAAGGGCCAGGCTATTCCAAATCAAAATTTGGAAAGGCCAATATGCCATATGGTTTCCCAATGGCTCAAACTATTTGAACCATTGGTTGGCCATGTGACACAACTAAACAAACGAGATATCTATGCACAATAAATATCACAAAACGAAAAGGGTCGATCTCCCCTATTGGAAGAGGACAGCCGACAAACGGCAACCCTAGGGTTACCGCCGCCGCCGCCGCCGTAGAGGGAGGGGGGCGCCGCCAGTCGGCCGACCCCCATGAACCCTAATTTTATATTTTGTTTTTGTTTCAACGTTTCGTGATTTAAATCTTGCATCTATCGATTAAATACTACGCAATTAAATTATGCTTATTGCTTAAGCTCGAAGTCTGGCTCCGATACCACTGTTAGGAAATCACTAGTTTAACGCAGCGGATTTTAAAATTTGATTTCCTTTTCTAGATCGTTCTTCGTTTAATGCAATAAACACGTTAAGTAGTTTGACGGTTATACCTCAGATGATCTATAAGATCGTCGCTTTGACCGCCAACGGAGAGTAGTTCAATGCGCAAGCCGTCCACGCGTCCGGCCTCTATCGCTAATCCACACGAACCCCTCGTCAGAATCCTCCTTGGATTGCTATCGGAAAAACTCTGGCTGCTAGACCGGACCTTTTCTTCCCTCACAAACTCACTATGGAAGGCTCTCTATTTTACACAAGAATTATGAACTCTTGCAATTGTGTTGTACAAAAGAGTTTGACACCCACCTCCTATATATAGTAGAAGGTGGCGCCCATAATGGTGTGTAGGAGAAGAAAACATTTTCCCAATAAAATAAGGAAAATCAACTAGATTGATTTATCTCTTTAATTATAATTTATTTTGCCAATATCATATATTGATTATAATTATCTTATTACCATAAATCTATTTTTCCAAAATCAATTTATATCTTATATTAATATTATGGCAATCTTATTAATTAAAGTGCACAATCCAAGTGTATCTTACACACTCAAGAATGGCGCCCCATTAGTCAACTAATTGACTTCCGGAATATTCTTTAATTAATATAATTTGTATATAATTAATATCTTGTATTTTATTTATTCATAATAAATAAATACCACCATATTAATTTACCACTATAACCTTTATAGTCTAGAGATAAACTTTCCTTATTTGGTTATCAACTATAACCGCATTTTAATCCGACTCGATGTTCATATGTGTGTGACCCGATAGGCTTCCGAATGTGTTGGCCGTAGATACAAAGTGCAATTTACTAAAATGCCCTTCATACCTAACGATCACGGGATAACGTCTAGCAACACACCGTGACCCCCAATCATCGGAAGAGTCAAAAGCAATGACTACTACCTTTCATGTGAAACAGTTACCGTGTAACTTACAATCCTATCGCTGTAACAATATCCATACGATCGTATCTCGAGTGTCAATACATTAACGATCGTATCTTATAATCTGGATATCATGCTCTCTCGGAATAACACATTTACTCCCACTTTGCAAAGATTCTCGAGAGCTAGACATTCCTTATAAGAAGGCCATTTCGGATATTCGATCCCAATCATAGGATACGCGATTCCCGGACGACCAATCATGTATACTCCGCATGCTTCAATATCATACCCAATCACTACCGCATGATCGCCCCGTGGTTAGGAGAAATCTCAATAGTGTCAAAGCATGACAATCCACACCGTGATGCCATGAAGACTCCGGTCAAAAGGATAATTACACAACCGCCACATAGTGTGACACTTAATGTAAGTGGGTCAGTCTAACGTACGCATTCTCTAATACACGTCCACGTACAGTCCAAGCGTCCCTACACTTCGATAGACGAGATCTATCCCTGCCTTCTAAAAGATAGAAGACATCCAATACGTGCTAGTCTGATTATACTATCAATGTCCCATTTGATAATACATAAGTCTAGAGACATTTAAGTACCAACCTTGTTATAGTTATTTGAGATCTCATCAACCATAGTCACTATCATGGTTTCTCTATCACAGATTGATACTAGGGACGTTACTATATATACACAACAAATAATATGAAGATAAACAATATATAATAATATAAGTGCTTTTATTAATCATAATAAAGTTATTACATGAACTAAATAGACTGTAAACGACCCGACTCGGTCGGATCCGGTCCAACCCGATTGGGTTTAGGACACCTTTCCAACACTTGCAACTTGCTAGTCTTGTCTTCCAGCACATGTGCAGGACACCCCCAGATACGATAATGGCACAAACTAGGTTTACTCCCTTTCCATAACTCAATAGGCGTCTTTTCGACTGACTTTGACGGAACCACATTCAATATGCGGACCGCTGTTTCTAGTGCATATCCCTAAAAGGAAATCGGCAGTGATGCGTAGCTCATCATTGACATGACCATGTCAATTAATGTTCTGTTTCTCCTCTCAGCAACTCCATTTTGCTGAGGTGTCCTGGGTGCGGAACGCTGGGCACAGATCCCATGTTCCAGGAGGTAATCAGTGAGTCAGTATCCAAGTACTCGCCTCCTCGATCAGAATGAAGGCACTTCAATGATTTACCCAGTTTCCTTTCGGCCTCTGCCTGGAATTCCTTAAACTTACTAAAAGCTTCGGACTTCCTGTGCAAAAGATAAACATATCCATATCTCGAGTAGTCATCGATGAAAGTCACAAAATACTCGAAACCACCTCTAGCCTGTACATTCAGCGGACCACACAAGTCTGAATGTACTAATTCCAAAGGTTCTTTGGCTATATATCCCTTTGATGAGAAGGGTCGTTTAGTCATTTTTCCCTCCAGGCAAGATTCACAGACTGGGAGTATGTCAACTGATAACTCACTCAAGGGACCATCCTTGGCCAGTCTTTTGATTCTTTCCAAGGAAATATGACCAAGTCTTAGATGCCAAAGGTATGTTTTATCATGGTGAGAAACTTTCTGTCTTTTAATAGATTTCTGATGTTCTACTTTAAACATTTCAGTGTTAAGCAGTGGAGTTGCTATCGGTTTAATAAAATACAATCCGTTTTCCAAAATTGCAGAACAAATATCACGACCATTTCTGGAAATGAAAATTTTATTACTATCAAAAGAAAGAGAATACAATTGTTCTTGCAACATTGAAACTGAAATTAAATTTCTATAGAAATTTGGAACAAAATAGACATGGTTTAAAACCAAGAATTTATTGCCAAAACATAAACTAACTACTTTCACTGCTCTAGCTGAAACCACTGCATTGTTGCCAACTCTCATCGTCAGTGTGCCTTCCTCTAGCTCCTGATACGAACTAAGGATCTGCAAAGAAGAACAAGCATGGTTAGTAGCTCCAGAATCTAGTATCCAAGTTGATACATTTTTAGCTACTGTATAGGATTCCAAGACTAGTAATTCAGAATTACCTGTCTTATCCTTTCCCTTGCTGTTAAGGCCATTCCCTTCCTTAGCCTCTTTGAGGTATGCTGGACAATGGCGCCTCCAATGTCCTACCTCATGGTAGTGGAAACATTTCCCCTTGGGCTTGGAAGTTTGCCTGTTTTGCCTTCTTCTTCATTTGCTTTGCACGATTCTCTTCACGTTTTGGTTGTTTTGCCTGCTTTTCCTGCTTTTCCTTGGGCTTATTCTTGACTCCAGAGCTCGATGCCTTAGATTCAGCCATGTGGGCCTCGGCCTTTACTTCCCCTTCTCGGATTCTCCTAAAGGAGATAGCTTCGAACACTTGCAGTTCATTAATCAACTGAGTCAGATCAATTTTGAGTTTGTTCATGACATATTTACTCTTGAACTGGAGGAACTCAGGTGTAAGCGATTCTAAGATCATACTCACTTGAGTTGCATCATCAAAACTAGAGCCATGAGTCTCAACATCAGCAAAGTAGTTAATCATGTTCATCACATGACCAGTTACCGACTGACCTTTCCTCAATTTTGGCATTTATGGCCAACTTGACGGCCTCATGTCTTGTTTGATCAGATGGGGCACCAAACATGGAAATAAGAGAGTCCATGATTTCTCGTGTACTCTCTATGTTCTCATGCTTGGTCCTTATGATCTTCGACATGGAGGCCAGCAAGATGCCACGAGCCTTATTGTCTGCCTCTACCCATCGCGTATGGTCATCGCGTAAAGGTCGCAAGGCGTTCATGGGAGGAGTCGGCGGACAAGCCTCAGACAAGACAAACTTAACGTTTTCGAAGATGAGCACAACGTTCATGTCACTTTTCCACTTGTTAAAGTTGTTACCGGTCAATTTTTCATTCAGCAGACTAGTTAGTTGAGAAGACATTATCCTGTAGAATAAAATGACAGAAATAAATCAAATTATACACTGCAACTAATTATGATTTTAGGAATAATAAATGTCATGCATGCATTTTATCCTACCATTCCAAGGACTTAATCTCACACCTACAGTGCCACTTTAGGGTAGGTCAAAGAGGTGACGATTAAGTTGAGACGATCTCTCTCAACAATTAACTGAGAATCGGACATCTCCTTTTAATTGCTGATTACCTTCCTTTTTCAGCCAAGATATTTCCAAAAACATCCTTATGAGTGTGACCTACTGTTTCAGATCTCAAAGTAGGTCGGTCAGTGACTCGACGAGTACCCAAAATCCTATCCTTTCAGAGACCAAGCCATGCATTTTGATAGCGGTGAAAGCCATCCTTAGGGGGCCGAAATCAAAGCGGCACAAGGCGTCACCATTCTCTCACTTGCTTGTGTCAACAGTAGAGACCGTGTGGTTGGTTGTCACCTTCCCCAGTCCCACTCGTTATTTTGAAAATTAGGTAGTCTCTTTAGGATTTTAGAATTTTCAAATAATCCAAAAACAATAGATCATGAATATTTAATTTAATCCTCCCACCAGTTCATCGGTTTCAAATACCGTCTAACTAGTGTCACTATATCCACGATCCTCCAATTTTATGGATTAAAATTCTTTTTATGTAGACACCACACAAATAAAATTTACAAAGAATTTTATTATCCTAATATGTCATGATAAAAGTTTTAGGATTGTAGAATTTTATCTCAATAATTTGAAAACAATAAATCTTGAAAAGCAATCACCAACCTATCGGGATTAAACCATGGCTGAGCTTTAACTGAGTTCACCAAATGGTGTCGGGATTGGCTAAGCCGACCCGTCCTCTTCATTGGTTCATATACGACGCTAACGTCGTACGTGTGCGGGTGCTGGGTTGAAAATCGGGCTAAGGTTGCCCCATTGAGCCTCAGCTCGCCGGATAGCTTGACCTTGCCGGACCCCCATGGCTAACCCCGTACTTGGACGGACAAGTCGAGTCGAGCTGAAGCCCTGTTGACCGCCCGAACCAATTTTCGAACCTTTTTGGTCAGTTGGGGTCCAACTTTTCCGGATTTTCCAATTCTTCAATTAATAAATTCTTTTATGTAGTCACTACATAATCAAATTCCACGAATGATTTTTAGATCCCAAAATTAAATTTACCGAGTAAATTTTATTTTATCATGTGAATTTCATATCCCGATGAAATTCCGTTTGTTTTAATTAATTCAATTAATTAACTAAATTAATTACGTCTCATACATGCCTAATCAATATCATGATTAATTATCTACATGTATGCATATGCTAGGAGTGGAATTCACAAATATGATGTATGTCATGGCATGGTTATTTCACATAAATTATCGAACATAAAAAAAATGCGTAAAATAAACCACTGAGATGGACCGTTCGTACCCTGCATCTAACCTACTTAACTAGGAAAAGCAAAAAAAAAAATTGATGATTATTTATCCACACTGATCTTGGATTAAAAAAAAAAAAAATTGATGTCTTTTCCCTTTTTCTTCCTCTTTCGTACTTTAGCCGCCGCCGGCGATTTTTTTTAAAATTTTTTTATCAGCGCTTGGAAGTCCAATATTGTTGATATTGTTGCAGCGCCCCTTTTCTTTTTCATTGAAGATATTTGGCCGACGAATCCGACGAAAAAAAAAAAAAAAAACTGCTACTATAAAATTTAAATTGAAAAAATAAATTACATATATCATATACTCGTATAATACTAATTATACGAGCTTACAATAGATCTAACGGTAAACAAGTACCAACCCAATCCATCTCGTCAACCAAATCATTCAATCGCATGTATATAAATATATATATATATATAAATGATGCAATATTTATTCAATTCCACTCCTAATTTAATTAATTATGCTCTCGATATCGTAAAATTTAATCTCGCTCTGCTACCACATGCTAGGAGTAGTAGCACCGATCGAGACACTCGATCTTAGCACAGCGGAAGTTTATGCGATTTACAATATAAAACATAACTAATTAATCCTACGAGAAGGTTAAAGATTTACCTTATCGGAGAGGAAGAGATAGTCAACCAAAGGGAGATGCTGTAGTCTTCCGGATTGTGTCTCCTAGCGATGACTGGTGGACGTCGATCCTCGCCGTAGAACCTCCTCGAATATGCACAAGAAAAGCCCTAGGTTTTTCTTCTCTAAATAACTAAGGCAAGAAACTAATTTTTCTTCCTTTTTAATTGATGTGTGGCGCAATTATAAATGTGTATTGTGTTAGGAGGAACGCTCTTTATAAAGGAAAATAACTAGTTAAGAAGGTTATCCTTTGCACACTGCAATTACCTATTCCTTTAAGGAAAAGATATTTGCCAAAAGATAAGGGATAATTCCCAAAAAAAATCAATCTCTTATTTTTCTATTAATTATCCAACAAATAGATAATTAATTAATCACACATGTGACATAATCTAGGAAAATTTCTTCTCCTAACTTATCCACAAATGGCGTCATTTACAACATCAATTTTAATAGTAAATATCTTTTCTATTTTACATATTATTTACTAAATAAATAATATTAACATATTCATTAAATAGACCAACTGTTTAATTTATTCTCGAGGTTCCATAAAATGAGAAAACACTCGCGTGTTAGGAGCCAACCCGGGGACCATGGACCTATAATCAGTAGATATAATAAATTAATTAAAATATTCATCGAACATAATATTTCTACTTAATTCATTAATACCGGAATTACGCCACCATAAATCCGAAACTGAACTCTATAGATTATAGATATAACTTATTCTCAAAATGTCGAGTCGAGTTGATAAGTGTCCATTGATATAATAAACTAACCCTCCACAGACTATCCGTACTGAAGTAGGATTATTTCCGTAAACCTTCTTCACTACATCTTATCCTTTTTTACCATTAACCCACTAGTGATCAATTAGTTCATAACCAATACGAACTCCCGGGATTGATCAGTTTCTAGGATCAACAAATAAGGGGATTGTCTTTCTACTTCCTGCAGGAAGGAATGAATTCCATATCTGTGAGACACACACTTATCACTCGTTCCGGAATAGTTCCAACGTGAAAGTGATTGGACCGCACCTCTTAGCGATTCTTAACGAACACATCAAACACTATCCTGAAACAAGTAGGAGTCTATAATCACTTCAGGATTAAGGTTAATCCATATATGATCATCTTGTGATTTAATAAGATTTCTCAATCACGGAATTATATGAGAAACTCATATTAAATCGGTCCAGTCCTATATGACTCTTATCATATATAAATGCCCCACTTAGACAAACAATGTCGACGGTCCGGATAAGACGCTCACACCATAAAGTGTTCTGGGTGCATTAATGGTGGTTTAATCAATAGACCCCATACTTTGATTAAGTTCACCAGGGACTAATAGTTCAAGTGTATCACCATAAACTTAATCCTCATGTGTGACACACACTAAGTTATATGGCTACATATGATACGACTTGGGGTTTTCAGTAGAGAGATTTTTGTGAGAGAGATTTTGAGAGAGAAAAAACCGGTCTAGCAACCGGATTTTTCTAGTAGCAATCCAATGGTGGATTCCGGAGGGTTGTTCGTGTGGACTAGCGGTAGAGGCCGAACGCTTGGGCAGCTCCATGCATCGCTACTCTCCTTAGACGGTCAAAGCGTTGATCTTTTAGATCATGCAAGGTAACCACCGTATATTGGCTTTATATGTTTGTTGCTTAAACGAAGTCGATCCTGGTCAAAGGAAATAAAATTTTGAATTCCGCTGCGTTCCCGAGTAGATTTCCTAACAGCGGTAGCAGAGCGAGCTTTGAGCTTAAGCAATAAGCATTTAATTTGCGTAGTTAATTTTATCGTTTAAATCACGTATTTAAAAGATGAATGATTTTCGATTCGCAAAACGATACACGAAAAGAAAAAAGAAAAAAAGGGGGGATCCGGTGGTGCTCGGCCAACTGGCGGCGGCACCACCATCGGCGGTCGGTCAGCGGAGGCGGCGGCGGGGCAACCTGCTGCCTGCGTCGGTTGACTGGTCAAAGGTGGTGGATCCTTAAATTTTGTTTTGTGTATTTTGTGATTCAAAATGGTTCATAGTTGTGATTGGTAATTCCTCTTTTGTTTAGTTGTGTAATGTGGCTAACCAATGGTTTAAATAGTTTGGGCCATTGGGATGCCACATGGCATTAAAATAATAATGACATTTCCAAACTTTGTTTGGAATAGGCCTAGGCCCTTTCCAAATATTTGATTTGGGAAGAGGCCTAGGCCTAGGCCACTTTCGAAATTTTGATTTTGGAAAGTGGCCAGGCCTATTAACCAAAATATTGACATTTCCAAATTTTGTTTGGAATAGGCCTAGGCCCTTTTTCAAAATATTTGATTTTGGAAAAAGCTTAGGCCTAGGCCCTTTTCAAATTTTTGATTTTGGAAAGGGATAAGGGAGATGTCTTTTGGTTTAGGAAACCAAAGGCATCCCTTTTGATTAGGAATCAAAAGGAAAGTAACAAAAGAGACCTAATTTTAATTTTGATTTATTTTTGGAATAGTTCCAATTAATTAAAATTAAAATTGAAATCGGTTTAAAATTAATCGTTAATTTTATTTCGATTAAAATCATTAATTAATTAAATGTTAATTAGTTAATTCATTGGATAAAATTATTTAATAGATTAAATGTTAATTGATTAATGAAGACACAAGTAGTTAAATTTTAATTTTATCTTATTCATAAGATTTTATTGTATGGATTAGATATAGTAGATATAATATGATTATATGGACCCCGATTGATCATGGACTCGACCGATAGGATTGATGTTAATGATTTAATTTTTTTGTTGGTTTAAAAATTGTCCTATGCCGTTATGAAGAACGTGACCTACTTTACTTTCTGCATTTATCTCATTCCCGTTAGCTCCCCCGTGTTCGGCGGGTGTATTTATTTTATTAGATAGAATTAAATGTAACAAGAATGGAGTAGAAGATGGAGACCAAAAGAAGAAGAATAAAGATCCCATTCAAGATGGCGCATTAAAGATCCTATTGGCGGTTGCAGCTACCCTTAGATTGTGACCCGCGGTTTCGTCAGTTTGTATTCGAAACCGCACCTAGGAAAAGTCCATTATCATACCAATTACTTTACGCATTTATTTATTTTGTGCTTGTATTTATTTTATATGATACGATAGATGCATATCTAGGCACAATCTAGATGAATGTGGAGGATGTATGTCTATAGAGATAGATATACATGATGAGACCATAATTAAATTAATTAAGAGAATTAATTCGAAATTAATTAAGTGAATTAATTTACAGAAATACTTCCACTACAAAAGAATCAAGTTGAAATTGCCTCCCCATATTATAATGACGGTGAAGAGCCCTTGTTCAGATCCAACTCATCAGCCAAAGCAGGGGGTTGACCTACCTCGCGTATATCGTCATTATCGAGATATGATCATCTGAGATCTCACGAATATTAGGGTTATGACTTGGCTAAGAATTATCTCGGCCACCAGCCAAAGAGGGGTCGTTTGGATTTTAGAGGCAAGAGTTTGACTATATTTCATAAGATGAAAATTGTCAAAGAGTTGACTAGTCAAACAAAAAGAGTCGTATAAGATACGATTGACAAAGAGATGTTTACCTATTAGACTATTTTCGGCCCACCGGCCAGCCAAAGCGGGTGTCACGGTAGTTTAGTGGGATTTTGTCCACTAAAGAAATTAATAATTTTTTAAAGTCAATTCGGAGTAGTTGACTAGTGGGAGCAAAATCATAAATCAAAAAACCATTTTTGATTTTGCGTGTATAAACAACAACACTCTTTTATCTTTATTTTTATGTTGTAGTTTTAGCAATCTTTATATTTATGTTTTTATTCTCGATTAGTAAAACCAAATTATGACTGTTAGCTTTGGAGAAACGTTCTCAAATATGGTTAAGTAATTTTAATCCTTTTAAAATAAGTAATGACACGATCAATCCCGTTATAGTAGTTAGAGACAAGGATATTACATATTAGGTGCAGTACTCCAAGGCTTTAATTATTAATGAAAGCGGAGGCTCATGATTGAATCATTTGAAATAAGTTTCAACGAATTAATCATATATTGGATACGATCCAAGATGATCATTCAGTCATACGATGACAATTAATTCAAACGTTGGATAAGAATGACCACATCTAATTTTGGAAAGGTTGTTTTCAAAATTGTAAGATGTAAGTATCGACTTAATTCAATCATTGCTTAAAGGTTAATTAAATAGTCAATGTTTTGAATACGATTCAAAGGTTAAATAAACTATTTAAGAAACTTTAGATTTTCTTTATGAAAGGAAATTAAAGACATGGCTCTTGTGATCTTTCTTAAGTCTTATGAAGACTACAATAAGAAACATTTTTCAAGTGCTTAAAGGATTAAAAAGGAAAGTTAGGACATGTGCTTAAATAGAGAACTTGTTGAAGTTTCTATTCTAAGCAAGTGAGTTGAGATAAATCTATCTAAATTCAAAGTCGACTCTAAGATATATGATATCTTATGAGTGTGATTAAATTAGAAAGATTAAATGCGGATATGGAAGGTGAAGCAAACGTTGTGACACTTACCATATTCTGGATCTAGTAAACTGATAAGGGAACTAAATAAATGTTATTATGTTTCGGTTCTTATGAAGAACATGTTTTCAGTTATTTGTTAGGATTTAGTAGACATATTGAATTGTATGAAATAAATGTTATTCCGATAAAGTTGAAAGGTCACTGAATCTAACGTACTAGATTGATGTCACTATATTGTTGATATAGGTGATAAAATCTCAACCAAGTATTTGTATGGCTGTTATCCTTAATATTTGGTGGTTGTTCTAGACATAGTATCTATGGAGCAGAAGCATGTAATCAAACGTCATTCGGATGATGTTGACCATATGATTATGAATCATATGGGTTATACGTATCTTATCCAAAGAGGACTAAAATACCCTTTTATGAAAAGGTTATAAAATCTAGAAAGTTGTCCAAAGCCTAAACATACTGATGTTTGTTGGCTTGTGACAATTAATGCCACAAATAATTGTTTATTAATCTCTACGACTATTTTTAGAAATAGTCAAGTGTACTCAGAGAAGTGCATAATTCGGAAAGCCCGAAAAGTTTGAGCTAGTACGAATATGAGGTTGATAAACTGCTTAGGAATTAACCTTCAATTGGATTGAAGCAATTAATATCTGTAGGGTGTTTCAGAAGACGTCTGAAATAGAATCAAATTCTCCCTTGAAGGATACCATCTTTAGGATACGCAATTAGATTATGTTCCCAAACTGGAAACAACACTCTATATGATAAAGGTGTGACGTAAGCCATGCGAAGTATCCCTTACCCGTTTCGGGATAGTGCCCTTATACTTAACCGAGTTCCAAATAATAAAGGTTGAATAAATTCCATATTAGATATGGAAGGGGATAATGTCGAATCTATCTTAACCGATGATTTGAAGTTGTCATAAGCAAAGTCAGAAAGTCTTGGAGCCTAGTACGACATATGTGACTTTGTGGAATGTCTTAGCAAGTACGCTAGATATTATTTACTTGTCCGCAGAGCAAAATGTTTGTCTCCAAACATGCTGTCTTCTAGAGGAAGTGTTTCTTCCAAAAGAAACAGTGGGAGTAGATTTAGATCTCAAAGGTAGTTTGAGAACCACAAGGAGTTATTCAACCATAGGAACGTGAGCAGACGCCACATAACGATGAGGTGTAGAACACTGCTCGTTTGTCTCCAAACATGCTGTCTTCTAGAGGAAGTGTTTCTTCCAAAAGAAACAGTGGGAGTAGATTTAGATCTCAAAGGTAGTTTGAGAACACAAGGAGTTATTCAACCATAGGAACGTGAGCAGACGCCACATAACGATGAGGTGTTGAACACTGCTCAGTGCACACAAAAGTTCTGTAAGTCTGTGGATAACCTCAAGCCTGAAAAGGCTGCTGGTATGTTCATCTTGAAGAATGAATATCTCACGACTTATGAAAGAATGTTTGAAAGGCAAGATTGAGAGATATGTCCAGTAGCCATAATATCTAAATTAGATTCCATCAGCGACAACCAGGTTATGAACCTAGTCTGTCTTACCTAGAGGGAATGTCCCTGAAAGGCTGACATGGATAGTAATATGATTACAATAAGGCTATAGTGACGGCTGTAGGGTACGGGGTGTAAACCTTTTAATTACCTTTATGCTACCAGTTGAGCCTAGTTCTATTCAGACTATGCTTGTTATAACTTCGTATCATGACTATATAATAGTGTTGAAGATGTTGGGCTAATAGCTCGATGTTCATAGACGATAACATGATATGTGATCCCATAAGATCCATTTACGGACTCGAACAAGTTTCTCTAGATGATTTCTTTGTTTGATAATCAAATGAGTTTGATTTAGTCAAAAGAAGGGATATGCCCAATATGCAAGAAGACAGTGGGAGTATGTTACGATTTTTGAGTAAGGTATTGAATTTCTCTCAGGAATTATTACCCTATGTCGCAGTCAATTGTTTGCTAGTTCAAGGTCTTTACAAAAGCACTTGGATTAGTGATAGATTTAACTGCTGTTAGATTATAGTTTACCTATATAGATGTGATGCTAAAAGAGTTTAGCATAGATCGTGATAGGAGATACTGCTAGCAGGTATTCTCAAGATCTATCTATGTTAGGACGTTAGTCCTAAAGATAATGTGAAAGGTGATGCTTATGAAAGGTTTCCTTTGCTACGGCAATTGGAACCATTATAAAAGTAATGCCAGATGTTCATAGTCCATGAATAGTCATGAGCAAGTATGAATGTTAATCTGGTGAAAATCGAGAGTATCCTTAAACAAGTTCAGGAAGATTTCCTAGTTTATCGAAACTTGGAATCAGATAAATATAGTTATACAAACGTATATCCTGAGTCTTATAAAGGTGAGTGGGAGCTACAGTCTGGGTTTGTAGTCACTTGATTAAGTGATACAGTGAGCTAGAAATGTTCTTGGCTATGGGTCACTGTAAATTCTACAACTAGGCCAAAACACAGTAGTGCCTTGTAGGCGCAGCGGGAACATTACATGGATCTAAGAGGTTCATTCTTGAACCTTATACGGTTTTTCCACTGTTTCTATATAGCTGATATAATAAGTGGATTCATTGCTTGGAGCAAGGACCAGGGTCTCGTCAGATATTCGTGTGTGTGTTGAGGTGGTTCCTTTGACTTGGTCATTTGGAACATGATATGAAGATAGTCTGAGTCCCCACGGATAGTGATCCGTTTACGGCTAGGGCTGGTTGCGAGTATTGCATGAGATTCTTGTGTTTCAACTTGGTCTTCTGTGTGCGAGTGATTGGTTTTAGGCCAAGTGGTAGATTATTGAAATAGTGTCCTAAACCCAATTGGGTTGGACCGGATCCGACCGGGTCGGATCATTTCTACTATTTCTTTATGTTTGTACATATATAAAATGGCTTTTCTGTTGTCATATATATGTTCTCTTAAAGAACCAATTATGAATTGTTATCTGATAACGTCCTTAGTATTAAACTGTGGTAGAGAAACTATGATAGGCGATTATGGTTGATGAGATCTCTAATCACTTTGATTAGTTTGATACTTAAATGTCTCTAGGCTGATGTACTATTAAACAGGGCATTGATAGTATAAACAGACTAGCACGTTTTAGATTTATTCTGTCTTTAAGGGCATGGATAGGTCTCATCTATCAATGTGTAGAGACACTAGGACTGTACGTGGACGTGTATTAGAGAATGCGTACGTTAGACTGACCCACTTACACTGTTAAATGTCACACTATGTGGCGGTTGTGTAATTATCCTTTGGACCGGAGTCTTCATGGCATCACGGTGTGGATTGTCATGCTTTGACACTATTGAGGTTTCCCCTAGCCACGGGGCGATCATGCGGTAGTGATTGGGTGTGATACTGAAGCATGCAGAGTATACATGTTTGGTCGCCTGGGAATCGCGTACCCTATCAGTATGGGTGAATATCCGAAAGGGCCTTCTTATAAGAAATATCTTACTCGTGAATCTTTGCAAAGTGGGAGTAAATGTGTTACTTCGAGAGAGCATGATATCCAGATTATAAGATACGGTCGTTGATGTTTTGACACTCGGCTAACGACCGTATGGATATTATTACAGCGATAGGATTGTAAGTTACATGGTAACTGTTCACATGAAAGGTAGTAGTCATTGCATTTGACTCTTCCGATGATTGGGGGTCACGGTGTGTTGCTAGACGCTATCCCGTGATCGTTAGGCATGAAGGGCATTTTCATAATTTGCACTTTGTGTCTACGGCCAACATATTCAGAAGCTTATCGGGTCACACACATATGACACTACAAAAAAGACATTTTTGTGACAAAAAAATTCGTCGCGAAAAGTGACGATTTTCGTCGTTAAAAGTTCTCATGACAAAAGTTTTTTGTCGCGGTGTTTGTTGCCTAAGCATTGACGCTAAAGGTGTCTATTGCGACAATCAGAGTATAATTCACTAAAGAAGTTTAGTCGCGACAAATCTCGTACTTTTGTCACCAAAGCTTCTCATGACAAAACGTTCCATTTCTCACTAGAAGGTTTATCATGCAACAAAATTTTGTCACAAAATAATGAACATTTTATCACTAATTAAGTGTTGCTGTCACCGAAGGGTATAAGGACATTTTCATATTAATGGTTAATATTGACAAAGACTTTGTCACTAGAAGTCATATTTTAATAATAATAATAATAATAATAATAATAATAATAATAATATCATTATTATTATTATTATTACTGAATTTATTTATTAAATAATAATATAATAATCTACCACCTATAAAAAAATATACACGTACCCTATAAAAGAATAAAAAATAATATAACATACAATAAAATATTAAATAATTATTAACAATCGTATTTATACAAAAACTTAACATCAACTCTAAAAATTTCAAAAAATACTTAAAAAATTAAATAAATTATGATAAATCATATATTTTATCAAACACATGAAATATATGAACATCTCTTCATATATTTCATTCTACATCACAAATGTATGTTATGTTATTTATGAAAAGTCAGGGAAGAAGAAGTCTAATAAACTGAATGACGCTTGATAAAAAAGGATCCTTCTTAACTAATTGTAAGAGGCTTTTTTGGCTTCACATTCTGTATAATCGAAGAAAATTAAATACTGTAAGAAGTAATATCGTCGGATGGATCAAGATCCATCCGATTACGCAGCGGAATAGTATAGATCTAGATCCAGTCAACCAAAATACATAAAATAAATAGATCTAAACCTACAAGGGGGTTTAGATTGTTTATCAGTTTATGGTGTATAAACGTCAAGAACAATCTTCAATCCAAGCTACTCGATCCAATGAGATGCCACCGTCTTCCAACGTATATCTCCAAGCAACATCAAGTGGACGTGTATCTCCATCGAGGTTTTCTAAACTCGAACCCAAGTATTATAGCCGAAATCTCTAAGCTATAATACCACACAAAATGGCGTGTTTTTCATTGTGTCAAAAGGCTTGGGAGAACTCTCTTTATATAGGAGAGTAATCCTTGTCCTCCAAGGATTTAATAATTAAGTGATAATTATTAGATTAATCCTTATTCTAAATAAAAGATAAATAAAATAATTATCCCAAACAAATTAGGATAAAGAATATTATTATCTAATATTCCATGAATTATCAATTAACAAATAAAAGATAAATCACACATTAAATAATTATCCAAGAAAACTAATTCCTTGACAATTTATTAATGCAAAATGCGCCCCCTTCCCTTAGTAAATAAAGGTCCACTCATTTTTTTGACACATTGGGCCGAGTCCACGAAATTTTTTTCCATGTATTTAATTATCTAGTCCAACTAAACAATTAATCCACATATCAATTAAATAGTCCAATCCAACTATTTAATTATAATTGAGGTGAAACGACGAGAAAACATATGCTATGTTAGGAGCCACGTCGGGGACCATGGACCCATATTCAGTAGCTATAATAAATTAAATAATATTATCCGTCAGACCGAACAATAATATTCAATCTATTAATTCCGGGATTACACCACCATTAACCCGAAACTGAACTCTGCCAAATATAGATAACTTATACTCAACTATGAGTTGTAAGGTGTCCACTGATATAATCATTACATACGGATAAATCCTCCATAGACTGTTCATTTTGATTCGGGATATTTCCGTAAACCCTTCTCGAAACATATTATCCTTATTTACCATTAACCCCCTAGTGATCAATTAGTTCATGACCAATATGATATGAACTGGGCCCATCGATCAGTTTCTAGGGTTAACAAATAAGGGAACTATCTGTCTACTTCCTGAGGGAAGGAATGGATTCCATATCTGTGATAGCACAGACTACTCACTCATCCCAGAATAGAGCCAACGAGAAGTGTTGGACCACATACTACGAAGTGATCCTTACTAACACATCAAACCCTACCATAGTCTAAGCAATCGTCTGTGATCACCTCAGGATTGAGATTAATCCATTTATGATCATCTTGTGATTCGATAAGACTTCTCAATTACGGAATTATATCGAGAACTCAAATCAAATCGGTCCAGCCCTATATGATCATCATCATATATAAATGCCCCACTAGGTACCCTATTACCGACAGTCCGGATAAGACTGTCACACCTAAAGTGTTCTGGGCGCATTAATAGCAAATTAATCATGAGACCCGTACTCAGATTAATAAACGCTACGGACTAAGTTAATTTTAAGTACATTTTACTAACTCAATCCTCTTGTGTATAGCCATACACTGAGTTATGTGATTACATAAACGAGGTACTTAGGGTTTTCAGTAGTGTCTTAATTATAAGCATACATGCATATAATAAGATGAATTATTAATTCTGTCCTAAAACAATTACATAATTGTATTTCGGGCACTACACCTAACACATACATTTACCTTCTATAAGTAGTCCATTTTCCACCAGTGATTGTGACTAAACCAGGGTAATCCTCAGTCACGACATGGTCACGGGAAATGCTTGATGTGCTCTTTGCTTTAGGATCTATTGCCAATGGCCTAATACCACTTCAAGCAGAGAGAACATATGTTCGTCGTACCTGAAATTCCCAAATTAGATTAGTATTATTCAAGAAAAGAAAAATCCAAGAAAAGGGGATTGTAAAACTGTGTTAGTTCATGTGAAAGTCCAAATACTAAGCAACAGAATGTTCTTCTTTCTTTTCTTGGATGCTTTTATTTTTATTTTTCTTAGTGGTGGGGGGAAGAATATGGTCTTGCAATACCACCATGTACAGTTTCTAGCAGGTGAAAGATGCTAAGTGGTGTATCAGCACCAACAAATAAAGAATAACCCCCACCCTAGCAAATTATGCTTCGCTTCAGAGAACACAACAGACCTATCATAAATGGTGGTCTATAAGCAGTTTTTATATATAGATTCAGATCATGCGTTGAACCTAAACTTATGCCAAACAAGTACTAAAACAAAGATTTAATCTAATGCTAAACCAGCAGACTGGCAAGACGTTTACTCATATTACAAGACATGAGCAGAAGCATAGATTTCTCATATATACAGCCGTATCTACGAAAAGCCAGCATTGGCTCTTGGCAGAATTTGAATCTGTTGAGATGAAAAGACTATTATATGTTCTATCTGTATTTCTCAAACTACTAATCAGTGAACATGTCTGAAATTAAAAGGGAAATTTTACAAAGGTTCAAAGAATTGAGAAATGAAAGCATTAGTTGGAATTCAAAGCAGGACAAGGGTATAGTTGAGATTTCATAAAAACTAGAAATAAGGGAAAGCATGAAACAAGTAATAAAAGGACAAAAGTGACAGCACAAAAAAGATTACAACTAAACAAATCAGCTTATCAATGAACAATCTTTGTTACATTATCTTCTGGCATCATTAATTGTTGGTGATAAACAAGAACTAAAAAAAAACCGTAACATACCTCAGCGACAAATGCGCCAGCATGTGAATTATCCTTAAAAGCAGTCTTTGTCAATCGGATTATTAAATGACGAGAGAACTTTTCTGCAAGCAAAAATAATTAATCACAATGGAACGCGAAAGCAATGATTAGATTTGTGTTCTCTATGACAAATGATCTTTATACACAGTAAAATGAAAATAATCGGCATTCCAAAGTTGTTGATAAACTATTTGCCCCATTTTTTCAAAGGGGACAAAAGCTTTTCTATGATAAGTCCATTCTTGTTTACAGGCAGACTAGGTGAATCAAGCTTTTTAAGACTCGATCACTACTTTAGTTAAAGGTTTTCATAGTATATAGTTATCGACTTTATTATCTGAAAATGCTAGCATTATCTTATAGATTCTTGAACATTTTCATTTTGATTTTTGTATGCAGAGGATCAGACAATGTATGAGCCAGCTTTTTCATAGCATTCATGCATGTGTCACATGAATGAAATCCTTGATCTACAATCTGCATCCACCAAATTATCATTTCCTCAAATTAATAATCTTTTGAGCAGGTCAATCAAGTCAGCATAGGCTCAAGTCAACAAGACACAATTAAAAAAAAGTACCAAGTACACTTCCAGATCTAAAAAAACCCTTTGGAGAACAATAAAGCAGATGAACCAAAAGAATATTCATGTTTGTATCACTAAATGCTGTCAAGTGGCCAATAAAGAAATATACATGAACTGAAGAACTCGTCTTATCACAGCCGGGTAAAGTAAGAAATCAGAAGTACAGAAATTACTTTCAAAAAAAAAAGTACATAAGTTAAATTGATCAAAATTCACAATCATCACTGTTGCACTTCTTTTGTATTAAAACATAAGAAGTTGTAGGCCTTTTAAGCTAGCAAAATCTTTGTATACTACAATGGATACAAAGGGCCAATGAGGTTAGTTAGCTTTTCTTGGTTACTTACATTCAGAAAATGGAAGAGTATAATTAAGACTTACAAATGCCTCCGTGTGTTTGGTTTTTCCATGGGATTGCTCCTCAGCATCCTCATTTTGATTCTCAACAGCATTTTCAGGTACTTCATCCCTTCTGTCTTCCAACTCAAATAAGAATCCCTCTAAACTACCTATGAATCAATATACAGAACATATGTCTTCAAGAAGCAGATTATACCACACTCACCAAAAAAATTGCATGGAATCTCCGTAAAATCAAAACATAAGCGACTTTTGAAAGCTTACCTTCTTCCATAGTTTCATCTTCATAGACTTTTGATTGTAGTTTCAGCTTCATAGACTTTTGATTGTAGTTCTAGCTAAATAAAACCATTCATTATAGCCTCAATCTGAAAAGGATACTATAATTTGCAATATATTTGCCTCATTATCATAACATTTTATACCATTATTTGCAAAAGTTGTTTTCATCTGCATCCAAAAACGATAACAATTTCGTAAAACGAAATCGGGATGGGAAGAAGCGTAAAATGTAGATTCATGATGTAGTGTAACAGATTATTTTATCAGTGCTAATTTGGAAGACAAGGCAACATGATGCACATCAAAAGGAGTAGAAGCTTACCTTGTAAATGCCAAGCCATATGCTACCAGAACCAAATACAGATTAAACCAAAGCATATACATAAGAAGAAGCCTGCTATTGAACTTTCTTCAGTGCTGCTATAGAATTAAGAATTACAAGAAAACAAACCAAGTCAGAAAGTAGAAACATTAAGTTCTTATGGGCATCCACACAAAAAGCAGAATCTAGCTTGTCTCATGATGATGTTTTATCAGCTAAAGGGGAATATGTACGAGCCAGCATGACCAAGTCGACGCAATATTCCTTCCATAACTAATCATATCAATTGTAACTCCTCAAATTTATCATGTAGAAAGGAAATAAATAAACCTGATTACCTCTTCATCTCCCATGCAGGCATTGTCTGTTCAAGTACTAGTAATGACCATTAAGATGCTAACCATCATCCCTTTAATGATATCTTCAAGAGCAGCAACCTACAAGATCAAGTCGAAATAGGTGGGAAAAAAGGAGTTGAATTTTAGTCAAGAAATAAAATTTTTAACTCGAAACATTTACCTATATATCCCCATGTCTTAAAAAAGGTTTCGATCTTCTCTGTTTTTATTAAGCTCTTTCTAAAGACTTTTCCAAGTCCCCTCCTGCACAATGATCAACAAAAGAAAGAAAGCATTTTTCAAGATAACCTAAATTTATCATGAAAATGGAATATCATAGGGAACTCCTACATTCCCTACATTCCTGTACATGGATAAGCTTCAGAAGAAGGTCAATAACCATATCCCGTCATCGCACTGTCCATGAGTAATTCATGAAACCGCCCAATAAGCTTCTTCCAGTGGGAATTTGTCAACTTTTGTACTCATAAGCGTCCTCAACCAACTATCGAAAAGGTCGGCTTTGGCAATTTTTTGTAAAAGGAAGACAATGCTGTTAAAAAAGGCCACCATAATAAACATAACGATGCAAAAACTGCATTAAAAAGTAAATATTGAATCAGGCAGACACACTCCCTCAGGCGTGTCATTGTTAAACATTTGGACAGCACAGCCAGAAAAGCAAGACAGAGATATTAACTCAGGTAATATATTGATCCATTTGGGTAAGAAACTCAGTCATAACAGAAAATGCTATAAATCACATTATGACCCTATATGATGGACAAAAAAAATCTATAAATCACATTATGACTCTGGCAATAATCTGTACCTTTTCCAGACGCAAAAAACTTCTCGGTGAGACGTAAAATATAAATATATTACTTAAAGTAAGCTTGGCATATTTCTGTAATCAAATCATTTAGCAGACTATTAATCACAAGTTCAGTCCAAGCAAAGAGACAACAAAACAAGACTTATGCAAAACAGTAGTAAACCAAACCAACTTTTAATATATTATCAGAAGACAGACCATATAAACTCAGATATTCATGTAAGAAAAACAGGTCATAGTTTAGACTTCAAACACAGGCAGACCTGAACACTTTATTCTGATAGTATATACAAAACAGATCAGATTTGATGCAAGATAGAAGGAGTGATGTGAAACCGCCCGTAGGAAGGCTTCGGATCTAATGAATACTGAGGATCGTGGATTTGAGGTATTTGGAATAGGTCCTTGACACAACCACAACCTGTATGGAGGCACCTTGGAATCAATAAGCTCCGCGACACAATCACAACCTGTGTGAAGGCACCTTGGAATCAATAAGCTCCGCGACATGACGTCACCAAAACCAAGCCTTAGAAACGGCGTCAAGAAAGGGACAGACCTTTTCTAGGTTAGACGGATCCTAACCGGCAGTGTACCGGGTCAAATTGTAGTGATAAAGTGGTGAGTCAGGTGTCGAATCCTCAGGGAAAAAAGTGGTAATTCTTTTAAGTGTGGTTAAACACCAAAGAGCCGCTATTAACTCGATCTAAACCGCAATTTTATAAACACGATTACTACTACTCTAACCAACATAAAATAAATGCGTAATTTAAAAGTTATTCTAATATAATATATATAGATATATAAATATATATAGATGTACATAAATAGTAAAATATATATATATATATAAATATATAGATACCAATATATAGTTTATAGACTAGACTAGCCAAAGTATATGTAATCAATTTATTCGATCTTTTCAATTAATAGAATGTGTTCGATCTTCCTTTTTATTAGGTCCAATTGAGTAAATGAAACGGTGTACTCCTAATGTCAACAATTTCTCCTCACACGAGCGTATGAAATTGTCATATGTCAAATTGTCATCGGTCAATGTCCACAACCGCCCCATGCTAAACTTAGTTAGTCAAAACAGTACCGAGCACAAATCTACCCCGGATAAAAGAGGTGATTCCATTTGTCGATGGCCGATGTTATTCAAGAGGCTCCGGTTGTCAAGCGGATCGATTTAATACAAACGGTGTAGTTTCAATTAAACTCGTGATTTTAACATTATTAAGATCTCGAGTACAAAGTTAATAAGATTTGTTTTATTAGGACAAATCGCCCCCGGGTAGGAAATAGGATTCCGTTAATCGACGGCCATTTTTACCCTCCGGTTTTTCTATTTTTACTCATATCCCGACTTCTCCGGTCGGTTCATCGTCGTTATATGTGGTATTCATCATGATTGATTACGTCATTCCGAATATGTTATCAATACGTAGCGAAATAGAAAAAGATTCATTTTAACTCAATTTTAATCATTTTTACTTTAACATCATTCTTTTAACGAAAAGATCGAAATAATACGATTACATAACTTTGGCTAGTTATTAGATCTTAGCCTAATAACATTATAAAAACTAAAAAGAAGAAAATAACAAACATAAACATAATTATTATAGAAATTACCCGATTACAACTGCTGACTCAGAAATCGTCTTTTCCCAGGTATTACAACGACTTCAGCAATACCGAACCTTCGAGAATTTCCCGAACATTACTACGATACTACTATTACTACATTATTTTGGCATAAGGCCTATTTACAAACTAAAGAAAAGAAAAGAAAAAGAGAAAGAGGAGGGAGAGAATATATATAGGATATGGTATATATATATTGGTACACTGAAAGTGAGCTCTGATCTCCCCTATTTATAGAAATAGCTCCTTCCCGGACCGGTCCTGAAAATCTGCCGGATCGGTCCGGTGTAATGATGACAATCATTACAGTTAGTTATCAGCATGTGCAAGCATGTTACTCCCTAATCATCACTTGTGCTGTGTTGTAATTATATATAATTATATATAATTACACACTAACTTCTAAAAATCGTAACTTGAATTCTTGATATCAGAATGACATAATCGAACTTCCGTTGAAAAGCTCGTTGAATTTTCTACAACTTTTATCAAGATCACTTCTTCAGAAAATGTATTCTCGATGAGCCATTTGTATTATACGTCCTTTTTCGAGATTCAGAAACAATTATTCCCTTGATCATATATATCAGTGACGCTTTATAACTTCCTTTCACTGATTTGAATTGACTTCAAAAAGTATCTGTACTCGGGATTTCAGTTCATCTTAGGATTCTGCAATGAAATAAACACAAAATACCCGTGTAAAATAGACACAATATTCCGGTCACTAAAACCGGTACAAAAACTACAACTTTTTACTATAAATACTAACTTTTACTACTAACTATACTAAACTATAAAGATTAATATTTTATACTAATTATATCATAATTTCATATATTTTATATAGAATTTGTCGATAAAACATAATAAAATCACGTAAATTCAATCATATAAAAATCATACATCAAATTACTCCCCACTTAGCTTTTGATCGTCCTCGAGCAAAAATAAGCGGTAATATATAAATAACAGATAATATAATTGATCAGATTAAAATTTCAAAAGTAATATATATCATCAATATTATAAACATATAAGTTATAACTTTTATAGAAATTTAATAAGAGAGAAAGTTTATATAACTTAAATAAATTAAATATCAAATGTTAATCAGATGGAAACATGCATGCAATAATTCAGAAATATAAATAAAATATTAGAAATACTTTCTATCTCGATTATTACGAATTTCTGGAATCATTAACTAAGTCAGATAGAAGACACATTGGCTTAATATATTAGGATAGGACATTAGTTAATCGAAAAGATAGAAAAGGAAATCAAAAAAAGAGAAAGATGCAAGTCGTACGTACCTACGTCTTCACATTCTTGATCAAAAACAGTTCTGATTAGTAACATCCTTTTATTCCAACTATTTTTCAGATTTTCTCTCTTCTTTTTTTTTTAATATTAAGAACTAAAGCGTGAGTGTGTGTAGAAAATCAAACTTACAAGCATTGCTTCATCAAGATTGATCGGAGTACTACTCTTTCGATCTAAAATTACGAGTCCGGTTTCCTTAAACCCGTAATTATTCTTGAGATCTTATGATTCGAATTTTTATCGGGAGCTTTATACCTCATAGTGATATAGGACGTTTCTAGATAACCCCCTACTACACTCAAATCATTGGTAGCTACTACCGATATATTTTATTTTTATATTGTCGATCAAAGATAGGGAAGATACCTGATATTTGATTAATTCTGTGTAAAAATGGTGCTTTGTTCTTAATATAATTTTCATATGATACTAACATATCCGAACTCATTCCAATCTCAAAGATATACCATTTTTCTCAACTCTTAACTCTTTTGTCATCATCTCCTCTCATAAGTACGTACAAACTCGAAGGATGTCAAAGAAATGTAGACCAAAACAAGCTAAGGGTCGGAAATTTCTAGTTAATCAAAATGGCTATATTCCGAGTGAGGTCTTGATCACTCTTTAAAAAGTTCGAGGTGGGGTCAAAAATTGGAAATTTTATTCAGGTAAGCTATTTGGCTATAGTTATATTTTTGTGGTGTCCAAAAATCATCATTCCTAATTTTGATTCCACATTCATAATTTATCTTAAAAAGAAAATTATCTAAAAATTTATTTATAAATATAAAAATTACTTGAATAATTCCATAAAAGAAATATTTGATAAAAATTATTTAGTTATACATACTTAAAATCTTAAAAATCTTATAAAAGATATAAAACATATTCATAATATATCTAATATATTTTACTAAATCAAAAATTAATCTTCTTAAATTATTTCATTTTTATTCATATATTAACTAACTTAAATCATTCAAGAAAAATTAAAACTAAGAAATAAGTAATTAAAGTACTAATTTATATGAAAAAGGTTATATTTTATAAAAAAAATTTATTTTTTCGAAAATTTTAATGAAATTTTCAAACCTAACTCTACTCCCCACTTACGAAGTGGCATCGTCCCGATGTTCAATGAGTATGAAAAAGTAGGTTCGAAAATTAAATTAAAATTATAGATGATCGTTAATATTGAATAATGTTTACTACAACAAAAATTAAACAAAAGCATATATATTAAACAAAAGAAACTATTACAAACTAAAAGATTCAAAATAAAACAAACTTACTAACTAACTTACTAACCTTAATCAACTTACTAACTTATTAAAGCAAACCAACCTTAAATAGACTTAAATAAAACCAACAACAACTATCTCAAATAGTTGACGAACAACCCGGATTCTCTACCGGTAGCAATCCCCTACGATAATCACGAGACGGATATATCTCGTCAGATGCAATTTCAGGGACTTCATTCAAATGAATACATAACTTTGAAATTAACCAAGCAAAAGGCATCGGCCTTCCATTATTATACCGTTCCACTGCAAAGTTTACTGCCGTCTTAAAAATCAAAATCCCCAGGTCCACGATGAGCTCCGCTTATCAACGCAAACAACAAAAGTATCTCATCATCACTAACCCACGCAAAGTCGGTAGTCGGATAGACTCGTGAGTTAATGAAGTGTTTCCATGCTCTCAGATGAGCAGGTAGAGCTGAAGTGGTAGAGTCGTAATTTTGATCGAACTCTGGAAACAAATACGGAAAAGCTTCCGTGACATAGTTAACAACGTTAAAGGAGTTCCCTAACGCCCATTGATATTCAAAATGAAGATTATGGATTTGATTGAAAATCGGTATTTCGTAAATATGATTGATAATATGAGGTGACAAGTGAATAAGTGTACCACGAACGGATACAAGTTGTGACGGATCGACAGTACTGACAGTAGACAGAGCGGAATAAAATTCCCTAACGATAGAAACATTAATCCTACCTCTTGGATTCCTTACAAACTTTCTCCAACCTCTATTCTGAATTAAATCCTTCCCTGACTGATCAATTTTTTCATAGTTGATACCCTTTTCTACCAAAATTGGAGAATTTGAAAACCTCGCATTCACCAACAAATTAACATTTGAAGCGCTAGATTCCGGGACAAAAACATCTAATGCCTCCGGATCGTATGAATTGACTGACGGTGATGACCGGTTTGACATTTTAGTTGAAACAGATGAAAATAATTAAACAGATAGAAAGGTGAAAGTAACTGAGTGAATTTGCAATTTTTCACTCTCAGCTTTCTTTCCTTAAATGGACAAAATTGAGAGTATACGTGGCTGCATATTAACACTCTCAATCATGACTAAGCAAATTTAACTCCCGGATCGGTCCTGAAACTGACCGGACCGGTCCGGCTTTAAGATATTTTTACCGTGTACAGGTTGTAAAGTTCAAGTTTGCTTGTTTATCTTTAATAGGCTCATGGCTATTAGAGTTTAAATAAGTTACTAAAGATTATCTAACTGATACGGATAAACGATACACGAATTATATTTTAAAAACGACATATGAAAATATTTTTTGTTCTTAGATTTTTTATGAAATATTTAAATACTATTAAAAATGATTAAATTTACTACTACGACATAAAACGATTATGAAAACGAAAAACTATTAAATTAGCAAACTTAGTATTTAATAAAGTTAAAATGCGGAAAATAAAATAAACAGACAGAAAATGTTTAAAACTAACAAAGTTGTACGAAATCAAATAATGTCAACATCATCATCCTCAGCTGGATAAACTGGATCATTCAAACTTGGAACCGATGACGTAACTGGCTGTGGAAACGTAGTCGTGGTCCGAACTGAACTGTCGAGACCTATCGAACTCATACTTGACGTCATCCTTGCAAAATCCGAAAATCCTCCCCAGCTAGATGTAACAAAGACACCACGAGAACCCGTATAAAAGACACCCCGACCACTAGGACCGGCTTCCAAAAGGATTTGGCATATGATGAAAGCTCTGAGATGGTGGAATAGGTGCTATCCATTCTGGTAAAGTATATGGGTTAGATTGACAGGGCGGATAGGCAGTTTTATCGAAAGAAGGATCAAGATGCATCTGCTCATGTCTCAACATCCCTCTACGTAAATCATCACTCCACTGCCTACTCTGCTCAGCAAACAAAGCCATATTAGCCTGTCCTCGGGCTACATCTGACACTAAAGATTGAAACATATCGTATGTAATGGTGTTTGGAAAAGAAGACTGCTGCTGATCAGAAAAAGATGAAAATGCTGAAACTGGTGGAACTGGTGGAGGTGCACTACGCCTAACTATCGAGTCTATCGAACCCTCTGGAGACCTCCTCAGACTAGGGCCTATCAGGGACTCATCTGCCATAGTTAATTTGTCGTTAGATAGGAAAGGAACTCCTGATCTACGACATAAATCCGAAATAAAGCCGGAAAGTACATGTGACTCCCCGCCTTGGCAAGTAACAATAAACTCGAAAACCCTTCTATACATAATTTTCCCCACATCCACCTTAATATCATGAATCATCGCCCAAGTAATGCATAAATCTTCTTTACCAAAGGCGGTGTGTTTGGTAGTGGGATAGAGAGTATGGCTCAAAAATCTTTTGATTGCCCTCAGATCTCTAAAACACTTCCCATAATTAAATCTGTTGTCCACCCATTCTGCTGTAGCATCAAATTCCCTCTGAGCTCTAGAGGCAATCTGCTCATACATAGCAGGATCATCTAATCCATAAACAGCTCTGTAATCCTCTTCATCTGGAAAAACTTCTACCCCTAAAACAACATTAATAAGTTCCGGACTAAAAGACACATGTCTAGACCTAAGGGGAATAGACTCTATCATACTACCCTCAGTGGGTGTCAAAGTAGACAGAACTGCATAAAACTCTGCCACTAAGGTAGTATTGATCTCTCCTGTCCTCTGAGCTGCAAAATCCAACCATTGGCGTCTCGCAAAAATACGCCTAACTTCCTCTCCTAAGTCATCAAAATCTAAGCCTCTTTCCAACACAACTCCACATTTACTATAGATATTCTTATAAGCATTTTTAGCTTGAGGTGAAGCTGTAGCAGCAAAACTAACAGATTCTTCTTCCGGTGTTAAATCTTTAAGACCTACGACTGGTACTTCTATTGGAATATTAGGCTTTCTTTTCTTAGAGATTTTGCGACTAGATGAGGCCATTCTACGAATTTTGGAATAACAAAAGAACAACAAAAACAACGAAAAAAACAACACAAATAAAATGTCACAACACACTTAAAAATCAAAATAGTTGAAAATAAATCTAAAAATTACAAAAATCATGAAATTGATAACTAGAGTAAACAAATTATACCTTATAGTGAACAAAACGGTGAAAAGTGGCCGGAAAAGTCGTATAAGCCACCGGGATGAAATGGAGCTTGTGTTCGATCTTTTCGAATTTTTCACTTGTGTTGAAGAGAGGAGAGAAAAAGAGGAAGAATGTATGTAATGGTTTAGTGTAATTTGTATTTTTAAGAGAAAAAGAAAATTTTTGGGGGTGGAAGTGATGGTGCTGCGGCTGCTGTTGAAGAAAAGAGGAGAAATGAAGAAGAAGAAAATATCCCGTCCTTTTAGGTTAACTCGAACCCGGACCGGTCCTGGATAAGGGCCGGATCGGTCCGTGTGAAATTTTTATGATTTTTTCGAAATTTTTTATTTTTTTTGGATTTTTGATATAAAACTTATAAAACTCAATAAAAACTTAATAAAAATAGAAAATAAAATTTATAAATTTTATAACAATTTCTCAAAATTTATAAAATCTTTATAAAACTTATTTAAAAGTTTATAAAAATTCAATAAATTTATATTAATTCTTATAAAATATCTAAAAACTTAAAAAACTTTTTATAAAACTTTTATAAAACTCCTTAATTTTATAAAGATCCAATTTTATAAAATTTTCAAAGTTATGCAAAAAATTTTATAAAACTAAAAACAATAAAAGACTTGAACTTACGGGGTTTCTAATTCTTCAATTTCTATAAACTCCAGATTTCTAACATACCGTTCAAGCAAACTATATCCTAGAAATGTAGCGTTTGAATTAAGTCTTGGAAGTCCATCGGGATTTTCGGTTAACCACCTAATCGTTCCCTTCTTAATTACATTCAAACACTCATTACGAGATTGAGTTATATTTTTCCCACATTGCCCACTTGTGTTCAATCTTTCCACAGTTCGCACTTCCTTAAAAACTTAGCCCTTCTCTTTATCGAGCTTCTCGACGTACCATTACAAACTTCTTTCAATTTTTTCTCTCTCAACAATTGCTTGTTCTTTCCAAAAACTAAGGCTTCTATAGTAAAGGCGATATCTCTATTAAAACCAAACTTCAAAAGCAAAACAAAAACTCCTAATCTATCTAAAAAAGACATCCAGTTCTTTTACGTCTATCCGGTAAAAGACGAAACTAGTTTAGACATATAAAAGTAAAGATAAAACCCGATTAATTTGATACTTTCGGCTTTTCGAATCGCTTTTTAATCTTTCGGAGGGTCGATCAAGCAACATCACTTCATTTATGAGAGAGACTTCTTCACCTTCCGAAATAGTTTCACCCCGTGACCATTGGCTATAAAAGTTGTATTCCCATCGTTAGTTCAACGACTCCGCATTTATAAACTCGTGTTACTTTAAATGGTCCCGTCCATCTTGATTTAAGCTTTCCGGAAACAACTTTAAACGTGAATTGTACAATAACACTCGATCACCTACATGGAACTCACGACTATAGATTCTCTTGTCATGGAAAGATTTCGTGCGTTCCTTGTAGATTCGAGCATTTTCATATGAATCAAGGCGAAATTCTTCTAATTTCGTTAAGCGAAGTAGTCTATGATCACCGACCTTAGGATCGAAATTCGAAATCTAATAGCCCGAATGCTCGGTGTTCTAACTCTACTCGGGAGATGACAAGATTTACCAAAGACTAATTTGTAGGGAGAACAACCAATTGGAGTTTTAAAAGCGTTCGTATGCCCATAACGCATCATCTAGTCTAAGCGCCCGCTTTTACGGTTTGAATCCACTGTCTTTTCTATGATTCTTTTAATCTCTCTATTCGACACCTCTACCTGACCACTGGTTTGCGGATGATAAGGTGTTCCTAACTTATGCGTTACACCGTATTTTTCAATTAACTTAGTAAATGGTCGATTGCAAAAGTGTGACCCTCTATCACTAATGATCGCCCTCGGAATGCCATATCTAGTGAATATGTTCTTTTTAAGGAATCGTATGACAACCTTGGTATCATTAGTGGGAAGAGCTTCAGCTTCTACCCATTTCGAAACATAATCTACCATTACAAGAATAAATCTTTTTCCAAACGATATAGGGAAAGGTCCCATGAAATCTATACCCCAAACATCAAATAACTCACATTCTAAAATAGGTTGCATAGGCATTTCATGTTTTTTCGAAATATTTCCCCATTTTTGACATGATTCACAAGATTTAACATATGTATACGCATCTTTATAAAGTGTAGGCCAATAAAAACCACATTGCAAGACTTTAAAAGCGCTTTTCCAACCTCCATGATGACCTCCGCCTCACGATCATGACAAAACGATAAAACACTTAAAATTTCATTATCGAGGCACACATTTTCTCGATTATCCCATCCGAACATTTACGGAAAAGATGCGGTTCCTCCCAAGTAATAAAATTTTAAGTCGTAAAAGAACTTCTTTTCTCGTTGCCAAGTCCAATGAGACGGAATGTAATCACAAAGTTAAGTAGTTAATGATATCTCCAAACCAAGGTGAATTTTCCTTAGAAGGAATTCTTTTCTTTAATAAGCGCATGGTTGAAGGAGTATCGATTCTAAACAAGTTGTTCATCGGAAACGAATCCTTAATTTCATTTCCTATTTCTTCATCATTTCCATTCTACTTAGATGATCGCTACTACATTCTCACTTCCTTTTTTATCCTTAATCTCAATATCAAATTCTTGAAGTAGGAGAATCCATCTAAGAAGACGTGGTTTCGCATCTTTCTTACTCGGTAAATATTTCAATTTGAATGGTCCGTATAAACTATTACCTTAGAGCCAACAATATACGATCTAAACTTATCTAAGGCAAAAATCACGCCAACAGTTCTTTTTCCGTAGTTGCATAGTTCGGTTGAGCCGCATTTAACGTATGAGATGCATAGTAAATAGCTTTGAGAATTCTATTATACCTTTGACCTAAAATGCTCCTACAAACCTAAATCGCTTGCATCACACATAATCTCAAAAGGTAAATCCCGCCTCGGTGCTACCAATACCGGTGCAAGTAATCAACTTCGCTTTCGGGGTCTTAAATGCTTCCATACATTTACTATCAAAATTAAAAGGTACTTCTTTTTCAAGCAAATGACTTAGAGGTTTTGCTATCTTCGAAAAATCGCAATAAATCTCCTATAAAATCCCGCATGTCCAAGAAATCCTCTTAACGTTCTTAGATTAACCGGTGGAGGCAATTTTTCTATTACCTCGACTTTAGCTTTATCAACTTCGATTCCTTCTTCGAGATTCTATGACCTAGTACAATTCCTTCGATACCATTAAATGACATTTTTCCCGTTAAGCACTAAATTGGTATCCTCACGGCGTTGTAACACTCGTTCTAAGTGTAACAAACAACCATTAAAAGAGTCTCCGTAAACACTAAAGTCGTCCATAAAAATTTCTAAGAATTTCTCAACCATATCAGAAAATATAGACATCATACATCTTTGAAACGTAGCAGAGCATTACATAAACCAAACGGCATTCTTTTATACGCAAAAGTTCCATAAGGACAAGTGAAAGTAGTCTTTTCCCTATCTCCTGCTGCAATGAAAATCTGTAAATATCCTGAATAACCATCTAAGAAACAGTAATACTTATGTCCACTTAAACGTTCCAACATTTGCACTATGAATGGAAGTGGATGATGATCTTTCTTAGTATGATCATTCGATTTTCTAAAATCAATGCACATTCGATATCCCGTAATTTCCCTTGTTGGGATCCATTCATTCTTATCATTCTCTTTCACTGTGAAACCTCCTTTCTTTGGTACAACTTGAGTTGGACTTACCCATTCACTATCTGATATAGGAAAAATTATTCCCATTTCTAATAGCTTAATAACCTCTTTCTTAACGATTAACTGCAAATTCGGGTTGAGGCGGCGTTGCGGTTGAATACAAGGTTTAGCATCTTCTTTCAGAATTATCTTATGAGCACATATCTCAGGGCTAATACCTCGAATATCGGCAACTGTCCATCCAAAAGCTTTCTTATGCTTTCTCAACATTCTAAGTAATTGATCTTCTTGTTGCTCCGTTAAAGTTGATGAAATAATAACTGGTAAAAGATTATCAATTTCAAGAAAAGCATACTTCAGATTTAAAGGTAACGGTTTCAATTCCAGATTCTTCGGCGGATCTTCTATTGATGATTTAAGAACTGGTCCTTCTAGTTCTAACTCCAAATACTTATGCCATGGTGGTTTAAAAGTAAAACTGCCTTCGTCTAGAGAAAGGATTATCTCTTTCATTTCAATGTCTTCCTCATCTTCTTTATAGATAGATAGAGTTAAGCATTCTTCTAATCTGTCTTCAAAAGTTGGTAACTGATTATCATAGACAGAATGAATATCTTCTATAAAAGAACATGATTCTGGTGTTGTATATTGATGGTTCATAGCTTTGAAAATATTGAAAGCAACTTCATCTTCATTGACTCTCAAAATTAATTCTCCTTTCTGAACATCGATTAAAGTTCTCCCTGTAGCTAGAAATGGACGTCCTAAGATAAGTGGCGCTCGAAAATCCTTCTTCCATTTCCATAACTACAAAGTCTACCGGAAAATAGAACTTGTCTACCTTAACCAATATGTCCTCAATTATTCCTTTAGGGTACTTAATCGATCTATCCGCCATTTGAAGAGTCATTTCGGTCTTAGTAAGCTTTCCTATGCCTAGCTTTCTATAATCCTCATAAGACATGAGATTTATACTAGCTCCAAGATCACATAAGACCTTCTTAAACGAAATCCTCCAATTTCACATGGAATGGTAAAACTTCCAGGATCTTTGTTTAGGTGGTAACTTATCGCAAAATTGCGTAACATTCTTCATTTAGGCATATATTCTCATATTCCTCCAATTTTTTCTTATTTGATAGTATATCTTTCGTAAACTTTCCATAGGCGGCATATTTATCAAGAGCTTCGATAACAGGGATATTAACATGAATATGACGAAAAGTATCAAGGAAACGAGCATACTTCTGATCAGTCTTAATCTTTTTAATTTGATCTTTAGGTGGAAAAGGTAAAGATTCTAAATCTATAACCTTTGGTTTCGAAGTCATTTTCTCTTTTCCTTTATCCTTAAACTTTTGAGTATTACTTGATCGCCATGTTTCAGGTTCTTGAATTTTTTCTTTTAATTTGTTCCCTGAATCAATCTCTACTTCAGATTCCTTCAGTTCTTCCTGTTTCTCATCCTTATTACCAGTTTCATCTATTCTAACATGTTCCTTGAATAGATTCCTTAAATCTTTATCCATGGGATCTTTCAAAATCCTAGGGATTTTTACCCATTTTTCACCTTCATTCTCAGGTTCCAAACTTCTATTCCTTTTCAAGAAATTCTCTATGATTTCTTCTTCCTCATCAGTAAATTCAAGTTCATCTTTAGTTTGATCATTCTTACTATCTAAATCATTTTCTACTTCATTACTACCGAAGTTTTCTACTCCATTACTACCGTAGAGTTTCCTACTTCTTGTAACTACAACATTTACCTCTCTTGGGTTTCTTTCAGTATTACTTGGTAATCCTCCAGGAGGTCTACTGTTGTTACGTTCTCCTTCCCTACTCAAATGATCTTCCATATTCCTTAATGAAGCTTCTATCGTTCTCATTCTGGTATCATGTCCATTCATAGATGTTTTTATTGAACTCATATCCTTACCGACCGAACCTATAGAAGTCATCATTGTTTCCATATTCTTAGCTTGAGTAGATACTACACCCATCATATTTTCCATCGCTTTTTCCCATTTTTCAACCCCTTCTCGCAGTTGAGTTGAACTCTGAGTTACAGGTATACTTTGAGTGGTATGTTGAGGATAGGATCTAGGTAATGATTGTAAATTCTGATTAGATGTATTTCCTTGATAAACTTGATTATTATTCATATTCTTATACTGAACTGGATACGGCGGTTGTCCTGGCTTACTAGGGTTTTCTGACCATCTAAAAGTTGGGTGATCTCTTCTAATAGCATTAAACGAGTTTGAATATGCATTGTTCAAATTCCTATGTTGTTGAAGAAAACTCACCTCCTCTCTTGAATATCCTGTTGGTTCTTCTATCCCTAATGACACATTATCATGATTTGAGTATTCAGTTGGCATACTATTTTCTGAATTTTTATTCTTACCTTGTTGTAATCCATCAAACTTTCTACTCAAATTCTCCAAGTGTGCTAGAACTTCCGTATTTGACGTACATTCTCCCGCAAAAGCTACTTTTCTAGTGCTAGAACCGGTTTCCCACATTACGTTATTTTTGGAAATCTTTTCTATAGCATCGTAAACTCGTTTGAGCTTCACTCATCATTAACGAACCACCACATGCATGATCTACATCTGCACGTGAATCCTTTCTTAGTTTACGACAAAAAAGCTGAATTTGCATATCTAAGGAATAACCATGATCGGGACAAGCTCTTAACAATTTTTTAAACCTTTCCCACGCATTCCCAAGTGTTTCTTCAGATCCTTGTCTAAAGTTAGCAACCTCGACCTTTAATTCCAAATTCCATCCTGGAGTGAAATATTGTTTCAGAAATTCAGTTTGAATATCCTCCCAACTAGTTAACGAGTGGTGTGGAAGTGACATAAACCAATCTCGGGCTCTTCCTTTTAAAGAAAAAGGAAACATAGTCATCCTCGTTAATTCCTTATGAGCACCTTGACTTTTGGCCGTATTGCACGAGTTCTTCAAACGAGATAGAGATGATGATGTGGATCTTCATCATCTTCTCCTAGAAATTGGGCTCTTGCGTCAATTAAACCAAAAAGATGAGACTTAATTTCGAAATTATTCGCTCCTTCATTAGGTAACGGTATGGGATTATTAGTCCGGTTTCTCCTAACGGTTTGATCACGTATAGGTCCGGGGTTTGGCGGATTGTTACGATTATTCTGGTTCCGATCTTGATTGTTCCTATTATTATTATTATTAGGGTTAACAGGGTTTTGGCCATGCCCTAAAGCATGATCTAGCCTCTGTTCGTTTGTTTCATCACTAGTTTCAGCCATTTCTTTATTTTTATTAGAAGATGATTCCGTTGGAGATTTTCCAAGGAGTCCTAAGTTGGTTTGACCACGTTTACTCTCTATCCGCAACTGCCTTTCGTAAGCGTTTATATCAGGCTTATAAGGAGTAAGTGAGGCTTTACCGCTTCTGGTCATCAACTAACGAAAATAGAAAAATGCTCGAGTTTTAAAGAAGAAGAAAATTGGTACTAAAAGAAAGTAGATACCAACGAAAAATAAAAAAAAGAAATGTGAGAAGAAGAGTGTTGGTTTATCCTCGAGAATTTTTAAGCTAATACAAGTAGTAACCATAGACACAAAAAAAAATAGCGACTTTGTTTCCCCGGCAACGGCGCCAGAAAGCTGACGTCACCAAAACCAAGCCTTAGAAACGGCGTCAAGAAAGGGACAGACCTTTTCTAGGTTAGACGGATCCTAACCGGCAGTGTACCGGGTCAAATTGTAGTGATAAAGTGGTGAGTCAGGTGTCGAATCCTCAGGGAAAAAAGTGGTAATTCTTTTAAGTGTGGTTAAACACCAAAGAGCTGCTATTAACTCGATCTAAACCGCAATTTTATAACACAGATTACTACTACTCTAACCAACATAAAATAAATGCGTAATTTAAAAGTTATTCTAATATAATATATATAGATATATAAATATATATAGATGTACATAAATAGTAAAATATATATATATATATAAATATATAGATACCAATATATAGTTTATAGACTAGACTAGCCAAAGTATATGTAATCAATTTATTCGATCTTTTCAATTAATAGAATGTGTTCGATCTTCCTTTTTATTAGGTCCAATTGAGTAAATGAAACGGTGTACTCCTAATGTCAACAATTTCTCCTCACACGAGCGTATGAAATTGTCATATGTCAAATTGTCATCGTCCAATGTCCACAATCGCCCCATGCTAAACTTAGTTAGTCAAAACAGTACCGAGCACAAATCTACCCCGGATAAAAGAGGTGATTCCATTTGTCGATGGCCGATGTTATTCAAGAGGCTCCGGTTGTCAAGCGGATCGATTTAATACAAACGGTGTAGTTTCAATTAAACTCGTGATTTTAACATTATTAAGATCTCGAGTACAAAGTTAATAAGATTTGTTTTATTAGGACAAATCGCCCCCGGGTAGGAAATAGGATTCCGTTAATCGACGGCCATTTTTACCCTCCGGTTTTTCTATTTTTACTCATATCCCGACTTCTCTCGGTCGGTTCATCGTCGAGTTATATGTGGTATTCATCATGATTGATTACGTCATTCCGAATATGTTATCAATACGTAGCGAAATAGAAAAAGATTCATTTTAACTCAATTTTAATCATTTTTACTTTAACATCATTCTTTTAACGAAAAGATCGAAATAATACGATTACATAACTTTGGCTAGTTATTAGATCTTAGCCTAATAACATTATAAAAACTAAAAAGAAGAAAATAACAAACATAAACATAATTATTATAGAAATTACCCGATTACAACTGCTGACTCAGAAATCGTCTTTTCCCAGGTATTACAACGACTTCAGCAATACCGAACCTTCGAGAATTTCCCGAACATTATTACGATACTACTATTACTACATTATTTTGGCATAAGGTCTATTTACAAACTAAAGAAAAGAAAAGAAAAAGAGAAAGAGGAGGGAGAGAATATATATAGGATATGATATATATATATATTGGTACACTGAAAGTGAGCTCTGATCTCCCCTATTTATAGAAATAGCTCCTTCCCGGACCGGTCCTGAAAATCTGCCGGATCGGTCCGGTGTAATGATGACAATCATTACGGTTAGTTATCGCATGTGCAAGCATGTTACTCCCTAATCATCACTTGTGCTTTGTGTTGTAATTATATATAATTATATATAATTACACACTAACTTCTAAAAATCGTAACTTGAATTCTTGATATCAGAATGACATAATCGAACTTCCGTTGAAAAGCTCGTTGAATTTTCTACAACTTTTATCAAGATCACTTCTTCAGAAAACGTATTCTCGATGAGCCATTTGTATTATACGTCCTTTTTCGAGATTCAGAAACAATTATTCCCTTGATCATATATATCAGTGACGCTTTATAACTTCCTTTCACTGATTTGAATTGACTTCAAAAGTAGTATCGTACTCGGGATTTCGGTTCATCTTAGGATTCGCAATGAAATAAACACAAAATACCCGTGTAAAATAGACACAATATTCCGGTCACTAAAACCGGTACAAAAACTACAACTTTTTACTATAAATACTAACTTTTACTACTAACTATACTAAACTATAAAGATTAATATTTTATACTAATTATATCATAATTTCATATATTTTATATAGAATTTGTCGATAAAACATAATAAAATCACGTAAATTCAATCATATAAAAATCATACATCACGACACAATCACAACATGTGTGAAGGCACCTTGGAATAAAACCTCGACACTTAGAAAACCCGTTTCTAAGCACCTTGGTATATGGATACCGACAAGGGTTGCTTAGGCCCTTGATAATCCGAAAGAACCTCTATCCAGAGAATTCAACACACTAATCCAAGTGTAGAAAATATAAAATTTATATTGAACCAATGTTGAATTACAAGTTTACAAGTAGTAGGCTATTTATAGGCTACAAGAATACATTTTAGGATGCTAGATACATACTAGAAAAACACTTCAAATTTCGGCCCCTACATGCTCCCAGAAAGTCCTTCCATGTCTTCTATGCAACCTTGTAGTTTCCAAGTAAGACTTTTGATATTTTTGATGACTAGGATACATTGAACCTATTTTCTTCATGGTAATCTCAAAATGGCGCCACCCTTGATTTATCCACTTAAAATGTTACATATATTATGGTATAGTAACATAGTGCATTTATTTAATAATTACTTAATTAATCCGAGATTCCGTCGAATAAATGACGGTCTTCAAAACTTCAAAATGTGACGAACACTTGGTCTCCAAGTCTTCAAAATGTTGTAGGACCAAATTATTCATCGAGTCAAGCCTCTTGATTTTCAGCCAAATATATGTCACATTTTTTTAAGTAATATTGCATCATAATATATATATTATAGTATGATAATACTATCCTCAAAATCAGCCTTATTTTATAATTAATATATTATATTAATACTTAGATAATAATATAAGAATACTTAAAAGTGAGATATATGATGGATCCTGATTCACATCATACTCTCCCTCTTCGAAAGGATTCGTCCTCGAATCCACCAGGGTCGAATATGAATGTTGGCCATACACACCGAATAATTCGAACATAGAAACCATCATCCAACACAAAGAAAAGGAAGAACAATGCCGCCATCATCCTTGCAAACATTGTAATCTTCTCATTGATCCTTTGCACATCTTCATTATGTCCAACCATTCTTTTGTTCAAAGTTTTTTTTTTGAGAAAATATAAAGGGATATAGTACCGTCAATCCGCTGTTCTCTGATACCAACTGATGTGAAACCGCCCGGAGGAAGGCTTCGGATCTAATGAATACTGAGGATCGTGGATTTGAGGTATTTGGAATAGGTCCTTGACACAACCACAACCTGTGTGGAGGCACCTTGGAATCAATAAGCTCCGCGACACAATCACAACTTGTGTGAAGGCATCTTGGAATCAATAAGCTCCGCGACACAATCACAACCTGTGTGAAGGCACCTTGGAATAAAACCTCGATAAGATCGAAGCTGCTATACACCCTATATGCGTAGACATCGACCTAAGGTCCTCTTGGACATTGGTGATAGCGGAGACCCCTGACACTTAGAAAACCCGTTTCTAAGCACCTTGGTATATGGATACCCACAAGGGTTGCTTAGGCCCTTGATAATCCGAAAGAACCTCTATCCAGAGAATTCAACACACTAATCCAAGTGTAGAAAATATAAAATTTATATTGAACGAATGTTAATTGAATTACAAGTTTACAAGTAGTAGGCTATTTATAGGCTACAAGAATACATTTTAGGATGCTAGATACATACTAGAAAAACACCTCAAATTTCGGCCCCTACATGCTCCAAGAAAGTCCTTCCATGTCTTCTATGCAACCTTGTAGTTTCCAAGTAAGACTTTTGATATTTTTTATGACTAGGATACATTGAAGCTATTTTCTTCATGGTAATCTCAAAATGGCGCCACCCTTGATTTATCCACTTAAAATGTTACATATATTATGGTATAGTAACATAGTGCATGTATTTAATAATTACTTAATTAATCCAAGATTCCGTCGAATAAATGACGGTCTTCAAAACTTCAAAATGTGACGAACACTTGGTCTCCAAGTCTTCAAAATGTTGTAGGACCAAATTATTCATCGAGTCAAGCCTCTTGATTTTCAGCCAAATATATGTCACATTTTTTTAAGTAATAGTGCATCATAATATATATATTATAGTATGATAATACTATCCTCAAAATCAGCCTTATTTTATAATTAATATATTATATTAATACTTAGATAATAATATAAGAATACTTAAAAGTAAGATATATGATGGATCCTGATTCATATCAAGGAGTATAGCAAGAAACTGATAGAGTATTTAGCACATGCTTTCAACTCAGACTCATAACAAAGAATATCATACCTGAACAATAAATAGAATAGATTGAACGAACTAGGATGCAAACTCATTGGCAAAACCACAAATTAACAAGCAGGCAGCTCAGTATCCCGGTCGACATTCTAAACTTGCCCAAGATATAAACAATTAGCAAGCAAAGAAACTACTCGAAGAATATTGATCAACGTCAGGTGTGAAATTAATAAAAAAAAAATTACACGAACAAAAAGCAAGACTAGAAAGAGATACATTTGGAGAAGATAGACAGATCAATCGGGTAGAAAAAACCTGACAAAGTTAAAACTTGACCCGCGGAACGGATGCAGTGATTGAGATTGTCTTCGACAACTATTTTATCACCGCCAATTGAATGCTTCAACACTCCCGATATCTTCCTCTCCCTTCATTTACACCAACAAGTACATTAATAGACGCTCGCCTTTTGAGAATCCGTCATGGCTAAAGGTGATAATAAAGAGATTGACCGCCGGCAGGAGAAGAAACTGATACCTATCGTCCGCCTTCCAGCAACGGTCGGCGATTTCGAACAAGCATTCGCTGTCAAGGATCATTTTCTTCCCGTCGATTAGGCAGAGGAGGGAGAAGGCACGGCTGAGGGTTTCCATCGGGGGAAAAGGGAAATGAGAAAAACTTTCCGTCGGGTTGATTTTTTTTTTTCAAAGAATGATGGTAAATTAGAAAATAAATTGAGTCTAGTTAACTTAGCAATCCGAACAAGTGAGAGGAAACCACACGAAGTTGGACACGTGATTTCATGATGTAAAACTAAATTACAGAATAAGCTCGAATTCAGTTTGAGTTCGGCTCGAATATAAAATGTTTTTGAACTCGATGTTGAATTCGATAATCATGTAAAATTCGTATTCGAACTCGAGTTCGTATAGTTCAAAGTACTTGACTCGATAAGCTTAATATTTGACTCGACTCGACTCTGATCATTTACAACTTCATTATTTATTTTTATCTTTTTTGAAATAACATCCTTATTATTATTAAGAATTTTATGATAAAGATAGTTGTCACCAAAGCCTCAAGCTAAAATATATGAAGGTGAGATCATACATTTGTGGAAATCCACTAAACTTTTTTGTGAGAAATCTTTATTTTTGTCACTAATTAATAAAAATTTTGTGACAAAAAATGTTATTGTCACTAGAAGCAACCTTTTGTGAGAAATCTATTGTTTGTCACCAAAAGTTTGTCACAAGAGGATCTTTTTTTTGTATGAATATCTAGCCGGATTAAAATATGGTTATAGTTGATAACCAAATAAGAAAAGTTTTATCTCGTACTATAAAGGTTATAATGGTAAATTAATATGGTGGTATATATTTATTATGAATAAATTAAATACAAGATATTAATTATGTTGATTAATTAGATATGTATATTGATACATATGATTTCGAAATATTTATATATATATATATATATATATATATATATATATATATATATATATATATATATATATATATATATATGATATACATGTATTTTGTAAATTATTTAATCATGACATTATATTAATTAAAGTATATTCCGGATGCCAAATCTTTGGAAAAAGGGGTGCATATTTTGAGTGTATAGGATACATCTGAGTTGTGCAATTTAATTAATAATATTACCATAATATTAAAATTAGATATTAATTGATTTTGGAAAAATAGTTTTATGGTAATTAAATAAAGATATATTCAATATAAGATATTATCAATATATATCTTGGAAATATATTTAATATAAGATATTGAATATTAATGAGATAAATCAATCAAATATATTTTCCTTATTTTATTAGGAAAATGTTTTCTTTTTCCTCAATCTACTAGAAGCCAATCTAAATCAGATTGGGAGGTGCATGGGGCGCCCCACCCTCTATATATAAGAGAATGGTTGGCTAGCTTTTTTGTACATCACAATTCCAAGAACTAATAGTTCTTGTGAAAAATAGAGAGCTTATTCTGGAGATATTTTGAGAGAGATAAAAGGCCGGTCTAGCAACCGGATTTTTCTAGTAGCAATCCAATGGTGGATTCCGAAGGTTGTTCGTGTGGACTAGCGGTAGAGGCCGAACGCTTGGGCGGCTCCGTGCATCGATACTCTTCTTAGACGGTCAAAGCGTCGATCTTTTAGATCAAGCAAGGTAACAACCGTCTACTAGCTTTATATGTTTGTTGCTTAAACGAAGTCGATCCTGGTCAAAGGAAATAAATTTTTGAATTCCGCTGCGTTCCCGCGTACATTTCCTAACATGAAGAAGATCGAAACACAGGATGGTGATGACAAGTTCATTGCATAGATTCAAGAGATGATTAGCTTTATCAAAAGGACTTTTAGTCAAGAGAGGGTCTTCAACTAGCGAGTTCTGCTAGATGTCAACGAACCTTATGCTAGATCTGTAGGGATTCCAGGATCATAGGTGAGGACACTATTAGTCGAGATCGACCCATTGCCTTATGATCCCGATTAGTTTGGGGAGTGCCAGTTTGATAGGTGTATGCCCCCACAATATTGGGTTTGCGGAGGAGATTCCTCAAAGCGAGCCCGGAGTAATACTTTGAGCATATTTCTTACTTAGTTGTTTTTCATATCTTCTATGTTTTTGTTTTCCTTTTGTCTGTGTATTGATGCACTCATCATTTTGTAGGGAAAATGAATGCGCTTAAGAAGCGTAATCTGATAGCTAAGAAGAGGTCCTCATCCAAGGTGAAGAGGACTAAACAGCTCGGGAAGATCGACAAGGTTGATCTACCCATGGTGGATCTCCGAACTGACCCTGAAGGCACATTTTCAGGGGCTAATGTTGCTAAGTCGGCCCCCATACCGAGAAAACACACTGTGGTAAATAAAGCTACGGGCAAGTTTGTTAGGAAATCAACGCGGGAACGCAACGGAATTTAAAATTTATTTCCTTTTAACCAGGATGGACTTCGTTTAAGTAACAAACATGTAAGTAGTAAACGAGAAAGTTGCCTTGGATTATCTAAAAGATCGAAGCTTTATCGTCTACGAAGGAGTAGTGGTGCACGGAGCCGCCCAAGTGTTCGGCCTCTACCGCCAGCCCACACGAACAACCCGCCGGAATCCACTGTCGTATTGCTACTAGAAAAACTCGGTTGCTAGACCGACATTTTCCCTCTCTCAAAACTCTCTCTAAAAAGCTCTCAATTTTTCTTGTAAATTAGAACTCTTCTAATTGTGATAATACAAAAGCGCTTGACATCCACTACATATATATAGTGGTGTCTGCGCCCCTATGCCCCAAAAACCGATTGGGAGAAGCTTCCTACGTTGAGTGGGGAGAAAGAAAACATTCTACTAGTAAAATAAGGAAAATATATATTCTAGATTTATCTCATTAATATTCAGTATCTTATATTAAATATTTCCAAGATATTTTCTATATCTAATATTGATATATCTTTAATGTATTACTATAAATCAATTTACACATGTGTGCAAATCAATATATATATATATATATATATATATATATATATATATATATATATATATATATATATATATATATATATATATATATATATATATATATATATTAATACACGCCAAAATTAATTAATTGCACAATTCAAGTGTATCTCATACTCTAAAAACAAGCGCCCCAAATGTCATTAATTGGCATCCGGAATATTTTTTAATTAATTAATATAATACTATGATTAATTCACAAAATACATGTGTATCTTATACACAATAAAATGCGCCATATACTTATTGAAATATGTATATTTAATTAATCAACATAATTAATATCTTGTATTATATTTATTCATAATAAATAAATACCACAATATTAATTTACCATTATAACACTTTATAGACGAGATAAAACTTTCCTTATTTGGTTATCACTATAACCGCATTTTAATCCGGCAAGATTTTCTTATGTGTGTGACCCGATAGGCTTCCGAATATGTTGGCCGTAGACACAAGGTGCAATTACGAAAATGCCCATAATACCTAACGATCGTGAATAGCGTCTAGCAACACGTCATGACCCCCAATCATCGGAAGAGTCAAATGCAATGACTACTATCTTTCATGTGAAACGGTTACCGTGTAATAGAATCCTATCGTTGTTACAATATCCATACGGTCACACGTCTAGTTTCAAATACCAACGATCATATCTTATTGATGTGAATCAACTTTATGACATTTTCTATATCAATTTACCCCCAAAATTGGACTTAAACAAGATTAATTCATGATAAATTGTACGTAAAAGTGCTTTGATTGGAAGTTGTGTATGAGTTTTTATCGTTATTAGTTCGTATTTATATATTATTTCTGTATCGAATTATATTATTACACATTTTATGGTTCTTTGTAGGAATAATCCGAGCCAAAGGGGATTTGAGCCGAAACATGTAAAAAGGTCGAGATCGAACCGGAGGAGAACCAAGTCGAGCTGTTGGACAAGTCCAAGATCAGTCCCGGACAAGCCCAGGACATGCCCAGGACAAGCTCACGAAAAGCCCAGACATGCCCAAGAATCAGTCCAGACATGCCCCAGGCATGTCCAGGATCAGTCCTGGACAAGCCCAACTAAAGCCTGACCCGGCTAACCGTATGAATGCCCGGGAAATCATCCCAGTTGTCAAAGAATCAGTCCAGGACATGTCCTAGACATCTCCGGAAGCAAACCAAGTCCAGACCTTAATACTTGGGCCGGTTTCCTGATTGAAGGTCCGGGAAACCGTGTCAGTGCTTAGCAAAACAATTCGAGAATCTTGCCCTAGGACACGTTCCGACGTGTCCATAGTTGCCCACTGGGCCGGGAGACCTAGCACTTGTCCGGAAGGCGCACCGACTTTGTCCCAAAATTGGCAAATTTACCCATTTTAGGTTTTAGGTCGGTTATTTTACTATAAATAAGATGCAATACATAAGAATGCACACGGATTTTCAGAGCAAGAAACTATGTAGCAAATTTATCAATAAATGTTCTTGTTTTCTCCATTGTTTAAGAGTTTTTTTAGCCTTTCTTGCTTGTATGCATGGTGATTCATTGTGGAGGAATAACTAGAAGATTGATCTTGTGTTTCTAGGTAATCATGCCGATTCTTTCTTCTATGTTTTATGAATTTGTGATGATTATCGTTGGTACAAGCATGTTAGGTTAAATTACTTGTAGATCGAATTGAATGATGTTAATTTGAACGTAATCATGATTTATATTGATTCATACATGAGAAATGCCCGGTCTCGGGGAAAAGACTTTGTTTTGGAAGAGTACCCAACGGTCTATATTGGGAAAAAGCCTTAACGATTTAGTTTTCCCGAACGAATTGTTTCGATTACTTCTATTGTTTCATTTTAATACGTGTTTAGAAATTGGCCACTTCTTTGCATGTTTTCGTAAATTACTTTCGAAGGAACTAAGGTTGAAGAGAGTAGTTGGATAAGAAACAATTAGATCGTTATTAATTAACTAGCCCGTGCACGGGGGTTACGTAGCGAGGTTTACGATATTTATTATCGGTATTTCCTAGTTGTTAATTCATGTTTAGTTAATATTGTTCCAGCCCGCGCACGGTAGACGTTTAGCTATTCATATGGTTTTAGAGTCCGCGTGATCTATGAACCAATTTAGGGAAATACACCAGTAATTGACTCGATTCTTGGAAGTATAATGATAAAAGTGTATGAATCAATATAGAAAACGATTAGGGAATAATTAACTAGTTCGATTCGATCTACTTTCTTAAACGTGGTTAAAACTTGTCTTGAATTGATAATCCTTAATCTTTACTTTATTTTTGGCGTTTATTTTGGTCAAAGACCACCAACCTTCATAATCTTGGATTTTTGTAATTAAGTTTCATAATTATCGAACAAGTCCCCGTGGGATCAACCATGCTCACGAATTGAGCTATACTACGGCTGAGCTAGTCCGCTTGCTAGTGTAGTTGTGATTTTCGTGAACACTTATAATATGGATATCATGCTCTCTCGAAATAACTCATTTACTCCTATTTTGCAAAGAATCATTAGAGCTAGACATTCCTCATAAAAAAGGCCCTTCCGGATATTTACTCATAATCATAGGATATGCGATTTCCGGAAGTGCAACATGAATCCTACGAATGCTTCAGTATCACACCCAATCACTACCGTATGATCTCCCCATGTCTAGGGAACCATCAATAGTGTCAAAGTATGACAATCCACACCGTGATGTCATGAAGACTCCGGTCTTAGGATAATTACAAAACCGCCATATATTGCGACACTTAATAAAGTAAGTGGGTCAGTCTAACGTACGCATTCTCTAATTCACGTCCACATACAGTTCAAGTGTCTATACACTTCGATAGACGAGATCTATCCTTATCTTCAAAAGACATAAGACATCTATTCGAAAGGCTTGGTCCAAATAAAGTGCTACTAAAATAGGGCACCGATAAGCTTATCTTTCAAACAATTGAAAGCTTCCTTGCACTTCGCATCGAACAAGAAATCTACATCATCTTTCAAAAAGATTTGATAAAGGCTTGGCAATCGAAGAAAAGTCTCGAATAAACCTCCCGTAGAAGCCAACGTGTCCTAGAAAACCTCGTACCTCCTTCACTCGTCTTAGGGTACGTCATCCTTTCAATGGCTTCGACCTTAGCCTTATCAACTTGAATACGCATTGGACACCTTGTGTCCCAAAACTATTCCTTCATCAACTAGAAAATGGCATTTCTCCCAAATAGCACCGAGATTTTTCTCAACGCAACGTTGGAGTACCATATCTAGGTTCTCTAAAATTTCATCAAAACTATCGCCGTAGATCGAGAAGTCGTCCATGAAGACTTCCATGCATTTCTCAACAAGTCCATCAAAAATGGCCAACATACACCGTTGAAAAGTCGCGGGTGCATTACCGTATAGACCGAATGGCATTCTACGAAAAGCAAAAGTACCGTATGGACATGTAAACGTGGTCTTCTCTTGGTCATGGGGTCGATGGCTATCCGGAAGTAACCGTAGTATCCATCGAGAAAACAATAATTGTGACCACTCGCCTTTCAATTAGTTGGTCAATGAAGGGTAAGGGGAAGTGATCTTTTGCAGTGCTGACTTCATTCGCCCACGATAGTCGATACGCACTCGTAGCGCCTCACGAGACGTAAGGCAACTTCCTCCCTTTTTCATTCTTTTCAACCGTAATACCGCCCTTCTTGGGCACAACTTGAGTAGGGTGGCCGACCCACTCGCTATCGGCGATTGCGTAGATGATTCCCATGTCAAGCCACTTTATAACCTCCTTCTTGACAACCTCTTGCATATGCGGATTCGCGCTTCGCCGAGGTTGTCTTACCTTTAGCGCCTTCCTCCGTTCGGATTTTATGCATGCATATGTCCGGGCCGATCCCTCGGATATCACCCACTTGCCAACCGAACGCGAGGACGTTTTTCTTAAGCACTTCTATCACGTGCTTCTTGCTCTTGGTCGAGTTTTCGAAGAAATGATCAAAGGCAATTTATCTCCATCCTTAAGAAAGATATACTTAAGGTGTTTCGGAAGCGGTTTGAGCTCTAAATCGCAGTGGTTGCTCAATACTAGACTTTAACGGGCCACCTTTTCTTTATGAGCTTGGAGTGGTTGACTAAAGAATAACTCATCTTCCCGAGGCTCAACCCCGTAAAAGTGTACCGGATCAAATCATCCATCGGAATCCTCCGGTCAACACTTGCTTCCTTTTTCTTGTGATCGATCATTTTTCTTAACTCTTCATCTTTAAGCTCTTCTGCCAGCTCTTCCCAATCATCTACTTCCCAATGAGTAGCTTCTCTCCAAAACTCTACCCCTCGTCCCAACTACCCATCGAGCTTCTTCTTCACCTGGGGATGAAGTCTTCCCGACTCAGCTCTTTGAAATCATCGTTTGTTGCCGGGCATCTCCATGCTTCTAACTCAATAATGTGCCCAAAAGATGAGCGAGTGAAGATGACTCGTCAATGCCTACGGCTTGAAATGAATTAGAAGGTGGTCCGCAATGCTCGGATCCTCAATGTCCATGACTTCAAAAACACCTATCTCCGTAAGCTCCATTGCATCTTCATAATAGGCATCTCCTCCGTCCTCATATATGGCTTCGACAAACGATATTTCATCAATTACAGCTCTTTCAGATGTGTCCCTCGTGTGAAGGTGACAGATGTCACCGACTCTAAGAGTAATCCGTCCTTGCGTAAGTCGACTTGAGAGCGTTGCTAAGTGTCTAAAAAGGTTCGGCCTAGAATTGTGAGGCATCTCCTTATCGTGGATAGTCTAGAATAACCCAACATCGGTAGGGAAGACTAAATGTTCAATTTGAAGAAGAACATTAGCTACACAACCGGCTGCAAGAGACGACTAGATTTGTCTACCATCCGAAGAGAAATCGGGCGTTCCCGCATCCTTTTATCTAACCCGAGCTTTTTGCATACGTTTAATGGCATCACATTAATTGGGAGAGGCCCCCGAGTCGCATAATACATTTTCGAACAAATGGCCTTCGATCTCACAGGAGATTGAAGGTCTGCCAGGGTCACCTCGCTAATGCAAAGAATTTTCTCGTGAAACCATCGCGCAATCCTCGTCGAAGCACTTCTTCGCCCCATCCCGAAGCTTTCTCTTTGCTCCCGCATGTACTAATTCTTTAAGATACTTAGTACATTTAGGCATTTCGTACAATACCTCGGCTAAGGGCATACTCACTTTAGTGTCCCTAAGTATCCTCCTCACCCCATCATACCGCTTGTCTTTGGCGAGGGCTTTCTTTCCTTTTTGGTGGGGTGGAAGGGCTTTATCATTCCTCGTGGCCCGATTCTTTATCGCCTCATCCTCCTTATCCTTCCATCTCACAAACTTTTCTTCCTTTTTCTTACTTATAATATGGATATCATGCCTCTCGAAATAACTCATTTACTCCTATTTTGCAAAGAATCATTAGAGCTAGACATTCCTCATAAAAAGGCCCTTCCGGATATTTACTCATAATCATCGGATATGCGATATCCGGAAGAGCAACATGAATCCTACGAATGCTTCAGTATCACACCCAATCACTACCGTATGATCTCCCCATGTCTAGGGAACCATCAATAGTGTCAAAGTATGACAATCCACACCGTGATGTCATGAAGACTCCGGTCTTAGGATAATTACAAAACCGCCATATATTGCGACACTTAATAAAGTAAGTGGGTCAGTCTAACGTACGCATTCTCTAATTCACGTCCATGTACAGTCCAAGTGTCTATACACTTCGATAGACGAGATCTATCCCTATCTTCAAAAGACATAAGACATCTAATGCGTGCTAGTCTAATCGTACTATTAATGTCCGATTTAATAGCACATATGACTAGAGACATTTAAGTATTAAACTTATTAAAGTGATTCTAGATCTTAATAGCCATAATCACTATCATGGTTTCTCTATCACAGTTTAATTCTAAGGACGTTATCATATATATACAATATCATAATTGGTCCATTAAACGAACAAATATATAATAACACAAAGTCATTTATTATATGTATAAACATAAAGAAATAGAAGGAATGATCCGACCCGGTCGGAATCCGGTCCAACCCGATTGGGTTTAGGACACTATTTGAACAATCTCCCACTTGGCCTAAAGCCAATCACTCGTACACACGAGACCAAGTTGAAACACAAGAATCTCATGCAATACTCGCAACCAACCCTAAGCGTTAACGGATCACTATCCGTTGGGACTCAGACTATCCTTATATTATGCTCCAAATGATCAATTCAAAGGAACCGCCTCAACACACACACGAATCTTTGACAAGACCCTAGTCCTTGCTTTAAGCAATGAATCCACTTACTATATCAGCTATATAGAAAATGTGGAAAAACCACACAAGGTTCAGGAATGATCCCCTTAGATCCATGTACTGCTCCCGCTGTGCCTTTAAGGCAATACTGTGTTTTGGCCCAGTTGTAGAATCTACAGTGATCTTTAGCTAAGAACATTTACAGCTCACTGTATCACTTGATTAAAGTGATTGCAAGCCTAGATTGTAGCTTCCACTGTCTTCATAAGACATATGGTATACATCTGTATATCTACGTTTTTTTATTCCAAGTTTCAATAAACTAAGAACCCCTTCCTTAACACCTTAAGGAAATTTTTGACATGTACCAGAATCACTTTCACACTCTCTCATGACTCCTCATGTAGTGTGATCATCTAGATTTACTCATAGCACTTATGATGGATCTTATTGCCTTGGTATAAGGAACCTTTCCATAAGTATTATCTTTCACCTTATCCTCAGAACTGACGTCCCGTCATAGATAGATCTCGAGAACACCGGCTAGCAACATATTTTGACATGATCTTTGCTAAACTCTTTTAGCAACTCATCTATGCAGGTGAACTGTGATAATCAAGCAGTATCTAAATCTATCATTATAGACTCTTATTTCTAATATAAGAACTGCTACTTCCAAGAACTCTCGAAAAGGCCTTGAACTACCAAACATTAATTGACTGTAACATGGGGTAACAACTCTCAAGAAGGATATGCAACACCTAACTCAAAAATCATAACACTCTCACTAACCCTTCTGCACATTAGGCATATCTTTACTTTTGATCAATTCAAACTCTATTGATTATCAAAGTAAAGAACTCATATATAGAAAACTTGTTTGAGTCTATAAATGGATCTTGCAAGCTCACATATCATGTTATTGTCTATGATCATCAAGCCATTGGCCCAACGATTTCAACACTATCATATAGCCATGATGCGTAGCTTCAACAAGAACTATCTGAATAGACTTAAGCATAGCTAGCAGCATAAGGTATTTACAAGGCTTACACCTCGTAGCCTTTAGCCATCAACTTAGCTTAACTAGTATCGTATAACCTTCCATGTCAGTCTTTCAGAAAGACCTGATGTACCTTTCAGAGACATTTCCTTTAGGTCAGACAAACAAGGTTCATAACCTATTTGTCACTCATGGAATCCAATTCAGAAACTATGGCTCCAAGCCACATCTCTTAATCTTGCCTTTCAAGCATTTCTACATAAGTCATGAGATCTTCATTCTTCAAGATAAACATACCAGTAGCCCCTTTCAGGCTTATGGTGATCCGTAGACTCACAGAATACTCGTTCACGCTGAGAAGTGTACTGTACCTCATCGCTATGCGGCGTCTGCTCATGTTTCATAGGTTGAATATCTCTTTGTGGTTCTCAAACTCTTTTGAGATCTCAATTTACTCCCACTGTTTCTTTTGGAAGAAACACTTCCTATAGAATACAACATGTCATACTAGGCTCTAAGCCTTTCAGACATTGCCTTCTTGTGAGAAGCACGACAATTCTAAAACATCGGTTAAGATGGATTCGATGTCATCGTCTTCTATATCTAATATGGAACTCATTCAACCTTGATTTTCGGAACTTGACTAAGTATATGTTTCGAACGAGGGCACTATCCCAAAACAAGTAAGGATACTTTGTATGGCTTACATCACATCTTTATCGTATAAAGTGTTGTTTCCAGTTTAGGAACACAATCTAAATGCGTGTCCCAAAATAGTATCCTTTAAGGGAGAATCTAATTCCTTTTCAGACAACTTTTGAAACACCCTTCAGGTATTAATTACTTCAATCCAATTGAAGATTAATTCCTAAGTAGATCATCAATCACATATTCGTACTAGCTTGAACTTTTCGGGCTTTCCGAATTTCGTACTTCACTAAGTACTTTAAACTATTTCTAAAATAGTCAAAGAGTAGTAAACAATAAAATCACTTGTGGAATTAATTGTCATAAGCCAACAAACATCAGTATGTTTAGGCTTTAGGAAATTTTCTAGAACTTATAACCTTTTCATAAAGGGGTATTTTAGTCACCTTTTGATAAGATACGTATTACCCACATGATTCATAATCACATCGTTCAGACATCATCAGAATGACATTTGATTACATTTTTTTCTTCAATAGAGACTATGTTTAGAACAACTACAAAATATTAAGGATAACAACCATACAAATATTTGGTTGAGATTTCATCACCTATATCGACTACGTAGTGACAGTAATCTAGTATGTTAGATTTGAAGACTATTCAACTTTATCGGAATAACATTTATTCCTTACAATTGAATTTGTCTATTAAATCCTAAAAGATAACTGAATTTGTCAATTGAATTTACCTATTAAGCCTTGTTACTTGTTGTTTCAAAGATGATACTAAGTATTGGATACTCAGTAGTGCAAGTAGTGTGATTCAGGGGCTAGTTCAGTAGGTTGATGTGATGAGTATGTTGATAAAGTAAATTGCAGAATATAAATGCAGTAAAGTAAAGTAGGCAAATTTATAGTGGTTCCAGGTGGTGTAATCCTGTCAGTCCACTTTTCTCCTGTGATGTTGGAGGAAATTCACTAGAGATTCTTCAGGTTGTTGTTACAAAAATCCCTAAACTCTTTGTCCTTCACCAATGACTATGGCTTCACAACCTGAACACTAGAAACAGATAGGATTGCTGCTTCAAAGTATTCCACTGGTCCTTGAAGGGTAGGATTGCCTATTCACCAGCTCCACCACAATACAACAGTTCTTGACACTCCAAAAGTGCTTCTCTGTCTTCAGTAAACATCTTGAGAAAGAAGGGTTGAATCAAGAAAGTGATTCAGTTTTCAACAGCTTTTGATCAGGATGAAATGATCAGCAGCTTAAAGTCTTCAAGTGTGTATATTGGATGTAACTTGATAACAGGAAACACTTGAAGAAAATTCTTGATCAGTAGATTAAAGCTCAGTGAATGTCAGCAGGGTAATTTATTGCTTAAAAACTTGGTTGCTTCGTATGGATTCTTATTTTTCATCATTTTCAATTTGAATCAGGAGTCCTCTATTTATAGGTGTGAATCCTGTGACTTGTGTTTGAATTTCAAACATAGCCGTTTCAGATTTGTCTTTGTCTTGACTTGCTTTTACCTCTGTTGCATCGTACTGACACTGTCAGTGTTGCTTTTTGACAGTCCTCGTATGTCAACCATTTGACTTATTTCTATTGGTTATAGCTCTGACTCCTCCCAACGTCTTTTTAATCTTGACCATTGATTTTCTGATTAATCCAAGGCTTGTAATTCATCCTTATCCATTTAATTTTCCAAAAAAAAAACATGGATTAATTCGAGTTTTCCATTCAATAGATACCTATAGTGTAAGCCTTCTGATGTCCATATCTATCAGCTGACTTGTAGTCTGTTGTGTTTTATAAACACATCAGCTGACTGCTTCTCGTCTAACTTTTTATTATGAAGTTAGAGTACACCATTTTAACCATTACCAAGTTCCAATCACCACTTAACTTTTATGGGACTTAGACCTTCAACACAAGGTATATGTGATCAGTTTAGGTCATCACAGACTTCTCTAAATTCTGATCCCATATCCTTGACTTTAAATACTAAGTTTGATCCCTTAGCCTTCATTGCTGAGTTTGAACCCTCAGCCTTCAACCATCAGCAGGTTTCTAGACACTCTACTGACCTATACACCCTACCGACCTGGATAGGTCTGCTGAACAAGTCAGCTAACCTCTTTACAGTGATTGTTTGATCAAACCTATACAAAGATCAAACTCTAGTAAACTTATACATTTAATCTAGACTTCTTTTTGCCTTTGCTCTATATAACAGCTAGTCTGGTACTCATCATTAAAACTAAAATATGTCCAACATTTGTCATCGTATGACAAATGGCCTATTGGAAATTGTGATATGCAATATGTGATTAATTCATTGAAACTCATTTCGAGTGATTTAATCATATCACGAGCTTCCGTTTTGATTAATAATTAAAGTCTTAGAGCACTCCATCAAATATGTAGTCTCCTTGTCTTAACTACTATAACGTAGTTACTTGTGTCATTGCTTATTTTAAAATGATTAAAATTACTTAACTTTATTTGAGAACGTTTCTCAAAAAGGTAATAGTCATTAATTTGGTTTTAACAATTGAGAATAAAAACATAGAAATAAAAGTTTGATAAAAATCTACAACATAAAAAATAAGATAAAAGGAGTATTGTTGTTTATATATGCAAAATCAAAAATCGTCTTTTGGTTTATGATTTTGCTCCCACTAGTCAACTACTCTCAATTGACTTTCAAGAATTTTCCAAAATTCTTTAGTGGCTAAGATCCTACCTAGTTACATCGATTCCATGTTGTGGCTAGTGAACCGAAATAATTCGATGAGTAGGTGACACCTCACCAATCACATCACTATGCGACTCTTGGATTGTTCACCAGTCAACTTTTTGACAATGCACATCACAATGTGGTGGCCAACACTTGTCTCTAAAAATTACCCAACCTCTGTTATGGCTGATGGTCGAATAAATCTTAGTCAAGTCATAACCCAATATTCAAGAGATCACTTACGTTCATATCTCAACAATAACGATATACCTGAGGTAGGGCAAGCCCCAGTTGTGGCTGATGGATTGGATCCGAACAAGAGCTCTTCACTGTTATTATAATATTGGGAGACAATTCCGACCACTACAAGAAAAAGAGCTTTTAATGAGGGGAATTATCCTCATTAAATGCTTGATTCCCGTAATTAAAGGCTTTTTATAAGGGGAACTTTACCCTCATCGCCCCTTATAATAGCTTCCGCTGGTAAAAGTAAACAATGACGGTAAATATATCCCCACATTAAAAAGGGATGACATTCAATAACGGAATTATACACTCATTAAAAATAATTTATAATGACTATAAACTTCCTCATTATTATATAATTTGCCCCTCATTATTGCCTCGATTTCTCTTTAGTTTGATATGATATTGACGGGAATTACTCTCATTAATGAGCATAACCCCCTTACCATATTGTTCTCGTCATTATTACCAAAATACATTTAATGACTAAATATACCATCATAAAAAATATCAAAACAAAGTCGATCACAAGAAATCTAACCATGTCTAGAATATGCATGTGTCATCTTGTAAGAGTGGGCCAATAGACACTACTTATGAGTTTTTAGTGTCAAGGCTGTTCTACAGCAATACAAAATACAATGATTACATTTTGCTTGCAAACAAGCTCGGATAGCAGTGTAGTGAACTCAATCACCTTGTAATTGTTGTTAAATGTGTGGTGATGCTCTTGGATAACCCATTTATTACTTCATTGGCTTCAGCACATGATTTCTTAGATGCAACAATTTCTTCATTGAGGACATCCACATCATTTTCTGTTCAGAATATATAAATTTAGCACAATTAGATCAAGTATCACAGCATTGATGGCTCATTAAACATGTATTATGTTGAGTTGTACTCTGTCTAACAGATGTATGATTAGATTGAGAGATAAGAAACTTGGGGATAAGAGTCTTAACCAAACGTAACACTTAAGAAAGATGGCAAACAAGACATGTACAAACTAATTTTCTAGACTACTAAATGAAACATAGAGCATGGACTAATGCAAAGACTTAGAACATGAACTTAAACATGTGGAGACCTGAACTCAAAACAAAACCAACTAACAATTATGTTTAGACCAAAAACATAAATTTGGGTTTACTAAAATAGCAGGCATCAAGCAGGTTGAAAAACAGACATTTAGCATATACACGCTGAACAAGATAAAGAAATGAGAAATGACATGCACATAGAGATAAACAAAGAGTTAAACATGTTTCACAAACAAAGACACATTCTACATAATAGAGGAAAGAAAGGAGAACAAGTAAAATAAAACTAAGACCATTTGATCTGTGATACCATTTTCCAAAAGAGAAGGAGTGGTTGCTAAACATTATTAGAAGGTAAAAAAACAAGACTTGTAGCATTAACATTAATTCAGTTCTCCATATATATATTAGCCCGATCAAGCCAAAGACACACTATGTAAATGATCAAAACAATAAACCAACAAAGGATACAAAACAAGTATCTACCAAAGATTTATGTCCTTCATCCTCTGTGATAAACAGCCGACCAAAGACAAAGCAAATAACAAGCACCACGTGAAAGAGACTCCACCAGCAAAGATAAACTCATCACATAGTTAGCTCGGTTTAAAACAATAGAACAATAATAGCCATAAAGTTGGGGACCAGACCATACCAAACCAAATTTCGATCAAAGAAGCTACGAAACAGCGAAAAGTGTTGAACACTCTAAATTAAGGCCAATGTACACTAAGTAGGAGAACCATTTAACCATGTACACCTAAAAATCGAGAAAAAGACGATGCATCATCTATCTCAGCTAAAAACATGACAAGAAATATAAAGCATCACACGTATTCGATCACAGTGAATAACAGAGATGCGTTTATACCATTCAGCTAAATTTTTATCAAAGTTGTGATAACAAGAAAAAATAACATGAAAAATGTGTTTTTCTCGTTTTATATATCTAAGTTTTTCTAAAACTGTTATGGTTATCATATTTTGAGTGTGATATTTATAGCTCGTAGTAGTGATTAAAGATATACCTGTCGAGAAAGGGAACCTATCAGGCACAGATAACAAATTTGTAATGGACGGTAAAACTCTAGTCCTTCATAAAGCCAACAACTTAGTCCTTGTACTCTGAGTGGGTAAGTTTCTCATGGACCTGTAATGTACATGCCTTAAGACTTATTTAAAATACGCATCAATTATATGCAAATGAAATCAGTGACACTAACCAACACAAAAATAAAAAGCTAGAAGCAGGAAGACATTCATAAAAGCTAAGCATAACAAATGAAACATCATGTCCGCATGTAACATTTGTGTAGCTCTTGCTCTCTGATCTTGTAAAACAGGTATAATATTTAAAGTCGAAATGAAAAGAAAGACTAAGAGGAGGTGAAAAAGGTAAAAATTAGAACACAAAAAAGCCCAAGTCACTATAAAACACCATTGACATCTATTCCTTGAAGCTAGTTAGGCATACCAATTCTCTCTTGTATGGGAATTTGAGAACCCATTTATTATTCTTGTTCTAATTCCATGCAAATTGAAAAAAAAGTTACATGGAAATTTAGAAAATGATGTTAGAATTCAAAAGGACTTATACCATTATTTTTAACAACAAATTATTTGTTAATGATGAATCAACAAGGTGCTGAACTGAAAGGAAAGTGCATACCCCAAAAAAATTATCAAAGAAAGCAGAACCAAAATGTACTTCAAGAAATAGATCGAGCCACGAATACCTACTCCTAAGATCAAACAAGAACACCATTTACCACTATATACACAACCTCAGAACTTGTGAATTTAGAAACAAGAACACACCAAAAGCATTCCACACTTAAACATTGTTGCAGAGAAGGAGCTGAACGTATAGTCTGAAGGGCACAACACAGACATTTTTCACAGCAACTCAGTCAAGAAGAGCATGTAAACAATGGGTCAATTCGCCATTGCAACCAATCCCACAAACCTTTATTACATAGCCTTTTCCAACCTAATAATCCAAAGAGTAGTTCTTTTTATTGCATCCCAAAACTGAGCTTTGAGACCATTCTTATTTGCAAATGGCACTAAATAAAATAGATCATCGAACCCCTAAAAAAAATAGATCATCCAAAGTACCTGGAATTGGCCATACATACCGCCACCGAAACCTATGATAAAAATAAGTTATACCTACAGGATCATGTTCAAAGCACAACCATGGTTCAACTTAGAAGGAATAACACATGTCTTAATTCTTTCACTCTGCCCACCTCGCCCATAAACTCAAAACTGAAAGGCTCCAAAATACCAAATTTTGCCAATATCTTCTAGTGTCTTAACAATAGAGCCTTGTCACCTTTTCTTCAGGAGTGAAACTATTTGCACAAGGCACAATACATTAAGCAGGCCAAAATTTTTTCAGATAAAGAATAAAAGTATAAGACTCAGTTAACAAGGACATTTAATTCAGTCAATTTTAACCTTCTCGGCTCCTATTCACCCTTCATACGATACACGAGCTGTGAATTTCTACAGAGTAGTTATAAAGCTCACAGCTTGACCATCCCTTAAATGTATAAACAATTCTTTGCTAAGATAAAATATGTGATAAACTAGACTTGGACACCCAACTAAACCAAAGTTGTTGCACACATAAAGGAATAAACAGAACATTAAACAAGATCAAGAGGAGAAAAAAGTAGTAACCTGAGTCTTGTAATTCTAGATGCAAAAAGTTCCAGAAAACGAACTCGTCAACATCCTGTCAAAAGGAGACAGAACCCATAAAGTATCACGTAAGTCACTTAAAAATACCTTGAGATTGTCTAACTCAATGTTTAAAACGAGCAGTACACAAAAACTATAATCCCCCAAATTTGAATCACAGCAATATATAATGCCTACAATTACCATGGCTTTGAAGGATGTAGATCCTCACATTTTACTTTTTGTGATCTCTGTACAAGGTTTCTATGATCCAACAAATTAAAAAAATCGCAAATCAAAGTCAGTTCTAATTCACAGAAGGCGAGGTAAGAGTCTTCATACCCAGATTTCTAGACGGAGTGGCTGAAGCATCATCATTTCACAATACATGATAGGGGAAAGACACAATCCAAACTAGTAAAATATAACTGAAACTTACCCTTACGAATCAATTTCGGTTCCGAAAATAAATCAAAAGCATCATTGATTATATCCAGATCTAATCTGTAAAACTTACCATTTTGGGTGTCATCCAATTAAACAGAGAGCACACAACTAGTATGCATAAACCCGAATGATCGACAGTAGAGTAAATAGGCCGAGTAAGAGGAATCGAGATTCAAGAGAGAATGTGAAAATAGAGGGGAATATGTATGATGTTTTGCTTGAGCACGACGGAGATAGCAGAAATGGAGTTAGAGTAAAGAAAGGTGCGGCTGCAACATTTTAGGGTTTGAGGAATGGTTTTGTTTTCTTAAGGGATTTGGGAAATGATATTGATATCTTGTGTATTCTGAGGGGTGTTTTGTAAATTTTTATATATTTTAGAATAGTGTTTTAGAAAACAATGAGGGTATAAATTTATATTTAAATTTATTTTAAAAATAATAAGGGTTTTTGTCATCAACAATGAGAGGAAATAAAACTTTGTCATCAATTATTCACTATTCATTATAACCATCAATTAATGACCAAATTTGTCTCCCCTCATTAAGTTCCCCTCATTACATCTCAGTTTTCTTGTAGTGGACTTAATTTTTGATGTGGGAGTATATTACAAGTTAATTCACTTATGATAAGTTCTTAAAAATTCGAATAATTCTAGATATTTTGGACTCAGTTTGGTGTCGTGTGTAGCTATTTTGTGATGTTTTTATAATTTTTGGGCTAGATTATTTGAATTAGTGCAGGATGAGTCGAGATTAGAAGAAAAAGGCCCAAAAACAAAGCTAAATTGGAAGAACTCCAAAAATCAGCCTTTGTCATACCCAGGGTGTGATGGTTTTCAGAAATGTGATTTTGGCCAACGAAATGTTTTGATTGGTGGAAAAGTTTTCCAGCGTTATTTTTTAAGTTGGCAACGTGATATTGAAAAAAAAAAAAGAAGAATATAGGCATAAAGAGTCCAAGAATGAGGGAAATTGATTTTTAGAGATTATCTTGGGAAATTTTATTTATGGAAACTAATTAAATTATGTAATTATCCCTTTTTCTTTACTCCCCTAAGTCATACAACTTAGAATACACGCATTCATCCTTTTTTTCTAGTCGACTATTGCTCCTCTTTTCTTCATCATCTTATCCCATCCCCAAGAACAAGGATTTTAGATTTTAAGAATTCAAGAACGAAGCTTTTTCAAGATTGGATTATTTTATGCAATACTTTGACGGTTTATTTCTCACTCTTTTCTCTTTTTCTCTATTTATTTATTATTCTTGTCAAAGTATGAATTATATGGTTGAATCTTGGAATCTTGATATAGAACGTGAGAAGATATCAGTTTCTAGGATTAGGAGAAACCCGAATATGAATATGTGATGTAAAAACTCAATCTTTCCCTTGTTTTATGAATTCGATGCTTATAAATTGGTTCTTGTGTGCTATTCTCATATTATTGTCGAAATTAATAACTCAAGAGGGTGAATAATCGTAATTCTATATAGAGAAATTATTTGATTAATTAGTGATTGAAAAAATACCAATTAATTGATACTTTAGGAAACAAGAATTAAATCTAGGGCTTTATTGGAATGAAAATTTGATAAAAACCTTGATGACATGAAATTATGATTCTTTAAGGGATCTAAATTCATTCTTTATCATGAGAAACTGGGTTTAGTGTGATAATTCGAAAGAATATTTTTGTGATAAAATTTGATAATTGTCTTTATTAGTGTAAAATTCATATATCGGGGGAAACGTTGTTGGTAAGTCATATAGTAATTCCGTGGTGACTCCAAAATCCTAGAAATGCTTTTAAATTGAATCTTTACCAAAGTCCTGAAGTTCTTGGCTATAGTTGTACTTTCTTTATTTTCTTTAATTTTAGGATTTTTTAGATAAAAACCTCCAAAATTTTGATTTGTCTAGCTAATATAAATCGGGAATTGCATGGTGATTGACTACAAGTCCCTGTGGGATCGACATCCTAAGTACTTGATAAGCGTGCGCTTACAGTAGGATTTAGTGATTATTTATTGAAAATCACACATGAACTTAATTAATTTTAATTACGATCTCATCAAATATATTTATTGCCAAAAATACACACATCAACTTAATTAATTTTATATATATATATATGTATATATATATATATATATATATATATATATATATATATATATATATATATATATATATATATATATATATATATATATATATATATATATATATATATATATATATATATATCCTATACATACATCCTACACATTCATTCATCCAGATTGTGCCTAGTCATGCATCTATCGTATCCTATAAAATAAATGCGTAAGTAACCGGTATGATCATAAGCTTTTCCTAAGTGCGGTTTTGAATACAAACTGACGAAACCGTGTGTCACAATCTAGGGTAGTTGCAACCACCAACATGATCTCTATGTTGTCTTATTTCTTTGGCCTTAATCTTCCACTCCATTCTTGTTACATAAAATTTATCTAATAAAAATTACACTCGCCATACACGGGGGGAGTTAACGGTAATAGGATAAATGCATATAATAAACTAGGTCACGTTCTTCATAACGGCCTAGGATAAATTTATACCAATAGAAAATAAATCATTCACATCTATCTTATTGGTCGAATCCATGATTAATCGGAGTCCATATAATCATAATATATCCACAACAACTAATTCATACAATAAAAAATCGTATGAAGAAGATAAAACTAACATCTTGCGTCTTTCATTGAATAATTAACTAATTAACGTTAATAGTTATTAATTGATATTAAAAATTAACGATTAATTTTAAATCAATTATAATTTCATTATTTTGAACTATTCAAAATAAAACTATATTATATTTATTGTGTTCCTTCTTCCCTTTGGATTATTAATCAAAAGGGGTCCTAACCAAATCAAAAGACATCTTAGGACTTTTTCAAAAAAATTGAAAAAAGTTTATGTCTATTCCAAAATTTTGGAATAGTCAAAGGAAACAATATCAATATCACTATGAACAATATTGAATCACAAAATACAAAAAATAAAAAGAAGGACCCACCGAGTAGCCACCAGCCGACGCCGACAGGCAGGAAGCCGCCGACTCCGCCAGCCACCGAACGATGGCGCCGCCGATCGGCCGAGCACCACCCGAATCGTTTTATTCTTTTCGTGTATCGTATTGCGAATCAAAAATCATTCATATTTTATTATGTCATTTAAACGATGAAAAATAACTATGCAAATTACTAATGCTTATTGCTTAAGTTCGAAGACTGCGCTCTGATACCACTGTTAAGAAATCTACGCGGGAACGCAGCAGAATTTAAAATTTATTTCCTTTTTACTAGGACCGACTTCGTTTAAGCAACAAACATATAAGTAGTAAACGAGAAAGTTACCTTTGATGATCTAAAAGATCGAAGCTTTATCGTCTACGAAGGAGTAGTGGTGCACGGAGCCGCGCAAGTGTTCGGCCTCTACCACCAGTCCACACGAACAACCCGCCGGAATCCACTATTGGATTGCTACTATAAAAACTCGGTTGCTAGACCGACCTTTTTCTTCTTTCTCAAAACTCTCTCTAGGAAGCTCTCATTTTTTCTAGTAAATTAGAACTCTTCTAATTGTGATGATACAAAAGAGCTTGATACCCACTACATATATATAGCGGTGTCTGCACCCCTATGCCCCAAAAACTGATTGGGAGAAGCTTCATGTGGAGTGGGGAGAAACAAAACATTTTACTAGTAAAATAAGGAAAATAGATATTCTAGATTTATCTCATTAATATTCAATATCTTATATTAAATATTTCCAAGATATTGTCAATATCTAATATTGAATATATCTTTAATGTATTACCATAAATCAATTTACACATGTGTGGCGCCCCATATTCCATTAATTGGCATCCGGAATATTCTTTAATTAATTAATATAATACTATGGTTAATTTGCAAATTACATGTGTATCTTAAACACAATAAAATGCGCCATATACATATTGAAATATGTATATTTAATTAATCAACATAATTAATATCTTGTATTATATTTATTCATAATAAATAAATACCACCATATTAATTTACCACTATAACACTTTATAGTCGAGTTAAAACTTTCCGTATTTGGTTATCACTATAACCACATTTTAATCCAGCTAGATGTTCTTGTGTGTGTGACACGATCGGATTTCGAATATGTTGGCCATAGACACAAGTTGCAATTACGAAAATGCCCCTCATACTTAACGATCATGGATAGCGTCTAGCAACACACCATGACCCTAATCATCAGAAGATTCAAATGCAGTGACTACTACCTTTCATTTTAAACGGTTACCGTGTAAATAAAATTTTATTGCTATTACAATATCCATACGGTCGCACGTCGAGTTTCAAACATCAACGACCGTATCTTATAATCTGGATATCATGCTCTCTCGAAGTAACTCATTTACTCCCACTTTGCAAAGATTCATGAGAGCTAGACGTTCTTTATAAGAAGGTCCTTTCGGATATTTACTCCTAATCATAGGATACGTAATTTCCGAACGAGCAACATGAATCCTACGCATGCTTCAGGATCACACCCAATCACTACCGCATGATCGCCCCATGGATAGGGAAACCTCAATAGTGTCAAAGTATGACAATCCACACCGTGATTTCATGAAGACTCCGGTCTTAGGATAATTACACAACCGCCACATAACGCGACACTTAATAAAGTAAGTGGGTCGGTCTAACGTACGCATTCTCTAATACACGTCCACGTACAGTCCAAGTGTCTCTACACTTCGATAGACGAGATCTATCTCTGTCTTCAAAAGACAAAAGACATCTAATACGTGCTAGTCTAATCGTACTATTAATGTCCTATTTAATAGCAAATGCGACTAGAGACATTTAAGTATTAAACTTATTAAAGTGATTCGAGATCTCATCAACCATAATCACTGTCATGGTTTCTCTATCACAGTTTAATACTAAGGACGTTATCATATATATACAATATTGTAATTGGTCCGTTAAACGAACAAATATATAATTACACAAAGCCATTTATTATATGTATAAACATAAAGAAATAGTAGAAATGATCCGACCCGTTCGGATCCGGTCCAACCTGATTGGGTTTTAGACACTATTTCAACACAAGCAAACTGTTGTGGTTAAGACCACTGTGGCGGAGAAATGGCCTAGAGACAGGGCCAGCGCTGAGGTCGTTGAGGTCGAAGATCTCAAGGGAACCCTACCCGTGACAACAGCTGATCAGGTTGCCAATAGTTGAAATAATGTCCTAAACCCAATCGGGTTGGACCGGATCCGAACGGGTCGGATCATTTCAACTATTTCTTTATGTTTATATATATATTAATGTTAGGAAATAAATTGAGTAGCGCAGCGGAATTTAAAAATTGATTTCCCGATCCAGGATCGTCTCCGTTTAAACAATAAACATATAAGAGATGGGACGGTACTATTACCTTGGTTGATATAAAAGATCGACGCTTTGACCGTCCGGTAGGAGTAGATGTGCACGAGCCGTCCAAGCGTCCGGCCTCTACCAGTAATCCACACGAGCACCTCGCCGGAACCTGTCAAGGATTGCTATTAAAAAAATTGACTGCTAGGTCGACCTTTTCTCTCTCTATAATCTCTCTCTAAGAAGCTCTCTTATTTTTCATAAGAACAATTAGCTCTTAGAATTATTGTGTACTATACAAGAGCTTGGCAACCCCTTTCTTATATAGGCATATGGGGCGCCCCTTGTATTCCCAAAATCCTTGGGGAACAAGTATTGAGTAGAGTGGAGAGAAAGAAAACTTTTTCTTAATAAAATAAGGAAAATCCTTTAGATTGATTTATCTCATTTAATTTAATATCTTATATTAAATATTTCCAACATATTGTTAATATCTAATATTTACTATCTTTATCTTATTACCATAAATCTATTTTTCCAAAATTAATTAATATATAATATTAATATTATGGTAATCTTATTAATTAAATTGCACAACTCAAATGTATCCTATATACAAGATGGCGCCAATATTTAGCCAAATTCACGTGATACACAAATTTTGGCCATATATATATTTAATTAATCAACATAATTAATATCTTGTATTATATTTATTTATAATAAATAAATATCACCATATTAATTTACCACTATAACCTTTATAGTATTAGATAAATTTCCTTCCTTATTTGGTCATCAACTATAACCGCATTTTAATCCGACTCGATGTTCATATGTGTGTGACCCGATAGGCTTCCGAATATGTTGGCCGTATACATAAGACGCAATTATAAAAATGCCATTTACCTCTAACGATCATGGATAGCGTCTAGCAACACGTCCATGACCCTCAATCATCGAAAGAGTCAATACGTAATGACTACTACCTTTCATGTGCTCGGTTAGCATGTAAATATATAGAATCCTATCGCTGTAATAATATCCACATTGTCGTACGTCGAGTGTCAAGCTTTGACGACCGTATCTTATAATCTAGATATCATGCTCTCTCAAAGTAAATCATTTACTTCCACTTTTCAAAGATTCACGAGAGTAAGATATTCTTTATAAGAAGGCCCTTTCGGATATTCACCCCTACTATTAGGGTACGCGATTCCCAGACGACCTAACATGTATACTCCGCATGCTTCAATATCATACCCAATCACTACCGCATGATCGCCCCATGGTTAGGGGAAACCTCAATAGTGTCAAAGCATGACAATCCACACCGTGATGCCATGTAGACTCCGGTCCTAAGGATAATTACACAACCGTCACATGGTGTGACACTTAACAATGTAAGTGGGTCAGTCTAACGTACGCATTCTTTAATACACGTCCACATACAGTCCAAGTGTCTCCACACTTTGATAGACGAGATCTATCCTTGCCCTTAAAGACAGAAGACATCTAATACGTGCTAGTCTGTACATACTATCAATGCCCTGTTTAATAGTACATCAGCCTAGAGACATTTAAGTATCAAACTTATTAAAGTGATTAGAGATCTCATCAACCATAATCGCCTATCATGGTTTCTCTATCACTAGTTTAATACTAAGTACGTTATCATATAACAATTCATAATTTTTCTTTAAAAGAACAAATATATGACAACAGAAAAGCCATTTATTATAATGTATAATCATAAAGAAATAGTAGAAATGATCCGACCCGGTCGGATCCGGTCCAACCCGATCGGGTTTAGGACACTATTTCAACAATTAAATGGATTTCTGTTATCATATATTTGTTCATTTAACGGACCAATTACGATATTGTTATATGATAATGTCCCTAGTGTCAAATTGTAAAAGAGAAATCATAATAGTGATTATGGTTGATTAGATCTCAACTCACTTTAAAAGGTTTGATACTTAAATGTCTCTAGTCGTAGGTTGCTATTAAAGAGGACATTAATAGTACAATTAGACTAGCACGTATTAGATGTATTTTATCTTATTGAAGATGGGAATAGATCTCGTCTATCAAAGTGTAGGGACATTTGGACTGTATGTGGACGTGTATTAGAGAATGCGTACGTTGAACTGACCCACTTACTTTATTAAGTGTCGCAATATGTGGTGGTTGTGTAATTATCCTGAGACCGGAGTCTTCATGACATCACGGTGTGGATTGTCATGTTTTGACACTATTGAGGTTTCCTCTAGCCATGGGGTGATCATGCGGTAGTGATTAGGTATGATACCGAAGCATGCGTAGGATTTCATGTTGCTCTTCCGGAAATCGCGTATATGAAAAAGAGTAAATATTCGAAAGGGACTTCTTATAAGGATTGTCTAACTCTCATGATCCTTGTAAAGTGGAAGTAAATCAGTTACTTCAAGAGAGTATGATATCCAGAATATAAGATACGGTCGTTAATGTATTGACACTCGAGATACGACCGTATGGATATTGTAACAGAGATAGGATTGTATTTACACGGTAACCGTTTCACATTAAAGGTAGTAGTCATTGCATTTGACTCTTTTGATGATTGGGAGTCATGTCGTGTTGCTAGACGCTATCCATGATCGTTAGGTGTGAAGGGTATTTTAGTAAAATGCACTTTATGCCGACATCCAACATATTCGGAAGCCTATCGAGTCACACACATAAGAACATCTTGCCGGATTAAAATGTGGTTATAGCAATAACTATATAAGGAAAGTTTTATCTCGACTATAAATTGTTATAGTGATAAATTAATATGGTGGTTTTTATTTATTATGAATAAATATAATACAAGATATTAATTATGTTGATTAATTAAATATATATATTTATATATGGGGCAAAATATATGTGTGTATATGATACAGATGAATTTTGCTAATTAATTAGTCATAGTATAATATCAATTTAAGATATTAATGTATATGTGAATTTATACATATATGCGTGACATGTTTGCATATGATATGCATGTGCACATTTGTGATAGATTTATATGTGTAATATATATGTGATATATATACATATTTTGTAATAATATATTTTGGATTGTCTATTGTATCGATTAATTCTGACTGATTTCATGTAATATTACGATTATATTCATATTGTATCCATACCCTAAGACTGTACTATAAATACCCCTTATACCATTGAAATAATACACATGCATTGTTCGTCTTCTTTTCCATCTTTGTTTTTCTTCTTGTTCTTTCTCTTTTATTTTCTTAGTTTTATAACATGTTATCAGCACGAGTCTCTATCCACGTCTCAAATCATCAAAATTGTTTTGATAAGTTTGGCAACCTTTGAAAGAAAAAATAACCTACAAGAATCACCATTCATAAATTGCCATGAGGACTCAAGTCGATCAATTCATATATTTTATATCTCCACATCACGATACAGGTAAACATTAAGGTAAAAAAAAATTATTTATTTAAATTATTTATCGTGATCAATTATATATATTTATATATATATATATATATATATATATATTGATATATATATATGTATTGACTAGTTGTATTATCAAATCATGATGGATCAAGTCAATACCACGTAAGAAAAAGATATAAGTAATACTCATCAGTAATATGAAGCCTTGAAGGATATATTCCTTAGACAAAAGAGTTTTCTTTTGTGCAAATTGGAAAAGGATATATGATCACATGGAGTTGATCACTGTTTGAAACGAGCATATAATGGACCAGAAATCCATATGAGAAAGCTTGTAAAAATGAATATAAAATTCACCTAAGAGGGATGTCAAAAACCGACAAAAGTGAATATTAAATTCACATATTTAAATTTCAGAAATGTCGAAATATCGTGAAAATGAATTTGAAATTCACGAAGAAAAAAGTACAGACATGTCATTCATATTAATAAATTAGGACCCGAAGTCCTTAGAGAAAGACATGTTCCACGAGTGATCTGAAATTCAGAGATAAGAAATCTGTTGAACATATCATGAGATTTCATGATGACAATTGAAAAAAAAAATCACTTTTTATCATGATAATATGCTCCTGAAGCAACAATATCAATCAAAGTAATTTATGATGTATATGAAATTGATTATGATTTTGTATCATGAATGACAAATAATAATCCACTGGATGTGGAATTATGAAGTAAATAATGTATCAGCATTGATATGACTAATGAGTCCCGACCAAATTATGAGAGTTCATACTTTATAAAGAACGTGATTCAATTTATAAAAATTTGGAAATATTTGGTTATGGTCGTGGAGAAGGACATGGTTGATGCAGTCCTCACAAAATTATTTTTGTATGATTAAGAAAATAATCATGACAAGAAACAAAGTGATCTTTTAGAAGATCACGCCACATGTCAGAGTTAGTGGCGATTTCCAGAAATTGTTTATACGATGCATTTAAAATTTAGGCATCGTTTATTAATAAATAAATTATTTCTTGTCTTGGCCTTATTTTGATATATGGCTAAAGTTTTTGGTGATATATACACACACACACACACACACACACACACACACATATATATATATATATATATATATATATATATATATATATATATATATATATATATATATATATATATATATATATATATATATATAGTAGCTATGGAATTAATTTTTCTTGATTGTGTATAATGCATATGAGTAGCTAGTTTTCTACTTAAAAAAGGGAATATAATTGTATTATCATTTATTTTAGGTAAGTAGATCTTGATATTGCCCACAATAATAATATATGATTGCCTAGTGGATTAATCAATGTATATTACTTTTGGCAATATATATTCGTATAAATGTAAGTAAATAAAATCATTTTAAATTGTTAAAATTAAATAGATTATACTTTAGATGATTGTGTTGTTATGTTAATCACTTACATTGTGTGCATATATGATCTTTATTTTGATACGGCGTGAGATTTTTTTTATACGTTGCTTTATAACTTAGCAATATATTTTCCCACCAAAGGTTGACATTGTATGGAAGAAAAAAAACACATGATATTTCCATATAATTTAGTTAATTGGATTGATATTAACCAAAATTTTACAATATTTGCATGATCATTGTAGTAATTGATGCATTCATTTTATTTTTGGCAACCGTATTTGCATTAAATTTAATAAATAAAGTCATATTTGTTCATTCAATGAAAGATATTATATTTCTTGATTATTTTTCAGAATAATGATAATCAGTAATATGATTATTTATACATATCTTTTTTTACAAAAAAAAAATTCAACCTGGGGTTCGAAAAATGAATACCATGTATATGGTCTTTGTTTGTAAGGCGTATTTGCTCAATATTGTTATTAAATTCAAAATTCATTGCCAATTTGTGGTAAGAATGAATATGAAAACAGATTCAATAATGCATCATTAGTGTGTGAAATTTATACCTGTCATAACTAGTAAATGAGGATTCACAAATTGTGATACTGAATAATTATATCTCGGGTCCATTAGCATTTTCAATATCAATTTGATTTGCTTGAACTGATACATAATATAATTTGCTATTCGAAATAATTAATTATTGTAATTCATTTATATTATGTGACAATTGTCATTTTTGGAATGGATTATTGGTCATTTCGTTCTGAAGAAGATATGGAGCCGGAACGTGAGATCATTTAATTTGTCTCATCGATAGTGCGACACACACGTTATATTCAAGTTCTCAAAAGAATATATGGGATCAAGATGAAAATGTTAATACAATATGCAAGTGCTATATTGAAACAAAATTGTTCAAAATAAAGCACTATTTTCTCCCAAATCTCGAAAATATCTTTTTGAGTAATATGGGTATCATACCGAGATTTAGACAAATAAAGAGCAATATGCTCGAAAATGATGAGACATGTCTATTCATAGTGGAGAATGTGACAAATACAATATGCATTTATTCAACAATTATATTGTACAAGTCCATTCCGTGAAGTGAATGCGACCAAATTAATATGCCTCGAGTCGGTTCCATGAACGAATGTGGCAAGATTACACTCTTCTAGTGATATCTATTGCTGTGGTTGTAATATTTTGTTATGAGAAATTCATCATGAAAAATCCCACTAAAAGTGGTTGGTGATTAATGAATATTGGCATAACCCGGCGTATTATAATCATTTTATATATTCTATTGGTTGTGATAAAAGATATAAAATCTACATAAGAGATTATCTAAATCCCCCGCTCGAAAAATATCAAAGAAGTTTGTTGATACCTGCATAAGAGGATATCACATCAAAATGTTGAATCCGTCACAGGCTATGTTGCACGGACACGGACACGGACACGCCGCACGACACGACACGGACACGGCGACACGGCTAATTCTAAAATTCGAGGACACGACACGGCCCCGACACGTTACATATAATATATATACACACACACATATATATATATATATATGAAACGAAAGATTCATACAAAAAAAATATTCAAGATAAATTGTATACAACTAGACAAAATAAGATATGTAATACTTAAACTCTATCAATACCTAAAATAGATATTTGTTATCTATACGGTGTCAAAAGTAAAAAGAAAATTATGATTGACTTTCAAAATATTACGAATTAAGTGTAAAAACGATTGTCTATAACAAAAAACATATAAACATAATACAGAGTAATCAAGATAGAAATTGTATATTTTCAGGTTTCATCAAAAAAAGATTGAAAAAATTGTTAAGGGTGTCGGGAGGTGTCGGCGCCGTGTCGGAGGTGCGTCGACAACGTGTCGGAGGTGCGTCGACAACGTGTCGGAGGTGTGTCGGATATTAAAATTTTAAATAATATTAATTTAATCAGCCGACACGTGTCGGACACGGTGTCGGAGCGTGTCGTGTCGTGTCTTGTGTCGGACACGGCGCACGGCGCCCAGATTGAAGTGTCGGTGCATCATAGGTCACAGGTTATTGCAAATTTTCTAGATATTGATAAAACCCATGAAGGGTATATTTTATGCAAATTTTGCATACATCAAATATTTTCTGAGAAAATAGAGAAATGAACCAAAAATTCAATGTCTCATTCTAGTGATTTCTCTACGTGTGATGTATAATTTGAATGATTCTTGAAGAATCCGAAATCATATAGTGTATATAAAGCAAAAAAGATGATATTTTCAAAAATATCATAAAATGGAATATTTAATGAAACTACTATGCTTTAAATGTGTAAATCGCTTGAAGCGAATAAGAGAGCATCAAGGTATAGCTTGGTGCAACATGTTTGATGAAGATCGATTCTCGGCATTAGGGGGAGATAAAGAAAACCTCATGTTAGAATAAAATTATGCCGAGAAATTTTAACAACATAAACGATCTTCCACGCATCAGTTTAACTGAATTGTGAAGATAATCTTACTTGTAGTATTTAGCAAGTAATTTGCCAGATGCCTTAATCAAATAAAAAGAGTGACTATTTATAAATGCAACAAAAGTAATATTGATGATATTTCTCTACGACATAAGCGTAGAAGACCGATCGGTGTAAAAGATAAAAATCCATGGAAATTGAATTCATATTCAGTCACTCATGAAATCTCTTGAAGAGATTCGTCTTGAAGACGATAACCCCAAAATAAAATTTTACGTGATCAAATGATTAAATATTGGGGTTGCGGAACAACCAATCCAAACATTGATAAGAAATTTGGTTTGTTCTAATATCGAATTAGCAATGAATTTCATGGGAGATGTTTAAAATACAAATCATAGTCGTCGACGACATATTTACCTCTTTAATTGCTACTATTATATTTGGATCCAGTACCTGAGTCAATAGTAGAGTGTCAGAAACACTTAGATTAGGTAAAAATGAAATAACCAATTGAGGTTGAGTTTGAATTGGAAATATTTGTTTATTAACGATCAAATATATTCTTCGATTATAGATAATGTTAGTTCCGCTAATTAATATATCCGCAGTAACTTTAAGTTTTCATATGTCATGACCGCATATTTATGGGTCGTTGGATATTAATATTGATATGAAAATCCGAGGTGGGTTTCAGAAATGAATTAATATGACAATCGCAACATGCATACCGTTAAGTTAAAAATGTCGTTAACATTCATGTTGAATGTAATATGGCTATAGTGTATTCCTATTGAGGAAGGAACATATAAGTAATTCAAACTTAATGTCATGAATTTATATCACTACGACGTGTGAGAGTGGAAATATATGCAAATTGCGATTGTATTAATTCTCCATTGTTTAGATGATTACAGTATTGATTGAATTGCATGTGTTGCACAAATTAGTAGTGGGTATGACACTTATTAGCCCCTACATTCAATTATTTACATGAACTCTAGAAGAGAGTGATAGACAAAAGTACGCTCTGGTGACAATCTAGCAGATTTGTTTAGTGAGATTCTTCTTACATTTATTTTGAATAAATATTGGAATGCGCACATTTGAATTACTGTCGTCGTTAGGAGGAGTGACGACTACAAAACTACTTTGTGGACTTGGTCTTAAAACCAATGACTGTACTCATTTTCCCTTTAACCAAGTTTTCCCCATAGGGTTTTCTTAGTTAAAGGTTTTTAACGAGGCAGTCGGTGCAACACATAGAAACGCATATGACATTAACTATTTACCTTGTCTAGCTAGACGCCCGTTTAAGGCTCGGACGCCCGTCGAACCATATTGGACGCCCGTCCAAAGATGAACGCCCGTCCACTATACCCGGACGCCCGTCCGCCTTTTTTTTTTTCCACCAGGTTTTTCTAGAAAAGTTAATAGTACATCACCTATACGTTATGCAACTACAATTGAGAAAATCAATTCTAGTCACTTCTTCATTGAGACATTTTGTCTACATGAGAACGAAAATAATCCAACTGGGGAGGACAATGCATCTTACAAATCTCAATTGAAGTGATGTTATATTAATGGGGATTAACAAAACATATTTCAGCTAAGTTATTCTTTACTCATTATTTGCAAAGAGTTGAGAGAATAATGTACAAAAGTTCCAGTCAACCGAAAATCTGATAGATTTATTGACCAAAACTTTGCCGACTGCAACATTTGAAAGACTGATGAAGAGCATTGCGATGCGGCGCTTGAAAGATCTGAATTGATGCTTGGTTCAGGGGGAGTGAATCAAACACAGATACATATGTACTCTTTTTCCTTAATTAAGATTTTTTTCCCACTAGTTTTTCTTAGTAAGGTTTTAATGAGGCATATCATATATGTTGTTTGTTGTACAATAGACATCCAAGGGGGAGTATTATGTAATAATATATTTTGGATTGTCTTGATATCGATTGATTCTGACTAATTTCATGTAATATTACGATTCTATTCATTTACTGTATTCATACCCTAGACTGTACTATAAATACCCCTTATACCATTGAAATAATACACATGCATTATTCGTCTTCTTCTTCATCTTTGTTTTCCTTCTAGTTCTTTCTCCTTTATTTTCTTATTTTATAACAATACATGTGTAAATTGATTTATGGTAATATAATAAAGATATTGTCAATATATATCTTGGAAAATATTGAATATAAGATATTGAATATTAATTAGATAAATCTAGAATATCTATTTTCCTTATTTTATTGGAAATTGGTTTTATTTCTACTCTATCCAATAGTAAGCTTTTCCCAATCAAATTGGGAATCACATATGGCATCCAATCTCCTATAAAAGGGGTGTTGTGCTAACTCTTTTACAACACAATATTCTTGCAATATTTTAGTGAAATATAAAGAGAGCTTCTTAGGAGAGAGTTTTGGGAGAAAGAAAAAGGCGGCCTGCAGCTGACTTTTTCCGGTAGCAATCCAATGGTAGATTCCGGCGGTTTGTTCGTATAGATCAACGGTAGAGGCCGAACGCTTGGGCGGCTTCATGCAGAAACTACAACCGTAGACAAAGCGTCGATCTATTTTAGATCATCCAAGGTAGTTCTTTCATCTACTTCTTTTATGCTTTTTGTTTGAACGAATTCTATCTTGGTTAAAAAATGGAATAAATTTTAAATTCCGCCGCGTTCCCGCATAGATTTCCTAACAGTGGTATCAGAGCGAGCTTCGAACTTAAGCAATAAGAATTAGTTAATTTGCGTAGTAATTATTCTATATGTATGATATATATTCACGAAACGAAAAAAAAGGGAAAGGTTCTGCGGCTTGGGGTGATCAGCCGATCGGCGGCGGCACCCTTATCGGAAATACGCCGGCGGCGGCGGCTGTCCTCAGGCGGTCGTCGTCGGCTGGTAATTTTTGTGGAACCCCGAATTTTTGTTTTATGTGTTTTGTGATTCTTTATGGTACATAGAAAATCTCTCTTTGTTTAGTTAATGTCATGTGGCTAACCAATGATTCAATTAGTTTGGACCGTTGAGATGCCCCATGGCACCATAGTATAATTGGGTTGGTTCATGATCCACAATTAAAGACCTATGATCAACCTAAGTCTTTCCAAATTTTGTTTGGAATAGGCCTAGGCCCTTTTCAAAATATTTGATTTTGGAAAGCGTTGGGCCTAGCTCTTTTCAAAATTTTGATTTTGGAAATGGCCCAGGTAGGTACCTTTTTGTTTTGGAAACTAAAGGCTTCCATTTTGATTAGGAATCAAAATGAAAGAGACAAAAGAGACCTAATTTTAATTTTGATTTAATTCCGAATAGTTCTAATTAATTAAAATTGAAATTGAAACTGGTTTAAAATTAACCGTTAATTTTATTTCAACTAAAACCATTTAATTAATTAAATATTGATTAGTTAATTGATTGGATAAAATTATTTAATTGATTAAATGGCAATCGATTAATTAAGACTCAAGTTGATAGTTTTAGATATTATCTTCTTCATAAGATTTTATTATATGGATTAGATATTGTGTAGATATAATATGACTATATGGACCCCGATTCATCATGGACTCGACCAATAGGATAGATGTGAATGATTTATTTTTCGATGGTTTAAAAATTGTCCTAGGCCGTTATGAAGAACGTGACCTTGTTTATTTTTTGTATTTATCCCCCCGTTAGCTTCCCCCGTGTGCGGCGGGTGTTTTATTTTATTAGTTAAAATTTATGTAACAAGAATGGAGAGGAAAATAAAGGCCAAAGAAAAGAAGACATAGAGATCCTATTGACGGTTGCAGCTACCTTAGAATGTGACCCGCGGTTTCGTCAGTTTGTATTCAAAACCGCACTTAGGAAAAGTCCATGATCATACCGGTTACTTTACGCATTTATTTATTTTGTGCTTGTATTTATTTTATATGATACGATAGATGCATAACTAGGCACGATCTAGATGAATGTGTAGGATGTATGTCTATAGAGATACATATATTTGATGAGACCGTAATTAATTAATTAAGTGAATTAATTTAAAATTACTCCACAACAAAAATCAAGTCGAAATAATGTCCCCCAATATTATAATGACGGTGAAGAGCCCTTGTTCGGATCCAAATGATTGGCCCACGTCGGGAGTTGACCTACCCCGGGTATATCGTTATTATTGAGGTATGATCGTATGAGATCTCACGAATATTGGGTTGTGACTTGACTAAAGTTTTGCGGTGATTAGCTCACGTCAGGACCATCTATTTAGAGACAATGTGTTGGCTATCACATAGTGATGTGAAGCGTCAAAGAGTTGATTAGTCAACCACCAAGAGTCACATAGAGATGTGATTGGTAAAGTATTACCTACTTGTCGAATTATCTCGGTTGATCGGCCCACATCGGGAATCGGGGTAACTAGATGAGATCTTGGCCACTAAAGAATTTTGAAAAATTCTTGAAAGTCAATTGGTAGTAGTTGACTTGTGGAGCAAAATGATAAACCAAAGACCATTTTTGATTTTGCATGTATAAACAACAACACTCTTTTATCTTTATTTTATGTTGTAGTTTTTAGCAAACTTTTATTTATGTGTTTTAATTCTCGATGTATAAAACCAAATTATGAATATTACCTTTTGAGAAACGTTCTCAAGTATGGTTAAGCAATTCTAATCATTTTAAAATAAGCAATGACATGGGCAACTACGTTATAGTAGTTAAAGTCAATGAGACTACATATTTGATAGAGTGCTCTAAAACTTTAATCAAAACGGGAGCTCATGATGTGATTAAATCTCTTGGAATGAGTTTTAATGAATTAATCAAATATTGGATACAACGATATCCAATGGGTCATTCTGCCAAACGATGACAATTTAATTCAAACATTAGATGTATTGAATGTGAATAACCAAAATGAATTTTGGAAAGGTTGTTTTCAAAATTGAAAGATTTAAGTATCAACTTAATTCTTTAACATTGCTTGAAAGTTAATTGAATAGTTCATGTTTTGAGTATAATTCAAAATGTTAAATAAACTATCCAATAAACTTTGGATTTTCTTTATGAAAGAAAAATTTACAAGTGCTTAAGGGATTAAAAGGAAAGTTAGGGCATGTGTTTGAATAGGGAACTTATCGAAGTCTCTAGGTTGAGATAAATCTATCTAGGCTCAAGTCAAATCTTAGATATATGATATCTTACGAGTGTGATTGAATTAGAAAGATTAAGTGAATATCCTAAGATATGGAAAATGAAGCAAACGTTGAAGCATTTATGAACCTAGTAAACTGATTAAAGGACAAAATAAATGTTAGTGTTCTGATTCTTATGAAGAACACGATTCCAGTTGTACGTTAGGATTTAGTAGACAAATTCAATTGTAAGGAATAAATGTTATTCCGATAAAGTTGAACGGTCACCGAACCTAACATAGTAGATTGGTGTCACTATATAGTTGATATAGGTGATGCAATCTCAACCGAAAATTTTTGTAGTGCTGTTATCCTTAATATTCTAGACATAGTCTTTCTGGAAGAGAAACGTTTAATCAAATGTCATTCTGATGATGTATGAACCATGTGATTATGAATCATGTGGGTAATACGTATCTCATCTAAAGATGACAAAAGTACCATTTTATGAAAAAAGTAATAAATTCTAGAAAATTTGCATAAATATTTAACATTCTGATGTTCGTTGGCTTATAACAATTAATGCCACGAATAATATTATTTATTATTACTCTCTTTGACTGTTTTAGAAACAGTCGAATATACTTAGTGAAGTAAGAATTTCGGAAAGTCTGAAAGGTTCGGACTAGTACGAATATGAGATTGGTAAACAATTTAGGAATTAATCTTCAATTGGATTGAAGTAAAAAATACCTGAAGGGTGTTTCAGAAGTTGTCTGAAAGGGAATCAAATTCTCCTTGAAGGATACTATTTTTAGGATACGTAATTAGATTGTGTTTCTAAAATGGAAATAGCACTTTATATGATAAAAATGCGACGTAAGCCATGCGAAGTATCCCTTACATGTTTGGGATTGTGCCCTCATTAGAAACATATACTTAACCAAGTTCCGAAAATAAGGTTGAATAAGTTCCACATCAGATATGGAAGGCGGTAACCTCGAATGCATATTAAGCGTTGATTTAGGGTTGTCGTGCTTCTAGCAAGCAAGCAGTGTCTGAAAGGCTTGTAGCCCAGTATGACATATGCAACTTGTGGGATATCTTAGCAAACGCTAGATATTGCCTCCAAACATGCTGTCTTCTAGAGGAAGTGTTTCTTCCAAAAGAAACAGTGGGAGTAAATGAAATCTCAAAGGAGTTTGATGATCACACTGAAAATGGTACTATAAACATTACCTTTATTTACTCCGAATTGTGCTCAGTTGATTAGTGATCGTCAGAATATGTCGTGAAATACGTAACAATTGCCTAATACCGGTTCCTTGGGTAGTAATTCTGCATCTTTACATTTTATCCCGATATTTGGTACCGTTTTGGTTTGTTTTATGTGATTTTCAGGATACCATATTATGGGCTAAAGAGAGCTGGATCCAGATTAAAGATAAAGACATTGGGCTAAAGTTAGAAGAAATCAAGACGAAGACTGATGGGCCAGAATAAGAGAAAAACAGCCCATGGCCGTGGAAACCTAGCTGCAGCCGCGGCGGCTTGGACAACACGAAAAGAAGGAGCCGTGATTTGTGATTAAGTCGGTTAAGTTAATCAACTAGGTCGGTTTTATAGTCTATAAAAAGGTTGTGCCAGTTCATTGTAATATAGGCATAGATACCATGCTTTATATCAAATATTTTCTTCTATGAAATAAAAGCGATTATTAGCTTTTAAAGTTCGTTGCTTGGTTATCTTTTCCAATCCATCAACTAGCTTGAGTTAATCAAGCTAGATCCGCCATTGATAGAGGTATGAAGCTTTGAACGTTCCTTTGTATTTTAATCATGGTAGATTTAGTAAGATTAACATGTTGTAATTTATATGCATGTCTAAATGAATCATAATTAATTAGAGCAATCAGAACAGATTAATGTAGATTTCAGAATTAAGAACCACCGCCACCAGTCCTGCAACGGTCTATATCGCAGCCACGACAACTTAGGTCCCTCTAATCTGAAGATTCGGTGTCAGCTACGTTGATCGATAGATTTAATTAACAGTAGGTTAGATCTGGCCAATCAGCTTATTGTATTAGTAAATTAACATGAAGGACTTGCAAGGTGAAGTGTTAGTTTGGACATAGTCTGATCAAACCCTAGGAATGTGCTAGTCAATCCACGATAGCTGCTTAGGGAGGTACTCGGTCTGCACCTTCAATCTCTAATACTTAGTGCGTGTGAGTTAATACAACCAACGAAGGAGGTTAACTGCACATAGACGTCTAATGTCCTTTCAATGGAAGTAGATAAGATTAGGAGAATGCACCCGTAGCTAAAAAGTGAATTAGAAAACGTTCGGGTTAGTCTAGGAAATTATGAGGAAAAGTAGGCATAAAGATCAATGACACCAATTTAGGAGATCGGAGAGGAGAGAGACACCTTTTTATGCATTTATGTTGGTCAAGGACCATTATTTGTCTTCTTGTCTGGATTTAGTGTCTATTATCCGTGTTGCATTGTCTCTATGGGATCAACCTTGACTAGCATCTGCTATACTGTGATTGACCTACTACTCTTGCTAGTATGTCGTGCGTATTAATGGCTTACACGCGGATCATTTGAGAACCGCAAAAGATATTCAACCATCTGAACATGAGCAGACGCCCGCATAGTGAGGAGGTGCAGGGCAATGCTTAGTGCACACAAGTACTCTATGAGTCTACAGATAACCACATGCCTGAAAGGGCTATTGGTGTGTTCATCTTGAAGAATGAATATCTCACGACTTATATAGAAATGCTTGAAAAGCAAGTTTGAGGGATATGGCTGGGAGCCATAATGTCTGAAGCAGATTCCATGTGTGACAACCGGGTTATGAACCTAGTATGTCTTACCTGAAGGGAATGTCCCTAAAAGGTGTAGCATGTCTTTATGAAAGACTGACATGGATGGTAATACGATTACCATAAGGCTAAGTTGATGGGCTGAAGGCTATGGCCTATGGGGTGTAAACCCTGTAATTACCTTTGTGCTACTAGCTATGCTTAAATCTATTCAGATAGTGTTTGTTGTAGCTACGTATCATGGCTATATGATAGTGTTGAAAATGTTGGGCCAGTGGCTTGATGTTCATAGACGATAACGTGATGTGTAAGCCTATGAGATCCATTTGTGGACTCAAACAAGTTTCTTTGTATGAGTTCTTTACTTTGAGAATCAAAGGAGTTTGATTTGATCAAAAGTGAAGATATGCCCGATGTGCAAAAAGGGTTAGTAGGAGTGTTACAGTTATCGAGCAAGGTATTGTATATCTCACAGTCAATTAATGTTGGTAGTTTAAGGTCATTACGAAAGATCTATGAATGGAATTTCTTATTTTGGAAATAAGAATCTATAGTGATAGATTTAGATACTGCTTAATCATCATATTCACCTTGATAGATGGTATGCTAAAAGAGTTTAGCATAGATCATAGTGAGAGATACTTCTATCCGGTATTCTCAGGATCTGTCTATGACAGGACGTCAGTCCTGAAGATAAGGTGAAAGATGATAATTATGGAAGGTTCCATTTGCTGCTGCAATAGGATCCATATCATAAGAGTTGAACCAGGTGTTCGTACTACAAGAAGAGTCATGAATAAGTATGAAAATGATTCTGGCAGATGTCGATATTATCCTTAAAAGTGTTAAGGATGGATTCATGGTTTATTGAAACTTAGAATCGAATAAACGTAGATATACATATGTATACCCTGAATCTTATGAAGATAGTGGGAGCTAAAGTCTGGGTCTGCAGTCACTTTGATTAAAGTGATATAGTGAGATGGAAATGTTCTTAGCTAGAGATCACTGTAAATTTTACAACTAAGCCAAAACATGGTATTGCCTTAGAGGCGCAACGGGAGCAGTACATGGATCTAAGATGTTCATTCCTAAACATTGTACGGTTCTTCTACCTTTACTATATGGCTGATATAGTGGTGGATTCATTGATTGAAGCAAGGATCAGGGTCTCATCAGAGATTAATGTGTGTGTTGAGGCGGTTCCTTTTGACTTGGTCATCTGGAGCATGATATGAAGATACTCTGAGTCCCGACGGATAGTGATCCGTTCACGCTTAGGGTTAGTCACAAGTATTGCATGAGATTCTTGTGTTTCAACTTGGTCTTTTGTGTATGAGTGATTGGTTGTAGGCCAAGTGGGAGATTCTTGAAAAAGTGTCCTAAACCCAAGACGAAGACTTCTAGGGCCGAATAAGAGAAAAATAGCCGTGGCCGCAGAAACCCTAGCCGCAGCCGCGGCGGCTTGGACGACATGAAAAGAAGGGGCCATGATTTTTTATTAAGTCGATTAGGTTAATCAACTAGGTCGGTTTTACAGTCTATAAAAAGGTTGTATCGGTTCATTGTAATATAGGCATAGATACCATACTTTATATCAAATATTTTCTTCTATGAAATAAAAGTGATTATTAGCTTTTAAAGTTTGTTGCTTGGTTATCTTCTCCAATCCATCAACTAGCTTGAGTTGATCAAGCTAGATCCTCCATTGATAGAGGTATGAAGCTTTGAACGTTCCTTTGTATTTTAATCATGGTAGACTTAGTAAGATTAACATGTTGTAATTTATCTGCATGTCTAAATGAATCATAATTAATTAGAGTAATTAGAATAGAAAATGTAGATTTCAGAATTATGAACCACCGCCACCGGTCCTACGACGGTCTATATCGCAGCCATGACAACTTAGGTCCCTCTAATCTGAAGATTTAGCGTCAGCTACGTTGATCGACAGATTTAATTAACAGTAGGTTAGATCTGGCCAAACTGCTTATTGTAATCGTAAATTAACATGAAGGACTTTTAAGATGAAGTGTTAGTTTGGACATAGTCTGATCAATCCCTAGGAATATGCTAGTCAAACCATGATAGCTGCTTAGGGAGGTACTCGGTCTGCGCCGGCAATCTCTAATACTTAGTGCGTGTGAGTTAATATTGTTGGATATAGTGTGCCCGAAAGACAATTGTTTCTTGTCCTTACGGGCAAGTGGGAGATTTTTGGAAGTAGCGCCCAAAAGACAATTTATGTAATTGTTTTTAGAATTAATAAATGACTGATTTATTCTCATCTTATTACTTGCTTCGTGCTTGTAAGTAATACACTAATGAAAACCCCAAGTCATATCATATGTAGCCATATAACTTAGTTTGTGTCACACATAAGGATTAAGTTTATTGTGATACACTTGAACTATTAGTCCGTGGTGAACTTAATCCAAGTATGGGGTCTATTGATTAAACCACCATTAATACGCCCAGAACGCTTTATGGTGTGACCGTCGACATTGGTTGTCTAAGTGGGGCATTTATATATGATAAGAGTCATATAGGACTGGACCGATTTAATCTGAGTTTCTCATTTAATTCCGTGATTGAGGAATCTTATTAAATCACAAGATGATCATATATGGATTAACCTTAATCCTGAATTGATTACAGGCTCCTACTTGTTTCAGGATAGGGTTTGATGTGTTCGTTAAGGATCGCTAAGAGGCGCGGTCCGAATCACTTTCACGTTGGCACTATTCCGGAGTGAGTGAGAAGTGTGTGTCTCACAAATATGGAATCCATTCCTTCCTGTGGGAAGTAGAAAGACAATCCTCTTATTTGTTGATCCTAGAAACTGATCGATCCCGGGAGTTCGTATTGGTTATGAACTAATTGATCACTAGTGGGTTAATGGTAAATAAGGATAAGATGTAGTGAAGAAAGTTTACGGATAGTCTATGGAGGGTTAGTTTATATGAAATGATTATATCAATGGACACTTATTGACACGTCGACGTTTTGAGAATAAGTTATATCTATAATCGATAGAGTTCAGATTCGGATTAATGGTGGCGTAATTTCGGAATTAATGAATTAAGTAGAAATATTTTGTTTGATGAATATTTTATTTAATTTATTGTAGCTACTAGTTATAAGTCCATGGTCCCCGGGTTGGCTCCTAACACGCGAGTGTTTTCTCGTTTTATGGAACCTCAAGAATAAATTAAATAGTTGGTCTATTTAATGAATATGCAATATTATTTATTTGGTAAATAATATGTAAAATAGAAAAGACATTTTCTATTAAAAAATGATTAAAGGTGGCGCCACATTTGAGGATAAGTTAGGAGAAGAAATTTTCCTAGATTATCTCATATGTGTAATTAATTAATTATCTATTTGTTGGATAATTAATGGAAAAATAAAGAGGTTGATTTTTTGGGAATTATCTCTTATTTTGTGGGAAAAATATATTTTCCTTACGGGAATAGGTTTTTGTGGTATCAGAGCCAGGTTTAATTTTACGATATATAGAGCATAATTAATTAAATTAGGAGTGGAAATGAATAAATATTGCATCTTTTATATATTTTCATATATATATGCGATTTAATGATTTGGTTGACGAGATGGATTGGGGTTGGTACTTGTTTACCGTTAGATCTATTGTAAGCTCGTATAATTAGTATTATACGAGTATAGGACATACGTAATTTATTTTGCAGTTTATGTAATTTATTTTTGCAATTTAAATTTCATAGTAGTAGTATTTTTTTCCGTCGGATCCGTGGGCCAAATATCTACAATGGAAAAGAAAAAAGGGCTCTGGAAAAATCTTCAATGAAGAGGAAAAAGAGGCGATGTACGTGATAAAAAAAAATTTAAAAAAAAGACTACGGCATCTCCCTTTTGTCGAATTTCTCATCTCTCTCCGGTTCGGGTAAATCTACTAACTTTATCGTAGGATTAATTAGTTATGTTTCATATCGTAAATCGCATAAGCTTCCGTTGTGCGAAGATCGAGTGTCTCGATTGGTGCTACTACTTCTAGCAAATACAACAACCGAAAGAGGTTAACTGCACATAGACGTCTATTGTCCTTTCAATGGAAGTAAATAAGATTAGGAGAATGCACCCGTAGCTAAAACTGAATTAGAAAATGTTCTGGTTAGTCTATGAAATTATGAGGAATAGTAGGCATAAACATCAATGGCACCAAGTTAGGAGATCGGAGAGGAGAGATACACCAATTACCTTTTCTGCATTTATGTTGGTCAAGGACCATTATTTGTCTTCTTGTCTGGATTTTGTGTCTATTATCCGTGTTTCATTGTCTCTGTGGGATCGACCTTGACTCGCATCTACTATACTACGATTGACCTAGTACTCTTGCTAGTATGTCGTGCGTATTAGTGGCTTACACGCGGATCAAGTTTTTGGCGCCGTTGCCAGGGACAATGGCCAATATAGATAATATGTTAATTAAATCTGAATAGGAATAATTTGTTTATTAATTAGATCAGGGTCTGTTCTGTATCACACCTACACCGTTTTACGATCAGAAAAAGGGAAACAATTTCCGCAGCCGCGACATTCCCTGCCGCAGCCTCGAAAATCTATGACTCTGGTCATGATCGCTTCTTTGTCTTTTTGTGTTCATCCCAGTATGTTACTAGTTAGTAGGTCTGCAACATTTGGGTTTAAGCCCAGCTGAGGCGGGAAATTTCTAACCGTGTTTTTGTTTTATTTTGTCTATTTTGCAGGATACAGAACACTTTTGGCAACCACTAGTAAGATTAAGGGAATTCCAAAACCAGTTGGCACAATGCCATGAAACATTATACATGCCGTGCCCATGTCAATTTACCAAGGCTCGAAGATATGTGAGCAATACCGAGCGGACAAAAGGAGAGTAGAAAAGGAGAAGAAAGCAATCAAAACTGAGGAGGAGAAGGAATCTAACCTCAGAGAGTACGAGACCTATATATCAGGTGAGTTTCCTATTGAGTTAATTGATGTATCTTCCACTGAATCCGACCATGAAGAGGAACCGGACACCATGTTCTCTGATTCGGAGGTCTACCCTAATTCAGACTTGATAGAGAAATAAGGAGACCCTGGTACATTTAGGCTCCCGGTCTCGATCAATGGAGTATCTTTAGGACTGGGAATGTGCAATTCAGGCTCCAGCTGCAACAATCTCCCTCTTTCTCTATGCAAGCATGCTAAATTTAAGGTCGAGTTGACAGTGACGTGCAGTATGCATTTTGCGATTGTGAGATCAATATGCTCACTGCACGATGAGAAACTGCACGCCCAGAGTAGGAAATTTCGAATTCCTAGCTGACTTTGTAGTTATGGACATCCTAGATGATCCAAGTGCAAACGTTTTTATTGGATGCCCCTTCTTAGCGACCAGCCAAGCAATTTTGGATTATGATAACTGCGACATCACGCTTAGGGTCAATAATGATGCGAAAACCTATACGATCCTAGAGCCACTCCCAAACCGATCAGGACAATACCGCGTCAGCTCAAATACCGGAGAAGTTAAAGTTTTTGAGATCAATGACATCCGAGATCAGACGAGGCAAGTGGTAGTTGAAACAAGAGAGCATGAGTTTTTCACAGTGCTACTCTGAGAAAGGGACGAGAAGAATCACAACAATACGCCCAGAGATGCGGTAACTTTTGACGAAACCGCCAAGTGCAGTGATGTTTCGAGGTCAAAAGTAGAAAAAATGGATTCTCTAGGCAAAAAGGTAAAATCTCAAAGTAGGCAAAGAAAGCTGAATGCACTGGCAAGGAAGGCCAAGAATGCAGGGCAGGAGGCTCAAAGTTTCACAGAGGTCCGAGAAGTAGTACTTCTGGATAAAAGGGAAGAATGCTTCTACTTGGGAATAAAAAGCTCTGGGAAAGAATTCATAGAAAAAGATGGAAGATGCACTTCGGTTATGGCCACTCGAGTGCAATGCTGGCGGGCGAAAACCCAAAAATAATACTGAGTGAGAGTCAAAAGAAAGTTGAGCTGGAGACTCTAAATTCAGAACTACTTTATTACCCTTAGGATTTTCCTTGAGTCAAATAAAAGTAACGGGAATAGGCAACGAGTTTTTTTTTCATCCTACCGCATCCTAAGGTTTGTTCTAAAGGATGGGGGAAGGTTTTTTTTTACTTGTTGAGCAGTCCAGTGAAGTAGGTTAGTCGAGTCGAAGAAGAAAAGGATGAGAAAAGGCAAGGACTAGGCTATCAGGAGTCAATCTTGATTGATAAGGAGCAAGGATTGTATGAGAATGGAAGTTGAATGAAGATTTAAGGAATCTGGAAGGAAAAAGCTTAGGAAGCCGCGAGAGTACTACCCGCAACCGTGAGAGTACTCAGGCCTGGTTATCGAGGTTTGACTAAATTCTAAGAAGTCAGGATGGCACGTGTATCCCACGCACTGACTCAGAAATCTGATGGGGCAGTCAGCCGTCCCATCTCCCTCTCCACTACTCCACATTGTTATCTTCCCCATTACTCCTCCATTACTCCACCCCTCATCAATCCCATCAATTTCTCCCTCAATCCACTCACCATTAACTCATCCCACTATTCCATACCACATTTTCAATTTTCAAATTCATTTTCTTTTCTCCTATATAAACCACCCTTACCTTCACCATTTCTTCCATCACAAAAATCATTTCTTCTTCTACACCACTCGGCCACCATCACCACCACCATAACACCATCATAACCTAGCCACTACACCACCCAAACCACCATTTCCACAAACTAAACCATACCTTTTTACCAAGATTGCCTTGGTTAAATTTTTGATTTCTGCAAATTTGTATCATTTCCATTCCTAAGGAGTTGCAGAAAATCACCAGAAATCTAGAAACCAGGAAGAAAAAAAACGATTCTCGGGAAGCAGCGAGACAACCTCTCGCAACAGCACCAACCAGTTTCAGCAACAAAAGAGTTTAGTTCGTCAGTTTTAATGGCTGGTGGAGGCAATCCGATTCCGAGACGTAAAGGAGCACAACAGAGGCTTCAGGACGATGTCATTCCCACTATCAATGGCATCGACCGGTTTGCTTCTGTTGCTATTTATGAGTCATTCAAGACTTGATATGAATCTGGAACCGATTACTACTCAAGATCCTATGACATTTCAAGTTGGTCCCGAAACTCGACTCCAATGCAAAATGAGGCTCGCATCTTTGGGTAATTTGGTCCATTTAATAATGCAAGAATTCAAGTCCAAGAATGAAGAAGATTTTGAAGTCATTAAGTCCGTCATTTATGCTTGCGGACTATCGGAATTAAATTACATATTATTATATCTTATTATTAATTAAAATATTAAAAATATTGGTTGAATGCTCATGATTATATGGCGCCACTTTTTCTAGCATGGAAGTCCAAGAAGTCAAGTTTTGTGTATTCCAAGTACATTGAATCTAGATGGATGTCTTTTGGGGCGCCTATTTTAAGTGCATTGAACTTAGTGAGTAGTCTTCTTTATTGGATCGGATCAGGAGCTTTACTTATCCAAAATTGATGATCCACATATGCATTTCATAGTAGAAAACCTGATCTTCAACTGTCATCAAGGGGTCATCTTCATTTGAATAAGTTATAATGGTCAAAATGTCCTAAACAGCTGTGGGACAAAAACTGGACAATATAAAGAAGATACATTGAACCTGGATGAAGCTCCTTGGATGCGCCAATATGCATTTAATTTAGGATATAATTTTCATCTTATTATTATGAATTCATGTACTTATTTTCCTATAAATAGTCCTTGTATTTGTACTTTGAAAATCAGATTGTTATGATATAAAATTATATTTTCGCTTGGAAATGTGTTGTGTGAGTTTCTCTAGAAAGAGGATTCAAAAATCGGATTATCAAGGACTTAAGCAATCCTTTTGGGTATCCCAAAAGACCAAGGTGCTTAGAAACAGGTTTTCTAAGTGTTGAGGTAATTGCAAGGTGCTTTCACACAGGTTGTGACTGTGTCAAGGAGCTTACTATTCCTAGGTGCTTCCACACAGGTTGTGGTTGTGTTGAGGATTTATCCCAAATACTTTCAATCCACAATCCTAAGGTTTTTTTGATTTGAAGCCTTCCTCCGGGCGGTTTCACTTCAGTTGGTAGCAGAACCAAGACGGATTTACGGTATTATATCCCTTTATTTTTCAAAAAAAAAATCCTGATAATATGCAGCATCAGTTCTTTTTCCGAGTCTGTTTTAGGTACGTTATTTATATCCAATTTTCCTAAAATTTGGTGATCTTATAAGACATTTTCTGTTCTACAACTTTCGTTCTTTGAGTTTTTCCAGATTCTCAACTGTTTGGCCACAATCTGCGACGTAAGTCACTGAAGTAATTCTGGAAATTTTTCTGACAGATTGCATCAGTCACAGAAATCCGATTTATTGGCCAACCTATACACCTCAAAACGACCTGAAGTTTTTACCACATCTAAATCATCCTTTTATCTACATTTTCTCTCTTGACCTCACCTCAAATTCGAAGCATATCATATTCACAACAGCACCCCAACTCTCTGAATCACAAAGATCTTTTTTTTTCTACACTATGTTATTTTCTGTGGAATATCGGGTACGGAGGAAGTTGGAAACGGGAAAGGTAAAGGCTGAAATTGTAAGGCACAAAAAGTCAAAGAATCATGATGTTGCTTATTATGAACAATTTAAAAGAAGTCTTAAGGAAGATATTATTCGAACTGTGGAGGAAATGTCACGAATTTTTAAAGCCGAGAGGGGGAAATGATAAATAAATTTCTTGAAGAGAATAAAGCGAAGAACAATAGTAAGGTGGAGTTTAAAGCAGAGGAATGTGAGAAAGTGGTGGAGATTGAGGAAGAATGTGAATCTGAATTCGTTGATGAGAAAGTAGAGATATCTCAGGAGAACTTGGAGGATATTGTGGAAGAAGTACTTAACTATGATGAGGCAATTGTTGTGGACGAGATCGTGTGCATGGATAAGACAAACGTTGAAGGTTACATTGAGAGTAATGTTGAGCATGAGGAGTTGTATGCTCCTTGTGATAAGTTGCAAAGCGATACAAATGGTCCTCAAGTTGCTGATGCAATAGTGGAGTTGTCTGTAGCGTCTATTGTGGAGGAAGAACGCAAGGAGTTGATATTGGTTGAGGAAAAAGAAGATGTTATATTACTCAATTCTTGTGTCAATTTTGTTGACTCTTCTTCCCAGGTCCATGGGGATTACCCAACGGAGGACAGCTTGTTGACAACGGTAGTTCTTGAGCGTGATCACGTTAATGGAAAACCGGAGCATAATTATTCTGATCCATTTGCATTTCATAGTAGAAAACCTGAGCTTCAACTTTCATCAAGGGGACATCTTCATTTGAATAAGTTATAATGGTCAAATGTCCTAAACAGCTGCGGGACAAAAACTGGACAATATAAAGAAGATACATTGAACCTGGATGAAGCTCCTTGGATGCGCCAATATGCATTTTATTTAGTATAAACTTTTCATCTTATTATTATGAATTCATGTACTTATTTTCCTATAAATAGTCCTTGTATTTGTACTTTGAAAATCAGATTGTTATGATATAAAATTATATTTTCACTTAGAAAAGTGTTGTGTGAGTTTCTCTGGAAAGAGGATTCAAAAATCGGATTATCAAGGACTTAAGCAATCCTTGTGGGTATCCAAAATTACCAAGGTCCTTAGAAACAGGTTTTCTAAGTGTTGAGGTAATTCCAAGGTGCTTTCACACAGGTTGTGACTGTGTCAAGGAGCTTACTATTCCAAAGTGCTTCCACACAGGTTGTGGTTGTGTTGAGGATTTATCCCAAATACTTTCAATCCATGATCCTAAGGTTTTTTTTTATTTGAAGCCTTCCTCCGGGCGGTTTCACTTTAAGACTCATTCGAACAACAAATCGGTAGCTAGGGAAAGAAGCGTCGACCTCAATGATTGTGGTGACGTGATTCCATGAGTTCTTCAATTTCACGGCATAGCGGATATGGCTCTCATTCCGGCCACTTTTAATGCCACTATCATTCGTGAGTTTTATGCCTTTGTAGTGGCCAACCCCGAGTCTAATGTCGCTATGGTACAAGGGGTCCACATTGATTTTTTGATCGAGACAATCAATGCCCACTACGGCATCATCAATGCACCCCTTCATGACGGAGAATTCACCACTGCCACTAGAGAGCACGATTTGGATCACCTGATGGCTATTGCTGAATACTATGATATGATGTGGGATTTCGGAGCCAACAATTACCCGACTACCTTCTACTCAAACGAGCTGGCATAGGACGCTCGTATGCTGCACAGTTTTTTCAATAGCCATCTTCTGCCCAATGCTCATGCGGACACCGTGACTTGTCCACAGGCCGAACTCGAGTACTATCTCGATATCGAGAATGACATGAACATCAGTCTGTTGATACATAGATGGATTCGCCTTGTTTTCGGGACAAAACGAGATATTTTACCGTATGGAAACCTGATAGATGATGCATTAGCCATGGCTGTTGAGTGCCCAGTATTGGCCGCTGATGAGAGAGTTGAGTCACTGCCTATCCTTGACAGTACAGCAGTCTAGAGGATGGGAAGGAGGAGAAGACGGGCTGCAATACCGGCATAAGGACGTGTTAGACCTTAGCATGAATTTCAAGCTGACGTGACTAGGGAGTTAGCCGAGATGCGAGGAATGCTGACACATATGATGACGCATCTCCACATTCCTCCCTATGCCCCACCACCATGAGCCCCTAGGCATGGTCCCTTCTTCAACAGCACCACCTCCTGTTCACGATGACTACGAGGACTTAGATTCTGATTAGTCCCTAGTTCTTATTTTTTTAAAGTTTTATTTTCCATTGTTGTTTTTATTTTTATTTTTTTCTTTATCACGACTTTGCAATGAACGGCTTTTCTTTTCTTTTCAATGAAATATTTCATGGCTTAAATTGTTTGCATTTCATCAATATCATTTGCTCACTGCCATTCTATATTTTATTATTGTGTCACATCTACTTTGCCCGAGTTTTGTATGTCAGAATTTTATAGAAGATATTCAAAGACTTTTCACGACATTGAGCCAAGACGTGTTCAACAAGGATTCATTTTCATCGCTCCGCGCATATAACAAGCTAAGTTTGTAACGCCCCGTTCCCGGACACCGAGTCCTTATCCGGAAATCGAAACATTCGGCACGCATAATATTAAATAAATAACATTACACGTAAGCCTCTACTACGTCGTATCAAATTAAAGCAAACGAAAGCTAAAAGACTCGGGTATTTTTTTTCAAATGACCAAGAATAGAAGTACTAAAGATAGAATAGAATGTAATACTTATTACATCGGAAACCAAACGAATCCAAAAGTACGAATCTCAAAAACTAAAAGGAAACTACAGGTTCCAACAATAATCCAGAACTGGGAAATATACGTAAATAAAAGAATAATAAACAAGGTCTTCAACTCCGGCGTCCTCAAACGTCGTCATCAAAGTCCTCCTCGAAATCTTCACTAACCTGTTCGTCTTCTCTCCCACAAACACATAAATAAACATGCATTTGAGGTAAGTACATTTGTACAAAGTAATAAGTAGAAGCTACAATTCAATTAAGGTTATTATTATTAAAGATATTATCTTAGTGAGACCGACTCAATTTAGGGTTCACTTCGTGTCCATCAACACGTCATGACTAAACGTTTCTAACTTAGCTTATCTCTGTTACATCATTACTCAAGGACACTGTGCATGGCGTTCATCAGCCTGAAGATATACTTGCTAACTAACGGTGATTAGCACCGATTAGCTCCGGGGTCTCCCCGGTATGCGTATACATCCGATGAATTTCCTCCACTACCCTTCAGCCGTTTAAGGCCAGTAGCGTTGTTCACCTTTTATGAACGTATCACATCGCCGATATGAAATAGTGTCTAACCGAGAATAAATGACGTTTTAGCTTTTATCTACACGTATGTAATTATTAATGTGAATTAACTAACTGCATAAGTGTTTCAGAATAAAACTCACCTTAACAACTCTACTCCCTCACTTAGACAACTAGACATCACTTCCTATCAGTTACACAGACATTTATGAACTCTAGCTCATCAAAGCACAAGCCCTTTCATGCCCTTCCGACGGATCCGAACTTCAACTCCCTTTAAGAGTACATTCGGTGTTTTAACTGAACAAATCGGAAGCTCAATCGAAGCTTGTTCAACTTAATTAATGTTAACATATCAGGATTAAGGGTTTAAAACAGTGAAAACGCGATTATGAAGCCAAACACCAAGCTAAGATGCTAGAATAGTGAAAACAAGGTAAAACAGGTCAAACGCCCGTCTGACATCCTATGGACGCCCTTCCGTAATCAAACGCCCGTCCACTAACCTCGGACGCCCGTCCGTCAAAAACAACTACATCCTGAAACAAAAATCTGACCTCAGACGCCCGTCTGCCTAGTGCAGATGCCCGTTTTAGTTACTAGGGTCTCAGACGCCCGTCCGCCTAATGCAGACGCCCGTCCGACTGGGTTTTTCCCAAAATGCTAAAATCTTCACAACTCGATTTCTGAATCGTTTCTAACCTAATTAACCTCGTTTTCAGCATAGTAAAACGTAGAAACATATCCAAACATCTATGATCCTTTGATCAACGAAAAAGCACAACTTTCTTGCATCTACGCATCAAAAATCTTGATCTAAACCTCAATAACAATAAGGGTTAATTACTTAAAAGTATAGTTTTTTATACTTATTAGCCCCATAAGGACATAAAGGAATCTGTTGGACTTATAAGGACGCATTTTATCTAACTTTCCTAAATTACCCCTGTTTTACATAAGCAAAAATCATTTTCCCGTCTCTTCTGCGTTCTTCCTCCTTCTTCTTCCCCAATTCTCCACTTACCCTATCTTCCCTCTATTTCTGTTCATTTTTCTCCACGCCATGGAAATTGTTCTTTTCAATGTTCAAGAACTTGAGGTGCTTCATATCTTGAATGAATTTTGGCACTTGTTCCGTTTAATAGATTCGAGCCCGGATCGAGATGAATTATCCCCGGCATTGCTTTGCTATAGAATCGGGGATCGAACCGGAAATCAAATTCGAAGAAACGCCGGAGTTACGCGAATTCGAGATCGGGTGGAAGACACATGGAGCAAAAGAATGTGGTCCGGACAAAGACTAAGCTCGTATGAAATGGACACAATCGGTACTTGCCCTTATGGTGCAAGATGTTGCTTTGCTCATAGGGAAGAAGGTATTATTTGCCTAGTGATTGGTTTTATGTTTGAAATAATGGCTGAATTAGAGACATAAACTTGAACTTAATTACATGATTAATGAGAACCGAAATGTTGACTAATGCCTTTGCATCATGTTTCATTTGTAGATTTATTGTGGGTGATGCTTATGTTTAAGTTCATAGTTAGTTACTTGTTCTTGAAATTTGAATGTCTTCTTTGTCGGATGCATTTGGTTTGGGCACCTCTTGTTAATTTGCTATCGAATCAATGTGTAAAGATTGCATAACAAACATTTCCCTGGCCGATTAGTTTGTCTTTAGCATATGCAAATAGCAAATTTGATATACCTGGTTGTGTTTGACATGAGTTTCTTGAAACGAGACATCTCCTATAATGATCTTTGAGGTTCTTATGATCACCTTAAAACTATAATGATTGTTGGCTGTTGTCACTTCATTACAGTTAAAGAATTAATGGAGTGGCATTGATGTCACTTCATTCTCGTCGTTTACATTTATTTCTGCATTTAATTTTAAATTGTTGATGAAGCAAATTGTTACTAGTATTTTAACCAAGATTGAGCTACTATTTTCCAAGCCCAGCAAAATAAATTATCGATGTCACTGCATAAATTGTCGATGTCACTGCATAAATTGTCGAAGTCACTGCATAAATTGTCGATGTCACTGCATAAATTGTTGATGTCACTGCATAAATGCGGTGTCACTTCATTGCGGTGTCTCTGCATCGGGGGTGGTCACTGCATCGTGGTGTCTCTGCATCGTGGTGTGTTTTATCGCGGTGTTAGTTCATCGCGGTGTCTCTGTAATGCGGTGTCACTTCATCACGGTGTCTCTGCATCGTCAAATGTTATAACATCGTGATGTCTCTGCATTGCGGTGTCACTTTATCGTGGTGTCTCTGCAATGCGGTGTCACTTCATCGCGGTGTCTCTGCGCATCGCGATGTCTCTGCATCGTCAAATGTTATAACATCGTGATGTCTCTGCATCGGGGGTGGTCACTGCATAAATCGATACCATAAGACGTCACGGCATAAATTGATACATTATGATGTTACGGCATAAATCGATACAATATGACGTCACTTCATCGAGGTGTCTCTGAAATACGGCGTCTCTGCATCGCAGTGTCTCTGCATCGGGGGTGGTCACTGCATCGTTGTGTCTCTGCATCGCGATGTCTCTGCATCGCGGTGTCACTTCATCGCGGTGTCTCTGCATTGCGATGGTCATCGCATCGGGCGTCGCGGTGGTCAATGCATCAGGATGGTCAATGCATCGGGGTGGTCAATGCATCGCGGTGGTCAATGTATCGGGAGTGGTTATTGTATCGCGATGGTCAATAAATTGGATTTAAAAAATAAAAAAATAAAATAAAATAAAAAATATAAATAAAAAAAAAAAACCTGAACAGCAGCGCCTGGAAAATAAATATATAAAAAAAAAAAACAGAACAGCAATTTATTCTCATAATAATAAATTGTTTTTATAAAAAAATAGAATACAACAACAACAGGTACGCCACTTCTTCCCTTTTTTATTTTTTTTTTATTTTTTTCCATCATTAAGGGTATTTGAGTCTATCTATCTAATTTGTGTCCTTATAAGTCCAACAGATTCCTTTTTGTCCTTATAAGTCCAATAAGTCCGTTTTGTGTACTTTTGGGTCTTTGGCCCTAACAATAATTGGAATTGTAGGAAGATCCTCTTACCTTTTAAGCAGCTAATTCCTACTTCAAACCACAGAAAAACAGCAGCAAAACTGATCCTTTTCTAGGAAAACATGTGATAAATCCAAACTTAGATTAGATTCGATCACACGCTTCTAAATGATAAAAACTACGAATTGATGAGTTTGAATCCTTCAAACTCAAAGAAGAACAAAGCTAGGGCTTAATCATACATTATCAAAGCTTCAACTTTTTTGATGTCACAACGTTGCTCTCTTCACAACGATTCCGGCGCTCGACTCTGATCTGAAAACCGACAAGGATTGAATTAACAACTGATGAAAATTCCCTTAGCCCTAATCTCCTTGCTTACACACGCAGAGAGTAAATTTGGAGGTGGAAAATCTGATTAAAACATTAAGGGGCTAATTAGGTTAATCTTTCCTTAAATAGGAAAAATCCCAATATTACCTAATTGCACTTATTTTCCTTAATCACCCTTATTAAACCAGACTTTCTTCCATAAATATTTACATATATATATCTCGAAAATATACATATAAATACCCAAAATATTAAACTCCTAATAAAAGGAACTGAACCCAATATTTCGTTTTCGCAAAATGACACGTCTGCCCTTTCCCGAAAATCGGAATATTACATTCTTCCCCCCTTAAAGGAGTTTCGTCCTCGAAACTTAGAACATACCTGGAAAGTCCATAAAATCTGGGAACTCACTGATCATATCATCCTCAACTTCCCAGGTAGCTTCATCCGGTGAATGATTGCTCCATTGCACCAGAACCAAAGGAATCAACCGTCTATTAATCATCTTTTCTTTCCTGTCCAAAACTCTGATCGGTGCCTCATCATACGAAATATTGTCTTGAAGAATCTCCAGATCAACAGTAGTCTCAACATCCGTCTTGGTCAAACACTTCTTCAACATCGAGACGTGAAACACGTTGTGGACTCTTGTCATGGATTCCGGTAACTTAAGCTTATATGCCAATGGTCCAACTCTTTCCAGAATCTCAAAAGGTCCAACGTACCTAGGGCTTAGCTTTCCCTTTTGTCCAAAACGTTTCACTCCCTTCATTGGTGAAGCTCGCAGGTAAACTCTTTCACCAACTTCAAACTCAAGAGGTCTCCTTCTAACATACGCCCGACTTTTGTCTATCTTGAGCCGCCTTCAGATTCTTCTTAACCAACTAAACTCTTTCTTTAGCTTGCTCAACCAATTCCGGCCCGGTGATTTGTCTTTCCCCGACTTCATCCCAAAACAGCGGCGTTCTACATCTTCTTCCATACAACGCTTCAAACGGTGGCATGCCTATACTTGCATGATAACTGTTGTTGTAAGCAAACTCCGCTACCGGTAGGTAATCATCCCATTATCCACCTACTTCCAAAACACAAGCTCTCAACATATCTTCAAGTGTTTGGATGGTTCTCTCAGATTGTCCATTTGTCTGAGGATGAAAGGCCATACTCAAATCCAACTTGGTTCCGAAAGCTGCTTGTAAACTCTTCCAAAAGCGATTGACGAATCGACTATCCCGATCCGAGACTATATAGACAGGGACTCCGTGTAACTTCACTATATTATCCAAGTATAGTGTCGTCATCTTCTTCAAGGGCATATCAACCTTATACGGTAAGAAATGAGCGGACTTGGTCAATCGGTCCACGATCACCCAAATCGCGTCACTACCGCCTCTCGTCTTAGGTAGACCGGTGATGAAATCCATAGTGATCTTATCCCATTTCCATTCCGGGATGTCCAATGGCTTAAGCATTCCTCCTGGCCTTCTATGTTCTGCTTTAACCTTCTGGCAAGTATCACACTCTGCAACGAACTTGGCTATCTCCAGTTTCATCGAGGGCCACCAAAACCTTTCCTTCAAGTCTCTGTACATTTTAGTAGCTCCCGGATGAACTGCAAAAGCAATCCTATGTGCCTCTCCCATGACTCTCTGTCTTAAATCACCAACATTAGGCACACACAAACGATCCTGGTACCAAAGATTCCCATTCTTGTCTAACACGTAACCCACTGTGGGCTTTTCCCTTGCAACTCGCTTCAAGTCAACCAAAACTGGATCTTCATCTTGCTTCTCCCGAATATCATCCATCAACTCGGACCTTGCTAACAATGGTGCCACAAATTTTCGGCCTCTAATCTGATCAAAGCTTCGGATTCTCAACCCATCTAACCTTTCTGCAACATCTTCAACACTTGAAACTGCAAACACTGGTTTTCTGCTCAAAGCATCTTCTACCACATTTGCTTTACCCGGATGGTACTGAATCTCCAAGTCATAATCCTTAACAAACTCCAACCATCTCCTTTGTCTCATATTCAGATTCTCTTGGGTAAAGAAATACTTCAAGCTCTTGTGATCGGTGAAGATCCTGGCCTTAACTCCATACAAATAGTGCCTCCAAATCTTCAAGGCAAACACAACTGCTGCTAAATCCAAGTCATGGGTTGGGTAATTCTTCTCATGCACCTTCAACTGTCTGGATGCATAAGCAATTACCTTCCCTCCCTGCATCAACACACAACCCAAACCTTGTCCCGAAGCATCCGTGTAAACGTCGTAATTATCAAAGATCTCCGGAACTGCTAGAACTGGGGCTGTAGTCAACCTCTTCTTCAACGTTTCAAAAGCCTCTTCACACTCACTGGTCCACTCGAACTTCACATCCTTTTGAGTGAGCCGGGTAAGTGGTATAGCTATCTTTGAGAAGTCTTGTACAAACTTCCTATAATAGCCAGCCAAACCGAGAAAACTTCTAACCTCTGAAACGGTAGTCGGTCTGGACCACTTCTCAACTGCTTCAATCTTTGCCGGATCAACCTTAATGCCATCTCCAGAAATGACATGATCCAAGAAACTCACTTGATCTAACCAAAAGTCACACTTCGAGAACTTAGCATACAACTGGTTCTTCTTCAAGGTATCCAACACTATCCTTAAGTGTTCTTCATGTTCTTTCTCATCCTTAGAGTACACCAGGATATCTTCTATGAACACAATCACAAACTTATCCAAGTATGGCATGAAAACACGCTGCGTTAAATCCATAAATGCAGATGGGGCATTGGTGAGTCCAAAAGGCATGACTAAGAACTCATAATGTCCATACCTCGTACTAAAAGCCGTCTTCGGTATATCCGCTACCTTGATCTTCAATTGATGATAACCCAACCTAAGATCGATCTTGGAAAACACTCTCTTGCCTTGCAACTGGTTAAACAAATCATCAATCCTTGGCAAAGGGTACTTATTCTTGATGGTAAGATTGTTCAGCGCTCTGTAGTCTATGCACATCCTCATGCTACCGTCTTTCTTCTTAACGAACAACACTGGGGCTCCCCAAGGCGAAGTACTAGGCTGAATTATGTTCCTTTCAAGCATATCCTTAAGCTGTGCTTTCAACTCCTTCAATTCAGCCGGTGCCATTCTATAGGGTGCCTTAGCAACTGGTGCCGCTCCGGGTATCAACTTAATCTCAAATTCAATCTCTCTATCCGGCATGTTTCCCGGTAACTCTTCTGGAAACACTTCCGGATACTCATTCACTACAGGGGTTTCCTCTAACTTAGGCTTCACTTGTTCCACATCCACTGCGTACAACAAGTAGCCTTCACAACCTTTCTAACAAGCTCTTATAGCCTTAACCGCTGAAATTATAGGGTGACGCTTCCTACTGGGCTTATAAACATTTCCTTGATAAGTCTTATCCGATTTTCCCGGTATCTTAAACGTCACTCTCTTTTCTCTACAATCCAGGTGAACATAATTCTCGGATAGCCAATCTATTCCAAGAATCACATCAAAATCCGAAAAGTCCAAAACCGTAAAGTCACTCTTGCAACGATACATTCCAACTCGAACATCTACTTGAGGCATCATCTTGGTTACCTTAGCCACTTTTCCTAAAGGTGTTGTTATCTCCAAGGTGTTTCTTAAAGGTTCCATTGGTAGGTTAAGCTTCTTAGCTATCTTAGTTGACACAAAAGTGTTAGACGCTCCAGTATCAAACAATGCCGTGACCACTAAGTTGTCTAACATTATTGTACCTAGGATGTGAATTCATTTATTTAAATACAATACGACATGATTTAAATCGTGCTATACAGTACTCTAATAAATTACAATAAACAATAAAGGTACCTGATATAACGTTATCGTCTGGTTCAGTCATCTCAGCATCCACTGCAAACACTCGAACTGGACGACTTGGGCCACCTTTACCATTTCCTTGCCTCTGATTACTTGTAGGACCCTTTGTCGGACAATTCTTAGCAAAATGTCCCGTCTCTCCGCAAAGATAAGGACAAGAAGGGTAGTGATTTGATACTACAGGAATTTGATACTACAGGAATTTGACCTTGAAATTAAGGACAAGAAGGGTAGTGATAATGTTGTAGCTGACCACTTATCTCGCCTAGTGAATGAGGGTGGCGAAATCCCTAAGGAGATAGGCATTGACTTTCCGACTGAGCAATTGATGAAGCTTGATACAGTTAGGCCGTGGTATGCTGATTACGTTAACTACTTAGCAAGTGGGCATTTAGAAGATATGACGTATCAGGAGAAGAAGAAATTTTTCAGCGACTTAAAGTATCTCGTATGGGAGGATCCTTATCGTTTAAAGTCCGCAAGGACGGGTTGCTTAGAAGGTGCGTTCCGGAGCATGAACAATTGGATATTCGGAGCAATGTCATAGTGGTCCCGCCGGTGGACACTACGGAGCACCTAAGACAAAGTCACAAAAATTCTTCAATTTGGTTTTTACTAGCCTACCTTGTTTAAAGATGTCTTGAAGCCTTTTGCAAAGGCGTGATAAATGCCAAAGAGTAGGGAGACTCAGTAATAGGATGGAGATGCCTTTGAGGCCTATCTTGGAATGTGAAGTTTTTGACGTCTGGGGCATTGATTTTATGGGACCATTCCCATCATCGTGCTCTAACAAATATATTCTGGTCTGTGTGGACTACGTTTCCAAGTGGGTAGAGGCCATAGCCACCCAAACCAATGATCACAAAGTTGTAAAGAAATTCTTGCAAAAGAATATCTTTACTAGATTTAAACGTCCTGAGCCCTTATCGGTGATGAAGGTTCGCATTTCTGTAATGCACCACTGGATAAAATTCTTGAGAGATATGGTGTCAAGCATAAAATTGGTACACCATACCATCCCCAAACAAGTGGCCAAGTCGAGGTAAGCAACCGGAGCCTTAAAAGGATTTTGGAGAAAACTGTGAATTCCAATAGATCCAACTGGAGTCTGAAGTTGGATGACGCACTTTGGGCTTATCGCACTGCGTTTAAGACCCCTATGGGTACGTCACCCTTCCAAATGGTTTATGGCACGGCTTGCCATCTACCGCCGTCAGTGGAGCACGAGCTTCGGGCTATTAAATTCTTAAACTTCGATAGCCAACTCTGTGGGGAGAAAAGATTATTGCAACTACATGAGCTCGATGAATTCAGACGCAGGGCCTACGAGAACGCCAAGCTGAGCAAGGAAAGAATGAAGGCACTCCACGATGCTAAGATTAAAGATCGGGAATTCAAAGTGGGAGACATGGCTTTGCTGTATAACACCAGACTCCATCTTTTTGCTGGTAAGCTTAAATCTAGGTGGTCTGGCCCCTTTGAGATTCTTGATGTTCATCCTGGTGGAGCCATTACGTTGAAAGGGTACGGCGATCAACCGTTCAAAGTCAACGGTCACAGGCTTAAGAAATACTTTGGGCAACCCAAGGAAAAGCCTGAAGTACTATACTTTCAAAAGAGAAATGAAACGGTTGAGTCGTTTATTTGTGAAGAGATTCCATCCGACTTCTTTGGAGTGGATGATGACATTATTACCCCTATCCTTGCAGATCCTTCTGTCCATGCTCCTGACCCTGTTAGCATACCTCAGCCGAATCTGAGAAACAAGAACAAGAAGAAAAGAGTCAGTGTTGTCTGGAGAGAAAATTTTCATGATCTTCTCGCGCACTTGACTTGTTGTTGTGGCGAAAACCATTTCCGTTCTAGTCATTCTGAGTCTGACAGAGAAGTGGTTAGCCTTAAACCCAAGTGGCCTGATCCAGGTTGACTTGGTTTACTCTGTCAAGCTAATGACATAAAAGAAGCACTCCTAGGAGGCAGCCTAGTCTTTTAAGTATTTCTTTTTAGTTAAGCTTTTATTTTATTAGGAATAAAACCTTGATGATTTGTGTGTTGGTTATCCCTGTCCTATTTGTGGTTTTTTTTTCTGTGTATACATGTTTACTCATATACCCCGTATACCCCGAGATTATCTGTTATGTCGAGTGTTGCAGATACGTTTGAGCAGGTTTGCAAGTTATTACTTTCAATGTTGTCTATTCCTGATACGAGTGCAGCGGTTTATTAATGCTCCAGCCTGACCTTTGCCAACCTACAGCCCGACAACCACTTTGAAACCAGCTAAGTATTCTTTTCTTTTTATTTGCACATTCTGAGGACATAATGTGATTTAAGTGTGGGGGGTGTCTAAATTGGGTATGTTATCATGCTATATTTTGAAAAGTGAGTAAATATGTGATTTTCTCGAAAATTTTAGACAATTTTAAAATTTTTCAAAGTACACTTGGATATTTGTAAATCTTGAGCATGTAATTGAAACGAATGGCTTGCTAGTTGTAGTTTCCTGACAATGATTTTATGTGGCTTTGAGAGATGATTATAGCATGTTTTTACTGATTTGAGATAGTATTCATTTCACACTCACGAAAGCCTTTGATATTGAAGCAAGAATTTCGAACTGTATCTTTTCATTATTTTAGTGATTTATCTTAGAGAGATTTGTTCTTAATAGTAACAGTGAAGTAACACCTAAGTTCAGAACGTGCACTGTGAATATCTGAAGGTTTGAATGTGATAAGTGAAACGTAACTAATGTCTTGAAAAAAAATTCAAAAAAATAAATAAATAAATAATTGGGTGTGTCGGAAGCTGGTTAATGATTGGAGTGCGGTAGGGCATTATCTCGAAATGTCCTATTCCACTATGATGACCAAAAGCTCACGACAGTCAGGAAAAGCTACCCTATGATTTGAGTAAGGTAGGGTGTTATCACGAAACATCCTATTCTACTATGACGGGTAAGAGCTCATCTTGATGTGCGTCAAAGAAAGAAAAAAAAAGAAAGTGAAAAAAATTTAAGACTTTGTTATCGTTGAACTTATACCCAGTATAAACCGAATGATATGCTGTAGGGATTATCCTACTGAGTGCGCGGGAAGACTTTGTGTGGAACGACTGTTGTCTATACCTAGGATAGTCATTAAAATTATTCGAGAAGATACTTGTTTGAGAGGATTGTGGAGATTGAAAAGGGCTTGTCACACACACCGAATCTATCTCTATGATGGTATCACTTGCTATAGTTGTTGTATCTTCTGTTACGTGAGTTAGGGATCTATGTGGATTGCATTAAAGTGAGCTAGTTTTGATTGTTTTGTTCGGGACGAACAAAAAGCTAAGTGTGGGGGAGTTGTTCTCGGTGAATTTTATGATTTATATCGCAATATTTCATAACAATAATCTCCGTGTTTTAGTAATTTTTATAGAAAATTATGTATTAAATGAATAAATTGAAGAAATGGTTGTAGAGTTATAAAAAGTGTAAAACGTGCCAATTACGTGTTTAAAATGATGATTTTATGTTGGTTTGAGTCGTGTTACACTTTGGTATGCTTTCAATGACTTGCAGGTGTTGAATGCGGCTGAGGAAAAGATGATTTAAAGTGTTTAATCGTGTTTTGAAGAGTGGGAGTTAAAGAATAAAGAGATAAAAATGAAAAGTTAAATTTGAAGGTACTGGACTGGCGTCCAGAGGCATGAACTAGCGTCCAGCAAGCTGAACGAGCGTTTGATGTTCCGTCTACTGGACGGGCGTCCGGAATTTCGGACTGGCGTCCACTGGAAGAATTTTGATTCAGGATGTTCAGATTTTCGGTCGGCGGCGTCGATTTTGCCCAATTTTGCATAGGACGTGCGTCCAACCCCAGCTCGGCCCGACTCAAATAAGTTTTGCACTCTGGACAGGCGTCCAGGTGTTTTGGACGGGCGTCCAAGGCCGACTTAACCCTAGCCGACCTAAAATCCTATAAATAGCAGCGTATGGGAAACCCTAAAGACCATCATAATTCCAGCCGCACTTTTTAATAGAGCAGCAGCCGCAATTCATACCACATTATTCCAGCCGCACCAAAGCCTAATTAGAAGATGAATTCTTCCAATCCAATAATCATGTTCATCAACATGATTGTTGGCTAAACAGTTCACAGTAGGACAACAGGATGAAGCCAACACAACACCATCACAACCAAGGGATTTTCGAGTAGCAATTGTTTAGTGAGTTTGAATTTTAATTTCTTTATCAATTGAATAGATTTGAATGTTTGTTTTATTGGATTGAGAAATCAATGAAACGTTTACCTGTTTTGAATTTTAATGATAATTGGATTCATACATATAACCGTTCTTTTGATACGATTAGTAATAATTCAAGAAGTTGTTTATTATTAATTGGGTAGGAGATTCGGAGACGAACTCGTGATCATGTTCTTAAATTGTGAATTTTGTTTTACTTGAGAAAGAAAACGAAAGCTAAGGAAACTAGATCGAATTTAGGTTAGATCATACCAAGAAATATAATTCAATTCATGACTTGGTTGGGTGGTGGTTGTTTGGTGGATTCGTGTCGTTCTACTGTTCTTTTGATTATTTGTTAAATCAATTCGTTCGTGTTAATTATACGATTAGTTATTTTCAGAGCTTTAGTTATTGTTTTCTGCATATTTCCGTTCCCAGCACGATATTAGACGCCCGTCCACTTGCAGTGAACGCCCGTCCAGTATCGAATTTCTGCTTCCTGTTTTAGTTTAGTCATTATTCATCGTTTTTATTTTATAGTTAATATATACCTTAGTTTTAGATAACATTTAGTGACATAATCCGATAAACATTCCACTCCCTTAGGACGACCCGGTAACACCCTATACTACGAACCTTATACTTGGGGTGTTTCGGTTTATAAATTGTAAAACTAGTTTTTTTACCGAACAATGGTCAAACCGAGGTGAAGGTGGTACAGTAGGTCGAGGAGTGTGACCCACTGGAGGAGGGTAAAAAGACTGATGCTGGTGGTGGTGAAAAACTGGGGGTGAGGGGTGGCTTACCGGTGGAGGGTAAACACTCACTAAAGGGGGCATGCTGACTGGTGGAATGTCTCCTACTACCGTGACTCGTATAGGTGCTTCTCCTGGTTCTCCATAGATGTAGTTATACCTTGGTGGAGGGTAGCTCACTAGTGACGGTACTAAACCTGCTGGAACATCACTTACCAATGAAAACTGAGCCGAACTTCCCACATGCCATTGGGGGCGTTGCTCCTGATGAGGTCGCGGTGACAAGCCCTGCTGAGACCTTGATGTAGGGGTTGCAGTACGAGGGGGTGGAGTGGGGCTCGGATGTGGTGAAGGATTCTGCCTCACAAAACCGCCTCTTACAACTGGTGTCGGACTTTCAAGACAAACTCCTGACGCTTATGCACCCGCTCCGGTTCTAGTGAACACCATCCTGATGATCAAAGAAAGCCAGAACGTTACTAAAAGATCTAAAGAAAAACTTATCTTAGAAGAAGGGAAGCCTAAAAGACGCTTTTCTCTCTGATACCAACTGTAACGCCCCGTTCCCGGACACCGAGTCCTTATCCGGAAATCGAAACGTTCGGCACGTATAATATTAAATAAATAACATTACACGTAAGCCTCTACTACGTCATATCAAATTAAAGCAAACGGAATCTAAAAGACTCGGGTATTTTTTTCAAATGACCAAAAATAGAAGTACTAAAGATAGAATAGAATGTAATACTTATTACATCGGAAACCAAACGAATCCAAAAGTATGAATCTCAAAAACTAAAAGGAAACTACAGGTTCCAACAATAATCCAGAATTGGGAAATATACGTAAATAAAAGAATAATAAACAAGGTCTTCAACTCCGGCGTCCTCAAACGTCGTCATCAAAGTCCTCCTCGAAATCTTCACTAACATGTTCGTCTTCTCTCCCCCAAACACATAAATAAACATGCATTTGAGGTAAGTACATTTGTGCAAAGTAAGAAGTAGAAGATACAATTCAATTAAGGTTATTGTTATTAAAGATATTATCTTAGTGAGACCGACTCAATTTAGGGTTCACTTCGTGTCCATCAACACGTCATGACTAAACGTTTCTAACTTAGCTTATCTCCGTTACATCATTACTCAAGGACACTGTGCATGGCGTTCATCAGCCTGAAGATATACTTGCTAACTAACGGTGATTAGCACCGATTATCTCCGGGGTCTCCCCGGTATGCGTATACATCCGATGAATTTCCTCCACTACCCTTCAGCCGTTTAAGGCCAGTAGCGTTGTTCCACTTTTATGAACGTATCACATCGCCGATATGAAATAGTGTCTAACCGAGAATAAATGTCGACGTTTTAGCTTTTATCTACACGTATGTAATTATTAATGTGAATTAACTAACCGCCTAAGTGTTTTCAGAATAAAACTCACCTTAACAACTCTACTCCCTCACTTAGACAACTAGACATCACTTTCTATCAGTTACACAGGCATTGATGAACTCTAGCTCATCAAAGCACAAGCCCTTTCATGCCCTTCCGACGGATCCGAACTTCAACTCCCTTTAAGAGTACATTCGGTATTTTAACTGAACGAATCGGAAGCTCAATCGAAGCTTGTTCAACTTAATTAATGTTAACATATCAGGATTAAGGGTTTAAAACAGTGAAAACGCGATTATGAAGCCAAACACCAAGCTAAGATGCTAGAATAGTGAAAACAAGGTAAAACAGGTCAAACGCCCGTCTGACATCCTATGGACGCCCGTCCGTAATCAAACGCCCGTCCACTAACCTCGGACGCCCGTCCGTCAAAAACAGCTACATCCTAAATCAAAAATCTGACCTCAGACGCCCGTCTGCCAAGTGCAGACGCCCGTTTGAGTTACTAGGGTCTCAGACGCCCGTCCGACTGGGTTTTCCCCAAAACGCTAAAATCTTCACAACTCGATTTCTGAATCGTTTCTAACCTAATTAACCTCGTTTTCAGCACAGTAAAACGTAGAAAACATATCTAAACGTCTATGATCCTTTGATCAACGAAAAAGCACAACTTTCTTGCATCTACGCATCAAAAATCTTGATCTAAACCTCAATAACAATAATTGGAATTGTAGGAAGAGCCTCTTACCTTTTAAGCAGCTAATTCCGACTTCAAACCACAGAAAAACAGCAGCAAAACTGATCCTTTTCTGAAGGAAAACATGTGATAAATCCAAACTTAAACTAGATTCGATCACACGCTTCTAAACGATAAAAACTACAAATTGATGAGTTTGAATCCTTCAAACCCGAAGAAGAACAAAGCTAGGGCTTAATCATACCTTATCAAAGCTTCAACTTTTTTGATGTCACAACGTTGCTCTCTTCACAACGATTCCGGTGCTCGACTCTGATCTGAAAACCGACAAGGATTGAATTAACAACTGATGAAAATTCCCTCAGCCCTAATCTCCTTGCTTACACATGCGGAGAGTAAATTTGGAGGTGGAAAATCTGATTAAAACATTAAGGGGCTGATTAGGTTGATTTTCCCTTAAATAGGAAAAATCCCAATATTACCTAATTGCACTGATTTTCCTTAATCACCCTTATTAAACCAGATTTTCTTCCTTAAATATTTACATATATATATCTCGAAAATATACATATAAATACCCAAAATATTAAACTCCTAATAAAAGTAACCGAACCCAATATTTCATTTTCACAAAATGACACGTCTGCCCTTTCCCGAAAATCGGAATATTACAAAGTTCCTTTTCGCTATTAATATTTTCATTATTGGGGACAATGCTTCGATTAAGTGGAGGGGTAGAAACGTCACTTAGAAATTGAGTATGAAACGCGTCGAGTTGTCAAAAGTCTTGTTGATGCATTTTTCACCACTTATACCTTTTGAAAATAATTAATTACATCTTTGTTTCATGACCGAAATAAAAGTCGTGTCACTCTTGAAGTAGTAGCATATTAACCGCATTTTATTTTTATGGGCCAACCTTTTTAAGCACGTACAACTCGCTTCTTCAGTATGTTGTATAGATGATGCATTATTCAATTTAGTATGTAAGAATGAGCATGTGTTATGTTGCATGAAGTAGTGACTTATTAATTATTATTTTACCGTTGCATTCAATTTTTGAGCATGCAATCTAAGTGAGAAGTATTTGGATAAGATGAAGAGTTATCTTAGACGGGGAATCGATATTTGTCGGTGTATATACAACCAATTGTTGTAGGATGATGGTAGCAATCATGATGCCACAAAAAGTAAAACGGGATACAACGGACTTGCGAGTGAGAGAGAAAAAAAGAGTGAGAAATATGCCAAGTAAAGCCGATGGAGTGTAAATGCATGGCTATTGCATAAAAAGAAAAAAAAAGAGAAAAAGGAAAATATATATAATAAAGGCAGTGAGGGAAGCGAACTCGTAGCACAAAAGGGCACGACCCTCGCATAAATAAATAAAAAAAAGAAACAGACAAGGATAACGAGTAAAACTCGGTTCCCAAGTCTCGTCGGCCCAAGTAAGGTTTCATGTTGTTTGCCTGAGTCTGAAGGCAAGAGGTGCGGGTGTGCACATTGATAAGTAAAGATTGTGGGGTCGCTATAACTTCATTCTTTTCTTTTAAATGCACTATCACAAAAGATTTATCACACGGCACATTGATGCATTGGTAAGTGATGCTTAACTAGGAACTTATGGATTTATGCATGATATATGATTTGCTTGAAGTCCTTGATTGGTATAATGTGATTCTGTCTGCATCACTGTTGGTTGGGGAGTTATTGCGCACACACACCGGTTCGTGAATTGAAAAGTGTTTAATGCACCTCTTATGGATATCAGTTGACCTGATTCTTATCCCGGCTTAAACGCATAGTTGTATGTGAGTCCGGAGTTGAGTTTATTTCGCCTTTTTGTTCGGGTCGACCAAAAGCTAAGTGGGGGTAGTTGATCACATTGAAAATGGTACTATAAATCATACCTTTAATTACTCTGAATTGTGCTCAATTGATTAGTGATTGTCAGAATATGTCGCGAAATACGTAACAATTGCCTAATACCGGTTCCTTAGGAAGTAATTCTTCATCTTTACATTTTATCCCGATATTTGGTACCATTTTGGTTTATATTATGTGATTTTCAGGATACCATGTTATGGGCTAAAGAGAGTTGGATATGGATTAAAGACAAAGACATTAGGTTGAAGTTAGAAGAAGTCAAGACGAAGACTGTTGGGCCAGAATAAGATAAAAATAGCCCATGGACGCGGAAACCCTAGCCGTAGCCACGGCGGCTTGGACGACACAAAAAGAAAAAGCCATGATTTGTGATTAAGTCGGTTAGATTAATCAACTAGGTCGGTTTTACAGTCTATATAAAGGCTTGAGTCAGTTCATTGTAATATAGGCATACATACCATGCTTTATATCAAATATTTTCTCTATGAAATACAAGTGATTGTTAGCTTTTAAAGTTCGCTGCTTGGTTATCTTCTCCAATCCATCAACTAGCTTGAGTTGATCAAGCTAGATCCGCGATTGATAGAGGTATGAAGCTTTGAACGTTCCTTCGTATTTTAATCATGGTAGATTTAGTAAGATTAACGTATTGTAATTTATCTGCATGTCTAAACAAATCATAATTAATTAGAGTAATCAGAACAGAAAAATGTAGATTTAAAAATTAGGAACCACCGCCGCCGGTCCTGCGACGGTCTATATCGCAGCCGCGACAACTTAGGTCCCCCTAATCTGAAGATTCATCTTCAGCTACGTTGATCGACAGATTTAATTAACATTAGGTTAGATCTGGCCAATCTACTTATTGTATTCGTAAATTAACATGAAGGACTTGCAAGGTGAAGTGTTAGTTTGGACATAGTCTGATCAATCCCTAAGAACCTGCTAGTCAATCCACGATAGCTTCTTAGGGAGGTACTCGGTATGCGCCGAGTGCGTGTGAGTTAATACAACCAACGAATAAGGTTAACTGCACATAGACGTCTACTGTCCTTTCAATGAAAATAGATAAGATTAGGAGAATGCACCCTTAGCTAAAACTGAATTAGAAAACGTTCTGGTTAGTCTAGGAAATTATGAGGAAAAGTAGGCATAAAATCAACGGCACCAAGTTAGGAGATCGGAGAGGAGAGATACGCTAATTACCTTTTCTACATTTATGTTGGTCAAGGACTATTATTTGTCTTCTTGTTTGGATTTAGTGTCTATTATCCATGTTGCATTGTCTATGTGGGAACGATCTTGACTCGCATCTACTATATACTGCGATTTTCCCAGTACTCTTTCTAGTATGTCATGCATATTAGTGGCTTACACGGGGATCATTTGAGAACCACAAAAGATATTCAACCATTGGAACATGAGCAGGCACCCGCATAGTGATGAGGTGCAGGGCAGTGCTTAATGCACACAAGTATTCTATGAGTCTATAGATAACCGCGTGCCTGAAAGGGCTATTCGTGTGTTCATCTTGAAGAATGAATATCTCATGACTTATATAGAAATGCTTGAAAAGCAAGTTTGAGAGATATGGCCGGGATCCATATTGTCTGAAGTAGATTCCATGTGTGACAACCGGGTTATGAACCTAGTACGTCTTACTTGAAGGGAATGTCCCTAAAAGGTGTAGCATGTCTTTATGAAAGACTGACATGGATGGTAATACGATTACCATAAGCTAAGTTGATAGGCTGAAGGCTACGGGGTGTAAACCTTGTAATTACCTTTGTGCTACCAGCTATGCTTAAATCTATTCAGATAGTGCTTGTTGTAGCTACGTATCATGACTATATGATCGTGTTGAAAACTTTGGGCCAGTGGTTTGATGTTCATATACGATAACATGATGTGTAAGCCTGTGAGATCCATTTATGGACTCAAACAAGTTTCTCTGTATGAGTTCTTTACTTTGAGAATCAAAGGAGTTTGATTTGATCAAAAGTGGAGATATGCCCGGTTTGCAAAAAAAGGTTAGTGGGAGTGTTACAGTTATCGAGCAAGGTATTGGATATCCTTCTCAGAATAAACACCCCATGTCACAGTTAATTAAAGTTTGGTAGTTCAAGGTCTTTACGAAAGATCTATGAATGGCAGTTCTTATTTTGGAAATAAGAATCTATAGTGATAGATTTAGATACTGCTAATCATCACAATTCACCTAGATATATGGGATGGTAAAAGAGTTTAGTGTTGGTCCCTTGAAAAGGCTTTGGTTAAGTTTAGAGGGGGGTGAATAAACTTAACACTTAAAACTTTTGGAGTTAACAAACTCAGCAACTTCAGCAGCCTGCTGATGCTTCAGTAGTCTGCTAACCTTCAGTAGTCTGCTGACTATTGAACTTACTAAATTTGTGCAGCGGAATATATCAAAGATTAAGCCTTGTTACTTGTTGTTAAAATATGATACTAAGTATTAGATACTCAGTAGTGTGTGTGTGTGTGTAAATTCAGTTGCTAGATTCAGTAGGTTGATGTGCAAGATATACTAAATGCAGAAAGTAAATGCAAAAAGTAAGTAGGCAGATTTTATAGTGGTTCCAGGTGGTGTAATCCTGTCAGTCCACTCTTCTTCTGTGATGTTGGAGGTAATTCACTAGAGATCTTTGAGTTAGCAGTTACAAAAATCCCTAAGTTTCTTGTCCTTCACCAATAACTATGGCTTCACAAACTGAACACTTGGAACAGGTAGGATTGCTGCTCCAAGGTCTTCCACTGGTCCTTGAAGGGTAGGATTGCCTCTTCATCAGCTCCACCACAAACAACAGTCTTTCAAACCCTCAGATGCTTCACTGTCTTTAGTATATTTCTTGTAAAAGAAAGTTTGAATCAAGTAAGTGATTCAGCTTTCAGCAGCTTGATCAGGATAATATGATCAGCAGCTTGATGTCTTTAAGTGTGTAAACTTGATGTAGCTTGAATGCAGATTACACTTGAAGAGATTTTCTGGATCAGTAGATTAAAGCTCAGTAGGGTCAGCAGGGTGTTTTCTTGGTTAAATTGTGATTGCTCAAGATAGATCCTTAATTTTCATCACTTGTATCTGAATTAGGAGTCCTCTTTTTATAGGTAGGAATCCTTGTGACTTATGTTTGAAAATTCAAACATAGCCATTTCAGATTTGTCCCATTTGACTTGCTTTTTCTGACTGTTCCTAGGACTGACACAGTTAGAATCCGTTTTGACAGTATACAGTCTGTCCACCCTTTGACTTGTAACCATTGGATAAAGGTCTGAATCATCCCAACGTCCCTTTAATCTAAACCATTGATTTGTTTGATCAAATCAGAGGTTGTTAGCTGTCCTTATCCATGTTTTCTTCCAATGTAACCTTTGAATAATTCGACGTATGTGTATCAACAAGTTCCTGTGATAATAAGTCTGCTGATATACTTATTAGTTAGCTGATCCACCTTTTGCTAACTGTCTTTTATCTAACTTTTATTTGTGAAGTTAGATTACACCATTTTGATCATAACTAAGTTCCAATGACCATTTAACTTATGGAACTTAGACATTGTACACAAGGTATATGTAATCAGTTTAGGTCATCACAGACTTCCCTAAATTCTGATTCTATATCCTTGACTTTAATCACTAAGTTTGATCCCTTAGCCTTCAATAACTGAGTTTGACCCCTCAGCCTTCAGTCCTCAGCAGGTTCCTAAACTAGTCTACTGATCTAGCTACCCTACTGATATGGACCAGTCTGCTGATATAAGTCAGCTGACCATTTACAGTGCTTGTTTGATCAAACCTATACAAAGATCAAACTCTAATAAACCTATACATTTGATCTAGACATCTTTTTGCCTTTGCTCTATAACAGCTAGTCTGGCACTCATCACTAAAACATAAAATAAGTCCAACATTTAGCATAGATCATAGCGAGAGATACTGCTAGCTGGTATTCTCGGGATCTGTCTATGACATGTTAGTCCTGAAGATAAGGTGAAAGATGATACTTATGGAAGGTTCCCTTTGCTGCTACAATAGGATCCAGATCATAAGAGTTGAACCAGGTGTTCGTACTCCGTGAAGAGTCATTAATAAGTATGAAAATGATTCTGGCAAATGTCGAGATTATTCTTAAAAGTGTTAAGGATGGATTCATTGTTTATTGAAACTTGGAATCGAATAAACGTAGATATACATATGTATACCTTGAATCTTATGAAGATAGTGGGAGCTAAAGTCTGGGTCTGTAGTCACTTTGATTAAAGTGATACAGTGAGTTGGAAATGTTCTTAGCTAGAGATCACGGTAAATTCTACAACTGAGCCAAAACACAGTATTTCCGTAGAGGCGCAGCGGGAGCAGTACATGGATCTAAGAGGTTCATTCCTGAACCTTGTACGGTTCTTCGACTTTTACTATATAGCTGATATATTGGTGGATTCATTGCTTGAAGCAAGGACCAGGGTCTTATCAGAGATTCATGTGTGTGTTGAGGTGGTTCCTTTTGACTTGGTCATTTGGAGCATGATATGAAGATAGTTCGAGTCCCCACGGATAGTGATTTGTTCACTCTTAGGGTTAGTCGCAAGTATTGCATGAGATTCTTGTGTTTCAACTTGGTCTTGTGTGTACGAGTGATTGGTTTTAGGACAAGTGGGAGATTGTTGAAAAAGTGTCCTGAACCCAATCGGGTTGGCCCGGATCCGACCGGGTCAGATCATTTCTACTATTTCTTTATGTTTATATATATATATATATATATATATATATATATATATATATATATATATATATATATATATATATTGAATGGCTTTCCGTTATTATATATTGTTCGTTTAACGGACCAATTACGATAATGTTATATGATAATGTCCCTAGTGTCAAATTGTGAAGAGAGAAATCATAATAGTGATTATAGTTGATGAGATCTCGACTCACTTTCAAAATACTTAAATGTCTCTAATCGTATGTGTTATTAAACATGACATTAATAGTTCGATTAGACTAGCACGTATTAGATATCTTCTATCTTATTGAAGATGAGGATAGATCTCATCTATCAAAGTGTAGGGACACTTGGACTGTACGTGGATGTGTATTAGAGAATGCGTACGTTGGACTGGCCCACTTACTTTAAAAGTGAAGGGTATATTAGTAAAATGCACTTTATGCCAACAGCCAACATATTCGGAAGCCTATCACACCACACACATAAGAACATCTTGCCGGATTAAAATGCGGTTATAGCAATAACCACATAAGGAAAGTTTTATTTCAACTATAAAGTGTTATAGTGATAAATTAATATGGTGGTTTTTATTTATTATGAATAAATATGATACAAAATATTAATTATGTTGATTATATATATATATATATATGGGGCGAAATATATGTGTGTATATGATACGCATGGATTTTGCAAATTAATTAATCATAGTATTATATTAATATAAGATATTAATGTTTATGTGAATTTATACATATATGCGTGACATGTTTGTTTATGATATGCATGTGCACATTTGTGATAGATTTATATATCTATATAGATTTATATGTGTAATACATATATGTGATATATATATATATATATATATATATATATATATATATATATATATATATATATATATATATGTGTGTGTGTAAATTGATTTATGGTAATATATAAAGATATATTCAATATAAGATATTGTCAATATATATTTTGGAAAATATTTAATATAAGATATCAAATATTAATGAGATAAATCTAGAATATCTATTTTTTTATTTTATTAGAAATTGGTTTTCTTTCTCCTCTACCCACTAGGAAGCTTTTTCCAATCAAATTGGGAATCACATATGGCGTCCCATCTCCTATAAAAGGAGTGTTGTGCCAACTCTTTTACAATACAATATTCTTGCAATATTTTAGTGAGAAAAAAGAGAGCTTCTAAGGAGAGACTTTTGGGAGAAAGAAAAAGGCGGCCTAGCAGCTTACTTTTCCCGGTAGCAATCCAATGGTGGATTCCGATGGGTTGTTCGTGTGGATCAACGGTAGAGGCCGAACGCTTGGGCGTCTTCGTGCAGAAACTACAACCGTAGACAAAGTGTCGATCTATTTTAGATCATCCAATCTAGTTCTTTCATCTACTTCTTTTATGCTTGTTGTTTAAACGAAGTCGATCCTGGTTAAAAAATGGAATAAATTTTAAATTCCGTTGTGTTCCTGCATAGATTTCCTAACACTAGTATCGGTATATGGGATGGCAAGAAGGATGCTCGCGCTCCGAATAAATCCAAGACGAAGGGTGACCAGCAAGTGAAACCCGACGCTTCTCCTCAAGATAAATCGAAGGCCCTAAACATCGACCAGAGTAAAGAGTCTTATGTCAGTGTCTCTGGAAAAAGCAAGGATCCTGCGGGTAAAACGGGCTCCCCGACGCACTTGCGTAGATGATGACTCTGCACCCAATAGTTTCTAGTTTTCCCGAAAGGCCGCAGGGGGTAACCCGCTATGTGTTTAGATAAGAGCTTTATCCGTCAACCCATCAACCTTGCTAGCCTGATATCCTAAGTGATGGTGGATGTCCCTCCTCAGCGGTATCTAAGATAGAGTATGCCCAATGATGTCTAGTTAGAGATTGGTCGAGGGATTATTGATTGGGCGTAGTGCTTTCGAACCAAACCTATCCGAAGAATGGATATGTGAAGAATGCTGCCGATATGGTGGGAATATTTGGTGCCACGGTGATCATGGTAAATCCCTTCCCTATACTTGTCTTGTCTTATCTATATTGCATGTGTTTTTCTTTGTTGATTGTTTGGCGAAGTTACTTTCATCTACTTCAGGTCGGCACCAGCCTTACACAGATCGCACATGAGCATGCATAATCAATTTCTGTGGGGACGTCTTCCGTTAAGGATCTTGAGGCTACCAAGGTTGTCGCTTGGTTTGAAGGTGTGACTTGATGCTGTTGAGGCCGAAAATGCCGAGCCTAAGAAGCAACTTGAAGATGCCCGAAAGATGGAGGTCGATCTTGGGCAGTGTTAAGGGCTAAATTATAGTGATTTTTATATATATTTTCTATATCAATTTCCCCTACATTCGTATAATTTTCATAGATTTTGAGCTATATATGTAAATATTGAGTAAATGGTGTTTTTAATAGTAAAATATGAAAACGTATCGATTTATATGCTTTATTTGATGATTTTATGTTGTTTTGGAATCGTGTTACGTTTTGGTATGTTTTTCGATGTGTGTAGATACATATCTTTAACTTGGAAAGGATTTGGAAGAGTCTAAAGTCGAATTTGAAGTGTTACAAGAGGATAAAGATGGAGGAAAGAAAGGATAATTATCAAGAAATCCTTTCTGCATCAAGATGGACGAGCGTTCATCTGAGGCCGACGAGCGTCCGATAAGCGTTTATATCAAACGGGCGTCTGATAAAGAGAACGTGCGTCCAGGGAGCTAATTCACATACAGAGAGTTCAGACGTTGGCTGGGCGGCGTCCGCATCCGTCCAAGCATTCTGGACGGGCGTCCAGTTGGTTAGACGGGCGTCCACCGCCGTTTTTGCTGAAACCGACTTAGGTTACTGTAGCAGCCGACTTAGTTTTATTATAAAAGCACAGCAGCCCCAAACCCTAAATTCATTCAGAAATTTCTTCACATCAAAAGAGAGGCCAGCAGCCGCATCTTGAGAGTTTGAAGGCCGGTCACCCGAGCCTTGTGCTCGGGTGAACCGAGGTTAGATTAGGAGTAGATTAGATGTTTGCTTTTCGTTTCCATGGATCAATCCTTGTTCAAAACTATGTGAGTTCTTTTGATTAATTCAATTCCAGTTTTTCTTCATGATTGTTGATTTATTTTGTATCTTTCTTTGTGCTTATGAGGCCATGAGAATAGATTGAAAGATCTCGTTTTCTATTGATGTTTATAATACGGAAGTTGCATAAACCTTAGATCATCATAGAAAGATAGGGTTTTTAGCCGTTGATTATGTGACAAATTAATTGGTTAGATTCCTAGGTTGTTAGATTCGATTATACGAGAGTAACTTGAATCTACACCCGTCGTTTTGTTTGGTAAATCAGTCTCAACACTCGAAAGATGAGAGATAGATAATTGAATTCGCTACGAAAGTAGGAGTTCATAGCTTGAGAGATAAGTTCACTAAGAGATTAGGGATTTGTGTCTCGTGAAAGGGTGAAACCACAAACTGAATTAAAATCATGAGATAACTAGAATTGAGATCACTAGGCTTGTTCAATGTTTGACCCCATGTCTTTAGGTTAGATTGTTTGTTTTTGTTTCTTTAGTTTAGATTGTTTTTATGTTTCTTAGGTTAGATTTATCTTGATTGTTCTTTTCTGTTTTTATGTTTTGTTCTTTCGTTTCTTTTGTTTATTCGTTCTTTGAATAACAATTGGTAGGATTAGTGAAATTAGATTCAACATCCCAATTCCCTGTGGATCGACCCTGTACTTACCCTACTATGCTATCAACTACCCGATATTTGGTCGGTTAGGAGTTAGTTTGCATGTTAAGTATAGGTTTATAAATTTTCTTTTGTTTTAATGATGCAAAATCCCTCCAACAGGCAAAGACGGAGCGTCTTAGAGCCCTCAATGTGAAGCTTAAAGAAAGACCAAGAGGCCACCCAAATGATGAAAGAAGTGCGAGAGTAGAAGGATAAGGCCTCGGGCTTGTGGGAGGCTGTGCAAAAGTTAACTGCTGACTCATTGGGCCGGGGGCCCCAATCCGTTGTTGGGCCTATGTTTAGGCACAATTTGGATCCGAAGGCTAGTTTCCGGGTTTAGGCATATCAATGGCTCATTACTTCTTGACCTAATTCGTTTTTATAAAGGAAAGGTAGAGAGTAAAGTTGTCGGCTTTACCGTGTATCGGGATGACTGCCATAGAGTGGACTGCAACGTCTGCCCAAGGCTTGTAAGCGAAGTCAGAATGTCATGCTATGGTGCAAACGGGCTTTTGCAGCTTTATGACATAAAGCGACTCGCTGCAGGGTGTCGCGCTATGAAGCGGACGGGCTTAAGACGCCGAGCTTGAGAGTGATCATGCTTGAATACCGTGCTATGAAGCGGATGAGTTTTGATGCCGCGTTATGAAGCGGACGGGCTTTGATGCCGTGCTATAAAATAGACGGGCTTAAAAGGCTGAGGCCACTGAACGACTGAGGCGGTGTGTCGCTTGCCAGCTGTGGCGGTTAGGTGATGACACAAAGCGTTGCCTTGGTTCCATAACTTACATGGCGGTTGACATGATACGCCGCGTGCTCTGATTGACTGAAGGACTTTGAAAGTCGTGCCTTATCATTATTGCGTTTGAATTTCGAATTTTGAACCGTCGTTTTGGTTCCCACTTTGTCTATATAAGGAGGTCCCCTCATTACTTGTATACTTTCTCAATCAATGAATTCTCTATAGCAAGGAAATTCCGGCGAGTACAGTAAAACCTCTATAAATTAATATAGTTAGGACCGGAAGATTTTATTAATTTAGAGAGGTATTAATTTATCGATAAATTAATAATTATTAATTTATAGAGAGTTTTTATATCAAACAAAATTAAATTTTAATTATATAAATTTAAATAGAATGAACTGCACTAATTTATGTATTATACTTAATTCAATGTATATTAGTTACAAATTCAATGTACTGTACATACAAAATTCAGTGTACATACATTAATTTGATTCATTGTATTTTTACAACAAAAATATTCAGTGTATAATAGTGATAGCATGTACTACCATGTATATAAACAAGATTAAAAATAAAATAAAAAACAACCATAGCAAACAATGGCTTCTCATCTAAAAGGTGTCGCAAAAGCAACAATGACTGATGAAATAAGAAAATCATTATGTGAGTACAACATAATGCTGAAAATAATGCTGAAGATGATGTTGAAGACGATACAACACCTTTGGAACCTGTTACACGTAAAGAAGCACTCAACGCAGCAAAGGCACTTAACAACTTTTTGATGCAGCTCGAAAGCACCACACCCGAACTTTTGGATGCAATAAGGAAGATTAGAGATGAGCTTCAAGAAGATTTAAACTTTAAGAAAAAAACAGACAACAATAGAATCATATTTTACAAAATTGTAACATATATATTTTTGTGGTTATGGAGAATTATTAATTTATGATATTATTGGGATTGTATATCTATACAGGGATTTTTTAAAAATTATTATCTTAATATCTTATCGAAATTGGTCATTTTTTGAACTGGCCCAAGTTGGGACCGGAGAAATATATTATTTTAGAGAGGTTATTAATTTATAGAGGTTTTACTGTATAAGCAGTTTCTGGCTATAGCAAGAAGGTTCCGATCAAGCTTTTGAGGTTTCCGGCTAGATATTCAAGCGTTCAACCCAATTTTCCTCCGAATATTAAGGTAGAATCCAGATTTTCTTCTTGATTTTTGTATTCTTATTGTTCCAAATGTGTCAATGTATAAGAACCACACACGATTTCGGGACTTAAGGCTATTTACTTGATGGATTTTTCCCAGACATATTCTGTTGGACACATAAACCCCTAGGGTTTGGTCCTGTTCTTACTTTTTTTCCTGAGTAATCAAGTAGATTTTTAGGGTTTTACTTTCCCTACTTGCCAAACAGAGGGGCGAGGTGTCGAGGTGGGCGGACACGCTCGTCTCGGCCCGACTTCCAATTCTAGGTGACTACCTGCTTCACCTCGCCCTATGTTTTTCAGGATGTCTTCAAAATCACACACTTTAACTGGTGAGGAGGCATGGGCAGCTCTTGGCGATGGTTCCGGGGAGGAAGTCGACATGAGTGAGCAGGAAGATGCAGTCGACGTTGACGGATTTGGCACGGATGACGAGGGGAGTGACTAGGATGTGGTGATACCGAGCAGACCCATCAAGAAATCCTAAAAGAAAGAACCTAAGAAGAAAGTCCCCAAGGAGCGGTCTCGCGCAGCACTTGAAGAGTTGGTTGCTCAAAAGAATTTTGACAAAGTTTTGGGAGCCCGATGGAAGGAGTTCTGGGCCTGCCCTGATTATACATCGACCATGACTGCCTACGACGTCTCTGTCAAGTACCGGTTCGTTAGCTTTGGTAGGAAGGATGAGGCCCGCGTCTGCGGGAGAGAAGAGGAGGACTAGTTGTGGCTACATATGATCATATGCCGCTTCCCATTTGACCATTTCTTTATCAAATTGATAATGGAGGTCAATGCGATGCCTTGCAATCTCACACTTGGTGCGGTGAGAATCGTCATGGCTTTTATTGTGATAAGCCGGTTGTGGGGAAGAGAGCCGTCTATTCTAGTTTTGTTGCACTTTTATGGCTTCAACATACGAGGTGAAGACAGACAGATCTCGCACCATAGTAAGACTGCAAAACTCTTATTCGATCTTCCGGATAAGGTCTTGTCCTAGAACTCAAGATGCAGGAAGGTGGAGTCGTTAATCGGTTGGCCGTTCCCAAAAATCCCGGAGAATTCTGGATTATGTAAAATCACACTAATATTCACACTAAAACACCACACTAACAATTTGGATACAAGTGTTCAAATAAAATCCACATGGATCCACATGATTTTGTCATGTAAGTAGTGTGTGTTTTAGTGTGATAATATTAGTGTGATTTTGACTCATATTTAATTTCTAATCCATATCAATTGTTTGTCTCTTAAAAGTTTTCTTTAAAGTTTGGGGGGAAGGGGCTACAAGGACAAAAAAATCCAAAATGGGTCCAGAAGGACGTTACTACATGTTACGTGATTAGAAAGGAAAAATTCATAATAAATGGACAAAAATACCCTTTACACATTAAACACGCAGTAACACTGATAAAATGTAGTAACAGCCACGAAAACATATAGTAACAGCCAAGAAACAAGAAGTAACAACCCATAAAATTGTTGTGAATAAGATAAGAAAGGGTGTGCTTTAAAAACAATCGTTGCTTGTCATTTCGTGCAAGTGAGAGATTGTTAGGTGTAATGCCCGAAAGACAATTTGTGAATTGTTTTTTATAATGAATAACAGAATTTATCTCACCTTATTACTTGCTTTGTGCTTGTAAGTAATACACTGCTGCAAACCCTAAGTATATCAGTATGTAACCGCTTAACTCAGTGTATGGCATGCACGTGAGGATTGAGTTAGTGGTGATATACTTAAACTGTTAGTCCGTGGTGAACTTAATCAGAGTTTAGGGTCTCATGATTAAAACACCAATAATGCGCCCAGAACACCTTAGGGTGTGATAGTCTTATCCGGACTGTCGGTAGAGGGTACATGAGTGGGGCATTTATATATGATGGCATTCATATTGGACTGGACCGATTTAATCTGGGTTTCTCAATATAATTCCGTAATCGAGAAAACTTATTAAATCATTAGATGATCATATATGGATTGACCTTAATCCTGAGGTGATCACTGGGTACTGCTTGTCTCGGGGTAGTGTTTGATGTGTTAGTTAAGGATCACTTTGATATGTGATCTGAGTCACTTCTCGTTGGCACTATTCCCCGATGAGTGAGTAGTTCCGTGTTTCACGGACATGGAATCCATTCCTTCCTGCGGGGACAATCGTGCGCCGCACGATTGTTGCCCAGGTTCGTGGTTAAGGAAGGGGAAGCATGTATTTGTATTGTTTTTGTATATAACACTTGTTTTGTTATATTGAGACAGTAAACATTTGTTTAGTAATGAGTACTAAAATGTAATGAAATGTTAAGCTTGAAGAATGGACAACTAAATAAATAAGGAAACCATCATATTTATATTCTATATCTTACATCAAAAGCAGATGATGTTAATATTACAATACCAAAAGTAGCTTATAAGCATATTACATTACGTTGTTCCATAGGCTGTGTACCCGAAACATATATTATATAAAATGCACATATTATTGTGCATTAATCAAACCATGATTCCTTGACTAATGTCACACAATATGGTGCAAAAACAAAAGGGATTTAAGGTTTTCCAGTGCGTTGAACAAACCTTCACAAAATAACCACTTCAACTTGCACTATCAGTTTAGCTTTTCTTTATTCCGGTTCTTTTTCACCGGAGTAGTTGCTTCCATGTCAAGCCTTGAAGAATCATCCACTTGTTTTTCTGCAGGCTGTGTTGCAGTCTTGATTGTTACAGGAGTCGCACCTGATGAAGCACCGTCTTCGGGAAACAAAGTCCTTTTTAAACCTGTTACTTGAGCCTCGTCTGATTGCTGCAGGAGTTCTTGACTCACCTCAGCCAGAACTTTTTTGGTAGTTGGGGTGAAGAATTCACAGTGGTCGTCTTTCATTTTTTCCAATGAACAGTCAGAGACAATAGCATCAATTCCTGTGGCTGAAGATTCAGCATTATCTTGAGCTTGCACGGGTTTGGTGGGTGGGTATACATCTTCAAATGCATACAATTTAACAATTGGAAAAGTCCGCATGTTTACCCCTCTGACAAGCCGATCATAAGCTTTGATGAAGCACACTACATGCTTATCTGCTATAGCATTTTTTATTGTACGCTCAAGGAAAGGTAGCTGTACATGTGTATGAACGAAAACACTTAGATCAAGAAGCGAGAACTAAATAATGTTCATTGAAAGGATTCACAAAGAAATTGTACTCTACTGGTTTCTTGCATGACTCACCGGCAAGTTTTTTTTCCTCAAGTTGTAGTGCATCACATCCTAGCAACATTTCAGCATCCGGGCTATACAAATCGGCAGAGAGGGAACTAGAATCATCTGACAGAGTTACGTCAAAGTGGCACCTGTTTAAAGTAATAGGTGTATTAATCAATATGTCGAGCTTATTTTTTAAATGAGGAAAGCCAACTGTTAATTTGATATTCATTCAAACATACCTATATTGGACCACCATATTCTCCTGACACGGGACGCACCAATGTTCCCATCCAGGCTCAGCGTTCATGTTCCTGTTGCAGAATGAGCAGGAAGGAAACCAGAAGCTCCTTTGGCCTAAAATAAGTCGGATCTTTCCAGTAACCCAACATGTTTTCAGCTGAGTTTCAAGCAAAAGCTGGGTTAAAATTTGAGTTAACAATAATACTGGTTTTCTATCTGAAAGCACGACCTTACCGTATCTATTGAATTCATAGCCATTTGGATTGGAATCAGGTCTGCGTGCTGTGGCAATTCCAAAAACTGAGTTGGATCGTGGAATTTCCTAGCGTTGAGCAACTGTTCAATGGCAGCAGCATTGTTCCTATACCTAAGTTGGATAAAGAGCAACATTAGTTAGAAGGGATTTGATCAAATTTTGTAATGAATTTCAACTTTTTCACAATGTTGGAGTGAAAAAAAAGGGCTACCTTTCTGACTTTCATAAAGAATCAATGCTATGATATAAAGATGAAAATGTATTGCTCAAAATTACATCTTTAGCATCAAAGGCTTTTGCAGTGCAACTTTAAAATCATTTAACAACTTTAAATCACTGGATCACAGTAGTGAAAATGCTTTTTGAGAACTCTTTGTAAGATTTAGATTCAGTAAAACAAAAATCTTTTTTTATGTGGGTGGAATTTTTTTGGTGACAACTTTGTATTCAAATTGATGAAACAAAAATCTGTTTTTTTTTCTTCTCTCTATTACCTTTATCGAACAAAAAGGAAAGAAAAAAAAAAGTATTCCAACAAATGATGTCTTGTAATCAAAAATCAATTAGTTTATATAATATTAAATTAAACGGCCGACACATTAGGGTCGTTACTGACACAAAAATATATAGTGGAGTCTATCATTCTTCAAGATAATATAGTAAAAAATCGAGGCAATGAAACGATAAGGAAACGACACAGCAATTAAGCATACCATTGTTTGAGCGGAACATGTTCATTTATTGGTGGATCCTGAAGAAACAGTGCCGAGTTCTTGGTGGACAAGGAAATGCCTGCGAAACAGCCCAAAAATATAGTAGAACTAATGATTTATACATTTCTAAGAATAACATATGTGAAAAGAGAATTTCAAAACTTATCATTTTGGTATGTTTTTCTTATGCATTTTTGACACCTTTGCACATTAATTCAGCAAGTCGGTGAATCAACCTTTCATTATCTAGAATATCGGTACTGGAAAATCAGTAAAGCAAAATTTGAACACAACTGATGTAAGTTATTACCGCTAAATGTAGTCACTTTGACGTGTTCTACGATCAACAATGGAGGATCCTGCAGGCTATGCTGAATTTCAACACTGACAGGCTCTTCCCCATATTTCCACGTCCTTAGGATAACAAGTTTTTTCCTAGCATCAGACAACATTTTACTATAAGGACCTCACACGAAGGTTGTAACATTATAGGCATCAAGTACCTATTCCATAAATTGAATACATCATGAAATTTAATGCAATGACAAAAATTAAGAACTGAAATTAGCTTACTCATGGTCCACGAGTATGTAATCTCTTGACCAAAGACCACGGCGAGAAAGCTTTATCGGAAAGCTTTTTAGCACCAATCCCTTGACAGCTATTGGCAAGCCAACCATTTGTTAGTTATGAATGAAAAAATATAAAGTGTAATGAACGCTGTTATAATTATTGTTTAAGCAACTTACTAAGATCAGTCTCTTTATCGGCGTCTCGGCCGAACTCAGCAAATGGCGTGAAGTGGAAGATACATGGCAGATTCATTGGAAGATCATCCATAATTGGCTGAATGGGTGTTGAACTGTTAAGATACCAGGTGTACAAGTAATCCCCGACTTGATATTCCTTTTTTGTGGGCCGTACAGATGCATTGGATATGTAGTATCGCCTGTATGGAAGCAGAATCCTTTCAAAGAAGGCAACGTCATCACCAAACACAATAGCTGGGATTTTTGTACCCTGGTACACCAATGGGAAAAAAAACATTACATCATGCACTTGTAGTCTGAACCCGAATAATAATATAAATTAAACATGGTAGTTCAATAGCATACCATCATATCTGTCATCCAGTAGTTTCGGTATGCCGTTGGATTAGTGATTGATTTACTTGTCTCAACTGGACGCCTTTCAATGACTTGGATTAGCACAGTCCATTTGGTTTTCATATCGGGTACCTCATTAGCAGTGTACATGAACCGTCGACCTCGGACCTTTATACATAACAGCAAGTTGAGAAACACAATTACATGTGAGCAACAAGTTTGTTGCCAAAATGTTATTTTCAAAGGGTAAATATGATATAATCACACAGTCAAATAAAAGATCTGTAATCTGCAAATAATTTATTGGCAAAAATATTTATTCATGCTTTCATTTGCATAATTTCTTTAAATACAACATTTTTAGTACTGTCTATGGTTTGTGTATCAAAATAGGAAGGACTAATTAATACTCTAACAGAAGCTGATTTTTTTGCTCGAGATAATGCAACGTATAACTGACCATGCGAGAATACTGGTTCTTTTAAATATATACCGACTAAATCAAGTGTTTGTCCTTGAGATTTATTGATCGTCATCGCAAAACAAAGCCTAATTGGAAATTGTATGCGTTTGTAAGGCACTGGGTAGTAATCTTCATTATTTGGGTGAAGAGGTATTCTATGAATGAATACATGTTTTCCTGCGAAATCTCCGCTTTGAATTTCAGCATGTATGACTTTGGGTTTTAAAGCACGACATATTAGCCTAGTTCCATTGCACAGACCTTCACTTGGATCAAGATTTCTTAGCAACACAATTGGTGCATTTATTTTTAAGTGAAGCCTATGTGGTGGTAAACCGTTTGGTGAGAGAGAGTTTAAAAGATCTTCATACTGCGCTTGATCTGATGAATTAACTGTCTGGTCATAGCTTAGATATTCAGTTGATTCTCCGGGGAATTTGTTAATCATAAGTTCATTCACCTCATCAACAAATTGATTTTTAGTTGTTAAAATAGCCGTGTTAATGCTTTCAGCAACTACTGGCAAGCCTTTTTCAATATTAGGGTAAACAAAGTCTATTAATTTTTCCAAGCCGTTCTGAACATTATTATGTTGTATTACAATGGAGCTTGGTAACTTAATACATTCTGTATCATTTTTGTGAAAAGAACCGTTGCCTATTTCAAGTAGAAAAGCTGTGAAAGCTGGATCTAAAGCAGCTCTAATATTCTCAGTAAGTGTGAAATGAATTAACTTAGGCCATAATGGAGAACTTATCAACGATGCATTAATAGTTTCATTTTTTGTACCATTTGATACCACAGGAAGGGTTTGCCTAAAATCTCCCCCGAGAACTACAATCTTACCACCAAACAATTCTTTGGAACTAAGTACATCTTGTAGCATAGTGTCTAATAGTTCAATAGCCTTACGTTTACACATCGGTGCCTCATCCCAGATAATTAATTTGCATTCTCTGATAAGGCAAGCCAGTGAAGATTGTTTGTTTACTCTACATGTACTACTTTCTGAAAGTTCTATTGGTATCTTGAATCTGGAATGTGCTGTTCTTCCACCTGGCAATAACGAAGCAGCAATTCCGGAAGTAGCATTAGCTAGTGCTATATCACCCTTTGATCTAATGGCAGCCAACAAAGCTTTATACAAAAAAGTCTTACCGGTACCACCTGGACCGTCTATAAAAAAGGAACACGGTTTATTTAAAGTTATTGCATTCATTATCGTAGTGAACGCATCCTTTTGCCTACTATTAAGAAGTTTTACTGATTCTAGATCATATTGACTAACAAGAATACTTTTTTCAGCTCTCGATTCTCGGCTCAAATCTTGAAAAATTCCAGTAGGACATGAAGGCGGTACAATACCAAATAATTCTATGTCTTTACCCATTGAGCGTAAGAAGCCATTGATTTGTTGTAAAACTGCATTTCTAGTCGCTAACAGGGAAAGACCTGAAGATTTAATATAATCTTCAGACATGTCCTTTTCAAACTGTTCCCATAATTTTTTTGGTTCGTTAGGGCATGAATAAACTAAGAGGGTAGCAAAGAGACGCCTCAGCTCATATGGCATAGAGAAAGTGCAGGCTTCTTGCATGCATTTTTCTTGACTATCATCTAATTCTAAAAAACCACGACTTAAAGCCGATTCACGAAACGTTTCAAATAATTTATTATTATGTGTTTTCAAATCCTGAAAAGATTTTGGACACCGCACCTTGGTCAGTAAAAGCCGTAAAAAGTAGCGCTCACCTTCATTCGGCTGCACAATGATTACTCTACCTACGGAATTACCACGTTGTCTTAATTTCCAAGTTTTCTTATCATTCAACCAGACAAAATGATCTGGAAAGTTATTGTATGTGCAATCAAACTTTTTTGCATCTTTACTATGGGTATTCATAGAGAAGAATTCAGTGAGCATTGTTTTCCTTAGGAAACTGTTCTGTAACACATCTGGAAGGTTTTGTTTTTTATTAAACATAATTGGTTGATGATTTGGAAGGTGAACTTGTAAATGAATAACCGCAGGTTTTATTTCACCCATTGGAAACCTAAATATTCTCCATAAAGCTTATGGAGCAGCCACCCATCTAGCAGACACATATTCTTTAATTTCATCTATAAATTCAGTATTCTGACCATCACTAACATTGTACATAACTTTATCGTTTCCTTTACAAACATATTTGTATATATATTTGATCGCATTAATGCTTGAGCATATTTCTACATTAATATGGCAATCATATTTAGCTAATAGGTAAGCATTGTAAGGGACTACCCATCTATTATCTAACCAAACATTCCTTACTTTAACTTTATTGCCGTCGTCCCTACGTCTATATGTAGGGTAAGAATCAGCTGTATTAATAGTCTCGCTACAAAATAACTTGGGATATGAACTCCAACATTTTCCGGTTCGTTTCATACACACGTTGTCAGGATTTGCTTTACCACATGGACCATGCAACATATGTTTCATGACCAGATAGTACAGGTGTGGGTTTTTGGATTTGTCGGGTAACTCAGCCGAAACAATTTGATCGAATTCCTCAGGCCTAAAAAGCTTAAATTGAGGTTTTAATATTAACAGAAGATGCGCATGTGGTAAACCCCTTTTCTGGAACTCTATAACATAAGTATATGCGGCTACCTCACCAAATATATTTCGTTTAAAGAGATCCATCTTAAGTTCCTCGAGTTTACCGTGGAAGGCTCTTACAGCCAGATCTGGTCTATCCTGGGCCTGCTCCCCTTTCAGTAGGTACTGTTTTATTTCTGGCCAATTTGGATTACATGTCATTGTTATGAATAGATCCGGTTTTCCAAATTTCCTAACCAAAGTCATAGCATCTAAATACTTGCGTTTCATATGTCTTGGACCACCAATAAACGATGCCGGCAATATGACTCTATGACCAACCTGGGCACATTGGTTTTCACCAGAGGCCATCGCATCAGCGAGACCCTGTAAGTAATCACTTCGTATATTATCTTGTTGAGAACTAAACCAATCTAATCTTTGTGTTTCCATTTTAACATACATGTCTACAGAATATTGCTGAAATAACCTACCAAAGTGAAGGATGTTTGATTCATCTTTATCCCTAATCTGGAATTTGTATGCATAGTACTCGCGGACTGAAACATTGTTTGAATCACTATCACGCAACCCCATAACTGGAACATAACCATAGCAGAAAGGGGAAATGTCAGCAGAATGTCTAAAGGAAGAGTAAGCAAAATCCTAACAAAAACCTAACTATACGTACCTTCATGTTCATTCTCTAGGAGCTCATCAACATTTGTAGCCCTACATGGGTCTATTCCCTCAAACATCTTTATGGCTCTTTCACGTTTGCGTTTACCTTTATTACTATTCCTTTTACTAATACCCTGATGCCACCCAATATCTCCGTATGGAAACATCAAAGGATATTGCAAAGAATCATAGCAACCATAGTAATAAGGAATTGTTCGTGGCTGTTCATTATGAGTGTAAACCTGAACATTTCTTTCCCTACATGTACCTGCATCATCTGTCAGATCGACTATGGCAGCTACTTGTGAGACAGTTGGTTTGTTGTAAACCGTTTGATCCACTGTCGGGTTACAAAATAATAGTATTTGTTTGTCATCTAGGTTGTCATGGCATCTCAAAGTTCTGAAAAACTTGGCATACGGGTTTCTGTCTAATATTAAAATTAGTTGCTGAACAATATTCTCTACTAATCGTGGACAGCTTTCAAGCCTATGTGGGATTTCATAGTCAGTATCATGGAAATAAAGTTGCAAGTTTTTGAACTGGGCATCATTTGTATGGAGACTGTTAATAAAATGGTACATTTGCCCCTGCACCCTAAACGTGTAAACGCCTTTGTTCCTTTTAGAAAGCTCCTTATCACATCGTACGCCTAAAGATGTAAACGCAAAGTGATTGTTGTAGGTACGGACACAGTTGCGGAAATTTTTACTCTCGGGTGTCTGGCACAGCAACAGACTTTTGAGGACAACAGGTAGTTTATTATTTGCTAAGACTATGGAACCCTGCTGACAACAGAAATTGTCAGTTTCATAGGCCATTTTTTTGGCATCACAGTAAGCACAATCAGGTCTACTGGGCACTATAAATGACTGTGTTGGTATATTATCTAGAAGAGCCCTGCCCTTTGACGGCAAAGCTAACAAAGCTGGTGTATCTATCTCATTATTGGATGGTAGAATTTCGGTTCTAAATACGGTTTCACCCATAATGCATGATGCCTTTGTTCTTGATCGTAATCGTTTCTGTTTCAGTCGTAAAATCGCAGCCTGCCTAAAAGTTTTACATAATTCCTGTTTCTTAAGAACCTCTGCATTATGAACGTGTACGCATGTTCTATGTTGGACATCAGAATCTTTGCATGCAAGGGTAGTCGAAGCTGAAATGAGACCTAGGGGGTGATTTGGAGAAACATAAACTGATGTTGGGATTTCATTTGTCATACTGTCCTTAGCTTGTTCGTCTACAAACCTTTTAGATCTACCTAAACACATAATAGGACTTGGCTTTTCTTTGCCTGTAGTCCGCATTATCTAAATAGCGTGAGACCAAGGCAAACACACACAATGCACAACCCAAATAATAATCTATTTAAACAGTAAGGAATATACTGCACCTAATGAACCCAAGGAAGACAGTTTCTATTTCTAAGCAGACTGAGAAACCATAGAACTAAGTTGAATCTAATTCTAAACAGACTGAAAAGCTGTAGAACTGAGTTGATTATCTAGAAGCAACATACCTGAGAGCCTGAAGGTAAGCTTTGCCTAGCCCCACCCGTAGCATCCATCCCGGCCATAAAGACTTTTCCTGTAAGAAGCAGAAAGGGAATGTTAACACTGTGTGTAATAGAACACCCCAACCATAGAACCAGAAATGGGCATGTTTTTAGTGATACTATACTGATCAAAGGACAGTGTAATTTGTTGGTTTTAGGACCTGTCAAGCCAACATATTGGCTTGAAGGTATGCCTATCTAAGGAACAGCAGATTGGGAGAAAATGTAAAGCACAATAAAGGCATTCTGCCACATAAAAACAAACACTATTATCATCATTTAGGATCAAACACAAAAACTGAATGTGACTATGTACTAATAATATAGCAAAGCAAACACAGTACCGGTGCAATAGATATATTAATTATAAAGGTAGTGTTTGAAAGATTGTATACTATTACAGCAGCAGATCAAAGAAAAAAGAATAGCTTACAAAAAACAAATTATTACAAAACTAATATGCAGCCGCAAGGTCAGGTTTTAAGAACAATTATATAGCTATTACAATGTTTAGCAAAGTACACAAAAATACAGATTCAGCAAAATAATCAAGGCAGCAAGAAAGCAAACACAGTACTGGTGCAATAGATATATTAATTATAAAGCTAGTGTTTGAAAGATTGTATACTATTACAGCAGCAGATCAAAATAAAAAGAACAGCTTACAAAAAACAAATTATTACAAAACTAATATGCAGCCCCAAGTTCAGGTTTTAAGAACAATTATATAGCAAGAAGGCCGAACCATCAGTCCAAGTTCAAGGGTGATAATGAAGGCGAGACGCCAGATTATCAAGCCTGCACTTGTTAAACACTGAACACAACGTTCAGTTCCTAAAAGCTACAGCCTAATGACTATTACAAGATGTTCAAGCAAGTCGGGTTTAGCACGTTTAATAGCAAGGCAGCAGGGTGCAGGTCCAGTTTGATAAAATTCAGGATGGGGTAGATAATATATATAGAACTTGCAGACAAAAATAGCACAGCCACAGGGGTTGTTCTGAATCTGATTAAGAGCTACACTAAATGTGCATGCCAATGATCAAACTTAAAACCAACAGGTCGATGAGGAAAAAACACAAACACTGAATCAATAAAGACCTGTTAATCTATAGGGTAAACCACTGAATCAACTGAGAAACAAACACTGCACGAACAATTTAAAAGGCAAATTCTACCAAAGAAATTGATATATTACAAAATAAGTAAAAGCGGCAATGTTGAATTCTGATGGAACAACCTAAAAGACATGGATAGGCTACAAAAAAAGGTCCAGGCAGCTATTTTTATGCAGCAACAGGCCAAAAAGCATAACTCTCAAAAGACTCCGGATCCTAATGTACGCCGAAGCATGGGAAAAAGGGAAAAGTATGCTGAATAAACGAAGACACATAAAGTTAAATCTGAATAACACTTCATACCTGTTGAATAAATCGAATAAGCAGACACCAAACGCTGCTGGAACTCCAGATCCTAAGCAGCACCACCTACAGGAAAACATCCCAATAAGATTCAAGCAAAGAGATATAATCTTGATAAACCATACTGACCAACACATCTATACAGGCAGGACACCCCTGAAAATGTATTATTACACAGTATAAAAGTAAGCTTCCTAATTTGTACTCATAAATCCTGTAATCATCTTCTCAAATTCAATCCTTTACCTAAACACTCTAACAGAATAAAAAGAACACATTATGAGCAAACACATTAATAGAAAAGAACATATTTATATATTTCCTTTTGTAGCCACAAAAACACAAAACAGGCTTGATAAACCATACTAACTCACACATCTATACATTCAAAACATGCTAGAATAGGTATTATTAGACAGTGTAAAAATAACCTTTCTAATTTGTAGCCATAAATCCTATAATGATCTTCCCAAATTCAGTCAACATTTTCAAACACGTAATCACATGTATTTCATAGCAGAAAGCTAATCAAGAAACAACACCCACAACCAACCGACAATAAGCATATGAAATAGTCATCTCCTAACTAAAAAAACTGGAATGAACAATTGAATGCAACATACAAGCTCAGAATCAAATTTAATATTTCAAAGCACAAAACCAACAATACCCAAACAATGAAACTCTATGCTTAACCTGAATATAAAATCAAAGGAAAATTCATATAGGAAACTTAGCATGTATACTCAATTAACCAAGATAACAACACAAAGTAAACATGCAATAATAAACATATATACATAATAGCTTCACAAACCTGAACAGGGTACGAAAGCAAACAAACTAACAAACAAAAGTCGAGGTCGAAGTGAACTCGAAAAAGCTACTACTTTATCGAAACGGGAGAATCACAAAAAAGGGCCGAAGAACAACCATAAAATTTCAATTGCAGTTCCTAGACACAATCAATTAACAATTCAAACATCGAAAAAGCAAATGAACCAGAATCTACCAGAATCTTGCACACCTGAATTATAAAACCAGTTCGTATTTTTTTTTTTGCGACTAACTACAAAGCCAAGAACAGTTTGAAGCGAAAAATCGTCCCGGACAATGACTCTATTTAAAGACCCAATTTTTTCTCCCGAGAAGCAAGCAATAAAAATCGAAATATGGTACTGTGGAATTAAAAACAATAAAATTTGTACCATCATACCCAAATTTCTTCCTAGGTCATAGCATGCATCATTGAATCGAGGCTAGAGCTGTTGTTCCATTGGCTGGCACCGTACGGCTTCACCTAACAGCCGAGAATACCGCATCCTTTGCACCATCGTGCTTCGATCTGAACCATACACGTTCTCAACCACTGCATCTATCCACCAAAGCCCAGATCTTTCCATCCTCTCCAGCAGTGTTTCGGACAGCCGGAATGATGGGTAGAGGAAAATTGCCATCGGCCCCCAAACAACCCCCTTTTTTTTTTTTTCTATTGTTACTTTTTGTTTTGGTAGTTTTGCCATTTGATGTATACCCTCAACCCCCAGGCCTCATACACCCACGTTTATTTTCCTATAATTATAGTATATAATCTAGTCTAATATCTTACTATAGTTAGCATATATCTTACTATATGTATATCTGTATTTATATTTATAATAAAAACCAAGCATATATATATATATTATTGTATGTATATCTATCTATATATATATATCTATATATGCAGTATGTATATCTTACAATAATAATAAAACCTCCTATAATAAACTAATAGCCTTATAAGATTTTCCGAAAACTGTACCCGCATTAGCATGTCCAAAGAAACATCATTTACCCCATCGATATGACGAGCAGGGGGAAAAAGTTGTTACCGGCACAATTGATTTATTACCCAACTTTAAATTAAGCCACTAATAAAAATTTCATTTTTTTTGCTTAACGTCTTTACTACCTTACGTAGTTATATAATAATACATAATATATTATTAAAAACCATGATTATCTCACGATCACACCTCTTTCACATTATCCATACCGTTTTAATAAAGGTTCCTACATAGATATCAGTAACTAACATTAATTAAAATCTATTTGGCACATCAATAAAATAATCCATCGCACCTTTTTTGGGGGACATTCTTTGTGACTTTTAATATATATCAAGAAGAGTATAATAATACTAATAAAAATTCTATATATATTATTGTATGTATATCTATCTATATATATATATATATATATATATATATATATATATATATATATATATATATATATATATATATATGTATATCTATATATGCAGTATGTATATCTTACTATAATAATAAAACCTCCTATAATAAACTAACAACCTTATAAGATATTACGAAAACTGTACCCACATTATCATGTCCGAAGAAACATCATTTACCCCATCAATATGACGAGCGCGGGAAAAAAGTTGTTACCGGCACAATTGATTTAGTACCCAACTTTAAATTAAGCCACCAATAAAAATTTCATTTTTTTGGCTTAACATCTTTACTACCTTACGTAGTTATATAATACTACCTCCGGTCCAAAATATAAGTCACCGTTGACTTTGGCACGCATATTAAGGAGGCGATAACTAATCGAATTTCTACTCTATCATGACGAAATTACCCATTGTTTACACTGCAATTGACTGAACAAGGGCTAGAGGGTAATTTCGTCATCATAGTGTAAAAATTCGATTAGTTATTGCCTTCTTAATATGCGTGCCAAAGTCAACGGCGACTTATATTTTGGACCGGAGGTAGTAATACATAATATATTATTAAAAATCATGATTATCTCACGATCACACCTCTTCCACATTATCCATACATTTTTAATAAAGATTCCTACATAGATATCAGTAACTAACATTAATTAAAATCTATCTGGCACATCAATAAAATAATCCATCACACCTTTTTTGGGGGACATTCTTTGTGACTTTTAATATATATCAAGAAGAGTATAATATAATACTAATAAAAATTCTATATTATATCTATATAGTATTATATATCTATATAGTATTATTAATAAAAATTCTATATTATATCTATATCTTACTATACTAATTATAAAAATTCTATATTATATCTATATCTTACTATACTAATTATATATCATTTCCTGCATCCGAACGGTAGGTAGGGGAAAAAAAATTGCAGCAGGTATTATATATCATTTCCTGCGCCCAAACAGTAGATAGGGAAAAAAAAAAATAGCAGCAGATTTCCAGAAATTGGAAAATCAGGTCGTGTCAGACCTGACACTTGAAAATCAGGTTGTGCCTTTTCTGACATGAAAATTATGGTAAACGTAGAGATCCTTACGTTCAAACGTAGGGTTCTCTACGTTTAAACGTAAGGAAATGCAAAACACATAACCAGTGCAAAAGATCTTTCCCTACGTTTAAACGTAGGTAATTTACGTTTAAACGTAGATTTTTGAACGTTTAAACGTAAGTATATTCAAAAATAGTTTTTTAGATTTATCCACTGTAAAAGTAATAAAACCTACGTTTGGACGTAGATAATATACGTTTGGACGTAGATTATCTACGTTTGGACGTAGTTTTTCTACGTTTAATTTGATTATCTACGTAGATTATAATTTGATTGAACATCAACGTCAATCTTTTTTATTTATTATGTTGTATAGTGTGTTTGAGATTATTGAAAGTGACATAATTGTTAGGATGTTAATGGCATAATTTTTAAAATAACTTAATTATATGGCATAATACAAATAATTTAATCATAATTTGTAAAAACAACTACACAATACGATGATGCTTAAATAAACTAAGGGTGATCGTTAAATAATATCACTAATGTTTAGTAATCATCACGTTAAACACGACGTGATTTTCTATACGTTGATCAATGACTTCAAAGTTTGCATTCATCTCCCGCATTTAGGTCATTGTCCGTAATGAAATCATACGGCCCGCTTAAACGAACTTTACGGGAGTTGACCATGAAAACAATTCTAGCGAGCCATGATTCCCTGTGGCAATTCTCGGTTCCACGGTCTTGTCTCGCAACATGTCGTTTGCTCACAGCAAATGCCTTTGGAATATTCTACAATTCACAAACAAAATTAAATACTTTGTTTTAAAAAAATAAAAATAAAAATAAAAAACAATATAGCAAGTAAAATTCTCACCACGTAATAACAAGCATGTGAAAAAACCCGGTTTGCCGGTGTCGTCTCAAAATGGGGATTTGGGTTAACGACACACGCATCATCATCTTCTTCACTCTCGGACTCCGAACACGGGGATTTTGGTTACTAGGACTGCATCATCTTCTTCATTCTCGGCCTCGAAAAATTCTTCTCACAATAAGTGTGATCCAAAACAATAGTGTTGAAAGTGAAATTCCCCCTATGTTCAAACACAATAAACTCCCTCTCATTCAAGTAATGAGACGCCACATACTCCTCCCAACCTTCCCCAAAGAAACGAAGATTTTCATTGTTCGTGGCTCCAACCCTCACCTCCCTCGTGTCCCTAATCGGCTTATTAGAACGGCCCCTATCTAGGTTCCTCGGCGTGTCGTTCGGCCTATTAACGTATCTTGGAGGTAGTGTCTATGAAAAAATAAACATATCATGTGTAAGAATAACATAATACAAGCGATATAAAATCAGGTGTTAATTAATAATGACATACCAGACTTGTTGCGAAACCGGCACCAAGAACTTTAAAGAAACGATCATTATCCATTGCTTAAGTGTGGATTATAAATTGAAAGCAGTGCTTGCTTTATTTGAGTATTTGAATCAGGAAGAAAAGAAGAACTTCAAAGATGAAAGGGTTAGAAAATTGTGATGAACCTGAAACGTAGGAGCAATAATTGGCATATAACACAGCCAAACGTATAAGAGCAATAAATTGCATTTAACACAGCCGTATAAGAGCAAAACCTACGTCCAAACGTAGATTTCCTACGTCCCAACGTAGGTTTACTTACGTTACTGATTAGACTAAAAAGCTGTTTTTGAATTTCCTTACGTTTAAACGTAGGTTGTCTACGTTTTACCGTAGGTTTCCTACGTTCAAACGTAAGTAATATTACGTTTAAACGTAAGTAACCTACGTTTAAACGTAGGGTATTTCAATAATTAGGAAGTTACAATAAACGTCTCTTTTCTACGTTTAAACGTAGGTTGGAACGCATTTATCTACGTTTAGACGTAATTTTTGTACGTTTACTAAGCAATTATCTACGTTTGGAAGTGGTAGATGGCAATTATTGTTCTTTGTAAGATACTTGTTCAATATACACCACATTAACGAGCTATTTTTCTCATTCCTTCAAACTCTTTCATGTTAATATAAATTTTCTCACGACTTCTTCATCTTTCAAATACATTTCTTCATCATTCAAGTGCTCAAATGGGTAAGTTTTTGCTATGTAATTTGTCTTAATTGAAGTGCTCAATGTGATTATGTTATACACCTACGAAATGTTTGTTTCTAGTAGGATGTTTATGTAATTTTTATACATTTAAGTATTGTGTTATTGTTTAGGGTTTAATTAGTGTTATTGTTTAGGGTTTAATTACTAGGTGTAGTGTAAGTAATGATATGTATTTAACCGAAATGTGTGTTTTAAGTAGTGATTATGTTATTTATATTGTAGTAATGATATGTAATTATCGAAATGTGTGTTTTAAGTAGTGATTATGTTATTTATATTGTAGTAATGATATGTAATTATCGAAATGTGTGTTTTATGTAGTGATTATGTTTTATTTATATTGTAGTAATGATATGTATTTAACCGAAATGTGTGTTTTAAGTAGGTTGTTTATGATAGTGTGTTTGAGTCTTTGGTATTGTTCGATTGTAGTAAACTTTGGTATTGTTGATTTGGTATTATAGTTTTGAGAATTTGGGACATTTGTTGTTGGTAGTAATGGATATGTCCATATTGATGGTTTGATCGTCCATCGGTCTTTGTTCTACCCAAAAATGGTGCGAAAATGGCTCTGTTGGTACGAGAGACCATTGTCATTGGAAAAAGGATCACATTTACAATTAGAGTGAAAGTTGTTTTTTTTTTTTTTTTTTTTTTTTTTGAAATATGAAAGTTGTTTTTGAAGTTGATAATGATTGAGTTGATAATGACTTGAATTGTTTTTTTTTTTTTTGTTTGTTTATAACAGATAATCGCAACACTATGATTGTTGTCTCGTTCAACGGAGAATTTACGTACGATCCTATCTATAACCGGTGGAATAATGTAAATGGATCGATGTTCTCGTTATTTGTCCCAAAGAGAATAGGATTGAATGCGTTATTGGATAAAATGCATTCGAGGCTTGGTATTGATCGGTCGATTCAAAGCTCAACCTAAAAGCGTTGTTTACTTACGGTAGTGTGGGAAATATACCACACGATGATATCTTAGACGACGAGACCTTAAATGGTTACATCGAAGCGGCCTATGAGAGTAAGAATGTAATTTTTTGTGTGAATGCTACACCGGTGGAGGCAAACAATGAACCGATAAATGAGGAGGATGATGGCATTGATTTAAATGATGAGGATGATGGCATTGATTTAAATGAAGATTGCAATGCCCCGGATGATAACAATACTCCGGATTACAGTATTGGAAATTTCCCTTCTCCGGTACAAGAACTTGCCACATATCCAAATTTTAATCCGTTCGAGCAACAATATGGATGTAGTGGGTATGAAAACAATGTTGCTACACAAAGGCTTGGTGAAGCTTCGGACCAACCGTTTCGGTATGAACCAGTAAGACCAAGTCATAATCTGTCAAATCATCCTTCAAGTAGTCGTAATATTGTCATAAACGACCAACCACACCATTCGTTTCGGTATCCTCCTAACCAACCTTCAAGTAGTCGTGTTCCACCCATCCCATGACCATATAATATGTTTGGTGGATCGGTAACTAGTTTTTTGGCTTCTCCGTTTGCACCTCAAATACAAACCGATCAAACCGGCGAGTTGACAACAATAATCAGGGTGCACGTGCTAGGGCAAGCGTACGAGAAGATTATTCATGGAGGATTCCCACATTTGAAGATGATGATTTACCGAGGTGTTTATCCACCGGTACGTTACATATGAATGACGTGAACGAATTGTTCATTGGGAAGAAATACGATTCAAAAGAAGATTTTAATTTGAAAATAAAATCGTATGCGGTTGCGAACAATTTTCAGATGAGATTGGGTAGGTCGGACACACGTTGCTTGTATTACAAATGTCTTAACGATACATGCAAATGGCATGTAAGGGCGAAACAGGTGAAGGTGAATACGAGATGTCACACGTACATTTGAGATCACAACGTTGAATGATGTCCATACTTGTGCCTCTCGAATTCGGATAATGACAATCGACAAGCAACACCTATTGTTATTGCGAGTACGCTAAGTCGAGAAAATGGAAGAACTCGGCAATGAGTATAAGCCCAGACAAATTATGGAGGACATGCTCACAATTTACAGTGTACAATTGACTTATGACCAAGCATACCGAGCTCACGAGATGATGAAAATGATGGTGAGAGGTTCACCGACGGAGTGTTACAACGCGATACCCTCGTACTTGTGGATGGTGCGTGAGGCCAATGAATGGACCTATATTGACTTTCGGCTTGATAATGCGGGAAGGTTCGACGGTTGTTTCATGTCTTTGGGAGCAAGCCGTCGTGGGTTCAAGTATTGTCGACCTATTTTGTGTGTGGACGCAACTCATCCGAAAACCCGTTTCTCCGGACAACTATTTATTCTTTGTTTTTGTAGATGCCGGTGACCACCTATTCCTTGTAGCCTTCGGTATTCTTTGAAAAAGAATGCAACGATTCATGGGGGTATTTCATGAGACATTTGAGGTGGCCATTGGAGGTATCCATGATGAAAAGTTGAGCTTTATTTCCGACAGACACCAGGCTATTAGAAATGCGGTTGGTCAGGTATTTCCCGATGCATATCATGGTGTTTGCTATCATCATTTAAAAGGCAATATGACCAAAAAATGGAAAGATCACGGTTTTTGTGAAGATACATTCTATCAAACAGCCTATGCATTCTCGGAGGCCGAATTTCTCCGAAAGTTCGCCCTTATTAAGGCACAATGTCTTGGCGCATATAAACAACTTGAAGAAATAGGTGTTGAACGGTGGGCGCGTGCCAAATTTTCTGGGAAAAGATACGCCTTAATGACAAGCAATTACGCGAAAGTTTCAATTGTGCGATTAGAGGAGCTCGTCGTTGGCACTTTGTTCTAGCCTCTTGGAATTCATTAGAGCTACACTTGCGAGAGATGGTATAATGATAGACGACGAAGGCGCTTGATTGTGCGACTATGTTAGCACCGGAGATCGATGAAATAGTGGCCTCGAATATTCTTGCTAGAAGGAAGTTCGGGGTTAAGCTGTTAACCCCGATGAATTTGAGATTCATGGAAATAACTTGCTTCATGGGGTGGTAAATCTACGAGAGAGGAAGTGTTATTGTGGTTATTTCCGAGAAAATGGAAATACCGTGTACGCATGCTATAGCGACCGCGGCATCACGCGAGAATTAGTCCACCCGAACTCGTTCACCGTATTATAGGCTGAATGTTTCAAAGAGATTTACATGGCTAGCATATATCCAATTCCTAACGAGAGAGGATTGGGATGTTCCGAGTCGGTAAGAAACATGAAAGTCGGAGTGCCTAATATGAGATATGCGCACGATGCCGGTGGAGCACCAAGAAGAGGTAGAATTAATACCACTAGAATCCCCCGAATGGGAACGTTCGGGCCATCGAATGTGTGTAGCAACCGTAAACATCCGGGACATAACGAGCTAGTTGCACGCAATACCGGTAGGATTGTTATTAGAATGGATTGTTATTGATTTTTGTTATGGTGGTATAGAATGGATTGTTATTGATTGTTATTGATTTTTGTTATGTAGTATTTTATTAATGGATTGTAGTAATGATTGTATTCGGTTATTAATCGGTATCAAGTTTGTCTTGCATTACACTACCTACGTAAAACTAACATACAACAAAAATTTCCAAAAATTAACATACACCAAAAATTTCTAAAATTAACATACACCAAAAATTCCAAAATTAACATACACCAAAACAATGTTTATACAAATTAGTTTACAGCTGTACTATTTGATTAAAAAGTTGGACGAAACTTTTTTCCGGAACAACGGCATGTTCTTATGATGGAGGAGCGAAAAATCTTCCTTGTGCAACAAATGCTCAATGAATTTTGCCGTGTATAACCCACAATCACCCCTTTGTATAAAATGGATAGTGTCGAATAGTGTATTGTATATAATGTGATAAATAGTTAGAAGTTTATAACACTTACGGAACTGGCATTTGTGGTACGCCTTCTACTATTTTCACTTCCAAAGGAGGCTTCGCCGGATCAACCATTTTTGGGAGTTTACATAATCGTGCATCGGTCTCGAACACTTTCCTAAACGAAACTCCCAACCTATTGATGCTGGCTTCTACATCAGGCTTGTACTTTTGACCCGACAGACAATCAAACAACCTAACCTTCCATTGGGGAATAGACACTTCCACGGCTGCCCGGTGAGATGTAGTAATGGCCCGGGGAGAGTATATCACGGTGTTTTCATCCCACTTCGAAGGTGCGAGTCACAAACACCGGAATTTCGGTATTTGTGAGTGCATCAACCGATCCGCAATAATAAGCAAAATGCGAGTACGCAATGGTGAATGTGGTGTGAAGCATCTTGGATATGATTCCATTTGGCGTTCTACCAAGTCCATATACGCATCCACATGCGTACGTATTCAAAATTGAAGTTAGAGATAATGAAATAAGAAATATGCAAGTGAAGTCAAAAGAATATACCGTAGCCTCCAACTCCATAAGTGGACCGCGGAGACGTGTCCACCAAGCCTTGGGAAGCGGTAGAGTCGGGCGAAAACCACCGACATCCCGACGGGAATTTCAATTGGGGGCGGATTTTCTTGATTGAACCATTTGATGAACTTGTTTTCAAACTCGTCCGAAAACTTTTTTCGCGGTGTCCACCTCACAACGGTATCTCCGGGAAAATCGACTATGTGCGACCCATCGGTTAAATAACGTGGACGGGTCACGGTCGACGTGTCCTCAATCTTCTATCGAAGCATCGTCCGCTTTTCGTTTACCCAATTGTTTCTCACTTGGACCCCGAAACTACACAAAATTCAATAAATGATCAACTTATATACTTTTTCACATTATAATTTAAATAACTTACTATAGTTTTGAATTTTAAATTCAAATTACTTACTATCTTGAAGCGTAGACGATGCCTGGTCGGTGGTCGTAGGCGAGCCTCTGTCGTAGCCTCGTGAGAAGCGAGAGGGTGTAGACTCGTGAGGAGTAGGAGAGGCCGTAGCCTCGTGAGGAGCGAAGAGGCGTAGTCTCGTGATGAGTAGGAGAGGCCGTAGCATCGCC